>CM053141.1:15858332-17108332 GCA_028571685.1 Heterohyrax brucei | reverse complement strand
CAATAAAAAAAGAACTTTTTTAAAAGATAGATTTCGTTGCTATAACCTATTTTACCTCTTCAGATTTTTAACTTTTCCCCCTTTTTCTGTCTGAAATGGAGACGAACTGCTCAGAGTCATGGCTGCTGTCTTGCAATGAGAGCAGACAATTTTTATTAATGATGGCAAAGTAGAAAGGTAGAGAAGCCTGGGCCCTTGGCAATATACATGAGTAGCTATACCAACTGGGAACTGACCATTTTTGGAGTCATTATTATGAGAGATAATAAGCTTTTTTCTTGTTTAAGCCACTAGATTTGTTGTTATGTACTTCAGATGAAACCATTTCTAATATAAATATTTTAATGTAAGAAACTCTTTTTACCTCTACAGATGAATAATCCAAAACTAATGACCACTGAGTTGATTCTGACTCACAGCAGCCTTGTGGGATAAAGTAGAACTGCCCCATAGGGTTTCCAAAGCTGTGGACCTTTATGGAAGCAGACTACCATGTCTTTCTCCCACAGAGAGGCTGTTGGGTTACCAAACTTTCAGTCACCATCTAAGCACTTTGATCCACTTCACAGCATAAGAGAAGATAAATGTCACAGCGTATCACTGAATTGTGCACTTTAGACTGTTGGGTAAAGTAGTAGGACTCAAAGACCCAAAGGATCACAGAGACAGACCACTTCTTCCTTTTAGAATTTAGAAAATTAAAACTCAAGAGGTTTAGGGATTTGGTGAAGATCACTTTGCCATCAAACTTGATAAAAATCCTTGTATCCTGAATGTTACACTGATTTGTTTCCTTGCATCTCTGCAAGTATGGGAATACTGAAATCCTGATTAGAACACTGTATTAACTCATCATCAATAAGCTTTGACAAACTCAAGGTTAGAGAGGCAATACTAAGATTTCAAAGAGTGGTTCAAAAAGACAAAGAATTATAATGACATGTGCAAATACCTGGAAGTAGCAAACCAAAAGGGATAACATGTTTGACTTTTTTTCAAGCTGAAATAACTGAAAAAAAACTTAAACATTAACTTTTAATAGTGAAGGATTCTATGAGTAAAATACTAAAACAATGTAAGAAGCATCAAAAGAACATGGAAGGAATACACACAATCACTATGCCAGAAAGAGTTGGCCAACATTCAGCCATTTCAGGAGGTAGCATATGGTCAAAACTGAATAGTACTCACAGAAGAAGTCCAAGTTGCACTGAAGGCATTAGTGAAAAACAAGGTTCCAGGAACTGGTGGGATATCAACTGAGTTGTTTCAAAAAACAGATGCAGCTCTGGAAGTGCTCACTCATTAATGCCAAGAAATTTGAAAGACTGCCACCTGGCTAACTATCTTGAGGAGATTCATATTTATACCTATTTTGAAAACAGGCCATACAATTAAATGAAGAAATTATCAAATGATGTCATTAATATCACATGCAAGTAAAAATTTGCTGAAGATATTCAAAAGAGATTGGAGGAGGACATGGACAGGGAGCTGGCAGAAATTCAAGGCAGATTCAGAAGAAGACGTGGAAATAGGAATACCGTTGTTGGTGTCAGATACATCTTGACTGAAAGCAGAGAATACCCTGTGTTTCATTGACTATGCAAAGGCATTTAACTTGGTGGATCATGACAAATTACGAATAACATTGCAAAGAATCACAACCTTTAGTAGTGCTCATGAGGAACCTGTACATAAATCAAGAAGCAGATCAAGACTTACTACACAGTGGAAATCCACTTCAAAAGACCTCTTCAGAATTTTAAAGAATGAAGATGTTGCTTGAAGAGCTAAGGTTTACCTGACTGAAGCTATGCTGTTTTTAATTGCCTCACGTGCTTGTGGAAGCTTGCAGTGATTGAGGAAATCCCAAGAGGAATTGATACCTTTGAATTATGATGTTGGTAAAGAATGTTGAGTATAACACAGACTGCCAGAATAACAAAGAAGTCTGTCTTGGAAGACATACAACCTTAATGCTCCTGAGAAAGACTTTTTCTCACATACTTTGAACTTGGTCACTCATGAACATGTTTCCAGGACATACAATTCTCTGGAGAAGGGATTCATGCTTGGTAAGGTAAGCTGTCAGCAAAAAAAATTAAGGCCCTCAGTGAGATGGATTGACAGTCATAACAATGACAAGGACAGTGCAGGACTGGACAGTGTTTTGTTTTGTTCTGTTGTACGCAGGATGGCTATGAGTCAGAACTGACTCAGTAGCACCTAACAGCATCAGAAATTTCATACCTAGCTAAACTATCATCCAAGAATAAAGCTATTTTTAAACCAAAAAAGAAGATAATGTACAACATAATGAAAGTACATTATCAATAAAGAAATGATCCCAGAAGAGAAGGGAGAAATCCACTAGGAAGGAGTGAGTGAAGAAAATGATAAATACACGATTATATGCAAACAAACACTGACCATTTAACAATAATCATATTGCTGTTGTTAGGTACCATCTTGCTGGTCTTTCTTCATAGTGAACCAGCATACAACAGAAGGAAACATTACTTGGTGCTGCACCTTCCTCTCAATTGTTGACATGCTTGAGCTCTTAGCAATAATAAAAGTCTTACAATTTTATAACTTGCAAAAATATTGAAATAATATACTGGTTAAGAAAGAATGGGTTAGTTTTAAACCGTTAAAGATGCAAAGAGTCACACACAAATAACTCTGTAATTTTGTGCAAGCTGACTCCAGCAAACGCGACTGCTCCAGACAGACTCATTCCTGGTGCCTTTAGTGTCTTTGGAAAGCTTAGTGACATAGTGGTTACACCCTACGGTTGCTAACCAAAAAAAGAGTAGTTCAGATCCACTGGGCACTCCTTGGAAAATCTATGATGCAGTTCTGTTTTGTTCAGCAGGGTCTCTGTGAGTCAGAATTGACTCAATGGCAGTTGGTTTGTTTTGGGTTGGGTTAGTGTCTTTATTTACTCCTGTTTATTCCTTGAAAATTGCTTTTCTTTTCTTTCGCTTGTAGTAATCCATAGTTATTCATTTGGTAAACATTTATTGGTCACTCATAATACTTTTTCTTAGAACTGTGAAATGAGCAGAGAAAAAGTTAAAATAAAACATAAAAATATCCTTGCCTCAGGTCATTTATATGCTACTGGAGTGAGGCAGGGAAACTAAAATAAAAAGTAACTTACATGTTCAAACAAGCAGGAAACTTGGAGAGGAAGACAGGGATATTGTGTGCCAATTTTAACAAAGTGAGCAAGGTAGGCCTTACTGTGAAGGTGGTATTCCAACAAAGATTTAAAGGGAGAAAAGAAATCAGTCAAGGATATCCAGGAGAGGAGACTGCTATGCCTAAAGAATAGAACATTAGAAAGTTCATGGAGCATTAGTACACCCTGGTGCATTCAATGACAGAGAGAAAACAGGTGTGGTCAGGCAGAGTGGGTGAGACCAGGAATAAGGAGGAGATAAGGTCATACAGTCAATGGGAAAATACATTGCATAGGATCTCCAGGCCAGTGAAGGTCTTTGGAGTTTGTTTCAGTGAAATTTGGCAATAAATTCCTTTTTTAAAAAAATCTTTTATTTATTATTGTTGAGTGAAGTGCACAATCCAGTATAAATTTGCACGCCCAGCTATGTGCAGCTTCCACTGCTCTCCCTGCCCGGTAACATCACACTCCTCCTGTTCATTGTATACATGTCATATCCTCCTAACAATCTCCTGTCCTCCACTCTCTTACCTCTTCCAGTAAGAGGCCAACAGGATGACATCCTATAGATGCATAGATCCATAAAGTGCACACACAATATAGTCACTCTATGTCACTGAGTCCAATCCATTCCTATCCAAAGAGTTGACCTCAGTAATGATTTATGGACAGAGGCAGTATCAGAACCAGGGCCATGCTTCCAGGGGAACCCTGAGGCCCCTGGACCACCAATTTCTGGTGGTTTCAGGGTGTACCATTTTTATTCTGGTGTTGCCAGTGAGACTCAACTTTCGTGAGCCAAATCATAGCTATCCCTGGTGGTGGCCAGGCACCATCTGGTTCCTGCAGTCACATGTCGACATAGTCACCCACTCACATGGGTCTCTCTGTCTCTGGGTTCTCTTTCCCCCATGTCATTTTGGTCCTTGGTGATCATCTGTTTCTGTTGAACTGGGACCACTTGGTGTACCTCATATGGCAGCTTTCTAGCTTTTAAGACCCCAGACACCACTCACCAATATGGGGTGCAGAAGACTCTCTTAGCAATACACTAGTTAGGCCAACTGGCCTAGATGTCCCGTGAGAGTATGGTCCCCAGACCCTCTCCTCTGCTACTCTATCCTAGCAATATTGAGTTAAGATTGGAGAAGTGTTCATGTTATGTTGAAGTCTAGTTAAATTGATCTTCTTCCTAGTGTGTGCTGTCACTGATTTCACCCAACCAAGTTTCTGTCAACTATCTAATCATAACCCATCCTCACCCTCCCTCCCATCTCACCCTTGCAGCCTTCAAAGAGTCTTTTCTTCTATACATAAATTTTAAGTTCTTACTAGAGGGGTCTCATACAATATTTGTCTTATTGACACTGACTACTTTTACTCAACATAAGGTCTTCCAATTGAAACTAGGTTATGAGATGCTTTCTAAAATCATCATTGTTCTCTATCATTGCATAGTGTTCCATTGAGTATATATACCATAGTTTATTTACCCATTCATCTGTTGTTGGACATCTGGGTTGATTTCATCTGTTTGCTGTTGTGGACTGTGCTGCAATAAGCATTTGTGTGCATGCATCTGTTGGTGTAAATGCCCTTGATTCTGTAGGATATATTCCAAGCAGTGGAATTATTGGGTCAAATGGTATATCTATTTCCATTTTTTTAAGGAAGTGTCAAATTGATTTCCAATGAGGTTGTACCATCTTGCAATCCCACCAACAGTACAGGAGAGTTCCAATTTCTCCACAGCCTCTCCACCATTTGTTGTTTTGTGTTTTCTGGATCATGACCATCCTTGTTGGGGTGAGATGATGTCTCATTGTAATTTCGATTTGAATTTCTTGACTAGCTAATGATTGTGAGCATGACCACATGTGTGTTTTGGCTGCCTGGATCTCATCTTTAGAGAAGTGTCTGTCTATCTCCTTTGCCCATCGTTTAATTGGATGATTTAGCTTTTTCTTATTGATATTTTGTAGCACCTTCTAGATTATGGAGATCAGATGTTGGTCTGACATATAATTGCCAAATATTTTTTTCCCATTCTGTAGGTGGTGTTTTAATTCTTTTGATAAAGTCTTTGGGTGAGCAAAACTGATTGATTCTTAATAGTTCCCATTTACCTATTTTCTGTTGATTGTGCTTTGTCAGATTTTGAAGTCTGCCTATGTTGTGTATTAAAACTTTCATTGTTGAACCTATTTTTTCTTGGATGAGCTTTATCGTTTTAGTTTTGATACTTAGGTCTTTTATCCAGTTTGAGTTGGTTTTTGTGTATTGTGTGAGATACGGATTTTGTTTCAATTTTGTGCAGATGGATATCCAGTTTTGTTAGTACTATTTTTTAAAGAGATTGCTTTTACCCCAGTTTAAAGTCTTAGGGCCTTTGTCGAATATCAACTGTTCATAGGAGGATGTTGGCATCCCTGGGGTCTCAGTTCTGTTCCATTGATCTATCTGTCTCTTTTTGTACCAGTACCAGGTGTTTTGACAACTGTGGCAGTGTAACAGGTTCTAAAGTCAGGTAGTGAAAGCCCTCCCAGTGTGTTCCTCTTCTTCAGTAGTGCTTTACTTATCTGGGGCTTCTTCCATTTCCAAAACCAGTTGGTAATTTGTTTCTCCATCTCATTGAAGAATGTCACAGAAATTTGTATTGGGATTGCATTATATAAGTAGATTGCTTTGGGTAAAATAGACATTTTCACAATGTTAAGTCTTCCTATCCATGAACAGGGTAGGTTTTTCCATTTATAGAAGTCTCTCTTAGTTTCTTGTGTTAAGTCTTGTAGTTCCCTTTGTAAAGGTCTGAGATTTCTCTAGTTAAGTTAATTCCCAAGCATTTTATCTTCTTGGGGGCTATAGTACATAGTATTGATATGTTGATTTCTTATTTAATAATTAATTGTTGGTGTAAAAGAATCCTACTGATTTACTTATGTTTATCTTGTATCCTGAGACTTTGCTGAACTCTTCCATTAGTTTGAGTAGTTTACTTATGTATTCTTTAGGATTCTCTGTGTATACAATCACATCATTTGCAAATTGGGAGATTTTGACTTCTTTGCCAATGCAGATGCCCTTTATTTCTTGGTCTTGTCTAATTGCTCTGGCTAGAACTTCTAGTACAACGCTGAATAGCAGAGGTGAGACTGGACATCCTTGTCTAGTTCCTGTTCTCAAGGAAAAATGTTTCAGTCTCTCTCCATTTCAGATGATGCAGGCAGTTGGCTTTGCACAAATGGCCCTTATTGCACTGAGGAATCTGCTGTCTATGTCTATTTTGCTGAGAGTCTTTAGCATGAATGGGTGTTAAACTTTATCAAATGCCTTCCCTGCATCAATAGACAAAATCAGGTGATTCTTGTCTGTTGTGTTATTTATGTGGTGGATCACATGAATTGTTTTTCTGATGCTGAGCCAGCCTTGCACCCCTAGTATGAATCCAATTTGGTCATGATAAATTATTTTTTGGATATGTTGTTGAATTCTATTGGCTAGTATTTTGTTGAATATTTTTGCATCTAGGCTCATGGGTGATATTGGTTTGTAGTTCTCCTTTTCTGTTGGGTCTCTCCCTTTTTGGTATCAGGGTTATGCTGGCTTCCTAGAATGAGTTTGGGAGTATTCCATCCCTTTCTATGCTGTGAAATAGTCTCAGCAGTATTGGAGTTATCTCTTCTCTAACAACTTGGTAGAATTTTGTGGTGAAGCCATCTGGGCCAGGGCTTGTTTTGGTTGGTAGTGTTTGGATGGCTTTTTCAATCTCTTCCTTTGTGATGGGTTTATTAAGTTGTTCTGCTTCACCTTGTGATAATTTTGGTAGGTGATGTGAATCTAGAACTTTGTCCATTTCCTCTAGGTTTTCAAATTTGTTAAGAGTACAATCTTTCGTAGTATTCTGTTGTGATATTCTTTATTTTTGTTGGATTTGTTGTGACATCTCCCTCTTATTTCTTATTTGGGTTATTTGTTTCCATTCTGCTTTTCTTTAGTAAGCTTGGCCAGTGGTTTGTCACTTTTGTTCATCTTTTCAAAAAAACAGCTTTTAGTCTTTTCAGTTTTTTAAATTATTCTTCTATTCTCTAATTCATTTAGTTCTGCTCTAATCTTTAAGATCTGTTTTCTTCTGGTGCTGGAGGGGTTGCTCTGTTGCTCTCGTCTACTTGTTCAAGCTGTAGGGTTAGTTCTTTGGTTTGGATTCTTTCTTCCTTCCAGATGTGTGTATTTATAGAGATAAAATGACCCCTGAGCACTGCTTTGACTGTATCCCATAGGTTATGGAAGGAAACGTTTTCATTCTCATTTGAAACCATAAATTTCTTTATTTCATCCTTGATTTCTTCTATAACCCATGGCTTTTGAGCAAGATGTTATTCAGTTTCCATGAGTTCCAATTTCTATCTCTGTATTTCCTACTGTTGATTTAAACTTTTATGGCTTTATGGCCTGAGAAGATGCTTTGCAATAATTCAGTGGTATGGATTGTATTGAGATTTGCTTTATATCCTAACACATGGTCTATTCTGGAGAATGTTTCATGTGCACTGGAGAAGAAGGTGTATTTATCTGCTGACGGATAGAAAGTTCTGTATATATCAATGAGGTCTAGTTGGTTAATTGTGGCAATAAGATCCTCTGTGTCTTTACTGAGCTTTCTTCTAGCAGATCTATCCAATACTGAGAGTGGAGTGTTGAAGTCTCCCACTATTATTGGGGACTGATCTATCTCATTTTTGAATGTAGTCAGTGATTCTTTGATGTATTGAGATACTTCAGTATTGGGTGCATAGATATTTAATACTGTTGTGCATTGAAACTTTTAGCAATAGTGTCCATCCTTGTCCATGACAGTGGATTTTACATTAAAATCTATTATATCTGAGATTAGTATTGTCACACTTGCTCTTCTTTGTATATTGTTAGTTTGGTGCATATTCTTCCATCCTTTAATTTTAAGTTTGTTCATATCTTTAAGGTGCATTTCTTGTAAGCAACATGTAGACGGGTCGCGGCTTTTGACCCATGATGTCACTTGTTGTCTCTTTACTGGAGCATTCAATCCATTTACATTCAACGTAATTATCAATAGGTATGTGTTTAGTGCTGTCGTTATGATGTGCTTATTTTTTATTTGATGCTTTCTCTGTTGCTCTTACTATTCTGTTCTGGGACATTTTTCTTTATGGGTTGATTTTTCACCTTTTTCAGTGCTGGTTTCATGTTTGTTGAGACTCCTGTATTACATTTCTTGATTTGATATATCACACCTTTATTATGCTTTGCGGCTACCCCTGTGATCTCCCTTAATAATTTATGTTTAAGCCCAATTTTAACTTCTACATGTTTTATTAAGTTCCTCTCCATCTGGAAGAACTATAACTACTGTAGTACATCCCTCTTTTTAATAAGATGGTATCAGTTTTCATGATATGATCACTGGATCACTTCTTTTAATATTACAGCTTTGGCTGAGTTTTGTGGCTTCCCTAATTGAGTAGGTTTCTGGATGATGTGTCCTTTATTGCCTCTTAAAATACAGAGTTAATGGCTTATTTCAGTATTTCTTGTAGCTTTGGTTTGGTTTGGTTTTTACAAAGTCTCTGAGCTTCTGTTTATCTACAAATGTCTTAATTTCATTTTCAAATTTGAGAGATAGTTTTTCAGGATATATAATTCTTGATTGGAAGTTCTTCTCCTTCAAGGCTTTTGAATGTGTCATCCCGTTGCCTCCATGCCAATATCATTTCTGCTGAGAAGTCAGACAAAAACCTACAGGACTTCCTTCTGAACGTTAGCTCTGCTTTGAGTCTCTCACTGCCTTTGAAAGTTTCTGCTTATGTTTCATTTTGTTAAGCTTGATTATAATATGTCTAGGAGTCTTTCTTTTGGGATCTATATTGAGCAGCATTTGATATGAATCTTGGCTGTCTATATTTTCCTCTTTCATAATTTCAGGGAAGTTTTCTGTCAGCAGCTCAGCACTACTCTCTGTGTTTTCAGGTCTCCCTCCCTGTTCAGGAACTCCAGTTAATCATAGATATCCATCTTGGTAGAATCCCACATGCTTCTTAATACTTCTTCATTTCTCTTCTTTCTTTTCTCTTAGACGCTGGAGTCAGTAGTTCTGTCTTCCAAGTCAGAAAGCCTATTTTCCATTTGTTCCATTCTGTTTTCTGAGGTTCAAATTAAATTTTCTACTTCTTTGGTTTTGTTCTTGATCTGTTGGATTTCAGAACACTGGTGTTCCATCAGTTCAAACAGCTTGGTTAATTTTTCATTTTGTTCTGTTGCATTTTGTATAATGTCTAGGAGGGCTCTATGTGTAATTCTTTTATACTCAACCTCAGATAGTTTCAGAAAGGTTTCTTTGCTTCTTTCTTTTGGGGACTTTCTGGAGCCATAGGTAAATTTTTCTTTAAGTTTCTGGTCAAAGTTTGTTGCCTTTTGGGGGCATCTAGAGGTTCTTTAGTTTCTCTGGTGTTACCTTAACAGGATCTAAAATACAGGCTGATAAGGAAAGTGATCACCAGTCACCTCTATGTACTCCATTGACTGGGCCCAGTGGAATCTCTGGGATAGCAGGCTTTACCTCCTGGTTGGTAAAGACATGGCCCTACTTATGGAGTCACTAGGCGGCCATCCGCTGACCCTATGATGTGGGTCAGTAAGGGCTGGAAGAGACGCCATCATGATGCTCTGCAGTTATTTCTCTAGGTAGTCCTATATTGGAAGGTAAAAGCTATATGATAGCTTCCAGAATCAGTCAGGTTGTGAGGTGTACAAGCCCCTCTTCCCAGTTGACAAAGTAAGCACCTCTATATTCAACCCCAGCACCTCTATATTCAACCCAAGGTGTTGTAAACTAGTTCAAAGTACGGAAAGGCTACCATCCTGCTGTCTGCTGCTGGGCCCCACCTGTAATGTCATACTGTGCTAAACTCAGCTTTTCTGTTGGGAAAGTGCTCCCTGGGCTTGCATTGCCTCCCAGCCTGGGAATTAGTCCCCGTTGAGGCCTCCTTTGGGGTAAATCCACCTCCCAGTTGAACAAGATGGCATCCCACACAAGTTCTCTTGCCCACTGTGGAACAGCTGATTCAGTGGTAGAGATTCAGAAAGAGAGGCTAGAAAAGCCGAGGTGCACACAGACCAGAGCCAGCCTCTCAAAATGTGACTGTCCTGGCTGCTCATCCCTTTAGCACTGTGGTTGAGTTTTGCTGCCAGTTAAGTCCAAGCCCTGCCTGCTAGCTAAGACAGAGAAAAAAGTTAGAAGTTACCTTCAGTCTGTGAGAGACAGCCTTCAACAAGGGCAGGGGGTCAGCAAAAGAGAAGTTTCTCATTCAGTGGCATGTAGTCCAAATTGACAGCCCTGTACTGTGTCCTAGAGCTCACTGGGTGTCCAGAAGATGCCATTTAATTATCAATCCAGGCCATAGTTTTCAGAGGGAATCAAGGAGACATGTGTCTAGTCCAGCATTTTGACTCTGCCTCAGTATATTCCTATTTATCAAATGCCCCTGCATACCAAATACCATTTCAATGGACAGTTTATTTCTTTCTTCTTTTGTAACAAAGATTCCTTTATATCTCTGTACACTTTTCCCCTCTTCCCCTGCCCCTGGCCATTAGGTGATTTCCTTAAAGGAAACCAGTTATTATTATATTGGATCATTTCTGCCTTCCATATTTGTCATGTGCTCTCTGATTTCTTTATCTTTCTTCTGAATTCAGTGTTCATCTCAAGGCTTCTCTCCTTGTCCCTATTTCATTCATTGTTGTCCATCTAGTTTGAAATTTGATCCTTCACTCCACAGTCTCCAAAATGTTATCATTCTACTGCGGACTTTCTTCCATTTCAACTTTAAGTTTCTTTTTTGTATTGAATGTACCTTCTTATTATTAAGTACTTCCCTGGCATTTATAGGGAATCTGCTTCTTTTCTTTGGTTTATGTTTTTCCCAGGTTCATTCTATTATTCATGCTGTTTTTTCCTTCCCTTTTTCCTACCTTCATTCTCTCCCTTCCTTCATTTCCATCCTTTTGTCTTTACAGTAACTCTCTACAGTCTGCCTACACAGTTGCTATACTATTTTTTCCCACCTTGCCTCTGCACAATATCTAGACCTTTTATTATCTCTAATGTAGTATAAAAGAGTTCTTATTAATTCCCTTTTCATCTTATATGGGATTAATTTGTCATTGCCTGCCCAAGCTAGACTTCAACAATTAGAAGTTACTGTCTGTTTACATAAGTCTAAGTGTACATAAATTAAGGTGGGTAACAGCCTAACTGGTTGAGTAGTCATTAAAGGGAACCTGGACTATGTTTTCACTTCCAATATCCCATTAAAAATACTACACAAGAGTAGTACTCCACCTACCAGGGATGTAAGCTACCTCCATTCTTTAAATTCAGCATGGGCCCCAGAAACTAGTAAACTCTGACTATCCTTTCTGCTTCTGGTAAGGTCCTGCAGTAGTACGTATTTGTTTCACACTTCAAGTATTTTTTTGTTTTTTTTCTTTTTCCACAGTTTCCTATTTGCTTCATTGGTCTGGATATCTCCAACTTAATGAATACTAATTTAAAAAATCAATATTTTGCTAATTACATTTTCCTTGAAACGATATCTGGCATTGATCTGTCTGTTGCTTAGATCTATGGAGAGCTGTTTGCCCTTGGATATCATTTGTAGAAAAATTTTGTTATAAAATTGTGTAAGTTCTTAGTTTGATTGCTGTAGAAAATCTTTGGGTTTTGTCCACTTAAAAAAAAAAGTGTTTTGGTAGGTATAGTAAAAACATGTCACCCTGAATTACTCTGTCACATGTACTCAGATATATCTTCTTAATTAATTTCTATTACAAATAGTCCAGAAACAATAACATACCTTACATAACAGCTGGCATGCATATCACAAAAGAATTCAGTGATTGTTGGAGAAGCTTCACAATTACTACTAATACAGATGAATTTGAATGATAAGAAATAAAACAACATCCAGAGCCTTGAATTCAAAGAGAATTATATTCTTCCAGAAGTCTATGAACGTTTTTGTTTCAGAAGAATCTGTTGTGCTTAGGATCAAAAAAGATGTGGACACTCTGTGTCCCTATATTCACAAAAGAGTTAAGTATCTATGTATTAGATAGTTACTCTTCCCTTTCTCTTTCCTCTCATCTACAGTGTTTGACACCCAGATGACATTTGTCATGACAGTGACCTTCTCATTTCCAAGAAGTGTAATGTTACAACAAAGCTTTCTTATCTATCTCAGCTAACTAATGGCCTCTAAGAAATCACAATGTATCACTTGGCTTCATTTATCAAATATTTTTCTTAACAGTTTTTGAGAAATAGAAATAGGAATACAAGCATACTTCAGAGATATTGTAGATTCGGTTCCAGGCCAGTACAATAAAGCAAACGTTGCTGTAAAACAAGTCACACAATTTTTTTCATTTCCCAGTGCATATAAAAGCTATGTTTATACTCTACTGCAGTCTATTAAGTATGAAATAGCATTATGTCTTTTTAAAAATTATATACATTTATTTAAAAATACTTCATTGCTAAAAAATACTAACTATCATCTGAGTCTTCAACAAGTTGTAATCTTGTTTTGTTGGCAAATTAACTTGACTTGATATTGATTGCTGTTGACTGATCAGAGCACTGGTTACTGAAGGCTGTGGCTATTTTTTAAAATAAGACAACAATAAAGTTTGCTGCATAGATTGGTTCTTTCGCAAAAGATTTCTCTGTAGTATGTGATGCTACAGAGAACTTATCAACTAAATTTATATAATAGATTCTAAATCCTTTGTCGTCATCCCAACAATGTTCACAGCATCTTCACCAATAGATTCTATCTCAAGAAACCACTTTTTTTGCTCACCCACAAGAAGCAACTTCTTATCCACTAAAGTTTCATCATGAGATTGCAGCAATTCAGTCACATCTTCAGGCTTAACTTCTAGTTCTTTTACTGTTTCTACTGCATCTGCAGTTACTTCCTCTGCTGAAGACTTGAATCTTTCCAAGTCATCCATGAGGTTTGGAATCTATTTCTTCCAAACTCCTGTTAATGTTGATACTGTGACCTACTCTTGTGAATCTTGAATGTTCTTAATAGCATCTAGAATGATGAATCTTTTGCAGAATGTTTTCAATTTATTTTGCCAGATCCATTGGAAGAATCATTATAGCCTTACAAAACGTATTTTCTAAATCATAAGACTTGAATGTTAAAATTATTCCTTGTTCTAGGGGCTACAGAATGGATGTCGTTTTAACAGACATGAAAATAACATTAAGTTCCTTATACATCTATACCAGAGCTCTTGGATATCAGGTGTATTATCAGTGAGCAGTAGTATTTTTAAAGGAATTTTTTTCCTGGAGCAATAGGTATCAATACTGTGTTTAAAATATTTAACAAACCATGTTATAAGCAGATGTTGTCATCCAGACTTTGTTACTCCTTTTGTAGAGCACAGGCAGAGCCAATCTAGCATAATTCTTAAGGGGCCCAGGATATTTGGAAAGGTAAACAAGCTTTAGCTTCAACTTAAAGCCACCAGTTGCATTAGCCCCTACCAAGGGATTCACTGTGTCCTTTGAAGATTTAAAGCCAGGAACTGACTTCTCCTTTCCAACTTCCTTAGATGGCATCTCTTTCCAATGCACAACTGTTTCATCTAAACATAAAATCTTTTATTTACAATGTAGCCACCTTCATCAATCACTTTAGCTAAATCTGAATAACCTGCTGCAGCTTCTACATCAGCACTTATAACTTCCTCTGACATTTTTATGTTATGGAGATGGCTTTGTTCCTTAAACCTCATGAACTAACCTCTGCTAGCTTTAAAACTCTCTTCTGTAGCTTCTTCACCTCTTGTAGCTTTTATAAAATTGAAAAGAGTTAGGGCCTTGCTCTACATTGGGCTTTGGCTTAAGGAATGTTGTGGCTGGTTTCATCTCCTATCCAGACAACTAAAACTTTCTCCCTATCAGCAGTAAGGCTGTTTTGCTTTCTTTTCATTTGTGTGTTCACTGTAGCCGCATTTTTAATTTTAAGAACCTTTCTTTGCATTAACAACTTGGCTAGTTTGTGCAAAAGGCTAACGTTCAGCTTATCTCAGTTTCCTATATCCCTTATTCAGTAAGCTTAATCATTTCTAGCTTTTGACAGAATCCTTAAAGACCACTATAGGGTTATCCCTCCACACATCATCAATTTGCCACACTGTGTGGTATTCGAACACCTGCAGGGTCACTCATGGTGAGCAGGTTTCAGTTGAGCTTCCGGACTAAGGCAGACTAGGAAGAAGGACCCAGTGGTCTACCCCAGACAAGAATTAGCCAGTGAAAACCTTAAGAATACCAGTGGAATATCATCTGATATGGTGCTGGAAGATAAGCCCATCAGATTGGAAGACATTCATAATATGCCTGGAGGAGGGCTGCCTTCTCAAAGGAGAGTCAACTTGAATGACACGGATGGAGTCAAACTTTCAGGTGCTTCATCTGCTGATGTGGCATGACTCAAAATGAGAAGAAATAGCTGTGAATACCTACTAATAATTGGAATGTATAAAATATGAATCTAGGAAAACTGAAAATTGTCAAAAATGAATTTGAAAACAAAAACATCAATAGTCTACACATTAGTGAGCTGAAATGGGCTGGTATTGGCTGTTTTGAACCAGAAAATCCTATGGTTTACTACAGCAAGAATAAGAAATTAAAGAAGAATGGCATTGCATTCATCAAAAAAGAATATTAGAAGATCTATTCTGAAGTACAGTGTTGTTGGTGGTAGGATAATATCCATAGATCTAGAAGGAATAACAGTTAATAATACTATTATGCAAATTTACACAATAACCACTAAGACCAAAGATGAAGGAATTGAAGATTTTAACCAACTTCTGAAATCTGGAATTAAGTGTGTTGTCAGGATGCATTGATAATTACTGGTAATTCGAATATGCAAGTTTAAAACACAGCTTTAGTAGTTGGAAACTACTGCCTTTGTAATAGAAACAACTGTGGACACCACATGATACAGTTTTGCAAGACCAGTGACTTCTTCAATGTAAACACCTTTTTTCACCAACATAAAGGGTAGCTATACACATGAACCTTGCCAGATGGAATACACAGGAATCAGAACAACTACATCTGTAGAAAGAGACAATGGAAATCTTGGTATCATAAGTCAGAAGAAGGCCAGTGGCTGACTGCAAAACAAACCATCAATTGCTCATAGGCAAGTTCAAGGTGAAACTAAAGAAAATTAGAATGAGCCCACAAGAGCCAAAGTACAACCTTGAATATATACCACTTGAATTTAGAGACCATCTCAAGAACAGATTTAATACATTGAATACTAATGACCAAAGACAAGATGAATTGTGGAACAACACGAAGGACATTATACATGAAGAAAACAAGAAATCATTAAAAAAGACAGAAGGAAAGGAAAGAACAAAATAGATGTCAGAAGAGATTCTGAAACTTGCTCTTGAATGCAGACTAGCTAAAGCAAACAGAAGAACTGATGAAATATAAGAACTGAAAAGAAAATTTCAAAGAGCATCTCAAGAAGACAAAGTGCTACAATGACACCAACAAAGATCTGAGGGTAACGAACAAAAAGGTAAGAACACGTTCAATATTTCTCAAGCTGAAATAACTGAAGCAAAATGTCCAGCTTCAAGTTGCAACAGTGAAGGATCCTACATGGAAAGTATTAAAACAACCCAGGAATTACCAATAGAAGATGGAAGAAATACACAGACTCAATGAACCGATAAGAATCAACAGATGTTCGACCATTTTAGGA
Organism: Heterohyrax brucei; assembly: GCA_028571685.1. Taxonomy (NCBI): domain Eukaryota; kingdom Metazoa; phylum Chordata; class Mammalia; order Hyracoidea; family Procaviidae; genus Heterohyrax; species Heterohyrax brucei. The sequence continues at coordinate 17,092,285 of CM053141.1, read as the reverse complement.
ATTAGCATGTCATCAGAAACCGATAGTACGGAAGGAAGATATCCAAGCTGCACTGAAGGCAATGGTGAAAAACAAGACTCCACTAGCTGACTGGTTACCTACTGAGATGTTTCACTAAATGGAGAAAGCACTAAAGAGTTCACTCATCTATACCAAGACATTTGGAAGACAGCTACCTAGCCAACCACCTGGAATAAAGCTATAACTATGCCTACACTCAAAAAAAGATAATCTAACCAAATGCAGAAATTACTGAACAATGTCATTAATATCACAGACAAGCAAAACTTTACTAAAGATCATTCAGAAGTGGTTGCAGCAGTATATCAAAAGGGAACTACCAGAAATTCAGACTGGATTCGAAAGAGGATGTCAAACTTGGGGTATCACTGATGATGTCAGATGAATCCTAGCTGAAAACAGAGAATACCAGAAAGATGTTTACCTGTGTTTTATTGACTATGCAAAGACATTTTATTGTGTGCATCATAAAAATAATGGATGACATTAAGAAGAAAGGGAATTCTCAAATACTCATTTGTGCTCATGAGGAGCCTGTATATAGATTAAGAGGCAGTTGTTGGAACAGAACAAGAGGATATTGCATGGTTTCAAGTTAGGAAAGGCATTTGTCAGGTTAGTATCTTTTAACCATGTCTGTTCAATCTGTATACTGAGCATGTAATCCAAGAAGCTGTACTTATATGTAGAAGAACGTGGTGTCAGGATTGGAGGAAGACTCATCAACAATCTGTGTTATGCAGATGACACGACCTTGCTTGCTGAAAGTGAAGAGGATTTGAAGTACTTATTGATGGAGATCAAATACTATAGTCTTCAGTATGGATTACACCTCAACATGAGAAAAACAAAAATTCTCACAACTGGACCAGTAAGCAATATCCCAATAAACAGAGAAAACACTGACGTTGTTGAGGATTTTATATTACTTGGATCCACAATCAACACCCTTGGAAGCAGTTGTCAAGAAATCAAAGGATGCATTGCATTGGGAATATCTGCTACACAAGACTGCTTTAAAGTATTGAAAAGCAAAGCTATCCCTTGAAGACTAAGGTGTGCCTGACCCAAGCCACAATGTTTTCAATTGCCTCATATGCATACAAAAGCTAGACAATGAAAAACAAAGACCAGAAAAGAACTAATGCCTTTGAATTGTGATGCTGGCCTTAAATATACACGGACTGACGAAAGATCAAATAATTCTGTCCTGGAAGAAGTGTGACCAGAATGCTCTTTAGAAGCAAGGTTGGTGAAACTTTGTATCACACACTTTGGAGATGTGATCAGGAGGGATCAGTCCCTGGAGAACGACATCATGTTTGGTAAAGCAGAGGGTCAGCAAAAAAGAAGACCCTCAATGAGATGGACTAACACAGTGGCTACAAAAATGGGCTCAAGTATAACAATGATTGTGAGTATGTCACAAGATTGGACAGTGGTTTTTGTCTGTTTTACGTAGGTTGCTATGGGTCAGAAGTGACTCAACAGCACCTAAGAGCAACAACATAGGGTTACTGAGTGTTCTAATTTCAATACTGTTGTATCTCAGCCCAGAGAAGAGAGAGGAAGACGGGAGAACAGCCAGTTAGTGGAGCAATCGCAACCTACCTGACATTTATTAAGTCTCTGTCTCATGTGGGCACAGTTGGTGGTGCACCAGAACAATTACAGTAATAACAGCAGAGATCGTTAATCACAGATCACCACAACAGATTTAATGGTAATGACAAAGTTTGAAATACTGTGAGAATTTCCAAAATGGGACACAGAAACACAAAGCAAGCACATGCTGTTGGAGTAATGGCACTGATAGACTTCTGGGATGCAGGGTTGCCACAAACCTTCAAACTGTAAAAAATGCAATAATATCTGTGAAGAGCAATAAAACAAGATATGCCTGTCTGTAGCTAGGATGCACTGGGGGAAAGCAAATGTTTATGAATTCACCTTATTGAATAACTTTTCTCAACATTACTCTAAAATATTGAGAGATTTTCTCATAGATAATGTTCACAGTGACTTTTCCATGGGATTTTGGACTACATCTCTGTTTATCAGCCTTTCTGGCTGATAAGTAGTCTATGGGAGTCCAGTTCTGAGCACATTTATATGGAATATGAACAAATGAACTCATAATGTTTGGTGATTCCATGAGGATCTCTTTAGTACTCTTGGCATTATTAGGCATCTCTCGCGGCTACAAGTTGCAAAAGAGGCAATTTTCTAATTGGAGACATACTGCAATAAAACTCATTCTAAGTATGCAAAATTGCTTCAAATCGTATGTTAAGTGATAGGGCTAGTGCTTCTCCATAGCACATCAGACACATGGTGACAGATATCAGATGTTCAAATCTTAGAAGTTTCCAGAAAACTCTGGGCTGTGCTCTCAAGGTGGGAGATTTTGCTTCTCTGGTAAGCAGTGGAAAGATCCTCCATAGATTAAGACCTTTAGTTTCTTTTAAAGGATGAATGGTTATTATAAGTCCCAAGGATTCAATAAAACCTTTATAGCTTTAGTAAAGCAGAGCATCCATCAGCCAATTCTATGATTTTACTGTGTTTGTCTTTTGCAGAAATCCATGTGAAACCTCAAATGTTCCTTTTACGAGTTCTTTTGTTACCCACACATGTTTTTGGTTAAATTAGTGGTGGTACAATCTGGAAAAGATGTCTATAATTAGAGTCTGATTTTTGAAGTTTAAAAAAGAAGGGTTAGCACATTTCCTATCAACTGTACTGCACAAACTACTTGCTCTCCCTTCAAGGACTGTGACCCAACACCATAGCTTCTAGGGTCTTCTAAAAAGAAAAAAAAAATTATTGCCTGTTCTCTGTTGGAAAACGAAGAGACTTATAAAAGTTTAAAAGATCTCTGTTTCCCTCCTCAAATTCAATGAGCATGCATTAAATGATAATTTCTATAATTTTTATGGTGCTTTAGCTTTCAAAAGCCACAAGTGTAATCAACTGTTATCCTCAAACCAGTAGTTTCACATAAGTAGGATAAGTACTATTAGGGGTTTTATTTTGAATGAAGATATAGTACTAGAAGAGCTATGTGGCCTGTCTTTTGTCAGACTAAGATGTGTGATTCCAGTGTCAGAGTATAGCAAGACAATGTTAGGAAAATGGCAGAAATGCCATAAATCTGAAAGATGGATGGACAGATGGACAGACAGACAGATGGATGGATGGGTGTGTCTTACTCTGGGTTTTTCTAGGGAAACAAAACCAGTAACACATGTAGGTACAAGGAAAGATTTATAATATATATAGATAGATAGGTATAGATACAGGAAACAGCTCACGCAATCACAGAAGCTGAAGGTCCCAAGTTCTGCCACAAGCCTCACGTGGCCACAGAAGCTGGGGAACCCAAAGTCAGCAGAGTTCTAGATCACCAGTTGTGTAGGTTGGTGGATCCCAAGCTGGTGGAGAGACAGAGTGGCAGAGGATGGCAAATCCAGGATCAGCAGGTCAGGGAACAGGACTCTCAAGTGCCGACTGTAAGGATTGATGAATGCAACATCTGCTAGCTCAAGTCCAGGAACCAGATGCCGGAAGAAGAGAGCAGGAGCTCCTGGCTACGTGAGCAGACCAACAGTAGTAGTCGAAGGTCGAGAGATGAGAGCTCAGGGGAGGGAAGCGACCACAAACCCCGCCCTGCCACTTAATAGCACAGCCAAATATGGAGTAGTCAAGTTGACATAATCCTGACCACCACAGGGTGGATGGATGGGTAGATACACAATATGCACATATATATATGATGGCCGTGAATTTGACAATGACTCAAGGTAAGCTTATGGACAACAGAACAAAATGTTGCCTGGCCCTGCTTTGTTCATGTGAACACTGGAATGTTTGAGTTCATAACTGGAGCTATTAAGCCAATCCATCTCACAGAGTGTCACCGTCACATTCTCTGGCCCTCTACTTCACCAAACACAGTGGTCTCCTCCAGAGATTGAGTCAACACAAAATGTGTTCAAAGCAAGTAAATTTGGCAATGTTCTATTGTGACCCATAAGATTTTTATTAGCTAAATTTTGGAGATAGATCTCCAGGCCTGTCTTTATAGTCTATCTTAGTCCAGAAGCTCTACTGAAACCAATCCACCGTAGGTAACTCTACCGATTCTTGAAATATCAACAGCGGAGTTGCCAGTATCATCACGATATGCAAGTCACCACAGTATGAAACACTGACAGATGAATGATGGATCATAACTCTAGCATTCCCTAAAATAAGGCACAGTGTCATAAATATAAGAAACAGGCTGTTTCAGATAGATTCTTAGCAACCGAGATGCAAATTAGTAGTGAAGAAGGGAATAGGCAGTAAACTCTTCCTAGTTTAAAAGAGCTTTGTCTAGTATTTTCTCAGCTCCCCTACCTAACCACCCTGACACTTCTTGGCTGTTACCGTAGACTAGGATTGATGAGGCAGTAAGTTAATGTCTTCGGTCTTAAGCAAAAATAGTGTTATTCTCTCTTTCACCTTAGCAAATACTTTAAAGTTTAAGTCTCAGCTGCAAAATAATATTTAAGTGATGAAAAACTAAATCTATTCATGGGACCATCTTATTCTATGATAGTATTTATAGAAGCTATTGAAAACATTAACATTACATCTTTAAAAATATGCAAAGTTGGTGTCTGGTAGTTTTTTATGAAATAGCAAGCTTCATCTTTTATGTAGTGACGTACTACTGTACAGAACTTGTAAGTTGAGATGAACTACAAGATGAACAAAATTTCACACCAGGATTTAAAAGAGTTCAAGAAAAATCAAAGCAATTTCTGATTTCATAAATCCCTCAAGATGACAGAGTTGTGTTTCTGATGAAACATTGGGCCTATTTAATGATAATTATCTTATATTTCTGGTTGCTACAGTGTTTTGAGAAACCCTGTTGGCGTAGTAGTCAAGAGCTACTGCTGGCAACCAGAAGGCCAGCAGTTCAGATCTACCAGGCACTCCTCGGAAACCCTATGAGGCTGCTCTGTTTTGTCCTACCACGTCAACATGGGCCAGAATTGACTTGATGACAGTGGGTTTACAGTGTTTTATTCTGTTGTACGCAGTCACTATGAGTTGGAACTGACATGGCACCTAAATATTAGTAGTACAAGTTATGTTCACTCAGATAATCTTGAAGACAATCTCTTTGCTTTAAAGACGAGTGTCTTGACTTAAATGCTATTTCAACACTTAGGTTGGATAATTGTTATTTTGTGGGTCTGTCCTGTGCAATTTAGGATGTTCAGCAATATCCTTGTCCTCTATCCATTGCCTGGCAGTAGCACCTACTCCCTAGTTGTGCCAACAAAAATGTCTCCAGGTATTGTCCCCTGGGGGACAAAATAATCCCAAGTCGAGAACCACACGCTTAATGTATCTAAAACCAATGCAACAGTTCTAACATTTGGTGAGTTACCTATTCAATTGACCAAATGTTCAGTGAGTCTCTGATGTGCTCTAAGCTGTGCTGCATATGACATTGTCTCCTGTCCCTGTAGCATATAGTCAGTAGGCAAGATGAATCAAGTCTACAAACAACAGTAACAGAGGCAGAATGTGGTAAATGATACAAATTCATGCTTTTCCTATTTCACAAAACTAAAGCAGCTGTTCATGTTTGAAAAAGAACAGTTCCCATTTAGAAAGGCCCATTAACAGCAGGAAGGACATAATGTCTAAGCTAATACTTAAGCAATGAACAGGAGAAAGATTTGTGAATAGAAACATCCATTTACTTCAGAGTCTTTAGGTACCAACGGACACAGGGCCAGATACGTGGAGCTCCCCGCCAGCTCACTGCGTAGGCTCGCTTCACTGACCTCACTCACCTCACAACAATAAGATCCCCGTTATGTGAGATGAATGGAGACAACACTTGTTACACTTTCTCACCTGACTTGTCTGTACTGTATATCTTGAGTAGACTAGTAAAAACCTGAAACATATAACTACCAGGCAAAGGATAACAACTCATTCATTTTAGTGGAGAAAGACAACTTTCCAAATTTACAGTGTTTATGTTAACACAAAGTAAATATGGATAGATGAATGTGATCATAAAACCACAAGGCAGAATAGAAGCTCTTCACACACAAATCCATTAGACTCATTTGGACACACAGGAAGAAAGAGAGAGAGACAGACAGAGAGAGAGAAAGAAAAAGAGAGTGAAAGAAAGAAAGAAAGATCATACCAATAGAGAAATGAAAATCAATTTAGAAGACAAATAGGAGGAATACAGTTTTAGCCACTCCCATGGCCCCTTACGACAGCCTGCCACCTTTTCCTCATTGCTTATCAAACCAGCTCCCAGCTTGGTTTGGATTTGAGAAGGAAGACATGAGAAGATCAAAAGGAAGAACAGCCAAGAGCTGTTTGCAACAATAGATACTATTCTTGTGTTAGAAGTACAAGGGTCAGAAGACTTCCAAAACCAAAACCAGAAAGTCCAGGGGGGCTGAAATATACAGACCGGAAAAGCAATAGTGGAGACACCACCTTGAATCAAATTATTTTCATTTATTATAATAATCATTTAACGTCTGAACAGCAATTGCTAACTACTATTTTGTGATTATTTTGTATCTTTCCCTGTCCTGAGTGCTTCAAATTTAGCTCACTGAGTCCTCAAAATAATTCTATGAGGTACGACTATTGTATGACTACTGTTATGCCCATTTAACAGATAAAACTGAAGCACATACGTATTTCCCAGTTTGCTTCAGATTAAACAGGAAGCAAGCAGTAGCCCTGTATTCAAACTCATGCAGTCTTGGCTTGAGCTTGTTCTTTTAAAAATACGGCAAACTGCGTCTTACATGTAATATGATGCACTCATGATAATGATATGGAGACCAATATTTGGTTTCAGGCCTCTGTCCAGCTACAGTTTTTAAAGGATAACATCTAAAACTCTTTGGTGGTGAGAGGAGAAGGAGGAGGAAAGAAAGGAGAGGAAAGATGAAGAGGGTGAGAGCAAGACCAGGCAGGGAATGGAATTTGACCTTTCTCTGGAAGCAGGAAACAGAAGGTTCGATCCCTAAGCCTGTACTTACCTGTTTGCTTAATAAACTGATGCAGGCTGATGGAAGGAGCACCGTCTAACCACTTAATCAATACTGTCACTGTCCTAAAAGCCTGAACCAGTTACAAGATCCAGAATCTTCCCTATCAATATTTAGGCTGAGTTGAATAACTGTCAACAGGGGATGCCAACATGCCATTGAAATCTGGATGAATTTGGGACACAGAGCTAGACTCCTGGTGCTCCCAGCCAGTTCACTGTGCAGGATGGCCTCACCCACTTCATTAATCTCATAACAGTAAGATCCCCATTGTATGAGATGAATTGAGACACCACTTACACTACTGTGCAGATGCCCCACGCTTGCATTAATCTAAACTTTTAGGTAAAGGCATAATTAAGGTCTCCAATGAGACACCTTAATAGAAGGTGCTGAGTACATCTCACTGGTAACCAAAGGAAGCCAGAGCTTATAATCAACCAACCTGGTATTGCATTTTTTTTTTTGCCCTTGCATTCTAAAATGTTGGAAATAAACAAAGAACACATTTTGAGATTAAAAAAACAAATCTGCAAATTGATAGAAGCCAGGTTGGAAGAGATAGCTTTATATCTGTTGGCCAAGAGGGCAGACCTCCTCATACAGACCCCAGCCTCCCCATACATGGGTCTCTGGAAAGGCAGAAGCAAAACCATACTCTCTACCAAGACAGATCCCACAACAAAGAAGGGTACAGTTTAGCTTGGCTCACATACCAGACAGTCTTCTGAAATTTATCCATCAGGTAATTTTCTCTCCTCTCTGAGAAAAAGTAAATGGTAGAGATAAACCAGGAAAGTTTCTCCTTCTGAAAGCTAGGAGTTAGGAAAAGACATACTTTTCTAAAGGTATAAGATTAATTTTATCTTTTTTCTAATTCTTAAATATATGTGAAACACATTTATTCCTGATCTGTCATTTGGACAGGAAACAACAACATATGCATAAAACGTGTTTTTTTTTAATTTTTTATTTAATATAACTTAGTGAAAATGTACATTCCCATATAAATTTACATACCCACCTATATGCAGCTTCCACTGCTCTTCCTGCCCGGTGACCGCACACTATTCCTCTCTGCTCCATACATGTCTCGTTCTCCCAACAGTCTCTTTCTTCCCTCCTCTCCACTCACTCTCCTTCCTCAAGCCAGAGGTCAGCAGGATGACATCCTTAAAATGTTTTGATCTACAAAGTCCTTTCTCATACTAGCTTTTCTATTTAGTCCTCAAAACCTTACAAGGTAGTTTGTTATTAAATTAATTTTAAGAATAAGTTTGTATATTTTTTCTGTGGTTAAAAGTTAAGTGGTAGAACCAGGGATTTATACCAGATCAACTGATTTTAAGTCTTAGTTTCCTTTGGTTACAGACAAGACGTATTCAGTATCTCCTGAAGTATTGTAACAGAGATGCTAGTGGGCTGAATAGTGGCCCACTGTTCGAAAAAATATATGTCTAAGTCCCAATCCCCAGTACTTGTGAACATCAACTTATTTGAAAATGGAGTCACTGGGTACATAATTAAGAATCTCAAGACGAGCTCATTCTAGATGTAGGATGAGCCCTAAATCCAATGACTGGAGTCTTTTTAAGAGAAAAGAGAGAGATTATCTAGACACAGAGACACACAGAGAATAAGGCTGTGTGGAGACAGATGCAAAGATTTGAGTGCTACTCCCACAAGTAGCTTGGGAAAGAGGCTTCCAGAGAAAAGATAGTGCTCAAAAGCACGAAAAATTCAGACATGCCAAGTAAAATGAAACCAAAGAAGAAGCTATCAGATGATCACTCTGCATTGCCTCTTTTCTAATTCTTGTCAAAAACCTAAGATTTATCAATAAAATCGTGCTTCTCTGCAATACCATTCTGTTCAAGGAAAAGAATTTTCTTCCTTTTTCAGACACTATTTTCTACTTCCTTCCTCCTTCCAAATACTGAACTCAAACCCACTGCCAGTGAATTGAGTGCAACTCATCGTGACCCCAAAGGTCAGAGTAGAACTACCCCCTAGAGTTTCCAGGGAGCATCTGGTGGATTTTAACTGCCAACCATTTGGTTAGCAGAGATAGTGTTAACTGACTGTGCCACCAGGGTTTCCCTCTTTCAAATATATATATATATATTTGGAAGAAAGGAAATACAAATACATATCATATATTATATATAATACATATTTAAGCTGCTTTGTCCTTAACTTGGCATCAGTGGGTAAGCAATTGTTCAAAATACGAAACTGTTTAGCCACTAAGATATGCTTATCAATCTTAAAGAGAAAATTCTTAAAAAACAAAAAAACTTTGTAAACCTCTTTTAGATTTCTGTTGAAAATAAAAAGTCAGTAATCAATGTGTTTGTGAAAGAACAAAAGCAGAAGCCAGACTGTAACACAGCCTGAAAGACTGAAGGATGGGGACACAGACAATTTGGAAGAACGTTATGAGTGAAAGGAAGGAGCCGTGATGGAAGCCAGCGGCTTTAGAGAGTAGATGTCCCTGGGTAATGCAAATGGTAATGCCCTCTGCTGACAGAAAGTGTGACGTTCGAGTCTGCCCAGAGACACCTAAGAGGAAAAGCCTGGTGCTCTACTTCCAAAAAAAAAATCAGCCACTGAAATCCCTGTGGAGCACATTTCTGCTCTGACACATATGGGTTTGCCACGAGTCAGAAATGATTCAGCAGCAACTGTTTTGTTGCTGTAGTTTGTCTTATAGAGAACGGTAGAGTTGACTAAAGTACGTGCTCAGTTTTTGTTAGGTGCTGTGGAGTTAGTTCCAACTCGTAGCAACCTTATGTGTGAAAGAACAAAGCACTATCCAGTCCTGTGCCATCCCCGCGTCGTTGTCAGGCTTGACCCGTCATTGTCACCACTGCGTCAGTCCATCTCCCTGAGGGTCTTCCTCTCTTTTGCTGACCCCTACTTGTCGCACAGTGGTTCAAGTCTGTAGCTGCTAACCAAAATGTTTGCAGTTCAGCTCCACCAGGCCCTCCTTGGAAACTCTGTGGAACAGTTCTACCCTGTCCTATTGGGCCACCATGAGTCGGAGTCACCTCAACGGCAATGGGTTTGATTTTTGGTTCCTAGTTAAGAAAAGAGAAAAAGAGACAGCATAATAAATGATGACGTCCAAAACAAGCCTTCTTAGGAACAGAAGCTTCTCTAATATGTCTCAGAGTTCAGTATCTGAAATGTATCTCCCTAAGACCAGGTTGACAACTCTGGCTCAGTTCCTACGTAGCTTTATTACATTTGCTGATCAACTAAGACTGTTTTCCCCACTTATAATTCATTCCACTGTGGAAGGTTGACGAGCTTCTACTTTGTTCACTTAATAGTAACAAAAACAAAATGTTCTGTCTAAGGGATTTTCTTTTGTGTCAAGTACCACATGGAAAGCTTTTAGATTGAGATGTACTCTGCAGAAATATAATAAATAAAATCCCTAAGGACATTGGATCTTCACCAAGATGAGCTCTCATTTTGCTGAGGATGGATAAATCAGTGGATTTTTTAATGGGGTTCAACAACTTTCTTCAAATAGCTAGAGATGCTCTTTTTCCCAAGTCACAAACAAAGCAGTGTTGAGGGGAAAAGTACACTTTATCTTATAAAATAAAAATGCTTCTTTGAGGAATGATTATAGGAGAATTGAGCTTAAAACTGGAATAAATACATGGATTGGACAAACCCAGTGAGAATGATAGAACCTGGTCTCCCTTGCTTAGTTATTCACAGAGTTCCTTGCTTGCTTCTTCTTTGAATTTTGGGTTTAGGTTTGAAGACTACCCGGAGTCTTCCTAAAGTACATCACTGGTGGTTGTGAGAGTGCACGTGTGTTCTTTTCTGTTGCACCATCAACTTGGGTCCAACTCTTGAAACCCAAAGCTTGAAAAATCTACCCATTTTTTATTTTTTCTACTTATATCGTATAGAATTTTAAAGACGAAACCTGTGGGAAATGTGAAAATTAACCCTACTTGAAAAACAGTGAATAAAAAAAACATTCTGCTGACTATTTCTAAAGTGCTAAAGCCTGTCTAGAACAATGAAACAAAAGCAAAAAGAATTGAACTCTTGAGAGATGTGGGTAATGTAATGAAAATAACCAAGAATAGAAGGAGAATGGAAACAGAAGAATCACATAGAACTTAACCTTCTGTCAAAACATTCTGAATTCAACGTCTCACCAGCAAGCTGACAGGATAGCCATTTACGGTCTGTTGCCTTTTAACATTTTATTATGTGGAATTGATTCAACAAGTATCAGCTGTGTACTCACCAAACGTACTCCTCTTGCTTTGGGGAATTCAAAATAACATTTTTTTTTTTTTTTTTTTGGTCTTCAAAATCTTCCAAGCTAGCTGCACACACTTCAGTACTGATCTGTGTTTTCATTCCCCACCCCACCCCCGATTTGACATGCCAATTCTTCCAGAGTTGAGCATGTACTTTAAGCCCTTTCATTGGTGTTTATATATGCTTTATAGTAAATCACTCGCTAGCAAACTACTAGATATGTCTCCTCAATAGCCAGAACAAAATAGTTCTACCCAGAGGCACAGTATGGTAGGTATGTTTGATGGACCCATAAACAAATTGAGAATAAACAAGCAAATAAGCATGATGTAAAACTTATTAAGGGGAATTCAAAGACCAGTCTAAACTTGCTATTAGAAATCCTAACACTGATGCTAACTAGTTAAACATTCTTTTCTGTCAGTGAAAGAAACTTAACTTGGTAAATAAAATCTTACTACCTAGAAAGTTTCCTAAAGCTAAAACAAAACAGATGCATAAGTTGATATTCTCTGTCATGCGACCACCTAGAGGTTTCTCAGCTCTCTTTGCACACACTTTCTCATGTGTGAATTTCCATGAAAGCATTCAAAATCACTGCAATGGTATATGACATTATTTTGAAAATTCTGGGAAAACTACTAACTTACACAAGTGAAGCTAAAGGAAAACCACCTTCTGTTTCCAAGAGGTCATTCATCTTAATGTGAGGTGATCATCACACTTCCAGTCACCGATTTTCTAAGTCTTCTAGGGCACTGGAAATGATTAAGAATTCTCCTTTTTCCTGTTGGGCAGGATTTCTGTCTCCAGTTAGCCTCTATGAACTGCCTCAGGTTGCAACACCAAGAAAGTTCACTCCAAGTGAACCACATATAAACAAGAGCTGAAGGTATTACTTGACTTACTATAAAAAATGATTTCCTGGCATTATTTTTATGTAACTCTACTTATTGCATTTCAGTGATATATTCTTGAGACAAGGTTGAGTTTTGCAAATTGGTAGAAAGATATATAAATGGACTAATAGGTACTCTATATCTTCAAAAGCTTAATTGACAAGCACAGTTTTAATACATTTAGTTATTCATTGTTACTTAAATGTATTTAATACTTCTAATTTTATCACTCTTTTTCATTGAAGAAGCTCAATAGAGTTATGAGACTTGACTCATCTAGGTCTAAATTTTTCTGCAGAACTGAAAGCTACAGGCTGGTAGAAGTGAACGATCATTAGAGTATGGAGACAAAGGGCCAGAAAGTCAGAGATCTTAGATTTCTAGACTTTCCAGACTTTACTCCGGGATCTCAATCCCAGACCTCAGCAAAACTCCAAAGCTAGCCTTCTGTTTCTTCACTCTCCCCACCGTTATACACAGTACCTCTAGAGACCAAGGAAACCCAAAACCAAAATCCATTGCTATCAAGTCAGCACCAACTCATAATATCTTATGGGATAGAGTAGAACTGCCCATAAGACTTCCAAGGTTGTAATTTTCATGGAAGCAGATTGCCACATCTTTTTCCATGGAGTGATTGATGGGTTTGAACAGTAAAACTTTTGGTTAGCAGCTGAGCATTTAGCCACTGAGCATTTCCTCTCCCAAGGAAACTACCACCACCATCCATTGTCATCAAGTCAATTCCAACTCATAGCAACCCTATAGGACACAGAAGAACTGCCACATAGGGTTTCCAATGCCAATACTTGGTGGGCAGCTGAACTTTTAATCATTGTGCCACCAAAGCTCCCCAAGGAAACCACAGGTACCAAAATAGTGCTGAGAATATAGCAGGGTCAGCAGGAGCTGGGAGCAGACTCTCTTCATGGGGAGGAAGGAGGAGTGACATCAAAGATCTGGCAATATCCAAGTAAAGGCTCCCACTAGGGTGTTTATTGCACATAACTTTCTTGTTTTAAAATAACTCACCTGAGACTTGTAAAATATCACGTCTTTCCTACACTGCGTTCCTGAGTATGAGGAGCCTCCGATCTACAAAGAAAGAAATGAGAGATTCTTAGAGCAGATATATCTGAGTAGTAGAAAATTTGCAAGGTTTAGTAATTAAAGATAGCCTTTCTTTGACAGAGTTTGGGATCCTGTTACGAAACCATTCTTTTGGGGAAGAAATTACATGGCAAGTCATTCTCAGCTCCCAGTCACAAGAGCACACTTCAGAAGAGGAGGTGGAAATAGCTAAGCATACTGGTAACCCAAATGCATCTTTGGTTGTCCTTCAGTGCTACACCCACTTCTGGGTCATCTTTGCTATTGTTGGGTGATATCACATAGATTCTGACACATAACAATCGTACACGACAGAGCAGAACTGACACACAGAGTTTTATTGGCTATCAATCCTTATGGAAGTAGATTACCAGGCCTTTCTTTTACAGAGTCATTGGATAGGTTCAAACCACCAGCCTTTCAATCAGCAGTCAAGCACTTACCTGTTGTGGCACTAGGGCTCCGGAAAGCTCCAAATTTCAAGATGACAGTAAAGAAAACCCTACTGAGCAGTTCTACTTTGCCATATGGGGTCTCTGTGAGTCAAAAATGGCTCAAGTGAACCAAACAACAACCACAGTAGGCTTTGGAAAGTGTTTTTATTTTCTTGTATGCTGCTTCTTCAAAATTAAACATTTGGAGTATAAGATGGAGAGAAAGAAGTAGTTGCAACCAGGAGTCAAACATTACTTACTAAAGGTCATTAGCTTTGCTTTGCAAAACAGAATTCACAGTCTTACACTGAATTTAGCAAGGAAATCAATGTTTATTTTTTTACTCTGACACATTCCCTGTATGTTTAGCTATTATGGTGTTGACTGCACTCCCCAGAGAAAAGGGCTTGCTCTTTGGGATATCAGAATAAAACAATTTTTCAATAGGTGGTAGAGTTAATAGAGTTTTTTCTTGAAACTGCATCTACAATAGTTTCTGCCTGCCAACATCTGCATGTGTTCAGTGTTCTTTTCAAACTTAGGATTGTTACCACTTCTTGATTATAATCTTCAGTTGTCTTTGCTATGTCTAATATCAAAACATCTTTACAGTTATACATATAATGGCTCTAATAAATATGTCCAAACAAAATCATTTGTGATCTATAATGTACCTCACTGTAACTGATACACCAAAACCGAAACATGAAACCCATTGTCACTGAGTCAATTTCCACTCATGGCAATCCCATATCTACAGAGTAGAATGGTTCCATGGGTTTTCTTATCTGTAATCTTCATGTCAGCAAATCACCAGGACTTTCTTCTGTGGTACCACTGGAGGGAGTTTGAACCACCAACCTATTAGGTTAGTAGTTGAGTGCAAACTGTGCCACCAGGACCTTTGACTGATATACAGCACCTAGCAATATCGTTACAAAACTCATTAAAAAATATTCAGTGTATGTCTTTCATTCCCTATTCCTTCTCCATTGTTTAAAAGGAAGATGTTCATGAAAAGAAAAAATAATCACATTGCAATCACAAGGGCATTAAAAACAAATCATTGCCATATGTATTCATGCATAGTACCTTCTTCTCAAAGTGTGTTTGTTTAATGAGTATACTTAAGTCTGTCAATTGTTTAATCTAATAGACTGTTGTCATTGTTCCTGTTTGTGTGTTAACTTTGCTTTCATTAGATCACACAGAAGGTCAGTCTAAGAACACCATTAGAATTTAACAATTCCATGCTGTTTAGCTTGTATTTTAAAAGCAATAAGCCCTCCTTCTTCCTTAAATATGGACAGTCATCACTTGATGTTCCCACCGCAGGTGTGGTGCCTTAAACTGGTTCTTTAGTGAAGCCAAACCAATAAAGCATGTGTATATATGCAGGTATGAGGGTAATTTATCTCAAGAAAATGGTTTACACCATTGCAGATGCTGGAAAGTCCCAAGTGTGTGGGTCAGACACCAGGCTAGAGGTTTGTCTTGATTCAGGTAGTTGGTAAGTCACAAGAACCAAAGCCACCGCCGTCAAGTCAATTCCAACTCATGGTGACCCTTATAAGTCAGAGAATAACTGTCCCATAGAGTTTCCAAGGAGTGCCTGGTAGGTTTGAACTGTTGACTTTTTGGTTAGCAGATACAGCACTTAATGACTATGCCACTGGGGTTTCCCAGATAGTTACAAACCAAACCAAACCCAATGCTGTCAAGTTGATTCTGACTCATAGTGACTCTACAGGATACAGTAGAACTGTCCATAGAGTTTCCAAGGAATACCTGGTGGACTTAAGCTACCAATATTTTGGTTAGCAGCTATAAAACTTAACTACTATGCTATCAGGGTTTCCCAGATAGTTACATGACCTGAATCCAGAGTTAGCAGGTCAAATGGTGGACTGCTGACTCACAGGTTGCAGAGGCTGACAAATGCAACATCAGCAGGTAAAACAATAGGCTGCCAGTTCATAGATTGCAGAGCTGATGAGTCCAGGATTTACAAAAAAGAAGGCCAGCTGCTGGCACACAGGCTGCAGACGTTGATGAATCACCGGATTGGCAGGCAACACAGCAGGCAGCTGGCTTGAGTCCCAAGAACCAGAGGGCAGATGATATTGAGCCAGGTACAAAATCAAAGACAAACAAGCAAACTTTGTCAGAACATCCATAAATATATTGGATGCAGGCCACACCCCCAAGGATATTCCCCTTGCAACTGACTGGCTTCTTGGAAGCAAAGATGGCAAGACTACATCTTAAATACTTTGGACATATTGCTCGGGAAGGATCAGTCCCTGGAGAAGGACATTATGCTTGGCAGAGTGGAGGGTTGGAGAAAAAGAGGAAGACACTCGACAAGATGGATTGACAGGGTGGCTGCAACAATGGGCTTAAGCGTAAAAATGATTGTGGACGTGGAGTAAGACTGGACAGTGTTTCTCTCTGTTGGGCATAGGGTCTCTGTGAGTTGTAGCTTATTGGACAGCACCTAACAACAAGGACAACAACTGATTGGCTGATCACAACAGATGACATCATGGAAGATGACAACATTATTACACAACTACCAAATGATGTCAGTATATAACTGCCAAACCACTGAGAATTGTGGCCCAGCCAAGTTCTTACCTAACCTTTAACCATCACAGTTGGTAACTATGAAAGAGTATGCAATATTTTCCCAAATCCCACAAGAAAATCATTCTATGACTTAGAGCAATAGCATATTGTTGTCTAGTACCCTGGAAGAGTAGACAGTGGAAAGGTAAACACAGGAATACAATGTTTAAATTAGCTTACCAACTTCTAAGTGGGTTGCTCTATGAGCATCAGTTTTTTACAGCAACAGTGAATATAAGGCCTGACAATGAAGTCCGTGAACTTAATTGTTCTAAGTGCTACATACCTCGTTGCTGAATATCACTATGATAATCTTCCAAGGATGCCTCTTGGGAAGCTATGCACTGATACCAGCACCTAGCCCACCCTTCAAAGCAATTTTGAAACTCTTTCTGAAATGGCCATTGTGCCTGGTGACAAGGTGGCAAGCTCATGAACTTAATTGTATAGTTGTCTGTGAGGGAGTTTTTAGTCAGTAAACAAATAACTGTATGAGAACACCGTCCCTACTCAGCTGATTTGGTGCCCACAGACTTTTTTCTTTACCCAAAGATAAAGGAAATATTGAAAGGAAGCATTTTGATAACATTCAAGACATAAAGGGTAACACAATGGCAGCTCTGATGGTCATTCTAGAAAAAGAGTTCCAAAATTGCTTTGAAGGTTGGACTGGGCACTGGCACTGGTTCATAGCTTCCCAAAGGGAGTACTTTGATAGTAACTGTAGTGATATTCAGAAATGAGGTATGTAGCACTTTTTCTATGAAGAATTCATGTACTTAATTCTTAGTCATTGCACAAGGAGAGGAGACCAACTGTCCAGAAGCAGGAGAAACATAAGCCCAACTATAAATTTAATCAGTTCTAATGAACTTTAGAATCATCAGTTCTAATGAATTTGTGTGTACAATCCTGTTATAAATCCTAGAAGCATAAGCTAATCTGTAGTAAGGGATCTTCCAGGTCAATAGCTGAATTGCTTAAATGTTCCAGTGGTTAAAAACACACAACAGTTGCTTCTCCTTCTGACTTTCTCTAGAATATTCATGGAGTTCTCAGTTCTCTTTCACAAAAGCACATTTAATCAGTTCTTTCTCTTGCCTTTACTTTGCAGCATCAGAGGTGGAGAGCAGATTCGTGCTCTTAAACTCCTCAAGTGAATTGACATGAAAGGAAACTGGTCATTAAAAGCCAATTTCGTAGGCCAGAGGTCTCTGCTGAAACAGCTTCCTACCCTGGGTCACCTCAATTAAAAGTTAATTCCTTGCTAGTACACCTAGCAAGCAATAATCCACTCTGGTTTGCGAATTGACGTAAATCTGAACTGATGGTCTTGCTTCCTGTGTTCAGAAAAAGGTCAGGAGGACAATTGCCATGGCAGCTAACTCAATCTAATCTTTCCATCTGTGGAAGGAAGTCTGTAGTAAATATTCATTTGGAAAATACAAAGCCTAACAAAAGAGGTCTTCTTCAGATTGGCTGCCTCTGCCCTTCCAGTTCTCTGAGGTTCCTACAGGAAAGCATAGCCACAAATCGGGAATCACAGTGTCCAACTGATGTGTTAAGCATCTATTCCAGTCCAGATACATTCGTAGTCCAGTTGAGGGTTCACTTCTGCAAGAATATACATAAGTTCTCAGATATTACATGTTCTGGTCCAAGTCTTCATTATATAAAAAACAGGATGCATTATACTGCCTTACAGTTAACCCAATACTCAAAGCTAGCACAGAAGCAATTCTTTTATTTTTTTTTCCATTTTATACTCCAGCTAAAACATAAAAAAGAATTAAAAAAAAAAAAGAACTCTGTTCTGTTCTAATAAATACTCTGCCAGCTTCATAACACCTGTATACAGTCAGCATTAAATAAATATTTGTTGAGTACATAAAATAATAGCTACTGGAAATCTACTCAATAATGAATTATGGCTCCCATCTGATTTGAGTTCATGTGACAGAAAGTTCAAATGTTATCAGCTTTTATAGGTGGATAAGCAAATGAATAAAACAAAATTATATAATCTTCACTCAAGAGGATACTTTTCTGGAGAAAGAGAGCAAGCAATTCTCTCTCCTTAAAACTAATGTAGCTAGGGGTCATGCTCCCAGGGGAACCCCAAAGCCACTGGACCATCAATTGCAGTCTTTTAGTGGAGGTCTCAGGATGTACCCCTTTTTATTCTTGTGTTGCCAGTGAGACTCAACTTAGCGAGCTCCATCTCAGCTATCACAGGTGGTGGCCAGGCACAAGTCTATGTAGGCACCCAGTCATGTGGGTCTATCTTCTGGGTTGTCTTTAACCCATGACATTTTGGTCCTCGGTGATCGTCCATTCCTGCTGAGTTGGGACCATTAGCTGTGCCCTCGGATAAATCATAATGAAGGTCCACTCTTCTGACACGAATGGAGTGGACTTGGCAAAGCAGAGTGACCATATATTGGGTGTACTTTATGGTCCTACGCGTCTATAGAGTATCATCCTGCTGACCTCTGGCTGGAGGAAGGAGAGTGGGTGGAGAGGGGGGGAAAGGAGACTGTTGGGAGGAAGAGAAATATATGGAGCAGAAAGGAATAATGTGCTGTCACCGGGCAGGGAGGGCAGTGGAAGCCGCATATAGGTGGGCATGTAAATTTATATGGGAATGTACATTTTCACTCAGTCATAATAAAAAAAAAGGAAAGGAAAAAAAACTAATGTGACTAACTCCCTATTTTTTATCAGTAATTTGATTCTGTCCCTCATCATTCCACCCTTTCCCATATTTTTAATGTACTTCAGGATCTGTATAATAGAAAAACTGAACAAATTTAACGCTAAAAGGAATCTCTCGATTGATGGAAAAACTGATACTGGACCCCCTCCCCCAGTCATAACAAACAAAATGAAAACAAGCATATAGACAAATGCTGTTGGTCTTTGAACCACAGGCAGCACCGGCCTGTGATTCCTGAGATAAGGGAAACTCATAAAGTGAGTCTCCCCACTTGCCCCTAGCTCTTCCCAGGGATAATTCTGTAACTTTGTAGACAGCTACAATCTAAAGCAGAACAGAATGACCCTGTTGAAATGAGGAGGCAAAACTGAGAATCTGGAGCAGCATATTAGCTTCATTAACAGAGCAGAGCTAGTGGCATAGTTGTTAAGTGTTACAGTGCCTAACCCAAAAGGTTGGCAGTTCAAACCCACCAGGCACTCCTTGGAAACTCTATGGAGCAGTTCTACTCTTCCCTAATGGGCACTGTGAGTCAGAATCAACACGACAGCAGTGAGATAGAACAGGATATAAGAGGTACTGCTGGGTCAGTGGTAGAATTCTTATGTTCCATAGTAGTGGTATAGGGCAGAGTATGAGAGGCATTGGTGGGTCAGTGGCAGAATTCTCACCTTTCATGCAGGAGACCCAGTTCAATTCCCTCATGCGCAGGTATCACTCATCTATCAGTGATGGACTGTGTTGTTATAATGCTGAACAGGTTTCAGTGGATCATCGAGGCTAAGAGAAACTAAGGAGAAGAAGCTGGAAATCTACTTCCAACAATCAGCCAGTGAAAATTCAATGGACCACAATGATCCAGTCCACAACCAGTTGTGGGGATGGGGCAGGACCAGACAGAATCTCATTCCATTTTGGAAGGGGTTGCCATGAGTTGGAATACAAGTGGACAGCAGCTACCAACAACTGGGCAGGACACAGGAAAAGAGGGAGCTGGGCAACGAAAGTCCATGAGGTTGTCCCACAAGGTCTTGTCAGAAGGTTAGGCAGCATATATGCAGGACAACTTTGTGAGATTTATTGAAGAGTGCTAGCTACAGGGCTGAAAGCAGAATAGACACTACAGGTGAAGCACAGTTTAACAAGCCTTTGAAATTCTGGTCCAGCCAGAGTAGAGACACCTCATCAACCCATACCTAACTCAAAGGGCATCCAGCTAAAACACCAAAGAGACCATGCCTCAGGAATAAAGACCATGCCTGAGTAGGAAGTCAGTTACAGACCTATTGCCTTAGTTATCTGGTGCTGCTATAAAAGAAGTACCATAAATAAGTGGGTTTAACAAATAAAAATTTATTTTCTCACAGGTTAGGAGGCTAGAAGTTTGAATCCAGGGTGCCAGCTCCTGGGGAAGGCTTTCTCTCTCTTTTGGCTTTGGAGGAAAATCTTGTCCCTTTGAGCTTCTGTTCTGGACAATCTTTGTATGGCTTGGCATTTCTCTTCCTCCATCCCTGCCTGATAGCTTGCATTTAATCTCTTTTTTTAACTCCAAAGTGATTGACTCAAAATACCCCCTGCACTAATCCTATCTTATTAACACAACAAAGAAA
The DNA here is from genome assembly GCA_028571685.1 of Heterohyrax brucei. NCBI lineage: Eukaryota > Metazoa > Chordata > Mammalia > Hyracoidea > Procaviidae > Heterohyrax > Heterohyrax brucei. The sequence continues at coordinate 17,071,477 of CM053141.1, read as the reverse complement.
ACCCATTCCCAAAGTGGATTATAACCACAAGCATAGAGGTTAGCATTTACAACATAGATTTTTAGAGGACACAGTTACATCCCTATGGGGCAGTTATACTCTGTCCTGCAGTGTCATTAGGAGTCAGAATCTACTAGTGGCCACGGGTTTGGTTTATTTGGCAGTCTTCCTTTTGGAGTCTCTGGATGGTACAAATGGTTTGCTCTTGACTATTAATCTAAAGCTTGGTAGTTCAGACTCACCTAGCAGCACTGCAGAAGAAAGCCTTGGGGATCAGCTTCAGCAAAGACTATAGTAGGGAAAATCCATGGGACAGTTGTCTTCAGTAATGCATGAGGTCTCCATGAGTAGGAATCAATTCGTGGTGGCAGCAGTTCCTTCTGAAAAATTGACACCCAACTTTCTATGTTGTTGTTAGGAACCATCTAGTCGGTTCTGACTCATAGTGACCCTATGAACAACAGAACGAAACCCTGCCAGGTCTTGCACCATGTCCACAATCATTTTTGTGCTTAAGCCTGTTGTTGCGGCCACTGTGTCAATCCATCTTGTCAAGGGTCTTCCTCTTTTTTGTTGACCCTCCACTCTACCAAGCATATGTCCTTCTCCAGGGACTGGTCTTTTCCTGACATATGCCCAAAGTATGTAAGATGTAGTCTTGCCGTCTTTGCTTCCAAGGGGCACTCTGGTTATACTTCTTCCAGAACAGATTTGTTGGTTCTTTTGGCAGTCCATGGTACATTCAATATTCTTCTCCAACACCACAATTCAAAGGCATCAGTTCTTCATCTGTCTTCTTTGTTCATGGTCGAGCTTTTGCATCATATGATGTGATTGAAAATACCATGGCTTGGGTCAGCAGCATGTTAGTCTTCAAGCTGACATCTTTACTTTTAAATACTTAAAAGAGGTCTTTTGCAGCAGATTTTCCCAGAGCGATGTGTCTTTTGATTTCTTGACTGCTTTTGCCATGGGCATTGATTGTGAACCCAAGTAAAATGAAATCTTTGACAACATCCATCTTTTCTACATTTACGATGATGTTGCTTACTGGTTCAGTTGTAAGGGTTTTTGTTTTCCTGATGTTGAGGTGAAATCCATAACGAAGGCTATGGTCCTTGATCTTCATCAGTAAGTATCTCAAATCTTCTTCATTTCCAGCAAGTAAGGTGATATCGTCTGAGTAACGTAAGTGGTTAATGAGTTGTCCTCCAATCCTGATGCCTTGTTCTTCTTCATATAATCCAGCTTCTTAGATTATTTTCTTGGCATAAGCATTAAAACGGTAGTGAAAGGATACAACCCTGACACATGTCTTTCCTGACTTTAAACCATATAGTGTTTCATTGTTCTGTTTGCATGACTGCCTCTTGATCCTTATACAGATTCCTTAAGAGCACAAGTAGGTGTTCTGGAAATCCCATTCTCCACAACATCAGCCACAATTTAGTATGATCCACACAGTCGAATGCCTTTGCATAGTCTATGAAACACAAGTAAACATCTTGCTGGTATTCTTTGCTTTTAGTCAAGATCCATCTGACATCAGTGATGATGTTCCTGGTTCTACCTCCTCTTCTGAACCTAGCTTGAATTTCTGGCAGTTCCTCATCAATCTACTGTTGTAGTCACTACACTGAGATAATTCCTGATTATACATATGGGACCCATGCCAACCCAGCATTAAAATCCATTCCTCCAATACACAGAGGTTGGTTCAAGGTCAACCCAAGCCAGACCAATCAGAGTAAGCACTGGTGTTCATGCTGGAATCCAGAAAAAAGAGCATCCGTTTCTCCTCTGAGGTCACTTAGCTGATAGAACATAGACTTGCAGCTGCTGGAATTCATCTTTTCCACCACAGAGGAAGAGTCTGTCTGAGAAGGAAGCCACATCAGGAAATGCACAGCCAGGAGATGGAAGGAGACAGGTTCTAGATGCCTTTCAGGGAGCAACTGGCTTTGGCCTGGCCTGGTAGGATCCACCCCTACCCTTAGGTGTTGGTTAAGCAGACACACTTCCTCCTGTGATGAAGGCATTTTAAGGTATGTGTCTTTCAAGACCAAAATAATCCTGACTAAAACAGTAGCCTGAGTCTTGTCCAATTATGTAAATGTTTGAATATGTCTTAAAGCTAGAAAAATTTTAATACGCTATTTAAACATTGATAGCAATTTACCTGCTTTTAAGCAAAAAGTTACTTTAAAAATATTTGTGAATGTTTGCTTTCTGAAATATAGACTATTCTATTCATGAAAACATGCCATATTGAAAGGTGAGGTGGGTCTCCCAGAAACCGTCTAATTACACATCAACATTCATCATCCTCCACCACCCCCTTGGTTCCAGCTGCTTACTCTGTGAGGTGTGCGAAAGAGTGGAACAGCTCCAGTTTCTGACAGGAAATGCCAAAGACCAGCAGAGCTAAGACTGCAAAATCAAACCACCATTATTTCCTTCTTATCTGTGACTTAAGCAGCCAGATGTCGTTCTTCACTAAGTGTGGAAGTCTTTTTTCTTATTTGAAGAAAGATTTCACTTTGGACTGACTTGAAAACAAGAAGAGACAAGCTTTCAATAAAATGCATCAGGATGGCAGACCTGTTTCTGTTGTTCCTTCCCACGGTGTAATGAACACGTTTCTTGAATGATGTAAATCCTGTATCGTTGTATGTCTGATAATCCAGTCTAGTCTTTGTCTAGTTGGCTTCAGGAATGATCTTAGTTCTAGGCCAACGGGGAGTCCAGGGGCTGTATCTTCCAAGAACCCTCCAATTTGTCAGACCATCGAGTCTGGTATTTTTAATAGAGTTCAAGTTCTCCACCCTACTTTTCAACCGCTCCTTCAGGGACTTTTCATTGTGTTCTCTGTCAGGACAGTCATTGGTGGTAGCCAGGCACCATCTAGTTCTCCTGGTCTCATGCTGATATAGTCCATGATTTATGTTGCCTTATCCGTCTCATTGTGTTCTCTGTCAGGACAGTCATTGGTGGTAGCCAGGCACCATCTAGTTCTCCTGGTCTCATGCTGATATAGTCCGTGATTTATGTTGCCTTATCCGTCGCTTGGGCTCATATTTTCTTGGTGGCTTTGGTGTTCACCCTCTTTTGCTCCAGGTGTGTTGCTATCAGTTGATGTTTATTAGATGGCTACCTGCTTGATTTAAGACCCCAGATTCTGCTTACCAAAGTTGAATACAGAACATTTTCGTAATAAACTTTGTTGTGTCAATTGATCAAGATATCCCCTGAAATCGTGTCCCTCACATCCTTGTCCCTACCACTCTGTTCCTCAAGGTGTTTGGCTGTGTCCAGGTAACTTCTTAGCTTATGGTTGAGTCCACTTGTGTGCTCTTCTCCTGTATTGTGTGTTGTTTTTCTCTCCTTCCAAAATACTTCTTAGTAAACACACTCTCTCTCCCTTCCCACCTTTGTAACCAGCAAAGAATCTGTATTTCTGTGTTTAAACCTTTTCTTGTGATCCTGTAATAGTGGTCTCATATAGTACTTATTCTTTTGTGACTAATTTCACTCAGCATAAAGGCTTCCAGATTCTTCCATGTTATGTTTCCCAGATTCAGCATTGTTCTTTATCATTGTGTAGAATTTCACTGGTTGAATATACCATAATTTGATTATCCATTCATCCATTGATAGACACCTAGGTTGTTTCCATCTTTTAGCTATTGTTAACAGTGCTGGCACGAATGTGGCTGTGCATGTATCTATTTGTATGATAACTCTTATTCCTCAGGGATATAGTCTGAGAAGTAGGATTACTGGATCATGTGATGTTCCTACTTCTAGCTGTCTAAGGAGGTGCCAAGTTGATTTCTAAAGTGGTTGGATCATTTTACATTCCTATCAAACCAAAAAGAAAAAAATAAAAGACACATTGCCGTTGAGTCAGTTCTGACTCACAGTGAACCTACAGAACAGGGAACTGCTCCACAGAATTTCCAAAGAGCACCTAGTGGATTCAAACTGCTCCCCATTTGGTTAGTAGACATAACACTAACCACTGCATGACCAAGGTTTCCACATTCCCACCAGCAGTGTGTAAGTGTTCCAATCTCTCCACAGTCTCTCTGACATTTATTATTTTGTGTTTTATGAATTAATTATAGCTTTGTCTGAGTGAAATGGTATCACACTGTAGTTTTGATTTGCATTTTTCTAATGGCTAATGATTGTAAGCATTTCCTCATGTATCTGTCAGCTGCCTAAATGTCTTCATTTCTATTAATATTCTTTGCCTATTTTTCAATTGGATTGTCTTTTTGTCATTGAGGTTTTGCATTGTCTTGCAGATTTTGGAGCTTAGACACTGATCAGATTTGTTGTAGCCAAATTTTTTTCCCATTCTGTGGGTTGGCTTTTTATGCTTTTGGTAAAGTCTTTGGAAGAGTGCAACTGATTTTTAGGAGTTCCCATTTATCTATTTTCTCTTCTGGTAATGTTTTGTAGTCTGTTTATGCCATGTATTAGGGTTCCTAGCATTGTCCCTATTTTTCTTGCATGATCTTTATTGATTTAGATTTTATATTTAGGTCTTTGATCCATTTTAAATTAGTTTTTGTGCATGGTGTGAGGTATGGGTCTTGTTTCATTCTTTTGCAGAGGGATATCCAGTTATGCTAACACCATTCATTAAAGAGACCGTCTTTTCCCCCATTTAATGGACTTTGGGGCTTTGTCAGACATCAGCTGCTCATAGGAAGATAATTTTCCACCAAGATTCTAAATATTCCACTGGTCTATGTATGTGCTGGACCAGTACCAAACTGTTTTGTCAACCATAGCAGTTTAACAGGTTCTAAAGTCAGGTAGTGTGAGGTCTTCCACTGTGTTCCTCTTCTTCAACAATCCTTTACGTACCCAGAGTCTCTTCCCTTTCCATATGAAGTTTGTGACTTGTTCTTCCATCTCATTAAAAAATGCCATTGGAATTTGGATTCGGAATATATTTTATCTCTAGGTCACTTCGGGTAGAAGAGACAGTTTCACAGTGTTGAGTCTTCTTATCCATGAGCAAGGTATGTTTCTTTGCTCATGTAGCTCTATTTTGTTTACCTGCAGTAGTGTCTTGTAATTTTCTTTGTGTAGGTCTTTTATGTTACTGATTAGATAAATTCCTAAGTATTTTATCTTCTTGGAGGCTATTGTAAATGGTATTGATTTGGTGGTTTCCTCTTAAATGTCTTCTTGGTATAGAAGAATACAACTGATTTTTGGACATTTATCTTGTGTCCCGATACTTTGCTGAACTCTTCTATCAGTTCCAGCAGGAGTTCTTTTGTGGATTCCTTAGAGTTTTTCTTATATAAGATCACATTGTATGCAAATAGAGATATTTTTACTTCTTCTTTACCATTCTGGATGCTCTTTACTTCTTCATGTTGCCTGATTGCTCTGGCTAGAACCTCTAGTACAATGCTGAATGTAAGTGGTGACAAAGGGTATCCTTGTCTGGTTCCTGTTCTCAAGGGGAATGCTTTCAGACTCTCTCTGTGTAAAATTATGTTGGCTGTTGGATTTGTATAAATACTCTTTCTTATGTTGAGGAATTTCCTTTCTAGAACTATTTTGGTGAGAATTTTTATCATGAATGGACATTGGACTTTGTCAAATGTCATTTGTGCATCTGTTGATAAAACCATGTGGTTCTTGTCTTTTGTTCTATTCATTTGATCAGTGTGTTACTTCTTTTCTAATATTGAACCATCCCTACATCTCTGGTATGAATCTCAGTTGGCCATGGTGAATTATTTTTTAACATGTTGTTGAATTCTATTGGCTGAAATTTTGTTGAAGATTTTTGCCTCTAAGTTCATGAGATACTAGTTTGCAATTTTCTTTTTTGTGTGACATCTTTAGCTGCTTTTGGTGTCAAGAGTTACACTGGCTTCATAGAGTGAATTTGGAAGTATTCCCTCTTTCTCTATGCTCTGAAATACCTTTAGTAACAGTGGCGTTAGCTCTTCTCTGAAAGTTTGGTAGAATTCTCCAGTAAAGCAGCCATGGCTAGGGCTTTTTTTTGATTGGGAGTTTTTAATTAACTTTGACTTCTTTTGTTGTAGGTTGGTTTAGTTGTTCTGCTTCTGTATTAGTTTAGGTAGGTAGGGTGTTTCTAGAAACTTGTCCATTTCCTCTAGGTTTCTAATTTGCTAGAGCATAATTTTTCATAATATTCTGTTATGATTCTTTTAATTTTAGTTGGGTCTGTTGTGATATTGCCCATCTTGTTTCTTACTCAGGTTATTTGCTTCATCTCCTGTTTTTCTTTTGTCTGTTTGGCAATGGTTTGTGAATTCTATTGATCTTTTCAAAGAACCAGCTTTTGGTTTTACTAACTCTATTCTCTATTTCATTTAATTCTGCTCCAATTTTTATTATTCGCTTTCTTCTGGTGCCTGAGGGCTTCTTTTGATGCTCTCTATTTATTTGAGTTGTAGGGTTAATGCTTTGATTCAAGCCCCTTCTTCTTTTTGGATGTGTTCATTTATTGTGATAAACTGACCTCTGAGCACTGGTTTTACTACATGCCAAAGTTTCTGGTAGGATGTATTTTCATTCTCCTTTGATTTTATGAATTTCTTTATTCCATCCTTGATTTTTCCTACAACTCAGTAGTTCTCAACCAAGGTGTTGTTCAGTTTGCATATTTTTTTCCTTGCTTTTTCTCTTTTTGATTTCTACTTTTATGGCTTTATGGTCAGAAATCATGCTTTGTAATACTGATCCTTTGTATTTTGTTAAGTCTTACTTTATGTCTAATATGTGCATTGGAAAAGAATGTATACTTAGTTGCTGTTGGGTGCTGCGTACTGGATATATCTGTGAGGTCAAGCAGATTGATTGTGGCATTTAGATCTCCCGTGTCTTTGCTTAGTTTCATTCTGGGTGTTCTGGCCTTCACTGAAATTGGTGTGTTGAAATCTCCTACTATTATTGTGGAGCTGTCTACTTCTCTTTTCAATGCTGTTAGAGTTCTCTTTATCTATTTAAGAGCCCTGTTAGTTGGGTACATAAATATTTAACATTATTATGTCCACCTGGTGCATTGACATTTTAATCATTATATAGTGTCCTTCCTTATCCGTTGTGGTGAATTTTACTTTGAAGTCTTTTTTGTCAGAAAATAGTATCATACCCCTGCTGTTTGCTTAATTTATTTTTTTCCATCCTTTGAGGGTTAGTTTGTTTCAGTCTTTAAGTCTAAGGTGTGTCTGTTTTAGGGAACACCCAGACAGGCCTTTCCCCCTGCCCCCTTTCTGCAACTCTCTGTCTCTTTATTGGTGCAATTAATCCATTTATATTTAGCATAATTATTGATAGGTATGAGTTTAGTGCTGTCATTTTTATCAGGTTTTTTTGTGTTGTTGACAGTTTCTCTGTTCCACTTGATTTTCTCTGCTGAGTCGTTTTTCTTTATTTTCATTCTTGGTTTTGTATTTGCTGAGACTTTGTGTTGTTCTTGTTTTTTTTTTTATTTTGATATGTAGGATTGCAAATTTCCTTTGTGTTTGCCTTAATATTTACCCCTATTTTCCAAATTTTAAGCCAGTCTTTTATTTCTTTATATTGTTTTGCTTCCCCTTCATATGAAAGATCTATAACTACATTGTAGTCCCTCTTTTTGTTATAATATTGTTAGATTTTACATAATGACATCTCTGCTTCCTTATTTTTCAGCGTTTTAGCTTTGATTTATTTTTGTGATTTCCTTATCTGGGTTGATAACTGGTTGCTCTCTCCTGTGTTCTAGTTTTGAGTTATCCGATGTTGATTTGCTAACCAAAGCACTTCTTTTAGTATTTCTTGTAGAACTGGTTTAGTTGTTGCAGATTCTTTAAATTTCTGTTTATCTGGAAATATCCTAATTTTGCCACCACATTTGTGAGACAGTGTTGCTGGAAATATCATTGTTGGCTGGCAACACTTTTTCCTTCAAGACTTTACATGTGTCATGTCATTTGTCTCATTGCCTGCATGGTTTCTGCTGAATATTCTGAGCTTTGTCTTATTAACTCTCCTTTGTAGATTATTTTTGTTTATCCCTAGCCACTGATAAGATTCTCTCTTCATCTTCAGTTTTAGTAAGTGTGATTATAACACGTGTTGCTGTCATTCTTTTGTGTTGAGTCTGATGAGCATCTTGGACAGACATCTTCTCATCTTGCACAATACCAGGGAAGTTTTCTGTCAACTAATCTTCAATAATTCTTCCTGTATTTTCTGTTATTACCCTTGTTCTGGTACTGCAATCAATCATAGGCTATTCCTGTTGATAGAGTCCCACATGATTCTTAGGGTTTCTTCATTTTAAATTCTTTTATCTGCTCTTTCCTCAAATGTGTTACTGTCACTTATTTTATCTTTGGTCTCACTGGCTCAGTTTTCTGTTGCCTCCATTCTGTCCTTTTGGCATTTTGCTGAATTGTTGAATTCTGAAATTTTATTGTTAATCTTTTGAATTTTTGTTTGCTGTCTCTCTATGGATTCTTACAGATTGTTCAGTTTGTCATTATGCTGTATTGTAAATTATTAAGCTCCTCAGTTGCTATGTCTTCTGTCTTTGCTTGTTCTGCATCTGTCTTTTGTATCCTATTTCTCATAAATCCAGGAAGTTTTCTTCATCGGGAAGATTTCTTGATTCTTTGGGTCGGTAACTTGTGGAAGTCATTACAGTCAACATTTTTGTGTGATTTGATTTGACTGTTGTCTCTGAGCTATCAATAACTTATTGTATTTATTTGTTTTATGGTTACATGCTTTGTTCATCTTCTTGTTTTGATATGCCCAAATGGGCTTCTCGTGTGAGCTAGTTTTATTATTATGACCTTTGAAGTTCCAACACTCTATCACTAAGTGATTAGAGCTCTTACTAGGCATACGAACCCAGGAGTCCATTTTAGTTTTCTAGTTTTAATTCTAAATTTAGGTGTCCAGGTAGTCAGTCAACACATGTGTAATGCAGGCTCTAATCTATAATCCTAGATGGACAGAGATGGTGTAGGCACATATATCTGGCTGCCATAGAGTATCACATACTTAGCAAAGCATGGGGTTGGTAGCTACACCTGTTTGTGAGGAAAGCATGATCTTGTTCCATAGAGTGCATAGGTGGGTGTTATAGCTGCACTATGGGTACCCAGTGATGTTGGCTGTAAGGAATGGAATGTACCATGTATTCTCAGACCCTGTCATGGGTAAATAAGTGACATGGATGGAACCATTAGTCATCAGGCCCCTTGTTTGAGTACAGGACAAAACTACTTGACAGGCAGAGTGCAATCAAATCCCATGAACCTGCCTGTCCACCAAATAGCTGGAATAGTCAAAGTTAGACTTTAGGTATATGCCCTGTTGTGCTGTGCTAATGAGTGCCTATGCTGCTGAAGTGGGCTCATAGAAGTCTATGCAGTGGTGAATGACATTCAAAGTCTGTAGACTTCTTGTGCTTATGCCTAGGCAAAGAACCAGTAATGCCTCTGTCTTCCTGACTTAGGGAAGCTGGAAAATTATTTTTCCTGTTTGTTAATTTGTTACCTCTCCAAGGTCAGGAGGATTGCTTAAAATGCTTGACAGGTCCTACTTCCAGCCCAGGGGATGCTCTGGTCTCTGAAGCTGGCTAGGACTCAGTACACAGAAGGCAGAGGGCATGTAAACGGGAGAGAGGATTTTCCCCAAGTAGAATTTTTGATCTACACGTTAGGATGAATTCAAGTTACTTATCTTTTGTTGACTGAGAGCTGCTTTTCACTGATTCTGGAGGAAGTAGTAAACTCTCTACTTCTTTCTATGTAGAAAATGTATTCCAAATTCGACTGCTTGTCTCATCGCACTCATGCCAGTGGGTCCACCTGAAGGGTGGTGGTTCCTACCAAATCAGGTCTAGCTACCCCTCATTACTTCTGAAGGCTCTCTCCCTGCTCACCCCTGCAGCTCAGTTCTATTTCTGAACTTTGCCTTTGATGTTTAGGGCTCCTACATTGTCATTTATAATAAATTCTCTTGTTTTTCGGGAGGGGGGCTTAGTTGTAAGAGACACTGGAGGAAGCATCTGACTACTCTGCCATCTTAGCCCCACCTTCACCACAATAAATCTTTTCAAACTTAAGTTAGATCATGCTGCTATAGTATTCTAAAATCCCCAATGTCTTCCCATCTCAGAGTAAAATCAAATGCATTATAGGATACGTGTGATCCTCTATGATCTGCAAACATCCCCAACTCCCCAATCTTATTTCTTACTGCTCTCTCCCTCACCACATCAGAGCCACTGAATGCTTTCACAGGGGTTGTGAACTGCCCAAGTTCAGGAGGATTAGTAGTTCTAATGCCCTCCCCACTCCAGTCATGTTGTCCTCCTGATGTTCCTCAAATATTCCAAGTGATTTCCCTGCTCAAGGCCATTGTATTTTCTGTTCCTTTCACCTTGTACAAGTTCCACAGATATATTCATGGACCATTCCTCACCATATGCAGACCAATGCTCAAATATTGCCTTTGCAGAGAGGCCAGCCACGGCTACCCTATAATGTAGCTGCTCCCTTACTCCAGTACTCTTTATCCTCCAAGTCCTTATTTTTCTCCACAACCTTTACTTAAATCTACCCTACTTAATATTTATTTGTGAATTAGGGAAGAGATTCATCTATTTTCTTTCTGCTCTACTGTCCATGTTCAAGACATCATTCAGTACTTAGTAGATGCTTCACATTTTGTGTTGAATCAATAGAGGAGAATCTTCAGCAAATCTGTTATTAGAAGATAAAAAAATCAAAATACCAATGCTTATGACCCCAACATATTACTTTCACTTTACAGAACTCCAACTTATTAAATATAGTAGTCTTAAAAATAATTGCTCCAGGAAGCAAGATCAATACAATTCCCAGGGAAAACATGATGAAAGTCTTGGGGGTGGGGAGGAGACAAAGCACTCACATGCACTCACATGTACCAACTTCACACACACAAATTATATACACATTATCACATATAGTAAAAGAGTGTACACTGGTTGAAACTAAGTTGGCATAAAGTATATACACTGCATTGTTAACCACTCATTCCATCAGGTCTTCCTGAGAAGTAGCAATTCTGTACATGCAGGCAATTATTGAATTATGAAATATTCAAATTACCATGAACTGCATAGCACCCTCCACTTATGGATTTTTTGGGAATTTTATCATTAGTGATATACTTCCCACAGTGTTGTAACATGTGATTTGATGAGGTTATTGTTCTCATGCCAACCCCAAAGACAAAGAAAAATCAGATTTACAAAGATGCTGATAATAAAAGACAATAATAAAAACTTGAAAAAATGATACATTTAACTTATGTTAGAACCAACTTAGAATGAGTCATCAGAATGGAGCTCTGTTATCAGTCAGGGACTACCACTATTTGGTACTTCTGCATCAGTTTTTCTTTGTGCATGAGCTATTTTAAATGCATATACCACTGAATTCCTCAAAAAATATTAAATGCTAAACAGAAAGACTACATTTATTCACTTATCATTCATTCAACATTTAGTCAGCACCTGATTTTTAGGTGCAAAAGACAAATTATTGACAGATGGCTTCTGTTTCCATGAAGCACAGGACAGAAAGAAAGCAAGTAAAACAATACATAAATGAGAAAGTGAACCTAGGATAGGGAAATGTGATCTGGTGAAAATAGAAGGTGGTGTGGTAGGGTGTGAGTACAGGGTTATTTCACATGGGATGGTCAGGGAAGGCATATCTGAAAGGATGGCATTTAAACAGAAATTCAAATGACATGAAGGATCCAGTCATATGAAGACCTAGAGGATGAGCATCACTGTCAGAGGACACAATTAGCTCAAAGGCTTTAGAGTAGAAACAAGCACAGGGTACCTGAACAACTAGAAGAAGACAAATATGACTGGCTCATAGTTGATGAATAGAGAAAGGTAAGAAGTATAGTCAGATAGTAGGAAGATGCAATCAGACAGCCATATTATATAAGATCTTGAAGGTCAATAAACGAGCTTATGTTTCATTTCAAGGGCATTGGAAAGCCATGGTATTATTTTTAAGAAAGGAAATAATCATCTTTGATTTATGTTTGTAAAAGACCATCTGGCTGCTGATGGATAATTGATTGCAGGGAGGCAGCAGTAGAAGTGAAGAAACTAATATGGGTTGCAAATGTGCAGACAAGGGCTGGAGATGACTCCAGCTAAGGCTACAGCAGTGGACATGAAGAAAGATGAACAAATTTAGAAGTATTCCAGAAGCAATTGAAAGGTTTTAGAGTGTGGTTAGTAAAGGGAAGCAAGAAATTAAGGATGATTCTTGGGTCTGTGGCTTGGAAGTTTGCTACCATTCATTGCTATGGAAAGTTTAGAGAAGGGAAGATTTGAGATAGAAAGAGAAACTTACGTTTTGGGAATGTTAAATTTGACTTATGGAGCTTTGGTGGCTCAGTGGTTAAGAGCTAAAGTTGCTAACCAAAAAGGTCAGTGGTTTAAACATACTAGCCACTCCTTGAAAATTCTATGGGGTAGTTTTCTTCTGATTTATCCATTAAACGTATCAGAAGGGAGGAAGACAGAGAATTAGAGCTAGAGATACAAATTTGGGAGTCCCTAACCTACAGATGGCATTGTGGACCATGGAAGGAAATTATATTACCTATAAGGAGAAGTTAGGAGACCCTGGTTGGCGTGAACAATTAACTGCTTGATTAATGGCTGAAAGATTGATGGTATGAACCCCCTCAGATGTGCCTCCAAAGTCAGGCCTGGTAATTTGTTTCCAAAAGTTCACAGTCTTGGAAACCCTATAGAAGAGTTCTGCTTTGCACATATGAGGTTGCCATGAGTCAGAACCAACTAGAAGGCAATGAACAACAACAATAACAACGGGAGAAGGTAAATAAACAACAAGTTCTAGAACAGGCTCTCTGCTATAGATCTTCCTAAGGAAAAGTAAAAGTTAAAGAAGACTGAAGGAGAAGCAAATTTTTCAGGTCAAATAAAATCCAAGAAACTGGGAGAATGTGATATCATAAAATTAAAATAAGAAAACACTTTAAGACTAGCGGAGTGGTCAATTGTGATAAATGTTGCTGAGATGGTAAGCAAAATGAGAATGGATAACCAACCACCGGAAATGGCCACACTGAGAATATTAATGATGTCTTTTCTCTAGAGAAGCAAAACCGGTAAAGTGTATAAAGACATAGAAACAAGTATATATACAGAGAGAGAGATTTATATCAAGGAAACATCTCTTGGTGATTGCAGAAGTTATGACATACCAAATCCATGAATCAGGATAGAAGTTTCTCCCGATTCGTGTAGCCACAGAAGCTGGTGAACCCAAGATTGACAGGTCAGTGTGCAGGGCTCTTGCTTATAGGCTTTAAAGATTGACAGATCCCATGTTCAACAGGTAAGCTGCTAGCTCTAGTCCCAAGAACCGGAGGTCAGATGAACATGAGCCAGCTACAGGATCCAGAGAAGGCAAAAACCACAACATCTGCTTATACTTGGATGTGGGCCCCATGCCCAGGGAAACTGCCTTTAAATTTACTGGTTACTTGCAGCTGATCCCATCATGGCGGTTATCACATACAAACACAAAGTCACAACTTAGCCAAGTTGACAGATAATCTTAGCCATCACAGTCTACCCACATGTCAACTTCACAAAGGTACAAATCTTCTTAAGCCATCTATAATCTCTGAAAAGAGACAGTTATAAACTGAAAACTCTTTGGAGCCGAGTTCTACTTTGACACAACACATGGAATCACCATGAGCTAGTACTGACAAAACAACAGCTGGTTTGATTTTGAGATGATTTGGAAGGAGCGCAAGAGAGAAAGAAGGAAACTCTCTCCATCTCTAGATGTGGAAAGAAAAACAGCATTCACTGATGAGAATGGCAAAGAAATCAGTAGTGTCAGAGTGTGAGCAAACGGTGAAAGAGACTTTCAGAGACAACGTTGAGATCACACTAGAGGTTTCAGGTGACAGAGCACCACTCCCACAATTGGGAGGCTAGAGGGGGTACAAGAAGGTAGTCAGATTAGGGTGTGGAGAGGGAGAAGGAGGAGGGATATTCAGAGGGAAGTAGATGTCGTGGGATACAGCACTAGCTGGGAGACTTGGGCTGACCTGACTGACTAGAGGAAGGACAAGATTGGTTCATGGCTCTTGAAGGAAGGCAAATAATCCATTCAACCTGGAATGGCTGGGGCCACCAACAAAACGACTAGAACATACCACTGCATTGCATGGGCTGCTCTCATGGAATATGGCCACAAAACCAGGCCAGCAGACAATACGAGACTGCTGGGGGCTCTTGCCTTCTGCAGAAGGGGTGTGCAAGGCTGTGGGATGTCTGTTTCATCACTGAAAGTAAATGGCTTTGAAGAGCCCTCTCCTCCCTTTGTATCTCTCTGTGCATTTCTAGAGCACCAAGTGATAGCAGTTACTATTATTTTAGTAATATTTTTTCTTTTTGATGAAAGTTTATAACCAAATTAGGTTCCTGTTTGTCAATTTCTATGCAACTACATTCTGGTTGTTTGATTTCTAGTACTCTAGTTTTCTTGCTCCCTTCTCATCTTTTCTTTAGAGTTCTTGTTTACCTTTTGGTCTCCCATAGGCAGTTTTTTAATGGAGCACCATACTCAGACGGTGGCGGTGTTTTGTTGTCAGTTACTGTCAAGTTAGTTCCAGCGCACAGCAACCCTACATACAACAGAATGAGGTGCTGCCAGGTCCTGCACCGTCCTCACAGGCATTCCTGTTCGAGCCCATTGTTGAAGCCACTGTGTTAGTCCATCTCCCTGAAGGTCTTCCTCCTTTCTGCTGACCCTTACCAGGCATGATTTCCTTCTCAGGAACTGGTCCCTCTTGACAACATGTCCAAAGTACGTGAGACCAAATCTCGCCATTCTCACTTTTAAGGAGCATTCTGGTTGTGTTTCTTCCAAAAGGGAATTGTTCATTCTTCTGGCAGTCCATAGCATATTCAGTATTCTTTGCCAACACCATAATTCAAAAGCATTAGTTCTCCTTCAGTCTGCTGTTTTCATCATTCAGCTTTCTTACACTTATGAGGTGATTGAAAATACCATGTGGTTGGGTGCACTCCAAGTGATATCTTTGCTTTTTAGCACTTTAAAGAGGTCTTTTGCAGATAATGATCAATGTAATATGTCATTTGATTTCTTGACAGCTTTTTTTTATGAGAGTTAATTACAGTTTCCAGTAAAACAAAATCCTTGACAACTTCAGTGTTTTCTCCATTTATCATGATGTTGCTTATTGGTCCAGTTTTGAAAAGTTTTGTTTTGTTTATATTGAGGAATAATCTATACTGAAGGCGATAGCTTTAGATCTTCATCTGTAACTGCTTCAAGTCTACTTTCAGCAATCAAGGTTATGTCATCTGTATATTACGGTTTATTAAGGAGGTTTCCTCTAATCCTGACACTGCATTTTTCTTCATACAGCCTAGCTTCTCTGATTATTTGCTGAGCGCACATATTAAGTAAGTCTGGTGAAAGGGTACAGTGCAGACTCTCACTTCTCCTCATTTTAAACCATGCAATATTCCCTTGTTGTGTTCAAGCAACTGTCTCTTGTTCTACGTACAGTTTCCACATGAGCACAATTAAGTGTTTTGGAATTCCCATTATCCACAATATTATCCATGATTTGTTATGATACCCACAGTCAAATACCTTTGGATAGTCAATAAAACACAGGTAAACATCTTTACTCATGGGCAATATCCTTTATTTTGTGTGCTAATCTGTTATTTTCACCAACAGGTGACCTCAGAGGATAGTCTTGATTGTGGTAAAAGTTATCAATAAATCATGAGAAATCAAAATCTCTAGAAAGACAGACCTTAGCTCTCTGCAAAGCAAGCCATGTTCTATAGACAGTTGCCGGGCTACTTTTCCAGGTCCCTCCAGGTTGCATTGCACCATCACCCTTGGATTCCACTGAGTCAATTCACCCTCAGAGAGTCTCTCTCTGATGAAACATGGCCTCTTGAGTCAAGCTTATTTAGATTCTAATCTCTCTCAGACAGAGGATGTGTCTATTTTGTCTGCTCTGAAGGAGCTCTGGTAAATCATTCTTTGCTAAAGACCAGCAAGACCAGTGAGAGGACGCATTTTTAAAAAATGAAGCCATGTCCTCCAGGAAGATATATCTGGGTGGAGAATTCCTTCCTCTGTCTGGGGAACGAAAGACCTATTAATGGAAGGGAAGTTACTGAAGCCAAGTGGCTGATTTTGAACACTGCAGAACCAGGGCTGGACCACTGGCATGGTGCCCCTACACAGGACTAATCACACAGCCCGGGCATGTAGCCATGTGGCAGAGAAGGGTGAATAATGTGTCAACAACACATTCATGGGACAGGGAAGCCTTATATTCTCCAGTGGGTGTGATGAGGCCATGACCCTGAAACTCTCTGTCCTTGCCTTCCCAAGAGTGCATTTAAAAGGATTCTCCTCCATCTGTTCAACTTCACAGTGCACTTCTCTTCACAAGGACAGCGACCATCACTACAAGCACTCTCTCTACTTTTCTGACTATAAAAGCTTTGAAAGAATAATCCCTTTAGAATTTGGTAATGGAGAGAAAGCTGATCTTGGAGTTTGTTCATTCCTCATTCTGGTTTCAGTCCTGCTGCAAGTGCAGCAAAGGACTTAATCATGAGTAGAATTTTGTCCATCTCTCCAGAAAGGAAACAGAAATCCTGGAAAAGTAAAGATGTCACCTTGAAGACTAAGATGTGTCTGACCCAATCCATGGCATTTTCAGTTGCATCACATGAATGTGAAAGCTGGACAAGTAAGACAGACAGACAGACAGAAGACTTGGTACCTTTGAATTGTGGTGTTGGAAAAGTATATTGAATTCACCATGGACTGCCAAGAAAACAAACATCTGTTCTGGAAGAAGAACCACCACAGTGCCCCTTGGAAGCAAGGATGGCGAGACTGTGTCTAACATACTCAAAACATTTTGTCAGGAGAGATCAATCCCTGGAGACAGACATCTTCCTTGGTAAAATAGACGGTCAGAGAAAAAGAAGAAGACCCTCAAGGAGAGGGACTGACACTGTGGCTACAACAATGGACTTAAGCATGAAAACAATTGTCGGCATGGCACAGGACCAGTCTATGTTTTGTTTTGTTGTACACACGGTTGTTATGAGTCAGAACCAACTTGATGGCACCTAACAACAATAACAATTCTGGAAATATGTATTGAAACCCTGTCCCCCATAAATAGAAATAAGATCCTGTAAATACAATTCTGTTTGGAACTAGAGTTTTTCTTTTGCTGCATTAATGACGTCATACCAGTGTAGAATGAGTCCTAAACCTAGTCATTTTTGAGTGATATACTAAAATAAAAACACACATACACAAGAAGGTAAGTGCCATGTGAGAATCACCTAGAAACCAAGAAAATTACAAAGCCAAGGAATACCCAAGACTACTAATGAGGAAAGAGTCAACCTGACTGATGCCCTAAATCAGACTTTTAACTTCCAGAGCTATGAGAAAATAGATTTCTGTTCTTTAAGGCCACTTTTGACAATTGTGTTATAGCAGAGATATTTACCTGTGTTTTATTGACTATGCAAAGCATTTGATTGCATGGGTCATAACAAATCATGGATGATATTGCTAAGAATGGGAATTCCTAAACACTTAATTGTGCTCATGAACAACCTGCACTTAGACCAATCTGAACAGAACAAAAGGATACTGTGTGGCTGAAAGTCAGGAAAGGTATGAGTCAGGGTCATATCCCTTCACCATACTTATTTAATCTATACACTGAGCAAATAATTTGAAAAGATGGAATATATATTAAAAAAAAGAGGATATCAAGATGAGAGAAAAACTCATTAACAACTTGTGATATGCAAATAACCCTGCTTGCTGAAAGTGAAGAAGACTTGAAGCACTTACTGATGAAGCTCAAAAACCACAGCCTTCAATATGGATTGCACCTCACCATAAAGAAAACAAAAATCCTCACAACTGGAGCAATAAACAATATTATGATAAATGGAGAAAATATTGAAGTTGTAAAGAATTTTGTTTTCTTTGGACTTACAAGCAGCTCTCATGGAAGTAGCAGTCAATAAATCAAGTCACACATTGCACTAGGTAACTCTGCTGCAAGAGATCTCTTTAATATGTTAAAAAGCAAAGATATCACTTAGATGACTAAGGCGCTCCTGACCCAATCCATGGTATTTTGAGTCACCTCATATGCATGTGAAAGAAGATCAATGAATAAGGAAGACTGAAGAAGAATTACTGCCTTTGAGTTATGCTGATGGTTAAGAATATTGAATGCACCATGGTCTGTGAAAAGAATGAACAAATCTGTCTTGGAAGAAGTACAGCCAGAATGTTCCTTAGAAGCAAAGATGGCGTGATTTCATCTTACATACTTTAGACATGCTATCCAAAGAAGCCAAACCTACTGAGTTGATTCTGACTCATAAGGATCCTACAGCACAGTACAGAACTGCCCTGTAGAGTTTCCGAGGAGACCCTCCTAGATTCAGTCTGCTGATGTTTTGGCTAGCAGACATAGCTCTTAACCACTACATCTTAGAAGGGACTAATCCCTGGAGAAAGACACCAAGCTTGACCAAGCAGAGGGGCAGTGATGAACAGGAAAACTCTCAGTGAGGTGGACTGGCACAGTGGTTACAACAGTAGGCTCAGACATAGCAGTGGTTGTGAGGCTGGCACAGGACCAGGCACAATTTTGCTCTGTTGTACATGGAGTTGCTATGGGACAGAATCAACTGGACAGCACCTAACAACAGCAACAAAGGCAACTACGACTTGGAGAAAGACACTTTACCCGCTGGCCTCAGTCTCATCATACCGAGTAGCTGAATTTCCCCAGAAGGGCAGCGTCCCCTCTGCGCCTTTGCACACTCTGTCCTCTCTGCTAGTCTGGCTCCTACTCATCCTCTAAGACTCACCTGAAAACATTTCTTTTCATGGAAGTCTTCCGTGAAACACATCCCACAATCCCTCTCACCTCAGCTGTCCGGCTTCATTAGCTGACCTTCCTCTATGATATAAGAAATCTTGATCACAGGTCTATCCGAGCACCAAAACTGTAGAGAAAAAAAATTTTTTTTTTCCTGTACTTCTTCCTGTGGTCCAGTGTACATCTGATAAATGTGGGGCAGCTAGTGTTTCCTTGAATGAGTGAATGAATGAACAGTTGCTGATGTTGTTCAGTGCTGTCAAGTCCCCAAATTATAGTGACCCCATGCGACAGAATAGAACTGCCCGCAGAGTGTCATAGGCTATAATCTTTACGGAAGCAGACTGCCTATGTTTTGTCCAACAGAGTCACCGTGTGGGTTTGAACTGTCAACCTTTCAGTTAGCAGCCTTGCTGCTTAACTCTTGCACTACCCATGGCTCCTAGAATGACTGGTTGGCAAAATTAATTCTTTGGTCTTTTTCTTGCTAAGGTGAAATGACTTACCAAAGGTCACATGACAATAAATAAAAGACTGTGTGTCAGGACATGGAGTACAAAAGTATTAACAAACTCTCTATTATCTAAAAGGTTGGGGGGTTGAGTTCATGCAGAGGTGCTGTGCAAGACAGGCCTGGTGATCTACTTCTGAAAAATCAGTCCATTCAAAGCCCTGTGGGGTGCAGTTCTATTCTGACACATGTAGAATTGCCCTGGATCAGAGTCAACTCAGTGGCAGCCGTTTTTCTTGTTTCTGTCACAGCACAATTCAAATCACCTTAAGAAAAAGAGGAGCTGGTTAGATTACACTGCTGGGAAAAGGCAGGGAGACTGTAGACAGCTGGAACCAGAGGCCTGAGGCTGTGGGGTGTCCCAGGCTGGTGTCACCTTCATGTGGCATATTGCCTTTGTCTTTTTTGACAGACTGGCTTTCTCCACAAGGCTGCAAGCAGCTCCTGGACATCTGGCTTCCTGTTTGGTCATCTGAGGTTGCAGGGCACTCTTCTCAGGTGGCAGCTGGAAGACTTGGAAGAAAGACAGGCTGGCCTGGCCCCCGCCTGGCATTTCCCTCGTGCTCTGGCAGCAGGAGAGGGGCAGGGGCACAGGGGGAAGAGTACGCTGGCGGACGGCACCACAGCCAAGAGTGAGTTGTTTCCAAGGTGTGCTGGACAATTTCACAGTAAGTGCCCACTTTAAAGAGAAAAAACTTGGGAAAGATGGTTTACCTATTATTGTGAGCAGACCACCAACTCATGATGTCCCAACAGGCAGCTGAACAAAGCGCTGCTAGGTCCTCTGCCCTCGCCGTGGTCAGTCACAGAGCAGACTGCTGTGATCTACAGGATTTTCACTGGCCAATCTATGGGGCTGGTCTACTCTGTCTATAGGGTTCCCATGAGTAGGAATCGACCCAGTGGCAGTGGGTTTGGATTTTTGTAATCTTCAGAGTAGATCACCAGGCCTTTCTTCCTAGTCTGTCTGATCTGGAAGTTCTACTGAAACCTGTTCAACATCATAGCAACACACGAGCCTCCAGTTAAGGACAGGTGGTAGCTGCAGATGAGGGTGCTGCCTGCACGTTGAACCCTGGTATCATGCCTGGAAGGCAAGGATTCTACCATTAAGCCACCACTTCCAGCTGGTTTAATCCTAGGGTGCTTCTTTAGTCCAACCTACAGAAGAAATACCCTACGCTGCTTCCATAAAACTTCCACGTAGCTGCTTTGGGGCCCTGATTGGAAAGTTCTTGTCTGGTGCTCTTCTAGAGTCATGCTCAAGGACTTTCCAAAGTAAGTTAAGAATTTTTTTCTACATGCAGATCTTTTTATTGGAAACAAAATATTTGCACAGAGCGTAGAATGTAATAGCAGAGCAGCAGTGTTTGAACTCTTGTTACTGATGGGAAAGAGCTTATTTGTGGTGGTGGCTGCTATGGCATTAATTACATATTTGCTCTCAGCTCTGATGTTTATTGGTGTGTAGGAAGTGTTTAGAAGCTTGTATAATCACCACTAATTTTTGATATAATATGCTCCAAATATTATGAATATTGAACCCAGTTTCTTTGGCTCACATGTTGCACACTCGAGAAAATTCCATTCAAAGGTGCCACGAGTCTGGGAAGATTCTCAAGGCCACAAGGACTGGGAGCCCACTCTATTCATTAGTGGGCTCTCTTTCTGCTTTTTAAAATACAACTAAGCCTCATGGGCCTGATCATAAACAAGATTCCCTGGGCTGCAATGTTCTCAGCCCAAAAACAGAGCTCCTTCATAGAAAAAGCTGTTTGAATAAATTTTCTCTCTTCCAAGAACATTCCAGCCTCTCTAGGACATATTTTGACACTATAGAAATGAATTTAGGATTATATATATTGGAACTTTTATTTATCTGAAATTTCAATAATAGTTAAATTAACAAGTTGTTGTACACTGTGTCAGGAGCAGTGACCACTGAAAAGTAATCGTCGTATTTTGGAATTACAAGGTCCTTGGGCACTAGCAATGACTGATTAAATTATGCTAATTTTGTTTGTTTCATGATACATTGTCAATACACGCTCCTCAAATAACCAAAATGACTGGTTTGCCAGAAGATCCTGATTTTAAAATTCTGGAGAAGAGAAAATCCTCTCTACTTCTGTTTAAATAAAATGAATGCCATTCTTTTAGAAATTTATATTACACAGAGATCAAAGAGAATGTTGCTACTACTTGAAAGTCAGATAGAAAGCTGAAGAGGCAATGATTTATGCGAGTGGGAGAGGAACAACTCGGAAATGAAGGTCAAAAATGGCTGCACCCCTCAAAGAATGTCATCAATGTCACTGAATTGTATGTGGGGGAATTGCTGGCTTGCTGTATGTTCTGTTGTGTATATTTTCAACAACAACAATAGAAATAGAATATTTTTTTTAAAAAAAGAAATATTGCTCCATAACAACAAGCAAATGCCAAAATGTTGGAAACATTATCACAGAACATAGAATGCAGTGTCTACCAGAAGACTCTTCATGGGCCAACCTGGAATCAGGTGCACATCTGAATGATTAGATCAGCAAAGGTAGACTTCCCAGAGACCATCCAAGTACTAGAAATCCCTGTTTAGTGTGGGGAAAGTCAAGGTTGTACATCACCTACCACCAATAATTTAGGTCCATCTCTTTAGCATTACTTGAATATCTACTCAAAAAAAGGACACGCAAGTCTGCTCCTGCCGAGTTGATTTCAACCCTTAGGACAGAGTAGATGAGCTCCATTGGGTTTCTAAGGACTGGCTGGTAGAGTCGCACCATCACCCTTTTGGTTAGCAGCCAATCTCTTAACTACTGTGCCACCAGGGCTCCTGCGATCTACTGTGTGCACCGAATTCATTTATTTTTCGTTGTATTGAGTTATCCATCCCATTCATCTTAACCTAACTTGGTCTTGCCAATTTCCCTCAAAGCAGTGCTGCTTCTTTTAGCCAAAAGTTGTGCCAGTGTAAACTCCCAGCCAGGGGTCTCCTGTCAGCCTTCATTCTCTGGTTCAGGAGCTCTTGTCTAAAACCAAAGGAGATGCTTAAATAACTATCCAGAATCCATCAGATTAGAACCTCCCTGCTGCTTATTTTGAGGCATTTATAACCTTGTCAGATCACCACTAGAACACGTGCTTGGCAAAATAAAGACAAGACAGCCATCAGGCCAAATTGCTCCAATGATCTATTTGACACCAGCTGGTTATTAAGGATACCTTCTTCTTGTGGGTTTTAGGGTTTGATCTCTACCTCAGTCTAACAGCCAAGTTCCTTTTTTTTTTTCTCCTTACCTTCAGATTTGGGGCACCTGTTTCATTTTCTGGTCTTGGTCAGTAAATCTACCCTGGGCTCCCTCTGCCAGCATCCTTCCTCGGAGTGCATGACTGCACACCAGGTGGTATTTACTGCTCTCGCCTTGCCCAGCACTTGGTGTTTCCGCAGCACTGCCTCTGTCTACTTTCCTTGCCAATGTGCCTATTCATTCTCTCTTAGAATCCAAGTAGTGACACAATCCTAATTATTTTCAGATGACCTCTAATGATGTCATTTTATCTGAGTAGATGGCAAAGAATAAAAGTGAACCATCATGTCCTCGTGCTTGAAATAGGCACCCAACATGAGTAAACTCCCAAGTCTCCTTGACAACAAATCATATGTTGTGTTTACAGCTGCTGATAGTATGAGTCTTCCCGTATGTCCTTCATCCAAAGGAGACATTTTTAAAAGTAGTAAAGCTGGGCTTCAATGAGCCAAAAATTCTCTGGAAACCAACCATTCAACCAGATGTCAAACATCAGATTATTTCAGGTACTGACAGCTTGTCTCTGTGGCGACATCAGTGCCCTTCATGTACAGTCATTTCCCGTTCACGATGAGTTTCCTTTTAAAGAAGTAACTTGCCTGAAATTTTGGTTTCAGAAAACAGATATAACCCATTTATTCCAAAAAAAAGAATGCAAAACAATAGACTACTAAATCATTAAAAATTAGCCTTCATCAAAAGTATATGACTTGCTATAGAAGTTTTAAGGTATTAAAACTATCACTGTTAATCTACATTGCTTTGTGTTCTTTGCCAACAAAACAAGACAAAGGGGAAAAAATATATTACTCTTGGAAAAATATCATTTGCACAGAAGGTAATTTATCTGTCTAGAATGTCCATAAAAATAATGAAAACTATTAAAATCCCCTCTAGATCTCTTAAGTGTTATGTGGTCACATATAAGATACCTATAATGAATGATAGTGATGCCATGTATGTCAGAGAAGAGCTGCTATGCCCCATGATGTTTTCAATGTCTGTTTTTTTTTAAAGTAGATCACCAGGCCTTTCTTCTGGGCTGCCTCTCAGTGGACTCGAACCTCCAACATTTGGTGAGCAGCTGAGTGTGTTAACCCTTTGTGTCACCTTGGAATGCAAAGACGGTTGCAGTGAGTTGGAAATGACTTGATGACAACTGGCTAGAACAAATTAACTTCTTTTCATCTAAGTGGTAACCAGATTATACAATGAAAATAAAAACATTCAAAATAGCAACTACTAATATACATGTGCTGAAACTAGACTTATGAGAAACATGAAAGCTTCATACAAGAAAAGCCCTGTTCAAACTTTATTGAAGGTCATAACAGAAGAACTAAAAAAATAGAAATACATGTTTTCTAACTTTGAGCACATTAAGAATATAAACTCTCAACTAACCCAAAACATATTCCGTAAATTCAATTTCAGTTTGTTCCACTAGCAAATTGACTCAAAAGTTCATCAGAAAGATGAGATGCTCAGATTCAATGAAAAGTGTAAGTGAATTGGTCTAGGAACATGATGACAGGGGCATTAGTGTAATGGACTATAGCTATTTACATCATAACCATTGTCGTGAATTGGATTCTGTCTCCTGAAAACATGTGTCAATTTGGCTAGGCCATGGTTCCCCAAATTGTGTGGTTATTCCCCTTTTGCGATTTGACATACTTATCATACCCATTAGAAATCCTAGTCGCTGCTTATTGTTAATTAAGCAAGATGAGGTTATGTTAAGGAGGATTAAAGTGGAATGCAGTAACATTACTCAGGACACAGCCCTGACCTGATGTAAGAGGAGTTTCCCATGGGTGTGTCCTGCATCCTTTTATCTTACAAGACATAAAAGAAAAGAGGAGCCAACAGAAAAGGAAATCCTCATCACCTTCAAGAAAGAAGAGCCAGGACTGGAGTGTATTCTTTGGACCTGGGGTTCCTGCACAGAGAACCATAAGTGATGCCAGCACACAAGGACAGCTCCAAGAAACATCAGGCCCACAGATGCTGTCAGGTGACTAGGACCCTCTTTCACAGCCAACAGAGAGGGAAACCCTACTCCTAGAGCTGATGCCTTGAATTTGGACATCTAGCCACCTAAACTGTGTGAAAAATAAGTTAAAGCCACCCACTTGTGATATTTCTGTTACAGCAGCACCAGAAACCTAAGACAATCATATAAGAAAAAATTAAATATTTAACAAGATGTTCAGGAATATGGGGAAAATAGATGCTTTATGTATGAAGTTATCTTTATCTCTTCTTAACTTCCTTCTCTTCTGATCCTCTAAATAATCAATTAGTCATCCTGAATTAGACCTTCCAGTTTTGATACTCAGGACCTCTCTGTGAATTGCTGAATAAGACTCCTCAAATTCCTCCCTGCTTCTTTCCCTCAGTGCTTGAAAAGATCAGAAAACTACTTTTTCTTCACTTTGTACCACTGCTTTAGGATTCGCAAAGGCCTAAAGTTGAGTTTTGCACTGCTGTCGAGTCAACTTTGACTCACAGCGACCTTGTAGGATGGAGTAGAACTGCTCCATAGGGTTTCCAAGGAGCACCTGGTGGATTCGAACTGCTGATCTTAGGTGACTATGAGTCAGAATTGACTCGGCGGCACTAGGTTTGGTTTTTTGGGTTTAAAATTGACTGTCAGGGAATTTCTGGGTGGCACAAACAGTTAGGTAGTCAGCTGCTAACCCAAAGATTAGAGATTCAAATACACCCAGAGATGCCTTAGAACAAAGGTCTGGCAAGCTGCTTCTGAAAGATCACAGCCATTGAAAACTCTGAGCCACACAGTCCTATTCTGATACCCATGGTGTCACATGTGTGAGTGGGAATCAACAGCTGACCTTCGAGTCAAGTGGAAAAGGACTAATACTACATATGTATGTAGACAGTAGAACCATTGTCGCACATAATTATTTCATTTCACATCTTGTTGTCTTAGAGCTGTTAGAAAAAGGTGTCATCTGTTCAGTTAATACATACCTTTTATTTTTTGGCATCGATTTCTATATATGTTTATCTCAGTTTATTTTAACCTAATTTGGTCTTGCCAATTTTCCTCAAAGCAGTGCTGTATCTTTTAGCCAAAGATTGTGTCAATGTGAACTCCCAGCCAGGGCCTCCTGTCAGCCTCTCATCTCCATTCAGGAGCTCATGTCTAAAACCAAGGGAGAGGCTTAAATAACTATCCAGAATCCATCAGATAACAACTTCCTTGCTGCTTATTCTGAGGTATTTCTAACCTTGCAGGATCACCATTAGAACACATACTTAACAAAACAAAGAACAGATATCATCCCAGCAATATTTTTCCAGTTGTCTGTTTTACATAAGCTTTCATATAAATTTGCCTATCTTTATAACCCATTTTCCTTTGTTCCTAGAATGATAGGACCCTATTTTGAGGACTAGGCTGCAATGTGCCACACTGTAAAAACTATCCTTGTCGATTTTTCCTTGCAGATACCAGTACCAGTTGTCCTAGAGTCGATTTTGAGTCATGGTGACCACATGTGTGTCAGAGTAGAACTATGCTCCACAGTGTTTTCAGTGGCTGGTTTTTCAAAAGTAGATAGCCAAGACTTCAGAGGCACCTCTGGTTGGGCTCCAACCTCCAACCTTCTGGTTAGCATCAGCTGCATTAAGATTTTGTTCCAACAAGACCTCCTCCTTGCAGGTAGGCGTGGCTAATGAGACCTGTGTTAACGGTCATCAGAAAAGATGAAGACACTCGGTGAGATGGATCAACAAGCAACTGATGATAGACTGCTGATGCATCCTCTGGCCCACACAACTAAAAACTAAAATATGGCAGAACTCATTGGTGTGGTCTACATGCATGCTGGTCTATATATCTTAGCCTCTGAAGGTGACAGCACGATGAAGAAGTGGGAGTGGTCCTGGAGAGACAAACCTATCACATCTATGCAGTAAAGAAATGGACTTCAACTCTAGTTGCTTGGGAGGAAACCCTCTGGTGCAGTGGGTTAAGTGTTACATCTCCTAATCAAAAGGTCAGCAGTTCAAATCCACCAGGTGCTCTGTGGAAACTCTGTGGGGCAGTTCTATCCTGACCTCTAGGGTTGCTAAGAATCAGACTCAACTAAACAGCAGTAGGTTTTTGTTTTTTTTTTTCATCCTACTGGGCCATGTTTTTTGGGGGTGCGCACAAATGTGGATCTCTTCTAGTTAGTTGGCCAGAAATCTGTCTTCCAAATTCCTTGACATAATTACAATTTTCCCAGTTACTAAATACGAAACAGAATTTTATTCTTGCAAAGATTTTCAACTTTAAATTTCATTGCTGGGTTGTTTGAAATGACTTTATTATTTACAATCCCATAAGCTGGGAGGAGCTGCAAAAAAATTGTGGCCGTTTGTGCAATCTACCTTACTAATGGGCTTCATAATTTTTTCTTAAGTATCTACTATTTTGTATGTTCTCTAAAAGTCTTATATTACTTTATGCCCTGCATAAAAAGTCTGAGCAAAAGAAAAAAGAGGCCTTTCCCGAAGCATTGAAACTATTGTTGTTGTTACCAAGTGCAGTTGTTACCAAGTGCAGTAGAATAAAGTACTGGACAGTCCTATATGATTGGGTATGACTAGACTGTTGTGATCCACAGAGTATTCATTGTCTGATATTTGGAAGTAGGTTTCCAGGCCTTTCATCCCAGTCCATCTTAGTCTGAAAGAATTGCTGAAATCTATTTAATATCATAGCAACATGCAAGCCTCTGCTGTCATGTTGTGGTGGTTATGTGCTGGTTATGCATGAGGGGCAGTGGCTGGTGATCAAACCCAGATCTTCTGCATGGAAGACAAGAATGCTACTGCTGAACCACCAATACCCTCCTGATTTTCTGTGATGAGTTAATATAATCCCAAAAATACAGGGAAGAGCTATGTATGAATGAGCAAGAAGCTTATGGGATTGTAAATAATAAAGTCATTTCAAACAACCCAGCAATGAAATTTAAAGTTGAAAATCTTTGCAAGAATAAAATTCTGTTTCGTATTTAGTAACTGGGAAAATTGTAATTATGTCAAGGAATTTGGAAGACAGATTTCTGGCCAACTAACTAGAAGAGATCCACATTTGTGCGCACCCCCAAAAAACATGGCCCAGTAGGATGAAAAAATTACTGAAAATTCACTCATAAAATACACAAGTAAAATCTTTATGACAATCATTCAAAAGCTGTTGTAACAAGGAACCATCAGAAGTTTAAACCAAATTCAGAAGAGGACGCGGAATGAGGGTATCATTGTTGATGTCAGATGCATGTTGGCTGAAAAGCAGAGAATACCAGAAGATGTTTACTTGTGTTTTATTGAATATGCAAAGGCATTAGGCTGTGTGGATTATAACAAATTGTGGATAACATTGTTAATAATGTGAATTCCAGAACACTTAACTGTGTTCAGGAGGAATTGTGCATAAATTAAGAGGCAATTGTTAGAAAAAAATAAGGGGATACTCCATAGTTTAAAGACAGGAAAACTGTGTGTAACAGTTGTATTCTTTCACTATACCTATGTAATCTATCATCTATCTATCTATCATCTATCTATCATCTGTCAATCTATCTATCATCTATCTATCTATCATCTATCTATCTATCTATCATCTATCTATCTATCTATCATCTATCTATCTATCATCTATCTATCTATCATCTATCTATCTATCATCTATCTATCTATCATCTATCTATCATCTATCTATCATCTATCTATCTATCTATCATCTATCTATCTATCTATCTATCTATCTATCTATCTATCATCTATCATCTATCTATCTATCATCTATCTATCTATCTATCATCTATCTATCTATCTATCTATCATCTATCATCTATCTATCATCTATCTATCATCTATCATCTATCTATCATCTATCTATCTATCATCTATCATCTATCATCTATCGTCTATCGTCTATCATCTATCTATCAATCTATCTATCTATCAATCTATCTATCTATCTATCAATCTATCTATCAATCTATCTATCTATCAATCTATCTATCAATCTATCAATCTATCAATCTATCTATCTATCAATCTATCAATCTATCTATCAATCTATCAATCTATCTATCATCTATCATCTATCTATCATCTATCTATCTATCTATCATCTATCTATCTATCTATCATCTATCATCTATCTATCATCTATCATCTATCTATCTATCTATCTATCATCTATCTATCATCTATCATCTATCTATCTATCTATCATCTATCTATCATCTATCTATCATCTATCTATCGTCTATCATCTATCATCTATCATCTATCTATCATCTATCTATCATCTATCTATCATCTATCTATCATCTATCTATCATCTATCTATCATCTATCATCTATCTATCATCTATCATCTATCAATCTATCATCTATCAATCTATCATCTATCAATCTATCATCTATCAATCTATCATCTGTCAATCTATCATCTATCTATCTATCATCTATCTATCTATCATCTATCTATCATCTATCTATCTATCATCTATCTATCATCTATCTATCATCCATCTATCTATCATCCGTCTATCATCCGTCTATCATCCGTCTATCATCCGTCTATCATCCGTCTATCATCCGTCTATCATCCGTCTATCTTCCGTCTATCTTCCGTCTATCTTCCGTCTATCTTCCGTCTATCATCCGTCTATCATCCGTCTATCATCCGTCTATCATCCGTCTATCATCCGTCTATCATCCGTCTATCATCCGTCTATCATCCGTCTATCATCCGTCTATCTATCCATCTATCTATCCATCTATCTATCCATCTATCTATCCATCTATCTATCCATCTATCTATCCATCTATCTATCCATCTATCTATCCATCTATCATCTATCTATCATCTATCTATCATCTATCTATCATCTATCTATCATCTATCTATCTATCTATCTGTCGATCGTCTATCTATCTATCTATCATCTATCTATCTATCTATCTATCATCTATCTATCTATCTATCTATCTATCTATAGATATATACATAAAATAATTTTAAAAAACTCAGTTCCCTCAAGTCAATTCCAAACCATAGCGACCCTATAGGACAGAATAGAACTGCTCCATAGAGTTTCCTTGGAGCCCTGGAGGATTCGAACTGCTGATCTGTTGGTTAGCAGGCATAGCATTTAACCACTATGTCACCAGAGTTCCCGTGCAATCTATATACTGAGCAAATAATTCAAAAAGCTGGACTGTATGAAGAAGAGGGCATCAGAATTGGAGGAAGACTCATTAACAACCTGCGACATGCAGGTGACACTATCTTGCTCACTGAAAGTGAAGAGGACTTGAAGCACTTACTGAAGAAGATCAAAGACTACAGTTTTCAGTAGGGATTACACCCCAACAAACAGAAAACAAAAATTCTCACAACTGGTCCAGTAAGCAACACCATGATGACCAGAAAGAAAGATCGACGTTGTCGAGAATATCACTTTACTTGGATCTATAATCAATGCCCATGGAAGCAGAAGTCAAAAAATCAAATTATGTGTTGCACCAGACAAATCTACTGCAAAAGACCTCTTTAAAGTGTTAAAAAGCAAAGACGTTGTTTTGCGGACTGAGATAAGCTTAACCTGAGCCATGGTATTTTCAGTAACCTCACGTGCATGTGAAAGATGGACAGTGAATAAGGAAAACCAGAAAAGAATTGACATCTTTGAATTATGGCATTGGTGAAGAGCCTTGAATACATCATGGACTGCCAGAAGAAGGAACAAATCAGACTTGGAAGAAGTACAGCCAGAACATTCCTTAAAATGGATGTTGGTAAGACTTTGTCTCACATACTTTGGACATGTTAACAGGAAGGATAAGTCCCTGAAGAAGGAAATTATGCTTGGTAAAATAGAAAGTCAATAAAAAAGAAGACCCTCAAAGAGATGGATTGATACAATGGCTGCAACAGCAGGGTCAAGCATAAAAATGATTGTGAGGATAGCGCAGAACCAGGCAGTGCTTCATTCTGCTGTGCATAGTGCACCAGTAACTCAAAGGCACCTGAGGACAACAACAACCTGAGAAGTATCCCTGACAGGCCGTCCTGTAAACCCACTCACACTCATCTGGTCTTCAGTGACGCAACACTACTGCTTTAGAGAGTGAATTCCTGTTTCAAAACCCAAAACAAGCAAAACACAAACCCACTGCCCTCAAGACCATTCTGATTCAGTGGCACCACAGAGTTTTCAAGACTGTAAATCTTTCTCCCATGAAGCAGCTGGTGGTTTCCAACCACCGATCCTTTGGTTAGCAGTGGATAGCTTTAACCATTGAACTACTAAGACTCCTTCATTTTAAAACATTATGTAGTCATTTAAAGATGAATTGAAATTTGCATCTGTAACTATAGAAGTTTTACTAGTTGGGATTTTTCTGTTTGACCCAAACAGAAAACCCTTTTCTTCTTTTTTGGGATAAAGGAAAATATGATAAATGGAACACTCTAGTGGATTTATTGTCTTACAATGGTGCACATAAAAGATTTTTGTATCTCATTGTTCATATGTGGCATGCATTAAAAACACTTAAGATGGAGAGAAACTCATTGTCATCAAATCAATTCCAACTCATGACCCTACAGGACAGAGGAGAACTGTCCCATAGGACTTCCAAGGAGTAGCTGGTAGATTCAAACCACTTTGATTGACAGTGGCAGTTCTTAACCCACTGCACCAACAGGGCTGGTGGTGGAGATGGGTGTAAAGAAGTTCCCCCCAGTCTCAGAGAGCAGATTCGGTGGTTACAAATGACACCTGTCGTCAACAGGAAGTAACACCCAGCTTTCTGACACCGCTGCCTCTCCGTAGAAGTGCGCACCCTGCAGTACAGCGGAATACATTTTCAGGGAAAGGATCCATTTTTATATCTTTTTCTCTCCTGTGAGCCAGTGTGGTGACAACTTTCTTACATGCTGTGTATAAGCAGGAGTAGATCCGTGCCTAGCTTACCTGGAAACTTCCCAATTCCACCTTGTACTTACCTAACCTAGGTTGGTTCTCAACAGGCTGCCATAATTTTTCTTATTTTTTTCTGTTGCTTAAATGTATGACATTCTGCTTTTCTTGCTAAGCAAGAGGTCCTGAGTCAGGAGTCTTAGAAACTCCCATAAAAAAAATTATGAACTTGTCAAAACTCTCAAGCAAAATGTAACGATGAGACTTTTAAAGCTTTTAATTTTATTTCCCCTTTAAAGAGACTCCCCAGGAAGGGAAGAAAATGATCTCACTATAGCAACCAAGCAAGTTCTGGCACCAATGATAAGTTTAGAATCATGCAAAAATATAAATCTGAATAAAATTGCTTATATTAAATATGTATATATTGTATATATTATATATATGTGTGTATACATTCATATATCATGTTATACATATATACTAATACATATATACTAATTTTACAAAATAGCCACAAAATGTTTATATGTGTTATAACTAAATACAAGCAGATCTTAAACAATCTAAAGAATGCCAATATAAACTCCCTGACTTTCCAGAAAAGTTAGATTTTCATTAACCCCCACCTCCTCATACTCACAGAGAGATAGTACGTTTTCTTCTCCTAGAAGATTGCTCTTTAGTCTTGGGAACTGGTGTGAATGTATTAAGCCAAAAGCCACAACTGTTGAGTCAATTCCAACTTGTAGTGACCCCATAGGTCAGGGTAGAACATCCCCATAGAGTTTCCAAGGAGCTCTTGGTAGATTTGAACTGCCTATCTTTTGGTTAGCAGACAAAGCACTTAATCATTACACCACCAGGGTTTCTGAATGTATGAAATAAAAAACACAGAGCTTAAATAATGAAAATTTAAAAAACGTAACTGAAAGATAAAATAAATATTCCAAATATTGCCAAATGCACTGCGCAGAGCTCTGATGAACTTGAAATCTTCAGCACACAACAGGATGTGATTTTTCCCACACAAAGCATTAATGGGTGGTTTGATGAGAGTTTCTGTTATTATTCAGGGCCCTCCAGTGGCAGGACATTTGTGTGCTCAGTAATATCAGTTTTTAATTATTTTAAACAATTTTTCAGGCAGATCACAGAGTGGATTAATCTCTTCCCTTAATTATTTCCAATGTCAAGTTTGTACCATGCATCTGCTATAAAACTCACCATCCTTGGGGTTATAGGACTAAAAAGAAAAAAAAATGGTCATTGCCTTTTGGAGCTTATAATTAGGACAGGGATTATAATGGTTAAGATGCTCAGCTATTCACCAGAAGGTTGGAGGATGAATTCGACCCAGGGGACTAGCCATCTATTTTCCAAAATTCAGCCACTGAAAATGCTATGGAGCACAGCTCATTGTAACACATGTACAGTTGCCATGAACTGAAGCCAACTCAGCAGCAAATGTTAACTAAGACCCAAACCAAATCTCATTGTCGTAGAGTCAATTCCAACTCATAGTGATCCTGTAGCACAGGGTAGAACTGTGCCACAGCATTTCCGAGACTACTCTTTGTGACAGCAGACTGACACATCTTTATCCCAAGAGCAGCTGGTGGGTTCAAACTACTGATCTTATTGTTAATAGCTGAGTGCTTTTAACCATGGTACCTGTTAGAGTTCCCACTAATTAAGAAAAATGACAAAAAATAGACAGAAGGAATAAGTATTCGGTCACTGCCGTCAATTTGTATCCAACTCATAGCCACCGTATAGGACAGAGTAGAACTGCCCCATAGAATTTCCAAAGAGTGCCTGGTGGATTTGAACAGCCAATCTTCAGGTTAGCAGCTGCAGCACTTAACCTGCATGCCACCAGCATTTCCAAATTATTCAGTCCATTGAAATTAATAAACCAAAAAAAAGTCAAACCCATTGCCATCAAATCAATTCCAACTCATGGCTGCCCCACATGCTAGAGAGTAGAACTGAGCTTTATAGTATTTTCTTAGCTTTAATCTTCATGGAAGCAGATCACCAAGCCTATCCTCTGTGGTTCTGTTGATCAGCAGCCAAATACAAGCTGTTTTTGCCATCCAGGGTGTGGTGGTCAGGATTATGTCAACTTGGCTACTCCGTATTTGGCTGCTGTATTAAGTGGCAGGGCGGGGTTTGTGGTCGCTTCCTGCCCCTCGGCTCTCATCTCTCGACCTTGCACTACTACTGTTGGTCTGTTCAGGTAACCAGGAGCTCCTGCTCTCTTCTTCCGGCATCTGGTTCCTGGACTTGAGCTAGCAGCTGTTGCATTTATCAATCCTTACAGTCGGCACTTGAGAGTCCTGCTCCCTGACCTGCCGATCCTGGGTTTGCCAGCCTCTGCCGCTCCATCTCGCCACCAGCTTGGGATCCACCGACCTACACAACCGGTGATCCAGAACTCTGGTCTCTGACCTGCTGACTTTGGGTTCCTCAGCTTCGGTGGCTACTTGAGGCTTGTGCCAGAACTTGGGACATTCAGCTTCTGTGATTGCATGAGCAGTTTCCTATCTCTCTCTCTCTCTCTCTCTCTCTCTCTCAATCTCTCTATCTCTATCTCTAATTATAAATCTTTCCTTGTACCTACACGTGTTACTGGTTTTGCTTCCCTAGAAAACCCAGCCTAAAACACAGGGACTAAGAAGTTAATAAACACTATGAAAATTAGCACAGCATAAGGCAGTTACCAGGAGTCTGCAGCGGGTAGAAACAGTTAAGTTGTAATTTTAAATAAGGGAACATTCTGAAGGTGAAATTTAAACAAAACTTGAAGGAGTTAAGGCAGCCACACAGATAGCTGTGAGATGAGTGTTTATGGAGTTTGTTAAAGAAAGATTTCACTTGAACCTCTCTGCTAGGGACCTGACTCATCACCAGTGCCTGTCACTCTGGGTTCAGGTGTTCATTCACAGTCAATTAACAACTTCTCAGCTCTCAGGCTCAGATGCTGGTAACTCACAACTGGACTGGTATGCAACAAATCCTTGAATATCTAACTGTACAAACCCAGTTTATAGGTAGTAAAATCTAACCCCAAGTTCAAGAGTTACCAGTCAATCCCTTTGACTTCTCCAAGAGGTCCCTTGTCCCTTGCCCCCTCAAATGATACAGAAAATTGAATGAATCAGTCCTCCACTTAATCTTTGTCAACAAGAAAACCTCATAACTTTTGTTTCCACCTAAGTTTGAATTTGCCTACTATGTCATAGGGTGACCATTGCTCTCTCGAAGCAGATTTCATTGGTGAGCACAAGTCTCCAAGTTTGGGAGACAGAACAAATGTACTGATAACCTATTCTCTTCATGAACTGATACAATACATTTTCTTCCATGAATAATCCATTCCTATTCCAGGCCTGCCAGACCATTCACGGCTAGACACTGTCACATTGCCATTGCCAGTCACATGTCACCCAATAAAGCAGGTCACTCAGCAAAGACAATGTGTGGATCAGTGAGCAGACACCCCAGTAATGGCTCACCATTGCTAGTCATGTCTCATCCAATAAAGAAGGTCTCTCAGTAAAGACAACGTGTGGATTAGTGAGCAGACACCCCAATGATAGTTCGTCATTCCTCAGTTCCTCCTAAATCCACTGCTGTGCTCAAAATTCGCAATTTTATGATGATGTGAAGAGGACTCGTTGTCTTGGACTAAGAGAAATGGACAGCTGTTAAAAAGGATGAGCCTATACTTTCTGTATTTTATCTATTGGTGCTCAGGAATCTGAGGAAAATATGGTTCTTCATCTCATGTCTCAGGGTACACAACCTGAATGATACACAATCTTTCATATGCCACACAGTATTGAAGGGATATCATTTCACCTCAGTTTAAATTTATGACACTTACACATGAAGGAGTGAAAATATCTCCGGAGGTTCTGCATGTGACAATAAACATACCTAGAAAATATAATATTTCCTTACACTTTGCAAGTGGGAATAACACAGAGGTATCCATTTTTCAATTAGCAACTGCAGACTCTGGATTACTATCTGTGCCAATAATGATACTGAGATGTTAGAAATGAATAGTGCCCTGAGTTGTGCTCAAAAAATAATATTTCCAAGATATCTTGAAGTAAAAAAAAAAATGTAACTTTAAAAAAGAGTGCATGCTATTTTTGCTATCTATTAGGAAACCAAGATAATATGTAAGATCCTTAATGTAACACAATAATATTGGGAATACAATTTTTGTTCAATATAAGAGTAATGTTCATAAATGACATTGAAGCTATACTCTAAAAATTGACAGTTATCTCTCATAAATTGTACAGCAAAAAAAAGCATGTATAAACATTTGTTCATCAAAAAACTTTGCCAAAAAAGTAAAAAGACATTTTCCCCCCCCAGGAGAATAGCTCCAGAAACCATATCCAACAAGAACCTAATAACCAATATGTATATAAAAATCTGGCAACTTGATAACAAAAAGATAAATTCCAAATCATAAATTGGGCAAAGGTTTTAAATAGACATCTAATCAGAGGACACTGAAATGGTCACCAAACACATAAAAAGATGCTTATCATAATTAGCCACCAGAGCGATGCAAATCAAAACCACAGTCAGATCCCATTTCACTTCCACACTGATGGCTGAGATTTAAAAAGAAAGAAAGAAACAAACAAAAAAACCAGATACAATAAATGCTGGTGAGGATGAAGGGGAACTTGAACCTTATTCACTGCTGGAGGAAATCCTAAATGGCACAGCTGTCATGGAAAACAGCTTGGTAGTTTCTCAAAAATCTAAAAAATAAAACTACCTTGTCGTTATTCTTAGGTGCCGTCGAGTTGGTTCCAGCTCATAACAATCCCATGCACAACACAGTGAAACACTAGCTGGTCCTGCATCATCCTCCCAATTACAGTTATACTTGAGCCCACTGTTGTAGACACTGTGTCAATCCATCCTTCTGAGATTCTTCCTCATTTTGATGACCTTCTACCAAGCATGATGTCCTTTCCTAGTGTCTGATCCTTCCCAAAAACATGTCGAAAATATGTGAAACGTAATCTTGCCATCCTTGCTTCTAAGGAGCGTTCTGGTTGTACTTTTTCCAAGACAGATTTGTCCATTCTTTGGCAGTCCATGGTATATACAACAATGATACAATAGGACCCAGAAGTTTCACTTCTAGGTATATGCTCAAAAGATTTGGAAGCAGAGATTCAAACAGAGACTTGCACACCAATGTTCACTCCAGCACTGTTCATAATAAAAATGTGGAAACAACCTTAATATCCATTAATAAATATGTGGATAAACAAAATGTGGTACATACATACAGTGGAATACCTTTCATCATGTAGGAAAAATGAAGTCTTAATACGTAGTATAATGTGGATGGAGCTGGATGACATCATGATGAATGCAATACATCAATCACAAGACACAAATATTTTGGTGATAGAAAAAATGACAGAGATCACACAATAGAATTTTGAAAAATCAATGACTGATTCATTTCAAATGTCTTTTTCAACAACATAAACAGTGACTATACATGTAGATGGAAATCCTGGTGTCTTAGTGATTAAGTGCTACAGCTGCTAACTAAAAAGTTGGCAGTTCAAAGCCATCAAGTGCTCCTTGGAAACTCTATAGGGCAGTTCGTCAATGACCTGTAGGGTCACTGTGGGTCAGAATCGACTCAACAGCACTGGGTTTGGTTTGGTTTGGTTTGATACATGTGAACATTACCAGATGCAATACACAGGAATCAAATCCACTACATCTGTGGAAAGAGATGATGCAAAAGCTCATTCTCATCAGTCAGAACAAGGCAAGGGGCTAACTGTGAAACAGACCATCAATGGCCCTTATACAACTGTAAATTGAAGCTGAGGAAATTAAAAGAAGTCCACAAGAGCCAATGTACAATCTTAAGTATATTCCATCTGAATTTAGAGACCATCTCAAGCATAGATTTGATGCGATGAACACTAATGACCTACAACCAGATGCACTGTAGGATGACATCGAAAACATGATACAGGAAGGAAGCTAAAGGTTGTTAAAAAATACAGGAGAGAAAGGAAAGATCAAAATGAATGTCAGAAGAGACTCTGAAACATGCTTTCCATATAGACTAGATAAAGAGAACAGAGGAAATGAAGTAAAATTGCTGACTGGAAGATGTCAAAGAGTTGTTAGAGACAGAGTAAAGTGTTATACAAAATAAGCAAAGATCTGAAACTAGAAAATCAAAAAGGAAGAACATGCTGGGCATATTTCAAGATGAAAGAACTAAAGAAAAGAAATTGAAGCCCTAAGTTGCTACACTGAAGGATTCTGTAGGCAAAAAAATAGAGCCATGGTGGCACAGCCATTGAGGTTGACTGCCTAACCAAAAGATTGACAGTTCAAATCCACCAGCTGTTCCTTAGAAACCCTACAGGGCTGTTCTACTCTGCCCTACTAGGGTAAGTCTGACTTGGAATCAACTCACTGGCAATGGGATTGGTTTTTTTTTTTTTTTTTGGTTTTATGGGAAAAAGACCAAACAATGCAGGAAGCATCAAAAGAAGATGGACTCAATACAAAGACTCACTATACCAAAAAGAATTGGTTGACATTCCCCCATTTCAGGAGGTGGTATACAATCAAGGACCACTGAAGAACAAAGGAGTACAGCTAGAATTTCCTTAGAAGCAAAGATGATGAAATTTCACCTGGAGTACTTTGGACATGCTAGCAGTAAAACAGAGGGTCAGCAAAAAGGAGGAAAACCTCGAAGAGATGAAGTGACACAGTGGCAGCAACAATAGGGGCAAGTATAATAATGACTATGAGAATGGGACAGGGCTGGGCAGTGATTCATTCTATCGTACACTGGGTCACTGTGAGTCAGAACCAACTCAAGAGCACCTAACAACAATATGTTTCTCTTGAAAAATGCTGATTCATTCTCATATTTTTTTCTCGATTGTCAGATTCCTTCCAATCCTGTCTTTCTAATTCCATTCCTGTTAAGTGGAATTTTATCTGCAGCCATAAATATGTAGGCATTTCTAATTATCCATATTAGTATAAGGAATTTTGAAAACATTGGGTGGGGTTCTTGAATAGGTACAAGAAAGAGAAAGGATTCTAAAGAATAAAGTCAGTAGGAATAAATCTGTTACACAAGGTTGAAGACCAAAATATTCACCAGAATTAAATGATTTACCATGTTTAATAACAAAAAGCATTCTTTTAAGACTACCTGTAAAAATCCCCCTTGAATCTGAACAAATTTTACATGTTCAATGTCATCTCCCATAGAATGTTAACCTATATCAAGTGCTAATCAACTATTACGGTTGTTGTTACATACCATCAAAGTCAGTTCTAACTCATAGCCACCCTATGCCCAACAGAGCAAAACACTGCCTGGTCTTGTGCTGTGTCCACAACTGTTTTTATGCTTAAGCCCACTGTTGTGGCAACTGTGTCAATTAATCTTGTAGAGGGTCGTCTTCTTTTTTGCTGATGCTCCCTTCACTCTACCAAGCGTGATGTCTTTTTGTAGGGACTGATCCTTCCTGACATGTCCAGGCATGTTATCAGCAGCATGACCAACGCAGTCTTGCCATCTTTGTTTCCAGGGAGCACACACTCTGGTTGTACTTCTTCCAGAACAGATCTATTTGTTCCTTTGGCAGTCCATGGTAGTTCAATATTCTTCAATGGCATCAATTCATCTTGTCTTTCTTGTTCGTTGTCCGACTTTCACATGCAACTGTTATGGTACATGTATTGAAACTGGTATCTGCAACTTCAGAAAGTCGTGACTGGCAGAAGAACCCAGCCACATTCTGTCTGTCCTCCTTTGGGCCAAATGAAAAGTTAACAAAGTGATGACGCTGGAAGGTAATGCATATGAATGATTCTGTATCACTGCTTACCTACTAACATCCTTCTTTACGCAGTAATAAGACATGACAACTCTATTCCAGGTGTGTGCTTTGGCTAACCCAACAGCTAACTATTGTAGTCTTATCTTTAATATGGACATCATTACATTTTACATTCTTGTAGGCAAGAGGCAGTATCATGGATTGAACTGTGTCCCCCTGAAAATGTGTGTAGCCATTTGGCTAGGGCCTTCATACCCCATATTTTGTGATCGTCCTCTACTTTGTGATCTTCCTATGCTATAAATCCTAATCTCTGCCTATGGTTAATAGAGCAGATTATGTTAGAAAGGATTAGAGTGGGACTGTAACATCTTTCCTAAGGGAGTTTCCTTGGAGTGTGGCGTACACCATCTTCTATCCTTTCATCCTACAAGAGATAAAAGACAATGGAAGCAAGCTGAGAGTTGGGAACCTCATAATATCAAGAAAGCAGCACTGGGAGTAGAGCACATCCTTCATACCTGAGGTTTCTGTGCCAAAAACTGTCCCTGATCCCGAACTGATACAACACAAGAACTTTCCTCCAGAGCTGATAAGAGGGAAAACTTTCTCTTGGTGCAGACACCCTGAATTTGAACTTGTAAATTACTGGACTGTGTAAGGATAAACTTTTCTTTCTTTAAAGCCATCCACTCATGGTATTTGTGCTGGGGCAGCACTAGATGACTAAGACAGGTGGGGTCAGAGCTTCCCCTAAGGTCCTGTACAACTTAGGACCTCTGATTCCATTCTTACTTTAAAGTTCTCCCACTGACTTAGAAAAGCCAAAATGCTACTAAGCCTGGAAACCAAGATTCTCCATAATCTGGCTCTCCATGGCACCTCCAGCTATCCATTTCCTCCTTAGGTCCCAATATGAGGTATGAGGCTCTGAGCCAATTAACAAGCATCCTCATTGCCTTTGATACATAGTACAATCATTGCCTTCTGATTTGGAAAACGCTTCCTTCCTAGCTATCCCAATTCTACCCAGCTGCTGTAGTCCGAATAACAACCCCCAAAGAGTTTTGCATCCTGATTGCCACAACCTGTGATTGCGTTACCCTGCAGGGAAAAAAGAACTTCACAGTTGTGATTAAATTATCTTGCCATGGGAAGATTATCCTGGATTCTCTTGAAAGAGAGAAGCAAGAGAAGTAAAGTCAGAGAAGGAGACGTGAAGATGGAAGCTGTGGAGTCGGTGATGAAATTGCTGGTTTTGAAGATGGAAGGGGCCATAGCCAAGAAATAAGGTAGCCTCTAGACTCTGGGAAAGGCAAAGAAACAGATCCTTCTCTGGAGGTTTCAGACCCTAGGAGGCAGTGCTACTCTGTCTTACAGCATCACTGTGAATCAGAATCAACCCTATGGCATCAGACCTAAAGGCTTCAGAAGGAGAACATCCTTGATGACATCTTGATTAACCCATTTTGGACTTCCTACTTGCAGAACTGTAACAAAATGAATTTGAATTGTTGTAAGTTGTCCAGTTTGTGGTAATTTGTTACAGCAGCAGCTGGAAACTAATACATCAGCCTTCAAGATTCCAGTCAAGTCTCATTTCCTTGGAGGTGCCACACATCTGCTCTAACTCATCCTGTATGTTTCCTTAAAAGGTATTCTGTATATCTACTTGAGTTTTATTAGCGTGAGGTAGCAGTTTGATAGCAGTAGAAGCACACTTAATACACAAGAGAGAAGCTTAGACTGAGAAGCCATGTAACCCTGGTGGCAGATTAAAAAAATCACTCAAGGTTTTGCTTCGTGAAATTATAAGAAATACATGTCCAACGCTTTCTGGAAATTTTCTTGAAGTATTTTACTGATTGTTTCCTCCCCATTTGTGTTCTGCTCTCTCTTTCCAGAATCAGTTTTTCCAAATATTAAACCACTTTATTGCTTCTCTAATTTTCCAATCATTTCTCTTCTATTTTACAAACTTTTCCTCTACTTTCTGTCAGAATTTGTCAATCTTATCTGTTAATGCTACCTAATACTTTTCACATCTGCTGTCAATTACCAAGACTATATTTTATCCCCTGATATTTTTCTCTTTTGTTTTGTTTGTTTTATAGCACCCTGTTCTTGTTTTAAGTATGCAATCAACTCTCTCATCTCTCTAAGGATGTTAATGTTAAGGTTATTTTGAAAGTTTTCCTTTGTAGCAGCTCTTTCCCCCAAGTTGCTTTCATTGTCCATTTTCTTGTTGTGATCTCTGTCTTCAATTTTAGAAGCTTTCCTTTGACATCCACTCACAATTGTTCATTTACATATGATTTATAGTGGGAAAATAATAATATGATTGACATCTCTGAGCATATATCTAGAGATTGTTAGTAGACCTTGTAGACCTTTTGTTGGGAAACAACTAATGTTAGGCAGTTACTTATTTCACCATCAAATGGACAAATTCCTGAGGAAGATCTTCCAATTTCCTGCCTAAGGGTCAAGGTTGGCTTGCTGACTCCCAGGAACCAAATGGAAAAGAGCTGAGAGACTACTGCATACAGCATTCAGCAAGAATGTTGTTGTTGGTTGTTGCTGAGTTTTTGGCTCCACTATATGGTGACCCCATGCATGACAGACAAAAACCTTGCTAGCTGTGTGTCATCTTCATGATTGTTGGTATGTCTGAGTCTGTTATTGCAATTATTGGTCACGGTTTCCTTCATTTTTGCAAGCCCTCCGCTTTATCAGCTATGATGTTCTTTCCCAGCCTATGGTCTTTTCCAATAATGAGTCCATAGTAAGTCTCACCATTTCACTGTTTGCCAGTTCTGCCCAATCTTTCCACCTCCACTTACTGTTTCTGTTCTCTCTTACTACAGCAACGCTGTGTAACAAACAACCAAAACCTTACTAACTTAACGAAATAAGCATTGATTTAGCTCAGGAATCTGCAAGTTGGCTGGGTGATTCCTTTGGTTTGAGCCTGGCTTGGCTGGACTTGCTTACATGTCTGTCATCACCTGCTATGTCAGCTGGTCCAGATGGTTTGGGCTAGGACATCACAAATCTGCTCTATAGACTTGCTCATCCTCCAGAAGGCCAGCCTGGGCACGGTGGCAGGGTTACAAGAGAGAGCTGTATCATGCAAAGCCTACACGGGTGTGCCTGTAAACTCTAGCCAGCCCTCTAAGCAGTTAGCCTGAGGTGTCAGTTGCTTTAGAATAACATAAGCCCCCATTTCACACCATTAAATTCTTTGGATATAGATTATAGTGTCATACTGGGATTTACTGTATTATGAAGAACTCTTGTTCTTTTGAGAAAGC
The DNA here is from genome assembly GCA_028571685.1 of Heterohyrax brucei. Classification (NCBI taxonomy): domain Eukaryota; kingdom Metazoa; phylum Chordata; class Mammalia; order Hyracoidea; family Procaviidae; genus Heterohyrax; species Heterohyrax brucei. Next base: position 17,028,442 of record CM053141.1, on the reverse strand, counting down.
TGTTCTATTTTCTAGGCATAGAAGGATATGAAAAAAAAATTTCCCCCTTCATTCATAAGGCTTTACACACAAGTTATGCCATAAAAAGAAAAAATTCTTAAAATAACATACACGAGCTCTATAGTTTCTGTTGCTTTGGATTTCATTGATCACTTTATTCTCCAAGATTCCTCATTCTCCAAAAACAAGTGACTTTCAGTTATGCATAGCATCTTCTCTTTAATACAATGTTACACACAGTTTTGTAAATCGCTACACAATATTAACTCATTCACTTCATCTTGAACAGCTTTCCCTTGCAGGCTAAAACAAATAGTAAAAAAGGCACTATACCGGGCATATTCCACAAATCTTGATATGTTATGTTTTCGCATCATATAGTTCAAAATGTTGTCTAATTCATTCTGTGGTTTCTTCATTAATGTGTTAGTTGTTCTGTGATGTATTGCTTGTCGTTGTTTGGTGCTGTTGAGTTGATTCCAACTCACATAGACCCTATGCACAAATACTGCCCAGTGTTGTGTTACATCCGTAATTGTTTTTATGCTTAAGCCCATTTCTGTATCCACTGTGTCAATCCATCTCATTGAGGGTCTTCCTCTTTTTCACTGACCTTCATTCTACAAAGCTTGATGTCCTTCTCCAGGGACTGATCTCTCCTGAAAACATGTCTAAAGTATGTTAGACAAAGTCTTGCCATCCTTGCTTTCAAGGAGCACTGTGACTCTACTTCTTCCAGAACAGATCTGTTTGTTGTTGTGATAGTCCATGGTACATTCAATATTTTTCTCCAGCACCACAATTTAAAGGCATCTTTTCTTCTTCTGTCTTTCTTATTCACTGTCCAGTTTTTGCATGCATATGATATAAGTGAAAGTATCATGGCTTGGATCAGGCACACTTTAGTCTTCAAGGTGACATTTTTACTTTTGAATACTTTTTAAAGAGGTCCTTGACAACAGATTTTCCCAATGTAATTTGTCTTTTGATTTGGAAACGCTGGTGGGGTAGTGGTTAAGTCCTAGGTTTGTTAACCAAGAGGTTGGCAGTTCAAATCCACCAGACTCTCCTTTATCTTCTTACTGGCTTTTTATTGACATCTCCTTATATATTTTTCTATTGGCTGCTCTAGGGATCATATTGTATGTCTTTAACTTGTCACAGTCCACCTGAAATTAATATTACATTACTTCACGTGCAATACAAGACTCTTACAACAGTGTAACTTCATTTATACTCTCATCTTTGTGCTATTATTGTTGTATGTACTATTTCTGCATATACCATTAACCCTTCAGTATACTGTCACTACTTTTGCTGTAAAAAGTATGTTGATTTCTGAAAAAGTTATTAGGCATCATGGATTGAATTATGTCCCTCCAAAAATGTGTGTATCAATGTGACCAGGCTATGGTTCTCAGTCCACCGTTTTGTCATTTGATTACTGTGGTGATTTATTAAGAAGGATTAGCAGCAGTTACAATGGTGAGGTCTACAAGATTGGATAGCATCTTACGTCAGTCTCTTTGGAGATATAAATGAGAAGTGAGCAGGAGTGCCTGGTAGATTTGAACCGCCAGGCTTTTGGTTAGCAGCCATAGCACTTAACCATCATGCCACCATGGTTTTCAGTTAAGACACTAGGTTATTTTAAAGTAACTATAGTGAATATATTTAAAAAGCCAACATTCTTTCACTAAATCAGGTTTTCTTTATCCAGTCCTTTTTTTAAATTGGGAATACTTTAATAGCAGGGAGATTTTGGTCACCTAGTGGTTCAAAGCTACATCTGTGAAACAAAAGCTTAGTAGTTCAGATCTACCAGGCATTCTTTGGAAACTCTATGGGGCAGTTCCACCCTGTTTTGTAGGATCACTATGAGTCAGAATCAACTCGACAGCAGTGGGTTTGGTTTGGGGATTTTTCAATAGCAGGGCCTTTTTTAAAAAAACAAAAAAATCTTATTACTCAGCCAAAAAGTTTTGTTTACATAAATGGAGTTTTATCCAAGAAGACAGAAGTAAGGCTAAGTGATACCGTAAGCATCACCTGAGTACAGATTCAACTATCTTTTCACTATTTTCACCATTTAGTATTTTGAACAAATTAATCCTTAGGACCTCACTTGTACTGTAGAATCTAAAGTCTGACCTGACTTTAGGGATATAATCTATTCTTAAAATACAATTTTAATGCATCTAGTGATTAACATTTTTTTCTACAGGACTATTTCCCTACTTAGTGGATACCATTCTAATATTATTCTGTTAAATTAGAGAAATTCTTATTGTAATGAATTTTCAAGTCCTTTTGGGGGAAACACTAGGCTTGTCTTGTTTTCTGTGAAGCTAGCTGGCCCGATTTCAATGCACCCTATACACACCAGGGGGCAGAGTAAACCCAGTGGCGACCACACCGATCCTAAGCGGGCTGGCTTGCAAATAACTCAGACTCCACGTTTGAGTTAGCTGCAGTCATTTGTTATGTGAGTGCTTTTACTTTCCATTAAAACATATTTGTCTGTCAGAGGCAATGCAGTTAACAAAACAGTGACTGTACTTTAGAAACAAAGGGTCTATGGATAGTACAGAGTTTACAGATTTGCCTATAATGTTTCTCATTTAAATAGGAAATAAACCCAAATCAGCATTTTTGGTCTCTGAGAAGAATGAGCACTAAAGTAGAATATAATCATATTTCCAACAAAATAAGCGACTCACAGGGCTGTAGGTCCCAGTTCTATTCTGTCTAAATAAGGTTAAAATTCAAGAGAACAAGAATTCAGGGTAAGCTTGAAAGCTGCAATCAGAACAAACTATGCCAGTTTTTCTGTGGTCAGCACAGCAGATCTTAAGCATTGAAGGTAAGATTATAAAGGTACTAAAGACTTGGTTTTCCCACTAAATTCACTTTCTTCACCACTGAAGGATGTAAAAGTATGCAACCTAGGAAGACAGGGTTTCTTTCAACATCTGTTGCCAAGACTTCAGCTGCAAACGACACTGAGAGAAGGCACTCACTGGCTTCAATTGGCATCAATTAAAATAGGCTGAAATCACATCTGCTCCCAAGCCCCTGTTTTGGTAAGGCTGACAGGGAGGAGTAGATGCTCAGAGGGAGGAAGTTTCCATCTATGAAAAGGGAGTTAAGGGAGAAACCAAGAAAACGGGAAATGAGCCTAGAAACAGACAGGGACTGAAGCCAAGAACACAGTTTCCTTATATCACAATTTTTTACCTCCGGAGTGACCTCAAAACAGTCTGCTTTGTCTGCCACTTATTTAGAGGGCCTTGTCTAGGATCTATGTCACTGCCAAATGATACAGATATCGGATGTGTCTAACTTCCTACATGACGTCAGACACATTGGGTATAAATTTATGTTTATCTTTTTAACTGAACTTTCAAGAGAATTTTTTTTTTTTTTTAGGAACAAAGGACCAGATTTATAAAGCAACTGTCACATTAATTTTGAAGACTGTTGCTATTAGATGCCATCTTTTGACTTGAGTAGAATTGACACATAGGGTTTTTTAGGCTGTAAACTTTGTGGGTAGGAATCTTGGTGGTACAGTGGTTAAGCACTCAGCTGTTACCAAATGGGAGCAGCTTAAACCCACCAGCAGCTCCATGGAGAAATATGTGACCTTAGAAATCCTACAGGGCAGTTCTAGTCAGTTCTTTCACTGGGAGTCAGAATCCACTCGATGGCAACAGGTTTGATTTGGTTTTGGAATCTTCAAGGGAGCAGATCACCAGGTCTTTCTCCTGCGGAGTCACTGGGTGAATTCCAACCACCAGCAATTTGGTTAGCAGCCATGTGCTTAACCAGTATTGCTTAGGAAGAAAATAGCATATAAAAATATGTTGAAGCTATCGCTGAAAACTAAGGCTGTAAAAACACAAAAGCATGTCGCACTACATGTTGTATTTTGTTGTTTTAAACATGTGTCATTTCTCCAACTACATTTATATTTTCACAAGGGTGATAAACTCAGAAACTTACTATCTTGTTACTGACTTAGGGGACGGATTAGAAGGCAAACCTCATAGCTCTGTGTCATGGGAAAAAGAGCTACAAATCAACAGTGGAAGAAATGAGGTAGAAATGAAGAAACTTCCCAGAGAACATTCACACAGTGCTGAACCACAGCATCCGGGCTCCAGACTCTTAAGTACCCACCAGTTAACAACGACCATTTCCGGTTCCGTTTTCATATTCTAAAATGCAGCTGTAAGGGAAAGTTTCGCTATTACCATGCTCTTTATGAATGTTTTAACACTTTATAAAATCTATCCAACTGCTTAAAAAAAAAAACACACACAGAGAAGCTGATTAGACTCATCAACGCGCCAGGAAAGCTGCTTTCATGCATACTTGTAGCTAATTATTTTAGGAAAGACTCATTTCATAGAAAATAATTTATTGGGTATATTCTTTAGGCTTTGAATATTTGGCCTTGAATAATATTTTTTTACCCTGCTTCTATGAAGTCTGACAGTTAGGTCTGCCCACTTGATTCTTCTAAATGCTATGTACCTCACTGCTGAGTATCACTGTGGTCACCTTCAATGTACTCCCCTTGGGAAGCTATGCACAAAAGCCAATGCCTAATCCACCTGTCGAAACCTACTCCACCCTGGAATGCCCATTGTGCACGGTGGCATGGTGGCAAGTGTGCACTGAGTTGTATAGTTGTCTGTGAGGGAATTTTTAGCCAGTCAGCAAGTAACTGTATCACTTGATCTGTCCCCCAGCGACTTTTTGTGTACCCAAAGATAAAGGCAATGTGGAAAGGAAGACATTTTGATGACATTCAGGACATCAAGGATAATACGATGACAGCTCTGATGGTCACTCCAGCAAAACAGCTCCAAAATTGTTCTGAAGGGTGGCCTAGGCGGTGACATCAGTGCATAGCTTCCCAAGGGGAGTACTTGGAAGGTGACCATAGCGATATTCAGCAATGAGGTATATGGCACATTCTGTAGGATGAATTTGTGAGCTTGATTGGTAGTCCTCATATATCCAAACAAGCTGTTTTCTGTTATATTTTTTCAACTATTATAGTAATAGCCATACTAACATTGATATTATGATATTTTCAGACAAGGTACCTTAGGAAGGAATGAAAAAGCATGACATGGAAATAGGAATTTGTTCTTTTTAACAAAGTTCACTTTCAGGAGTCTTGTACTTCGAGTCCTCATTTAATCCCCCTGTGTGTCACTGCCTTGAGGCAAACAGACAAAGCACCCTGAATCCATTTAGGTGGCAGCAGGCTCACAGAAGGTCAGGGCTTGTCTGAGATCACAAGGCTAGAGGCAGAGCTAGGGTTTCAGTCTAGGTTCTCTGACTTTGCTATAAAACAAATGCTAACAGCAACAGAAGTCACAGCATGGTGCAAACAGTTCAGGTGCTCAGCTGCTAACTGCACGTTTGGTGGTTTGTAACCAGCCATCAACAATCCCATGCAGTACAGTTCTGCTCTGACAGACACACAGGGTCTTCATGCACCAAAATGGACTGGTGGCAGCTAGCAACAACAGCAGACAGCTGGCATTAATTAACAGCATTGTAAGCACTTTACAGATGTTATTTCATTTAACCCTCAAAACAATCCCGTAAGGCAGGGGTTTTTGTTTTGTGAAAATATAGATAATATTTGCCAGTTCAACATTTTTCATGTATGGCAGATTTTATTTTTATCCCCATTTCATAGAAGAGGAAATAGAGACTTGGGGAGATTAAGTAACATGTTAAATCTGTAGTAAAGATAAAAGAGTTTTCCTCCTGTGCTCTGGTTAAGTGACTCCCCAAAACACACTTAACCTAGATTACTGTAAAAAATTTGCCTTCTCTTTCATCACTACCCTGGTTTTTCTGTTCTCCCAGTCTAGTCTATTCATGAAATGGTCAAGGTCATCAGTCATGAGCATCGATTAACCATCATTTTCTCTCTTTTTCCAGCTCTCTCATATGGAGACTGGAATCCCCATATAGGAAATCTAGTTCTGGTTTGCACGTTGTCGGCTGTGTTAAATTGGGTGGGTCATACAAACTCCTCTAGGCCTTAGTCGCCCTCCACCCTAAAGGGAAGGGTTAACGTTGAGGATTTACAAACCACTTTCCATTCTAACATTCTAGGAGCTGTGCTTTTGGAATCCAGTCTTTCCATTTGGGGAATAAAAGTGACTTGTTTACTTGTTTGATTGATTATGTTGTTTTTATCAGGGTGTGCACTGTTGACAGCTACACAGTTACTGTGCCCTATAGGAATGTAGACACTATTTAACTCAGCAAAACTTCTCAGATCATGCAGCCAGAACTATTTTAGAAGGGAAATTTTGTCAGACAATATACAATAAGCCTGTCGTAAGATATCCATTCCAGAAATGAGAATAAGAAGAAACTCAATAAGATGCCATCAGACTAGACTTTCAAAGTATAACTCCGTTATACTGAAGTCCAGTATTAGATCTGCAACCAACAAAGTTTGTTTGGATTGTCTCAGGTACAAGCTCATTTCTGTTAAATGTATGGATGAGGTGAAATTTGAGGCTGATAAAGAGAAAAAAGTCATGTTTCTATAAAATAACTGAAAATTTAATTTGGTTTTAGTCACTATGTCTTTCAGAGGGGGAAGGTAATAAAGGGAACAGAAATAGCTTGTCTTGATTAAACCATCCTATTATACAAATGTATTTATAGGAGATACTGTCAGGTATTAGAAATGAGAAGGGATTTGAAAGCAGAACTGTTTTGAAACCCTAGCATTATTCTAGTTATTTGCCTTTGGACAAGTTCCTTAATTTTTCTGAGTCTCAGCTTTCTTGTGTATAATTTGTAATACCTATCTTGTCTGCCTTGTGGGGCTAAGTCCTGGGCTCACTTTTGTTTTCTTTGCATATTTGATACCTAAGGGAATTTACTGAGTTGAATGCTTTCCAATGCCCTCTATATGCTGACCACTTGAAAATTTACTCTCCCAGAGGGACTTTTCCCTGTCCTAAGAACACATACATTCTCAGTCTGTGTTTGACACGTTCATTTGCATACCTACTAGGCATCTTAATCTTAAACACCAAGTTCCTGAGCAATTCACGATGCATCCTGGAATATTCTTTATTTTAAAGTAGCAACTCCAATTGCTCTGCCCAAAAGTCATCCTGGCTCCTGCCTTCTGACACCCCACATTTGATCCATCAGCAGATTGTTTTGATTCTACCTTCACAACATCTACAAAATCTGACCACTTCTCACTGACTCACTTTCTAATTCTCTGGTTTGAATAAAGAACATCTCTCGTTATTGCAAAAGTCTGCTTTCACCCTTGCCTACTGCCATGGATTGAACTGTTTTCCTCCAAAATATTCGTCAATTTGGCTAAGCCATGATTCTCAATATTGTGTGAATTGTCCACTATTTTCTCATCTGATATAGTTTTCCTATGTGTGATTAACCCTGTCTTTACACTATGATAAGATTAGTGGCAGCCATATTAATTAAGCAGGACTCAATCTACAAGACTAGATAGTTTCTTTTTTTTTTTTAATTAAATAAAAAATGAAAGTGTACACACTCTGTGCTTAATAATGGGTTAAGATGGGAAGAGTATACAAGTTGTGTTGAAGTCCCATGAATATTGATCTTCTTACTAATGTGTATTGTCACCAATTTCACCCAACCAAATTTCTAGCAACTATCTAATCTAAACCCTCACCCCTCACCCTCCCACCTTCCCACCCTCCCAACCCTTGTAGCCATCAAAGAGTCTTTTCTGTTATGTATGAGTATGCTTTTAAGTTTTTATTGTAGGGGTCTCATATAATAATTGTGCTTCTGTTGCTGACTAGTTTCACTCAACATGATGTCCTCCAGTTGAGACCAAACTGAGAGAAGTTTCCTGCTATCATCATTGTTCTTTATCATTGCATAGTACTCCATTGAGTATATATACCAAAGTTTACCCATCCATTCTTCTGTTGTTGGGCATCTGGGTTGATTCCATCTTTTTGCTATCATGGATTGTGCTGCAACGAACATTCGTGTGCATGTATCAGTTGGTGTAAATGGCCTTGGTTCTGTAGGATATATTCCAAGCAGAGGAATTACTGGGTCAAATGGTATATCTATATCCATTATTTTAAGGTAATGCCAGATTGCTTTCCAAAGAGGTTGCACCATTCTGCAATCTAACCAATAGTGTAGGGGAGTTCCAATCTCCCCACAGCCTCTCCAACATTTAGTGGTTTGTGTTTTTTGGATCATGGCCAATCTTGTTGGGGTGAGATAGTATCTCATTGTTGTTTTGATTTGGATTTCTTTAATAATTAATGATCGTGAGCATGTCCGCATGTGTTTTTTGGCTGCCTGGATCTCCCCATCACTTAACTGGATGATTTGTCTTTTTCTTATTGACATTTTGTAGTACCTTATAGATGATGGAAATCAGGCGTAGGTCTGACATAGAGTTGTCGATCTCTTTTGAGATATAAAAGAGAGAAGTGAGCAGAGAGAAATGGGAACTTTGTATCACCAAGACAGCAACATTTGGACTGGAGTTTCCTGCTCTGACTAGCTTCCAGACCAGGGGAAGATTGATGATCTTTTTCCTGAGACCTTGAATTTCAACTTCTAGCCTACCAGATGATGAGAGAATAAGTTGCTCTCAGTTAACGTTATCTACTTGTGGTGTTCCTATTATAGGAGTACCAGATGACTAAGACAACTATGTTTGGAATATTCACAGTCTAGCAGTCAGAAGCCAAAACAAAGCAAACCCACTGCAATTGAGTCTATTCTGACTCACAGCAACCCTGTAGGTCAGAGTAGAACTTCCCTGTAGAGTTTCCAAGGAGTGCCTGGAATATATGAACTGTCAACCTTCTGGTTAGCAGATGTAACACTTAATCCACTACCGCACCAGGGTTTCCTTGGTAACTCGATGGTCAGTTCTACTCTAACTTGTCTGACTGGCACTCAGAGTGACCCTTAAAAATCCAAGTCAGACACATCTTGACTCTGCTTAGAACCTGCCTACGGTGCCACCTCCTCATTCAGAGCTAAAGCCAAAATCCTCACAAGGACCTTCAAGGGCCCCCTGAGCGCCACATGGTCCATCTCTCCCTTTCCTTTCTGGCTTGACCCCACTCCTGTCCCCATAGTTTACTGCCCCAGCCATACTGAGCCCTTGGTATTTCTCAAATGCCAGGCATGCTCTTGTCCCAGGTAAGGACAACTGCACTTGCACTTCAGGGCCTGGAGCACTCATCTTCTAGGTAACTAGAGGGCTCACCTTAGTTCCCTCAGGTCGTTTCTCAAATAGTCCCTATTGTTGCTGTTGTTAGGTGCTGTCAAGTCAGTTCCTGACTCATAGCGACCCTATTTACAACTGAATGAAACACTGCCTGGTCCTCCACCATGCCCACAATTGTTTTTATGCTTAAGCACATTGTTGTGGCCACTGTGTTAATCCACCTTGTCAAGGATCTTCTTTTTTGTTGACTCTCTACTCTACCCAGCATGATGTCCTTCTCCAAGGACTGATCCCTCCTGACAACATGTCCCAAGTATTTAAGATGCAGTCTTGCCAGCTTTGCTTCAAAGGAGCACTCTGATTATACTTCTTCTAGAACAGATCTGTTTGTTCTTTTGGCAGTCCCTGCCAATATTCTTCTCCAATACCATAAATTGAAAGCATCAGTTCTTCTGTCTTCTTTAGTCACTGTCCAGTTTGCATGCATATGATGCCATTGAAAATATCATGGCTTAGATCAGTCACACCTTAGTCTTCAAGGTGATATCTTTACTTTTTAACACTTTAAAGAGGCCCTTGTGGCAGATTTTTCCAAAGCAACGTGTCTTGATTTCTTGACTGCCAATTCCATGGGAGTTCATTGTGGAGCTGAGTAAAATGAAATCCTTGACATCCTCAATCCTTTCTCTGTTTATGATGATATTGCTTACTGGTCCAGTTGTGAGGCTTTTTGTTTTCTTGATGTTGAGGAGCAACCCACACTGAAAGCTGTGGTCTTTGATCCTCATCAGTGAGTGTTTCAAATCTTTGTTGCTTCCAGCCAGTGAAGTGTTGTCATCTACATCACACAGGTTAATGAGTCGTCCTCCAATCCCGACGCCTCAATCTTCTTCATATTATCCAGCTTTTTGGATTATTTGCTCTGCATACAGACTGAAAACATATGGTAAAAGAATACAATCCTGACACACACCTTTCCTGACTTCAAACCATGCAGTGTCCTCTTGTTGTTTTCCCACTATTATCTCTTGATCCATGTATTGATTCCCCATGAGCACAATTAACTGTTCTAGAATTCCCATTCTCTGCAATGTTACCCATAATTTGTTAGGATCCGGGCAGTTGGATGCCTTCGCATAGTCAGTGAGACACAAGTAAACATCTTTCTGGTAGTTTCTGCTTTCATCCGAGATCCCTCCGACATCAGCGGTGATATCCCTGGTTCCACATCCTTGAATTTCTGGCAGTTCCCTGTCAATAGACTGTTTCAGTTATGCCCAAATTTTCCCTAAACAAACAAAATTATCTCTGAATTGACTACAATTTATGAGGATCCCACGTTCTTTAGAGCAGAACTACATTCCAGCAGGTTCTCAGTGGCTGTGAGAGGTAGGTTGCCAAGCCTTTTTTCCAAGGCAGCACCCATTCAAACTGCTAAGCTCTCACTTAGTTACTGTTTTCTGTCACCTAGGGATTCCTCAAATGTGCTACCAATCTTTAATAAAAACAAAAACAAAAGCAAAAAATACCCTCCACTCCCAGCATGACCTTCTTGTCAACTGAGACTGTTTTCACTCCTTTCTTCAGAATATAGGCTGTATTTGTCTATTCATTTGTTTCCTTCAGTTCAGTGCAAGCTCCAGGAGAGCAGGGATACTGTCTGTTCTATTCATTTTTATTTGCTCAAAGCATAACAACACTCTACAAATACTTGCTGAAAGAATAAGTGAATGAATCACAAACAAGTATAAAGTAAGAATGATTAAATAAAAATGTTCCCTCATCATCTCTAGATCACCTGCCACGGCATGGACCTGGACTCCTTTTGGAGGTGCCCTGACCTTCGGAGTTCACCCACCATCCTGCTCTCCTGACTTCTCAGCAACAAAATGATTCAGCAAGTTCCAGAAAATATCAATTTTCGTGCTAAAGAAGAGGAAACCATATAATTTTGGTCTGAATTTAATTGTTTTGGGGAATGCTCAAAGCAGTCAAAACACAGACCAAGATTTACCTTCCATGATGGGCCTCCTTTTGTAAATGGACTGCTTTGCTGTGGATGTATTACAATTAAAGATAATTGTTATGTGATAAGCTCATCAGAGTGGATTACATGCTGATAGATGTTTAGATGGGATTGTTATGGTTTACCTATGGTATGTGGAATTAATAGGACTATGGGAATCAGAGGACTAGAGGATGCGGTCAAGACAGGGCTTCTGAGGGTGACAATCAGTGCCTGACCATTGTGATGATAGTCTACTGAGTAGCCTGCTGTAACTAGACTTGGCCAGTGAATTGACTTTGATGGTGACTACAAAACCACGTACTCACAATTCATGAAATCTATCTGGTGGGTTTTCAGACAACTATATAACAAAGGCCTTGTTTATAGAACTGGGAAGTTATGTCCTCAGCAGCATGCAATACTCTTCTTTGCAACTTTCCATCTTACCAAAATTACAAGGTAACTGGAGACCAGTTGTTACAGCCACTTGCAGGCTTTTAGAACCCAGGCATTACATATCAACCTAGGACAGATGCACTCAGCATGCTATTAGGACAATTAATGGAACATCCCATGAAACCATGACACAAAACCTTCAAATCAAGAAACAAAGTCCTTCAAGGTTTTTAGTTGTACATAAGCAGCCTCAGTAACTACGCTTTTTATTGTTGTTATTAATACATTTATCACAAAACTTCCACAAATTCAACATTTTACAGTTTTACAGCTTATTAACAACCCTTACCATAACCGACTGTGCAAACCTAACCTTAATCAATGCAGTATTTGCATCATCATTTATCCCCATGACCTCTGTAATCACTGATAAACTTTTCTTTTCTCTATAAAAAAGAAGACACAAAAGAGAGTTTCCTCACCTTAGGAAAAGACTGCTCTGTAGCCACGAGAACACGCAGCCAACAGTTTTTTTAAAAACCTGTTCAGTGATAACTTGCCTCAGAAAACATACTTTTGGAAGACAGACAATCACCACCAGCCCCTTTCTTCTAAAAGTTATCCAGTCAGGGACAGGCTCACACTGATAATATGCTTCTAAGTGCCAACCAGTCAACAAGTCTTACCCAAATAACCTCACTGCTGCAAAGGACAGCCTACTTATTACACTTTCAAAAATCCACTAATTCCGGAACTCCATCCAGCCTGAAACTCTATGTAAGATTATCAATATGATTCTGTGGAGAGATTGTGCCTAGCCACCACGGCAGTCCTTTCTTGTAGAAAGCAATAAGCAAGAAGTCTTTTTAAGTGGCCATCTCATCATATTTTGATAAATATATGCAGGAGAAAATACAAGAGAAAACTTTAGGAAACTATCAAATGCTTTATAAAAGTCACGTGTATCAGCCATGGTCTTTTCAGTCACCTCACAAGTATGTGAAAGCTGCACCAAGGAAAAAAAAATCAAAGGAGAATTGATGTATTCAAATTATAAGATGGGCAAAGAATATTGGATATACTGTAGACTGCCAGAAGAGGAAGAGCAAGTCTCTCTTGCAGGAAGCAGAGCTAGGGTGCATCTTACAAGAGAGGATGGTAAGACATCGTCTTGCTTATTTTGGACGTATTATAAGGAAAGATCATTCACCAGAGAAGGTATCATGCTTGGTAAAGTAGAGGGCCAACAAAAAACAAGGGAAATCCATCAACATGGATTCATACGGCAGCTGTAACAACGGTCTCAAACATAGCAACAGTTGTGAGGCTGGCACAGGAGCTGGCAATGCTTCTATCTCCTGGTCTAAAAGTTGCTGTGAGGCAGAGCCAACTCAGTGGCAGCTAGCAACAATAGCAGCATAACTATCATGTTCAAAGACTTAGAAGTACCTTAGTATTATGCCAACAAATCAATAGTTTTTAGAAAAAATTCATCTTTCCTGCATATTAAATTATTCTGAAACTTCACTTTCTACAAGTGATTTGATTTTATTAATTTATTATTATTAACAACTGAATCAGGCTAGTTATTCAGTTATTAACTCCTTTATTTATTCAGCTCCACTTTTACAAGTCTATACTATCCCACGGTATTTTCAATTGCCGTATATGCATGTGAAACTCAGACCATGAATGAGGAAGACCAAAGAAGAATTAGTCTTTAAATTATAGTGTTGGCAAAGAGTATTGAATATACAATGGACTGCCAGATTAATGAACAAATCTGTCTCTGAAAGATATAGCTCGAATGTTCCCTAGAAGCAAGGATAGCAAGAGGTCGTCTCAGGTACTTCAAACACATTATCAGGATGGACCAGTCCCTGGAGGACAGTTGGTAAGGTAGAGGATCGGCAAAAAAAGAAGACCCTCTACGAGATGGACTGACACATTGGCTGTGACCGTGGACGCAACCATAACAATGATTGTGAGGAAGGTGCAGCACCGGCAGTGTTTCACTGTGTTGTACAAAGCTGCCATGAGTTGGAACGAACTCAACAGCACCTAACAGCAACAACAACAATAACATACTATTAGCAGCAGCAAGTTCCACAATACTAATATGGTATCTATGTCATTTTTCACAAGAACATCGCTGACAGCTGTGCATTTGCAAAGCACTTAATATTTCTAGTACCACAATTATCAGATCCTTGTATACTTAATTAAATTAAGGATCTTGAGACAAGGAGATCATCCCAGATTATGTCAATGAGCCCCAAATCCAATGACAAGTGTCTTTATAGGAGTTATACAGAGAAAGACACAGAGAGAAGAGGAAGCATTGTGACCAGGAATTCCTGGAGCCACTAGAATCTGGAAAAGGCCCAAACAAATCCTCTGGTGGATTCAGGGATGGGGGAAGCAGGATGATGCTAACATCTTCAGCTCTGACTTCTAGACCCCAGAACTCTTACAGAATATATCCCTGCTGTTCTCGGCCACCCAGGTAATAGCAATCTGTTATAGCAGTCCCAAGAATCTAATAGATATTTGCTTTCTCCAGTAATTCCAGCAGATTTTAAATTGGCAATAATAGATAACTGTTTTCATTACTGAGTGCTGCTATAACAGGAACTACCACAGTGGGTGGCTCTAACAAACAGAAATCTATTTTCCCACAGTTTAGGAGGCTAGAAGTCCAAACCCAGCACATGAGCTCTAGCAGGGAAGGCTTCCTCTCTCTGTCGGCTCCAAAGGAGCATCCTTGTCTCTTCTGAGCTTCTTGCACCTTTGTGGTTTTCATGTGATTTAGCTTCTTTCTTCTCCCATCTCTGCTTGTTTAATGTCTTTTTACCACAAAAGACAGTGTGCAAAGTAAAAGGTAACAACAGCAAATACTATTACATACAAAATCCTGCAATAATAGTAATAGCAAGCAATAATTTTATAGTAGACACATAGGTAGATATGTAAGCTGAAAAAGCATGGGATGAAGTGTGGGAATACACTCCTGAGCATACATAGGTTTGGCAGAGGATATTTCTACTTAAATATTTGTATGTGCTGGAAAGATATCCACGCGTAGAGCAGGAAAAATGTTATGAAAACTTCTCTGCCATCACCAAACTCTTTGAGGGACTGGGCTACTGGGCTCAAGGGCTTAGGACCATAGTCTTAGAAGACATCTAGATCAATGGCATGCCAAGCACGTAACATTCCGTAAAGCAATGTTCTACATCCTACTTTAGTGATTAAAGCTTGCAAGCAGTGAGCTAAGGTACAAGTATTATGTCTTCCAGTTCTGAGCAAAGAGTGAAGAAAAGACTCAAGGAAAAGATCAGTCCAAAAGACTAATGGACCACGTGAACCACAGCTTCCACTAGCCTGAGACCAGAAAAACTAGATGATGCCCAGTTACCACTAGCAACCACTCTGACTAGAATCACGATATAAAGTCCTGGGCAGAATAGAAGGAAAATGTAGAACAAAACTCAAATACATATAAAAGACCATACTGATCTGATGGAAACTTAAGACTATAGCCCTTCATATCTGGAAATGCACCCACTCCTAGGGATCACCTCTTAGCTGAACAATAGACACAAATACAAAGTGAACAGCAACACCTATGAGGAGTGTTCTCCTCAGAACAATCAACCAAAAGGGCATCATTTGCCCAAAAGCAAAGTTCAGAAGGCAGAAAGGGGCAGAAAAGATGGACAAATGGAAATGGAGAATCCAGAGAAGAGTAGGAGAATGCTGTCACACTCAAGGGACTGCAGTTAACATTGTGAAACAAAATGTGTACAAATTGCTGAATGAGAAACTAATTTCTCTGTAAGCTATCACCCAAATCACAATAAAATGTTCACAGACAAAAAAAAAAAGAAAAAGACTGACTCAAGATGTATTTTACTCTAATCCTGTCTCATTTGACACAGCAAAGACAACCCAACCATTTGCAGATGAGATCACAATCACAGGCACAGAGGCAAGGATCTACAACACATATTTTGGAGGGGACACAACTCAATCTACAAAAACAACTCACTCGGATTGATGTGACTGAGCTCACTTTTTCTTCTGTGCTTCTTTCTATAAAGCCAAAAGTTTACTACCACCACCAGTAATAACCTTTAAAATTATTATTGTTCTTATTAGAATATATTAAGCAGCAAGTCTTTCAAGTACTTCATATACTTTAAGTTGCTTAAACAACTCTATGGATTAGACGCTCTTACCAAGCCTTCATGGCATCGTGGTTCATTCCTTCAACTACTCTTCATCAATACTTTTAATGGAAATGGATTCTCCTGAATTGAATCACTTTCTCTCCCTCTCTCTTTCTGTCATTCTTTCTCTTTTATTTTCTTCCTCCCTCCATTCCTCATCCTTTCCTTCCCTTTCTTTTTCTTACTTTCCTTTCCTCCTTCTTTCTTTTAAATTTTGGCAAGTTGAAGGAGTTTATATCCCCTGACATGTTTGTCCAGTTGAAATACTCTGAACTCCAACCACAAGAGACTGGCAGGTTTGATAAAGTCCAAAACTGCTGAGTCCTCTCAGGGCTCCAGGTTGGGTGTTGTGGGCGAGATTTCCTGGAAAAAAAAGGCCACATCCATTATTTTCAGTTTTAGTCCTAGCAAAGCTTGCCTGGAGAATGTCACTGAACACCAGATTTAACCTTTCAGTGATATTTGATAGGAGAATAAATGAAACAGTCCATAAATTCTGGACTGTCTTAAAACAAAGATGTTAAATAAATCCAGCTAATGTGTTGGGGCCATTTGGGAGTTCTCATGATTAGCTCAATGGGCTGGAAGCAAAGCTTTCAACACTTCCAGTGGTACACTTCACTGCTTTGATACCGTTATTGAGCTTGTAGATGGAACAAATCCAGCTAAAGAGTGGCCAGAAAGAGTTTTAAGTGACT
This sequence comes from Heterohyrax brucei, assembly GCA_028571685.1. Lineage (NCBI taxonomy): Eukaryota > Metazoa > Chordata > Mammalia > Hyracoidea > Procaviidae > Heterohyrax > Heterohyrax brucei. The sequence continues at coordinate 17,011,849 of CM053141.1, read as the reverse complement.
TAAAAATGACCCTTGACCTTAAGTGAGCTGGCATAGAGAGACATTGGAACTTTCATAGTTCATTCAGGAATCAGCTCAGGTGTGACTCTTCTTCCAAAAAGCCTTCCCTGACCTTTCCTTGTTCCACCTCTGGAAGGAATTACAAGTCTCTCCTTGGGGATACCTAAAGGGCTCAGAAAGTTACATTGAAATGTCCTGTTCTGTCATCTGTCTTCCCTTAAGGACTTTAAGTTTTTCCAGGAAAGGGAGGAGCTCACATCTCTGCAACCCCAGGTCCTGATCTGGTTGCACAATCAGTGCTTTTTGTGTTCTTCATGCATGTCCTAAACCACACTGAATGCAGAGGTGGTTCCATCATAGAATTCTCACCTTCCACGTCGAAGACTTGGGTCCAGTTCCTCCACCATCAACAGTAGTTTGCATGTGTGATGGCGAGCAGATATCATTGGAGCTTCAAGATTAAAATGGGCTCAGAAGGAAGGCCTGGCAATCTACTTCTAGAAAGCAGCCAGTGCTTTCTAGAAGTAGAATACTGTGGACCACGATCATGGAGATGGTGCATGACCAGGCAGCATTTAATGTTGTCGCACACAGAAACTATTTTGCAGGTAAGCAGAGTACAGAGCTCCTTGAAACAAATAGAAAAGCTGAGAGTCGATGGCACTCGGCTTGGCTGGAGCGGTATTTATGCTGAGCCTTCCCACTTTTTCACCACAGAGAGAGAAGCGAGGGGACAAAAGTAGAATTTAGATGAAAAAGAAAATGAAAGCAGGCATCACACTAAATAATTTGATGACTGCTGACTGTTGAGACCTTCTGAACTTCTGTTTAACACTGAGACAACCAACGATCCCTGTTGCCTTTATGTTATGGAGTGAATTATATCCTCCCCAGATTTCTATGTCAACCTAGTATTGTGACTGTCCACTATCTTGTTGTCTGATGCGGTTGTCCTATGTGTTGTAAATCCTATCTCTATGATGCTAATGAGTTAGGATTAGAAACTGTTAATATTAGTATGGCGGGACTTAATCTACAAGATTAGGTTGTGTTTTAAGCAAAATGTATCCTTTAGACCCAAGGTTTCTACTCTGAGGAGTTTCTAGTCCAGGGGAGTATTTATGAGAAGAACCTTCTCCCAGAGCCAACTGGGAGAGAAAATCTTGCTCTGGGGCTGACATCCTGAATTTGGACTTCTAACTTACTAGGCTGTGTGAGAATAAACTTTTGTTTGTTGAAGCCATCCACTTGGGATATTTCTGTTACAGTAGCACCAGATGACTGAGAAACTTGATGATCCCACAAGCTCTTTTACTTTTAAGATATGAGTCTTGCAGAATCCTCTACTTTCTGTTCCCAGTAGCAGGGCCATTAGGGTGACTGCTTCGAATGTAGACTGAAATCAAAGCTAGAGAACCCCCCAACAAGTCAGCCGATCCTGACATTCCTTTTCTGTGGAGAAACTGATGTTTCAGGAAAGAAAGTGTTCACATGACTGGATGCTAAAGTTGTTTGGCATCAGACAAGACTAGAAACTGGGGTTTAAATCGCGAGACAGAATCACTGGAACTCCAGGACCACCTTAGCTCAAAGCCTTTATCCACAAGAATGGTTCTTGACTGAAAAACATTCTAGAAATTATGGAGGGAACATTTTGTTGTGACAGTCTTTGTGGAGAGGGGATGCTATTGGCAAGCAAGGGGTGGGGTCAGGGACCTTACATGTCTCACACTTCATAAGTCTGTCCTGTATGACAAAGAAGGATCCCAAGTCCCACATGGTTCTTCAAAGTTCTATCATGACTTCTTGAGATGAAATGCCTATTTTTCCATCTTACCTATAAACACAAAGTATTTTTGCAATTTTAATTTGCACTGAATCTTTTTAGAAATGTAAAAATTATGGAAAAGCAAAGGAAAGTAATAGCCTGCCTTGAAATTTTACCAAATGGTTGTCAATATTTTGAAAATCATGCCACTGAATGCAACGACACTAATGATAGCTGAGTCACCAGAACACACCGAATCATTCTACAATTGTAGCAATCCCCATTCATGCAGTTCTGTGTATAAGCAACCAATAATTTCATTATGTCATCTAGCACAGAAGTAAATGTGCATTTACATATTGAGATGTATATAATCTTTCAGACTATGTAATACAAAACGTTCTTTCATGTTATCTCTATTCTACTTCACCTAAAATCAAGACAGGAATCCCTGAGTGGTGCAAACACTCAATACACTCAACTGCTAACAAAAAGATTTGGGATTTGAGTTCACCCACAAACACTTTGAAAGAAAGATCTGGAGATAAACTTCTAAAAGATCAGCCATTGGAAAACCTACAAAACCAAAAACCTACTGTTGTTGAGTCGATTCCAACTCAGAACCACCCTATAGAACAGAGAAGAACTGCCCCATAGAGTTTTCAAGGAGTGCCTTGTGGGTTTGAACTTAGCCACTGCGCCACCAGGGTTTCCTTGGAAACCTCATGGATCATAGTCTACTGTGATGCACATTAGGTCAGCATGAGATGGAAACGATCTAACAGGAACTAAAAAATGTATCAAAACAAGAAAGTGTAATTAACCTGGTTACTGCGTGCTTGTCATCCCATTTTGTATTTTCAAAAATGTTTCCCTGTCTCTTTTTTTAGAATATAAAAATTAGGAAATTTTTTTACAGTCAAAACCAAATGAAAATTTTTCTAAATTCATGTGGTCACAGATTTTCATTATACTGTAATTAATTCTTTGGTGGAAAATGATGGTAGTTAGTTCTCCAGATGCTTGGGAATGTCTTTATTTCATTAACAGATATAAATTATGTTTAACTAAGTCTAAATTTTAAGTCAAATGGTGCTTTACTTCAGCATTATGAGGACGTTATTTTACTGTCTTTTATCACATATGTTTATTGTTGAGAAAATTTTCGTCTACCTGTTGTTTATTTGTAGGTAATCCGTATTTCCTGTCCAATAAGTTTTAAGATTTTAGAATGTATTTTATTCCTTTTGTAGTTTTTGAGATTTCCTTTGATATCTGTATATTTTGATGTGTCTGGTATGAATAGATTTTTGCTTATTCTATTCAGCATTTAGCTTGCACTTTGAAATTTAGGACTTACATTCTTTCTTCTGAAAGATCCTCTACATTTATCTTCAAATACTGATCCTTCACTATACCCTCCATCACTTATTCTTCCCCTCTCTACCCCACACTCAGCTGAAATCTCGTCACTATTGGTGATACTGCTGGTATTTGAAATACCTATGGCACAGCTTACAGTACCATAGCAACACACAACCCACCACAGTACAGCAAACTGACAGGTGACAGGTGACAGCATATACACATACATAAAATTCATAAGATCAAAGGCTACAGCCATCAGTAGGGATTATACCTTAACATAAAGAAAACAAAATCCCCACAGCTGGACCAGTAAGCAACATCACGATAAACAGAGAAAATCTTGAAGCAGTCAAAAATTTTCTTTTACTTGAATCCACAATCAATGCTCATGGAAACCACAGTCAAGAAATTAGATGATACAGTGCACAAGGCAAATCTGCTGCAAATAAAGTCTTTAAAGTGTTAGAAAGCAAATATATCACCTTGAGGACTAATGTACATCTGACCCATGGTATTTTCAGTTGCCTCTATGCAAGGAAAAGTCAGACAACGAATAAGGAAGACTGAAGAAGAATTTATGCTTGAATTAGGATGTTGGTGAAGAATATCAAACAGACTGTGGACTGCCAGAAGACTGAATAAATCTGTCTTTTTATTTTTATTAGGTACGAAACTTTTTTCCATGTTTTTGAAATGATACATGAGCAATTTAAAATTTAGAAACAAATAAAAAACAGATAAGCAAGCAACTAGCTCCCCTGAAGAACCAGAATTCTGCTCATGAAACTAAAGTGAGACCAATATCCTAAGAATTACACCATTAGCCAATACTTCTAAGTATCACCTTCTTCTTTCCTCTCTTTTCTGTGACCAGTCTACATTGGCTCTCTCTACTTACTACACTTCCTCCAGATTTCTGCCAACTCATAGATTCTTCTGCCTCCTGAGTAAAGCTGAGTGTCATTACCCTCAGTGAGATAAATTCACACAATAGCCACAACAATGCACTCAAACTTACCAACAGTCAGAAAATTTTCCACTCTGTCGTACATAAGTTCTCTAGGAGTTAGAGCCCATTTGACAGCCACTAATAATGACACTGCCTCATTTTTTTCTGCTTGTAACTACATATCTTTGTACCTTCTGGATTCTGTTTTATTCTACCATCTATTCTGCTCTTTCATAACTGACGTTCACATAATAACTTCTCAAAAAAACAAGATGTCATCATTTGCTAAAGTTATCACCAATGAAAAGCAGAATGTCTTTCTTGGCCAGAGCTCCCAGACAGAACCTGAAAGACTCAGCTTGCTTCCCTTTCTTATGCCAAACTTCAGAGCAGGCACACCATCCCCGGCCCTATCAATAAAGGCCAAATCTGCAAATCTTTTTAGCCCAAAGCACCAAAATCTAGATACAAAACAGCCTGTTGCTTCTTTGTTCAACTGGGGACAGTGGATGTGGCAACACTTGAAAAGCAACCAAGTATTTGGCACAGAACTGATGTAAGTTCTTTCTCCCTAGCCCAAAGTATCTACAATTATGTTCATGGTAATTGAGATTTCTTCCCAAGTGTCATTATAGGATTCCTTTTATCTATTAGTAAATCCTGATTTTGTGGGTAGTATTTTTCCTTGTGAAATTATATCCTTGGTAACTGTTGCATATTTTTTAAGATTGCAAAAAATGCATAAGCATTCCTTAAAATCATGAAGACTGACTCCACAGTGAGATAGACGGTAGTGAGAAAAATAAAAAAAAATTAAAGAGAATTATGCTTAAGTATTTTAAAATAATTTGTATTCTTTTAAACACATATTCTGAAGCAAATCTTATTTTCTTTACAGTATTTTAAATTATCATCTAATTTTTTTATCCACTGGAAATTCTGTATGGATTTATATTTAACAATGATAAAGTTTGTCTAAGCCATCAGTATTTTTAAAGAACAATCCTACTACACAAGCAAAGAGTTGCCTTAGATAGTATGTAGAAACTCTCTATGCTAGTAAATGAACGAAGGACCACAGCTGGAGATCAGATGTTTAAATCTCAAGTCAAAAGCTAAAGACTATAAAAGGTCACTCATATCATACTTGAGTTCTGCTTTCTGATTAAGTGAACCATGTATGTCAAAATAGGCAACATAGTGGTTATTCTGTTAGACTCTCCTTCCATTTCTAAAATTATTTTAGCTAATCCTATTAGCTTCATGGGAAACTGGGTGACAGAGTAGTTAAACGCTATGGCTGCTATCCACAAGGTTGGGAATTCAAATCCACCAAGCACCCCTTTGAAATTCTATGGGGCACTTCTACTCTGTCCTATAGAGTCACTGTGAGTCAGAATTGACTCAACAGCACTGGGTTTGCTTTTCTTTTTTCAGTTAGCTTTGCGAGTGATGTTAGAAGCAGATCCCATATATTCTCTTTAATAGGACTGTGAAATCTATGGCCCGTATTCCATATCTTGCCTTTGGCTTAAATTCATGTTGGTAAAAGTCATGTGAACTGGCTCCAATGCTGTCTGTCGGTCTGTCTTGCTGTAGTAGCTTGCACATTGCTACAGTACTGGAAGCTATGCCATGATCTTCAAATAGCAGCTGGGTCAACTACAGCAGACAGGTTTAAAGTGACCTTCCAGACTAAGACAACTAGAAAGACCCAGAAGTGTACTTCTGAGAAGAATTAGCCAGTGAAAACCTTATAAATAGCAGAAGAACATTGTCTGATACAGTGCCAGAACATGAAATTCTCAGATTGGACGGCACTAAAAAAATGACTGCGGAAGAGCTGCCTCCCAGAAGTAGAGTAAACCCTAATACAATGGATGGAGTCAAGGTTTGGAGATCTTCATGTGCTGATATGACATGACTGGAAGTGAGAAGAAACAGCTGCAAACATCCATTAATGATTGGAAAGTGGAATGTACAGAGTACACATCCAGTAAAACTAGAAATCATCAAAAATGAAGTGGGATATGGGATATGTAAAAATCAGTGTCCTAGGTACTAGGGAACTGAAACAGATGGGTACTGCCCATTTTGAATCAGACAATCATATGGTCTACTATGCTGAGAATGACTTGTAGAGGAATGGCATTGCATTCATCATCAAGAAGAACACTTCAAGGTCTCTCCTGAAGCATGATGCTACCAGTAGTAGGATAATATTCCTACAGCTTCAAGAAAGACTGTTTAATACTACAGCTCTTCAAATTTACACCCCAACCTCTAAGGTCAAAGATGAAGAAAATGAAGATTTTTACCAACTTTTGCTGTCTGAAACTGATCAAACACACATGAAAGTTGGAAACAAAGAAACAAAGAAGAAGAATCAGTAGTTATGATAGGAACAATGTAAGAGATCATGTCAGAATTTTGTAAGACAGTCTTCTTCGTTGCAAATATCTTTTTTTCACTAACATAAACAGCAACTACAAAGGTAAACCTGGCCAGATGGAATGCATAGAAATCAAACTGATTACGTCTGTGGAAAGAAATGAGGTAAAACTTAATATCATCAGTCAGAAGAAGACCAGAGGCCAACTTCAGAACAGAACATCAATTGCTCATACGCAAGTTCAAATTGAAACCGAAGAAAATTAGAACACATCCATGACACCCAAAGTACAACCTTAATTCAGACACCATCTCAAGAATAGATTTGATGCATTGAATACTAATGGTGAGAGAAGTTGTGGGACTTCATCAAGGACTTCATAGACGAAGAAAGCAAGAAGTCATAAAAAGACAGTAAGAGGGGATGGAGTCAAGATGGCTGATTAAACACATGCCTCAGGTCTGGAAACCAATACCTGAACTGATAATTAAATGGAGTCTTCTGGACACCTAGTGAGCCGCAGGACACAGCATAGGGCTCTTAACTTGGACTTCATACCACTGAATGGAAAATCTTCTCTCTTTCACTGACCCTGCTCTTGGTGAGCACTGGCTTTCATGGCCCAAAGGTAACTCACCATTTTAACTTTTTTTCCTCTGTCTTAGCCATTAGGCGGAGCTGGGACTTGACCAGCAGCTAATCTGAAATGCACTGCTGGTGGGATCAGCAGGCGAAATTGCCATATTTTGAGAACCAGCTGGCTTTGGGCACTGTGCATCTTGGCACCTTTGTGCCTCTCTTTCTGCCTCTGCCATAGAGTAGCCTTTAGCAAGGCAGGTGGTGAGCTTTTGTGGGATACCATCTTGTTCCACTGGGAGGCTTATTACCCATATGAAGGCCTCAGCTGGACCTAATTCCTAGGCTGGGAGGCAGCACCTGCCCAGAGCAGAGTGTTTTTCCAGCAGAAAAGCAATATTCTACACAGTGTCACCTACAGCTGGGTACTGACAGCAGAGGCCAGCAGGGCAGTAGCCTTTCTGTATTTTGAGCTAGTTTATAGCAACTTGGGTTCAATATAGAGGTGTTTACTTTGCCAGCTGGGAAGAGAGACTGTACACCTGAAAACCTGACTGACTTTGGAAGTTCTCATATACCTTTTACCTTCCATTTTAAGATGTCCTAGAGAAACAACTACAGTCCATCCTCACAGCATCTCTCCCAGCCTCTACTGAATCACACAATGCCCACAACCCGGCAAACTCTGGATAAAAGCATAACCAAGAAGTTACTCATGGTTTCAGAAGGCCCCCAAAAGAAAGCACCACAAAATTTTCTAGACAAAGAAAGCTTTCTGAAACTATCAGAAGGTGACTACAACAGGATTACATAGAGAGCCCCAATAGATCTTATACAAAATGTAGCAGAGCAAAAGGAAAAATTAAGCAAGCTGTTCAACCAGATGGAACACCAGTACTCTGAAATCCAACAGATCAAGAACAAAGTCAAAGACATAGGAACTTCAATTCAAAGCTAAGAAAACAGAATGGAACAAAATGGAAAATAGACTTTCTGACTTGGAAGACAAAGCTACTGACTCCAGCATCTAAGAGGATAAATTAAAAAAAAAAAGAAAAGAAACAAGAAAAATGAAGAAGCGTTAAGAAGCATGTGGGACTCTATTAAGAGAAATAATCTATGATTAATTGCAGTTCCAGAACAGGATGAGACACGTGAGAACACAGAGAGTATTGTTGCTGCGCTGCTGACAGAAAACTTCCCAGAAATTATGAAAGAAGAGAATATAGACATTCAAGATGCATATCGAATACCACTTAATACAGATCTCAAAAGAAAGACTCCAAGTCATATTATAATCAAGCTTAATCAAATAAAACATAAGCAGAAACTCCTAAAGGCAGCAAGACTCAAAGCAAAGCTAACATTCAGAGGGAAACCCCTTAGGCTTTCATCAGATTTCTCGGCAGAAACAATGCTGGCATGGAGACAGTGGCATAACACATTCAAAGCCTTGAAGAAGCACTTCCAACCAAGAACTATATATCCCATAAAACTATCTTTCAAATGTGAAAATGAAATTAAGACATTCACAGATAAATAGAAACTCAGAGACTTTGTAAAAACCAAGCCAAAGCTACAAGAGATACTGAAAGAATCTCTTGGCTTAGAAGAACAAAACCACTAACTTTATATTTTAGAAGCACGTACAGGGCACATCACCCAGAATCCTACTCAGTCAGGGAAGGCTCCAAGCTCAATGAAAGCTATAATAGTGAAAGAAATGGTCCAGTGATCATATCATGAAAACTTTGATGTCATCATATCAAAAAGAGAGAAGTACTACAGTCGTTACAGTTCTTCCAAATGAAGAGGAAGTTGATAAGGCTGGTAGTAATTAAAATTGGGTCTATACATAGTTTATTAAGGTGGATCATATGGGGTAGCCATAAAATACAATAAAGATGGAACATATCAAATCAAGAAACGTAATACAGGAGTCTCAACAACCAAAAAACCAACCCTGAGAAAGGTGAAAAATCAACTCACAAAGACGAACGTCCCAGAACAGATTATATGGGAATGTACATTTTCATTCAATCATAATAATAAAAAAAAGAACAACAACAGAGAAAACATCAACACAAAAAATAAACATATCACAATGAAAGCACTAAACATATACCTATCAATGATTACATTGAACGTGAATGGACAGAATCCTCCAGTCAAGAGACAATGAGTGACATCTTGGATCAAAAGACACAATCCATCCATATGTTGCCTAACAGAAACTCACTTAGACTTAAAGATTTGAACAAACTGAAAATTAAAGGATGGAAGAATATATATCAAGCTAACAATGAACAAACAAGAGCAGGGGTGGCAATTCTAATCTCAGATGAAATAAATTTTAATGTAAAATCCACCATCATGGACAAGGAGAGACATTATTTATTGCTGAAAGGTTCAATACACAAGCAGGACTTAACAATACTAAATATTTATGCACCTAATATTAGAGTATCTAAACTGCACTCAAAAATGAGATAGATCACTCTGCAATAATAGTGGAGACTTCAACACTCCACTCTCAATATTGGACAGATCATCTAGAAAAAAGCTCAGTAAAGGCACAGAAGACCTTATTGCTACAGTTAACCAACCAGACCTCATCAATATATACAGAACTTTCTGTCCATCAGTGGACACTACACCTTTTTCTCCAGTGCACAAGAAACATTTTCCAGAATAGACCATGTGTTAGGACATAAAGCAATTCCCAACAAAATCCATATCACTGAATTAATGCAAAGCATCTTTTCAGATTATAAAGCCATAAAAGTTGAAATCAATAGCAGAAAAAACATAGAAAGTGGAGCTCATAGAAACTGAACAACATCTTGCTCAAAAAAAAACATGGGTTATAGAAGAAATCAAGGATGAAATAAAGAAATTTATAGATTTGAATGAAAATGAAAACATTTCCTACCAGAACATATGGGATGCAGCCAAAGTAGTACTCAGAGGTCAGTTTATCTGCATAAACGCACACATCTGGAAGGAAGAAAGAAACCAAACCAAAGAACTAACCCTACAGCTTGTACAAGTAAAGAGAGAACAATAGAGGAACCCCTCAGGCACCAGAAGAAAATAGATCATAAAGATTAGAGCAGAACTAAACAAATTAGAGAATACACAAACAATTGAAAAAACTGAAAAGACCAAAAGCTAGTTTTTTGAGAAGATCAACCAAATTGACAAATCACTGGCTAAACTGATCAAAGAGAAACAGGAAACAAACAACCCAAATAAGAAACGAGAGGGGAGTTGTCACAACAGATCCATCAGAAATTCAAAATATCATAACAGAGTACTACGAAAGACTGTACTCTAACAAATTTGAAAACCTGGAGGAACTGGACAAATTCTTGGATTCATATCACCTACTAAAATTATCACGAGGTGAAGAAAAACAACTTAATAAATCCATCACAAAGGAAGAGATTGAAAACGTCATCCAAAAACTACCAACCAAAAAATGCCTGACCCCAGATGGCTTCACCACAGAATTCTACCAAGCTTTTAGAGAAGAGTTATCACCAAAGCTATTAAGAGTATTTCACAGTATAGAAAGGGTTGGAATACTCTCAAATTCATTCTAGGAAGCCAGCATAACCCTGATACCAAAGCTGGGGAAAGACCCAACAAAAAAAGGAGGACTACAGACCAATATTACTCATGAATCTGGATGCAAAAATCTTCAACAGAATTCTTGCCAATAGAGCACAACAACATATCAAAAAATAACTCATCGTGATCAAGCTGGATTCATACCAGGGATGCAAGGCTGGTTCAACTTTAGAAAACCAATAAATATGATCCACCACATAAATAATGCAAAAGACAAGAATCACCTAATTTTGTCTATTGATGCAGAAAAGGAATTTGATAAAGTCTAACAGTCATTCATGCTAAAAATAAAAACTCTTAGCTAAATAGGCATAGATGGCAAATTCCTTAAAGCATTAAGAGCCATTTATACAAAGCCAACTGCCTACATCATCCTGAATGGAGACTGAAACAGTTTCCCTTGAGAACAGGAACTAGACAAGGATGCCCACTCTCACCTCTCCTATTCAACATTTGTACTAGAAGTTCTAGCCAGAGAAATTAGACAAGACCAAGAAGTAAAGGGCATCTGCATCGGTAAAGAACTAAAAATCTCCGTATTTGCAGATGATATGATTGTATATGCAGAGAATCCCAAAGAATCCATAAGGAAACTACTCAAGCTGATAGAAGATTTCAGCAGAGTCTCAGGATACAAGATAAACATAAGTAAATCAGTAGGATTCCTTTATACCAACAACAAGACTGTTAAGGAGGAAATTATCAAATCAATACCATTTATGATAGCCCCTAAGAAGATAAAGCACCTAGGAATTAATCTAACCAGAGAAACAACAGACCTTTAAAAAGAGAACTACAAGCCCTTACTACAAGAAACTAAAAGAGACTTAGATAAATGGAAAAACCTACCCTGCTCATGGATAGGAAGACTTAACATTGTGAAAATGTCTATTTTACCCAAAGCAATCTACTTATATAATGCAATCCCAATACCAATTCCGGTGACTTTTTTAATGAGATGGAAAAACAAATCACTAACTTTGTTTGGAAAAGGAAGAAGCCCCAAATAAGTAAAACACTACTGAAGAAGAAGAACACACTGAGAGGCCTCTCACTAACCTATTTTAGAACCTATTACACTGCCACAGTAGTCAAAACAGCCTGACTGGTACAAAAAGAGACAGATCAACGAACAGAACTGAGACCCCAGAGATGACACCATCTTCCTATGAACAGTTGATATTTGACAAAGCCCTAAGACATTAAACTGGGGTAAAAACAATCTCTTCAACCAATGGTGCTGGCAAAATTGGATATCCATCTGCAATCAATTGAAACAAGATCCGTATCTTACACCTTATACAAAAACCAACTCAAACTGGATAAAAGACCTAAATATCAAATCTAAAACAATACAGCTCATCCAAGAAAAAGCAGGAACAACAATGGAAGTTTTAATACAAAACTTGGATTTCAAAATCTGTCAAACAAACCGCAAACAACAAAAGAGAAAATAGATAAATGGGAACTCCTAAGAATCAAACACTTTTGCACATTCAAAGACTATTAGTAAAATTAAAAGGCCACTCACAGAACGGGAAAAAATATTTGCCAACTATGTCGGACCGACACCTGATCTCCATAATCTCTAAGATACTACAGAATACCAATCAGAAAAAGATAAATAATCCAATTAAGCAATGGGTAAAGGAGATGGACAGACTCTTCTCTAAAGAGGAGATCCAGACAGCCAAAAAAAAAAAATACAGACATGCTCACGATCATTAGCTATTGAAGAAATTCAGATCAAAATGACAATGAGATACCATCTCACCCCAACAAGGTTGGCCATGATCCACAAAAAGCAAAGCAACAAATGCTGGAGAGGCTGCAGAGAAATTGGAACTCTCCTACACTGTTGGTGGGATTGCAAAATGAATGGTGCAATCTCATTGGAAAGCAATCTGGCACTTTCTTAACAAGCTGGATCTAGATATACCATTTGACCCAGTAATTCCACTGCTCTGAATATATCCTACAGAACCAAGGCCATTCACACCAACTGATACATGTACACGAATGTTTATCTCAGCAAAGTCCACAGTAGCAAAAAGATGGAATCAACCCAGATGGCCAACAACAGAGGAATGGATAGGTAAACTATGTTATATATACTCAATGCAACACTATGCAGTGATAAAGAAAAACAATGCTTTTAGGAAACATCTCGTAACCTAGTTTCAACTGGAGGACATTATGCTGAGTGAAAGCAGTCAGCGACAAAAGAACGAACATTGTATGAGACCCCTATGATAAAAACTTAAACACAGGCTCATGCATACAGGAAAAGACTCTTTGATGGCTGCAAGAGTGGGAAGGAAGGAAGGGCGAGGGGGTAGGTTTTAGGTTAGACAGCTTGTAGAAGTTTGGTTGGGTGAAATCTGTGACAGCACACATTAGAAAGAAAATCAGTATTAACTGGACTTCAATATAAGATGATTACTCCTCCCATCTTAACCCAATATTGCAAGACCACAGTAGCTGGGGCTGGGGGCCAGGGACCATGCTCTCAAGGGAAATCAAGGCCAACTGGCACAACTAGTGTTCTGCTAAGAGAGCCCTCTGTACCCCACATTGGTAAGTGGCATCTGGGGTCTTAAATGCTGCCAAGCTGCCATTTGAGTGTATAACAAATGGTCCCAACACAGCAGGAACAGTTGATCGCCGAAGACTAAAACGACATGGGGGAAAGAGAACCCAGAAGACAAACAGACCCATGTGAGCAGGTGACTACATTGACCTGTGACCAGAAGAAACAGATGGTGCCCAGCCACCACCAGTGATTGCCGTGATGGAGCTCACAAAGTTGAGTCTCACTGGCAACACAAGAATAAAAAGGAGTGCACCCTGGCATCTCTACTAAAAGACCACAATTGATGTCCCAGGGGCCTTGGAGTTCCCCTGGAACATGGTCTCTGGCCCTGATGCTGCCCTTGTCCTTAAATCGTAATGGAGGTCAACTCTTCAGACAGGAATGGATTGGACTTGGCAATACAGAGTGACCATATCATGTGTGCACTTCATGGTTCTATGCATCTACAGGATGTCGTCCTACTGACCTCTTACTGGCAGCAGGGGTTGGGAGAAAAGGAGGGGATAGGAGATTTTGGGGAGGATAAGACATGTATGGAGCACAGAAGAAAAGTGTGCTGTCACCGGGCAGGGAGAACAGTGGGAACTGCACATAGATGGGCATGCAAATTTATGTGATAACGTACATTTTCATTCAATGATAAAAATAAAAGACAATAAATAAATAAAAGACCAAAATATATGTCAGAAGAGACTCTGAAACTTGCTCTTGAATGCAGACTAGCCAAAGAAAAACAGAATAAATGATGAAGTAAGTTGAACAGGAAATTTCTAAGGGCAGCTCAAGAAGACATAATGACATATGCAAAGACCTGAGGACGGCAAACCGAAAGTTAAGAGCATTTCTCAAGCTGAAATAATTACAGAAAAAATTCAAACCTTGAGTTGTAATATTGAAGGACTCTACAGTGAAAACATTAACAGCACAGAATACATCAAAGAAGTTGGAAAGAATACACAGAGTCACTATACCAAACAGAACTGGTTGATTATCAGACACTGCAGGAAGTAGCATATGATTAAGAACTGATAGTATTAAAGGAGGAAGTCTAAGCTGCACTGAAGACGTAGGTTAAAAAACAAGGCTCCTGGAAATAACAGAATACCAACTGAGATGTCTCCACAAATAGATGCATTGCTGAAATACTAAATTGTCTATGCCAAGAAATTTGGAAAATGGCTACGGTGCCAACTGACTGGAAGAGATGCATATTTGCTCCTATTCCCAAGGAAGATGATCCAACTAAATGTGGAAATTATCAAACAGTATCATTAATAACACACACAATTAAAATTTTCTAAAGATCATTCAAAAGCTCCTTGCAGCAGCATATCAACAGAGAACTGCTGGAAATTCAAGCCAGATTCAGAAGACGTGAAATGAGGGGTGTCATTGCTGATGTCAGATAGAGCCTCACTGAAAGCAGAGATTACCACAAGATGTTTATCTGTGTTGCACTGACTATGTAAAGGCATTAAACTGTGTGGATCATAGCAAGTTATGAATAATATTGCAAGAAATAAGAATTCCTGAATTCTTAGTGATGCTCTGGAAAAACCTTTACATGGATCAAGAGGCAGTCATTTGAACAGAACAAGAGAACACTGCATGGTTTAAAGTCAAAAAAGGCATGCATCAGGGTTATATTCTTTCACCATACCTATTCAGTCTGTAAGCTGAGCAAATAATCCTATAAACTGAACTATATGAAGAAGAGCAGGGCATCAGGATTGGAGAAAAGCTCATTAACATGTGTTATGCAGATGATACAACCTTGCTTGCTGCAAGTGAAGAGGACTTAAACCTCTTACTGATAAAGATCAAAGACTAAAACCTTCAGTATGGATTACACCCAGTGTAAAGAAAAGAAAAATCCTCACAATTGGACCAGTAAGTAGCATCATGATAAACTAAGATTGCAGTTGTGAAGGATTTCGTTTTATGCAGATCCGTGATCAACACCCATGGAAGCAGCAGTTAAGCAATGAGTGGACATGTAGCACTGGGCAAGTCCACTGCAAAAGAGTTCTTTGAAATGTTAAGAAGCAAAGATGTCACCTTGAAGACTAAGGTGTACCCCATTCAAGTCATGGTGTTTTCAGCCACCTCGTATGCATGAAAAAGCTAGACAATGAATAAGGAAAACTGAAGAAAAATTGATGCTTTGAATTATGGTGTTGGCAAAGAACATAGACTGTCCAAAAAAATGAATGACTCTGTCTTGGAAGAAATACAGCCAGAATACTCCTTAGCAGCAAGAATGGCCACAGTGTGTCTCACATGCTTTAGGCGTGTTATCAGAAGTGATCAGTTCCTAGAGGAGTACATCGTAGTTGGTAAAATAGAGGATCAGTTAAAAAAAAGAGGAAGACCCTCGAAGAGATGGACACAAGCATAACATTGATTATGACAATGGCACAGGACTGGACAAGGTTTCATTCTGTTGTACCTAAGGTTGCTATGAGCTAGAGGGATCTCAACAGCACCTAAAAAAACAAGAACAAAAGGTCCAAAGGAGCCGCCTAGTACCTGACTGAGCTACTACACAGGAAAAGAGATGTTTTTAGTAACATCATGGGTTAGCTCTCAGGCCACTCTTTCCCATTGAAAATACTGGTGAAGAAAAAACAAAAAGCCTCTTCCTGAAAGCATAAATGAGCTGCAAAACGGTAATGTATTCTGAAGCCAAAATCAGAGTGAGAGCTGGAAGTTAGAACAGGCAGCCAAATAGGGCATCCCTTTGGCCTGAGGGCATTTGTCAAAGCTGAAACTTGAGTATGATTTTCAAGTTCTTCTAATGGCATGCAGAACAGAAGACAAAGTGGATGGTTTAAGAGGAGATATTCCCCTCATAAAGCTGGGACACCAAGGTTTTCCATTCTTGGTTTAAAGATCAACTGGAAAAATATATATATCAGCCCCCTCCTGGAAGACTGAAAAAAAGGTACTTTGTATCATCTAAATACGAAAATTTTGTAATTTATATCCATAGCCCAGCCTCGCCTTGAATCCCAGATTTATATGTCTACCTACTCACCGGAACTCCACTTGCATATTACTAAGCATCTTGGTATTTGCTGTGCAAAACCAAGCTCCTAATATTTCCATCTAACCTGATCTTTTTCTACTCTCTACTATCTCAGAGAATGGCAACTCCACTCTTCCGTTTGCTAAGCTCAAAACACCTTGAGTTTTCAATGGGTCAGCCAAATACCAGGATCTTTTGAAGTGCAGATTCTGATTCTATTTGAAGAATCCTTCTGATTCAGTCTCCTAAATAAATCATGAATCTGATCACTTCTCCTAACCTGCATCACTACCATTCAAGCTCATGCAAATTGAATTTTCTGCCTTTACGCTTAACCTGCTACAGTGTTTGCTCAAAACAGAATTCAGAGTATTTCTATAGAAATGAGAGATCATGTCATCCTTCAGTGTCCTATCCCATTAAGAGTAAAAGTCAAAGCTGTCTTAGTAACCATTTAGAGCCTATGAAATATGGCTCCAGTACTTGTCCAACCACACCTCCTATCATTCTCCTGAAGACATTTGATTCCGTCTCCCTTTCTCTTTCAACACATCTGTCTCCGGATTTTGCACTGGCTATTTCTTGTGCTTGGCATTTCTTTCCAAATACATCTGCATGGCTTCTTCATCCCTTCCTTTTGGATTTACTTTATTATTATTTCCCTAATGAAGAGTTTCCTAGACACCTATCTAAAACCAGATCAAACAAAACCAGAAAACAACCTATCTTATCCTTTTCCCCTGCCTAATTTTCACCTTAGCACCTTGATAAGCATACACTGTAGATCAGTGAAAAGGACCCAGAGCCATAATGGTTAAGCATTTGGCTGCTAACTGAAAGGTTTGTGGTTTGAACCAATGAGACACCTCATGGGAGACAGGTGTGGCAGCCTGCACCCATAGAGATTATAGCCTTGGAAACCTCA
This sequence comes from Heterohyrax brucei, assembly GCA_028571685.1. NCBI lineage: Eukaryota > Metazoa > Chordata > Mammalia > Hyracoidea > Procaviidae > Heterohyrax > Heterohyrax brucei. The sequence goes on along the minus strand of CM053141.1, from coordinate 16,994,617 downwards.
TTGGGCAGTTCTACTCTGACGTCAAAATGAGTCAAAATCAACTTGACTACACACAAGAATAACAACAACATAGACCATTGATTCTCAGAAATTTATGTGTCAACAACAACAACAACATTGATCATTGATTCTCAGAAATTTACGTGACAACAAACCACTCAGGATCTTTTTAAATGCAGGTTCTGACTGAGTCATTCTGGTTTGGGCCAGATTTTTTACATCTCTAACAAGTTCCTAGTGATGCTGATGTATCTGCAACATAGATATCACATTGAATAGCCAGGCTCTAGGGTCTTGACAAACACTGTCACATAGAAAGATAAGGAGAGCCACAAGATACAAGCCACACGTGTAAATTTAAATTTTCTAGTAGCCACATCAAATGAAGGAAATAGGTGAAATTAATTTTAACAATATATTTTAATTAATATCATATATCCAAATCACCATGCCAACATGTTCTCAATATAAAAATTACTAATGAGATGTTGTACATTATTTTTTAATAGTGTGTCTCCAAAATCCAGTGAGTATTTTGTACTTACAGCCACTCTCAACTTGGACAAACCGTATATAAAGCATCTGATAGCCCTAATTGGCTATTATCTTCATACACTGTTAAATTGATTCTGACCCCTAATGATCCTGTAATACAGAGTAGAACCAGCCTTTTGAGTTTCCTAGGTTAAATTCTTTATGGGGGCAGATCACCAGGTCTTTTCTCTTACAGAACCACCAGTGGGTTGAGCCACCAACCTTTCAGTTAGCAGCTGAGCAGTTAACAATGGCACCACCAGGGTTCCTTTCCATGTGACCTGTCTTTCTTGTTGTTAGGTGGCTTTGAGTCAGTTCTGACTCACAGCAACCCGATGTACAACAGAATGAAGGCCCGCCCAGTCCTGCACCATCCTCACTATCGCTGCTGTTTGAGCCCACTGTTGCAGCCACTGTGTCAACCCACCTTGCTGAGGTCTTCCTCTTTTTCACCCTCTATCTTATTAAACATGATGTCCTTCTACAGGGATCGGTCTCTCCTGATAAAATAAGCAAACCACAAGAGATGAAGTTTTACCATCCTTACTTCCAAAGACCACCCTGGCTGTACTTCTTCCAAGACAGACACGTTTGTTTTTCTGGAAGTTCTGGTATATTCAATATTTTTGCCAGCATCATAATTAAAAGTCGTCACCTCTTCAGTGTTCCGTATTCACTGGGAAGCTTTCACATGTATGTGCAGGCAATTGAAAACTACCATGGCTTGGGGCAGGCACACCTTAGGTCCTCCGGTGACATCTTTGCTTTTCAACATGTGATCTAGAAGCTACCATATTGAACAGCACAGATCTAGACTTTACTTACTTATTCAGCTTATTATCTTTCCTTTTAAAACAAAAGCTACATGTGAACATAGATTTTTATTTGTTTTGTTCGCTGATGTATCCCTATATCCCATGCCTGGTTGAATTGTCCGGCCTTAGTGCCTCTCAGATCTGTTTATTATACCAATGAATTGGTGAATAGCTTTGATGTGCTGAGAGAAAACACTAAGTTAGCTCCGTTTTATGCCGTTTCCCAGAAGCTCCCAGAAGCTGCCTTCCTCGCTGCCTTTCCTGGCTTTGCTAACCACTTCTATCAGCTGTCTCCCTCTGGCCCGTGTCCCCATTGCTTTTCTAAATAAGCTACTTGCAGTGGCATCTTTACCTCAGGAGAAACCCAGACTAAACACTGGCCTCCACCTATTGGTTTTTTCCTCTTGAATATGGCAGGATAGAGGCCACTCTTCTTTAGATTCCTGCTTGCTGCTTGGATAGGGCTATAATTCTCTTGCAAAAGTAACAGACAGCCAAGCTTACTGCTCAGCAAAGTTCCTGATCCAGTCAACATTTCCCCTCTTTCTCCACCCACCTTCAGATTCAAAGAGAGCAATTCGTTAGACAGAAATCACCAAATGATTACCCAAGGCCATTAACATGCTCAGAAAAGTTCAAAGTGCAACATATTCCAGAAATTCCTGAGGACAGACAAGGCTTTCTTTATACTCCATTTTCATGCTGACAATGGAGAGAAAATGTATAAGAAACAGTCCTTAGGATTATTCAGCCAAAGGCTGGCGAGGGCTGGACGGGGCCATTTCATCTGATGTGACAGAAACAAAAAAGCCTTTTACTTAGGATGACTTCTCCAAGATCAACATTTTTGAAATGGTGCCCATTCTCCCAGCCTCCTCCTGAGAAGCATAAACATTTTAAACATATCTTTGAATGTCAAGAGCTAGGACCCAGGGTCTGGGACCAAACACTGTGACCCAGTACTGAATGCTGTATCAGATATTGTCCATGATCCTGACAGCTTTTTAGTAAAAGACAGATGTCTGAATGGGAAATTTCTTTCTTTCTTTTCTCCCCACCTCTCCCCTCAACATAGCAAATTCTGTAGCTCTGAAATTCTGAGTTCTGGATGGGGCTTGTTTTGATAAAGCATACCTCAGCTTCTCCCGAGAAAGTTCTCTCTCCACAGTGAAATGATGCCTCCAATTCAATCTGGCTCTGTTCATGAAAGCCTGGGATTGTAAACCAAAGGACATCCATGTTTTATTCTGCTACCTTGGACATAAGTTGTTTTCTCTCTATAGCCCAGCTCCAGCTCCCTTTTGTGGATGCCATCTGCAAGGGTAAAACAATACCCTTACACAAAATGCCATTGATGGCTTCTCCTGAAAGAAATAATGCCCACATCCCACTCTCTGCCTGCAGTGTCCTATCTCTGAAGAACAGTGCTTCGTCTCACTTTCTCTCTATAGAAGTAATGCCACCACAGTGCCAGGATGAGCCAGGGACATAGAACTCTCCCCATAAAAGCTACCATCACTTCTGGCTCATAGCGACCCTAGGTGGACCAGATGGCTCTCTACTCTAGAGAGTTTTCAAGGCTATGAACTTTCGAAGGCAGGTTGGCTAGTCCTTTCTTCTGAGCAACCTGTGGGTAGGTCCAAATCATCGACTTTTTGATAGGTAGCCCAGGGCTTAAATATTTGTACCACCCAGTGGCACAGAGGGAACCTTCGTGGCATTGTATTTAAAAGTGATTTATGTGCTAACTAAAAGGTCGGCAGTTCAAATCTACCAGGTGCTTCTTGTAAACTCTATGATGTGTCCTACTCTGGCCTATAGGGTTGCTATATGTCAGCATTGACTCAGTAGCAGTGGTTTGTTTTGGTTTTGTTTGTTTGTTTTAGTGACACAGAGCAGCCTCCTGGCTTCTGGTGATGGTGCCTGACACATTACGAAAGCTCAGAAGTATGTAAGGAAATGAACTTGAATATGTAAGCAACGGGTATCCTTTCCCACCTCTTCCACAGGAAATATGTAAACATATGTTTCAACTCATAAGAAAGAGCTCTTTATTCATGTTCTTATTTTAAAAAAAAAAAAAAAAGCCTTCACTTCCTTCAGGACTTTGCTCAAACGACACCGTCTCAATGAGGTCTCCACTGACCATTCGATTTAAAGTTGTAAAATTAATCCCTCCATTTCTCACTGTGCTTTCTCTTTGTAGTATTTATTACCAGAGAAATACTGTGTCCTTCTAATCTTATGATTCCGTCTGGATTTGTAAGGAGAGCTGCTGGTACAGTAATTAAGAGCTAAGCTGCTAACCAAGAGGTTACTGGCTTGAACCCACCAGCCACTCTACAGGAGAAAAGACCTGGAAATCTACTTCTGTAAAGACGAATCAAGAACAAAACCAAACCCCACACCACTGAGTCAATTCTGACTTACAGTGACTATACAGAAAACTAAAATTGCTCCACAGAGTTTCCAAGGAGTGCCTGGTGGATTTGAACTCTAGCCCTTCTGGTTAGTAGCCATAGTGCCTTAACCACTACACCACCAGGGTCTCCAGCCTAGAAAACCCTATGCAATAGTTCTACTCTGTCACATGGAAATGCCATGACTTGCAATCTACTGGACAGCACCATGCAGCATTGACAACCTTGCCCTGAAGTGTAAAACCTAATGTCTCTTACTTCTCAGTGCCAAAGAACCCTATATGAAGTATTTGCATTATGTTATAGCATCAGTCAGCTATCTTTGTGTGAGAAACAATCACAAAACCTCAGAAATGTGCAAAAGCAAGCTTTTCTTTTGCACAGGTTCTCTGCACGTGGGTTCTGCTTCAAGTGCCAGTACTAGAGCCCAGCCTGCACGGGCAGTGGCTACCATGGATGGCCATCTCAGCAGCTTCAGATGCAAAGCCTTTCAAGCAAGCCACCACTCATATCACACTGAGAGACAGTCCATTGCCCAGGGGTTGGGGATGGAATTGACAACGCACTCCTATGCTATCTTGCTGCAGGGCGCTTCATCAGCTGAAGTCCCTGACTGCACTGTTCTGTATCCTTCTACGGGTGCACATTGAGATCACTTTTCCTACAGGCTGCTCATGGCCAATAGCAGAGGATAGTGTGAGTATTCTTACAAGTTTGTTCCTACAAGACGCAGGGCTCCTGTTGCTTGAGGACTCTCCATCAGGCTAGCCAAAGCTTTCTGAGGTGTGTGCTGCAGTCTGCCTCCTCCCCGGTACCTACCCTCCACCTTCACCCCAACCCTTCCATCCCTGTGTGCACCCCTTACCCTCCCACCACCAATGCTCATCTCCATCCCTCCAGTCCCCACGGCTTCCATTTCCTGCGTGGGTATCCTGCCTGTCTCTGGGTCTGAAAACACTTCCCACCTTCCCTGGCTCCATCCCCATCAACCTCACTGGCCTGAAGGATAAGAACACCTATCGCATGTGTAATCTCATCTTGGCATCTGTTTCTTAGAGGACACAAACTAACACACTGACCAAAGTAAGTCACACAGCCAATCCTAAAACTAAGAGTGAAAAATTATCCTCTGCCTTCTTGGCTGTGTACACGTGGAATACTTCCATAGGCAAATAAAAACTGAGAACCATTTGTTTAGTTTATCACAGTCACAAAATGCAGAAGGTGCTATGTGAAAATAAATAAATGAAAGTCAACACTATGAAGAAGCGTGGTAAGCAAACTTCTAAGACGCATCCCAAGATTCTCACACCCTGGTGTACATTTCCTGAGAATCCTCTCCTGTAAGTAAAAATGACAGAGAAAAAAAATGGGGTCAGAACTTGTGAAGAAAATGAGACTTCACTTTTGTGATCAGGTTACTTATCCACCCACTTTGCATTAATCAAAAGGGAGACTATTCTGGGTGGGTGTGATCTAATCAGATGAATCTCTTTACACAAGGATGTCAGAGATTCTTCTGCTGGTTTTCAAGAAGTAAGCTGCCGTGCTGGGAGAGGGCTGTGTGGCAACAACCTGAATGTGGTTCCTAAGGGCTGAGAACAGGCGTAGCCAAAGCTAGCAAGAAAATAAGGACTTTGGTCTACAACTACAAGGAACTCAACTATCCAACAATCACTGAACTTGCGAGAGAAAGGTGAGCCTCAGATGAGATCTCAATCTTGGCCAACACCTTGACTTCAGCCTGATAAAACCATCAACAGAGGACCCAAGTACTTACGCCCAGACTCCTAATCCATGGAAACCTTGAGATAATAAACGCTACTGTTTTCAGAGTGGGAGAAAAATGACCAGGCTTGATTGTACAACAGGACCTGACCTCCAGATCTCTTGTCAGCCCAGAACTGAGACTGTTCCCTAGGCCCACTCATCAGACAAAGACCAGACTGGATCAGAAAACATAAAATGATACTGGTGAAGACTGTGCTTCTTGGCTTAGGTAGAGACATGAGACAAACTGAGCAGCTCTTGGCCAGGGGGAGATCAGAGGGCAGAAGGGGACAGGAGCTAGTTGAATGGACACAGGAAATACAGAATGGGAAGGAGGACTGTGCTGTCATCACATGAGGAGTGACGCTAGAGTTACATAGTAATGTGTGTCTAAGTTTTCGTATGCCAAATTGACTTGGATTGTATACTTTCACTTAAAGCACAATGAAATATTTTTAAAAACTAAATGATACTGTTTTAAACTAGGTTTTTGTTACTTGTTATGTGGAATAAAAAACTATAGGGAGAGATAATGAAATACTGCAGCAAATTCAGTGCTGATGCCATGGCAATACTTTAACAAAGAACCTCTTCAAAAAACTATAAACAGCATCTTGAAGTGTTGCTGTTGCTGTTCGGAGGTGTCTACTTGCTTCTGACTCATAGTGACTCCATGTACAACAGGAGAAACACTGCCTGTGCCTACAGCCTCTTCCCAATCATTGTCATGCTTGAGCCCACTGTTGGAGCCACTGTGTCAGTCCGTCTCACTGAGGGTCTTCCTCTTTTTTTCACTGGCCTTCTGTTTTCACAAGTACAAGGTCCTTCACCTGGGACTGGCCCGTCCTGATAGCAAGTCCAAAATATGCGAGAGTAAGTTTCTCCACTTCCACTTACAAAGAGCACTCTGGCTGTACTTCTTCCAGGACAGTGGTAAAGTACAGTGTCACTAAAAAGGAGACAGACCTTCAGTGAGGTGGATTGACATAGTGACTGCAACAATGTGCTCAAGTGAAGCAGGGAGGCAGCCTTCAGCACCCTGATTTTAAAGGGCAAACTAAAATAGACACCCAGGATTTAATTCTTTTTATAGAATTACCTTTTTTTTTACTTGTCTTTTCTCCTGTCTTAAAAATTCCTGGTTTCTTTCACTAAGGCCCTGGGCCAGAAAGTCATACATTAACTGACAGGAGCCACTGAGATAGTAATCTTTGCAGGTTTTGTGGCTTCTTTAGGTATATCAAACAAATGGAGGATGCTAAAGAGGAGATGCCAGGCAGATTCAGGCATGGAGGTTGCCCCAGGAGACACCAGGAGTATCCAGACCCCAGCCTTTGATGTGTGTATATGACCCCTGAAGCCTGCTCCAACTCCTGAGGCCTGCTCTCAGACAGCAGCCCCTCCCACCTGCCCTCATTATTACCCTGACCACATGTGCGGCACATAGCTTTTCCTATAAACTCCCCACTCCCCATTTTTGCCTAACCAATTCAGACAGGCTGGGAGAACAAACATGCCTTCTGTCCCCTATGTTTATTTGCTGGCCAACACCGTTCATCATAATAATGATAATAGTAATAAAAGGCTTTGATCACTCACTCAAACCCATGTCTCAGAGATTGGCTTTGGGGGCAGGTAACAAGAATCTGGAGGCTTTGTCCAGTAACACAAGCATAATAATGATTGTAAGGCAGGTATGGGACTGGACAATGTCTCTGTTGTTTTATACATGAATTTGTTTGTTATGAGTTGCAGCTGACTTGATGGCTCCTAATCACAACAACATTAAGTTTTGTGCAGTCTACTTCCAAAATATTTTTTGAGCCTGTCCCAGGGACAGATTAACCAGTAGGCACCATATGCACCAGCTTACAGTACGTGAGGTATGCACAGCCTTAATCTTACTTGCTAATTTGTAGTGAACCATTTCACATAGGTTTCATGACACCCACGTGAAATGGTTCACTACAGATTAGTTGGTAAACACAATTAAATCCATGTATACCTTGCTTATTGGTTAATCCATACCTGCCCTGTTCATTTCTCTATTTCAAAACTTGACATACAACAAATAAAATAAACCTATTCCCATTGAGTTGATTCCAGCTCACAGTGACATTACCGGACAGAGTAGCATTGCCTCATAGAGTTTCCAAGGAGCACCTGGCAGATTCAAACTGTCAGTCCTTTGGTTAGCAGTCACAGCACTTAACCACTATGCCGCCAGGGTATGCTATGTGAGTTAAGCGTGCACATTATTACTAGTTCTGCTGCTGCTGAGTTCCTGGATCTTCACCTTGGAAAGCATGTCCTGCTGACTGTGTGATAAGGTCTCACCTGTGGCACTGGTTAAGTACCACACAGTTCTTGAGGATGCTGAAGTAGGCTTACCTAGCAGGGGCAGGACTGTCTCCAGATGTCAGATTCGTAGTACCAGCTGCTGTCATTCACCTTTCCCAGCCCCATCTCCCTCCCTCAGGGCCAGGGGTCAAGCTCTCCACCCAGTATCCACCGTACTTAAATTAACTTTACTTCTTGCTCCACCCAGGCTTTGCCTTTAGATTAAGGAGTCCCTAGGGAGGAACCCTTGGGGCACAGTGGTTAAGCACTCCGCTGCTTAACAGAAAGGTCAGCAGTTCCAACTGACCAGCCAAGTGTATGGGAGAAAGATGTGGACTCTGCTTCCATAAAGTCTACAGCCTTGGAAGCCCAATGGGGCAGTTCCACTCTTTCCTGCAGGGTCCCTACGAGATGGGATCAACAGCAATGATAAAGACAGTTCATGAGCTTGTTGCTGTGTAAAAGGTTGGAGGTTTGAGTCCACCCAGAAGTATCTCAAAACAAAAGCCTGGTGATCTACTTTTGAAAACTCAGCCACTGAAAACCCTGTGGAACAAGGCTCTACTGAGAGACACAGGAGTAGCTGTAAATCGACATCAGCTCATTGGGCAACCTGGGCTGCAGATCCATAGAATGCAGGGACTTTTGTGAACATAAATGAGAAAAAAAAAATCTTTATTTTCACTAACTGTTAGCTGGAATTTAATTTTCCTTCAATGTAGGTAAAGCACTACAATAACATTAGCAAAACCTGCAGTGCTGCTACCACAAAAAGGTATACTTGGTGGTGGCACTTGGCTTTTGGCTTTTCATATCACATTATATATGTAGCAGGTATAGGGTCACCATGATGGCACTTGGCTGGCATCCTGAAATATTAGTTAAACTCATCATTACTTTGAAATAACAGGTATTATTAGACCGGTCACCGTATCTTGTTATCTAATGTGCCAATAAATAAGCCGTATATTATTTTAGGAAATATACATCATTCCTTACTACTTTGACAACTATTTTTAAAGAATTATTTCCTTTGAAATTGATGTATTTGGTGCTAACAAAAAATGTTCTAAGAAGTGGTCTGTGGACATCATCAGACTGTTAAAGGAGTTTATGGTGTTAAAAATATTTTTAAAAAACCCAGCTTTGCTCTCTAAAAACAAAACATGTACCACTCACCACAAGAGCTCTTGCAAAAGCAAGCTTTGCTCTTTCCTTTTCCAACTATTGTCTCTGAAATGAAGATTAAGAGCCTACTTCAGAGTTGTAAAATGTTCACTCTTTCTTTGAATTTTTTCCATAATAATCCTACCTTTCTGTCATGGAAGGGAGTCCTGTGACTATGTGAGGAGTGGTTAGGGTTAATGAGGAGTCCCTGGAGAGTGCCAGCAGTTAACACACTCCACTGAATGTGTGGTGATTTGTGTCCACCCTGAGGCAAGAAAGGAAGGACTGGCAATCTACTTCCAAAAAAATTGGCCACTGACAATTCTATGGAGCACAGTTCTACTCTGACGCCTATGGGGCCACCATGAGTCGGAACTGACTCCATAGCAACTGTTTAGGTCCATGCGAGGGTAAAATCAAGTACAGGATGGAGAGGAAGTAGTCTGTCAATGAGCACTGCAAAATAATATCTCCTTCCAAGTGCTCTATAAATAAGGATTAAAAGGACCCCTAGCACTCAGGCCATATCTAAAAGACTCTGCCTCTTCCTGTGACCTACGCTCTCCTACCAGTCTCAGTGGAAAGCAGTTGTGTGGCTGGACAACAAAGTCAAGCAAAGCAGAAACAGGAAAGATTCCATTGGCTTTAGAAAAGTGTCAGTCGTTGGTAAACTTGAGAGGATGCTCAGAGGTAAGACCCAGCCACTGTCACGGTGGAACTCACTCAGTATGCATGATCCTACTTCTGCGGCCGACAAACCAAAAACTCATTGTCGTGGAGCAGATTCTGATTCACAGGGTAACTCACGTGTGTTAGAGCACATTCGTGCCCCACAGCCTTTTCAGTAGCTGGTTTTTCAGAAGTAGGTCACAAGGTCTTTCTTTTGAGGTGTCTCTAGTTGGACTCAAACCCCCCACCTTTGGGTTAGCAGCCAAGCATCTTAACCATCTGCACCGTCCAGAGTCAACCTGGAAACTTGACTTTGGATGAAAGAATCTCTCTTCCTGTCTTCACTATCCATCCAGCAGCTTCCCAAAGCTCAGCCATCTCGGTGATGACCAGGGCCAGAGGAAAGACCCAGAATAGTTACATGGCTGCCCCTCTGATATGAGAGTCATTATACCATGCCCTGCACCCACCAAAGAGGAAAACTAGAGGTGAACTCAGGCTGTGGGAGGAAACACCTGAAAATCCGAAGTGCTAGGCACTCTGAACCCATTTTATTTTTCAGTTTCCTCTCTTTGTCTTCTCACCCATTCAGACACCTGCAGCTGTCTCAGAAACTCATGAATTTATGATGCCATTAGTGTTTTGAAAAGCAAGTACATCTCTAACCATATGTCTTTGTGTATAAAGGTTTTTCTTCCTCTTTACCCGTTCAAATAAACCAAGTCATGGCTCTAATTTGAATGGAGGCAGAGACCTCACTCTCTGTCACACACCAGATGTTATGAATAAATATTATGACAGGCTGGACACACAATGTGTCTTGATTCTGATAGGGACAATGTAGGCTTCTACCAAACAGACAGCACAGACCATGGTGTTGGCAAAATTCCCTGTTCTTCTCCTCAGATCCCTGTCAACTCATTTGGAGAACACACAAAAGTTCTATTTGCAATCTATCACGAGATTCTGGAATCAAAATTTGCTATAAATACACACAATTTTCCAATTTAAAGCCATGAGGTATACAAAAGTGTAAATAGCACACTCTGGAGATTATCATTTTACCTGGGAAGCCCTAGTATGTTATTCTGGCTACTTGAAATCACAGGCAAGCACAACTTGTCCATTAAGATTCATCTTAGAAGTAGGAAAACTTTACCAAAAAGACATAAATTGATAGGGTAGCATTGGAACATAGTAAGGGGAGGTATCTTCTCTCAGAACTTCCATATACTCTTTATATTACAATATATAGACCTAAAACCAAATCTGTTGCCACTGAGTAGCTCCTGACTCATAAAGACACTATAGGACAGAGTAGAACTGTCCCAAAGATTTTCCAAGGAGCACTTCGTAGATTTGAACTACCATTTGGTTAGAATTACCACTTAACCACTAGACCACCAGGGTTTCCTATATAGACAAATGGCTACTTCTAATGCTTAAAAGAGTTATTGGATCCTGTGGCCTAAATGTAACAGTTTGTGGCAACTACTCATCATCCAGGAAGACAACTCTGCCCCACTAGACTGGACCTCAGCATCCTTCTAAACACAGTGATCCCTCAGCTGTTACTTTGATTCAGAGATGGTCTTCTCTGCATTCAGGATTTCACAAGTGATGAAAACTAAAAGCAGGGAAAGCTCAAAGAAGCCTTTTTCCCATCACCATCTACTAAAATCCTGATAATCCAAAGCCTGACTCAATAGCTATCTATTCTTCTGAGTTTTTCTAGAGATCCTCAATTCTGAAGAACTCCATCCCAGAATCAGTGATGCTCTGCTGTGTTGGTCTCATACCATTCATTGGCATGTATACTACATAATGATTTATAGAAGAATTTTGGTTATTATTTATATTTGCCCCTGGTTGCCATGAGTCAGATCCCACTCGACGGCACTTGGCTTGGCTGAATTGGTTTTATTCATTCAACCTGATTTTTTTTTTTTTCTAAGGAAGCATTAATTGTGGGTCAGGCTGTGAAGACAGCGGCAAAATTCTGTCTTCAAGTTGCTCACAAAAACAATTAATTACTGTATAATGGCTTAAGTGCAAAAATGTGGTACTTAAATCATTTGTATCTTTACACTGTAATGACTATATATAGTGAAATAACATATAGAGATAGAAATGTAAAATCAGAACTAGAGAAAATGTAAATTAAAATAGGGAATCAAGACTTGGGGGTTTGGGGCAAGGGACACACACATACACACACGCTAAAAGCATCCAGGTTCGGGTCAGGGTGAAAAAGAACTTGAACAAAAAAATAATGTGTGAAGGTTAAATTCTGCGGGTGATGGAAACCACAGAGCATTTTTTGAGTATGGAATTAGCAGGCCCACGTTCTATTTCTGATATGACTTTGGTACCCAAACCAAAATCAAACCCAGTGCTGCTGAGTTGATTCTGATTCATAGTGGCCCTATAGGACAGAGTAGAACTGCCCCACAGATTTTCCAAGAAGCACCTGGCAGATTTGAATTGTCAACCTTTTGGTTAACAGAAGTAGCACTTAACTACTACTCCACCAGGCTTTCCATGATTGTATAGGAGATTGTATAATTCTGTAGCCAGGGACAGTGACTGACTGCCTTCCCATCTACCTGCCAGCAAGATTTGCATATAGCATGTGTTCAGTAAATGCACAGTGAAGTCGCTTGAATGTTAAAGGAATCAAAAGGCTGAAGGAGCAGGAATAAAACACAAGTGCATGGGTTCCAGAGGTAAAACGTCCGTTTCACACTTTTATCTCAGAGGCATCGTTTTCACAAGGGTAGCTCGCTATGATTCAGAATCAACTTGACTGCAGCAGCTTTGGTTCAGTTGTTTTGGTTATGAGATGAAAGTACGACTAAGTACTAAAGATTCAAACTATGGAATCTGGCAAGTCCCCAGGTAGACATTGTGTCTTTTTGGACTCCACATTCTCAAGAATAGCAACCTAGACCAGTGATGGCATCCAGGAGTAAACACCAAAGTCTTGCAAGTTCATGGATACAGATTTGATATTGCTGAAAAGTGGAGGGCACAAAGGAAAACTAAATACTTCTCTTCCCGGATGTCAGCAAGTCATAAACCAGACTGTCTTGGGATTTTACACACAGAGGAATGCAATCATTAAAATTCATCTTCATCATTTGAAATCTATCAGCTCCTGTGGCTGCTCTTAGGGAGAACTACTCATTTAGGACCTCAACGTAGAGAAACATTCTAAACATTCACATTCTAAAACTGTTTTGAATCTCCCATACTGAAGAAATAAAAGATCTTACTGGGATTATGATGTTCAAGGACATACTCCCTTAAAGCTTATATCAATACACTTTACATCACCGAAATTAAACAATACAAGCACCATAATAAGAGTTTATGTAAATGTTTCATCTACTTTAATCTAATGAGTACTGTTTGATTAAGTTAATTATAGGAACTGACTTTTGTTAAACATCTGCTACTTTTGTGAGAAAAAAATGAACCCTGTTGCCATTGTCCAGATTCTGACTCACTGTGACCTTATAAGGGATCCTGTAAGTCAACACTTGGAATTCACCAGCTGCTCATTGGAAACCTTATAGGGCAGTTCTACTCTGTCCTGTGGGGTCACTATGAGTCAGAATCAGTTCAACGGCAATGAGTTTGCTGTTTTCTTTTTAGAAATTTGGGAGGTTCCCTTTCCCTATGATTTCAAGTGATGGCGAGCAGATCTTCTTGTCTTTCTTGTAGTAACAACGATGTGTTATCTTCTCTTTGGTTTGGCATGCAGTGATTGAACATTTTTAATTCTGTGATTCAGAACTTTAGATGTGCTTTCTATGCCCCAATAAAATCCCAGAGGAAACTTAGATACCCGAGAAGGAAAAATAGCTGAATGATGTATGTTAGTCCACCAAGCATTGCTGAGTAGGTGTTTCCTAAAGTCCACCCCCAATACACGTAGCTTGTGATTTTCCTAGGATGGCTTCACTCCACAACCCCAAATATATGATTTTTTTAAAAAAACAAATGTAGCCATCAAGTCTATTCTGGATCACAGCAACCACATGCGTGCCAAATACGATTGTGCTCCGTGGGGTTTCCAATGCATGACTTTTCAGAAGTAGATCTCCAAGTCTCTGTTCTGAGGCATCTCTGGGTAAACTCTAACTGCCAACCTTTCCGTTAACAGTGGGGCTCATATATCCTTTTTCGCTAGCTTCAGCTCCCTCCTCTTGAAGGGACTCACTAAGGCCACAGCTCACTTCCATTCAGCCTCTTTCATCTCATCTGTACTTCCCTGGTAAAACCTCAGCTCTCCTTCTAGTGTGAATTCTACCTGCTCTTTCCTATTCCCAAACTTGCCTTCTCTAGTTATTTAGCTTTTTTTCCAGTAGAAGTGAACAATAATTTTCATAAAATCGATTAAATATATTGGAAACCCTGATGGCATTGTGGTTAAGCACAATGGCCACTAACCAAAAGATTGGCAGTTCAAATCCACCAGGCACTCCTTGGAAACTCTATGAGTAATTTCTACTTTGCCCTATAGGGCTGTTATGAGTTTGAATTGACTCAGTGTCAGTTGAGCAATGAGTTTTTTTTTTTTTAGGGTGGAAAGGGAGGTGGAATAAATATCTTCATAGTTGAATAAAACTAACAGTTTTGAAGTCATACCAATGCAATGTTAGAATTTGACATAAAGAGAGCTCTGTTGGGTGATTTCTGTGTGCTGCCTCCTCCCACTGCTGGTCCAGCTCTGTGCCCCTAGCTCCAGGTCTGTGGCATTCTCTAGGATTGCAGTCATCAGGTTCTCCTGCTCTTGGTTTGGCCAATATGGGTCTCCATGAGTCGGATCCGACTCAGCGGCACTTGGCTTAACATGAGGTCAAAGCAGGAGAGCAGAGAGTGAGATACAAGAGATATTGGAGCATTTGTCCCCTTGGCTCCTCCTTTTTTATATGGTAGTCTCAGTGATGTCCTTTCAAAAGGAGTGAGCTGAAGCTAGAAGGTGTTCTTCTACCTAAGGCAAAGTGGAGTTTTCCTACAGCTAAATCTTTCTCCAGCTGAATAGCTTCCTCTTGTCTTGCTCTTTCCTGCCTGGGAGGGAAGTCTCCCTCTTGTTGCTAGACCTCAGGAGCTCCATCATCCATCCCTTCGTGGTGTACTGTTGCTCTTTCCATATCTTGGAATTGCCCCCTTCATTAAACTCTGCTCAATTTCCATATACTTTTGCGAGGACTCTAAGAAACGAGCTTGCCTGTGGGGAAGGTGTGTCTACACTCAAGCAGATTTGTGAATTTCCAGTGAGTGGAAGCCCTACTCAATGGAGAAGCATATGATGACTTTGTGAACAGGAGTTTAACCTGAAACATACATACTATGTGCTATACTTCCTCCTGACTTAGATCTGAATGATTCAGTTATACTAACTCATAAATAACTTGTCTTAATTACTGTGAGTGAAAGCATGTTTTACTTCAAATGTTTAAATTTTAAATAAACCAAGGGTTCAACATAATCTGTCTGCTTCTGATCAAGGTAAACAACTGTAACTGGATTCCAGAGTAGATACGCAAATGGAACTACTATTCAAGAATAGCCTAACTGTTCTCTGCTGCAGAAATCTGCTAGAATTTCATAGGTAATTATGCTACCTTGGAAATCCTGGTGGTACAGTGGTTAAGTGCTACAACTGCTTAACCAAAAGGTCAAGAGTTTGAAGCCACCAGGCAAGTAGAGCTCCTTGAAAACACTGTAGGGCAATTCTACTCTGTCCTACAGGACTGCTTAGAGTGAGAATCAACTAGAGGCAACAGGTTGTTGTTTGTTGTCAATATATTTCATCTTAAGGTCCTACTATGGCACACATAGAACTGCCCCCATAGAGGGCTTCTATGGGTTAAATGCAATTTGATGGCAGCAGGTTTGTGGTTTGCGCTACACGACTACAAACTGAAAGCTTGGCAGTTTGAGCCCACTTAGCAGTATGATGAAAGCAAAGATGGACAGTCTGCTTCAGTAAACATTAAAGACTGCCGTTAAGAAAACCTTATGAAGCAGTTGGTAAATATGAAAGATTGCAGTTAAGAAAACTGTATGAAACAGTTCTACTCTATAACATATGGGTCCCCATGAGACAGAACTGACTCAATGGCAGTAGGTTACCTTTCTATGTTATACTGTTATACTTTTCTTTCTAAACTTGCTTTCTAGTTTCTAATCAGATGTTTAACATACCCTGACCACCCCACCCAAACTAAAATTCTTTTGTTTTAAAGAATTTTACAAAGAACCTAAACTAAAATTCTTTTATCACCCTGTACACTCACCCAAAGTTTGAACTGATTTTCCTGGTTACAATTTAAAGCACCCTAGAAACTAAATAAACTTCAAGAATTTTTTTTCAAACTTTTGCCAGTAACCCACATCACAACCTAGACACACACATACGTACACACAGACATGTATTTGATTAACTATTCTAGGACTTTTAATAAACAGTCACTCAACTACAAGAGATGTATTCTAATATTTTCTCTCCTGCCTTGCTCTAGTGGCTTGCTGGGTGCTGTGATGTCGCACGCCATGCTACCGTGATTTCAAATAGCAGCAGGGTCACCCATGGAAGACGGGTTTCAGCAGAAACTCCAGACTAAGGGAGACTACAAAGGATCTAGGAATCTGCTTTTGAAAAAAACTGGCCAGGAACAACCATATGTGTAGCAGCACAGCACTGTCTGATACAACGCCAGGTGATGAGGCCCAGGTTGAAAGGCACTCAAAATGCAACCGGGGAATTGCTGCCTCCTGAATGTTGAGTCCACCTTAATAATGTGTGTGGAGTCAAGCCTTCAGGACTTTTATTTGCTAATGTGGTACAATTCAAAATGAGAAGAAACAGTTGCAAACATCCATTAGTAATCAGAACCTGCAATGTACAAAGCATGAATCTAGGAAAGTTGCAGTTTCTTGAAAATGAAATGGAATAAAGATGGATATCCTGGCATTAGTCAGCAGAAATAGCCCTGTATTGGCCAACCTGAATCAGAAAAGCATATGGATGACTATGCCAGGATGACGAATTGAAGAAGAGTGGTATCACATTCATAGTCAAAAAGAATATTTCAAGGTCTGGCTTAAAGTACAACTCTGTCAGTAGTAATATCTATATGCCTACAAGGAATACCAGCTAATACAATTATTATCCAAGTAACACCAATTACCAGGGTAATGATGAAGAAATTGAAGTTTTTTACAACTGTCTGCAGTCCAAAATTGATCAAAAATGCAATCAAAATGAGTTGATAATTACCGGTAGTTGGAATTTTAAAATGGAGAACAAAGAATTCACTACCCACTGCCACTGAGTTGATTCTGACCCACGGCAACCTTGTAGGACAGAGTAGAACTGCCCCACAGGATTTCCAAGGAGATACTGGTGGATTCAAACTGCTGATCATTTGGTCACCAGCCCCAGCACTTCACTACAACGCATCAGGGTTTCCAGAAGAAGGATTAGTAGTTGGAAAATATGTCCCCTTTCACAGGTGATGTGAAGCCCATTGATGATGGAGAATTGGCAGCAGCTCGGCCAGTGAGGCAGGACTCAAGTGACCAGCCGTGGGACATAGAAGGGAGAGAAGGGAGCAGAGAGCATTGAGAACCTCACATCACCCAGAAGCGGTGTGACAGCAGGGCACGTCCTTTGGACCTGAGGGTCCTGTGCCAAGATGCTCTCACTGGATTTGGATTCAGCCTACTGGACTATGGTAAATTCCCTTACTGAATGGACTTATAATTCATAAATGGATTTGTGGCTTACTGGGCTGTGTCCAATAAAGTTTCTCACGAAACCACCCACTCGTGGTATTTTCTGTTACAGCAGTTACCAGGTGACTAAAACACCAGCTAAAAACTCCCTCACAGACAATTAGACGATGAAGTTTGCAAACTTACACCATGCCACCGTGCACAACAGCCATTCCAGAAAAAGTTCCAAAATTGCTTTGAAGGGTGGACTACGAACTGGCATTGGTGCATAGCTTCCCAAGAGAAGTACTTCAAAGGTGACCATAATGAAATTCAGCATGAGGAATATAGTACTTGGAACAATCCAGTTCGTGGAGGTTCTCACTCCTTTGTGCCAAAGGATATGAGTCTTAAGCATTATGTTATTTAAAAGAACTATTTATAGGATCAAACTGAACTCAAAATACTAGGCAGGAAGCTTAGGTGGCCAGGATTTTATGTTAATGGAGAAGAAACAGTTTGGAAAAGAAAAATAAGAACAGTTGCACAACTTGAAGAATGTGATCAATGTCAATAAATTGTACATGTATAAATTGTTGAACTGAGGTATACTCAGCTGTGTGTATTTTCAACAACAATAAAAATAAACTAAATTAATTTTTTAAAGGAAATAAAATGTGACTCAGAATACCTCATTTAGGGTCTATAAAGCAAAACTTTCTATCCTGTAAGTCACTGAGCAGACCCCCTTTTAGCAGCTCAAAGTGAGGGAAAGAAATTGATACTGGTTTAGTCAACAGAGAAAACAGTTATAAGCCTCATCCATTGACCAGACATCTGGAAGCAGAGGTCACACATGGCTGCTCTTCTTCTCAATAAAGCTAGGATTTCTTGGTTTGTGTGATACTGTACCCACTTAAATATGTATTGTACCACATTACGTTCAAAGAGTTGCTTAAATGCATTCTTTAAATTATTCCATTCCAAACTAAGTGTCACATTGCAAGCAGAGTTTACAGAGCCAAAACAACTGCAATGTACCACCACATTAAAAGCTTCGTTTAAATAAATGATCTCATCTTAAAACTAGGAAATGTAATTCGTATTTTCCCTTCCCTAGGAGTGAAGAACACACCCTCCAGATTCCAAACATGGCTTTTTTTAAAAAAAAATTACCATCTATGCTGGACAATCCTTCCCAACAATTCAAACACATATTGAGAACAGCTATAAAAATTTGATAACTTCTTGAAGGACTCAGTGGTCAAAAGCAAGAAAAGCATAGAAGAGATCTCAAATTTGTATGCAAACCAGTCTTACTGGATCCACTGAGACTAGGGGAACCTCTGAATCTAATGCCCAGAAATAATCTTTAATGTTTCAGTTAGAATTATCCTATCAATCCATCATTAAACTAAGCCAACAGTTTGCCCAATTAATAATGTTTGCCTCAAGGATAGCGGCATTCTTATAATTACCTATACAAGCGTGCACTGACAATACTTACTCTGTTGCACAGATGAGAACCTTATGAGACAAAGAACCTAAATTAATGATCATAAAACAATATAGATAGAAATAGAACAGTGACATAATGGGAAGTATGTAACCAGTGTTATGGAGTAGTTCATGCAAAAACTGTGAAAGGACGTGTTGTCTGTTGTATATATTGATGTCAAAAATAAATAAAATATTTTTAATGTAATCAATTCCACACACTCTTACCAAATTTTGTCTCAGTACCATCTAGGAATCCTAATGAGGATAAATCCCACAGATCATTAAGATCAAAAACTGAAGGGGTGCCCTTCACTCTGGACTTCTGTGTCATTTCACAAAATTGTCTAAGACTGTGATACATCTCATCTACAAGACATTTACACTCTTGCTCACACACTTGCTGCTGTGATTGTTAGATGCCATCCAGTCAGTTTCAAACACATGACAACCTTATGTACAGCAGAACAAAACACTGCCCACCTCTGTTCTATCCTCACAATCATTGCCACTTTTGAGCCCATTGTCAACGCCACAGTGTTAACCCATCCTCCTGAGGGTCTTCCTCTCTTTCACCTGTCCTCTCCTTTACCAGCATGCTGTTCTTCTCCAGGCCTAGTCCTTCCTGGTCAACATACTCTAAGTACATAAGATGAAATCTTGCCATCCTCACTTCTAAGGAGCATTCTGTGGTTGCACTTTTTTCAAGACAGACCTGTTCCATTCTTCCATCTGTCCACTGTGTATTCAGTACTCTTTGTAACACTAATTCAAAACGTCGGTCCTCTTCAGTCTTCCTTGTTCATTGTCCAGGTTTCTCATGCACAGGAGGTGATCAAAAACACCATAGCTTGGGTCAGGCACATCTTAGTCTTCAAAGTGACATCTTTGCTTTTTAACACCTGCAAGAGGTCTTCTGCAGCAGATTTGCCCACTGCAGTATGGCATTTGATTTTTGGACACTGCTTCCTTGGGCACTGATTACAATTCTAAGTAAAATGAAATCTTTGACAACTTCAATATTTCCTCCTTTTATCGTGATATCACTTTTGGTTCAGATTTTCGTTTTCTTTATGTTGAGGTATGTTCCATACTGAAGGCTGTGGTCTTTGATCTTCACCAGTAAGTGCTTCAAGTCCTCTTCGCTTTCAGCAAGGAAGATTGTGTCATCTGTATATCCAAAGTTGTTAAAAACGTCTTCCTCCAATCCTGAAGCCACATCCTTCCTTATATGATCCAGCTTCTCAGAATTTTTGCTCAGCGTACAGATCGGATATGTATAGTGAAAGCATACAACACTGACACACATCTTTCCTCACTTTAAACTACTCAGCATCTCCTTGTTCCTTGGGAAACTGCCTCTGGGTCCATGTACAGTTTCCACATGAAGATAAAGTTTTCTGGAATTCCCAGTTTTCTCAGTATTATCTATAATTTACCGTGATCCAGAAAGTGGACTGCCTTTGCTTAATCAATAGAACCAAAGTAAACATCTCTCTAGTATTTTCTGTTTTTAGTCAAGATCTACTGGACATAAGCAATGATATGTCTCGTTCCAGGTCCTCTTCTGTAACTGACTTGAATTTCTGGCAGTTACCTTTGATGTGCTGCTGCAACCACTTTTGAATGATCTTCAGCAAAATTTTACTTATATATGATATTAATGATATTGTTTTATAATTTCCACATTCTGTTTGATCACCTTTCTTTGGAACGTTCACTAATAGGGATCCCTTCCAGTTGGCTGGCTGGGTAGCTGTCTTTCATGTTTCTTGGGATAGTTTTGTGTGAACACCTCCAGTGCTGTATCCATTTGTTGAAGCATCTTAATTGATATTCCATCAATTCCTGGGGCCTTTTTTATACCAATGCCTTAGGTGAAACTTGGGGTTGTTCTTTCAGTACCATAGGTTCTTGATCATATGCTACCTCCTGGCATGGTTGTATGTCAACCAGTTCTTTTTGGTACAATGACTCTGTGTATCCTTTCTGCTCTTTTTTTTTTTTTTTTTTTTTTTTTTGATGCTTCCTGCATCATTCAGCATGTTGCCCATATGGAGTTCTTGAATACTGCAACCCAACGCTTGTTTGTGTTTTTTTTAGTTTTTTTCAACTTGAGAAATGCAAGCATGTTCATACACTTAGTATAAGTCATAATTTTGTTATTTTTACCACGTGAAGACTAAGCTCTTTCATCTTGGAGATGAAAGGCAATGAGTAAAATCTGTTGATGGCTTTATAAAAAGGAAGCAAATTGTTTTATTACATAATCCACCTACATATCACATGCGCTTGGTCTTTACAAAGTCTTGTACAACCTTTCTGAGAAGATGTCAAGCTATATATATTCATCATTTGTAATTACAAGGAGATCAACTCAGAATGGGAAAACCTGGTTGAATCTGAGGCTATAGAAAAGTATCTCAAGTGCCATTCTAGTGCTCTTGGCTCCCACAAAACCCCAAGTACAATTGACCAACCACTTTCACCCTTAGCTTTCAAGCTCATGTATATTTTAAGGGAAATTCAATCCATCTGTTTCTGAATTACAGACACTGAACCCATGACGATTTTTGTTGGGTAAGAGCTTTCTAAATCCCAAGATGACTTACAAGACTTTTTTATAGCCTGTTTACTTTGAACCAAACAAGTCACATTTTGCTGAGAGCAACCATACCAAACCAACTGCCATCAAGTCAATTCAGACTCATAGTGACCCTATAGGACAGAGTAGAACTGTCCAGTAGGATTTCCACAGCCATATATCTTTACAGAAGCAGATTGCCTCATCTTTATCCCCCACAGAGGCTGGTGGGTTGGAATGAGCAATCTTTCCTTTAGCACTAGGGTTGCTCTTGCTGAAAGTAAACAAGATTCAAAAGTAGGAAGCTTTGATGCTTGGATAAAACTAGGGTTCAAAAAGTTTGTGCACATCTAACTTCTGCAAAACTCATTAGTTGATCTCTCTTATTTATTCTACCCAAAGCAGAATTAAAGGCACTGGGGGTCCATAAATGGTTATTTTTATAAACAACCTCTACAATATTTTAAAACAGTGTATCTCTTTTACTTGAGGCAATAGTTAGTCCTTCAACAGAACTGCATGTTTGTCCTACTTTACTTAGTGGAAATATTTTCAAGTTCCAATGGCATTTCTTAATGAGATGGAAAAACAAATCACCAACTTCATGTGGAAAGCGGAGAAGCCCCAGACAAGCAAGCCAGCCAAGTGCCGTCAAGTCAGAACCGACAAGTAAAGCATAACCAAAGAAGTAGAAGAAGAATGAAGTAGAAAGTGTCATACAAACTGACTTTAGAACTTATTACACTGCCACAGCAGTCAAAACAATCTGGTACTAGTAAAAAAAAAAAAATACATAGGTCAATAGAACACAATTGAGACTCCAGATATAATATCATCCACTTATGAGCAGATGACATTTGATAAAGGCCCAAAGTCCGTAAACTTGGGAAAAGATAGCCTTTTTAACAAATGATGTTGGCGTAACTGGATATCCATCTGCAAAAAAACAAACAAGACCCATATCTCACACTATGCATAAAAACTGACTGGAAATTAATCAAAGACCTAAATATAAAATCTAAACAAAAAAGATCATGGAAGAAAAAATAGGGATAACATTAAGAGCCCTGAGACATTGTATAAACAGACTACAAAATGTTACCAACAATTCACAAACACCAGAAGAGAAAACAGGTAACTTGGAACTTCTAAAAATCAAATACTTATACTCATTCAAAGACTTCACCAAAAGAGTCAAAGGACCACTTACAGAATGCGAAAGAATTTTTGGCTACCACAAATCCAATCAGCATATAATCTTCATAACCTATAGGGTACTACAAAACTTCAAGAAGAAAAAGACACTTAAACAATGGACAAATGATATGAACAGGCAGTCCACCAAAGAAGACATTCAGGACACTAACAGACACTTTAGGAAATGCTCTTGACCATTAACCATCAGAGAAATCCAAATCAACCTACAGTGAAACACAATCTCGTCACAACGAGGCTGGCATTAATCCAAAAAACACAAAATAATAAATGTTAGAGAGGTTGTAGAGAGGCTGGAACTCTTCCACACCACTGGTGGGAATGTAAAATGGTACAACCACTTTGAAAACCAATTTGGCACTTTCTTAAAAAGTTAGAAAGTAAATATACCACGTGATACAGCAACCCCACTTGTTGGAATATATCTTAGAGAAATAAGAGCTGTCACATATCCAGATACATGCACATCAATATTTATTTCACACTGTCCACAAAAGCAAAAAGATGGAATCAACCTAGGTGCTCATCAACAGACGAATGGATAAATAAACTATGATATATTCACACAACAGAATACTATGCAATGATAAAGAACAGTGATAATCTTTGGAAACAACCTATAACATGGGTCATCTGGAAGACATGCTGAGTGAAATTAGTCAGGTGCAAAAGGACAGATATTTTATGGCACAACTGTTACAAGGACTGTTATAAGCACAGAAGAAAATAATCTTTGATGGTTACAAGGGTGGGGAGAGAGGGTTCGGGGTATTGATAGATCAGATAGTAGACAAGAATTGGGTTAGGTGAAGGCAGTGACAGCTCACAGCAGAAGGGAGGTTAGCACGAGGAGCATACACCCAAAGCTAAAAGGTTTCCTAAATACAACCCAACATTTTGGAGGACAGAGTAGCAGGGACAGGTGTCTGGGGACCATGGTCTCAGGGGACATCTAGGCTAATTAGCACAACTAAATTGTGAGAAAATATTCTGCATGCCACTTTAATGAGTAGCATCTAAGGTCTTAAAAGCTAGCACGCTGCCATCTAAGTAGCATCAACTGGTCTCAATCCACCAGGAACAGAGGAGAATGAAGAACATCAAAGACATGAGGAAAATACAAGCTTAGGAGAAAGAGGTGCCGTATGACCCAGAGACTACATCATCATGAGACCGAAGAACTAGATTGTACCCAGCCACACCAGTGACTACTCTGACAGGGAAAACAGCATAGAATCCTTAATATAGCATGAGAAAAATGGTTGTGCAGAACTAGCATTCTATTAAAAGGCCAGACTTCATGGTCCGTCAAACTAGAAAGTCCTCTGAGAACTTGATCCCTGGACACTCTGTTAGCCCAGAGGTGAAACCAGTACCGAAGCCAATTGTCCAGACAAAGGTGGTACTGGACTACAAGACACAGAATGATACTGATGAAGAATGTGCTTCTTGGCTTAAACATGAGGTCTGACATTTATGTTCAGAAACTCAGCCTAGGACAAGTGCTATATGCCTCAGTGCTGAGTATCACTGCGGTCACCTTCAAAGTACTCCTCTGGGGCAGCTATGCACCAGTACAAATATCTAGTCCACCCTTGAAAGCAATAGGCAATTTTGGAATTCTTTTTTCTGGAATGGCCATCAGAGCTGCCATCATACTGCCCTTGATATCCTAAACGTCATCAAAATGCCTTCTCTTAAATATTTCCTTTATCTTCAAGTGAGGAAAAAAATCACTGGGGGCCAGATCAGGCGAGTAGGGAGAATGTTTAAACACAGTTATTTTTTTGTTGGCTAAAAACTCCCTCACAGACAGCTATACAATTAAGTTTGCAAACTTGTCACCTTGCCACCATGTGCAATGGCCATTCCAGAAAGAGTTCCAAGATTGCTTTGAAGGGTGGACTGGGTGCTAGAGTTGGTGCATAGCTTCCCAGGGGAGCGCTTTGAAGGTGACCATAGTGATATTCAGCGATGAGGTGTGTAGTACTTAAAACAAGTAACTTTGCGGATTTAATTGTCGAACCTTGTGTATACATGAGACTGTCTGAGCAGTTCTTGTCCAGAGGTGAGACGAGAGGGTGGAGGGGGACAGGAGTTGGTCACGTGAATATGGGAAGTACAGGGTAGAAAGGAGGAGTGTGCTGCCACACGGGAGCGGGAGGGGAGTGGCAGTTAGAGTTGTATAGTGGTGTGGTCAGGCGTATATGGAAAATTGGTGTGGATTGTAAACTTTCACTTAAAGCACAAAAAAAAAAGAAAGGAGGAAAATACAATGGATTGTCCCGTCACCAAAGTAAGATGCTTGTCAAACATCAGATCTACAGGGGCTTCCTACTAGAACCCTGACCCTGTGCCCCCACGACCCAGGCTGTCTCTCTCTCTAACGGAAAGTTGGCCTCACTTAGACCTAGCCCCAGAGTATGGTTCATCACTTTTCTAAAGGAGTAGGGCAAATGGGACACAGGGCCCAGGGTAGGACTTACTGCTAGAAGAGAAGGCAGCAGTTTAATTAAAGAGAATGGTTTCAGATTCTGAAAATGGAGAACACAATCCTCTTGACTCATCTCCTGCCTTTTCCTGTCCACCTCATAGTCCAGGCAAAGATTAGACTCTTGTCAACGTGTCTATCTGGCTTCTTCAGCGTGAAATAAGTTTAGCAGGAGGCAAAGCTTTCTCCTTTGTGAATTCATCATTAGCAGTGAGGATGTGGATCTAAATACCCAGGGAAGAAAACAGTACTTAAAGATTTTCTCAATTGTCTATAACTCTCTCAAAGACTGTCCTGAGAAATGTACATTAAGGGACTCATTCTCTACCCTGAGTAAGAAGAATAATTCATGACGTGGAAAGTGGGTGCAGGCAGTGAAGACTGAAAACCGGTAGACATGACCTTAAGCAAGTGGTCAAGGTTGACTTTATCAAAGATAAGCCAATGTGATGTACTCCTGATACGATGCAGGGAGAAGACCACTTCAAGTCTGTGATATTCTTCTTGAAAATGTATAACCCAAGTCTAACCTTGAGGAAAAACAACCCAACAAACCCAAATTGAGGAACAGTCTACAAAATACTTGAACTGACAAGGTCATGAAAGGCAAGGAAAAACCAAGAAACTTCCACAGATCAGAGAAGATGAAGTGGCCTGATGACTAAAGGCAATATAGTACCCTAGACGGGATCCTGAAAGAGCAAAAGGACATTAATGGAAACACTAAGGAAATTCTAATAGCATCCAGCTCAGGTAATGCCAGTGCGTAGTGTCAATTTCTTAATTGTGACAAACATACCATCGTGTGTTTGTGTTTCACTACCCATCTATTAGTTTGTTGTGCTGTAGTGGTTTGTGTGTTGCTTTCATGCTGGAAGTTATGCCACCAGTAGTTCAAACACTCAGGAGGTAGCTCATGTTGGACCAACGTCAGAGCAGACAGAGCTTCCAGACTATAACGAGACCAGGAAAAAAGGCCTGGTGACTCACTTCCAAAAATTAACCAATGAAAACCCTATGGATCAGGACAGATTATTGTCTGATACAGCATTGTAAGATGAGGTTGGAAGACACTCAAAATTCACCATGCCTGCAACAAAGGACTTGGACATAGCAATGATCTTGAAGGTGAAAGAACTGGGTGAATCTTGTTCTGTTGTATGTGGGGTCACGATGAGTCAATGACAACAGCAACTAACAACAACAAAGTCAGATGTTAAAAATAGAAGAAATCAAGCGAAGTGTATATGAGAACCCTCTGCAACTTTTCTGGGTATCTAAAATTATTCCAAAATCAACAGCTTCTTTAAAAACTAAAACAAAAGCTGCATTGCCAAAGACCAAACACGTATATTGCCTCAGGGTAGCCCTGTGATCAGAGAAGGCAGAACGAGAGAGGCAAAGTGCAAAGATGGCAGTTCCGTGTTAGGGATTTGAAGGGATGGGTAAGCAGACGTGTTACAGGGTCATATGAAGAATGAAAGAAAAACACTTGATGTTTATTGACCTTAAATGTTCTCAGCTATTAAAAATTCCAAGCGAAGGTATAGTTTTACTTGCCAGAAGGAACAGCATAAGTTAATATGCTGAAACAAGATTAAGTTGACAAACATAGTATAAATAGTTACATTCAAACGAGTGCTGAGGAAATTAATCGTGCCCTATGTGCTGAAGCCAAACAGAGTGGCCTCAAATCCAGTGGTAACAGATGGCATGCAGAAATTAAGTCCATCCTGAGCTTTTCAGATAAGTCAGTTAAAATTAAAGGAAACAAAACGTTGAAATGCGCGTGTTTTCAATATGTCGCTAGTGCACACTGGCCTGCTGACAAAACGACAAATTACAGTTTTATTTAGCCTCAACCAATAAACATTCTAATTCAGGATATTTCTTTTTGTAATTATTTTAACTGACTCTCATTAAACATGCATGCACACACAAGCACACACACACACCACATTTTTATGACAAATAACTGAATAGTTAAAAGTCCCAAGACTCAACAGCTTCAACAAGGCTTCTATAAATGGAAAAAATGTTCCAAACCCACTAACAATATAACTGGAACTACGGAAAAGTTTACCAAGTTTACAAAAGAAATCCCTGAATCATATGAGCTGAACAAATAAAGAACCCAAACCGCTGAGTTAGCATCAGGGGGTTAGGGGGGTAAAGATTAAGCCATGGTAGGAAAAGCAATTAGGAAAAGATGGGAAAATGCAACAAAGCAACTGAGACCCAGAGTGAAAATAAGCTTTCTACAAATGCCCATGTGATAGCTTCAGATGTAACTTTTGCTAACCCTACAACTCATTCTGTTTGATCTAGTTAGCATTAAAAGTTGGCCACCTCTTCTTTTCTTGTCACATATTTTCTATCCGTTCCTGTCCCAGTATTTCATTGTTTATGTCCTTATGGGTGCATGTGTATGTAACAGGGTGCCAAACAGACTGTTCTGGTCTCAGAAAAGCCTCCTCAGCTGGTTGTATAACGCACCCATCTTAAGACATTCTAGATCAGAGCCCCTCGAATGTTAATATGCCTGTAAATCACCTGGACACTTTGTTAAAACACAGGCTCTGATTCAGGAGGTCAGCTCTGGGGCTCACTGTTCTGCAAAGCTACTCAGCTCCCGGGTGTGGCTGATATTCCTGGCCCAAAGGACAGCATTTTGAGCAAGAGTCTAGAGCATCCTGAAATCCCTGTGTGTTGAAAATGATTATGCTGTTAAGCATTGGGCTACTACTAACAGAAAGGTTGGCAGTTCTAGCCCGCCAAGGGGCACCTCTGAAGCAAACGCCTAGCAATCTGCTTCCCCAAGTTCATGGTCATGAAACCCTATGGAGTGCAGTTCTGCTTGGCTACACGTGGAGTCATCCTTCCCTTTCTACCTTCCTTCTTCCTTCTCATCTTCTTTCATTTCCTTATTTTTCCTTCTTTTCTCCCTGTTTTTTCTTCTGTCTTACCTCTTTCCCTTCTTTTCTGCCTTTTCCTCTCAGTTTCTTCTTTACTCTTCTTTCTTTTTACTTCTTTATCCCCTGTAAGTCTCATCAGCTCTTCCTCACTTGTCCAGCCTGTATCTTTGCAACTGTCACTAGTGGGCTGCATAGAGGTCTTTCACAGCTTATGGAAGGCTAGGATCATTCACTACTAATGAAGTCACAGTTCTCACCATCCACTTGGCCTCTAAGCCAGCACTTTGCTATCTTCCTGTTGGTGTCCTTTGCAGCGTACCACTGCCAGAGCAACAGCAAGTAACACTGCTTCTTTCCCTCAGTGTAGTACAATCTGTTGACCAGGTTTGATTCTTTACTGGCTTACTTCAAAAGTTCTTTTCACTTCCACAATGCCTCATATATGTGTAAAACTGATATCACATACTCTGAACCTATATAAATGGTCACTCACTGGGACTTGGACAGCCAGAGACTGGATCATGGCAACCAACTTGACTTTTGGGGCTGAGGTTCCACTGGGGAGAGTGTTTACCTCAAGGACCTTGCTGTGGCTGACAACCACATAGCCCGCCCTCTGGAGTCCACTCTTTGTGAAGCTACTCCTACTTGTAAAGAACTCTAAACCAGTGTCCACCAGGGGTTGAACCTATGCATCTGGGTGACTGGCAAGGATCACACCTACCATCTGGTCACGATTATGATGGACAAAGTCTTCCAGGGACAGGTCAAGGACAGGGGTGGCCAGAACAGGAGGAACAATGGAATTGGGTTTGCATGCTGGCATTATTGACCAGCAAGGCTGGCTCTGAATTACTTGGTACTCACTCTTTCTAGTGGGACGTTCTCTCTGCTAGTGGCTCCCCTCTTTACAATATGAATATTCGTTCTCTCTCAGAGGGGTTCAGGTCAGGTCCTAGGTCTTCTCTCAGGGAGCCCATTCTGTTGTGTTGCTACTGGTAAGGCAACCTAGTACTTCCTGCCTTTGTCTTCCTGTTGCCATAGGCCTTGAATGCCAACTTGACTAGGTGCCTGATACTCCTAGCTACTCCTGCTCTATTTTGCAAAGCTCATTCTCGATGTCTGGGGTACATTGTCCTATAAAAACACTATTAACCATGCAAGCATTTGCAGAGCCCTCTGGATCGCCCCTGTAGCATAGTAGTCAAGTGCTATGTCTGCTAACTAAAAGATTGGCAGTTCAAATCCACTACGCACACCTTGGAAACTCTATGGATCAGTTCTACTCCGTCCTGTAGGGTCACTGTGAGTCAGAATTGACTCGTCAGCAGTGGGTTTCTTTGTTTGTTTGTTTCTGGCTCCTTATCAGTATACTGTTTAAATGTTCTATAAATTCTTTTGAGGAAAACTGTAGGATTATCATCTTTATGCTGTTTAATTTCATATAACTTGTTCCATTTTAAGAACTTAAGCACTTTGCCTTTAACACCCACTAAAGACAGTCTTGATAGCAGGTAAGCTTATTGTACTCTGCCATGCAATTGTGTTACCAGAGTGGGTTGTGAAGGGGGGTGATGGCTTTGACTGCATCTCTAGTCAGCTGAGTGTCCTGTCACCTCTGGGATTCCTCTCAGACCTTGTCTACAAATATCAGCCTCTCTTCCACAGAGAGGAAGGTGCTTAGGAGAGATTGACAGTCTGCCCAGCTGGGATCAAGAGTTCCAGACAGCAGTAAATAGTTCATACGATTTCCTTGGCTTCTGGCGACATCCTGAGGTGTTACCTCCCCAGTTAAGCAGGTCTGCTATACTAAAGGGAACCTGGCCCCTGTTTGCCTCTTGTGTTGTTTGGCAGAGGAGATACCAGTTTGGGGCTGGCCCTCCTCATTAGCTGTGTTCTGGCCTTGTGGCACCCTGGGCCACATTGGTCCCTTGATAGGATGTCTCCCTCTCTCCCTTCACACCCCTCTCACCCACGTGGGGTGATGGCAAGGAACATTGCCCACGGCATTTGAACTACTCTCCCTGTTTAATGATGTATCCCTTCTCCACCACCACCACAATGGTCCAGCAGAAGAGCCTCATAAAATTCCAGAGTTGTTAAGACCGCTCATCACTAGCACCGTGACAGTGCAACAGGCTTTCTCTCTTTCCTAGAAACACAGCTGGATTTATTCCAGTTCTTTAACATCTGCCTTAAGGGTGGACACTTCGGCATATTTTTAGTATTATTCCTATTCTTATGCCCACACACTCATGTGAAGACAAAGTGCATCTGTTGCAAACACATTCAAACAGAATGATGCCCTCTTAACCTAGAGGAACATGTACGATATAGACGAAGAACCAGTGCTAGAAAGACATCCCCTAAACCGAAGCTAGAACCCTAAACCAAAGCCGGAACTAAATCTCAATCAAGACCTTACCAAAATCAATGACTATAAACTAAATTACAGGTTTTCTGTTATACGAAAAGAGAAATAAGGGAAGGGAAAGAGAAAGGAGAATCTTCCCACAAAGGCAAGGTAATCTCCAGTGGACTTAAATACCCTTTCCAAATTATTAGTACACTAATAGGGTGACCATAGATAGACACAGATGGATACAGATCAGGGATTGTGCAGACCATCACAGAGATGGACACAGGACACAGTGAGTACCAAATCAGGTGTGAGGACCACAACCCCACTTCCCTCATTTTGCAGCCTTTGGGGTCATGTCTTAGGACTCCACTGTTGCTGCTCTATTCTTGCCCAGCTCCCTGAGGAGAGAGGGCTCCCTTCTCCCTCCCTACAACCAGTAGAACAACCTAGTCCCTCAAGCTTACCTTACCTTAATTCAGAGGTCTCTTCCATCCAGTTTCCAGGTTTGGGGAAGGCTGCAAAGGAGAGAGAAGTGTCATGGGACAGGGAAACATTGGCAGCAGCTTCCCCCCACCACCAGGTAATTCTGGCTTCTCTGCAGGAAAGAAGAAGAGAGGAGAATAGCATTTACCCTCATAGACTTGCTTCCTTCTGACCATAGACATGCATGAAACACAAGTACAACACATTGCCCACTCTTGTGCCTGATTTAGTCAACGTTTCAATGTCTGCAAGACTTTGACTTGGTTTTGCCTAGCTTCACAGACTTCCTGGAAAAACCTCAGATTGAAATGGCCTTGACTCTGACCTATGCCCACCTGCAGCCTGTGGTTGCTGAAACACTGTAGTGATCACAGAAACCGAAAGATAGAAGGCGAATTTTATTAGTTTTGCTCTGTTAAAAAGTTAGGGCTATAGTTACCATTATTAAACATTTTTACAAAATATGATTTCATTAGTTGATTTTCTATAAGCATTTATAATCAGTAAAAATAGCAGGCATTTAAGACTTTGTTGGTACGCATATTTGCTTGTACACATATTCCTTGTTGTTTGAAGTCACTGACTCATGGTGACACTGGATACAACAGAATGAAACACTGCCAGGTCCTGTACCACCATGACAGTCTTGCTCTGTTTGAGCTCATTTTTGCAGCCATTGTGCTAATCCATCTCACTGAGGGCCTTCCTCTTTTCTGCTGATCCTCTGCCTTATCCAGCATAACATCTATCTTAGTCATCTAGTGCTGCTAGAACAGAAATACCACAAGTGGATGGCTTTAACAAACAAAAATTTATTTTCTTACACTCTAGTAAGCTAGAAATCCAAATTCAGGGTGTCAGCTCCAGGGGAAGGCTCTCTCCCTCTGTCAGCTCTGAAAGAAGGTCCTTCTTATGAATCTTCACCTGGTATAAGAGGTTCTCAGGCACCAGGACCCTGAGTCCAAAAGACACACTTTGTTCCTGGTGCTGCTTTCCTGATTGTATGAAGTCCCCAGCTTCTGCTAGCTTCCCTTTCCTTTTATAAGAGATAAAAGGTGGTGGAAGCCATCCCCAGGGAAACTCCCTTTATATTGGATCAGGGATGTGAACTGGGTCAGGGCATTATAATTTCACCAGAATCCTCTTTAACATAAAATTACAGTCACAAATGGAAGACTATCACATAGTACTGGGAATCATAGCCTATTCAAACTGATAACATACACTTTGTGTGTGACATCATTTAACCTATGACAATATCCTCCTCTAGGGACTGACTTTTCCTGATAACATGTCCCAAGTACATGAGATGACGCTTCCCATTCTTGTTTCTAAGGAGTTTTCTGGCTGTGCTTCCTCTAAAGCAGGTTTCTTCATTCTTTTGGCAGTTTATGGCATGATCCAATATTCCTCACCAACACTGTGGTTCAAAGGTGTTGGTTCTTCTCTGCCAAGCCAGCCAAGTTCTTCTCTGGGCTTCCTTATTCATTGTATAACTTTCATATGCATATGAGACAGTTGAAAATATCATGGCTTTCATCTGGCACACCTTAATCTTCAAAGTGATATCTTTGCTTTTCAACACTTTAAAGAGGTCTTTTGCAGCAGATTTGCCTAACACAGTATGTCATTTGATTTCTGCTATCATGGGTGTGATTGTACATCCAAGTCAGAAAGAAAT
This sequence comes from Heterohyrax brucei, assembly GCA_028571685.1. Lineage (NCBI taxonomy): Eukaryota > Metazoa > Chordata > Mammalia > Hyracoidea > Procaviidae > Heterohyrax > Heterohyrax brucei. The sequence continues at coordinate 16,961,946 of CM053141.1, read as the reverse complement.
CACTGGAAACTTGAATCTTTTCTCCATTGTCATGGTGCTATTTATTGGTCAAGTTGCCAAGAATTTTTTTTTTAATGTTAAGGTGTGATCCACACTGAAGACTGTGGTCTTTGATCTTCGTCACCAATGCTCAGCTCCCCTACATTTTCAACTAGGTTGGTGCCAGCTACCTAACGCAGGCTGTTAATGAGTCTTCCTCCAATCCTAATGCCACTTTCATCTCCACACAGTCTAACTTCTCAGATTATTTGCTCAGCATACAAATTGAATAAGTATGGTGAAGGGATACAACCTTGATGCATACCTTTTCTGGTTTTAAATCATGTAGTATCTCTTTGTTCTGTAGGACCAGCTGCACAATGAAGTGTTCTGTAATACCCATTCTTCACAATGTTATCCATGATTTGCTATAATCCACACAGTCAAATTCCTTTGTATACACAATAAAAAACATAGATTTTTCTAGTATTGTCTGCTTTCAGCTAAGACCTGACATCAGCAATGATATCCCTTGCTCCACATCCTCTTCATAATTTCACTTGAACTTCTATACATTCTCTATCAACTTACTGGTGCAAGCATTCTTCAATTATCTGCAGCAAAATTTTACTTGCATGTGATATTAATGATATTATTTAATAATACCCACATTTTGCTGGATAGTCTTTCTTTGAAATGGGCATGAGTATGGATCTCTTCCAGTCAGTTGACCAGGTAGCTCATCCTCCAAATTTCTTGCCATAGACACATGAGCACTTGCAGTGTTGCACCTGTTTGTTGAGCAGTTCCTGCAGTCTTGTTTTTCACCACTGACTTCAGGGCAGCTTGAACTTCCTTCAGTACTATTGGTTCCTGATCGTGTGCTATCTGCTAAAATGACTGGACATCGACCAATTCCTTTTGGTACTGTGACTCTGTGTTCCTTCCATCTTTTTTTATGATACATATCTCTTAGGCCAAGGGAATTAAAGTCATAAAAAGCCACATGAGAACATAAAACCAGAAGTTTCTATGATGAGGTTTCAAATTGCATTCAGATCAAAAGACTTCTGGATTACCCATGCCATAATCTAAAAACCTAGGACACTGAATTGGTGATATTTATTAAGGTATCAAAGCTATAATACTAACCATAACTCTGTAGCTAAGGAAATAACCAAAACTTTGCTCTAAGATTTACATTCAAAGATATTTATCGTGATGTCACACTGTTTGTAATGGGAAGTAACTTAATCATCAACAAAAAGGAATTCAAAATATGAGGAAATAAAATAGCAATTTTTTCAGGAAATAATTAAACATTAGGAAAACGCTCATCTCAAAATAAGAAATAGGAAAACACAGTCTACAAAGAGGAGGTGATATTGATGTTTAGACAAAGAAGCAGGGGAGAGACAGAGATGCAGTGAAAACCTGAAAGGAAACACATCAAATTTTCAATATTTTCCACACTGAAACAGGTCTAATGCATAATCAGGAAAAAGTGCGTGTGTGTGTGTGTGTGTTTGTGTGCATTTTAAGTAATTTCCAAGGATAAATAGTATAATTTGCAGCTAAAATCATTGCAGTCCAAAGATAGGTAGCTGTAGCAATAAGTGCTTCTCCTGTTCAGTCCAATTCAACTTACTAAACAATGGAAACTAAATTATCTCCAGGAAGCTGCAAAAAAAGAAAGTGAGGCATTTTCCCTCCCCCTGCCAAAAAAAAACTCCCTGGGTTGGCTACAGCCCAACATATAGATAACAAATTTTAAAGGCATCTTAAAATTTTACCACACTTCCCCAACCATGAAAATCTGAAAAGGGAAATGGATAACATGCCAACAATTTGATTAGGTAGGGGAAAAAAAAATGTTTTCCTACAGTATTTGTGGGCCAAGGTTACGGGGAGAAAATGGGAGTTTTAATCAAAATCAGCTCTATGTCTTCCCTGACTGAATTATGAAGTATAAACACCAAGTCTAAGAGATAAATCTCAAATTTTCAGCTTTAATACAGATACCCACTGACATGAGCATGCTCAGTTACTTCCCTCACCCTCATTGGATAACTTCAGCTAAAGCAGAGGAAGGCTCCCAAGCTTGCTGCTCCCACGGAGGGCCCTTCCTCGGAAAGAAAGGAAAGGAAAAGAAATTTCTGTGTCCACCACAACATAGGAACGGCATTTCCAAGTGGCATCTTAGACTCTAATAATGATGGAAAGATACATGGCAGTCCTGACTCCCAGTATCTGTATATGTGACCTCTTTGGAAAGAACATCATGTGCAGGTCTAATTAATTAACATGCAGATGTACTACAATAGGGTGGACCCTAATCCAATATGACTGGTGTGCTTATGAAAAGAGAAGAGACACAGACAGACAGAGGGAAAAATGGCCATACGAAGACAGAGACAGAGATATGAACTATACTGCCACACACCAAGGAACACCTGGGGCCACCAAAAGCTAGAAGAAATGAGGGACAATTGTCCCCTAGAGACTTTGGAAAAAGTACAGCCCTGCCACCACCTTGATTTTGGACTTCCAGCCTCAGAGTTGTGAAAGAACAAATTTCTGTTATTTTAGATCATCCACTTTATGGTAATTTGTTACAGCATCTCTAAGTACTTAATACAACAGGGGTAAAAATGTGGAGCGGAATTTCAAACTCTCATGGAATCCAGACTTTCTGGAGCCATTAAGGCTGGATGAACTCTTGAAACTACTGCCTTTAGGGTGTCTTTGAAACTTAAACCAAAAATAGCCCCTTGGTGGTACCTGGTCACCACCAATGACAGCAGTGGTGGGGCACACAATGTTGACTCCCAGTGGCAACAAGAGAAAAAAAGGGGTGCACATGAAGAACTCCAGTAAAAGACTGCAACTGATGGTCTGAAGACCTGAAAGTTGTCCTGGGAGCATTCCTCCTAGACCTGCTACTGCCCCTCATCATAAATCATTACTGAGGTCAACTCTTCAGACAGGAATGGATTGGTCTTGGGGACACAGAATGACCATATGGTGTATGAATGCCATGGATTGACTCATGCCCCCCCAAAAATATGTGTAGCCATGTGGCTGGGCCATGACTCCCAGTATCTTGTGGCTGTTCTCCATTTTCTGGTTTTTCCTATACTGTATGTTAAAGGATTAGGGTGGGACTGTAAATCCCTTTATAAGATCACCTCCCTGCTCCACTGTAAAGGGAGTTTCCCTGGAGTATGGCTTTCCCCATCCTTAATCCTTTCATCCTGCAAGAGATAAAAGGAAAGAGAAGTATGCAAAGAATTGGGAACCTCACACCATCAAGCAAGCAGCACCGGGAGAAGAGCGAGTCCTTCAGACCAGAGGTTTCTGTGCCAAGACGCTCCCTGGACAAAGACTGATGCAATAACAGACCTTCCTCTAGAGCCAACAAGGGGAAAGCCACCCTGAATATGGACCTGCAGCCTACCGGACTGTGTAAGAATAAACTTTCCTTTGTTAAAGACACCTACTCTGTGGTACTCCTGTTAGAGCAACCCTAGCTGACTAAAACAGTGAACTTTATGGTTCTATGTATCTATAGGATGCTATCCTACTGACTTCTCACTGGAAGGGAGAGGAGAGGGTAGAGAGGAGGGAACAGGAGATTGTTAAGAGGATATGACATGCATAGAATAGACAGCAGGAGTGTGCTGTCGCCAGGCAAGGAGAGCAGAAGGAGCTGCAGTTAGGTGGGTATTTTAGTCAGTTAGTGCTGCTCTAACAGAAATACCACAGAGTGGATGGCTTTAACAAAGGAAGATTTATTCTTACACAGTCTGGCAAGCTACAAGTCCAAATTCAGGATGTTTGCTCTTGGTTTTCCCCCTTGCTGGCTCTGGAGGAAAGTCCGATATTGCATCAGTCTTTGCCCAGAGAACATCTTGGCACAGGAACATCAGGTCTGAACGACAGGCTCTTCTCCTGGTGTTGCTTTCTTGATGGTGTGAGGTTCTCAATTCTTTGTCTGCTTCCCTTTCCTTTTATCTATTCTTTTGACACTGTGGCAGCTTAGCTTCTTACACTGTTTGTCTCTTAAGCTTCTGCTTCCTGTGGACACAAGGCCAGGGCCTTACCTGCCCTGCAGGGGCAAGTGTTCCAAAGCTTTGCAGCTCCACTGATTTAAGTGCCTGGAGGCACTTCACTCTAGCTAGAAAATGTCCTGCACAGAGGCACTCAGCTCTCTCACTCAGTGGGTCAACAAGGCTAGCTCTACCGATTCAAGTGCCCAGAGGCACCCTGTTCCATGAGGAAAACTCTGTGCAGAGACACTTAGTTCTCTTGCTCCATGGGTCAGCTCCAGCACTGCCTCTGGTTCTGTTGCTGCTGCTGCTGTCATCAGTCCTCTGTTACTTATTTCTCACCATCTGCACCTTCTTCACTGTTAACAGTCCTCAGTTCCTTCTGGGTCTTCTATCCAACTGCAGTTACAAAACTGCTTCCATATTTGTATGTATTTGCTAGAACAGCACCCCACTCCTGGTACCAAATTGTCTTAGGCTGGGTTTTCTAGGGAAGCAAAACAGGTAACACATGTATGCATAAAGAAGTATTTATGCATACATATAGAGACAGTACAAGGAAAGATAGATAGATATATAGGAAACAGCTCATGCAATTGCAGAAGCTGAACATCCCAAGTCCTGGCACAAGCTTCACTCATGGGAGCTGGTGAACCCAAGGTCAGCAGGTCAGAGACCAGAGCTCTAGATTACCAGTTGTGTAGGTGGGCGGATCCCAAGCTGGAGGCGAGACGGAGCTGCAGAGGCTGGTGAACCCAGGATCGGCAGGTCAGGGAACAGGACTCTCAAGCACCAGCTGTAAGGATTGATGAATCCAACAGCTGCTGGTTCAAGTCCAGGAACCAGACACCAGAAGAGAGCAGGAGTTGCTGACTACGCGAGCAGACTGGCAGTAGGTGGTGGAAGGAGAAGAGATGAGAGCTGAGGGGTGGGAAGTGACCACAGGTGCCACCCTGCCACTTAATACAGCAGCCAAACATGGAGTAACCAAGTTGACATAATCATGAGCACTACAGTGGGCATGCAAATTGAACTTGGATTGTGTACTTGCTCTCCATCACAATTTAAGAGGGAAAAAAAAGCAACCACTGAAAACCTTAAAAAAAAATCCCCTGGAATTTACTTTAAACCAAACAACAGTTTAACATGATTAGTAAAGAATGTCTGTCTTGAGCATTGTGTTCTTTTGAAGAACTATCTCTATGGGATCAAACCGACAACAGCAACTTGAAAGGTTCATAGGAAGCATAGCAGAGAATTTATGTTGATGGAGGAGGAACAATTTGAAAACAGAGGATGAGACAGTGTCTGAACACAAGTACTCAAGGTCAGGAATGCTGGCTTGCAATTCAGACAGACCCGGTAATGACAGAGGCTCACCAGGTGTAGTCGCATGTAGTCATGGCAGGTTTATTGGTACAGTGGCTGGAGGCAGGGACAGCATTCGCAGACAGCTGGCAGCAGCAGCAGGCAGACTTACCGATGGGCAGCCCCCAACAACAGCAGCAGCGCCTCAGGGCACAGTGACCTTATACACTGGCTTAGAACAAAGGTGGCTGTCAGCCCGATTTGAGCCCCAAGGTCATAAATAAGTTCTAAAACTACTGCCGAATCAGCTGAATTAGTCCCTGCTGGAAGGTCTGCTCCCAGCTGAAAGGCCTTAACTGATGAGCCAGTCAACCAGATCTTAGCAAAACAGTCTTCCATATTGTCCCCACAGAAGCGTTGTACAACTGGAAGGATGTAATCCACGTGATTGAACTGTACATGTAGAAATGGTTAAGCTGGTGTGTTTTGTTGTGTGTGTTCTCAATGCAACATAAAATAAATTTATAAAAATGTAAAAAAGACATTAATACAACAGTTATGATTAGATAAGCAGAAATACAGAGGAAAGGTAAGCAGTGAGGAAAGAACTAGACATGGGGTAAGAAGACTTTCCTTTCAAACTCTGTCAACCATTTAGCTTTGAGACTACTAACTGTGTGAAAGGCTGGCTCTCAGCCTTTGAAAATCTTGTTTGCATTTTCGTTGACAGAAATAATAGTCTCCACTCTACTTCTCTTTCAGGGCTGTTTTGAGGGTCTAGGAATTAGATGCATGAAAGGGCTTGCAAACTGCAATAGTGCTATCCAAGTTGCCTTTTACCTGTTTTAAAACTTACGAACTGCCAAAGCTTCCTAAATCTGCTAAGTGCATCACAGGAAACAATATCACGATGTTTTAGTTTCCTTGTTCAGACAAAGTGAGTAAACCACTAATTTGTTCTGAAATCTCTGGGCTTAAAACTGCTTATGTTACAAACATCAGCCTTTACAAGGCCATTTCCTTCTGGAATGCCAGCCAGGAAACATCCAAGCAAATTGAATGGTCCACGTCCAGGTGACCTAAAACCTAAGACATGAAACAACGTGGGCAAGTCTGAGTCACAGCCCACAGCCTGCATATGTCTTCCGGGGAGTGCTACTGTAGCTTGAGTGATAAATCATCAACTAGAGAAATATAAACACTGGCTACACAAACAAATTCCATTGATGAGCTCCTTAATGAACCTTTAATGAGTTACATATGGGCTGCAAACGCCCTGCAGTTTGCTCCAATGTGTTTACTTTTAGGGGAAAAAAAATGCATGAGTTCAACCCATCTTAGGACTCAGTGCAGGAGCAAAATGCAATTGAAACGTCTGCCTTTGGAATAGAAAGATGATTTCCAAAGTTGCTGGGGAAAGGGAGTAGAGGAGGGTTGCATCTGCCACTGATAAACGAAAAGCTTTGGAAATGTAATTCCCTAGAATAGGTCAGAAAGGAATAAAAGAGCAACGATATGTTTATCATGATAAGGGATGATTTATGAAAAATTCAGAACTTTCTGTTTACTATGCATAGTGTCGTCCACAAAGTGACTTTTCACAGTGAGGACTTGAAAATTACAGTGTTTTCTTCCTCAGACATTTTCTCTATTGGCTGAGATTTAAAATACACACACACACATACACTATTTCACTAGAATAAAGAGTTTAGAGTTTGTATAATTAAAGATTAGATAACAGAAGGCAGTAAAATCTATGATTTTTCCGTGATGACCCAAATCCACCCAAGCATTTCCATTTATGGATCCAGGGAAGCCCAGAGTCAAAAGAGCTAGGCAAGGAAACAGTAAGGAATGAGCTTTATCAAAACACTCAGCCAACAGTGCCCCTTTCTATAACTTTAAGACACTTTACACAGTCAGAATGCGACATGGATAGTCACTGATACTATGACTGTCCTTACACAGGACTCTTTTGACCTTCACAGGCCAAGGATTCTGACCTCCGAGAGATGGAGCTAAAGGTCAGCTCTCCCTGAATGGGACCAAACCAACCAGCTGCCATCAGGTCAACTGACTCATGGTGACCCTACTATATCAGAGAACAGTGCTTCATAGTTTCCAATGACTCATTTTTGGGGAAGTAGATCACTAGTCCTTCAGACATGCCTGTGGGTGGACTTGAACCTCCAATCTTTGGTTAGCAGTGAACACATTAATTGTTTGTACCACCAAGGGACTCTGGATGGGGTCAAGAAGCCAGTACATGGCCCATGACTGAGTAGAAATGAAGGGACTGCTGGGGTAAAGCCAACTGATCAATGGAAACACACTGTGCTGGGGAAAACTCCATACCCTGGGGATTAGGGTATGTTTAAAAAAAAAAAATTCAATATTTGGTCACTCTGCATTGCCAAGTCCAATCCATTCGTGTCCAAAGAGTGGATCTTCGTTCCCCGCTTTTGAGTTGATTCCAGCTCATAATGTCCCTCTAGGGTAGAGTAGAAATTCCCCGTAGGGTTTCTAAGACTATGAATCTTTATGGTAGAACCCCTTTTTTGGTCAGCAGCTGAGTGTTTTAACCACTGTGTGACCGGGACGCTGTTATTTCTGTTATTTGCTGCTCTTGGCTTTGATTTGTGGAAAGCTTTAAATAGCTGTGTAAGGTAGTTGGAAGTCTGAAGACTCTTTCAAAAGTCTCCCACATCAGATACCTGTTCAAGCTCCAGCCTGCAAGGAATGACCTTGAAGCTGGAACAAAATTCCCCATCCATCCGGCTGCCTCTCTTCTCTACACTGTGGTTGCAATTGCAACTGCAGAAATGAAACTAGGTGGACCCCACTGTCAAGTTCATGGTCTTTCTTTTAGGTTCTTCCATGTAGTCATGACAAATACATAGAGAATTGCTTTTCTACAGCACGAAGACTTAGGCACACCAATGCTTTTTCAGAAAAAAAAATACTTAATATATGCATACCTACATATATATGTATATAGGAAGAAGACAAGGAAGATCTGTGCCTCTAAAGCAGAGGGCTTCAACTGGCTCCCCTCTGCCACCTATGCCTGCTCGCTGTCATCTCTGCCTGCTGTCACCTATATCTGTTGACTGCCACCTATTTCTGCTGTCATCTACGCCTACGCCTACACATGTGCCTGCTGACTGTCACCTACACCTACTGACTGCCATCTGTGCCTGCTGACTAACTACCATCCATGCCTACGGATACTGGTGGGCTTTCTTCAGCAACTGTTTTTTAAATATACTTGTACTGTATTTTGTATGTTTGAAATCTATCTATCTATATATATACTTGTACTGTATTTTAGGAAAACCCTGGTGACACAGTGGTTAAGTGCCAGTTCTGTTAACTAAATGGTCCACCAGATGCTGTTTGGAAATACTATGGAACAGTTCTACTCTGTCCTATAGGGCTGCTACGAGTCACAGTTGACTTGACAGCACTGGGTTTGGGTTTTTTTGTTTGTTTGTTTTGTGCTGTGTTTTAGAGACAAAACAGCTAGGTTTCTATTGTCTGGTCACTGCTCCAGAAGCCCACTGTAAATATTCATGTTAACCTCCAACCATCCACAGGTATTGAAATTCAGTCTCCCAAGATTTTGAGAAAATCAACAAAGAAAGTTTCCAATTATTTTTGGAAAATTTTCAGTCTGTTTCCGACACGACCTAAATGTCTCATAAGTTCCCAAAATGACTTCTACAATTCTTTGGTTTGTTTTTTGGGTTTTGTTTGGGGGCATGACTTGAGCTGGAGACGTAGTTTAAGGTGTTGAATGATGGAAGCAAGCAACTTCATCTCCTAGTCCGTGTTAGCTTCTTATTTGGCAAACAGCAACCCTTCAGCCACCAGGGCTCAGACAGAAGTGAAATCATGAGAGATGCTGTAGGTTGCTGGGGAATAAAGCTTCCTTGCCTGCTCTCTGTCCTCATGCAACTTATGGGCACACAGCTATGAGATTATTTCAGCTGTAGGGAAAAAAATGCTTTTTAAAACATTCACTGTCACATTAATTCCAACTATAGAAACCCTGTAGGACAGAGCAGAACTGTCCCACAGGGTTTCCAAAGCTGTAATATTTACAGAAGCAGATCACTACATTGTTCTTCAGTGGAGTGGCTGGTGGATTTGAACTCCTGGCTGTTGGCTTAGCAGCCAAATGCTTAACCACTGTACCACCGGGAATCTTTAGGAAAAAGTTCCAAAACCCTTTGCTGTTGAGTCAATTCCTACTTGTTGTGATCTGGCAGGACAGAATAGAACTGTCCCATAGAATTTCCAAAGAGTGGCCAGTGGATTTAAATGGCTGATGCTTTCAGTAGCAACCAAACGCTTAACTAGTATGTAACCGGGGAAGAAGTTAAGGAGTTTGAAATGAAACATCCCTCTACCCATTTCTCATTGGTGGATTGATGGAGTTCCTGTTTCCTCCCCAAGAGGCACTGCCCTCTCCGTCCTCTACACAACATCTTTTCGGGTAAATTTTCATTGTCTTCACCCATCAGCTCCTTCTCTCCTTGTCTGCACATTGCACAGCTCAGACAACAACTGAGAAAGGGTACTTGGACAACCCTCTAACAGCTTCTTCTAAAACACCTTTCAAACTATCATGCACTGCTAGAGGGCATGTAAAATGCTGCAGCTGCAATGGAAAACAGTTTGATAGATCCTCAAACAGCTAAACAGAACAATACAATCCAGCAATTCCACCCCTAGATATACACCCAAAAGACTTGAAAGCAGGGACTCAACAGGTGTTCACATGTCAATATTCATTACAGTGTTATTTACAGTGGCCAAAATGTAGGAAAGACCCAAATTCTGCCAGCATGTGAATGGAAAAACAAAATGTGGTGTATTTATGCAATGCAATACCATACATAAAGAGAAACGAAGTTTTGATGCACGCTGCAACTACTAAATGATGCAGGAAGCACTGAAAGAAGATGGAAGGAATATTCAGAGTCACTATACCAAAAAGAATGGGTCAACCTTCAGTCATTTCAAGAGGTAGCATATGAACAAGAACTGATGCTACTGAAGGATGAAGTTCAGGCTGCACTGGAGGTATTGGTGAAAAGTAAGCCTCCAGGAATTGACTGACTACCAACTGAGATGTTTGGACCAATGTATGCCAACACCAGTAGATTTCAGGTCATGGATGTCAAAGATAAAATCTTTACACATTTCATTTTTGATAATTTTCAATTTTCCTAGATTCATACTTCGTACATTCCATGTTCCAATCATAAATGAATGCTTACAGCTGTTTGTTCTCATTTTCAGTTGTTCTTCATCAGCACATGAAAGTCACAAAGCTTTACTCCATTCACCTAATTAAGGTCAATTCTCCCTTGAGGAGGCAGTACTTTCTCTAGTGCTGTTTTGAATGACTTCCAACCTGAGAGGTTCATCTTTCAGCACTGTAGCAGACAATGTTCTGCTGCTACTTATAAAGTTTTTTCTGGATAATTGTTTTCAGAAGTAGACTTGCTGATCCTTCTTCCTAGTCTGTCTTAGTCTGGAAGCTCAGCTGAAACATGCCCACCATGGGTGAGCCTACTGGTATTTGAATACCAGAGGTGAAACCTCAGAGCAACATGAAAGCCCCCACAGTATGACAAACTGACGGACACGTGGGAGCCCTATAGGTCAGTTCTACTCTGTAATATAGGCTCATTATGAGCAGGAATCAACTTGACAGCACACACACAACATACATATGGTTCTAATCTCATCTGGGAATAGGGCTGGCTTTGTTATATTAATGAGGACACGACAGTATATAATGTGTTTTAAACCAACCACATTTGAGATACAAAAGGAACAGCTCAGGCACAGAAGAAAGTACAAATAGGAGAAGATTGATGCCCCCATGGTAACTGACAAGGAACAGAGGAACAGAAGCCATAAGGAGACGAGGGCCTTCCCCAGATCTAACAGAGAAAGATTCCTAGTGCTAATGTGCTGGATTCATATTTCCAGCCTCCTAAACTGTGAGAAACTCAATTTCTGTTTATTAAAGCCACCCCTTGTTGTATTCCAGGAAACCAAGGCAGTCGATCTCTCCTTGAGACTAGCTTCTGTTTGGAGTTCCCTTGTTCCTACTTATTCTCAGGCATCATCCATGACTTTGGCTTTTCAGCAGAGATTCTTTGAGTAAGAGTTTGTTGGGACAGGACATCGACTTCTCAGCATTGACTTTGCCAGTTACACCCCTCCTAACTGGACTGCCTCCTTAGAATGTGTGCCCTGGATGCTTCTCTTGTCCCACGGTAACCCTGCCCCATTCCCTGCCCTAAGTAACAATTAGCCTCCCTGAACCAGCTGAACTACCTACACAGGTACTTCCTGCCAACACACTACTGCATGCTTAGTTGTGTCTGGAAGCATATGCTTACACACACACACACACACACACACACACACACACACACACCAGTGCCTCTTCTCAAGTAGACAGACCTTCTCTTCTAAGATTGGTGTGGTGATGAAAACCCAAATGAAAACATTCAGTTGAAACACCTTGTCCTGAGATGTGTATTCTTCATTTAAGAGATTTATTTGCTCCATCGAGTCTCTAGCATAGCAGTGAAGGGTGTTTAAGGCACTGCTGTTGGACATTGGTAATCCTGACCTAGTTATAAGATATGTGAAAAAGTGGACAATGAGTCAAACAGGCTGGTTGGTATACAGTACTTTGCCTCTTAGATATACAAGCAGGAAAGAGTGCCAGACTCTTGTCAGCAAAGCTGCTAAGACTATTAATTGCTACTTTTGTTTTCATTAAGGAGAGGTATCACAAAAGTGAAAATATACAGTGCTCATTGATATGCTGAAGACAATGAGGAAAAATGCCAAAACTAATTCAGTCACGTTGAAAGCTATGCTTGAAAAGACCTGAAGGTGATGGTGAGATGCCCGTGAGTCAACTTGAGGCATTTTTTAGTGAAAGACATGAATACAAGAAAGCATCACTTTGCCCTTCTTAAAAAACAGTCGAAAAAGTTACATTGGTTCAATCCATTTTTCCTTACTGTTGCAGTTCATTTCAAGTTCAAATTATTTTCCTATCTTGAAACTTCTGTATATGCACAGAGCAATACTCACTAAAGAAGACAGCCCACTTGAACTCAAGGACACTTATTCACTGTCGCAGCTCTCTGGAGGGAGCACTGTTTCTACCCAGGAGAAGAGGGTAGCATTCTTTAAGGTCCAGGAGAACAGCTTGTTGCTTCGTTGAACTCCCTACACAGATCTCTTCCAGAAGGCCATTCCTCACCTATCAGTTCTTGATCTTGTCGCACTACTGAATGAGACTTGTTCAATACATCTTTTAAAGGATAAATCAGTGCCAAGGGGAAGGTAGGAAATAAGTGGGGCCCATCTGTTTCCTGTGAGGGGGCAAGTGTGACCTCCAGTCCTGTTGTTATTAGAGGCCACTGAGTCAGTTCTGACTCAGAGTTACTATATGGACAATAGAAAGAAGCACTGCCTGGTCCTGTGCCTTCTTTACAGTCACTGTTATTCTTGAGTCCTGAGACTGCCATTTGTGCAGGACTGGTGTCACTGAGGTTCTACAAATGCAGATGCTGTTCTGGTGCTCACTCCTCTGTCCTTGCATGAAAAAGAGGCCGAAAACACAAAACAAGACAAAATAAGTAAATTCAGCACTCTAATCTAGTTTAGAATTGACACAATTCTGTTGTGGAGGAGTTTTCCTTGTATGATAGAATTTCTCACTCTCTGTTTGTTTAATACTATTAATTTAAAAACCGTCGTGTTGAAGAAGAATATTGGTTATACCATGGACTGCCAAAGAACAAACAGATCTGTCTTGGAAGAAGTACAATCACAGTGCTCCTTGGAAGCAAAGGTGGTAAGACTGTGTCTTACATACTTTGGGCATGTTGTCAGGAGGGTTCAATCCCTGGAGAAGACATCACACTTAGTGACGTAGAGGGTCAGTGAAAAAGAGGAAGACCTTCGGTGAGATGGACTGACACAGCATCTACAACAACGATCTTAAGCATAACAATGATTGTGAGCCTTGTACAGGATCAGACTATTGTCTGATTTTGGACTTGCCAGCCCTCTTGTGTTCTGTTGTACATACAGCTACTCTGAGTCAGAATTAACACAATGGCACCTAACAACAATAAAACATTAATGTGGAAAAAAACTAAGATTTATGAATTAACAACCAGTGGCATCAGTACTGGAAAGTGGTTAAGTGCTACAGCTGCTAACCAAAAGGTCAGCAGTTCAAATCTACCACATACCGCTTGGAAACTCTACGGGGCAGTTCTACTTTGTCCTAAAGGGTCATTATAAGTTGGAATTGACTTAATGGCAATAGGTAGTACAGCTTAACAGCTGAAAAAGATGAAGTCAATCAGCTTATAGAATCATCTCCCTAGTTCAGATCATGGCTTTGCTGCGTATGTGACTGAACAAGCTGTTTAGCTTCTCTGAGCCTCAGCTTCTCCATCTGCAAAACGGAAACAATAAAAATACCTACCTTCAACTATTGTGGTAATGGTTCAACATATTGATGCTTGCCAAGCACTTATCACTGTGTCTGCCCTAGGGCAAGGGATCAAACACAGGTATCATTATGCTATGAGGGGTAATTTTATGTGTCGACTTGACTAGGCTAAGTTGCGCAGTTGTTTGGTAAACATTCTAGATGCTGTTATGAAGTAGTTAAAAGCAAAAAAAACCTGTCACCACTGAGTGGATTCCTACTGACAGAGACCTTATTAAGACAGAGCAGATCTGTCCCATAGGGTTTTGGGAGCAGTAATGTTGGCAGAAGCAGACTGCCATATCTTTCTCTTGCACAGTGGCTAGTGGGTCCAAACTGCTGACTTTTCAGTTAGGAGCTGAGTACTTAACCACTGAGCTACCAGGACTCCTTAAAGAAGTAGTTACCCATGATTAAATCAATTGCCCTTGAGTAAAAACAGATTACTTCCATCACGTAGGAAGACCTCATCCAAACAACTGAAAGATTTAAGAGCAAAAAGTTATTTTCTCTGGAGTGCATTTTGCCTCCAGAATATAAAATTTTAACAGAACTCCTTCACATTCCTGTCACCTGACCTGTGGATTTTGAGATTAGGGACACAGACTGCAGGAAGCTCACCTGTTGTCTGACCTACAGATTTTTGACCTGCTAGCCCTCAACAAGTACATGAGTCTACTTCTTAGAATCTCTCTCGAAATCAAAGCCCGTTCTCATTTAGTCAGTTCTGACTCACAGTGACCCTATAGACAGAATAGAGTTTCCATAGAGTTTCCAAGGAGTACCTGATGAATTCAGACTGCTGACTTTTTGGTTAGCAGCTGTAGCACTTGAGCTGTGCCACTTGGGTTTCTTCTCTCTCTCATACACACATATATACCCCAGAAAATGAGAAAAAGAGAAAAAGACCAAACAATTGTCATGTTTTAGTCATCTACTGCTGTTCTAACAGAAATAACACAAGTGGATACCATCAAAAAAAGAAAAGTACGTTCTTACACAGTCCAGTAGTCTACAAGTCCGAATCCAGGGTGTTCACTCCAGGGGTAGGATTTCCCTCTGTTGGCTCTGGAGGAAAGTCCTTGTGTTGCATCAATCTTTGGTAGGGAAGTATCTTGGCTCAGGAACCTCAGATCTGAAGGCTGTACTCTTCTCCCATTGTTGCCTTCTTGATTGATATGAGGTTTCCAACTCTCTGCTTTCTTCTCTCTCTTTGTATCTCTTGTAGGATAAAAGGTGGTCGAGCTGTATTCCAGGAAAGTTCCCTTTACCATGGAGCAAGTAGGTGACCTTTGGAAGGGATTTACAGTCCCACCCTTATTCTCTTTAACATACAGCATAGGAAAATCACAAAATAGAGGACAATCATAAAATATTGGGAATCACGGCCCAGCCAAATGGCCACACACATTTTGGGAGGAACGCAGTTCATCCATGATATGCTATCAAGTTCATTTCAACTCCTCACATTTCTATGTGTGTCACAGTAGACGTGTTCTCTGTAGAGTTATCAATGACTGATTTTTTGGAAGAAGATCGCCAGGCCTTTCTTTCAAGATACTTCTGAGTAAATTCAAACTAACAACCTTTTGGTTAGCGGTGAACGCATTCACCATTCCACCATCCAGGGATGGACCCCATCTATTTGTCTGTCTGTCTACCCACCTATGTCTGTATATCTCTGTAAAAATTTACAGGTTTTGTTTCTGCAGAGAACGATGGCTCCGAAAAATGGTTGATGTTATTCAGATTTCTTTAAAACTTTGTAAATATGCAAGATTCTTCAAAGAAATCTCTTCACAAGAGCATTTTAAAAACTTTCAGCTTAGGCTTGGAAGGTAACTGTGGCCCTTTGGGAAGAAGCTGAGCAAGTCTAATTCATCAACACCGAATGTATCATCCAAAATTAGTGGTCACCCATATCCTAAGGCCCATTACACTAAAAGCGTTGTCTTTTTTAACCCAGAGTCTTCAGTTGTTGTTAACAATGAAGTTGTCTGTTTTTCTAGCAACTGACCTATTTTATTACAAGCAGAATAGTGTGGATGCCGTCTTTAAGGCTTGGAGGCAAAAGTCACTTTTCAAAGAGAGAGTAGCCACCAAAAAAAAGGAGAAAAACGAACTATTAAGACACAGAGATGCTGTTTTCAGGTAAACATCTCAAGGAAAGAAAAAAAGGTGGGCACCAAAGCTAAAGGAGAGATGCTGCGGGAGAAATCGGTTCTGCATAACTAGTGCATCTTGAAAGTACAGCGAGGAACAGGAAGTCTCTGAGAATTGTCATCTCACTCTTGTTTCCTCTCACTCTACCATCTGTTTCCAGTGATACTCTTAGCTGAGCATCTTCTGACTTCCTTCTCCTTCAGTGAAGGCACAGACATTACTGACATTAACTTCAACCTATCCCTGAAGTAAAACCACACCTTGGGCTAGGAGGGTAGGAGATACTGTGAAGGTGAACCAACAAAAACACTGGCCACTGCTTGCCTTTAGCTCAGAGGAATCATTCTCCCTTCTGGCCAACTGCTCCATCTGTAGAGAAGACAGACCAGATGAGAAAGCAGCACAATGGGCTGCAGCTCTTACTCTTAGAGGGCTCCCAGAAGGCGATGCATCAGCCCTTCTCTACCACTGGCTGCTGGAGCGAGACTCGGAAATCTGATTCCAGGTCTTGTTTCTAGCATCTCTGAATGACCTTGCCCCTTATACACTTGTTTGTCCACTACTAACCCAAGAAAAGTATTGAATACATTGATGTCACACTTCTGTAAATCATCGACTATGTGACTTTTAAGTTAACAGGTAAAAATGTACACAGCACTCCAAGGGCTATAACTTCACTATTGTCATGACATTGTTGACTCTAGATTCTGCCTGCACAGTGTCCAGATTTAGGGAGAAATCGAGTTAAACACCAAAGACAAACCCAAACTCACTGCTATGGAATCAATTCCAACTCATAGCAGCCCTCTAAGACAGAGTAGAACAACTCATAGAGCTTCCAAGGAGCACATGATGTATTTGAACTCCTGACCTTCTGGTCAGCAGACGCAGCACTGAGCCAGTACACCACCAAGATTTCCCCTGTAACTCTATAACCTTTCATTTCCTTCTATGTGACTGTTGTCCCTCTGGATCACTGGTAAGCGATAATGTTGAAGCAATTGATATGGTCACTTCCACAGCTAAAGACCCTACTAAAGGTGACTGCTACCTTCAATAACTTGAGGCAAAGAGCTTGATTTCAAAGTCAAGCTGAACTAGATCACAAACTTTTCTCAATCACTTACTTGTTTTGTGAGATCTTGAGCAAGATGATGAGCACTCTGCATCTCTTTATCTTCTATGGTACAATAACTGGCTCTTAGGGCTATAATAAAGTTTAACATCAGTGGAATAAGCATGGCTATAAAGACACTCAACAAATAGTTTCTTCCTGCTAGAATCAGCCCCATTGAGACCCACATGCCAACAAACTCTGTTTCCGTGGCTGCTTCTCAACTTTCCATAACAGAATACCCATCCAGAAATTCTTTAAATGTCTCCTTTCAGACTATTGCTTTTATGAGTCTGGTGAACTGGTATCCTTGTTCAGTTCTTGTGAAATAACTGCGTTAGTATGCACTTTCCACATCTTTTTAAAAGACTGGCTCAAAAAAATTATCAGTAATAATAAATTTATTTAAATTATTGGCTTCCTCACTTCTGATGGTTCCCAATGGGTTAGTAAGTGGAAAACCCCTTTGTAAATCTAGAATATGCCATCATAAATACTGTTATTATCATATGAATGCCATTATTAATGTAAACTTAATAAAATGAGATGCCATATTAAAATCACAATTCAATGTTCTTAGGAAGAACCTCTTCTATAAATATTCCTAACCTGACAGAAACTTCTTCTAGACAAAGTATCCTGAGAAGCAAGAACTGGCAAGGGAGCAACATTAGCTATTACCTGTGATGGATAAATTATGTAATTGATGGCCTAGAGTTGAGAGTGGAAAGTTCCCAAATTGAGAAAGATGCAGTTGGTATGGGTTAAATGGTGACCCCCCTAAAGTGTGCATCATCTAGGCTAGACTATGACTCCCAGTATTGTGTGGTTGTCCTCCATTTTATGATCAAACGTTATTATCTCATGCATTGCAAATCTAACCTCTCTGATGTCAATGAGGCAGGATTAGAGGCAATTGCATTAACAAGGCAGGACTCAATCTATAGGATTATTTTGTATATTGAGTAAATCTCTTCTGAGATACAAAAAGACAGAAGAGAGCAGAGGAGAGGGAGGGGCTCCGACCACTAAAAAAGAAGAGCCAAGAGAGAAGCATGTCCTTTGGGCCCAGGATCCCTGTGCTGAGAAACTCACAGACCCAGGGGAGGATTGACGACGAGGCCCTGCCCCACAGAGCTAAAAGGCAGAAATCCTTCCCCTGAAGCTGGTGCCCTGAATTTGGACTTCTAGCCTCCTAAACTGTGAGAGAATAAATTTATCTTTGCTAAAGTCATACACCTGTGGTATTTCTGTTACAGCAACACTAGGTAACTAAGGCAGCAGTTATCATTCAACTCTAGTCTTCAGTTATTTTTTAGAAACATGAAACTTTTAGAATAGATAAAAAATCTTTCCTTTGGATTAAAAATGACAAATGCAAGAGAAGAAAGAGACATCACAATTGTCACAGGGAATAGACTTGGCAGTTTTGCCAAACAGGAGGATATATCTTCTAGAAAATTCATTCATCAACATATAGGTCATGTGATTGGAAAGAAGGAAGCAGTCTCCTCCCTTGAGCTCACCCAGGTGAGACTACCTGGTCAAGTGTGAATAATTGTCTTTCATTTGTTTACCAAGGCCAGTCTACGTTTCCTCTACAGGTTTTCTGTATTTGCCCCTTTTTTTGTCTCCACCTCTGTCCCCTGCATTCCCCTGAACCAGTTGGAGCCCTTCTCACCCCTTGATCCATTACTGCAATGCCTTCACATTCCCTCTGGTCATTTTCCATGCTCATTCTGTCCCAAATAGCAATGGTTTAGAACCTGAACTCGGGAGTCAGGTTAGCTGGGTTCTGCCTTTTGCACTTCCATCTATGTAACCTTGAGTAAATTGCTTAAATTAGCTCTTTCTCCATTGCCTCATCTAAAATGGGAGAAATGATTATATTTATCCCACAGAATTATTGAGAAAATGAAACCTTTTATTAATATAGAAGAAGTACCACAACAGTGGCTGCCACATAATAAGTGCTTATAATTTTAAAAAACCCGTTGGCATTGAGTCAGTTCTAACACATGGTGACCCAATGCATTTCAGAGTAGAACTGTGCTCTATCTATGGTGTCATCCGTTTTTCTAATTCTTTGTTTAGATTCTTACTGCCACTCCTGACTGAAGACTTGCCTTTCCCAAAGTGCCATTTAAAATACTGCATACCTTTCAAGTCTGGATCAAATGACATGTCATCCAGAAATAACATATAATAATCCCATCTGGAATGCTCTTTAGAAATGAGGATGGTGAGACTTTGACTTACTTATGCTAGACCAGTCATTACAAAAGACCAATTGCTAGAAAAGGATGTAATGTTTGGTACAGGGTCAGAGTAAACAAGGAAACCCCTCAATGAGATAGACTGACAAAACAGACACCACAAAGGACTCAAACATACCAGTGATTATGAAGACGGCAACCACGGACTGAATCATGTTCCCTGAAAAATGTATGTAGCAATTGGGCTGGGTCATGATTTCCAGCATTCTATAGTTATCTTCTGTTTTGTGATTGTCATTCTTGTATGTGTTGTAAATCCTAATCTACATCTGTGATTAATGGGGCAGGACTGAGTTATATTAAAGAGGATAAGAGCAGTACCATGAAACTCTGCCAAGATTCATCCGCATTATGGTTTAACGGTAGTTTCCTCAGGGGTGGCCTGCACTACCCTTTATCTCTCAAGAAATGAAAGGAAAAGAAAGCGAGCAGAGAGTTGGGGACCTCGTACCACCAAGAAAGCAGCAAAAGGAGCACAGCATGTCCTTTGGACCTGAGGTTCCTGCGCTGATATACTCTCAGACCAAGGAGATACTGATGACAAGGACCTTCTCTAGAGCCGACAGAGAGAGCCTTCCCCTGCAACTGGCACCTTGAATTCAGAGTTCAAGCCTCATAGACTATGAGAGAATCAACTTCTCCTTGTTAAAGCCATCCACTTGTGGTATTTCTTATATAGCAGCACTACGTGACTAAGACAATCAGAAGGACCTCACCACGTTCTGTTCTGTTACATGTAAGGTCACCAGGAATTGGACTCAACTTGATAACAACTAACAACAATCCCATTTGGAAAAATCATGCCATCCAGTATGTTTATCTGTCGTTTTATAACTCATAGGGCCACAGTCACCTTCCTTCTTATATTAGCAGAGTCATTGGGGTGAGGGGTAGGGTGGCGGTATGTATCAGAAGGAGTCACGAAAAGTTGCCCCAGATCACTCTCTGTGATGCTTTTGATCTTGCAAGGGAATATGTTAAATATTAACCTCTTTAAACATCAAGAGTTAAAGAAGGAAACAGAAGAAGACCTGTAGAGTTGCCCACCAGGGTGAAAGCCAATGGACGGTTCCTAAGAAGAGGGGATGATAGCATAGAGACTGGTAGGGACCTGTGGCTTAGGCACTTCAGTGAAGTAGTAATCGTATTGGAGTCATTTATGTCTCACAATACCACACTAATCTCAGCTGGGGATTTAGTGTTGAATTTCTAGTCCAAGGAAAGCAACTCTGTTTCATTCAATATTTACACCATCTTATATTTTGGATTCTTTAAATCATAAATGAATATGCCTTCTCACTGAATCTACTGTCTGGAAATCTTTCTTTCTGAAATCACAATTACCATCATATATTGTTTAAAGTGGAAATCCTCCAACCTTGAAGGACACTTAAACTACCTAAAAAGCAAATGAAATGTCCCAGGTCATTTTTATCCTAAAGATCTACTGCAGTACAGTTTGCTAGCATACAGGAAGAAACAGACATTAGATGCTATAGTAACTTCATGGAACCAGTTAGAAAATAACTACCTTCATGCACTTGTAAATTATGCTAGTTGGAATTTAAAGTTTCACAAACAGTTAGAAAAGATGAGATCTGTTATGAAAACTTTAGTTCCAACTATTACTTCACAGAGTGATAGAGTATGTTCCAATTTGGTGGGGGTAGGGGGGATAACCTATAATCAATAAAAATCTTAGGAATCAAGTCTCTTTCTATGTGTGTCTCTCCCTGTCTCTCTGTATCTCTATCTCTTGCATGCACATGTGCCATCTTAAGATTTTCATCATGAATATTTTTATGTACTAAGGACACAAAACAATAATTTTGTATAAGCAAAGGCCCCATGTAACTATCCCACTGATCAAGAAATAAATGTTTTCTTCCTCCCAGAAGCCCCACTTTTGCCACCTCCCAAATGCTACCCTCCTTCCATAAGCTCCGTAAGAGATGACATTATCTTGACCTTCTTGGTATCACAGGAATCATGTTTCAATAGTAACAGTGTATCATGCTATGGGTGCTAAAGCACTGACTTTGGTTATTTATAGATAAAATAATATACTCCACAATAATTCATTCATCAAAACAAACTAGTTCTTGTCACATTTATTCTGAATCATGGCAATTCTATGTGTGTCAGAGCAGGAAAGTGTTTCTTGGCTTTTCAGCGGCTTTGACCTTTTAGAAGTAGGCCTTCAGATGTTCTTCTGAGGAATGTCTGGGTGGACTCAAAGTCCCCACCTTTCCTTTAGCAGCCAAGTGCATTCACACACACAGACTCCAACTTGTCTACAATTCACGTTAATCTCTGACTTTTATAAAACCCAGAAAGAAACAAAAGGTAATCTACGATTTCATAGTAGGAAAACATAGTCTAACCCCTAAGACAGACAATGATTTCACAGGTTCATAGGTACCAGCAGAACGTGTATCTTTCCATGCTCACCTTTACATCCTTACACAGTAGGATGACCTTTTGTCAGTCAACCTGACAAATGAGCTGGGGATTAATACAGTCTGGGGGTTCACTAAGTGGAAGACAAACATTTGCACTTCATTCCGCTTTGGATAATCCAAAGGTTATACTGTTCTAGAAAGATAATCCATTAAGCATAGTTACTCAAGTGTCTGTCGATGCAGGGAAGAATTTATCAGGAGGCTGTCAGAGAAGAACCCAACCGGTGCTTCTCTATGGATCAAATTCAACCTACAGCCAAGGAGCCCACACCAGAGACAAGGCTGCAAGCAAATTTATGGGCCGGGAGACCACACTCGGAGCTCTGAGGGCTCCATGGCAGCCTCCCGTCCTCCTCAGGAGCCTTGGGTTTGGCGTCACCAACACTGAATTCTTCTAGACATTTACTGTGATCTATAGCTGCATTTTGAAGCTCATCCAAAGATAACTGCCGAGCCATCAAGCTTTATTTCTATTAGAGTACTCTGGAACTTATTGCATCCACATCGGACTTGGGAAAAAAAAAAGACCTTGGTTAGTGCTGTCACAGAAGCATCAAAATCCTACTTTTCAGTCATTAGGTACTTATAGACCATGAAAGCCCAATATTAAACGATTTTAAATGAGAACAGTTTTCTTCTTTGATTTTGAAGGTTAAGGGAAGGATACTGGAAATGCCCACAAATCCATAATTCCATGGATGGGTACAGGAGGGAAGAAAATTCCTTGTTAGTACTGTTTAAATTTGTACCACAAATAGAATGCGGTTTGCATTTCTTAAATAGTAAATTCAGCGGATCACTGGCTAGCAGACACAAATGTAGGACGGTAAATTCAGTAGGTCACTGGCAAGCAGAAGTACTAGATGAAGTTCTTGCATTATTATATGATAACAGCTAGAGGAGAAATGACAGGCTTAGAGTTGGGGAAGACAAGAAAATATTTCATAGATTTCCGACTCTTATATTTATCTCCAATACCACCAACTGTGAGATTATTGCTATATAATCTGGTTGAGCCTTGGTGAAGGAGTATAATACAGACAATACATATTGTATGTTTCCTAATACACATTCCAAGTTTTTGTTTCAAAATTTTTGAATATTGAACACAACTTCATACCTGCCAACCTTCAATCACTGATGCTCTCAGCAACCTTCCGTCTAACTCTCCCACGGTCCTTCCATGTAGAACAACATTCTGAAACACTGCCATCTTGTGGTCGCTCACAGAAAGAGCATACATGCTAACCAACCAACCAGCTGCCAAGAAATCGAGTCCAACTCACGATGACCTCATGTGTATCAGAGTAGAATTGTGCTCTGTAAGGTTTTCTATGGCAGCTTTTTCAGAATCAGATTTCCAGGGCTTTCCTCTAAGGCACTACTGGGTTGATTCAAACCTCCAACCCTTTGGTTAGCAGTTGAGCGTGCTGGCCATTTGCACTACTCAGGGACTCCACATGATGGCTTTAAAAAGGAAAAAAATTTTTAAAAAGCAAGCCACTGTCAACTCACAGTAACTCTCCAAACCTTCAAACACAGATCATCCAAGCGGGAAAACGTAGAGATTACAAATGGGTGCTTTGTAACTGGGGGGTAGAGGGGACCCTCCAAAATGTAATTTGTCAAAGATTTCATCAGCCAATAAGTGGCATTTATTTAACATATTGGTTTTTAAAATTATAAAAGTATGTCCTGGAAAAAACAAAACTGAATTAAGAGCAAAGTAAAAGAAGGCTCAAAAAAGACCCCAAAGACATCTGCCCATGGTAACCACCAAAAGGTAACTCCTGGTGAGGTGAGGTTTGTGCTCAGTATCCCAGAGAAAAGGTCAAGTCCAAGTCCTGCCCCTGCCCCTGTCCCTGCCCAACATTTTATTCAGAAGCTTTCAAACCTTGAAAGAAGTGAATGGACCATACCACAAGACACCTGTATGCTTCCCTTGGACTCAACTACAGCTGATTTATTGCCATGTTTTCTCGATCTCACTTTTTCTACCTACATTTTTGTTTCTGAATAATTTGACAGTAGGTTGCCGTCATCATGAGACCTCACCATGAAATACGTTGGCTTTCATTTTCCAACAGTAAGGGCATTCTTCTCCAAAATCACAATACCATTATTAGCCAAGTGCCGTCGAGTCGGATCCGATATTACACTTAAGAAAATTAACATCAAGTCAATTACATCACGTAACTTTCAATGCTCTCTAAAGATGTCTTTTGTAACTATATCCTCATCTGAGATCTATTCAAAGTTCACATATTGACAAAAGGACAAATACTGTATGAGACCCCTATGATAAGAACTTAAAAACAGACTCATGCATAGAAGAAAAGACTCTTTGATGGCTGCAAGGGTGGGGAGGGAAGGAGGGCAATGGGGGAGGGTTTAGACTAGACAGTTTACAGAAATTTGGTTGGGTGAAGTCTGTGACAGCACACACTAGAAAGAAGATTAGCGTTAACTGGACTTCAACATAACATGATTACCCCTCCCATCTTAACCCAACGTTGAAAGGACAAAGTAGCTGGGGCAGGGGGCCAGGGACCATGCTGTCAGGGGAAACTGAGGCCAAATTGGTACAACTAGCATTTTGCTAAGAGAGCCTTCTGCACCCCACATTGGTCTGTGGTGTCTGGGGTCTTAAAAGCTACCAAGCTGCCATCTGAGAGTACAGCAAATGGTCCCAACTCAGCAGGAACAGATGATCACCGAGGTCCATGATGACACGGGGGAAAGAAAATTCAGAAGACAGAAAGACCCATGTGAGTGGGTGTCTACATTGACTCGTGACTGGAAGAACTGGATGGTGCCCAGCCAGCAGCAGTGATAGCTGCAATGGAGCTCACGAAGTTGAGTCTCACTGGCAACACAAGAATAAATACTGGTGCACCCTGAGATCTCCACTAAAAGACCACAGTTGATGGTCCAGGGGCTTCAGGGTTCCCCTGGGAGCATGGCCCCTCTCCCTAATGCTGCCCCTCTCCATAAATTGTAATGAAGGTCAACTCTTTGAACAGTAACGGATTGGACGTGGCAATGCAGAGTGACTGTGTTTTCTGGACACTTTATGGTTCTATGCATCTATAGGGTATCATCCTGCTGACCTCTTACTGGAGGAAGGGGAGTAGGTGGAGAGGAGGGGATAGGAGACTGTTGGGAGGATAAGACATGTATGGAGTGTAGAAGAAGAGTGTGCTGTCACTGGGCAGGGAGAGCAGTGGAAGCTGCATATATGTGGGCACGCAAATTTATATGAGAATGTACATTTTCACTCAATCATAGTAAAAGTTCACATAAAGTTCACATATTGTATTTGGTCATGAAGTCTCTTCAGTGTAGGAAAGCTGCTCTCCCCTGGTTCATTTTTCATGACATTCATGTGTCTAGGGACCCTGTGCCACTTACCTAAAACATTTCCCATGTTCTGGATTTGTTCACATTTTGACTTCAGAAGACAGTGTTAGCTGATGCCAGTCTCTCCATTTTTGCTTCCATTAAACAAAGTTATTTTTGCTGTGACTGTCTGAGATGAGCACTTCAGTCCCTCTGTGAAGAATCGAAGATAACTCTTTAAAAAATTTGCCTGTCTGTGCCAATTCTCGAGACAGACTTTTAGAATTTTCTGAAGGCAAGGATGATGAGAAGAGCGGTTCTGCACACGGTGCGCAGCTACTATCAGAAGTTCTGTTCTCTTCCTGTGGATGTCTACATGGCCAAAAACCAAATGCTTATCCTCTCATTTTCATCCCTCCTTCACAGATACTTTGTCCAAAACTTTTCTTTTCGGGAAAAGAAGTCAATAACTCCTAAAACACTCTTGACATCTATCACACTGAGAAAACCAAGCTTTTTTTTTCCTTTTGTCTTTTTGTACCTTCCCTGCCATGGCCACTTGTAGCTGAGATGGATAGTAATCTGGTGCAAAGAATGGTTATATTTTCTACCTTTGTTGACATGTACATCTCTTGTAAGTCTGGTGTCCAGTGTGTCTGAGTTGAGCTCTTCACGTGCTGTCTTGTGCTGTTTCACATAACTGCTTAGGTCTTACATAAAATCAGAAACCATTACATTTTTCAGGTATTTGTTAGTACGTTTACCTGGGACATAAAATTTACCAGCACCAAGAGATCACATAACATTCCTGAACCCTATATGGACTACCCCTTCCCCCAAATACTATTTCCATTTTCAACACTGATTCACTCAGCCCTCCTTCACTGCTCCAGCCAAATGTGACACCCAGATCTGGAAGGAAGTTTGTGCTGGCCCCCAGGGAATTCTGCTTCTGCCAGTAGGAGGAGGAGGAGGACCTGGTTCTGCTTGACCCCAACCAAGAGTTCGCCTCTTCCAGCCTTGGCACTCTGACAGCAGCGCGTATTGTTTTGGTGTTTTAGCCTTGGTGCTCAGTCAGTTCCTTTGTAAGGTTCAGAAATCTGTAACTTTGGCCATTCCTGATTAGCTTTTTTTTCCATAGAACCAAGTTTTATGATGGCACTAAACATTTTATTCACTGAGAGAAGAAGCGCCTACAAATTAGTCAAAAAATCTGATGAGATTTGATTCTGAAGTCAGACCTGTAATTCCAACTCTACCAATTTCTAGGTGAGTGATCTTGGAAAAGATACATGCTTCTCAAAGTTTCACTTTTCTCATATACAAAAAGGGAATAAAGATAACACGTACCTGTCATGGATTGAATTGTATCTCTCCCAAAGTGCATTGATTTGACTAAGCCTTGAGTCCCAGTATTGTTCCTGTATGTTGCTAATCCTGCCTCTATGATGTTAATAAGGACAACTGGCCATTGTATTCATGGGATAGGACTCTATAATTAAAATTGCATTGAGCCTTTAGACAATCTCTTGGGATATAAAGGAAAGGAAAGCAAGCAGAGTTGAGGACCTCATACCATCAAGAAAGAAGCAGTACCGGGAGCAGAGCATGTCCTTCAGAAAGGACCCAGGGTCCCTGCACCTCAGAGGCTCCCAGTCCAAGAGAAGATCAATGACAAGGACCTTCCTCTAGAACCATCAGCGAAAGCCTTCCCCTGAAGCTGACACCTGAATGTGGACTTGGAGCCTACAGGACTGTGGCAGAATAAAATTTCTCTTTTTAAAGTCATCCACTTGTGGCATGTCTGTTGTTATAGCAGCACTAGATGACTAAGACTGTACCCTCTGACAACTAAAACCAAATCCATCACCATTGTATTGACACCAGCTTGTGGTGACCCCACGTGTTACACAGTGCGATTGTGTTTCATGGGGCTTTCTTAGCTATAAGTTTAGCTGAAGCAGATCACCACAGCTTTCTTCCATTGTCCTGCTGGGCAGGTTCAAACCACCAGTCTTTTTAGTAGTTCAGTGCAAACCTTTTGTCCCACCCACTGTGTACCCTATGGGATTTTATAAAACTCAGTGAGATGATTCATATAAAGAATTTTTCAGAGTCCTTCAAATAGCCTATCATGTCCTATTCACTGGTTTCAGTGCTAATAAGACTCATGATGAGACTTCCTAGAGCTCACTGGTGAGTTACTCTTGGGGAGAACAATTAGCAGGACTAGACAAGACCCTCTGGGAAGCTGAGGGTCATGGTGAGAAAATTTTTCATGAACGACAAAAACAGTTACTTTTTGACAAAAATGTAAAGTCTATAGTAAAGGTCATTGCAGACACATTGTTAATGATCATTCAGCAGGGGCCTTTGCCAGGGAAATGGAGATTATTGCAAACTGGTTTCACCTCTCAGGATGAAGGTCTATTTGGCCAGCAGCTGCAGGATTTCCTGACTGTGCTTGGTTAAACAGTTGGCCTCAGCTGATAAAAGCAGCTGACGTGCAGAGATGAACAGCCTCTCTCTGAACCCTTCTGGAAGAAGTGAATTTGACTTCCGTTGGCAGGTGCATGAACTTGTGCTAGGTAAGGGAAGGCAGATAGGTGGTACGCTCATGGCACACACAGCTGCTGAGTGCTTGGCAGACCTCACTCAGCCCTAGCATCTTGTCCTTTAGAACACACCAGAGTCACCTCCTTCTCAGTCATCAAACCAAGCTGTTACTCCTGACTGATCAACACAGACACAGAAGTAGACTTTAGTAGTCTGCTCTTAGAATCTCCTTAATTGATTGGGATTGGACCACTGTCAGTTTATCTTGGTGATTCTTGCATGTTTTTCATCAGATGAGTGTAATTAATCAACTTCACTTTATTCCTCTTAGTAAAATGAGAATGAGAAACACAATCATATAACTAGAGTTAACAAATAGAAGATAACTGTGTGTCAGAGACCATCCAGATGCCTATGTAGTAACTCATAATCCTCGTAAAAACTCTATGAAGTACGTATGTTATTATCCATAGTACGCATGCAAGAAAAGGCAGAGAAATTAAGCAATTTGCTTGAGATCACACAGCTAAGTGTGTTGATTCCAGGCAGTGGTGTGCAGTTAAACACTACTCCTTATTGTCATTACGATTCATTCATTCACTCACTCCATATGCAGTCATTAAAGACTGTATTCACAGGACTGTTATCAGTACATAAACTCTACTTCTATAAATTTACAGGTTTGACTTATAATGCTCACCATATCACTTCATTATAAAAGACACATGAATATATTTCATACTCATTATACTCTAAGATTATGGAAGTCCTGCTACTGTCCCTTGTCCTTTTAACTACCTATCAAAAACCAGGTACTATCAAGTTAGATTCCAGCTCATGGAGACACCCTGTGTATCAGAGTAGAAATGCGCTCCATAGGTTTTTCAGTTACTGATTTTTTCAGAAGTAGATGGTCAGGGCTTGCATTCACAGTATTTCTGCTTGGACTTGAACCTTGAACCCTTTTGTTAGCAGCTTAGCATGTTAACTGCTGGCACCACCCAGGGACTCCACTGAACTTTAATAGATAGTTTTCTCTCCAACTACCTCTAAAACTATTACACTGAGGTCTCTTTTACCTCTTTTCTATAACATTACCTAAAATTCCTAAATGTAGGTAATGATTTATGATTTTCTTTCAGTGAAAACTGTCAACTAAAGTATGAAATTTTTTTTCCTTTCAAAATACCCCCACAGATTTTCAAATGTCACAAACTTTGACTGTTCAAGAGGAGTCACAGAAATGTTTCCATTCTTCTCTAAAAATAATGTCAACACACTGACAGTAGATAGAGGAGACAGAGCAGATTGTATTCTCCTCTGCTTTAAAAAAAAGGTGGCTCAAGATGTTAGGATGGTAAAATAGTTCACATATGTCCTCAGAGCAGAAGTTCCATTCATTATTTCAAACACAAGTGTGAGTATGCCACCACAGACAGAAGCCAGTAATTAAATGGGGAATTTGTTTTAAATTACTCCATATTTAAGATAATTTATAAATAAAGAATAAAACATGCTGATTGGAATAACTGTGTATGACATTTTCAAAAAGAAAACCAAGAAATTATTGTCATGTACTACTACTGGTGGATAAGAAATGAGCTCAAATGAGCCATAAAGTTGTCATGAGTCAGACGCTACTCAGTGGCTGCTGGTTTTGAAGGCCCCTGGATGGTGTGAAGAGGATGCACTCTGCCAGTGGCCAAAAGGTTGGCAGTCTACTTCCATAAAATTATGCCATTGCAAACCCTATGGAGCAGTTCTACGCTGACACACAGGGGTCTCCAACAGTTGGAATCAAAATGACAAAAATGAATGTTTTGTTGTTGTTAGCACTAAAATCAGAGTAACAGTCTCTATAACCAGAAAGGCAAATGTCCAGATTCTATTTTCTAATTGACTTTTTAAAACATACATTTATTACTCTGGCCTCTAGGGTCACCATGAGTGAGACCTGACTCAACGGCACAGGGTTTTTTGGGTTCCCTTAGGGACACTCAACTACTAACCAAAACTTTCATCTTTCAAACCCACCCAGAAGTGCCTTGGAAGACAGGCCTGGCAATCTGCTTCTGAAAGGCCATGACCCTAAAAATCCTATGGAACAGCTGTACTCTGAAACACATGGGGTCGTCATGAATCAGAATCAACTCAACAGCAACTAACAACAACCCAAAAATATACTAGGTACATATACATGATAATTGTCATGGATTGAATGGTATCTCCTCCAAAAAATATGTGTAGTCATGTGGCTGGGCCATGATTCCCAATATTTTATGACTGTCCTCCGTTTTGTGATTTTCCTATGCTCTGTGTTAAACTATTAGGGTGGGACTATAAATCCCTTCATAGGATCACCTCCCTGCTGAACTTTAAAGGGAGTTTCCCCAGAGAGTGACTTGTACCACCCTTTATCCTTTCATCCTGCAAGAAATAAAAGGAAAAGAAAGCCAGCAGAGAATTGGGAACCTCACAACATCAAGAAAGCAGCACTGGGAGAAGAGTGCGCCCTTCAGACCTGAGGGTCCTGCACCAAGATGCTCCCTGGACAAAGACTGAGGCAGTATGGGACTTTCCTCCAGAGCCGGCAAGGGGGAGGACTTTCCCCTGGAGCAGACACCCTGAATTTGGACTTGTAGCCTATTGGACTATGTAAGAACAAACTTTTCTTTGCTAAAGCCATCTACTTTGTGGCAATTCTATTAGCGCAGTACCAGCTGACTAAAACAATAATGTACTAACTTTGAGAAACAGCCAACATTTTGGTGTTACTAGTGACACAGTGGTTAGAACACTGGGCTGCTCATTGAAACATTGGTGCTTCAACCCACCAGCCACTCTACAAAAGCAAAGTGTGGCAGACTGCTTCTCTGAAGGTTTACATCCTTGGAAACCCTGAAGAAGAGTTCTACTCTCACTTACAGGGTTGCTAAGAATCAGAAGGGACTCAACAGCAATGTGTCGTCACAAACCAGGACTGGGGCTTCTTTGAGGTTGGGTGCCCTGAGCCTGTGATGATCATCCAGGTGAGAAAGGACAATGACAAAAGTAAGCATCACAGTGAGTTAATAGGTACGCAATCTCTCCTTTGGCAGTGAAGAAAATGTGAACTTAAAGAAAGGTGACGGTGACTACAGAAGCACGCCAGTGTGCGGACAAGAACAGGAAGACAGGATGGGACAGGAAAGGAGTCATGGGAATCCCAAGGTCAAGGAGAGTGATGACACACTTTGAGGGGGACAACCAGTGTCACAAAACACTATGTATTCACTGTTTAATAGGAAAGTAACTTGCTCTGTAAAGCATCTAAGTTTAAAACCGACAAAAATAGTAATATGGATTATACACTGTAAATACACTAAACACCACTGAAGCATACAGCTAAAAATGGTTAGTTTTATGTTACATGAATTTTACCTTCATAAGAAAAGTAAAATAAATAAAAGTTAGCAGGAAATAGAGGTCTCAGGAACCTTGGACTGAATCCAAAGAGAAGAAAATTTAAGAAGAAACGAAAATAAAGAGCCAGGTGTAGTTTTGTTATCCTTTTAGACTATTTTCTCAAGGCTAAAAGCAGCTACAAAACATTATCTTCATGAAAAAGATAAGCTGCCATTTTTCCGGGGTTTGGTATTTGTCCACATATGCCTCAAAGCCAACAAAGCCAACGAAGTGTCCAATCTGCAGACACAACGGTAAAATGTCAGCCAGCGGATCCATCAACTGCCGTGGTCCAACATCTCTTTTTAAGTTGGCTTCATGATGAAGTCTGTTGCATTTCAGTTTAATTGCTGGGTGAATGATGAGTTTCCTGGGCGATCTGTCTCATCTCCTGTCGTTCCTGCTCATCTGAAGACTTTGATCTCAAACACGGGAGCTAGTTCACAAATAGCTACATTTAGCTGAAATTAGCTGCAGCAAGCTCATTTTCTTTAATAAATCTATATGGAAGCCATGGAGTTGTATTCATTAAGTTTTACGGGTGCTAACCAAAAGTCAGCAGTTTGAATCCATAGACATTCCTTGGAAACTCTATCAGGCAGTTCTACTCTGTCCTATGGGGTCACTAAGAGTCAGAATAGACTCAGTTTATTGTTTTAAATGTGTGTGTGGTTTGTGTGTGTGTATCTGTGTCTGTGTCTGGAGATATATGCATGTGTGTGGAGGTAAAGATATATAAATATATACATATATGCAGTCATATACCACATACACTATATACATATATACACACATGCACACACACATATATAATTTGTTATATAGAGAGTCACAGGAAATTTGACCAGGTTTTAAAAGGCACTTCACAAAATATTTGAAGCACACATCAAGACAACAGTATATGGCGCAGATTCTAATCCAAAAGATTTCACTTTTAAATATCACTAGTATGTACACTTTTGCCCTAAGGCTCTTCTCCATGTTGAACTACTATTCATGAAAGTATTTGATAAAGCATTCAGCAACACTCTGACTCCCCCAAAAAGCTATTTCAGCTCATTCTGTTTAAATTTCTGATCCAGATAGCACAGGAAATTGTAGATCTGCAGGACTGCCAATCAGACAGGTTTCCTTCCAAAGGCTGGTGACAGGGCTTTAGAAGAACAAGCTGCATGAGTTTGCATTCTGTGAGGGTGAGGTCGGCCTGTGGGTTCCCTTCAAATTCTGAACAGATGCCAAAAAGTGTGGCACAGTTCCTGACTTAGCCAAGAAGGGCGCCAGGCTAACAAAATGGTCTCTTTGTTGGATCTCAAAGCTACAGTTGTTTACCTTTTAGACACTCTGCTAAGCCCTTGTGCTTGAGACGATGCCTAGGAGAAGCAGTCTCCAACCAGAAACACATCCTTTCCCCTGACTCCTATCCTAGAAATTCAAATCAGACATGATAAGAGAAAAACAGAATATTCTTATATTACTCCTGACTTCAAAGTGACAAGAAAGTTGACATGCTCAAGGGTGACAACCATCACTGTCTGATGGCACCTCAGTAAAATCATGATCTGTTTTGACTCATCACGGGACACATCCTCCAGTAAAATCTAACCACTCAAGGTCCTTAATACTTCTAAGAAGAGTACAGCCTTTGTATTAGGAGATACAGAGTCAAAACAGAAAGATGATGAAGGGTAAGCCTTGGAATACAGAGTAGCCAGCACAACAATTGCATCATGTGCAAGTCCAATGGAGTTCAAACAGGTCGCATATGCTGAACACCAAGCCACCCGCCTCCAAATTAGATCTTACAAAAACCAAGTAAATACCACTCCTGCTAATAATGCCCAGATTTCTTAATCCCAGAGTAGTTGGAGCAGTTTAGAGGTCCTGTGGAGCAGTGATTTTGCAAGAATGTAACCTGGTAGATAATATATTACCTAGAGACTATTGTTTGCGTGCTAATCCTATGTCCATTTTCCACTGGCCTCAGCTCCTTCGTTTTCTAACCCAGTGTCGTATCCTCTAGGTAATTTACTGCCGTTTTCACGATGGGCCACTTCTCTTTTATTTGTGGACAAATTGGATTTACAATTCCACTCAAAATTTTGTGGTTTATTTACACTGTCTCCTACTCTTTTACTTTCCTCTTGACACTGTAATTTACTGTTTTTGTGGGTAACTCTAACTTACTTCCATCCTATAGCCAGCTATAAAAAATTTTTTAAAAAAAGCCTTCCCATCAAGTCAATTCTGACACATAGTGACCCTATGGGACAGAGTAGAACTGCCTCATAGAGTTTCCAAGAAGCACCTGGTGGATTCAAACTGCCGATCTTTTTGATTAGTAGCCATAGAAATTAACCACTACACCACCAAGGTTTCCTGGCTAACTAAAAAAAAAAAAAAGCCAAAGCCACTACTGCCATAAAGTCAGTTCTGACTCATAACTACCCTATAAGTCAGAGCAGAACTGGCCCATAGAGTTTCCAAGGGGTACCTGGTGGATTTGAACTGCTGACATAGGACCTAACCACTATTCCACTAGATTTCCCTAGCTAACTATGCCAAGCCAAGTGGCACTAAAACTGAACAAGAGAAATAAAATAGATCATGATTTCCCCAATATCTTAGCAATAATTTTCTGGAAATTCCTCAGGTGGCAGTGATAAATCTCTGGATCAGTAAGGACAGTGGAGATATTTTTCAAGAAGTCCTAAAATGCAAATTTTAAGATAAACCATATCATTAGTGCCAAATTCCTCATCTCAAGTCGTCACCTTCATGCCTTGGGATCTCTATATCATGGACAGACAGCAGAAATCAACTTGTCTCAGAGACTCTTAAGAGATTTTATTAGCTTCACAACTGGAGTAGACCTCCTATCTCAGTGGTTAGTTAGCTCAGCTGCTAACCAAAAGTTTGGCAGTTCAAATCCATCAGCCAGTCCTCAGAAAGCTCTGCTCTGTCCTTATAGGGTCACTATGCATTGGAATCCACTCACTGGTAATGTGTTTCATTTTTTTAAAAATGTCTGCAAAATCATGAGAGACTTGCCATAAACTTGGCTTACTGAAGAAAAATATCAAGAAAAGATTTTGAGATAAGATCACACACTCAGCCCAATATTATAGTACTTTCTTCAGGTTGCTCCGAAGTCCATTCCTTCCTGGAACCACAGCACTCCATACCCACTGGGGGGAAAAGGATATGAGAAGCTTCTGGTATGTGCGGCCTTACCTTCTTTCTGAAATCTCTGTGTGGTGCAAAAGGTTGATGCTCTTGGTTGCTAACTGATTGAGTCTGCCCGGAAACAGCTCAGAAAAAGATCTGATCACCTAGTGCTAAAAAATCAATTATTGAAAACTCGATGGAGCCCAGTTCTATTGACACATATTGGGTCACCATGACCCAAAAAACCAAACCCACTGCTGTTGAGTCGATTCCGACTCATAGTAACGCTATAAATCAGAGTAGACCTGTCCCCATAAGAGTTTCCTAGGAGTACCTAGTGGATTTGAACTGCCGACCTTTTGGTAAGCCGACTTAGCACTTAACCATTACGCCATCGGAGTTTCTAGGTGACCGTGAGTCAGAATAAAATTCAGGGCAACTGACGCATATAAAGTTCTGTATCTTTTTTAAGCACTCATGATCTAAAATGCACCTATTCCATTCTGGTCCCTAAGTACTGTGTATGTCCATGGTTCCTTCAGTTAAAGCTGTGCTTCCGAAGATGTCAATTTATCTGAATTTTACCTGTCAGAGGGGGGTACACCGTGCTGTCAGGAGGACCCTTGAAGAGTTCTCTCTCAAGCAGTGGTTTCCAATCATTGCGCATGAAAGCTTCTAAGTCCTGGCACCAACAACACCGAGAAAATCACATCAGAACCTGCGCGAGTGAGACGGGTAAGAGTCTTAAATTTTGCGGGGTGCTCGGTAAGGATTGTTAGCCCACACTTGAGATCAACATGTTACTGTTTTTGTTAATTTATAACTTTTATGAAGATTTAATTTGACATCTGAGGAAATGTTTTCTTTATATCCAAGTTATGTAAGCCACTCTCCTATGTTAGCAGAAAATAATGTTACGTGGTGGCTTTGTAACCTCTATGCTTTGCAAGACCTCTTGTAGTCACCAGGAGGTAACTAATCAACAAAGACTCTTTAAACCGATCACTGAAAACCCCTCATTTTTGTTAACCCATTTTTGACTCGTACAAAACACGAGTAAGCCAATCAGAATATTGTGCTGTTTATTCCCGGCTTAACAACATGACTACTGCCTGGATACTTGTAACTCTTCCGAGTGCTGTTTCTCTCTGTGGGCTTTGCATATCAACAGAACTGTGTCTTACCCTCAATAAATCTCCTTAATTTCATTTTAACAGAATATGGGTTTTTACTCTTTGACAGACTGGAACATTATTGTATCTTAAAATTCAGTATGCTTCCAAGATTGAGAACTCCTACAGACACATATTTAGGAACACCATCTTCCATGGATCACCAAAATTCTGTTGTTCTCCCAGACAGGAGAAGGGACAAGTTCAATCTACTCTTCAGAGAACATTTGTTTCTCTCTCTCTGTTAGGGAGTCAGTCTGTGGGAAGAGGGTTCTAGATCACAGATGTTTAGCTTTTGGGGTTTCTTGCAGAATCTTTTTCTAGGAGCACTTGGAATTTTCCTTTGGTTGAGGGGCTTGTCCGTGAGGACCCCAAAAGTCCTACCAATGAATATTGGTGATGGTTATACAGCATGATTGATATAACTGGTGTCACTAAATTGTATTCATGAAAAATTACTGAATTGGAAAATTCTGTATTATCTATATTTTTACAACAAAAAAAAAAAACCCTCAGATTTGGTACAATGTCTAAATTATCAGTTAATGGTTTAGAAAGCATGAATTCCTTAATTGTGATGGACAATATTGAACCTTCCTGAGCTCTGTGATGCTGGAAAACTGTCATGGATAAGGGACCCCATACTACTCTGTGTTCCAGGAAACAGATCACTCTAAGGAACTAACCTTCCCTATATGATTTAGATAAGACTCAGAGACATACCCTCTTGTTTGCAGACACAGACCCTCCAAACTTCCATTCTTTGCCTCATAAAGTAAACTGAACTACTGATTCCCATAAATCAGTTTGGAACAAAATAAATGTTAACGAAAATTTGGTTAAATTTTTCTCCTTTTCCCAGGTCTCTGTCAAAACACACCTACAGCCTAAGCTACCATGCAACAGCCGCTCCTTAGCAGTTCCTACTGAGAACAGGGTAAACCATTCTTTGATCTGGTACCTCCTTATGCCATACCACCCTTTTATCCTACTTTCATTTCACTTCCTGTACCTCATAATTTGCAGCCTTGTTCACACCTCTCTCTACAAGAAAACTCCAGTCCTAGCGGTGCAGCTGTTACACGTTTAGCTGCTAATGAAAAGATCAGCAGTTCAAGTCCACCAGCTATTTGGAAATCCCATGGAGCAATTCTAATCTGTCCTATAGGGTTGCTTTGAGTCAAAATAGACTGAATGATAATGGGTTATTTTATTATATTATTTATTTTTGGTCTAACCATTGAGATGCTTGCAATCATTGATTAATAGTCCTCCTTCCCACATTACAATAGCAGCCTTTTCACCTTTGCAGTAATTCTTTAAAGTCTCTCCTTACCAAGTCTGGATTTGTTTTCTATTTGACATGACTCTGAATGAAAAATTAACACAAAGGAAGAGAAGAAGATGCTCCCTATTTAATCTAGAGCCTGCAAGCATTTTGGTAGCTGCAGAGGCAAAGAAAATTGCAGGGGCCCTGCCGCGGCCTAGAGCTTCCAAAAGTGTGGCCTATGGCTAGGGCACAAATTGTGGTCCCTAGGGCTGCAGAGCCTAGGCCACCACAGTAGGATAAAGAAAGATGTGGCAGCAGGAAGGACAAGTGCCTGAATATTTCTGACAATCCTCATGGACTTTACAAATAAGATGAGTGAAACTATGCGCATCTGGGGACAATGTAAGAGCCGCAGGAACACAAGTCTGAAAAACATCATAATGCTCCTCAATATTTTTCACCAGGTCAACACCTGGGAAGCAGAGGTTATGTAGAGAATTGATGTGGCTCTTCCTATCTGGCCTAAGTGTGAGAGGGAAAGCTAGAAAGGAGACACTTATTTCCCCCCAGCTAGCCGGTTTTCTCATTATTGCCATCAACTGTCTTTTCCCCTCTTTTTCTGCTTTTTTCCAGGTGATCACATCTTTTCCCCGACGTTTGATCCATTGTGACACTCTCCAAATGAATACACTTGACTCAGATTTCCCTTCTGAGCCTCAGGATCAGATACTAATGTGTCAACTTGGCTTCTCCGCTGAAAAGTTCACAGACATCTCGGTCTTGATCTATTTGGAGGTTGGCAGCACCAATTGTAGGGTTGAGGAACTGAGGATTCTCTCCCCCGGCCCCAGTCTTACTCATTCACTGGGTGGTGGGAGTGTTGACTTGCAGTTTCAAACTGCTTGTAGGGGCACCCTTGAACAGGGAAAGGAACTTCATGGTGGTGGAATTATGGGTGGTGGTGGTAACAAGTGACGAGTGGGCAGGACTGCTGAAGAGTCGGACTTGGGAATGAGATTTCCAAGACAGGGAGAACAATGGGGATTTAGATGATCACAAGAACGGACAACAAGTTCAGGAGGGACAGTACAGTGCTAGGCTTCCAGGTATAACGCTCAGGGCCCACTCTTCAAACCAGGTCCTCTCTTCTAGTTTTCCACTTTCTCTAACTTACAATAAAAGACAACACAGTCTCACAGTTTCTCCCTTAAGCATCTGATCACCTCTTCACTCAGTCAAGCACACAGTGCTCTTGATATTTTCTGAGTTTGATGTAAGTTCATGTATTCCACCAAATATAATTGAGTAGCAATTATGTGCAAGATGGGATGGTAAATGCTGAGGATAGAGTAGTGAACAAAAACAGGCAAAGATTCTGTCTTTGTGATGAATTCTAAAGAATTCTGGGAAGAGTTAGAAAATAAACATCAAAAATTAAAAACACAGACACACAATAATTGTAATCGTCACACATAATAGGAAACAAACAGGATGCTATGACTGAGATTACTGAATGTAACCTGCTAAAACTGGGATAGTGAGAATAGGCCTGGCCAACATTTCAGCTGAGAAGGTAAAGAGCAGATGGAGAATGGTCCAGTCAGAGAAGTGTCATTGCCATGGTCCCTAGGTGAGAAAGTACTAAAGAACTGTAGAAGGCCAGAGGATGAAGTATCACGACCCAGGGGTGGGGATACTGTCCTGGTCATCTAGTGCTTGTGTAACAGAGATACTACAAGTATATTGCTTTAAAAAGAGAAATCTCATCTTCTCACAGTCCAATAAGCAAAAAGTCTAAATTCAGGGTGTCAGCTCCCAGGGAAGGCTTTCGCTCCTGTCTCTGTAGGAAGGTCCTTGTCTTCAATCTCCCCCTGGACTGAAAGCTTCTGAGGCACAGGGGCCCCTGTCGTTTCCCAAGAACGTACTCAGAGCTCCTGGTACTGCTCCTCGGTGACATGAGGCGCACCAATCTCCATTTGCTTCCCTATCCTTTATATCTCAAGAGGCTGCCCCAATGCATAATATAACCCCCCACATTAAGTCCTGTCCCACCAACACAACTGCCTCCCTCCCGCCCTCCCTCATTAACATCACAGGGGCAGGGTTTACAGCATAAAGGAACGTGACGCAATACTGGCAATCAGGGCCCAGCCAAACTACCATACACATTTTTTAACACAATTCAATCCATGACAGACACACGACAAGAATGTAGAAGGCCGTACAGGGCTACACAGCCCACACTCTGCAATTTAGATTGCATGAAAGTGCCCTAGCAAGCCATTCAAGTGTTTGAGCATGGGAAGATCCAACTTACATTTCTAAAATGTTACTCTAGCTTCTGAGTCGAGAATGGATAGCAGAATATCAGAAAGGGTGACAGGGAGACCATTTATGAGGTTACTGAGAGAGATGACAGTACAGGTCACTGATCTGAAGCATACTGGGAAAAGACTCAGGGTACATTCGCGAGAGGAGACTCATTGGTATCTGTTGATGGGTTAGTTTGGGGTTTGAGGGAAGGACAACTCAAAGTGGACTCTCAAACTTGGGCTAGAATGATGAGTGGATGGTGGAACCAATTGCCAAGATGAGATATGAAGAGGGAGACATTTTGGAAGACTGGAAATAAAGCGTTCAGTCTTGAGCATGATGACTGAGGTGTCTGGAACTTTCAAGTGCAGATGTCAAGTCAATTTGTGACTCTGAGGCTCAGAGGATGTACTTAAGAAATCTCACAGTAGGTGAGGGATGAGAAAAGATGTGATTGGTTGGGCTTCCTCGCAGTGTGGTGGCATCTGGCCAGTAAGGCTTCTTAGATGTTGGCTAGCTTCCCCTTAGAACAAGGATGTCAACAAATTCAGCAGAAGCTGCAAGGTTTCTTCTGACCAAGACTCACAACTCATCCCTTCCAATGTGTTCTCCTAAGTCACTGTCTTGCATAGTACATGTCTTATGTACCATAAATTGCACATTTACTTTCAAGACTGAAGTAGGCTTGACAATGTAGTAAGAGTACCTGGAAGTGTGCCTATGAGTACGTATCAGAATCAGAAAGGATACTGTAACATGTTGTACCACAGCCCAGGGCTTCAAACTTCTGAATCTACTTACTCTAATCCATAGGATGGAACTTTTAATACTGGATTTTCCTACAAACTTTGAAGTACAAAGATTGTTTTGGGGTGCCCTTTCCTAACATGATCTTGTAACTCCCTACCCAAGTGACTGGGTGGAACTGTCTGGTAGGGTAATTGTGCCCTGTCAAAGGAATGGTTAGTTTTGCCATCCCACTGGGCTTGAAGTCAGCCACCCAAGACAAGAAGAAAGAGAGGATCCCACTACCACCACGGAAGAACAGTTACCAGCAGAGTGTCATCTTTGGAGACAGGATCTCTGTGCTGAGAAACTCCTGGAACCAGGAGACTGAGTCAGAGAGAGAGAGAGATCTGTAGCTCTGAATATAGAGAAACAGTGAGAAAAGAAACAAGTGAGAAAGACAGGCACCCGGAGTGCTTCTGGGGACTTATTGCAGGGCTTGGCTGCCTGAGCAAAAGCTGAAGGCCAGAAAGTGTTACCTATGAGCACAGCTGGGATAAGTTTGTCCTGATGGAAGAAGTGTAATCCAAGAGTTCCTGAGTCTAAATTTTAACTTGCTACTTCCCTAATAAACCCCATAATCATCAGCATGGTCTGTGAGTTCTCTGTGACAACTGCAATGAATTATCAAACCCAGTAGAAAAGCAGAGAGTGCTGTAGGAGGGAGGGTTCATATCAGAACTTTGAGGACTAAGGTGCAGCGGACTCTAGCCATGGTATTTTCAGTCACCTTATCTGCATGTGAAAGCTGAACAATCAACAAGGAGGAACGAAGAAGAACTGATGCCTTCGAATTACGGTGTTAGCAAGGAATATTAAATACGCTGTGGACTGCCAGGAGAATAAACAAATCTACTGGGAAATAAGTATAACCAGAATGTTCCTTAGAAGTAAAGATGGAGACACTGTGGACAAGTTATCAGGAGGGACCAGTCCCTAGAGACGAACATCATATGCTTGGTAAAGGAGAAAGTCAGCGTCTTGGTCATCTAGTGCTGCTGTAACAGAAAATATCAAAACTGGATGGCTTTAACAAAACGAAATCTATTTCCTCACATTCTAGTTGGCTAAAAGTTCAAATTCAGGGCAGTGGCATCAGGGGGAAGGCTTTCCCTCTTTGTTGGCTCTGGAGGAAGGTCTGTGTTCTCAGTCTTCCTCTAATTGAAGAGCTGCTCACACACGGGGACCCAAAGAGCACACTCAGCTCCCAGCTCTGTTTTCCTAGTAGTACGAAGTCCCTAACTCTCTGCTAGCTTCCTTTTCTTGTTACCCTTTGTAGAATAAAAGGATAAAAGGTGGTACAAGCCACACCCCAGGGAAACTCCCTTTACATTAGATCAGGAAGGTGACTTAGGAAGGGTTTTATAGTCCCACCCTAATCTTCTTTAACATAATTCAATCTTGCCTCATTAACCACAGGCAGAGATTAGGATTCACAACCTATATGAAAATTACCATCACAGAAATAGAGGGCAACCACAAAATACTGGGAATCACGGCCCAGCCAAATTGCTGGGGGAAGATATAATTCAATCCATGACAGTCATTGAAAAAGAAGACAATCCTCAATGATTGTTGATATAATGGCTGCAACAGTGGGCTCCAAATAGCAACGACCACAAGGATGGCACAAGACCAGGCAGTGTTTTGTTCTGTTGTACACAGAGTCTCTATGAGTCAACCTGACTCGACGGCATCTACCAACAACCACGTCTCATAGATAAGCTACCACACAGAGCCTCAGTTTATTCTGTCCTGTTAGACTTGTACACCTAAGTGTGCTGAGTATAAAGCTTTACATTTCACCTCATTTTACCTCTGTATCACTCTGCAGACTAATGTGTCTGGTTCTTCCACACTCCATATTAAAGCTGGGATTGTTTGCTTTCTTACCGGGTCCATATTTAAGCCACATTCTGAAATTTGGAATTTTTCTTTGAAAACATGCTAATGAACCAAAAACTGAAGAAAAAATAAAAACATAAATACATAGTTCTCAGTCTTATAAGCCAAGTGCTGTCGAGTTGGTGAAGACAGCAGAAAAAGCAACACTGAAATCATGAGACAAGAAAAAGTGTCCACACTCGAAATGTCTGTGACTTACCGCCAAGCACACAAAAATCTAATATGAATCCAATTTCCATTGTGTGTTACAGAATAATCCCTAAAAGTGCTTTCAAAGTACAGCAGTTTCTAGCCGTGTTGTCTGTCCATTTTACCTAGTATCTTATTTTTAAAACTGCTTCCCTCGTCACAGCCAAACCACATCTCCAACAGGACAATAGAATCATAGAGTATGATTTCTCTTTTGGAGTTTAAAAAAAAAACAACTCTGTTTAATTAAATTCCAGATCAAGATATCCTACCAATCCATCTAGACAGCCACTGAAATTTGACTGTGCATTTAATTGTGCCGGGAATGTGTTAGGGTTGTTGAGATAATGCATTTAATTACACAAATGTTTTCATAATTAACATCTTCTCATAGAAAAGTTCTTGCCCTATTCCTATCGATGCCCCATGAAATTTGTTTCACCATTTCAGATTGATTTTTACTGCAGATAATTTTTTCAGAGCTCCTTTGACTGGAGTTCATTCTCATTTATTTATTCTTTTCAAATAATACCAAAATATCAAATGCCACCAAATTAAATATTAGGTAAGGAGATCACACCTTAGGGCCCAGTATGGAGCAGAAAGTAGGGCACCAAGGACTAATCTGAGGACACTTCTCTCTATAGCTCTGTGGTCCTTCTCCAAGGACAGCAGCTTGAAGTTATTAAAAAATAACAGATGAAACACAACCCAGAAAAGAATAAGGTGCCATAAACTATAAACTAGCAAGCTATAAAGACATATACCATTATTTAAATCAGTAGAATATTTTAAATTCAAAAAGAGATGAAATAAAATCACTGTGACTTTGTCTAGGTTTTGGAGAGAAAATATTTGAAATCATCTGAAATATTGAAATGTCAGATATTCACTAACATCTATCTTGTTCAAAAGTAGACATACAATAGATGTTTATAGAGACTATTTTAGAGTGCTGTAGAAGATTGATAACACATGTCAGAACCTCCCGTGCTTAATTATCATGGCAACACTGTTTGGCAGAAACCACCAACTAGACTTCCACACACCAAATCCAGCCCACTGATGAGATTTGTTTGACCTATACCATGTTAAAAAATAATTGGGGGACTTCATCCAAATTTACTTATTCAAGTGCTTGGCAAATATTTACTGAGTATACTCACCACATGCCAAGTTCAATACCAGATGCTAGAAATGCTGCAGTGAAAAACAAACACACAGTCCCTGCTCTTGTGAGACATATAGACAAGGGAGCAAGATAAAAAAGTCAACAAGCAGTTAGAAAAAGCATAGTCAAGTGTAATGACAAAGCAGAGGCACCACTTTGTACAGAACAAACCGCTGCTGTCAAGTGAATTGCACTTCAACATCAAGAAAACACAAATCCTCACAACTAGACCGGTAAGCAACATCATCATGAA
Organism: Heterohyrax brucei; assembly: GCA_028571685.1. Classification (NCBI taxonomy): domain Eukaryota; kingdom Metazoa; phylum Chordata; class Mammalia; order Hyracoidea; family Procaviidae; genus Heterohyrax; species Heterohyrax brucei. The sequence goes on along the minus strand of CM053141.1, from coordinate 16,918,484 downwards.
CAGAGAAAGGACTGAGATTGTCAAGGATTTCATCTTACTTGGGTTTACAGAAAACTCCCATGGAAGCAGCAGTCAGGAAATCAAAAGTTGCATTGGGAAAATCTGCTGCAAAGGGCCTCTTTAAAGTACTGAAAAATAAAAATGTCACTTTGAAGATTAAAGTGTTCCTTACCCAAGCCATGAGATCTTCAATCCCATCATAAGCATGGGAAAGCTGGACAATGAACAAGGAACACAGAAGAAGAAATGATGCCTTTGAATTGTGCTAGACGAAAATGTTGAGTGTCCCGTGGACCGCCGAAGGAACAAACAGGTCTGTTCTGGAAAAAGTACAACCAGAGTGGTCCTTGGAAGCAAAGATGGCAAAAGCGTGTCTTACACACTTCAGACATGTTGTCCAGCCCCTGGAGAAAAACACCACGCTTAGTAGAGTGGAGGGTCAGCCAAAAAGAGGAAGACCCTCAATTAAGTGGATTGACACAGTGGCCACAGTGGTGGGCTTAAGCATTAAAACAACTGTGAGCCGGGCACAAGTCTAGGCAGTGTTTTGTTCTGTTGTGCATAAGATCACTAGGAGTAGGAACCCACTAAATGGCATCTAACAACAACAATCAAGGCAATTCGGACTCACAGTGAGCCCCATAGGGTTTCTAAGACTATAAATCTTCCCAGAAGCAGACTGCTACATCTTTCTCCCATAGAAACTGGTAGGTTCAAACTGCTGACCTTCTAGTCAGCAGCAAAGGACTCAACCACTGTGTAGCCAGGGCTCTTCGTGTGTATAATAACACCTATTGAGCATCTGCTGGCATTAGTGCTGTGCCCAGTGCTTTGCCGTTCCATTATCAGAACAACCCCATGAAGCAAGGGCTATTCTGGCCAGCTTCATGTCTCAGATACATGTTCTGAACACAGAAAGTATCAGTCATTTGTCAAATATCATAAACCATTTAAGATTTTTAGTTCTGTATTATGATTTATCTTTTGGTTTACCTGTGGAATGTATTTTCAAGTAATTTTTACAACATAGGTAGTTTCATAGCATCAGTAATTAACCATTTTCTAGGGAGGATGAAAAGCTGTTTTCTAATACGTTTGCCTTATTTTAACCCATGCATACAATGTTCACAGTATAATAGATAAATACAGACTCCGAAGCCTGTTAGACCCGAAATAGCCTTCTGAGTCTGGTACGTTCTAGCTTCATGGCTATAAACCAAACAAACCAAACTTACTGCCATTGAGTCAATTCCAACTTATAGCAAAGGACAGAGTAGAACTGCCCCATAGAGCTTCCAAAGAGCACCTGCCAGACTCAAACTGCCAACCTTTTTGTTACCAGCTATAGCTCTTAGCCACTATATCACCAGGGTTTCCTTCATAGCTATGGCAGGCAGAATTTTGAGCCATCCAGCTTTTACTCTCAGGTGTCACATCTCTGAGTATGTTATCTTACATGGCAAAAGAGATTTTGTAGGAGTAACTACAGTCCTAATCAGTTGACCTTAAGGTTTTAGAGATTGTCTGAGATGGCCTAGTACAGTCAGATTCGTTGTTGTTGTTGTTAAGTCCCATCGAGTTGATTCCAACTCATAGTGACTCTACGTACAACAGAACAAAACGTTGCCCGGTCTTGTGCCATGCCCACAGTTGTTGTTATGCTTGAGCCTGTTGTTGCAGTTGCTGTCAGATGAGAACACTTAAAAGCTGAGAGATTCCTACAACAGAAGAGAAGTCATAGAGACTATAAGCATGCAAAAAACTCAGTGTAGCATTATTAGCTTTGAAAATGGAGAAAGTCATATGAGGTCTGACAATTACATCCATGAACTGAATTGTTTTAAGTGTTACATACCTCATTGCTGAATAGTACTGCGTTCATCTTCGAAGTAGTTCCCTTGGGAAGCTGTGCACTGACTCCAGTGCCTAGTCCACCATTTAAAGCAATTTTAGAACTCTCTGGAATGGCCATTATGCACAGTGGCACAGTGGCAAGTTTGCAAACTTTGTTGTGTGGTTGTCAGTGAAGGAGTTTTTAGCCATTAAACAAATAACTGTTTTGGAACACCCTCTTTACTTGCCTGGTCTGACTCCCAACTGCTTTTTTTTACCTGAGGATGAAGGAAATGTGGAAAGGAAGACATTTTGATGACATTCAGGACATCAAAGCTGACGACAGCTCTGATGGTCGTTCTAGAAAAAGAGCTCCAAAACTGCTTTGAAGAGTAGACTAGGTGCTGGCATCAGTGCGTAGCTTCCCAAGGGGAGTACTTCGAAGGTGATGACAGTGGTATTCAGCAATGAGCTGTGGAGCGCTTTTGCTAGGCTGACTTCACAAATTTAACTGGCAGGGCTTGTAAGCCAAGAAATGCAGGTAGCCTCTAGAGGTTAAGAACTACCGGTGGTTAACAGCCAGAAAACAGGACCTCAGTCCTACAACTACATGGAACTGCATTCTACATGCTACTTGAAATCCTAGAAGTGGGTTCATTCCTAAGAACATCTAGTAATGAACACCAAAAAACAAAATAAAACCTGTTGTAACTGAGTCTATTTCAACTCGGGGCAACCGCGTATGTTCCACAGCAGAGCTGTTCCATAGCATTTTCTTTCTATAATCCTAACCAAAACAGACAGCCCGTCGTTTTTCCCATGGTGCCACAGCGTAGGTCTGGTGCACTAACCTTCTGGTTTGTAGGTACCCCTGCCAATATCTTCTGTGTGTGTGTATGAGAGAGAGAGAGAGAGAGAAAGAGAGAGAGAGATAAGGGAAAGTATACAATTCAAATTGATTTTGCACGCCCGTCTATCTGCAGCTCCATCCGCTCTCCAGTTATAACATAATGCTCCTTTCACTCTATATTTCTAGTATCCTCTTAATGAGCACTTGTCCCTTCCTCTTTATTCTCTTCTCTCCCATCTAAAAAGAAACCAATAGGACAGCCTCCTATAATTGTATAGAACCATAAGGTACACACACCATACGGTCACACTGTGTCTCTGAGTCCTGTCCCTTCTTGTCTGAAGTGTTGACCTCAGTACTGGTTTCTGGTCAGACAGCAGCAGGTCTAGAGGGCCATGTTCCCAGGGAATCCTCCGGGCTGTCAGACCATCAATTGTGGTGTTTTCGTAGAGTTCTTGAGCTGCACACCTTTTTTCTTGCGTTGCGTGAGGGACTCTACATTGTGTCCCCTATTGTGGCTGCCTTTGTTGGTGGCCATGCACCATCTGGTCCCATGTTGACACAGTCTCCCATTCTCATAGGTTCTTCCACCTCCTGAACTCTCTTTTCCTTGTGTCTTTGTTCTCAGTCATCATCTCTTCCAGATGAGTTGGGACCATTTGGTGTACCTCAGATGGCAGGTTGCTAGATTTTAAGACTCCAGACACCACTCACCAATATGGGGTGCAGAACAATCTATTAGCAAAAGACTGGTTGTGCCAACTTGCCTTGATGCCTCCTGAAAACAGAGTCCCCTGATCCCCGTCCCTGCTACTCTGTCCTTTGAAATATTGGATTGAGTTTAGAAAACCTTTCTGTTTATGGTGTAGTCCAGTTATGTTGATCTGTTCTCTACTGTGTGCTGTCACTGCTTTCACCTAACCAGGTTCCTGTCTACTATCTAATCTATGACCAACCCTCTCCCTCCCTCCCCACTCTTGCAGCTGCCAAAGAGCCTTTTCTTCTGTATGTAAGTCTATTTTTAAGTCCTTATAGCCCAGCCCAGTGCCAAAAATACTTGTCCTTTTGCCATTGACTGATTTCACTAAGCATAATGTCTTCTAGTTGAAATCAGGTTATGAGATGCTTTCTAAAATCATTATTGTTCTTTATCATTGCATAGTATTCCACTGAGTATATGTACCATAGTTTGTTTACCCATTCATTTGCTGATGGACACCTAGGTTAATTGATTCCATCTTTTTGCTATTGTGGACCATGCTGTGATAAACATTCGTGTGCAAGTATCTCTTAGTGTGATCACCTTTAATTCTGCAGGGTATATTCTGAGCAGTGGGATTTCTGGGTCATACAGTATTTCTATTTCTAGCCTTAAAGAAGCACCAAATTGCTTTCCAAAGAGGTACCATTTTGCATTCCACCCAGCAGTGTAAGAGAGTCCTGGTCTCTCCATAGTCTCTCCAGCATTTGTTGTTGTGTATTTTTTGGATTATGGTCAACCTTGTCGGCATGATATAGTATCTCACTGTAGTTTTGATTTGGATTTTTCTAATAACCAATGCACATGAGCATTTCCTCATGTGTCTTTTGCCTGCCTGGATGTCTTCTTTGGTGAGGGTCTGTCCATCTCCTTTGCCCATTGCTTAATTGGGTTATCTACCTCTTGATTGTTGATATTTTACAGTACCTTGTAGATTATGAAACTCAAATGTCGATCTGACATATAGTTGCCAAATACTCTTTTCCCATTCCCATCTCTTGATAAAGTCTTTGGATGAGCCTAAGTGTCTGATTCTTAGTAGTTCCCATTTATCTGTTTTATCTTCTGCTGTTTGTGCATCGTTAGATTTTGTAGTCATCTAAGCCGTGTATTAGAACTTCCATTGTTGACTCTCTTTTCTTGCATGACCCTTATCATTTTAGTTTTGATATTTAGATCTTTGATCCACTTTCAGTTAGTTTTTGTGTAAGGTGTGAGACATGAGTCTTGTTTCAGATTTTTGCAGCTGGCTATCCGATTTGGCAACAGAATTTGTTAAAAAGAGCCTTTTCTTCTGTACCTAAGTCTATTTTTAAGTCCTTGTAGCCCAGCCCAGTGCCAAAAATACTTGTCCTTTTGCCATTGGCTTATTTCACTCAGCATAATGTCTTCTAGTTGAAACCAGGTTATGAGATGCTTTCTAAAATCATCACTGTTTTTTCCACAGTTTATGACCTTTGGGACTTTGTTAAATATCAACTGTTCATAAGAGGATAGTGATATTCCTGGGGTCTCCGTTCTGTTTCATTGGTCTATATGTCTGTTTTTGTACCAATATCTGGCTGTTTGACTACCATGGCAGTGTAGCAGTTTCTAAGATTGTGTAGTGTGAAGTCTCTCATTGTGTTTCTCTTCTTCAGTAGTGCTTTACTTATCCAGGGTTTCTTCCCTTTCCAAACAAAGTTGGTGATTTGTTTCTCTGTCTCATTAAAAAATGACACTGGAATTGATATTAGGATTACATGGTATATGTAGATCACTTCAGGTAAAATAGACATTTCCACAATGTTAAGTCTTCCTATCCATGAGCAAGGTAAGTTTCTCCACTTATGTAAGTCTCTTTTGTTTTTTTGCAGTAAGGTCTTGTAATTTTCTCTGTACAGTTCTCTTGGAAACCCTAGTGGTGTAGCAGTTAAGTGCTACGACTGCTAACCAAAAGGTTGGCAGTTCAAATTTACCAGGAACTCCTTGGAAACTTTATGGGACAGTTCTACTCTGTCCTGCAGATTCACTGTGATTCAGAATCAACTCGGCGGCTGTGTGTGTGTGGACTTTATTTCTCTAGTTAGATTTATTCCTAGGTATTTTGTCTTCTTGGGGCTATAACAAATGTTATTGATTTGATGATTTCCTCTTTGATGATCTCGTTGTTGGTGTAAAGGAATCCTACTGATTTACTTATGTTTATTGTGTATCCTGGTACTTTTCTGAACTCTTCTATTAGTTTCAGTAGTTTATTTATGGATTCTTTAGGCACTTGGCTGCCTTGGCTTGGCTTAGGGTTTTCTGGGTATGTGATCACATCATCTGCAAATAGGTGTATTTTTACTTCTTCTTTGCCGATGTGGATGCCATTTATTTCTTTGTCTTGTCTAACTGCTCTTTCTAGAACCTCTAGCACAATGTTAAATAGCAGTGGTAACCGTAGGCATCCTCGTCTAGTTCACATTCACAGGAGGAATTCTTTCTATTTCCATTCATGATGTAGGTGGTTGACTTTGCATTCACGATGTAGGTGGTTGACTTTGACTTTGCATGCCAAGCCAAGTGCCATCGAGTCAGATGCCCCTTATTGTACTGAGGAATTTCCCTTCTATTCCTATTTTGCTGAAAGTTTTTAATATGAGTTGGCATTGGACTTTGTCAAATTCCTTTCCTTCATCAATTGACAAAATCAGGTGATTCTTACCCTTTGTACTATTTATGTGGGTTGATCACATTAATTGTTTATCTGATGTTGAATCAGCCTTGTATCCACTATATGAATCCAACTTTGGTCATGATGAATTACTTTTTTGATATGTTGTTGAATTCTATTGACTAGGATTTTGTTGAAGATTTTTGGATCTAGATTCACGAGTAATACCGGTCTATAATTTTCTTTTTTTGTGGGATCTTTCCCTGGCTTTGGTATCAGGATTATGTTGGCTTCATGGAATGAATTCAAAAGTATTCCATCCTTTTCTATGCAGTGAAATAGCCTCAGTAGTTTTGGAATTAACTTCTTTCTAAAACTTTAATAATTCTCCAGTGAAGCTATCTGATGCTCTGCCAGTATCTTGACTGTAGCTCAGTGAGCTCCGTGTCAGACTTCTGACCTGTAGAACTGTGAGATAATAAGTTTGTTTTGTTTTAAGCCACTAAGATTGTGGTAATTTGTTATACTGTCATAGCCACTGCCCCATCATTTCCAAAAAGTACTTGGTAGATTGGAACTGCTGGCATTTTGCTTAGCAGATGTAACCTCTCTGTTATCAGGGTTTCCTACGTGGTCATATACAAACTAATTATGGTAGCCTTATTTCACTTATCTAGGGTTCTATTTCTTGATCCATAAACCAAAATAAAATTTTTTAAAAATTTACATCAGGTTGATTCTGACTCAGCTTCAGTAATATCTATCTCCTGGACTTGTTTTGAAGACTAGAACTAAGCACACGAAGTGCCTGTCACAGTGATGGGCACATAGCAGGTTCTTATTCATTCAACAAATATTTGTTGAATACCAAATAAATACCAAATCATGTCTTAGGCATTCAGTAGGTACTGGATTTTATTATCAACTAAATTTTACTGAAAAAAGTACTTTTATAATGTAGAAACACCTCAAATAATATTATAAAACTCTACATAGCATAGCCATGGTTCTCTTGTCATGGACCAACATCAAAATGGACCTAGACATAGCGTAGTTCTCCTTTCTCTCCTCATAAACTAGCACTGGTAATCATCTCCCCACAAAAAATTCTTTGTGATCAATATCTTATTTCTTTATTACAGAAAATTTTCCATTGTGGCTTGTTCTTACTCTGATACCATTCTTTTGTTCATCTCCAATTGATGCTTTACAATGCAGTCTATAATGTTGGAAACCAAAATTAGCAGCACCAAAAAAAACACCTTATGGTTATCTGTCATATAGAGTAATATTTTGTTTATAGTAAATAGCATCTTACACTTTTGGTAAAAATTAGACTAGAAACAAACCTTCAAATAACTTTCCATTCTTCATTTTAAGAAACTGATTTGCACTTGTCCTGCTGTTGTGTTCTGTTGAGCCAATTCCAGCTCATGGTTACCTTATAAGACACAAAATAACTGCCCCATAGTGTTTCCTAGGGAATAATCTTTATGGATTGATGGTGATTTTGATGACAATCAAAGACCACAGCCTTCAATATGGATTACCCCTCCACATAAAAAAAAAAGAAAATTTTTCACAACTGGACCAATAAACAACATAATGATAAGTGGAGAAAAGACTGAGACTGTCAAAGATTTCATTTAACTTGGATCCACAATCAATCCACGCAAGCAGCAATCAAGAAATTAACAAATGCTTCACATTTGGCAAATCAGCTGTGAAAGACCTCTTTAAACTGTTGAAAGCAAAGATGTCACCTTGAGGACTAAATACCTTGACCCAAGCTACAGTGTTTTAAATTACCTCATATGCATGCAAAAGCTGGACAGTGGCAAAGGAAGACCTAAGAAGAACTGATTCCTTTAAATTGTGGTATTGGTAAAGAATATTGAATATAGCATGGACTGCCAAAAGAAGGAACAAATCTATCCTGGAAGAAGTACAACCAGAATACTCCTTAGAAGCAAAGATAGTAAACTACAGCTAACATACTTCGAACATGTTATCAGGACGGGCCAGTCCGTAGAACAGGACATCGTGCTTGCCAAAGTAGAGGGTCAGTGAAAATGAGGAAGACCCTTAATGAGACGGATTGACACAGTGACTGCAACAGTGAGCTCAAGCCTAATGATGATTGTAAGGATTGTCAGGACTGGGCAGTGTTTTGTTCTATGGTGCATAGGGTCACCATAGGCTGGAACCAACTTGACAGTACCTGACAACAACAACAACTTTTATGTGAGCGTATCACCAGGTCTTTTCTCCTATGCAGCTGCTTTTCACAAGAGCTTAACCATTTTGTATTCCTGATTCTTTGTTCAATCATGTAGACGTGGAAAATATTCCTTCTAATAGATTTGTGTTATGGATTGAACTGTATACTCAAAAATGTGTGTTAGCTTGGCTAGGCTATGATTCCCAGTATTGCGTAATTGTCCACTGTTTTGTCATCTGATGTGATTTTCCTATGTGTTGTAAATCCTACCACTGTAATATTAAAGATGCAAGATTAGAGGCATTTAAGTTAATGAGGTAGAATTCAATCTACAAGATTAGGCTGTGTCTTAAGTCAATCTCTTTTGAGATATAAAAGAGAGAAGCAAGCAGAGAGACGGAAGCCTCATACCACCAAGAAACAAAGCCAGGAGTGCACATCCTTGGGACCTAGTGTCTCTGCACCAAGCAGCAACTAGAGCAGGTGAAGACTGATGGCAAGAATATCCTTCAAGAACCAGAAGAGGCAGAAAGTCTTCCCCTTGGAGATGGTACCCTAAATTCAGGCTTCTAGCCTCTTCTACTGTGAGAAAATAAATTTTTCCTTTTTATAGCCATCCACATGTGATATTTCTGTTGTGACACTGATAGATAACTAATATAATTTGTTAGAGCAGGACACGTACCAGACTAGTAAGTAGGCCCAGCTCTGTATGTTATTTGAGTAAGCCAGTACTTTACTCTGTTTACTGTAAAGCACATCAATAGATCAGTTAATGTGATGAAATTAATATTAACATCAATATTAATAAACTGAATTTTATTGTAAAGTCATAGATAAAACATTTGATAATTCAACATTTTTTCACATATACAATTCAGAAGCATCAGTTACACCTATCATGTTGTGCAACCTGAATTTTATTTTTCAGGCAATTTTTACTTAAATGCCTGTTTTGAACTGAACTATTCTGTAGAAATAGCTCAGTTCAAAAAGAAAACTAATACACATACACACACAAACACACAAATTTTCTTGTTTCAGTGCACATCTGTGTCATGGATCAAATTGAGTGTCAACTTGGCTAGGCAATGATTCCCGATACTGCATGATTACCCTCCACTTGTGGTGTGATGTAATTACCATATGTGTTATAAACTCTACCCTCAATGCTGTTAATGTTGTGCAACTGACACAACCTTGCTTGCTGGAAGTGAAGAGGATCTGAAACACTCACTGATGAAGATCAAAGACCACAGCCTTCAGTATGGGATTGCACTTCAACACCAAGAAAACAAAAATCCTCACAACTGGACCAGTAAGCAACATCATTATAAATGGAGAAACAAGGTTGTCGAGGATTTCATTTTACTTGATTCCACAATCAATATCCATGGAAGTAGCAGTCAAGAAATCAAAAGATACGTTGCAGTGGAGAAATCCGCTGCAAAGGACCTCTTTAAAGTATTGAAAAGTAAAGATGTCACCTTGAAGACTATGGTGTGCCTGACCCAAGCCACAATATTTTCAATCACATCATGTGCATGCAAAAGAGCTAGACAATGAATAAGGAAGACCACAGAAGAATTGAAGCCTTTAAATCACGTTATCAGAGAAGAATACTGAACGTGCCGTCAACTGCCAAAAAATGAAACACATCTATTCTGGAAGAGGAACAACCAGAGTGTCCCTTGGAAGCAGAGATGGTGCGATTATGTCTTATATACTTTGGATATGTTTTCAGGAGGTATCAGTCCCTGGAGAAGGACATCGTGCTTGGTAGAGTGGAGGGTCAGCAAAAAAGAGAAAGACCCTGGATGAGATGGATTGACACAGTCGCTGCAACAACGGTCTTAAGCATAAAAATGAATGTGGACATGGAGCCAGACCAGACAGTATTTTGTGCAGTTGTGCATAGGATCGCTATGAGTTGGAACTGACTCCATGGCATCTAACAACAGCAACAACATGTAGCTAAGGAGGCAAGATTACAGGCAATTATGTTAATGAAGTAGGACACAATCTCCAAGATTACTGGAGTCATCCCTTTTGAGATTTAAAGAAAGAAACCAGCAGAGAGGAGAGGAGTCTCCTACCAGCAAGCAAAAGGAGCCAGGAGCTGAGCATGTCATTTGGATCCAGAGTCCCTAAAGTAAGAAATGTCTAGACCTATGGAAAGATTAATGACGAGGACCTTCCTCCAGAGCCAACAAAGGGAGGAAACATTCCCCTGGAGCTAGCATACTGAATTCAGACTTCTAGCCTCCAAGACTGTAAGAGAATAGATTTCTGTTTGTTAAACCCTTTCACTTGTGGCACTTCTGTTACAGCAGCGCTAGATAACTAAAACAGAATTTGGTACCAGGCATAGGGTGCTGTTCTAACAAATACCTAAAATTGGAAGTGGCTTTAAAACTGCGAATGAGTAGAGGCTGGAAGAGTTTTAAGGTGCCTAGTAGTAAAACTCTAGATCACCTTAAAGGGACTGTTGGTGGAATTATGGGTATGAAAGGAAGTAAGCTATAATATCAGAGAGCTATAATATCAGAGATAACACAGAGCAAAAGAAGCAGCAATAAAGAAAACACAAGCAGCATAACCAGAAGACTGGCACAAGATAGCATGTGAGCTGACCCACAGAGCAACAGAACTGAGTGCCTTCAAGAAGGAGACTTCTTGATGGAGCAGGGAGCCTCTAGGGGATTGTCACTGGAGCTACACTGGCCAAACCACAGAAGAGGAGAGACAGTGCTTTGGGGCCAAGGTTTACTGGTGGAGTGGGGTGCCACTTACTTGTAGAATCAAGGAGTTTGATGCCTATTATCTCTTCTCCCCCAGCTTCTCCCATTTGTAATGGAAATGCCTATCTTGTGCTGTTTCCCCACTGTACTTCAGAAACAGGTAGCGGTGTCCTTCTTTTGTACACAGAATCACTATGAGTTGGAACCAACTCAGCAGCACCTATAAATAACAACAACCTATTTATAGCTATAGACATATGTAAAACCAAACAACTGCCACCAGGTCTGACTTATGGTGACCCTGTGTGTGTCAGTAGAATTCTGATTCATAGGGTTTTCAATTACTAATTTTTTAGAGGCAGATCCCTCAAAGTGTCTTTGAAGATGACTCTGGGCAGATACAAACTTCAATCAAGTATCAAACAATCAAGTATGTTAACCATTTACACCACCCATGGACTCCAACAGTCAACTACCATCAAGCTGACTCCAACTCATGGAAACCCCATGTGTGTCGAAACAGAAGTTGTTCTATAAAGTTTTCCATAACTGATTTTTCAGAAGTGGAATGTCAAATATTTTTTCCAAGGTGCCTCTGGGTGAACTCAAACTTCTGGACTTCCAGTTAGTGACTGAAAGCATTAACCCTCTACATCACCCATAACTGCTATAGATTAGATAGGTAAGTAGACAGAGAAATGGACAGACTGACAGACAGACAGATAGATAGATAGAAGTGTGAATGGACAGATGGATGAACAGACAGACACATAGTTAGACATACATAAAGAGAGAGATTAACCAAGAAATGGAAGCCACAGCCTCTTTATGACCTAGTCTCTAAAGTCACACATGATTACTTTAGCTTTCTTCATTAGAAACAAGTCACTAAGTCCAGCCCACACTCAAGAGGTGGGGAATTAGACTCCATTTCTTGAAGGGAGGTGTCTGAAAGAATCCGTGGACTTATTTTTAAAGCACTACACTAGCAGTATTAGAGTCAAGAAAAAGTGAACCGACACGTGTAAAACATTCAGAACTGAACCTAACACATCATGAGAGTTTTTAATGGTGAATAAGAGCTTGGCTGCTAACGAAAGGCCAACAGTTCCAATCTACCAACCATTCCTTGGAAATCCTCTGAGGCGGTTCCACTCTGCTGTCAGGTCACTGCTGTGAGTCAAAAATGGACTCAACAATACCTGAGAGTTTTTTTGTTTGTGTTTGTGTTTTTTAGCATTGACTATTCACTCTGTGTTTACTGTGTTTCCAGGCACTGAAGTCTGTCAAGGAGAGGCAGAGGCAGAGTCGGAATAGAATTTATGACACATGACTGAAGAGCCAGAGCACTTGACTTCTATGCTGTCCTGTAGCTGTGCCTGACCAAGTAACAGTGCATCAGACCTACAAATTAGCGACACACTCAAGAAACCAAACCAGTTGCCACTGAATCTAAATCATGACAACCCATGTGTATCAGAAGACCTCTCAGAAGTAGATCATCAGGACTTTCTTTCAAGGTACCTCTGTATGGATTTAAAGCATCAGCCTTCCGGTTGGCAGGGAGATACCTAACCATTCACATTACCCAGAAACTGTCAAAACAAACAAAACCACGACAACATATGCTCCTTTTGGTACCGCTGGGATTGTGTCCTTGTCGTAAACTTTACCTTGTCACTGGCGTATTAGACACATTGTTGGGCCATGACCAGAGCCCGGTAGCTGCTCCGGGATTGCTGTAAACCAGTCATGGTAACCCCATTTCCCAGCCTCTGATGGATGGAGGAATGCCATGTCTCCCAATTCAGGCTATTGAATCAGCAGAAAGTTTGCTGAGGGCTTCTGATAACACTTGCCCGGTTCTCAAGAGAGCACCATGCTTTGTCAGGCACAGAAGGGGTGCCAGGGTGCTGCCACCCTTTCTCCACTGGACTGATTATGGAGCCACACACGGGAGAAAAGGAAGAGGAGCAGGAAGCAAAGGTCATGTTCCACGGGCTCTGAATTCCGCACTCTGTCTGCACTTGCCCCTTTGTTCTAAGACAGTTCAAATTCGTTGTTGTTGTTTACGGCTCAAAGCATCCTCACTGATCAATCCTCAAATGTTGACTGTCATGTTTAGCATGTTTGATTAATCTGTGATCGAAACAACTGTAGATCGTTACGCAGTCTCAGGAATGAGACCTCGCAGCACAGCAGATAAGCGTTCGGCTGCTAACCAAAAGGTCAGTGGTTCAAACCCATGAGTCGGTCCATGGAAGAAAGATGTGGAAGTCTGCTTTCACAAAGATTAAAGCTTTGTAAACACTTGGGGCAGTTCTACTCTGTCCTGGGGAATTGTAATGAATTGAAATCAACAAGTTTGCGCTGGGGTCTTAAAGTCTAGGAAAATCTATTTAGCTCATCCAAATGTTATAGTACTTGCTTTTAAGGTATGCATTCCAAGGGTCTGATGGTTTATTTTCTCCTTGGAGGTAAAATCTAAAGTAGAAGCTAAGGATTAGCACGTGGCAGTATGTCATTATCACTTTGTAATATTAGCTTCATCATATGAAGAGTTAGATAATATTAGTAGGGAAGTATAACATACTAACTCCTAGCTAACTGTGCTCTTTAAACATATTTTCATGTCTTTGAGAATATTTAGGTTGGACAAGGAAAGGAACCACAGAATTTTTAATAAATTAAGAAGAATTCCTATGTGGAGTTTTAGTTAATTATGGGAACTCACACACTGCTAACTCTTGCTCATTTATTTTTAGCCAGGCTCTTTAAATTTCTTTGCAAAGTCAAGATATTTTCTTTGGTTTGACATTAATGATAGCAAAAAATTAATTTTTCACCCACAGGAAATATCAGTCTCTCATTTGAGAGTCAATAATATTATTTTTCTCAGATAAATCATCAGTGAGTCAGTCAGCTCTGAAACCGAAGATTCATAAATCATAGAATCATGAAGTTGAAGGCACTGGAGGCACATTAAGCTCAGTCCTTAATGTGGATAAGGAAATCGAATCCCTGAGTGCTGAAAAGGATTGCCCACAGTCCCAGAAACTGAAAGCAGGTAGGTCCAAATACCAGGTTTTCTAATGCTCAGTGATCATATTTTTCAACTACATTACTGCCAGAATTAGAAATTGCTTCAAATTCTTATTGTAAATAAATATAATTGTGGACAATAATAATGACAAATTACACAATGTAATATAATTTATTCTGATTAATAGCTAAGCAGAACAGGAAAGAAGTATGCCTGAGCCGCTATGCTGTTTCCTGGGTTTCTAACCATTTCCCCTCCATTTGACTTTGACCATCTTGACTGACCTCCTGTTTGTTTCCCTTAGGGATGAGTTTTCCTGTGTTTTATGCTGGGTAGAGCAAAAGGATTTGCACTCAACTATTTAAGTGTTAGCAATTCAAGTCCACCCAGCCATGCTACAGAAGAAATGGCCTGGTGACCTGCTTCTACTAGGATTGCTTTTGGTGTTATCAAGTGTTGTTGAGTTGATTCCAACTAATAGTAACGGGTATGATGGAACAGAACTTTCCCAGAAGATTTGGTGCCATGGTGACTGTACAATGAAGAGTTCAGCTGCTAACCAAAAAGTCTGTTGCTTAAATCCACCAGGCACTCCTTGGAAACCTTATGGGGAAGTTCTACCCTGTCTTAGGGAGTTGCTAAGAGTCCAAATTGACAGAACGGCAATTGATTTGGCTTTGTGGGGTGAATCCTTCCAGAAGGAGCTCTGGCGGTACAGTGGTTAAGTGGCTGCCTGTTAGCTGAAAGGTCAGCAGTTCAAACTCACCAGCCGCTCCAAGGAAGAAAGATGTAGCAGTCTGCTTCTGTACAAATTAAGCCTTGAAAACCCTATTGGCCAGACCTATAGGGTCTTTATGAGTTTCAGCCAACTCAACGGCAACAAGCAATCTTTATGGGAACAGATCAGCTCATCTTTCTCTCTCTCAGAGCCACTGGATGGGTTTGATATATTAACCTTTTGGTTAGCAGGTGAAAGCTTAACCACTGTACCATCAGGTTCTTTTCCATTAAGAGTATAGCCATTCTATGAAACAGTTTTACTCTATAACATATGGGGTTACCATGCATGAGATGACTCAACCGTCATGGGTTAACCTCGTGTAACAATCCATACCATGCAAGTCAGCCCTTTCATTAACCATTCCACCCAAAAAAAAAAAAAAAAAAAAAACTCAGTGCTATCAAGTCAGTTCCAACTCACAGCAACCCTGCAGGACAGAGTGGAACTGCTCCACAGAGTTTCTAAGGAGCACCTGGTGGATATGAACTGTTGCCCTTCTGGTTAGCAGCTGTAGTACTTAACCACTAGGCCACCAGGCTTTCCTTGTCCAAAATGACTTGTGCTTTAGTACTTGGCCATCCTGAATTTGTACCCTCCCTACCAAATGATGGTCAGAGTTACCCTCTGGTTGGCTGAAATTCAAATACATTTGAGGACAACAGAGGATTTTGAGCCCCATCCCCGTGCACTTCACACTGTTATTCTGCCCAGGGAACACCATGAATAGCACTTATTAATCTTGTTGAAAGAATTTTGGCTTTGAGCTCATAACTTGTACTTCAGGGAAAATCAGCTTTCACTTCGGTGCAAGCTTCTCAGTGTTTCATCACATCATGGAAAGGGAGGGTTTCTCTTACAAACAAGGGCCATTTTCTTATTTTACATCATCTGATTAAATTTCTTTCTGGAAATTGTTGCCCAAATGGTTCACATCAGTTGATATCCATTTTTCAGTTAATCATCCAGTCAACAAAGTCTCAAGAACAATTTTTCGTGTCTGAATGTATCGTAGCTTTTCTAGAGTATAAACTCATTTATCTTCCTGGGATGTAATTCTTGTAACCAAAGGATATCACATTTCCACACAGCCATCACCAAATGATATTTATGCAAACATGAGACAAAGTCTGTTCTGTGGTTATTTAAATGTTGAATTGATCAGGACCTATTTTACAATGCCACTTAGGGTTGATAAGAAGCAAGCCCTAGAGCAGTTCTTTAAGGAGGAGACAAAAAGAAGTTCACAGAAAGCAAATCTAGGCTTGGAGAATGTAATAAATATGGTAATGAATGAAACGCCATCCAGTTGTAAAACCAGTATACGTGGAAGCATCTTTCCAAAGGGAAGATGTTATGTTGTTCTTTTTCCTAGGCACTACCTATCCCATCATGGCTAAAGCATGAAAAGTTGGAGGAATTAGGATAGCCTACTCCCAAATAAGGGTAGCCCAACACCCGTCTGTCAGTTTCTCAAACTGTGTTAGCTCATGGGCTGCTGAAATGATAGAAGTTATACCACCGGTGTTCTAGCTGGATCACCCATGGTGGGCAGGTTTCAGAAGAACTGCCAGACTAAAACATACTAGGAAGAAAGGACTGGCTATCTACTTCCAAAAATTCCTCAATGAAAACTCTATGGATCTTGTTGTTGTTAGCTGCTCTTGAGTTGGTTTCAGCTCACAGTGACCCTAGATATAATAGAATGAAACACTGCCTGGGCTTGTACTAGTCTCACAGTTCTTATCATACTTGAGTCCACTATTGCAGTCACTGAGTCAGCCTGTCTCATTAAGGGTGTTCCTCTTTTTTTGCTGACCTTCTACCTTAGCAAGCATGATGCCCCTCTCCAGGGACTGATCCCTCCTGATAACACATTCAAAGTATGTAAGACACAGTCTTATCATCCTTGCCTCTTAAGAGCATTCCAGTTATACTTCTTTCAACACAGATTTGTTCATTCTTTTGAAAGTCCATGATATATCAAATATTCTCTGCCAATACAACGACTCAAAGGCAACATTTTTTTGTTAGTCTTCCTTATTCGTTGTCCAGCTTTAGCATGCATATAAAGCAATTGAAAACACTATGGCTTGAATCAAGCTCGCCTGTTTTCAAGGTGACATCTTGGCTTTTCAACACTTTAAAGAGGTCTTTTGCAGCTGATTTTCCCACTGCATCTTAGCAGATTATCTCATTTAGGTTGAAAGTTACTCAGAAGTCACCATCATCACAACACTGGACTGAAGTATACTGAATATCGTGAAGATAAAAAGGACCTGGTACCATATTGTTCTGTTGTACATGAGGTTGTCATGAGTCAGACTCAACTTGATGTCAACTAACAATAACAGGATATGTTGGTATTTAGTACATCATTTAATTCTCCCAAGAACCTTATGATGTTGACATTACTATTGACAGATTTTCAATAAAAATTTTAAAAATAATAATAATAAAACACTGAGAGGCTAATAAATCTTCCCAAGTTGACTTAGCAAGCCAGATAGTTTTTTGTTTTTTTTTTTAAAGCAGCCCATCATCAGAAAGAGGGTCTGGTATTTATTTGAAAATTATATTCATGTGCTTATTACATGCCAGTAAAAGCTATAACTAAGCTTAATAGACACTGATACTAAAACGGTTGGACATATGATACACGAAATAATTGGATATATAATAGTCATCCATAACTACTGTTATTAGATGCGGTCAAGTCAGTTCCAACTCACAGCAGTCCCAAGAGAAATAAACACTGCCTGGTCCTGCTCCGTCCTCACAGTCATTGTCATGTTTGAAACCATTGCTGCAGCCACTGGGTCAATCCATTTCGTTAAGGTTCTTTCTCCTGTTTTCGCTGATTCTCTCTTATTAAATACGAGGTCCTTCTCCATGAACTGGTTCCTCCTGAGAACATGTCTAAAGCACATGAGACTAAGTTGTTTATACTTGTTTCCAAAGAGTATTCTGACTACACTTCTTCCCTGACAGATTTGTTCATTCTTCTGGCAGTCTGTGGTATATTCAATATTCTTTGCCAGCCCCATAATGCAAAGTTAGCGCTATTTCTTCAGGCTTACTTATTCGTTGTCCAGCTACCACATGCACATGAGGCAATTGAAAATACCATAACTTGTGTCAGGCACACTTTAGTCCTCGAAGTGATATCTTTGTTTTTTAACACTTTAAAGGTGTCTTTTGCAATGGATGTGCCCAAAGTAGAAGGTCATTTGATTTCCTGAAGTCTATTTCCATGGGCATTGACTGCTGGAGTTAAATGCAAACCTTGACAAGCTCTGTCTTTTCTCCATTTATCATGATGTTTCTTATCAGTCCAGTTGTGAGGATTTTTGTTTTCTTTATGTTTAGGTGTAATCTGCGCTAAAGGCTGTAGTCTTTGATCCTCATTAATAATTGCTTCGGGTCCTCTGTCAGTGGGCAAGGTTGTGTCATCTGCATACCAGAGGTTAGTAACAAGTTTTCCCCCAATTCTGAAGCCCTACTCTTCTTCTTATGGTCCAGTTCTCAAATTATTTGTTCAACATACAGGTTGAATAAGCACAGTGTAAATACCTACCCCTGATGCATACACAACTTTCCTGAATTTTAAACCATACAACAGCCCCTTGTTCTGCTCAAATGACTACCTCTTCGTCTATGTGTAAGTGCTGCATGAACATAATTAAGTGTTCTAGAATTCCCATTCTTCCCAATGTTCTCCATAATTTGCTGTGATCTACACAGTCGAATTCCTTGCATCCTAGAAAAAGTGCTATATACCTCATTGCTGAATATCACTATAGTCACCTTCTAAGTACTTCCCTTGGGAAGATATGCACAGACACGAGAACCTAGTCCACCCTTCAAAGCACTCTTGGAACTGTTCTTCTAGGTAAACATTTTTCTGATATTCTCTGCCTTTAGCCAAGATCTATCTGACATCAGCAATCATATCCCTCGTTGTAAGTCCTCTTCTGAATCTGGACTGACTTTCTAGCAGTTCCCTGTAGATGCATTCCTGCAATCATTTTTGAAATATCTTAAGCAAAATTTTGTTTGCATGTAGTATTAATGATATTGTTTGATAGTTGCCACCTCCAGTTGGATCGCACTTCTTTAGAATGGGCAGAAATATGGATCTCTTCCCAGTCCGTTGACCCTATAGCTATCTTCCAAATTTCTTTCCAGTGTTACTTCCTTTTGTTAAAACATCCCAATGACTGTTCTCATATTCATAACCTTGCTGGTCAACTGTAGCTTAACCAGTCAAATCTGAATGGTTCTGCTGCTGGTTGAGGTTGACTAGGTTGGCTCTGGGCTGTGGTTTAGGTTCAGCTGTGAGGCATAAGTGTTCATCCTGGGACCATGCTTGAGAAGCAGCAGTACTCAAACATATGAGGACTGACAATTACGTTGAAAAACTCATCCTAGAAAAAGTGCTATATACCTCATTGCTGAATATCACTATGGTCACCTTCTAAGTACTTCCCTGGGAAGATATGCACAGACACCAGAACCTAGTCCACCCTTCAAAGCAATTTTGGAACTGTCCTTCTAGAATGGCCATCAGAGATTGTTGTATTACTCTTGATTTCTGGAATGTCATCATAATGTCTTTCTTTCAATATTTCATCTTCAGGTAAAGAAAAAAGTCATTAGGGGCTAGATCAGATGAGGATAGAGAGTGTTCCAATACACTTATTTGTTTACTGGCTAAAAACTCCCTCACAAACAACTATACAGTTAAGTTGGCCAACTTGCTGGCATGCCACTGTGCACAATGGCTCTTCCAGAAAGAGTTCCAAAATTGATTTGAAGGGTGGACTAGGTGCCTGGCATTGGTATCTAGCTTCCCAAAAGGAGTACTCTGAAGGTAACAGCAGTGACACTCAGCAATGATGTGTGTTGCACTTAGAACAATTAAGTTCACGGACTTATTGTCGGACCTCGTATACTTCTCATAGCAGCTAACTGGGCAACAGAGACAAGACAAACCAAACAAAGAACACCTCTGCTAGCCTCACAGCTGTTAGCATCACACTGGCCAAGACAAGTCATGAGCCCAAGGCCCACACAGAAGAACAGGAAAATGTACTCTTCTTCCAATGAGATGAACAGAGGAAGGAATATTTGCTGAGTAATAATCCAAAATAATATCTAAGTTCATGGAGTCCTAATGGTGTGGTGGCTAACTGCTCATCTGCTAACCTAAAGGTCAGCAGCTCAAATCCACCAGCCACTCCTTGGAAACCCTGTGGGGCAGTTCTACTCTGTCCCTTTGGGTTGCTGTGAGTCAGAACCAACACAAAGGCATCCAACAGCAAAAGCAACAAAATGTAAGTTCAGCTTCAAATATAGTTTTAGAACTGGTAGAGTATGCAAAGGTCATGACATGAATTTCTATTCCTTCATTTTGCAGATAAGAACATTGAGGCAACAAAGAATTGTAGTCCTCAGAGTTCTATCATAGCTAAGTGGGCAGCTGTATCTAGATCAGACATCTGCTTCTCTCTACAACAATTCTGACAGAGTAATAAAAAAGGCTCTTAGCTAGAGCTGCTATGGCACAAATACCACAAGTGGGTGGCTTTAAAGAAGAAAAATGTAGTTTCTCATAGTTCAGGGGGTTGTAAGTCTGAATTGAAATAATCAACTTTCCAGGAAGGCTCTCTTACTCTGTGCACTCTCAGGGAAACTCCCTGCCTCTTTTAGCTGCTATAGCCCTGGCATTCCTCAATTCCTTGACATTCTTCACATGGATTCTGTCTTCCCAGTTTGTGCTATTTCTATATCTAACCTGCTGTTTTTATAACTGAGAAGTGATTAGGCTTAGAACACACACAACACTGATATGACTCCATTACATAATAAAACCAAAAACCAAACCCAGTGCCTCCAAGTCAATTGCAACTCATAGCGACCCTATAGATCAGAGCAGAACTGCCCTATGCTGTCCCAATGATTCCGACTCATAGTGACCCTATAGATCAGAGTAGAACTGCCCTATGGGGTTTCCAAGGAGCACCTGGCAGATTTTAACTGCTGACTTTTTGGTTAGCAGCCATAGTGCTTAACCACTAGGCCACCAGAGTTTCCGTTACATAATAAAAAAAAACCCTATTTCCGAATAGGATTATTCACAGACAGTGTTATTATGCTGATAGAGTTGACTCCAACTCATATCAACCCCATGTGACAGAGTCAAGCTGTCCCATAGAGTTATTTTAGCTTAATCTTTATGGAAGCAGGTTCCCAGGTCTTTCTCCCTCAGAGTCTCTGTGTGGGTCCTTATCAACAGGTAAAATGTTGATTCTAACATGTATTTTGGCAGACACAGTTCAATAATACAACAGGCTCTTATAAAGAAGTCTTGCTTTCTAGCTCTTAGAAACATGGTAAAGCAGCTTCAGCTGCTGACATGCCAACTGGCAAGCTATTCCAAGGCAACCAGAGAAGAGCAAGGAAGGCATGGGTGCCAGTAACCCCCGAAGAAACTGAGGACTGTTCAAATGTGTGTGAGTGACTGTGGTAGGTGCCAGTAGCCTGGTTCTTTTAAAAAATAACAAGATTCAATGGCAATGAGTTAAGCAGAACTCTGACAAAGCCAATCAAGTCGAAAAGAGAGAAGAAAATACACAAAATACAAAAAGAAAACACAGTCAGATTTCTAAGTATTATTTAAAAAAATACATTAGTAAATTTGAAAACCTAGTTGAAATGGGTAAGTTCCTAGAAAAAAAAGCAACGTCAAAATTGGCACCAGAAAAGTAGAGAACTTGAATAGAATAATATGTGTTTGTAGAAAACTTAAATAGTAATTAGAGGCTTCTTTTCTAAAAATATACCCTAGGATTTTCAGGGAATGCTTAATTTGTCTCTTATACAAATCGTTTTAGAAGATGGAGAGCAAAAGCCAGTGTTATCTTGAGTCTAAAAGCAGATAAGGATGACAGAAAAAAATGTAAGTCCCTTTTATGTATGAAGGTGTATGCAAACATCCCAACTGAAAAATTAGCTAGTAAATTCAACAGTGTGTTAAAAAAAAAATCATCTAGCATTTTTTCCAGGGATAATAAGCATCAGAAAATCTAACAAAGTATTTATTACATCAATAGATTGAAGCAGAAAAAATAATACCATCCTATTAATCAATGCAGAAGAACACTTTGATAAATGTCAACATGTATTTCTGATTCAAGTCTAGGAGCAGCTGGAAATGTCCTTACCTCAGTGTATTAATATTGCTAGTGTTAAACACTGACTAGTTTTTGTCACCTTCCAGGTACTTGGTTGGGGAGGATCCTGTGATCACTTCTAGCCAATGGGTTACAAGGGAAGTGTTCCTTGGAAGCAGTGGAAAATTCCCTCTTCTCCATCGAGAAGTCTGTATGTTGAGAGAGCATAATCCAGCATTCCAAGCCATTATCACATGGAGGACAGTTGCCTTTGACAATTACCCAGTCCCACTGGGGACTATTTTGTCATGACAAGCTGCTGGTATCTGGGGGCTTGCTTTGTTTGCTTGCCCATTTGTCTTCCTTCTGCAACATAACCTCGGCTGTTGTGACAAATAGACTTGGAAAGGGTCTTATGCAAAACACTATTGCAAAGCTATTCTTGATGGAGAAACATCAGCACATCAATGACTTTAGGATCAGGAACAAGAAAGGAACATCCAGTATCTCCACGACTGCTTAACATCAGGTTTTAATCATGAACGTAAGGGAATAAGAGAAAGAAATATCTGAGCAGTGAAACTTGAGAGATAAAACTATCGTTCTTTGAAGCAGATAGGCTATCAGATATAAGATCAACTTACAAAAGTCAGTATCTTCTCACTTTCAGGAATATTTTCAAAACCCTTTCTTAAAAAAAATCATAATAGCAACAAAAAGCGCAGTTTCTAATACTCAAGACTTGCGTACAAAAAGCCTTTACGCGTTAATACAGCACATGGACGATGATCAGAGTAAATGGGTTAGACACGTCATGCTTTAAAACACAGCAATATAAGATGTTTTTAAAGACAATTCCACCCAGATTAGCAAACATTCTAACCAGAAAGCACAGACTACACAACAATAGTAATTTTTTAAAACTAGGTCACAGAAACAGACAAATGTATGACAGTCTAGAGTACAGGACTCAGAAATAAACCTGAGGATCAATATGACGCCGCCAATCAGTGGAAAGCATGGGCTGATTAGTGGACAGTGTTTGAGAAACTGGTTCATCATATGGGAAAAAAGTAAAACTGACTCCCTAACTAAAAGACGCAAATTCATGAAAACATGCAAGTTCAAACAACATCCCCCAAAGCCCCCGTGACACTATCCAATTAAACTAATTTATTTTCATCAAAGCATTTATTATTATTTGAAATTATCTATCTTGTTTCTTTTATTAGAATATAAGGTCAATGAGACCAAAGAGTTTCTCTGCCTTACTGTTGTTGTTAGGTGCTATCGAGTCAGTTCCAAATCATAGCAACCCTATGAACAACAGAACAAAACACCCCTTGGTCTTGTCCCACGTCCACAATTGTTTTTATGCTTAAGCCCATTGTTGAGGCCACTGTGTCAATCCATCTCATCGAAGGTCTTCCTCTTTTTCACTGGCGCTCCACTCTCCCAAGCATGATGTCCTTCTCCAGGGACTGATCCCTCCTGACAACATGTCCAAAGTATGTAAGATACAGTCTTGCCATCTTTGGTTCCAAGGAGCACTCTGGTTGTACTTCTTTCAGAACAGATCTGTTTATTCTTTTGGCAATCCATGGTACATTCAACATTCCTCTCCAACACTACAGTTCAAAGGCATCAATTCTTCTTCTGTCTTCTCCATCTTATTGCTTACTCCCTAATCTCAAACCTAGCAAAGTGTCTGCCAGTCAGAAGTTGCTCACTTAGTACTTGCTGAGAAAGTAAGTAAGGAACTACTAATCTTCTTTCAGGAATCGGTTCAGACATCTGATTCTGACATCAGACATCAGACATCATCTAGAATCTCAATGTGAAGTTCACATAGATTTGAAGAAGTAAAAAGTGTATCTTCTTCCATTTCCCATTCTAAAGACAATGGCAGCCTCCTTGCCAAACAAAAATCATAATATTTATGTTTTTTCAATTGTGAAATCAAGTTCTTTTTAATGCATGACCCTTAAAAATAGTAGCTACAACCAATAAACAATCAGCAGATATTACTACAGGGTCTGACAATTAAGTCAATGAACTCATCCTAGAAAAAGTACTACGTATCTCATTGTCCAATAGCTACAATTAAAACCCAAATTTTGCCCTTTTCTTTTACTTCCTGTGTGTTTTCAGAATTTCTTCCCCAAGATCAAGTATCAATAAAAAAATTCAGTGCTGAGGTTTTCATTAATACAGCAGTATTGTCTCAGGCCTTTAATATTCTTTAATTGAGATATGAAATGATCACATACTAAACAAACACATTTCTCATGTTCTTACTCCTCTCAAAAGGAGTGTTTTTGTGTCTTCCCATGTGAGCATCTCCTTTTACTTTGCCATCTTTTGCTATAAACAATGAAGCTACACAACATCAATGTCCAACAAGAATTGGACGGAGATCTGTCAAGGATTGAATTGTGTTTCCCAAAAAATGTGTGTATAAACTTGGCTAGGCCAAGATTCCTGGTTGTGTGAGGTTTCTGTGTGCTGTACTAGTTCTGACAGTTAAGGGAGTGACTTAATTGTACCAAGTGCTACATACCTCATTACTGTGTATCACTATGGTCACCTTCAAAGTACTCCCCTTGGGAAGCTGTGAACTGATGCCAGCACCTAGTCTACCCTTCAAAGAAATTTTTGAACTCTTTCTGGATTGGCAGTTGCACAAGGTGGCAGGTGCCAAGTTGGCCAATTTAATTGTATAGTTGTCTGTGAGTTGTTAGCCAATAAACAGGTAGCTGTATTGGGACACCCTCCCTACTCACCTGATGTGGTCTTCAGTGACTTTTTTCTTTACCTGAAGATAAAATAAATATTGAAAGGAAGACATTTTGATGACATTCAGGACATCAAGGGTAATACAGTGACAGCTCTAACAGGCATGCCAGAAAGAGTTCCAAAATTGTTTTGAAGGGTGGACTACATGCTGGCATCAGTGCATAGAAGGGGTGCACTCTGACGGTAGAAGTAGTAATATTCAGCAATAAGTTATGTAGCACTTTTTCTAGGATGAGTTAATGAACTTACTTGGCAGTCCTTGTGCACCTGATTAGATCTTTAGCATCCCGGACAGCTTGGTAGCTAAATAAGGATTGAGAATTAAGTACTGAAGTAGAAAGATTAGAGTCTTCTCCCACTCACTTACTAGTTGTCTGATTTTGACTGTGTTGGTTGACTTCTCTAACTATTGCTTCCCTCATTTCCCTGTATCTTAAAAAATGGCCACCTCACAAGTAAATAATATATTTTTTAGATATAACTGAAAAGAAATGTATTTCTTCCCTACAAACAGTCACTTAATTTGATGAAGTGATAAGAATTTTTTGGTAAAAAACAGAACTTCTATATACAAAATATTTTCACTGATATTCATTTCAAATAAATTACTTTGTGAAGTGATGCAAACTTTTAGTTTTTCAAGTTTGAAGGATGCCCTGGGAAATATTTTCTCAAATTGTGATCATAATTTTAACAAATAGTAGTGATAAGAAAGGATGTTTACTATATTTAACTAAGAATGAACTTTTGGATTAAGTACCCTGAATGGAAAACATACCTTTTAAGAGATTCTCTGTGTGGTAATCCATGTATGAAAATACCTCCTATGCCATCTTTGCTTATGAAAAGAACAAAATTTAGCTAAAACATATCATGGTCAGTTCCTTAGGCTGAGCTCTCTAGAGAAGCAAAACCAATAAAGCATATAAATATAGAGATTGATATCAAGGAAATGGCTCACATTGGTTATAGAAACTGGAAAGTCCCAAGTCTAGTGGTTAGGATAGAGGCTTCTCCTGATTCATGTAGGCTCAGGGCAAGACAAGCAAGTCAGAGAGCAGGGCTCTTGTTTGCAGGCTGTGAAGACCAACAAATTCCAAGATCAACAGGGAAGACTGCAGGTAAGTGGCTAGCTGAAGTTCCAAGAACTGGAGGTCAAACAAACAAGAGCCAATTTCAGGATCCAGAGTCAATACAAATCACTTGAGCCTTGTCAGAATATCTGCTTATATTCAGTGCAGGCCATACACCCAAGGAAAATCCCTGTCAACTGATGGGTTACTCACAGAAGATCTCATCATGGGGGTGAGTACATATCAAATCTCAACAAGAAAGTCATCATAACACTATACAATGAAAAAATGAAAACAAAGACCAGCCACTTTGCCAACGGAATAATTATTTAATCATCTCAATCTGGGTTCAGATTTAGAGGAGCCAGGGACATCATCGCTGATGTCGGATCTTGTCTGAAAGCAAAGAATATCAGAAACACATTTACCTGTGTTTCATTGACTATGCAAAAGCAGTTGACTGTGTGGATCGTACTAAATTATGGCTAATGCTGTGGAGAATGGGAATTCCAGAACACCTAACTATGCTCTTAAGGAATCTGTATATGGATCAAGAGGCAATCATGCTAACAGAACAAGGGGACACTGCATGGTTTGAAGTCAGGAAAGGTGTGTATCACGGTTGTATCCTTTCACTATGCCTTTTTAATCTGTATGACAAGCAAATAATCTGAGAAGCGGTACTATACGAAGAAGAACGAGGCATCAGGATTGGAGGACAACTCATTAATAACCTGCATTCTGCAGATGACACCTCCTTACTTGCTGGAAATGAAGACGATTTGAGGCATTTACTGATGAAGATCAAGGACCACAGCCTTCAGTATGGATTGCATCTTAACATCAGGAAAACAAAAATCCTCACAACTGGACCACTAAGCAACATTGTTGTACATGCAGAAAAGACTGAGGTTGTAAGAATTTCATCTTACTTGAGTCCACAATCAACACTTACGGAAGCAGCAGTCAAGAAATCAAAAGACACACTGCACTGGGAAAATCTGCTGCAAAAGAACTCTTTAAAGTATTCAGAAACAAGGATATCTCCTTGAAGACTAAAATGCTCCTGACTTAAGGCATGGTATTTTCAAATGCATCATATGCATGTGAAAGCTGTACTATGAACAAGGAAGACAGAAGAAGAACTGATGCCTTTGAATTGTGGTGTTGGAGAAGAATGTTGAATGTACCATGGACCACCAAAAGAACAAACAGATCTGTTCTGGCAGAAGTACGACCAGAGTGCCCTTGGAAGCAGAGATGGCAAAACTGCATCTTATATACTTTGGACATGTCATCAGGAAGTATCAGACACTGGAGAAGGACATCATGCTTGGTAGAGTGGAGGGTCAGTGAAAAAGAGGAAGACACTTGACGAGATGGATTGACACAGTGGCCACAACAATGGGCTTAGGCATAAAAACAATTGTGGACATGGCTCAAGACCAGGCAGTGTTTCATTTTGTTGTTCATAGGGTCTCTATGAGTTGGAGACAACTCTACAGCACCTAACAACATTTAATCATAATTTTTTCCTTAGCCAAGCCAGCCAAGTGCCATCAAGTCAGATCTGACTACTCATGATAGTTTTTTATCTTCACGTATGATGTGTATGTTTTAAAAACTCATTTATGTTATTGTTCATTTGACTTTAATAATGCATGGTGTTTTATCTGCTATACAAATAGGCTTAATGATATGATATATATTCAATTTACCCCAAAACTAGACAAAAATTTCTATAACATTCAAAATGCTATTCAAAGTTCTGGTGGTGATGACAGGAAGAGAGTTGTTGTCTTCAGGAGGCTTACCCTCTAATGTGGGCACACATGTCAAGAATATAGATTATATGTGTTTGTGTTCTACCTCCTGGTAATCTGTGTAGTGCCTGGGGTCTTAAAAGCTGCCGTTCAAGCTATAACAAAAGCTGTCCACTGACCTGGAGTAATTTGAAGAAGAAAGAAAGATAGAAATCAAAGGAAAAAATGGAATGTGCATTTGGATGCCTCCAAGAACAACTGTTTCCTTTGCTATAGACTAGAAGAACTGGATGATGTCTGTCTACTTTAGCTACATGTTTTGATCTAAGATTCTATCAAGAATTCTGACCAAAAGGGAGAAAATGGGAAACAACTCCAAATTTTCAGCAAAATCCAGACTTTCTGGAGCCATAGATGCTGGACGGACACTTAAAACTATTGCCTCATGATTGTCTTTAAATCTTAAACCTACAACTAAAACTATTCTCTGAAGTCTGCTTTCCACAAAGCAATAGTTTAACTCAATTAGTAACATATGTCCACCTAGAGCTTTGTGCTCTTTCGAAGAATTATCTATGTGGAATCAAATTGACAGCAGCATCTGGAAAGGTCAGATGAGAAGCTCATAGGGCAGTGAGATTATGTTAACTGTGGTAAAATAATAAAGAAGTGGATAGCAAGAATGGTACATAGCTTGAAGAAAGTAAATGATGTTACTGCGTTGTACATGCAGAATTGGATGAAATGGATTATCTTTCACTCTGTATTGTCACTATAATAAAATAAATTTTAAATATATGTATGTTTTATAATACATATAATGCCACATGTGCAGTATGATATGTATGTTATAAAAAAGATACCAGAATATGTGATGTTAGTGCTTATGCTTGATTCCTCAGATTTTGTCTTAGAAATCATAACCAGAATACTAGTTGCAATCAAGTTGACTGACTCATGGCAACTCCATGTCTGTCAGAGTAGAACTGGACTGTCTAGGATTTTCAGGGGCTGATTTTTCAGAGGTAGATCAACAAATCTTTCTTCCAGGGTGTCTCTGGGTAGATTTGAACTGCCAACATTTCATTAACTGCTAAGTGTGTTAATCATTTTGACACCTCCCCAAAACCCACCACCACTGAGTCAGTTCTAACTCATAGTGACCCCATAGATCAAAGTAGAACCACTCCACAGAGTTTCCAAGGAGTATCTGGTGGATTTGAACTGTCCACCTTGTGGTTAGTGAATGTAGTACTTAACCTCTATGCCACCAGGGTTTCCTCTGACACATCAGTCCTCATTAAAAAACATACTTAGTCACTTATTGTAAAAATGTTAAAATTAAAGACAGAAAAAATGCTCGAAGTAGCTAGTTTTTTAAAGCATCATTAAAAAAGTCACAGTAAGACTGATATCTTACTATTCAAGCAGGTTGATAAAAGCCATAATGTAATACTGAAAGAAAATAACTTCAGTATAAAATAACCTCAGTCTAGAAATTGATTCCCAGCAAAAGTTATTGCTTCATAAATTAAGGCCAAATTATATTCTTATTCAGAAAAAAAAAAAAGGTGAAAGACTTCAATAGCAGCAGTCATGCACAAAAAGAAGAGTTTTTTAGGCAAGAAGAAAATTCTACCAGGTAGAAGCACCAAACTGTAGGAATTAATGGAGAAAAGTGGAAAGTGAAAATCTGTGGGTAAATTCAAATAGAAATTATCTGTATAAAAATATATGTTGAGTTAAAATATCTCACAACAGTTACACCAAAGGTAAGAACGTTAAACAGAGTTAAAGTATCACAACTGGCTGAATTGTCATAAACGTACTAAAGTATTCACAAGGATCCATACTGCAATCTTCAGAACAACCACTATGGGAATAATAACAGAATATTATAACAAGCTCATACAAAGGAAAAATAGACTATGGTTTATTATCCCAAAAGAAAGCCAAAGGGGGGCATAAAAAGAACATAAATCATATGATTCAAATAGAAAACAAGTACCTAAGTATCAATTATAATTATGTCAACTTATATACAATTACACTAAATATAAAAATACAAATATAATTCAAAAACTGATTATGAAACTTAACTGAATAAAGGAAAACAAAATACAGTTACACACTACTATAAGAGATATGGAAACCCAGGTGGCATAGGACTTAAGTGCTACAGCTATTAACCAAAAGGTCAGCAGTTCAAATCCACCAGGTACTCCTTGGAAACTCTACGGAGCAGTTCTACTCTGATCTATAGGGTCATTATGAGCAGGAAGCAACTCGACAGCAGTGGCTTTTTGTTTTTCATTTTATAAGAGACATGTCTTAAATATAACATACACAGGATAAAAGTAGAACAATGGAAATGATATATTATGGAAACACTAATCAAAATGCTGCAGCTAATGAGTGTCAAAAAACAGTCACCAGCCAAGCAATGTTAATTGAGAAATGAGGAATATTTTATGATAAAAGCATAAAGCTATCAAAAAACATAAAAATTCTACACTTAAACATGCCATAGTAGTTAAGAACCCAGCTGCTAACCAAAATGTCAGCAGTTCAAATCTACCAGCTACTCCTTGGAAACCCTGTGGGGAAGTTTTACACGGTCCTGTAGGGTTACTGTGAGACAGACTCAACTTGACAGCACTGGGTTTGGCTTGGTTTGGGTAATAATGTAGACTCAAAATACGTAAGGGAAAGTTGATGGTATTAAAAGGAGAAAGATATCCCCTGCAACCACACTGGTCTCCCAACTTCTTCTAAGTGCTGTAATAGGAAAATCCAAATTAATATAAATATAGATTTGGGCATGTGATGAACAAACTTGACCTAGCTGGCATAAATAGAAAACTGCATCTAAAAACTGTTAAAAATAAGTATGTCTTCTTAAATGTACAAAAATTGTCCATAAATCAAGTCTTGGTAATTTTTTTAAAAATGAAATCATTTTGACTATGCTCTCTTTCTGAAGTGAAATTAGTTTAGAAAGAAAAATGGAAAGGATAATCGAAAAGTTCTCAAATGTTTGGAAATTAACTATTACACTTATAAATATTCATTAGTGAAAGAAAAAATAACAGAGGAAGTAAGATATGTTTTGTAGTTTATGATATTTCAAAATATCATAAGTAAAAATAAAAGAATAACAGTAAAGCTAGACTTGGACAAGACTTTGCAGACTTCAATATGTATAAGAAAAAAAAAAGAATGAAAATTCTGTTTCCATGTCAAAAAAATATAATGGTAAGTTAACACTGGAAAGTAGTTGAAAGAAAGCAGAATTCGTAAAAAAGAGAAAGACAAGAAAAAAAATCTGTTGCTACTGAGCTATACAGAGAGAAAGAGAAGAAGCAAAGAGAGCAAGACTTTCAAGTTAGCGTGTCTTCACATCTCCACATTTTGTTTTATTGTGGATTTCATAAAACAGGAAAACTGCTGAGGAGTCAATTCAGCTCAGTTATACAAATAAATTCAATTATGCATGAGACTATGGTTTGTTTCTTATCTTAGCACTGTAGGCTTCCTGGTAACACAAAGTCACAAAAAATTTGTGACTGATAATTTTGTGATTGATCATTGATCATTCTTTTTTAGTATTTTATTATGTTTTAAGTGCAAGTTTACAATCCAAGTCAATTTGCCATATAAAACCCTACACCCACACAACTATGCAACTCTAGCTGCTCTCCTTTCCAACATGCAAGCAAGTCCTCTTCCTCTCCACCTCTTATCTCTAGAGAGGAGCTGCACAGACAGCCTTGTGTATATATTTAAGCCAAGAAACACATTTTTTTTGCCAGCATCACTCTACTGGAAATGACAATGGAGTTCACAAACTCATCCTAGAAAAAATATTACATACCTCATTGCTGAATATTGCTAGTTTGACCTTTGAAGTACTCCCCTTGGGAAGCTATGCACCAATGCCAGCAACCAGTGCACACTTCAAAGCAATTTTGGAATTATTTTTCTGGAATGGTCATCAGAGCTTTCATTGTATTACCTTTGATGTCTTTTATTTTCAGGTAAAGAAAAAGTTATTGATGGGCCAGATCAGATGAGTAGGTAGAGTATTCCAATACAGTTATTTGTTTACTGGCTAAAAATTGCCTCACAGACAACTGTACAATTAAGTTCATGAACTTTCCACCTTGCCACCATGTACAATGGATGGCCATTCCAGCAAGAGTTCCAAAACTGATTTGAAGGCACTGGCAGACCTGTTGGACCTTGTATGTCTTGCAGTCCAGTCCTATCATTGTCTGAATTGTTGGCTTTGGTATTGGTTTCAGCTGTGGGCTAACAGAGAATCCAGAGGTCATGTCCTCAAGGAACCCTCCAGTCTATTGGACCATCAGGTTTGGTCCTTTAATAGAATTGTAGTTCTGCACATCCATTTGCTCCCACTACATCAGAGACTTCTCACTGTGTTCGCTGTCAGGGCAGTCATTGGTGGTGGCCTGGCACTCTCTGGTTCTGGTCTCATGTGGATGTGTTCTCTGGAGCATATGATACTTTCTGCCTCTTGAGCTTATGTTTTCCTCATGACTTTGATGTCCTTTATTCTCCTCTGCTCCGGGCAGATAGGGAGCAATTGATGATACTTAGATGGCCATTTGCTAGCTTTAAGACCCCAGGCATCACTCTCCAAAGTGCAACGCAGAACATAAACCTAAAAAAAAAAAAAAACTAAGTTATGCCAACTGAGCTCTACGTCCCCATGACACATGTCCCCAGACCCATGTCCCTGCTATTCTGTCCTCTGAGATGTTAGGTTCTATTTAGAAAATCTTTTAGCTTATACTAAAAGATTACACAGATCTGCCTTCTGTGTGCTGTTACTTCCTTCATCTAACTGAATTCCTATCAACTGTCTCATCTACCACATACATTCTTGTGGGAGATTATTCAACACAATACAGGAACTAAAGTGCTTACATAATATGGACTTTTACTATTATGGCTCATGCAAATGACCCTAATTTTCATATCTTATGTAAAAAAAGTTACATAATAAGCAATAAATACATGAAATATCTCTTTTGCAGCTATATTTAAAGCCATCATAAAAAGTTGTAAGAGTACAAGAACAGACAGATGGATCAATGGAACGGAATTGAGACCCCAGAGATAACACCATCTGCCTATCAACAGCTGATATTCGACAAAGGCCCTAAGACATTAAACTGGAGTAAAAACAGTATCTTCAACAAATGGTGCTGGCAAAATTGGATGTCCACCTGCAATAAACTGAATCGAGATCCATATCTTACACCTTATACAAAAACCAACTCCAACTGGATAAAAGACCTAAATATCAAATTTAAAACAATAAAGCTCATCCAAGAAAAGGTAGGAACAACAATGGAAGCTTTAATACACAATGTGGACAGACTCCAAAATCTGTCAAACAAATCTCAATCAACAGAAGAGAAAATAAGTAAATGGGAACTATTAAGAATCAAACACTTTTGCTCATCCAAAGACTTTATTAATAGAATTAAAAGAGCACCCACAGAATGGGAAAAAATATTTGGCAACTATGTCAGACCAACACCTGACCTCCATAGTCTATAAAGTACTACAAATATCAATAAGAAGAAGATAAATCATCCAATCAAGTGATGGGCAAAGGAGACGGACAGACATTTCACTAAACAGGAGATCCAGGCAGCCAAAAAACACATGTGGACATGTTCACGATCTTTAGTTATTAAGGAAATTCAAATCAAGACGACGATGAGATACCATCTCACCCAAAAAGGTTGACCATGATCCAAAAAACACAAAACAACAAATGCTGGAGAGACTGTGGAGAAAGTGGAACTTTCCTACACTGTTGGTGGGGTTGCAAAATGGTCCACCCTCTTTGGAAAGCAATCTGGCGCTTCCTTAAAAAAATGGATATCGATATACCATTTGACCCAGTAATTCCACTACTTGGAATATATCCTACAGAATCAAGGCCTTTCACACCAACAGACACATGCACAAGAATGTTTATTGCAGCACAGTCCACGATAGCAAAAAGATGGAATCAACCCAGATGCCCAACAACAGAAGAATGGATAGGTAAGCTATGGTACATATACTCAATGGAGCACTATGCAATGATAAAGAAAAACGATGGTTCCAGGAAACATCTCATGATCTGGTTTCAACTGGAAGACATTATATTGAGTGAAAGTAGTCAGCAACAAAAGGACAAATATCGTATGAGACCTCTATGGTAAGATCTCAAAAACAGACTTGTGTATAGAAGACAAGACTCTTTGACAGCTTCAAGGGAGGGGAGGGAGAGAGGGTGAGGGGGGGAGGATTTAGACTAGATAGTTGCTAGAAATCTGGTTGGGTGAAATCAGGGATAGCACACATTAGAAACAAGAACAACAGGAAGTGGACGTCAGTGTAACTTGAGTACTCCTTCCATCTTAACCCAATATTGCAAGGATAGAGTAGCTGGGGCAGGAGGCAGGGGACCATGCTGTTAGGCGAAATCAAGGCCAATTGGCACAACTAGCATTTTGCTAAGAGGGCTCTCTGCACCTCACATTGGTGAGTGGCGTCTGGGGTCTTAAAAGCTGCCAAGCTGCCATCCGACGACACAGCAAATGGTCCCAACTCAGCAAGAACGGATGCTCACTGAGGACCAAAATGCCATCGAGTAAAGACAACCTAGAAGATAGACCCACAGGAGTGGGTGCCTGCATCGACTTGGGACCGGAAGAACTGGATGGTGCCCGGCCACCACCAGTGATAGTCACGATGGAGCTCACAGAGAGGAATCTCACTGGCAACACAAGAATAAAAAGGGGTGCATCCTGAGATCTCCACTGAAAGACCTCAATTGATGGTCCAGCGGTTTCGAGATTCCCCTGGGAGCATGGCCCCTGGCCCTGATGCTGCCCTTTCCCATAAATCATAAGGAAGGTCCACTCTTTGGACATGAGTGGATTGGACTTGACAATGCAGAGTGATCATATATTGGATGCACTTTATGGTTCTATGCA
This sequence comes from Heterohyrax brucei, assembly GCA_028571685.1. Lineage (NCBI taxonomy): Eukaryota > Metazoa > Chordata > Mammalia > Hyracoidea > Procaviidae > Heterohyrax > Heterohyrax brucei. The sequence goes on along the minus strand of CM053141.1, from coordinate 16,883,791 downwards.
TCTATAGGATATCATCCTGCTGACCTCTGGCTGGAGGAAAGAGAGTGGGTGGAGAGGAGGGGAAAGGAGGCTGTTGGGAGGATGAGACTTGTATGGAGCAGAGAGGAATAGTGTGCTGTCACCGGACGGGGAGAGCAGTGGAAGCTGCATATAAGTGGGCATGTAAATTTCTACGGGAATGTACATTTTCACTCAGTGATGTTAAATAAAAAAAAAAAAATTGTAAGAAAGTAATCAAAACTGTCTGTACCTAAAAAAAGGAACTTCCACAAAGGCCCATAAAATGTACATCACAAGTAAACAAATAAATACTGTTTAACCCAGTTTTTAAGCCAGTATAAACAGTGCATTAAAAAGCAAAGCTCAAATTTCAGGCGAAATTTGACAAAGCCCTTCAATACGAATATCATCCGGTCTGCTTTAGGCCTAAAGGAGAGAATAAATGCAAAAGATGCTATTGTCAAACTAAGCCTCAAAATGCCATAATTTGATGTTCTCAAGAGACATGTGGAAAAACCAAATGAGAAGCTAACATTGAATGATGACTGTACCAGATCATCCATATTTCATTACTTTAATGGTGGTCTCCTGTGAAAACATGTCAATTTTGCAGTACATGTGATGGAAAATAGCTAGTGAGGAAATAAAAAATAAGACCCATAAACATTTTAGTGGATATGGGATCAACTGGAAAAAGTGAATAGAAAAGCAAGTGTGGACAAAATCAACGAAGACAAAACTGCTGGAATGATAGCTGTCAGACTGCAGGGCTTTAGGGGTAGTGAATACATCAGAGTTCATTTCATCATCCACTGACGATGAAGCACTCTGCTTCTTAATTTTCTCATTGTGTTCAGTGGGGTAGTAAAAACTGGCAGCTTGGTAGAACAAACAAGATGACAAAATAAAATGAGTGCTTGAACACACTTTTAACAAAATGCAAAGGAATTTTGGAAACTCACTCCAGAAGACAGAAAATGGGCTGAGAAATGCCACCTAATCAAATGAGCTAAGGAAGTTGAAGTCAAGGATACAGACATACATCCATCAAGTTCACAGCATCCCCTGATCTACTTTCTGTCACTCTATGTTAGTTTGCATATTCTAGAACTTCATATAAATGGAATGAACCATTCAGTAGTATGTATTTTTCTTTAATCTGGCTTCTTTCACTCAACATGATTATTTTCAGATGTATTCACATGATTGTGTGTTTCAGTGGTTCATTTATTTCTATTGATGATTAGTACTCAATCTTACAGATAAATAAAATATTAGTTATTCTTTCACCTATTGATGAATGTATGAATTGTTTCTACTTTTTGCCCATTACAAATAAAGTTACTGTAAACAACAACAAAGGATATATACATATAAAGAAAATTCTGAGAAAGTAGTTGATCTATTACTCCAGTTTTGGAGGACAAAAAATAAAAAGGACAGGAGTGAAACAAACAAACAAAAAAAACTGTTGCCATTGAGTAGATTCTGATTCACAGTGACCCTATATAGGACATGGTAGAAGTACCACATAGGGTTTCCAAGGAGCACTTGGTGAATTTGAACTGCTGACCTTGTGGTTGGCACCTATAGCACTTAACCATTATGCTACCAGGCTTCCAGGAGTCAAATGAATGCTGCAAACAAGAAGGTTGGTTGAGAATCCTTACAGATAACCATCATTTTCTCTTTTCTCTGCCTAGCTTCAACCTAAACAAACAAAAAAAGGAAGCCCATTGCCAACAAATTAATTCCAACTCATAGCAACTCTATAGGGTTTCCAAGGCTGTAAATCTCTACGGAAGCAGACAGTCATGCCTTTCTTTCATGGAACCACTGATGGGTTTGAACTGCTGACCTTTTGGTTAGCAGACAAGCTCTTTAACCATTGTGCCACCAGGGCTCCTAGAACCTCAACCTAGACAGAAGCAAAGGACGGAGAGGTCCAGCAGACATTATCCGGAAAAGAAGGATATTCCAGACCATTGAAATACTTGATAAGTCTCAGTAGGAGTTGCTGTTATTCACCATTTCCAGATGTGAGTCGTTTTACCAATCAGGAGGCTCTTCTCTGAAAGGTACTGTGGATTGAATTGTGTCCTCCAAAAACACATATTGTAAATCTTAACCCCATATTTGTGGTTATAGTCTCATTTGAAAATGGGTTTTCCTTGTTTTGTTAATTAGGCAGTATTCGTATGTTTTAAGTTCATTCCTTTTGAAGTAAAAAAGAACAGATTAAGCAAGCAACCAACTTAGATGACATGCCACTTGATCTCCAAGGAACAAAGAAACAGAAACTGAAAAAAGACAAGGACTTCCTCCATGGTGAACAGAAACAGAAAATCTTCCCCTAGAGCTGGCACCCTGAATTCAGGCTTCTGGCTTCCTTAGCTGTAAGAAACCCTGGTAGTATAGTGGTTAAGGGTTTGGTTGCTAACCAGCAGTTCAAATCTATCAGATACTTCTTGGAAACTGTATAGAGCAGTTCTACTCTGTCTTGCAGGGTTGCTAGGAGTCAGAATTGATTCAACTACAATGGGTTTGTTTTAGGTTTTATTGTATAAAACAAAAACTAATACCCTGGAGGAATATGCTTCTTCTTTCAATCAGACATAGGAGACCAAATGGGCAGCTCCTGTTCAAAAACAGGGTGAGGAAAATCAGGAACAGATAAATGGACACAGAGAACCCAAGGCTGAAAGGCGAGGGCACTGTCACATTTCAGGGACTGTAACGAATGTCACAAAACAGTATGTGTATAAATTTTTGAATGAGAAATTAACTTGAATTGTACACATACCTAAAGCACAACAATAAAAATAAAGAAGGTCCCACTGGCTGCAACTGGCTTCAGATCACTTCCCAGACTTCTCAGAGTTTAAGTTTCTATCTACACCATTAGGTACACTCCTGTGGGAAATTGTAAGAAGTATTAGTGAATTGTGCACGTGGAACATGTTGAATTGGAAAATTTTGTGTTACTTAAATTCTCACCATAAAAAAATTTAAAAAACATTTATGGCATCCAAGCAATGAGAAACCATTTAAAGTTCAAAGCAGAAGATGTATCAGGCTGGAGAATTGGTTCACTGGTAGAATGTTTGCTTTCCATGCGGAAGATCCAGGTTTTGTTCTTGACCAAAGCACCTCATGCATAGCCACAACCCCTGCTGGTCAGTGGAGGCTTGTGTGTTATTGTGATGCTTAATGGATTTCAGCAAACCTTCTAGACAAAGAAAGAAGAAAAGCTGAGAAGCTACTTCCACGTAGCAGCCAATGAAAATTGTATGGCTCACAATGACCCAATCTGCAACTAATCACAAGGACGGGCCAGGATTGTTCCCTTGTGCATGGGCTCTCCATGAGTGGGGGGCTGGTTTGACAATGGCCAACACTCAAAACGAGGAGGAGAATCAACTGGAGAGAAATACTGGAGCTGGAAAGTCAATTAGAAACAATCTTCCTATAATAATTTTGGTTTAAGATGAAGATTCCTTGCTCAAAGGCAAGTTCAGTAAAATAAATGATGAACCCATTACTCTATTAAAGTTTTCAATAATCTTATGTCTACTCCAAGCCCACTAAGCTAATGCCATAGTCCCTTCCAAGATCCTATGAAACTCCCCTGCACTCATCAATCCTTTTCTACAATCATTTTTAAAAGCTGTCAGTCCTTATAGTTATTAGAAAAAGAGTATCAATTATGAAAAGTTATGAAAAGTGTTTGCACTCTGTTTTAGTCATCTAGTTCACTGATTTAATAGAAAAACCATAAGTATATGGCTTTAAAAAGAGAAACTTTATTTTGTCACAGTCTATAAGGTTAGAAGTCCAAATTCAGGGTGGCAGCTCCAGGGGAAGGCTTTCTCTGCTGGCTCTGGAGTAAGATCCTTGTCATCAATCTTCCCCTGGACTGAGAGCTTCTAATGCATAGGAACTCTAGGTCTTTTCCAAAGGGTACACTCAGCTCCTGGTGCTGTTTCTTGATGATATGAGGTCCCCAACTCTCCACTTGCCTCCCTTTCCTTTATATCCCAAGTGGCTGTGCCAAGGGGCAATATAATCCCACACATTGATTCCTGCCCGAGCAGCACAAATGCCACCCATCTTCCCTTATTAACATCATAGAGGCAGGGTTTATAATACAAGGGAACATTACACAGTACCAGGAATCATGGCCTAGCCAAACTGCTGTACATAATTCTGGGGGGACACAATTTAATCCATGACACAGTTAAGTGTTTCAAGTGTTCAGACTCTATGGTTCCAAACATTTTTTCCTACATTTGTCTACATAGCACAGAGCTCAAATCATTAGCAAAAGTCTAAGGATCTAGAAATAATTGCTTCGACATGTTGGATTGGAGAAAACACAGCGACTTCTAGGGAGCATATGATTCCCATCTTCTGAAAGACTTGCCAGTTACCATCACAGCTGATTAGCCCTAATGAGGTGTCAGAATATTAACAGGTAATTGCTGAGCTGAGGGCTGTGGGGGCCAAGGTCTCAGGGAATATGTAGCTCAATTGGCATCGCATAGTGTATAAAGAAAATGTTCTCCATTCTACTATGTTGAGTAGCATTTGGGGTCTCAAAAGGCCTATGAATGGCTGTCTAGGATACTTCACTGGTCATACTCCTTCAGAAGCAAGGAAGAATGAAGAAAACTAATGAAAACAAGTGAAAGATTAGTCCAAAGGACTAACAGACAACATCTACCATGGCCTCCAACAGACTAAATACAGTCTAACTAGATGGTACCTGGCTACCACCACTGACTCCTCTGACTGTGATCACAACAGAGGATCCTGCACAGAGCTGGATAAAAATGTACAACAGAATTCTAACTCAAAATCAAAGACCAGACTTCCTGACCTGACAGAGGACAGAGAAAACCTGAGAGCATGGCCCCCAGACACCTTTTCAGCTCAGTAAAGAAGTCACTCAACCTTCTCTGTGAGAACAAGAGTAATGTGACTGTGGAACAGATTATTGATTGCTCACATCCAAGCTGAAGCTGAAGCTGAAGAAATTCAGAAGTCCACAAGACCCAAAGTACCACTTTCAGTGCACTCCACTTTAATTTAGAGACCACTTAAAGAATAGATCTGACGCACTGAACACTAATGACAAAAGAAGAGACAAGTAATGGAATGACATCAAATTGAACAGGCTTATGAAACAAAGAAGACTAAAGGGGGACAGGAAACTGGCAATAGGGAACTCAAGGTTAAGAAGGCGGAGTGTTGACCTCTTGTGGGGTTGTTGACCAACGTCGTAGAACAATGTGTGTTCTAACTGTTTAATGAGAAAGGAATTTGTTCAGTAAACTTCATCTAAAACACAACAAAATAAAAAAATTAACAAACAGACGATTTATATGTCTGGTCTTTTTCTCTTCCCCTCCCAGTTTCATTTCTTGGAAGAAAGAATGCTGTTTGTAGATCTCACACAGAGAACTTTCCATCATAATCTTTCTGACCAGTGCACCACATTTCCCCGCGCTTGTCTATTATATCCTTCCATTATCTTTTGATGCTTCCTTCATCATTCAATATTTTACCTGCCGAATTCCTCAGTATTGCAACTTGAGGCTTGAATTTTTTCTTCAGCTTCCTTCAACTTGAAAAATGTCAAGCGTTTTCTTCCCTTTTGAGTTTCTATCTCCATATCTTTCCACATTTCACTATAACACTTGGTCTTCTCAAGCTACTCTGAAATTTCCTGGTCATTGCTTTCAGTTCATTGTTTCTTCCATTCACTTTAGTTGTAATGTTCAAAGCAGGTTTGAGAGTCTCTTCTGACATCCATTTTGGTCTCTTCTTTCCTGTTTTTTAACTTCTTGCTTGTTTTCTTCTTGTATGATGTCCTTGATGTCATTCCATGACTCGTCGCATCCTCTGTCATTGGTGTTCAGTGTGTCAAATCTATTCCTTAGGTGGTCTCTAAATTAAAGTGGAGTATCCTGAAAGTGGTACTTTGGTCTTGTAGACTTCCGAGTTTTTCAGCTCCAGCTTCAGCTTGCATGTGAGCAATTGATGATCTGTTCCACAGTCACATTGCCCTTGTTCTCACTGATAAGATTGAGCTTTCCATTATCTCTTTCCACAGACGGAGTCAATCTGATTCCTGTGTTCTCTAACTGGCAAGGTCCGTGTTTCAAGTCACCGTATATGTTGTTGGAAAAAAAGGTATTTACTTATAATAAGGAAGTTGCTGATCTTGTAAAATTTTATCATGCAATATCCAGCATGACTTCTATCACCAAGGCCATATTTACCAATGACGAACCCTTCTTCATTTCCAACTTTCACATTCTAATCACCAGTAATTATCAGTGCATCCGATGGTGTATTTGATCAATTTCATAGTGCAGAAGTCGGTAAACATCTTCCATTTCTTGATCTTTGACCTTAGTGATTGGTGTGTAAATTTGAATAACAGGTTAACACATCTTCCATATAAGCACATGGATATTATCCTATCACTGACAGTACCGTACTTCAGGATAGATTTCAAAGTATTCTTTTTTGACAATGAACATGATGTCTCTTCAATTTGTCATTCTCAGCATAGTTGACCATATGATTGTGGTATTCAAAATGGCCACTACTAGTCCATTTCAGTTCCCTAATACATAAGATATTGACATTAATGTGTTCTCTTTCATTTTTTGATGATTTCTAATTTTCTCAGGCTAGTACTTCTTACCTTTCATATTCCAATTATTAACGGATGTTTGCAGCTATTTCTTCTCGTTATGAGTCATGCCACATCAGCAGATGAAGATCCTGGAAGCTTGACTCCATCCACGTCATTAAGGCTGAACCTACTTTGAGGAGGCAGCTGTTCCTCAGTCGTAGTTTGAGTGCCTTCCAACCCTAAGATCTCGTCTTAGTGCACTACACCAGACAATGTTTTAGTGCTATTAACTTTTCAATGGTCAGTTTTTTCAGAAGTAGACGACCGTGTCTATCTTCCTAGCCTGTTTTAGTCTGGAAGCTCTGCTGAGAGCTATCCACCTACAGTGATCCTGCTAGTATTTGAAACACCATTGGTAAATTTCCCATGGTCACAGTAACACAAAGGCCACCACAGTAAGACAAACTGACCAACATGTGGTGAACTAAAGGATTCTGCAGATAAAATATTAAATGATGCAAAAAAGAAAAAAAATCTATTACCGTAGAGTGGATTCCAATTCAGAAATAATACCCTTAAGGATAGTAGAGATCTGCCCTATAGAGTTTCCACGGAGCAGTTGGTGGATTCAAACTGAGAACTTTTTGGTTGGTGGCTGTAGCTCTTAACCACTATGTCACCAGGGTTTCCATTAAGTGATGCAGAACACATCAAAAGAAGATAGAAGGAATACACAGAGTCACTGTACCAAAAATAATAAAAAGATTTGGTTGATGCTGAACCATTTCAGGAGGTAGCAGATGATCAAATCTGAAGGTACTGATGGAAGAGGATCAAGCTGCCCTGAAGACATGGGCAAAAAACAAGGCTTTAGGAATTGGTGGAATACTGAGATATTTCAACAAATGGATGCAGCACTGGAAGCATTTTTTGGTTTATCCAAGAAATTTGGAAGTCAGCTACCTGGCCAATCAACTGTAAGATAGCCATGTTTGTAATCATTCCAAAGAAAGGTGATTCAACAGAACACAGAAATTACTGACCAACATCATTAATATCACATACAAGTAAAATTTTGCTGAAGATCATTTAAAAGCTATTGCAGTAGTACCTTGGCTGCAAACTGCCAGAAATTCAAGCTAGAGTCAGAAGAGAATGTGGTACGAGATGTGTCATTGCTGATGTCAGATGAGTCCTGCCTGAAAGCAACGCTTACCGGAGTTTTAATGACTACGCAAAGACATCTAATTATGTGGATAGTAACAAATTATGGTTAACAATTCAAAGAACGAGAATCTCAGAACACTTACTTGGGCTCATGAGAAACCTATACTTGACTAAGAAACATTTGTTCAAACAGAACAACAGGATATTACATGGGTTAAAGTCAAAAAAGATAAATGGTACAGTTATATCTTTTTACTATATTTATTCAATCTGTGTGCTGAGCAAATAAGCCAAATAGCTGGAGTTTATGAAGAAGAATGAGGTATCAAGAAGACTCATTAATAACCTGTGTTATGCAGATGACACAACATTGCTTGTGGAAACTGAAGAGAACTTGAAGTACTTACTGATGCACATCAAAGGCTATAGCCTTCAGTATGCCTTGCATCTCAGCATAAAGAAAACAGAAGTCTTCACAACTGGACCAGTAAGCAACACCATGATAAATGGAGAAAAGATTACAATCGTCAAGGATTTAATTTTGAGCCCACCATCAGCACAAGGAAACAAAGTCAAGAAATCAAACGACACATTACACAGGGTGGATCTGCTGCAAAGACCTCTCAAAGTGTTGAAGACCAAAGACATCAACCTCAAGAGTAAGGCGCACGTGACTCACACCACAGTGCTTTCAATCGCCTAATATGCATGCAAAAGCTTGTATGGTTTCTGTTTCCTCTGTGAGTTTACTCTATTTTCCTTATGCCACAAACTAGCCAATCCTCCTCTTAACATCTACTAAGAAGATCTAGAGGAAACCTGTAGTTAACCTAGTTAATTACAATTGTTCCTCTAATTACTAGGATTCCTTTAAATGAAGCCACCTTTGTTTGTCTTTGGCCTACCTTTAGTAGATATTCACACCTGGTCCAAGCAGTGTCTCTCAATCACTGTCCAGTCTAACCTGAAATGGGAAAAGGCTCTCATAATGGGCATCACAGGGATATGGTCCATGCCTTTATTGGGAACATGTTTCCAGCATCACTACTATTCACTAGATGAGGAATATGGATGAAGAATATGTTTTACATTGGTGTAATGTGTGAACAGTTTCTTCTGAGCCTGGTATGGTATACTCAAGACCAGGCCCTGGCGATCAGAAGGGCCATTGGTCTCCAGGCCTGTGGAGCACTCTGTTCACTCATCTTGAGCACTACATGGCTAGACTCTATGCTAGAATGCTGCTTCTTCTGACTTGGTCTGATCTTCTATCACAGCACTGTCAAGCCTCATAGTTAGTGATCACGACAATGCTACTAAATCAACAAAGGTCTCCCTTCCTATTGCTTAAGGATGAGGGCGAAATCTGCCATTAAGACTGATCCTCTAGGTAATCAAAATAGACAGTTCATTCACTCATTTTTTTTCAGTGCATATTTAAAGAGTACTTTGGAAAGGACTGGGGTTTACAATCATAATGTAGCATAGGATAAAAATGTCAAATAACTAAAAGTGTTAGGAAGCTTGTAATCAGAAATTATCACATGCTATTATCAGAAAAAGAGAAGCATTTGACAGGCAGTTGTTCTTCAGCCATTTGTGCATTTATTGAAACATATGCATTGAATCCCTACCATGGGCCAGGGGCAGACCTGCTACTATACAGCAAAGAACAAGGGAATAGGAATACAGCATAAGGTTTATGAATATAACAATATATAGGATACAAAACACACTCAGGAGAAATTATATATATTGTATAGGGAAGATTGTTGGAGACTAGTGAGAAAACATGATGTTAAGGAATTAATAAGAGTTCATCTAAGGGGGATGAAGTACAAGTTGACATCAAGCTAAGTTCATCACTTTGGAGAGAACTCACCTACTATGCACATTTAGTGTCAAGAAACTGAATCACATACTGGCTGGTGATGGCTGGCACTGATGCCTTTGACATCCACATGGAAGACAGAAAATAAGGACTATAGAAGAAAGGAATGGTAGCCAGCCCTGCCACACACCCATTCCTCTTCCCTTCTGTTGAAATATTCTGGATAAGATTACATTCTCTGAGCCACAACAGTAAAAAGTAGCGAAAATTTGATTATTTTCATTAATTCCATTTAATATCTTAGTTATTTTCAATTTAATCAAAGCTGATTCAATCAATTAAATCCAATTACATGAAGTCAGTGCAATCTAATTTTCAACTGGATTATTGACAACACTGGAGATGGTTGGTTCTGGAAGTGGTCCCCACCGGCAATGATTAAATGCAGAGGAGACACGAAGGACAAGGCTTCAGCCTAGAATAAACACATAGATACATACATACTTACCTAAAAGCAGTCAGGTGAAATGGAAATCAGAAGGACCAGAAGATAGTTTCTCCAGCATCAGATGTTTGGACAAGGAGTCTACCTGATTTCTATCCTGATTTGTTGTGTCTGCAAAGCTCAGGGGGATCAGGAAGATCAGAGAAGATGAAAAATTGGAGTGAATAATGCAACCCACTGTAGTTTGTATCATCGGAATCCCAGGCTTGAATGACAGAAGCAAAACTTAAACTGGAGAGTTGTCATTTAGTTTCCAGAGTGAAGTCATGTTATCAGTCAAATGGCCCTTAAAGGAAGGGGCTTGAGAAATCTTTGAGGAAGGTTGTTGGAACCCCTTCCTCCTAGTTCACTGTAGGGAGACTTGCCGTTGTTTACCAGGATGAACCAAATACACCAATCATCAGTGAAAATTTGAAGGATAGCCTGAGCCTAAGGTGTCCTGGATATTGGAGCAAGCATAAAACTTTTGCCCTGAAGGCATTTGTCAAGACCACGCATATGGGTTTCAATTCTAAAATCTTGAACTCAAGAGGAACAAAAGTCAAGGCCCTAGAGAATATACTTTCTATATTAATCTGAAACGTCAGAAGGGTTGCACTTTCAGAGAAAGAATGTTGTAGGATTAAATCAGCTCCGATCACGTCTCAGGAGAATGTGAAGAAATCTGCCTTGGCACTGAGAACGTCAACAGAAGAACAACAAAGGGAAAACAACACCTTCCTGAGAAGTTAAACCACGTATCTGGTTCTTATGTGGCTTTACCTGGATGATCCAGAGAACTTCAAACCATGAACTTAGTTTAAGGGAGGTCCCAAACCGATCATTCCCTCAGACACCTGTTACAGAAAAGCAAAGTCTTTTCTGGAAGAGAATACATTGTTTACTAGGCTGAGGGGAGTCTTCAAAATAACTTTTCAAGCATGATGATCAGCATACAGTCAAAAATAACCAGGCATTCAAGGGAACATCAATAAGATGTTTAGCATAGCAGGAAAGAAGAGGCAGCAGGAATAGGTTGTCACAAACTTCAGGCACTGGAACTATTATATATGCAGCTTCAAAAATAACTGTGTTTACTATTTTTAAACAAATCACATTTTTTAAAATGTCTACAAGGAATACAAAATGCAAAAAATTGACATAACAGATTTTAAAAATCTGTTAAAAATTGCTGAAATATAAAAGTACAATAGCCAAAGTTAAAACACAGTGTATATCTATAGCAGCAGATTAAACATAGTACAAACAGGAATTGGAAACCTGGAAGATAGATCAGAATAAATTATGCAATGCAACACAGAGAGAGGAAAACTACAAGAAAGAAAATGCTGAAAAGAGGGAAAAAGATGCCAAGGATTTAGTGAGGAGTGAGGGTATCTTGTACATATTTGATACAAAATCCCAGATAGAGTGGTGAAAGAGAGACTAAGTAAGACCACAGTGGAAAAAACAACAGCTGAGAATCAAGACTAATGAAAGATATCAATCCCAAAATGCAAGAGGTTCAACAAATCCCACACAGAATTCAAAAAAAAAAAAAAAAAAAAAAAGCAACCCACGTCTAGGCATATTAAACTGTAAAAGTTGAAGTCCAATAGAAAATCTTCAGTGAAAAAATAGAGATTATAGAACAGCATACTACACCTACCACACAAACCGAGGTATGACAACTTGAAGTGTCTGAGGCTGTCCTGCAGGCTGCTGTATACCCTCTCAACCATAAACCAGTATGTAGTATCTCCTTTTCATTAAACTTGGATTACAAGTAGCAGTGGTTCCCTTCAGACTGCCTGGGAATTGACTCAAAATACTATTATGGAGCCGAGAGCAGCAAGCATGGAATTTGGCCCTCCATTCCTCCATCAGCACCCCCAGAACATTTCCTTGTATTGCTATATAGTGTGGTGAAGATTAATAATAACCCTCTACAACCACCAACAGAACTGTTATTGCCTTCAAATCAGTTCCAACTTATACTAACATTATGGGACAGAGTAGGACTGCCCCATAGGTTTTCCTAAGCAAACTATTTATGAGAGCAGACTGCCATGTCTTTCCTCTTGCTGATCTGCTGGTGCATTCAAACTGTCAGCCTTTTGGTTGGCAGCTGAGTGCTTAACTGTGGTGCCACCAGTGTTCCTTACAAATGGGAATACCAGGGTTCAACCCACCCAGGAAGCATGATGATCATCCACCAGGCCAGCTGAGGTAATGGAAAAGGGAATTCCTAAATAGCAGACAGGGAATAATAACCAGGGCTAGTGTGTACCATCAGTTTTTGGCTAATATGGAGTCCTGGGATGAAGTGGTTAAGTGCTTGGCTGCTAAGCGAAAAGTCAGAGGTGTCAATCCACAAGCTGCTGACAGGAGAAAGATCTGGGAGTATGTTTCTGTAAATGTTACAGCCTTGGAAACCCTATGGGTAGATCTACTGTGTCCTATAGGGTCATTATGAGTCAAATTGACTGCAGATGACTTTTTTAATAGGGTCACTATGAGTTAAATCAATTAGGGAGTAATAGGTTTAGAATTTTATTTCGTTAAAATGGTAGTCACTTTTAGTGTATTATTTAGTTTCTTCCCTTATTATTTATATAAGATTCCCTGGAGATAGATGGCTATATTTATAAAATGGTCATTTGGTTAAACAATGGTAAGAAGTTAGGTAGTCTGATAAACCAAGTAATGATTCTGTAAAGATATCCACATACTAAAGCCTAGAGCCTATCGATACGTTTGTTGTCTGACATGTTAAAAGGTAACTCACAAACGTGATTAAATTAGGGATCTTGAGATTGGGAGAGTAGATTATCTGTGTGGGTCCAATGTAATAACAAAGTCCTCCTAAGAAGGAGGCAGTGTGTCTTAGTCAGGAGATGTGACAACGTGGTAGATATCAGAGGGACACGAACACAAGCCAAGGAATGCAGATAGCTTCTCACTCACCGTACCCACTTACCACCACTATGTCAATTCTGACCCCTAGTGACCCTATAGGTAGAAGAAAATTGCTCTGCAGAATTTCCAGGGAGTGCCTGTTGTTCTGAACTGCCAACCTTTGGGTTAGCAGCCATAGGACTTACCACTACACCACCAGACAGCTTCTAGAAGCTGGAAATGGCAAGGAAATAGATTCTCTCCTGGGCTCCAGAAGAAATACAACTCTGTTGACATCTAGGTTTTAGCCCTGGGGGACTCATTTTGGACTTCTGACCTCTAAAACTATCAGAAATTTGTGTTGGTTTGAGCCACTAGCTTTTGGTGATGTGTGACAGCAGCTGTAGAAAGGAGTACAGAACCAAATCATACATGAATATGGCCTAGATAGCTGGACTCAGAAGAAGAAAGAAAAGCCTTCAAAGTGATCCTGTAATGTTGTATGTAATCTGTGAGGGTTTTGCAGCTAGATGCACATGAAGGTGTATTAGGCAGAGGCATCCTTAGAACTGGGTAAATAGGAGGGAGAGCTCCTGTGTTTGGCAATCAAGGTGTGGATTGCACTAACCTTGTATTACAGTGCTTTCAAGAATCCTACTAACTTACTCTGCATTTAGTCCCAATGCAGACAAATTATACTAGGCTATTTTTCTGCAAAATCTCCTCTGATTAAACTACTGAAGGGTGCGGGGGTGGTGTACATACGTGTATCACTCAAGTAACTAACTGGCATTGGAAACTAAACAGCTACCCATGACATGGTCTACTACAAGGAGGAAAGGAAAGAAGGCTGATAAAACAAAAAGCTCAGTTTGCTCACTCTTTTCATTTAACATTGTGTAAATACATCGAGTGGTATGAAAAATAAATTACATACAATCTAGTGTGTAATTTGGACTATGTCACACATTACACACTAATAAACACAAGGTATAAAATTTAATACTTTTTTCACTTAGCTCTGTCTTCAAAATAAAGTCTAGAAAATTAAGTGCATTTATAATTTCTCTTAAGAATGAGTTTACTTCTGCCCATCACCTCAAAATCATTCCCCCAGCCAGCTGCCACATTAAAATTGCTTGTAGGGAGATAAAGGAGGCGGAGAGGAAGGCAGAGAAGTGCCAAGTTCATCTTCACCACTTCCAACAATAATCTCAAAGCTACTAATGAGAATCGTAGTCATTCCAGAATAAGAGCTTAGGACCCAGTAAGTATATTTTTCTTTTAGATGAAGCCCTTTGTGTGAGCCAACAAGTCTTAACTTACAGGCTTCAATGACTTAAACAATACAGTACAGTGCATGCTTTTACAGGGAAATACCACCTGCTAGAAAAATAATTAAGTTAACCAAATAAAACTCTTTCTAGAAAAATATCCAATGAGCTTCCTACTGTTACTGAGTAAGCAATGAGTTTCCTACTGTTACTGGTAAAAGATTCTTTACCTTAGGGGTACAGCTGTGGATTCACTTGCCTCTGCTCAAATCTGTGAAAACAGACTCAATTTAGAAAAATTTCAAGATCACTGAGGTGCAAATACTTTCACTCACAGCTGAAAGTGAAAAAAATTAACTAGTTAAAAGAAGATCTTTTGTAGGAACTTTCCCAGAAATCATTACATGGCTAAACATAAAAATATTCCAACAGTTAGTGCTTATTGAATACATATCATGTAGCTACGTGCCTAGGAAAGCCAGGACAGGCACTAGAAGTTAGAACAGGCACAGAGTCTCCCCTAAAACTTGTAGAGGGGACACGGTTTCATGCGATTTGGAATTTCTAGCTCCCATAACTGAGAGAGAACAAAAAGCTGTTGGTATAAGCCACTGGGTTTGTGGTTATTTCTCACAGCAATCTGGAAGTGTAATACGACATCATTTAAAGCTCTGAAGCTTTTAAATCACCAAGGAAGTAAATATAGATACAGAAGAGAAGACTACCTGGGGTTGGAGGGGAACCCCTGGGGTGCTCCAAGAGTAAAAGGGTAGGGAAAAGAGCAGGATCCAGAAAAGGAGGTGATGTAGAAGGAAACCAGGAGAGAGTAGTGTCCTGGAGGTAGAGGAAGGAGACGAATGAGGCAACGGTTGTCATTAGAGACAGGCAAATCAAAGCCACACTGAGATAACAGGGCAACCCTGTGTTGCTGGCAGGAAACAGCGAACAAACAGAAAATAAATGCTGGAGAGGCTATGGGGGGACTGGAGCTCTTATGCGCTGCTAGTAAAAACATGAAATGGTACAACTATTTTGGAATACAATATGGTGCTTCTAAACAGCTAGAAATAGAATTACCATAGGATCCAGCAATGCCAATCCTAGAAATACATGAATAAACATGTATATACCCATGCCCATTGCAACATAGTTCATAATAGCAAGAAGATTGAGAGAACATAGGTGCCTATCAACCAACAACTAGATAAACTATGGTACATACACACAGTGGATTACTGTGGTGGTCAGGATTATGTCAACTTGGCTACTCCATATTTGGCTGCTGTATTAAGTGGCAGGACAGGGTTTGTGGTGGCTCCCCACCCTTCGGCTCTCATCTTGCGATGGCTGCTGGTCGCTCACGTAGCCAGGAGCTCCTGCTCTCTTCTTCCAGCGTCTGGTTCCGGGACTTGAACTAGCAGCTGTTGGACTCATCAGTCCTTACAGTTGGCACTTGAGAGTCCTGCTGCTCCTGCTCCCTGACCTGCCAATCCTGGGTTCGCCAGCCTCTGCCGCTCCTGCTCCCTGACCTGCTGATACTGGGTTTGCCAGCCTCTGTCGCTTCATCTCTCCACCACCTTGGGATCCATTGACCTACACAACCGGTGATCTAGAACTCTGATCTCTGACCCGCTGACTTTGGGTTCCTCAGCTGCCATGGCCACGTGAGGCTTGTGCCAGAGCTTGGGACATTCAGCTTCTGTGATTATGTGAGCTGTTTCCTATATCTGTATTTATCTATATATATTATAAATCTTTCCTTGTACCTACACACGTTACTGGTTTTGCTTCCCTAGAAAACCCAGCCTAAGACAATTACTATGCAAAAGTAAAAGATAGTGGGCATCTGTGAAGCATCTCACACCATGGATGAAGCTAGAGGGTACTATGTTGAGTGAAATAAGTCAATCACAAAAGGACTAATACCGCATTAGACCATAACTATAAAAAGTCATGAGAAGGTTTACGTACAAAAAGAAACAATCTATAGTGGTTATAAGGTTGAAGAGGATTAAGAAGGAAAAGTACTGAGTAGGTGATAGATAAGTGGAAACTTTGACAAAGGCTAAGACAGAGCACAACACTAGGGAAGCCAGCACAACTTGCCCAGGGTAAGGTCACAGAAACACCACAAAAAACCCACTACCATTGAGTCCATTTAGACTCATAGCGGTGCTATAAGACAAGTAGAACTGCCCCACAGAATTTTCGAGGAGGGCCTGGTAGATTAGAACTGCTAACCTTTTGATTAACAGACATAGCACTTACATACTACCCCACCAGGGACACATCCAAACTCTATGAGGGATCAAATGACTGAGCTGAGGGCTGTGAGGACCACGTCTCTGGGAACATCTTGCTCAATTGGCATAACATAGTTTATAAAGAAAATATTCTACATTCTGCTCTGGTGAGCAGGGTCTGAAGTCTTAAAAACTTGTGAGCAGTCATCTAAGATACTCCGCTGGCCTCATCACTTTGAGAGAGAGAAGAAAACCAATGACTGAGGGGAAAGATGAGTCCAAAGAACTAATGGACCACAACCACCACGGTCTCCACCTGACTTGAGTCCAGCACAACTAGTTGGTGTCCGCCCCTATTACTCTGACAGAGGACATAATCGAGGGTCCTGGGCAGAGCTGGAGAAAAACGCAGAACAAAATTCTAACTTACAACAATAAAAAAGCCCGTACTTACTAGTCTGACAGAGACTGGAGAAATAGTGAAAGTCTGGCTCCTAAACCTGTCTTCGTCATCTAGTGCTGCTGTAACAGAAACGACACAGATGGATTGCTTTAACAAAGAGAAGTTTATTCTCTCGCAATCCAGTGGTCTACCAATCCAAATTCAGGGCGTCAGCTCCAGGGGAAGGTCTTCTTTCCCTGTCAGCTCTAGAGGAAAGTCCTAGAGACACATCAGTGTTTCCTTGGTTTGGGAGCATCTCAGTGCAGGAACCTCAGTTCCAAAGGACCTACTCTGTTCCTGGCACTGCTTTCTTCACAGTATAAAGTCTCCAGTTCTCTGCTTGCTTCCCTTTCCTTTTCTCTCTTGTAGGATAAAAGGTGGCACAAGCTACCTGCCAGAAAAACTCCCTTCACATTGGATCAAAAAAGAAATCTTAGTAAGGGTGTTATAGTCCCACTCTAATCCTCTTTAACATAATCCAATTTGCCCTAAAAATGAGCAGAGGTTAGGATTTACAACATTGAACAATGGAGAACATCCACACAGTAGCAGGAGTCACATTGCCGTTAGGTGCCATTGAGCTAGTTCAAACTCGTAGAGAGCCTGCGCATCACAGAAAGAAATGTTGCCTGGTCCTGCATCATGCCCATATTCATTGCTGTGTCTGAGCCCATCATCACCGTCACTGTGTCAGTTCATCTCATTAAGGGTCTTCCTCTTCTTCACCGGCCATTTATTTGACCAAGCATGATGTCCTTTCTCAGGGATTCATCCCTCCTGACAACATGTCCAAAGTATGTAAGATGTCTTCTTACCAACTTTGCCTTCAAGAAGCACTCTTGGTTGAACTTCTCCCCAGACCAATTTGTTCATTCTTCTGGTGATCTGTGGTATGTTCAACATTCTTCCCTGCAACACCACAATTCAAAGGCATCAATTCTTCTTCTGTCTTTCTTATTCATTGTCCAGCTTTTGCATGCATCAGACGCAACCAAAAATACCCTGGCTTGGATCACACATCCCTTAGTCTTCAAGGGGATGCCTTTTCTTTTCAACACTTTAAAGAAATCATTTGCAGCAGATTTTCCTGAAGAATGCATCTTTTGATTTTTTGACTGCTGCTTCCATGGGTGTTAATGGGAATCATGGCCCGGTTAAATTGTCATACACATTTTGGGGGGCACACATTTCAGCCCATGACTATATCCCGATAGCTCCATAATGAAGTCATTCAGGAGGTTCACCCTTCAGCCAAATATTAGACAGGCCCGTAAAACAAAACAAGACTGAAAGATCCCTGCAGCCCAGGGGCAAAGACAAAAAGGCAGGAGAGGTCAGTAAGCTGGTAACAGGAAACCCAAAATCAACAAGGGGAAAGTGTTGACATGTCATGAGGTTGGCAACCAGTGTCACTAAACAATATGTGTATTATTTAATGAGAAATTTGTTGGCACTGAAAACCTTCATCCAAAACATAATAAAAAATAAAATTTAAGAAAAAAGTATCTACTACTGAACTATTGGCTGGTGTATTTTTAGCAAGTGCTAGAATGTGAAAAGCACCATAATTGTTCTCTGTGTAGTTGTCAGGTATGTCCAGAAAGTCAGTCTAAACAGTGGGTTGAAAGAGGCACATTAGAAAATATGTTTCCTGATATAAAAAAAAGAAGCAAAAGAAAACTAACCAGAAAGCAAGGGAGTCTCCAGTTTCACCAGTAGTCTCCAGTTAATATAATGCAAAGGGTTCCTGAATTAACATTTGACATTTTAACCCAGGAATGTGTGACATCCACATTCTTGGGTTCTTAATTTATACTCTGAAAATTTGCATACTTAATAATATCTTTGTGTTTTGCCTTCCCTGTGAATATCAGCTCCTCTGTGTGTAAAATTCTTAACCACACAGTTTTGGCACCATTCTCTTTACATTTCTTGTCTTCGTTTTGGTCTTCAGATGCTGCAGAAGAATAATATTTTGTTGTTGTGTTATGATGGATGGATAACCTTTTCTTTGTCCTCACACTTCAGAAATTTATTCAGAATTTCTCTGGGTATACATTTCTCACTGAATTCTTAATCTGAAACAGAGTGAGAACACGTGAAGAGCTTAATCCACTCTTTGTTCTGCTCAGTGGTGTATGGAAATCTATGTTCTGTTTGTTCTGATTTACACATATAATTTTTATGTTAGATGTCCATATGTGTAGTTTTCCATATTATTATTTTCTTGCCTTCATTCTTTTCCTTAAGAGTTTCTCAAGTTTATTCTGAGAAATGAAGACTAATAATAGTAATAAATGGAAACCCCAGTGGCACACAGGTTAAGTGCTATGTCTGCTAACCAAAGGCCAGCATTTCAAATCCACCAAATGCTCCTTGGAAACTCCATGGGGCAGTTCTACTAAGTCCTATAGGGTCACTATGAGTCAGAATCAACCCAGTGGCAGTGGGTTCTGTTTTGTTTGGCTTAACAGTAACAATATAATATAAGACAGTAACAGCAACATAAACATCAATAATCTGGATAAATTAAAAAAAGGCTAAATTTATTTCTTAATATCTTTAAATACCTATGATTTTTTAATGTAGAAGTCAATAGACTATGACCACAAGGCCAAATTTAGCTCATCATCTATTTCTGTATGGCTTGGGAGAGAAGAATGTTTTTCTACATTTTTAAATGGTTACACTTTCAATGGTTATATAACTACATATATAATGTCTTCAGTTTTGCATCTTGGGCCACAAAGTCTAAATATTTACTATCTGGTCCTTTAAATTAAACTTTGTCAAACATTGGCTTAAAACAAAAACTGTAACATTTTATTGTGGGTGCTATAACATGTTTAAATGCAATTCATATGTCAACCATAGTGTAAAGAAACCCATATGTTTGTAAGGTGTTTATATTTTATGTGAAGTGGCACAATATTAACTCAAAGTGGACTATAAGAAGAATGAACCAATCTGTCTTGGAAGAAGTACAAGCAGAATGTTCCTTTGAAACAAGACTGATGAGACTGTGTCTCATATACTTTGGAGGTATTATCAGTAGGGATCGGTCCCCGGAAAAGGACATCATGTTTGCTAAAGTAGAGGGTCATTGCAAAAAAGCAAGATTCTCAAGAAAATAGATTGACACAGTGACTGCAACAGTGGACTTAAAGCACAGCAACAGCTGTGAGAATGTTGCAGAACCAGGCAGTGTGTCATTCTACTGAAGGCTTTCCCATACTCAGTAAAATGTGTGTTGAAATCTTTCTGGCATTTTCTGCTTTCAGCCAGAATTCACTTGGCATCAGCAATGATATCCCTGGTTTCACATCTTCTGAATCCAGCTTGAATTTCTGGCAGTTCATCATCAATGTGCTGCTGCATTAATAGACAAATTAAAATGCAATTCTGAAAAATATTTTAGTAATCAGAAAGAAGCAGAAAAGAAGAAATAGGGGAACAAATATTAGAAGGATCCAAGAAGAAAAATAATAAAACAGTAAGCCTAAATCCAATCGTATGAATACTGTTAATAGACAAATACCATGAATTGTATTGTGTCCACCCAAACATATGTTGTAAATGCTAACCTCTTGTGGTTAGAGTGGTATTTGGGAATGTGTTTGCTTCGTTATGTTAATGAGACAGTACTAGTGTAGGCTATGTCTCAAGTCGATGTTTTTTGAAATAAAAAGGAAGTTAAACAAGCATGGCAGGGAGAAAAATGTCAAGCTACATGAAGATCATCCAGGAGTGAAAAGCTCAAAAGAAAAAGAAGACCTTCCTCCAGAGCCAACAGTGAGGTCAAGTCTTCCCCAGGGGTTGGAATCCTGAATTCAGACTTCTAGCCTTTGTGCAGGAGTGCATCAACAGGGAATTTTCATAAATTCAAGTTGGGTTCAGAAGAGGATATGGAACAAGGGATATCATTGCTGATGTCAGGTAGATTTTGGCTGAAAGCAGAGAATACCAGAAATGTAATTACAAAAAAAAAAAAAAAACCCTCCAACTTAAAGAATGCCAACTCACAATGACCTTATAGAGCAGATTAGAACTGCCTTATAGGGTTTTCAAAAAGTTTCTGGTTATTTCAAACTGCCTACCTTTTACTTAGTAGTCAAATGCACCACCGGAGCTCCAGTGAGATAATTAATGGTGTTTTATGAAGTACACAAAGGCATTTGACTGTGTGGATCATAACAAATTATGGGTAACATTGCAAAGAATGTGAATTCTACCACACTTAATTGTGCTTGTGTGCAAGCTATACATAGAAAAAATGGAAGTCATTTGAACAGATCAATGGGATACTGTGTGGTTTAAAGTCATGAAAGGTGTGGGTCAGCCTTGTGTGCTTTCACCATACTCATTCAGTCTGTATACTGAGCAAATAATCCAAGAAGCTAGACTGTATGAAGACAAACACAGCATGTAGACTGGTTATATTGACATCAGATATAACAGATTTCTAGACAAAGAGTATTGTCAGCGGTAAAGCGTAGCTGTTTATAATGATAGAAACATGTGCTTGACAGGAAAATGTTACAACCATAATTGCACATCTGCTTAATAACAAACCTTCAAAATACATGATATTGATAGAGGTAAATGATAGTCCTATCATTTCCACAACATAATTGGAGCTTTTGACTTCCTTCTCTCAGTAATTCATAGGACAACTTGACCAAATAAAAAAACAGTGAACATATAAAGGAACCAGTTGTCTTCCAGCTGATTCCAGTTCATGGAGATCCCGGTGTGTCAGCGTAGAACTGTACTCCACGGTATTTGTACTTGCAATGACTAATTTTAAAAAATTGAATTTATAAAAAATTTCCACACAGGTCTGGAGACCATGTATTCAGGGGACATCAAGGTCAATTGGCATAATTAGCCTAAGGCTAAGGGAGTCTTCTGCACCCCAGATTGGTGAGTGGTGTCTGGGATCTTAAAAGCTAGCAAGCTGCCATCTGAGGTACACCAAATGGTCCCAACTCAGCAGGAACAGATGATCGCTGAGAACAACAAAGACACAAGGGAAAAAGAGCCCCGGAGACAGATGGACCCATATGAATGGGAGACTGTATCAACAGGAGAACCAAAGAACCAGATCGCGCCTGGCCACCATCAAAAACAGCTATGACAGGGGACACAGTGTAGAGTCCCTGAGGTAATGTGAGAAAAAGAGGTGTGCAGCGCAAGACTTCTAATAAAAGACCTGAACTGATAGTTTGATAGCCTGGAGGATCCCCTGGGAACATGACCCCTAGACCTGCCACTGTCCCTGACTGGAAACCAGTAATGAGTCAACTCTTAAAACAAGAATGGACTGCACTCGGGGACATGATATGACCATGTGGCATGCGTACTACATGGTTCTATGCATGTACAGGAGGCTGTCCCTCTGGTGTCTTTCTAGATGGGAGAAAAGAATGTAAGGAAGAAATAACCCCAATCTTACAAAAACTCAGAAAATAAAGGAGGAAATTTTACTTTCCACCTCACTTTATGAAGCCAGATAACTCAATATCAATGAAATACAAAATCTGACAATGATACCACAGGAAGGCAAAACTATAGAGCAATGCCCATCACCAACATAAATGCAAAAATCCTGAGCAAACTGCTAGCGAATTAAGTCCAGAAACATAAAATCCTTAGTACACGTGGCCGAGTGAAAGTGATCCCACTGTCTCAACAGCAGCAAATCAGTGTGACTTAAGAAAAGAAAGAAACAAAAGAAAAAATGTTAATCTCATATTTAAAAATTGACAAAATTTAATATCCATTCATAATAAAACTTTCAGAAAATTTGTAATAATAGAAAATTTCCTTAATCTGATGAACCACATAAATGAAATATCTTCATCTAGTATTGAATTTGAAGATAAAATTATGGTTGCTTTCCACCGAAGGCCAGAAACAAGCCAAGAATGCCTACTCGTACCTTTAAATTCAACAGTGTAGTAGAGATTCTAGCCATTACCAATGGGCAAGGAATATAAATAAATGGCATAAATATTGAAAAGGAAGATGTAAAAACTGTATTTGCAGGTGACACTATTATTTATGTACAAAATTTTAAGTATACATCTGCTTTTTAACAAAGGTATCAAAGCAATACTATGAGGAAAAAGAAGCCTTTTTGATAAATGATAATGGAATAACTGCACATCCATAGGGAAAATGAGTGTTGACCCGTACATATGTCACATGCTGTCACAGGCCTAAGAGAGCAAAAACTGAAACCATACCACTTTCAGAGGGTAACACAAGAGAACATCTTCCCGGCTTGAAGTTAGGAAATATTTCTTTGACAGGACAAAAAGACAATATTCATTTTTTGAATGACCAGTTAACATCATTAAAATTTTTAATTTCTACTTATCTCTATTACAATTATACTATATTCACATAATGGAACATATGTGCTTAGTAATTATGGTATACTTACATATATGTCTTTATTGTGTATGTATAGCCATGATAGTTATTGTATATCACGTTTGTATGTTTACAAGTATTTTGTATGTATGTGTGGAAACACTGGTGGAATAGGCAGAGTAAAATAAATGGCCACATCTTGAACATAGCCTGTGCCTCTTTGTTTCTTACTATTAACTTTTTTAATTTTTTTATTAATTACAATAAAAGAATAAAATTTCTAACATTTATCAACTATCTCATTTATGATAAACCCTCAGCCCCCACCCACTCATGTAGCCAACACAGTCATTTTCTTCTATGAATAGTTCTCTTGTTAAGTCCTTTAACAGGCGTCTCATACAAAATTTGTCCTTTTGACACTGATTGATTTCACTCAGCATGATCTCTTCCAAACGAGACCATGTTATGTTTTCTAAAATTGTCGTTGTGTTTTATTATAGCATATTGTTCCATTGAGTATATGTACCATAGTTTGCTTATCCATTCATCTGTTGATGGGCATCTGGGTTGATTCCAACTTTTTGCTGTTGTGGACTGTGCTGCAGCAAACATTCACGCACACGTGTCTGTTTGTGTGACCATCTTGTTTCTGAAGGATAAATTCCAAGCAATGGAATTACAGTATCAAATGGTATATCTATCATCAGTTGTTTGTTTCTTAATTCTGTCTCTAAGAGTGAGTCCATTGTTTCCCTTAGTTTCTCTCTCAGAATTAAGGACTAATCGCTCTTTAGGACTCTGGACAAACAAGTAATAATAAGTTAAAAGCCACAGAAGAAAAACAAAGGAATCTGATCACCTCAGGGCCCCAAACACCAGTGAAGATATCAGTGCATCTGGGAGTGACCATCGTGACCACCTAAAGAAGATTAACACCCTACAAGTTCCCAGAACTCGTAAAATCTTATCCCCTTCTGTAAAACCTCCAGCTAGTCTCCACTTTGAGACAGCAGATTTTGGAGAAATCTGTCCCCTCTGTCTCCTTGTGTCCCAGTGTAGAGTAAAACATCCTGTTTCTTATCTCACACCATCTCAAAGATTGGCTGTTTGTGGCAGGTGGCAAGAACCTGCTTAGGTTTGTGGTACCACTGGTGGCATAGTGGTTAAGAACTACAAAAGCTAACCACAAGGTCAACAGTTTAAATCTACCATGCATTCCTTGGAAACTCTATAGGGCAGTTCTACTCTGTCCTATAGGGTCACTATGAGTCAGAATTGACCCAACAATAATAGGTACAGATATATATAAATGCATGTGTGTGTATACATACATACATGCATATATATATATATATATACACACACATACATACATAGATACATAAAAAACTCATTGCTGTTAAAGTCATTTCTGACCCATAATCATCCTGTAGGGTAGAACTACACCTCAGAGTTTCCAAAGAGCACCTGGTGGATTCAAACTTCAAAATCTTTTCATTAGCAGCTGTAGCTCTTAAATGCTAAGACACCAGGGCTTCTCCTTGTAAACTCTATGGGGCAGTTCTGCTCTGTCTCTTAGGGTTGCTATGGGTCGGAATTAACTCAACAACAGCAGGTTTACATATATGTGTATATGTATGGATAAATGTCTATATGTACAAACACATATGTTTACATACATATGTAAACATGTATATACATACAAACATGTTTACATACATATACATACATCATAATTACTAAGGGCATGTGTTCCAGTACTTGGATAGATTTAATTGTAAAAAAATCATTCAGCAGTCATTATCCATGAGTCCCTAGGTGGCACAAACAGCTAAAATCTCAACTACTAACCAAATGATGGGTGGTTTGAACCCACCCAGAGACAGCTCAGAAGACAGGCCTGCCCCTCTGCTTCTAAAATGTCACAGCTTTAAAAAGCCTACTCAGCACACAATGGATCACCGTGAGTTGAAATTAACTCCAAAGCAGCCAACAACAGTTGTTGCATGAGAAAGACAAATTATTGAAGAGACAGGATAGTGTAATTTCACTTTTGCTGCAAGTATAAATATATTTCAATCAATTGTTGAATAAATATTTACTTAAAACCAGTAAACAGTTGTGATCAATGTGGAGAATCTGTGTCGAAATAGAACTGTGATCCATAAGCCTTCAGTGGCTGATTATTCAAAAATACATCACCAGGCTTTCTTCTAAGGTGCCTCTGGATAGACTGAAACCTCAAATCTTTCTTGTGCCTGGCAGTACATGTGTTCTGACAATTAAGTTCACAAACTCATCTTAGAAAAAGTGCTATACACCTCATTGCTGAGGATCGCTATAGTCAACTTTGAAGTATTCCCCTTGGGAAGCCATGTACCAATGCCAGCACCTAGTTCACCCTTCAGAGAAATTTTGGAACTCTTTTTCTGGAATGACCAACAGAGCTATCATTGTATTGCCCTTGATGTCCTGAATGCCATTAAAATGTCTTCCTTTCAACATTTCCTTTATTCTCAGATAAAGAAAACAGTTCCTGGGGGCCAGATCTGGTTAAGTAGGGAGAGTATTCCAATACAGTTATTTGTTTACTGGTTAAAAACTCCCTCACGGACAGTGCTGTGTGAGCTGTTACAAGAGCCATGAGTTGTTGTTAAAAAGTTCAGGTTGTTTTTGTCTAACTTTTTCATGCAAGCTTTTCAGAACTTCCAAATGGTAAACTTAGTTAACCACCCAGCTGGTACAAATTCATATTGAACAGTCCCTCTGATAATCAAAAAAGGTCAGCAACATTGGTTTGACTCTTGATTTGAACTGAGGGAACATTTGGGTTGTGGAGAATTGGATGACTTCCATTGTGCACTTTGACACTTTGTTTCAGGGTCCTGTTGATACATCCATGTTTCTTCACCAGTGATAACATGGCCCCAAACTTCATCTTACTTCTCCAAAAAGTCTCAGAAAACTTTGACTCTCCTTTGCGTTTGTTCATTGGTGAGCTCTTTGGGGACTATTTTTACACACACCTTTCTCATGCCAAGATTTTTAGTTAAGATTTTCCTGTTTCTCTATTGATGTTTAGTTGGTCTACTATGCTTATCGCAATCAGCCAATAATTTTGACACACAGTTTGATGAATTTTTGCCATGTTTTCATCAGTTCTGCTCATTACTTGCTGCTCTGATCTCTTTTCATCAGTGATGTTTTCTCTACCCACTGAAATATATTTGATCCATTTGTACACTGCCATTTTCTTCATGGCATTATCCCCATAAACTTGGACAAACATGTCCCCAATATCACTTCCACTCTTGCCAAGTTTAACAAGAAACTGAATGTTTGTTCACAGCTCTAATTCAAGCTCTGACACTCTTCTGATGGCACACAAAAACACACAACAATAATGAATGGCACTCAGCAAGACACCCCACATGTCGATATGAATACAGCTGTGAGGCACTGATGTACCAAAGTTACAAAACCTTACTGAGTTGTTTGTGCTACCAATGTAAGTGCAGAGTGGCAAGTTCATGAAGTTAATTATCAGACCTCATATTTCTGAAGCCTATCTGTAGTGCCTGACAACGTGTTTCCAAAAAAGGCAGCCACTGGAAATCCTCAGGAATGCAATTCTGTTCTCACACCAGTGTAATTATCATGGGTCCAAGTCAATTCGGTGGCAGGTGGTAGGCAGGCATTGCTAAGGAACTGGATAAGGGAAAACCAAAACTCAGATTTTCTTCATTTTCAACTAACATTGTCTTTCTTCAAGTTACCACTGAAAAACTTTGTTCTATTTTAAGATTTTAAGGAAACTTGTCATTCAATTCAAAGTCTAGCAAAATGTCATTTAGGGATCTTTAACGTTTGAACTCATAAAAAATTATCTCCTTGAAAAAATATCTACTGTACTTACAAGTTTAACATTTCTTTCTAGTTTTATCATTTTTTTCTGACAAACTTTCCCAAATTCTGGAGAATTTATTAGAAGTGTTAGAAATTACAGTTCTTAAATTTTCTTAAATGTTCAAATGTATAGAAGCTTAATGATTTCAAATACATTAAAAATCTAATTACTCAAATGGATATTTTTAATCTGAAATCACAAGGTTAATATAATGACAAGTTAATATGTTGGCCAGCCATATTCTTAAACATTATAGGTCCTTACCATAAAAAATACATGCAGATCATTTCAAAACTACTGTGAGTTTTTCATTATTTCATATCTACACTTAATTCTAAATCTCTGTAAAGTTAAAAGCACTTATCCTCTAAGAGGAGAACTAAGTCTTCAAGTAATTTTGAACTTGCTTTCCAAAGGCAACTTCTAGGGCTTATTAGGCAGAATGAGACTGGTTAAATAAACAGCTGAAATCGCTGGAAGTTATAACTATGTGGAGGTCCAGATGTTCCACTGCAGTTCCTCCATGCCTGAGTCAAGTCCCTTTTTGCTATCCTATATGTAGCTAAGAGCTGAGTAATAACAACAACAAAAAAATCCAACCCCATTGCCACCAAGGCAGCCCTTACTCATAGAAACCCTGTAGGACAGAAACTCATAGAGTTTCCAAGGAGTGCTTGGTGGATTCAAACTGACCGTCTTTTAGTTAGCAGCCATAGCACTTAACCACTACACCATTACCTAACTTGCATGTCCCATTAGTCTATGTGGCTGTTATTAGTTGCTATCAAGTCAATTCTGTTCCATGTGGTG
This sequence comes from Heterohyrax brucei, assembly GCA_028571685.1. Taxonomy (NCBI): domain Eukaryota; kingdom Metazoa; phylum Chordata; class Mammalia; order Hyracoidea; family Procaviidae; genus Heterohyrax; species Heterohyrax brucei. The sequence goes on along the minus strand of CM053141.1, from coordinate 16,855,708 downwards.
ACCCCATGTGTACAAAGTAGTATGGTCTAGTTTTCAAGGCCGTGTGATCTTCTTGAAGTAGATCACCAAGCCTGTCTTCTGAGGCACCTCTGGGTGATTTATTTGACTAGTAGTCAAGTGCATTAAAGCTGTCTTGTCCGTGTGATTCAATTTAATAAATGTATCTGCTTTAAGTAGTGATGGTAGCACAGCAGTTAAGAGCTCAGCGGTCAATGGTCAGTAGTTTGAACCCACCAGCCACTCTGGGGAAAAAGTCTTCCTCCTTAAAGATTAAAATCTACCACTGTTCAGTCAACTTCAACTCATAGCAACCCTATAGGACATCGTCAAACTGCTCCATAGCATTTCCAAAGAGCGCTTGGTGGATTGAAACTGCTAACTTTTTGGTTAGCAGACATAGCACTTAACTACTATGCCACCAGGATTTCCTTAAAGATTACAGCCTTGGAAATCCTATGGGATAGTTCTACTCTACCCTATAGGATTGCTGTGAGTAGAAACTGACTCCATGTCACACGATCTGGTTTTGGATGCACTGCCTTAATCTGCTCTCAGTTCTTTTCACATTCTCCTTATCTAACAGAAGGATGATTTTTTACGGATAATCAAGTACCATAGGTTTGAACTTTGGAATATCCTATGACTCTGTCAAGAGCAATGAGAGGCAAAGAAATGATGTTAAACAACGATGTGATAGGAATAGTGTCTCAGTTTCCTGGTGCCTTTGTAACACAGAAGTAGATGCCTTTGAAAAACAGAAATTTATTTCCTCACAGTTCTGGAGACTGCTAAGTCTGAATACAGGGGCTTTGGCAGGGCCGTGGTCTCTCTGCATGTTATATTTGAGGGAAGAACTTCTCTTGTCTCTTTTACTTTCTGTTAGTCTCCGGGCTTTCTTGGTGTTCCATGGCTTGTAGAAGGTTCTCCCCGTGGTATCTTCCTCATGTGTGTGACTCTGTTCTTGTCCGCTCTCTCCTTTTATAAAACACCACTTAGAAAGGATTGGGACTAGGACTCTCCCCGTTCTGCTGTGACTTAACTGATACCATCAAAGAACAACCCTGTTGCCTCAAATTCACATTAACAGGGACAAGGTTAGGACTTATCTGTCTTTTAGGGTGACATAATTCAACCCGTAAACTAAAGAAAAAACAAACTCCTTGCTGTTGGGTGAATTCTGACTCATAGAAACCCTATATAACACAACCCATAGCCATCAAGCTAACTCGAACTCATGATTCCAAATGACAGAGTAGAACTATCCCATAGAGTTTCTAAGGAGCACCTGCTGACTTTGGGGTTAGCAGCTGTAACTCTTAGCCACTAGGCAACCAGATTTCCAGCGATGCTGGATGCCCATTGCCACTGAGTTAATTCCAACTCATAGTGACCCTACAGGACAGAGTAGAACTGCTCCATAGGGTTTCCAAGGAGCACCCACTTGATTCAAACTGCCAGACTTTTGGTTAGCAGCTGTAACTGTTAGCTACTGTGTCATCAGGGTTTCTGTAACACCACATAACTCCAAAAAAAACCATTGCTGTGGAGTCAGGTCTGACTCGTGGCAACCCTAGAAATCAGAGTAGAACTGCCCCCCAGAGCTTCTAAGTAACACCTGGTGGATTTGAACTGCCCACCTTTTGGTTAGGAGAGGTAACACTGAACCCACTACACCACCAGGGTTTCCGCCTTAATCAGAGACAGAAGTGTAACTGTGAACCCAAGATGATCTGTCAGTACTAAAAGAATAGAAAGAGAAAGCGTGAAGAAGTTAACAGAAAGGAGAAGAAATAAATGCATCCCAGTTGTTGCTGCGAGTCACACCTGATTAATGACTTAACCTTCCAGGCTTGGAGTCTCAGCCTGGAGCAGGAAGGAAGCAGGACTCCTTGGAGCCCAGCACTGGCTTGGAAGCTCGAGGATGCCTGCATAAACCTGCTGGCAACTTCAGGCTGTGGCTCCAGACAGCCAGTGCATCAAGCAGAAAACTTTTTCACTGGTGCTAAATTAAACATGATTCAAATCCTCCCATGACTAATATTTTTCCCCATCAAAGGGTGATTTACTAGGTAGAGGAAATGGACACTGGGAGCAAAATGAGAGGGCGTGAGCGCGTAGAAGAAGGAAAATGCCCTGATTCAGCTTCTGCTTGCTGGTGAATCGCCCCCCGCAGAATTATCACTAACAGTGAGAAAGTACATTCATCAAGCAGAGAGCATGTTGCAGAGTCCATGAACCAAAGCCAAGGAACCAGCTACTGCCTCCTGTTTTCCTCAAGTGGAAGTATTCCAAAATTCAGAGAGCCAAGAGGAGGCTCCCTTGGTGTTCATATTACCCTCCAGTGAAACGTCATTACTGTGAAGTATTATGTTCCAGTAGCTTCATCTCTCGTGCCTGTAAGCTACAAAACTGTGAATATTTCATCTGACATGAGCAGGCCTGGAGTAACTCATGGTTTGAGGCACTATAAAATCACAAAAGGCAGCATAAATCACTCAAAAAACATCAGGTCAAATGAGATCAAGGTGACAGACTGAGATCAGGGATGCATCTTCTGCTGCCCCAAGTACCTGGAAATACAGAAAAACATGGGAAAGCGTGTGTGTGTGTGTGTGTGTGTGTGTGTGTGTGTGTGTGTGTACCAAAATAATAACAATTACTTACCAGCATTAGGAAAAGAGAATGGGCCAGGAATTTGGCTAATTCCCAAAACATGGAAGGCAAATGAAATGTTGACAGAACAACACAAGAGCTCAAAACTCAGCCCCAGGGAGGGAAACTGTGACAAGTTAGGATCTGAGTCAAACAGGCTCTGAGCCTCTGTTGGCTCAGAGTACCAGGGAGCAGGTGAAGCCATCAGGGTTATGGAGCCACAATGGGAACCACTTAGAACAATCTGGTGGCTCCACCGCTCTGTTTTCACTCTCTTCCTCACTCCACACTTGCACTTGAAGCAGAAAGAAGCAACTGGCATTTATTCCTAAATTCTAACGGAGTACTTGAGATGGAAAGGCTGGGTTATGTCAACAGTAACTTCTAACCACTAAGTGAAAAAGGAAGCCCCATTGCCCAAAAAGCCCTGGTAGTGTAGTGATTAACTGCTACGGCTGCTAATCCAAAGATCAGAGTTCAAATCCACCAGGTGCTCCTTGGAAACTCTACGGAGCAGCAGTTGCAGTCTGTCCTACAGGGTCGCTATGAGTCAGAGTTGACTCAACGGCAGTGAGTTTGGTTCCACACCCCAAAGCCCTGCCTTCTCCAAAATCGTCAGAGGCAAGTCACAGGAAATAGAAATGCAATCACACACATGTAAATAGTCAATCTCAAATTTTCTAATGGTGACACAAGCAGGAAACACAAAATATTTAAGGAGAGCTCACTTGAACCACCTCCTGTCAGTTTTTCATCCTGTGGTGGCTTGTATGTTGCTGTAATGTCAGAAGCTGTACCACTGCTATTTCAAATACTAGCAGGCTCACCCATGGTAGACAGGCTTCAGTAGTGTCTCCAGACTAGGACAGACTAGGAAGAAGGGCCTGGTGATCTACTTCTGGAAAAAAATTGGCCAGAGAATACCTTCCAAATAGAAAACATTGAAGTTGTCAAAGATTTCATTTTATTTAGATCCACAATCAACACCCATAGAAGCAGTAATCAAGAAAACAAGGTATTGCATTGGGCAAACCTGCTGCTAAAGATTTCTTAAAGTGTTAAAAGCAAAAATGTTACTCTGAGGACTAAGATACACTGAGCCAAGCTGTGGTGTTTTCAATTGTCTCATCTGCATGTGCAAAGTGAACAATTAATAAGGAAGACTAAAGAAGAATTGATACAATTGAATTACGGTGTTGGCAAAGAATATTGAATTTTACCCAGGGACTGCCAGAAGAACAAACAAATCTATTTTGGAATTATAGCCAGGATGCTTCTTAGAAGCAAGGATGGCAAGAATTCATCTCACATATTTTGGACATGCTATCAAGAAGGATCAGCCCCTGGAGAAGGACATCAGGCTCGGTAAAGTAGAGGGTCAGCAGAAAAGGGGAAGACCCTTCACAAGACGGACCGACACAGTGGCTGCAACAAGAGCAACAACCGCAACGACTGTAAGGATGGTGAGGACCAGGCAGCATTTCATTCCGTTCTGTATAGTGTTGCTATGACTGAAAACTGAATGGCAATCAAGAGCAACACTTTAACAGAGAGGCACAAAAGGCAATCAACAGAAAAAACAACACATAATGAAATTGATGCAAACAATAGTGCACAAACAAGAAGGAGTTTTAAATAAAGTCTAATTAATAGCCTCAGAGCTATAAGAGGCTAGTTCATCTCTGATGTAAGAACAGGCTATTATGCAAAAAAAATAAAAAATAAGAGACCTTGGAAATGAAAGGACGTGATTACCAAAGATCTCCAGTACACAAAGTATCAAAATCGGTACCAATGAAGAACAAATGACTAAACTAAGCAAGAGGACAGAGCTGAGAAATTCTTTCAGAACACTGAACTGGAATGACCAAAAAAAAAAAAAGGAGACATAAATAGGTCTACAAATCTAAAGGATATATGCAAGAGTTTCAAAATCCATCGGCTTCATAACATGTTAGCGTGGCAAGGCTAAACTACATTTCTCAGAATTTTCCTTTCTTGTGTCTTTCTGGTTGTGATGGGCCAGAAGGGAGATTCCTGCATGATTTGGAAGGCAGGAAGGAAGAAGCAGCTGCTCTGTGGTACACACACAGTTGTTGCTGGTCTGTTGACTCACCTAGTTAGAATGAAGCAGCATCTGGGACTGAAAATCTCTGTCTTGATCTACATCCTCCTTTAGTTTTATAAGCCCTGAGCCAGGCCTTATATTTTTACTTCCATGATGAAAAGTCCCTAAGGTCAGAGGCAACACAAAATAGAGGCAGGTTTTCACTCATCCTCATAGGGTGATGTAGTGGTTAAGGGCCATGGCTATTAGCCCAAAAGTCAGCAGTTCAAATCTACCAGACACTCCTTGGAAATTCTATGGGGCACTTCTACTGTGTTCTGTAGGGTCACTGTGAGTCAGAATCGACTCAACAGCAGTGGGTTTGGCTTTCTTAGTTGTCATAGGGTTTCAGGCTTAAAGTCTACTCATGACCTCTCCTTCTTGGCTTCCTGCCTTGTAGACTTCACACTTCAGCATCAAACACGGAAACAGCAGCCTTGAGAGATGGCTGCATGAGCTCCGACAAGTACATAATCAAATTCCCTGTAACAAATCCCCTTAACATATACAGGCTCCACCTGAGTCCACTTCTCTGATGAAATCTTGACTGAGTTAGAGAAAACCCGTACGTGATATATGTAGGTAGCTCATATTCCTTCTATGCTGATTCCTGATAGATTCTTCTCTTCTCCTTCAATCAATGCCTAAGGTTCCCAGGATGTTACTTACAGCCAGTTCACTAAGGAAAACATACTCTAGCTTATTATGACAGTACCATGACAAAGTATACAGCTGCAACTCTACAGCTCTACCGAGGAACGATGATGAAAGACAAGGTGAGGGAAAATTCGCCAGTGGCAGAACTCTGACCAGTCCATGTTCACAATGACCAAAGGAGAGAGGACAGGGATAGGAATCTACCTGGATTCATGGGCGGTTACCAAATGTTTGACAGGATGGTCAAGAACTTGGAAGGAATAGGTTTAGATAATCAGTGACAAGCAAATCTGGGGAAAAGTATGTGAATGGATCTCTCAGACTATGAAATAATTGTGCTCATGTGACTGTCCACTAACAGGTGTCCACTACAGAGAAAACTCTTAGTAATCAAAGGAACAAAATGACACCTCCATCTTTTTTCCCAGCCAACTCAGTATTACATCCTTGCCCATCAAGTCCATGCTAACTGATAGCAACCTCACAGGACAAAGTATAACTGCCCCACAGAGTTCCCAAGGAGCACCTGGCAGATTTGAACTGCTGGCCTTTTGGTTAGCAGTTGTAGCCCTTAACCACTAAGCCATCAGGGTTTCCTGTGGAAGCTGTAGTATGCTCAAATACCAGTGAAAACCCTAGTGGCTTAGTGGTTAGGTGCTACAGCTGCTAACCAGAAGGTGGGCAGCTCAAATCCACCAGGGGCTCCTTCTACACTCTATGGGGCGGTTCTACTCCGCCTACAGGGTCACACGAGATGGAATCAACTCCACAGCAATGGCTTTGGGTTTGGGACAGATGGAGTAGTGGTTAGGAGCTATAGCTGCTAACCAAAAGGTAGGCAGTTCAAATGCACCAGGTGCTCCTTGGAAGCCACAGGAGCAGCTCTACTCTGTCTTATGGAGTCACTGAGTCCCAGTTGACTCGATGACAATGGATTTGATTGGATTTTGGGTTATCATTAATTTTAGACAAAGTGACCATAAACAATAAGCTTATTACTGATGACAAAAACCCAACTGGCATTACCCATTTTGGTCACTGAATCTGCCACTAGAGCAGGTGTATGGTGTACGGAATACAAAGGGTTCTAACAGACCAGGATTTCTCCACAGCAGCACTATTGACATTTAGGTTTGATCTTCTTTGGTGTAGTGGTTAAGGGCTCATCTGCTGACCCACAAGTCAGCAGTTCATATCCTCTAAGCGCTCCTCGGAAACACTATGGGGCACTTCTATGACGTCCTACAGGGTCACTGTGAATCACAATCGACTCAACAGCAGTGGGTTTTTCTTTAGTTGCGGGCACTGTCTGGTGGGGGGGGGATGTTTCGCATCATTCCCAGTTTCCACCTTCTAGATGTCTGCAGTTTCCACCCTTCAGTCTTAAGAACCAAAATAATCTCTAAAACTGAAACCTAAACTAACAGATGTCAAGTCAGTTACAACTCATAGCAGCAAGCTTACAGGACAGAGTAGATCTGCCCCGTAGGGCTTCCACGGCTGCAATCTTTATGGAAGCACACTGCCGCATCTTTTTCCCATGGAGCATCTGGTGGCTTCAAACAGCCGATCTTTCGGTTAGCAGCCAAGCGCTTGGCCATTGCACCACCAGGGCTCCTAAAATTGTCTCTACATATTTTAAAATGTCCCCAAGGGACAAAATTGCTCTTACCTCCAACTGAGAACCACTGTAGTAGAGACAATAAAACACACATGATAGGAAAAACACAAGCCACAGTCTCTTTAGTGTAGACATGTGTTCTTCTGTTTTGAACCTGTTGTGGTTTCAAAACCCTGGTTATGTAGCAATTAAGTGTGATGGCTGCTAAGCAAAAGGTCGCAGCTCGAATCCACCAGGCCCTCCTTGGAAACAGTATGGGGCAGTTCTACTCTGTATGTGTAGGGTCACTGTAAGCTGGAATCGACTCAGTGGCAGTGGCTTTGGCTTTGGTTGATAGCTTCAAAAAGCAAATCAGATCTTCTGTAGAAATCGCTTAGAAACTGATGGATTAAATTGTGTTCCTAAAGAGATACACAAAGTCCCAACTCCTGTTGTTACTGCCAGTGGCCAACACGCAACAGAAGGCATGCTGCTCCATCCTGCTCTATCCCTGTGACTGGTTGGGGAGCAAATCACTGTGACTCTCAGGGCTTTCAATGGATGATTTTAGAAAGTAAATTTCCAGGCCTTTCCTCCTAGTCTGTTGCAGTCTGGAAGTTCTCTGAAACTTGTCCAACATTATAACTACATAAGCTAACCTCCACTGAGAGATCAGTGGTAACCACACATGATGAGCATCACCAGGACTCGATTCTGGATCTACTGTATGGAAGGCAAGAACCCCACCACTGAACCACCAGTCGTTTGTTTGGATATAGGGGCTTTGAGGATTTTATTAGTTACATTAACATGAGGTCATACTGGAGTGCATATACTCCATAAAAAGATGCACAGATAGAAGAAAGACAGCCATGTGAAGACAGAGGCAGAGACGGGAGTAATATTGTGACTTCAAGCCAAGGAACCCCTGGGGCTGCCAGAATCACAGAGAGACAAGGAAGAACCTTTCCCTAGAGACTTCTGAGGGAACATGGCTCTGCTGACACCCTAAATTTGGACAGCCTCCCTCTAGACCTGTGAGACTATGAATTTACCTTCCCATAAGCCACCCAGTTTATGGTACTTGGTTATAGCAGCCTTGGGAAGCTAATGTACGCGCCCTACCTCCCGTGAACAAAATGCATGCTGCCCTTCATGCTGTGACAGCCATTGCTAACTGAAAGGACCTCGTGGAGGGCTCCATAAAAAGACAAAGAAAGATAGAAAAAGTGTGAGAAAATCTGCTTATCTGGGGCCTCTCACTATTCCTGGGCATGAGTCTAAATGCCATTCCTTTGAAAGAAGTTGTTCGGAAGGCTGCTTACGGTAGGTTTTGTCCCCCCACATGCCAGAAATTATTTGTGGTAGATAAAGCCTCCTTCACATTCTTCCACTCAAAATATCTCTAACAGCAGCCTGCTCCCCCATCCTCCCTGAACTGGGGTCACTTCCTCGGCTTTCTCAGCCTCTCCCCAAAGTGCTGACATGCTGAAACTCGTAGGTGGCATCCGAATCTGCTCTTCAAAGTGACCTGACATTGATCCAAAGAGACAATAACTGCCACCTGAAGTCCAAGAGTCACCCCATTTTACTAGAACCAGTGAAGTTCTATCAAAAGTTCATTCATTCGATTCCAGTTGAACATGTTGTGAAAATATTTATATCCCAAAAGTAAAGCTAAAGCTTGGTTTTAAGAACAACTGCTAAAAACATCTGCCTGCTCCCCTGAAATGACTTCCACTCTGAAGATCTGTAGTTTCCTTTGTCCAAGAATTGTACAACCCTGGCTGAGTTTACCTTGTTCCTACTTCCTTCATGTTCCATTTCTATTTTTAGACTTTGTTTCCACCCAACCTTTCCTTGCAAAAGAGAAGGAATCAGGAAAGAAGGATCTGGAAGGGAGAACCGAAACATAATGTATTGTAGAAGAAGGCTCAGACCTTGCTCCACAACATGGCCCTTATGGTCTCTCTTGTCTCGACAACTTTCCCCCCATATGGCCTTGTCGCATGAAAATATTTTGTACCTCGTAATCTAAGAAACAAAACTGTTGGTCATACAGTTGCTAACCAAAATGTTGGCAGTTCACATCCACTGGGTGCTCCTTGGAAACCTTATGGGCAGTTCTACCCTATTCTATAGGGCTTCCATGAGTCAGCATCAACTTGGTGGCAGTGGGGTTTTTATTGGTCATAAAGTCTATTGGTGGTTCCCAGGGATGGGAAAGAGGTGAAAAGACGGAGTCTTTGCTTGGGGGCACGGAGCTTCTACAGAGGGAGAGAGAAGTCTGGAAACAGACTGTACTGATGGTTGTCAACACGGTAAGTGTAATTAATGTCATGAATTTTACATGTAAATGTAATGTGGAAATGGCCTATTTTTTTTATATACACTCACCACAATAAAGCAAAAGATAATTAATTAATTACATATTGGTCATGTTACCCCAAAATCAAACACCACTGCTGTTGCATCAGTTCTGACTCATAGCAACCTATAGGACAAAGGAGAACTGTCCCATAGAATTTCCAAGGAGTTCCTGGCAAATTTGAACTGCTAACTTTTTGGTTAGCAGACACAGCATTTAACCACTATGTCACCAGGGTTTCCTTATGTTACACACACACACACACACACACACACACCTGCTATCGTCACATTGATTCCAACTCATGGCAACCCTATACAACAGAGTAAAACCACCCCACAGAGTTCCCAAGGAGTGTCTGCTGGGTTGAAAGTGCCAACCTTTTGATTAGCAGCTGTAATACTTAACCACTACACCATCAGTGTTTCCTTGTGTTGCCCAGGAAGGCCTAATTCCAAAGAAATCAGGTGTCTCTAGTAGCCTAGAAGCCAAGTTAATCAATTAAACAGTTGCATTTTTGATACATTTTTCCTGGAAGCCTTTATTGTAAGAAAGCAACAGAGCTTCTCCCACTAAATTCATCTGAAAATTACTCTTATGTTTTGACTTTTTTTCATAAAACTCAAATCACACTTACTTTTATTTTACATGTCTTTTTCTACATCACTGTCAGATGCTGGAAAACTGGCATTACTGTTAATTCTTCTATTTTATAGAAGGGGAAACTACAAAGTAAAAGACCTCAGTCATTGGTAGACTTCTAACTACAGCTCAGTTCTCCAGACTGTCTCCTCCCAGAATGCTTTTCACTTATACAACATCTCCATTACTCTCAGTGATGTCATCATACCATTTCAAACCATGGCACCTGTTTTCTGAGTGACTCTTATTTTCAAAACGAAGAGCATACATTTGAAATAAGAACTCACAGACGATTCTTTGATGAAGCTAATAAAAGCTTATCAATGTAAATCTCTAAAAAGAAATATATAACATTTAATAAGAAAAAACTCAAGATGCAAATGATTTGGTCTACTATCCAATGAGCGGAATAAACACCTGCCTTTTAGCTGTGATATGTGATTACACGAAGGAAAATAGTGAAATCTACCTGTAACTTTTTCATGAAATCCCTGTAATTATTTGAGAGCCCAGGGAAAAAAATGCAGGTTAGAACTGTCCTAATTTATAACCTGTCTGAAGGATCTGGCTTTTGTGAAGGAGTTTATTGGTGTGTCAAGAACACTGCAAAGATATAAATGTGTGCATATAATCAGCAGTGACCTGCAAAGTGGGAAATTAAACTCCCTTTTGGGACAAGAATATTAGCTATTTGAGTAACTTTGCAACCAGGAGAATAACAGCAGTTTAACTGGCTTCATCCCCTTTGACTCAACCCTACAGGGACAGTGATTCTGTTCATGAAGAACAATGTTTGAAATCACTGCATTTTCTCTCAAGTAAGTGAAAGAAAAGATGCTTTTAAACTTTCATGGTTATGATTATTCTCTTCAGAGATTAGGTACTGACAACAGAGCAACAAATACCCAGCCATAGGCAATTAGCATCAAAAATGGTAAGGTCAACAGGTTTACTGCATCACTGTCTCTTAACGCAGAGTCGCCAGGAGATGGTGACATTGGCAGAAAATGCAGAAATTATTTCTCTCTCAGGCCCTCCTTCCAGAAGTCCTGACTCAAGAATGATGTGTGAGGAGGTACTTACTTAAATGCTAATAGAATGCTTTTCAAAAGAGAGGGGAAGAAGGTCAAGGGAGAATCTGGAAAGACCAAAGCAGTGATTTAGAAGATGCAAACCAAATGACTCAGTAATGCGATTTAGAAAGCACACACAAAGTCTGTAATTAAAAAAAAGGGGGGATGAGGAACATCAACAAAATGGAAGTGTCAGAACAGCTGATCCGTTTATTTCATTTCCCCCTTGCCTTATGGAATGACCTAGGCTCTGAACCCATAAAGGCCACAGGCACATTTGAACTTTGATGATAATTCCATCTCAGCTTGCTCAGTCAGGACTCTAGACAACAGTGCATGTATGCCTTGCTTACCATCCACAGCACCTTCTGAAAAACAGGACAGTATGCAATGCGGACATTATGGGAATACCATATCATGCAATTACTGACAATTAAGTTCACAAACTCACCCTAGAAAAAGTGTCACATACCTCACTGCTGAATATCACCACAGTCACCTTTGAAATACTCCCCTTGGGAAACTATACACCAATGCCAGTGCCCAGTCCACTCTTCAAAGCAATTTTGGAACTCTTTCTGGAATGGCCATCAGAGTTGTCACTCTATTACCCCTGACGTCCTGAATGTCATCAAAATGTCTTCCTTTCAATATTTCCTTTATCTTCAGGTAATGAAAGTTATTAGGGTCCAATTGGCTGTGTTGGTAGGGTGTTCCAGTACAGTTATTTGTTTACTGGCTAAAAGCTCCCTCACAGACAACTATACAATTAAGTTTACAAACTTGCCACCGTGCCACTGTGCACAGTGGCCATTCCATAAAGAGTTCCAAAATTGCTCCGAAGGGTGAACTAGGTGCTGGCAACAGTGCATAGCTTCCCAAGGGAAGAACTTCTAAAGGTGACCATAGTGATAGTGAGCAATGAGGTATGTGGCACTTAGAACTATTAAGTTCCCAGACTTGTTGGGCCTCGTGTGCAAGAGAGAGGTGTGCAGGATGGTCACTGGGCCAGCCCAGAACCCACGTCGCCACCATATTGAGGCCAAGACCTGCTCCATGGGGCTCAGCAACAACTTTGGTCCCATTTCCATTGCCATTGCTGCTACCATTCCTGTACTGTCACAGCCTTGTCTCCAGGACGCATACCCAGCCCACACCCAGCCACCACGCAGCACTCACACTACGGATAGCTGCCTCCCGACCCATCCGACACTGGCTCGCTTCCCTTGCCTCTTCCCTGCCTGCTTTCCCCACCACACCCCCATGGGCTTGAAACTCTTCCAGCCTCACCCACCCCTCTTCTGCCTCTTCTTCCATCTCCACCTCCTCCCATGGACACCCTTCCTTCTACCAACCGATGCCACAGCCTGGACCACTAGATGGCCACCACTGTGAGAGAAGCCACAGCTTCGAACCCAAGGGGCACGCACAGGTTACCCAGGCTGAGCAGGGCAGAAGTAGGGGGCTCTGGCACCTGTATGTAGCTACCTGTGTCACTACACTCACCTCAGAGCATTGGTACATAGCTTATCAAGGGGAATACTTTTTGAGTGTGACCATATGATACTAAGCAATAAGGTATGTAGCACTTTTTCTAGGATGAGTTTGCAAACTTAATTGTCAGACCTCATACACCATGGATTGCTAAACAAAGGAATAAATCTGTCTTGGAAGAAGTACAACCAGAATACTCCTTAGAAGCAAAGATGGCAAGACTACATCTTGCAGACTTCAGACACATTATGGAGAGGGATCAATTCCCAGAGTAGGACTTTACACTGGTGCTAAAGTAGAAGGCCAGCAAAGAGAAGAAAGACTGTCAGAAAGATGGACTGACACAGCAGCCACAGTGTTGGGCCCAGGGATAATGACAACTGTGAGGATGGTATGTTTTGTTCCACTGTACAAGGGTCCCTATGAGTTGGAACCTTCTAGACCACATCTAAAAACAACAACCACAGCATAGCTTGAGTTACAGAGTTTGCTTTACGATCTGAAGTGTATGTGGGTAACATTGCTAAAAATAATTCCAAAGGCAAAAACTATTCTTATTTTGCCCTGGAGTGCATTTTTTCTTTGTTAGCAAAACTCACTACTGCAAAGAATTTTTATGTCATGTTCTCCTCTGTTAATGGTTAATAAAACACTGTACTAGGCACTGGGCAAAATGCTTTATATTCCTTATCCCATTGAATCCTCACATCTCTAAAAAATAAGTTATATTTCAAAATAAAAACAAACCCACTGGCATCAAGTCAATTCCAGCTTATAGTGACCGTACAGGACAGAGTAGAACTGCCTCACAGGATTTCCAGCTTGTGGAGTTGAACTACTAACCTTTTGGTGAGCAGCCTGAGCTCCTAACCACTTTTATAGAAATTGAGGTACAGAGAGGTTAGACAACATGCCTGATAAGTCTGCTAGAAGCAGTAAATCCAGGACTCACCCTGGTGTGTCTAGATACCTATGATGTGTAATTCTGTGCAACACAGTTTCTCACAACACAGAGAAGCAAGAACGTCCGCGGCTTTTCCAGGGAGTTTTTACAAAGGACAGAGGGGAGATATACTCCTCAGGCCAACCCTACCTGCGTGGTGCCAGCTCTGTGATTCATGTGAGCCTTTGCCTCCGTTTCTAAATGGAGAATGCTATTTCTGTCCTTCCTTCAATGACTTTACTCCCTTTTCCAAAAGACAGCACCCCAGTGAGCCCAACATAAAACTATATTCGATCATATTTGTAGCAAGACGAAAAGAAAAAGGTTAAAAATAATTTTATTTCAACAGTAAATTGGCTTTGGATGGATGGTTTTAATAAAACCAACATCCAAAGTATTCATACTGAGTATAAAAGCCCGCCTTGTAGATAGCCTTCATTTAACTACCAAGCATATTTGTAGCCAAACAGAAGCAAATACAATACTTGAGGTAAAAGGCAACCTGAAGCATCTATACTTAAAATTAGTAGCAAGTGTTCATTTGAAAGTCATTTTCTGGTGAATTACTCATGCTTGACCAAAAGCACAGTCAGCTTGCACCGAACTCTTACGGTCACACTCACAATCAATGCAGTCTCCTGTGTTCAGTTAGAATGAGTGCATTTTTCTTGCATCTAATTCAGCTGCTGGTATAGCAAGTTGTTCAACCACAGAAGAATCACACAAGGTTAAACCAACCATGCGTACCAAGAGAAGCCTTAAACATTCCACAGATGAGAGCAAGGTGAGCTGGAACTTCTTGTCACTGGATCTGAAGTTGACTGTGACTCCGTATCAACGCTCTGACAAATTCACGAGCTTTCTGCCATTGCTCAAAATAGTTCTTCCCCTGGACTTTACCAGTTAATGGACTATGAATTACCCGGACAAAAGCACTAGTCCTAGGATGACTATGACTTGTAAAATGCAAAACAGCATGTATTGACAAGGATGCAAGGACCTAGGAATCTTCACCTGTTGCTGGTGGAAATGTACAGTGGCATAGAATCCACGAAAAACAATTTGGGGGAGTTAAACATAGAACTACCATATGACCCAGAAATCTCCTTTCTAGATACACATGCAACAGAATTGAACGCAGGACACAAAGAGACCCTTCTGCTCGCTGAAGTACGATTTCCAGTCACCCAGAGGTAGCAACAGCCTAAAAGCCTGCCAACAGATGACTGTATTAACAAAATGTGGTACATACAGACAATGGAGTATTGCTCAGTCATAAAGAGAAATGCACTCCTGATCCACGCTATGACCTAGACGAAGCTTGAAAACACCGTTCTGTGAAAACTAAATCAGCTACAAAAGAGCAAATACTGTTTGATCCCACTTATGTGAAATAACTAGGATAGGTATGTGTATAGAGACCAAAGCTTATTAGTGGTCATCATGGGTGGGAGAGCAAGAGAGGGAAGTCAGGACTCAATGCCTGGGGGACACTGAGCTTCTGTTAAGAGTGATGGAAAATTTTGGACACAGGGGAGACGGTTGAACAACAATGTAATTGATGTCACTGAGCTGTACGTAGGAGCCTTGGCGGTACAGTGGCCAAGAGTTATAGCCAGTTCTACCCTGTCCTGTAGGGGACCTACAAGTCAGAATCAACTTGATAGCAGTGGAAACTCTACCACATGAAGAATGTTGACATAGAAAATGTTCTGTTACATATATACTTACCATAACACAAAAAGTACTAGCAGTATTTTCACCCTTGTGTAAATTAGAAACCACACATTTAAAAGCACTCTTGAGATCCTAAACAAAAAGGTCAGTGAGTCTCTGTCCTGGGGCATGGACCTTTCACTACTCTTCCCAGCAGGAAAGAAAAGAGACTTGACCACTAGAGGGCAACATTGTTCCTTCAATACATACTCAAAAACCAGGGATGCCTAAAATTGGTCAATTTTTTTTTTCCCTCCCCTTAGGAAGACTTCCTTTGGAAAAATATTCCTGTTTTCCAGTGGGAAACAGTGTGTCATCTTCATGCACCACCTTAAACTCATCATGTCCCGAACTAACCTCACTATCTTTGCTGTCTTCTGGGCTTTCTGAAGGACCAGCCGATGGGCAGGGCTTTCTGAAGGACCAGCCGACGGGCAGGGCAGGAATCTATCTGGAAGACGTTCCACCTTCCTTGTCCTATTGTACCTCATTTTAAATGTGAGTCTAGTTGTTCTTCATCTTCACCTGACTAATTCAGTGAGGGCAGGAACCAGACTTAATCTTAACCACTGCTCAATGCATCTGTTACCTGGTCCCACCCACTGCTGTCGAGTCAATCCAACTCATGGTGACCCTAGAAGTCAGAGTAGAACTGCCCCCACAGAGTCTCCAAGGAGCACCTGGTGGATTTGAGTCGCCAGTCTGTTGGTTACCAGACATAGTACTTAACTCACTGTACTTCCAGGGTTTCCCTGTTACCTGGTAGGGGCTTCATAAATCTTTTTAGATAACTGTCACTGAATAAATTCTAGATTCTACTCTTTCTCTCATTCTCCATTTTTCAACAGCTGCCAAGCCCCTGATTCTATCCCTAAATATCTGTTTAGTTTCCCTCCTCACTCCACCTCCACCAACTTCTTCCAGGCCTGTCTCAACCTTCATGCCTCGTTAATTTTTGCAATAACCTGACCCAAGACACAGAATTTACAATGACCGCATATGCCTAGGAAATATGGACTATGAAAGAGGAAGACAGAAGAAAAATCAGTGGGTTCAAACTGGAGTCAGCAAAGAACACAGAGTGTAAGATGGACTACCAGAGGATGAACCAATCAGTGCTAGAAGAAATAACACCCAGAATGTTCCTTAGAAGTGAGAACGGCAAGACTTCAGAAAGTATACTTTAGACATATTCTTGAGAAAGACCAATTGATACAAAGGGACGTGAGGATTGGTGAAGCAGAGGATTGCAAAGGCAAGGGAAACCCTCAGTGAGATGGACTCGCTCACTAGCTACAACAATGGACCTACCAACAATCATAAATACGGCTCAGGGCTGGGCAGTGTTTACTGTTATTCATAAGGTCTCCACGAGTAGGCATCTCCATGAGTTAGCATCAACTCTGTGACAATTAACAACCACAGCAATTAACTAGGCTGGCCCTTCTCCTGACAGTCTTTCTCTACACTACCAGATCTGCCTAAGTATCTGCTTCAAATCCTTTAAAGCATTCTCTACAAGATTGCCTACAGCAATTGCCTACAGAGAATGGAAAAAAATCTGTCTGGAAGAACCAGAATGCTCCTTAGAAGCATGTCTTACGTGCTTTAGACACGTGATCAGGAGTGACCAGTACTTGGAGAAGGATATCACACTTGCTGGAGAGTCCGTGAAAAACAGAAAGATCCTGATTCCTGCTGGCCCACCTGCTTTCCATCATACCCACCCTCCACTCCCCCATCCCCAGTCTGCAGCAGGCCCTGTCCCACCTCTGCACTTCATCCTGTGCCCTGGCCACCTGTCCTTGTCTGCTTAATTAACTCCCACTCCTGTTCCCACTGCACCAGGACACATCTCTGTAACAGCCCACATCCGTCGGTGCTAGAATACGCTGTTTGTTTTCCTTCCACACCTGTGACACTAAAGCAGAGATTTGTAGTTTCCTCTTTGTATCCCAAAGGCCTTGCAGGTATCTGGAAGCTGGCAGACTCTGGAAAAGCATTTTTTCTAATTATGATTGAGTGAAAGTGTACATTCCCATATAAATTTGCATGCCCACCTATATGCAGCTCCCACTGCTCTCCCTGCCCGGTGACAGCACAATCTTCCTCTCTGCTCCATACATGTCCCATCCTCCCAACAGTCTCCATTACCCTCCTCTCTACCCAACCCCTTTCCTCCAAAAAGAAGTCAGCAGGATGATATCCTATAGATGTATAGAACCATAAAGCACACCCAAGATATGGTCACTCTGTATCACCAAGTCCAATCTATTCCTGTCCAAAGAGTGAAACTTCATTATGATTTATAGGCAGGAGCAGCATCAGGGCCAGGGGCCATTCTCCCAGGGGAACCCCAAAGCCTCTGGACCATCAATTGTGGTCAAAAGTATTCTTTTAACTGTGGCTGGAGAACACCTCTTCGTTTACAGCTCTGACTCTTCTTCCACCACAGTTTGACTTTGCTTTAATGCTTTACGAAAGGGTTAAGATTTGGGATCATGACTGAGAAACAGCTTTTAATTCTCCTGGAATCCAGATTTCAACAGTCTGAGGAATTGAAGGGACCCACCCAAGCCATTGCCCTGAGATCTTCTTTTAAACTTTGAGCCTTGAGCAGAGCAATACCCTGGGATCACCTGTAAGTCAAAATTAATAAAGATCATTTTGCCTCAGGTATGATTCCTTTTAGAAGGATTATCTATAGGTAGTCTGTTTCAAGAAACAGTAACTCTTGGGTCAGAGCAGAACCTGTATTTCAGGATGAATGGTCATTGTGACATATACTCTTCTAATTCTGTTTCCATGACACTGTAGATAACACAGGCTGTCAGAGTCTCTGAAAGCTCCTGCTTCTTTAGTACACTTTGACTCTCTAGTCAGAAGTTGTCCAATTTGCAAATCATACACTAAATAAGGAAGATTGAAGAAGAATTTAAGCCTTTGAATTGCGGTGTTGGCAAAGAATATTGAATATACCGTGGGCTGCCCAAAGAATGAACAAATCTGTCTGGAAGAATCAGAAAGCTCCTTAGAAGCAAGGAGCAAGAATGGTGAGACTACGTCTTACCTACTTTACATACATCGTCAGGAGGGAACAGTACCTGGAGAAGGACTCCACACTTGGTAAGGAGTCAGTGAAAAGTAGAAAGATCCTCAACGCAATAGATGGAGACAGTGGTTGCAAGCGTTGCGTTCTATTGTATGCACAGTCACTGAGTCAGAACTGACCCAACAGCACCTAACAACAATGATGTTAAATAACTTCAAAATCAACTTTTATTATTGGCTTAGTAGGATTTTGTTTTAACACAACTTTGAAGAAGTCTTTCTTTTCGAAAAATTTGTATAAGGTATAAGATATGGATCTTGTTTCAGTTTCTTGCAAATGGATATCCAATTTTGCCAGCACCATTTGTTGAAGATGCTGTTTTTACCCCAGTTTAATGTCGTTGGGACTTTGTCGAACATCAGCTGTTCATAGGCAGATGGTGTCATCTCTGGGGTCTCAATTCTATTCCACTGGTCGATCCGTCTGTTCTTACACTCTTTTCAAAAAATTTGATTGTGGTAATTAGGCTAGGAAAACAAGAATTCAAGCACTGACTAAATTTTTAAACAGTTTACCAAGACATGAGCATTTCCAGTGTCCTTAGGACTAGATGAAGAGGGGCTTAGACTTAGAGAGTTTTCCCATTCAGACAGTCCAGCTTCTCAGATGATATGCTCAGCACACAGGCTGAGTAAGTATGGAGAAAGGATACAACCCTGATGCACACTTTTCTTGACTTTAAATGATGCGGTGTTCCCTTGTTCTGATCGCATGACTGCTTCTTGATCCACATACAGATTCCTCAGGAGCACAATCAAATGTTCTTTGTAACATTATCAATAATTTTTTATGATCCACATGGTCGAATGTCTTTGCATAGCCAATAAAACACAAGCAAACTTCTTTCTGGTGTTCCCTGCTTTCAGCCAAGATCTACCCGACGTCACAATGATAGCTTTTGTCCCATGTCTTATGAATCCAGTTTCAGTTTCTGGCAGTTCCCTGTCCATGTCCTGCTGTAGTCACTTTTGTTTGATCAAACAACAGTCTTGCTAATTAGTCAAGACAACTCTGCCTTCAACATAGTGCTCTTCTGAAGAATTGTCTGTGAGTAGTCAGTTTCACGAAGCAGAAACTCCCAGGTCAAACTAGAAGCTGTGTTATAGGGTGAGTGTTTATTGTGTAAACACATTGCTCTGGAAATGTCTACAACATGTGGTTTAAGAGTGGTAGGTCTTCCTCTTTGGAATACTTTGACGGTCTGGTCAGAAGTGTTGTCCAATTTGCAAATCATGTGTTAAAGAGACTTCAAAACAATTTATGCTGTTAGTTTAGCATGCTTTTTGCTTTAACATGTCTTTTAAACAGTCTGTCTTTTGAAAAGTACATGTGAAATTTTGATTGTGGTGCCAGGGCTAGGAAAACAGGAATTCAAACGTTGACTCAAATTTAGACAGCTTACCAAGACATGAGCTTTTCCAGTTTCGTTGACCAGACAAGGAGGGAGTTTGACTCAGTTTTCCTTATCTGGATAGCATAGCCCTGAAACAGTGCTGTCCACTGAGCTCAACAAGGGAAGATCTAGATACCAATGCATCTTGCAGAGGATGATGAAGAATTCCACTATGATGAGCTGCAGTCAACAAACAAATAAAGAAGGACCAAAGTGCGATACAAAGTTAATTGCAGCTGCCTCCAGTTGCTGAATAAGTTCCCTACCATAGATATATTTTAAATTTGAAAGACAAATCCTTCATTGCACACAGGGCCTATAGGTCACTGGAAATACAGCATAATTCAGAGTCCCCAAATAACATTCCAGAGTAGGCCCAGAGCAGGCCTCTGTACCATATGCCAGTTCCAACCTAGGATTTGGGTATATTGACACATTTCTCTAGTTCACAGGAATTTCAAGTCACTAGTGGGTTTTGGAAATCCTGGTGGTGTAGAGGTTAAGCACTATTGCTCCTAACCACAAAGCTGACAGTTGGAAGTTCTGCAGGGCAGTTCTACTCTGTCCTCTAGGGAAGCTATGAGTTGAAATCAACTTGATGGCAGTGGGTTTGTTTTTTGTTAATAGATTTTGGGAGATCTGGGAGCACAGTGGTTAAAAGCTCAGCTGCTAACCGAAAGATCTGGAGTTCAAATCTGCCCGCCACTCCTTGGAAACATTATCAGACAATTTTATTCCCTTCTATAGGGTTGCTATGAGTTGGAATTGACTCAACAGCAACTAGACACTTTGGGGATGGATTTGGGGAGACTTGGCTGGAATCTCAGAGGAAAGGCCTGGAAATCTACTTCCAAAAAAATCAGCCACTCAAAATCCTGCAGAGAACAATTCTACTCTGACACACATGTGGCCACCACAAGTTGAAACCAACTCATTAATGGCAACTGGCTAATGAGTTTTAAAGGCACATATGAGTCATGACATTTTCTCAGTCTCTTTCCTGAGGCTCTTTCTGATGGACAAGTGGAGAACACAGATGTAGCTGCAGAAAAAGCACTAGGAAAACTTTGATGCAAGCAGTAAGACCAGCCTTTAGCAAACTAACTGAGTTTACAGCTCTGTAAACACCACCTCTGAAAAAATAATTATTACTGCATGTTTGTGTCTGTTGTTCCAAGTGCACGCCTTTCACAACAATGGAATCCTACTATACGTACTGTTTCACTAATTGGCTTTTTTCATGTAACAATAAGTGAATATCTTTCCATGCCAAGCCTTTTTAACAGCTCAATTGCCATTTTGAGTGCAGCACAATAGTCTAAAGTTATTCCTTAAATATGTCGTACCTTTTCTTTCCAGAGCATTTTAAAATACACTTAAACATAACAATCACTTTGAAAGGTGTCCCATGAGGGGATGCTGCAGTGGGCAAACACTATTTATTATTTTAAAATTCTCTGGAAAGAAAAGGCATGGTCCAAGAAGCACCTTGAAACAGTTTGTAAATGTAAGGCATGTACACTCAAGTATAAAAGTGGTTTATTACATTTATACTGCATTCTTGAGCATCAGCTATATAACATTTGGGTTTGTTTCCTAAATTGGAGTTAAAATATATTTTAAAAAACACATTTTGTGTTGGTGGGTAGAGAATCTAACTTTACTGAAAAAATTCGGTTTTTGTTTTGGTTCCAGAGGGACTTTCTGCAACATTTGAAGGGCCTTCAAATGGGATTTAAGGTTTACAAGGTTTACTGAGTAGGGACAAACTATGCCTGAAAGCCCTACTGGATAGTAACAACCTACTGAAATTTATCGACCTTCGGGTAAAGATACCGGAGGTGGAATTAAGTCATGAGACCTCTCATAAAGCCCTGGACATGAAATCTCTCTGGGCTTCCTGGTTGATGAAAAACATTGATTCACAAGGGAGGGTAGGACACACCTTTCTTTGGACATAAGCTTCACACCACTTAGACTTCACCTTATGTATCTCTTTGTTTGTATTCTTTTTGTTATAATAAAACTATCATCATAGATGTGACATTTTCTGTAAGTTTCATGGATCATTGTAGTAAATTACCAAAACCATGGGAGTAGTGGGAGTCAGCGGGTTCCAAGTGAGGGGGGGAACCTTGGGACTCCTGAACTTGCAGCTGTCATCCTAAGGGAGTAGTGGGGAATCCCCAAATTCATCGCCAGCTTTTCAGAACGTACCATGGGAACCCCCACGCTTGCAGTTGGCAACTGAGGATTTCAGTAAGATCGGCAGTCTGAATGAATGTCTCCTTTCTCATTCCAGATGGTTAGGATCAGGGGAAGAAGCACTCATCTATTAAGTTGGTGTGAGAGAAATGGAATAGATTGATACAAAATATATTAATGTAAGATTTCATTGACACATTGCATTTGATGTGAGAGTGGGATTTGATTTCCTACACAGTACCTCAATTAGGCTTCATCTGTAGTCATTACATGGAAGTCATTAACAACTCCAACTTTGGCAAGTGCAGACCTCCAGTGAAATCTCAGCTCCACTATCAACTAATCATGCAACCTGGGGCAAATCACTTGTCATCTCTGCATCTGTTTCCACGTCTGGGCATCTGAAAAGTAAAATGAGCAATGCCTCTCTAGGGCTGTGTGAAGAACAAATGCAATTTAGAATATTTGTAATGTGTATTTTAAAGTCAGAAAAGGTATGTGTAAGGGTTGTATCCTTTCACTATGCCTATTCATTCTGTATGCTGAGCAAATAATTTGAGAAGTTGGACTATATGATGAAGAATCAGGCATCAGAAAGGGAGGAAAACTCATTAACAACCTGCATTATGCGGGTGACATGACCTTGCTTACTGAAAGTGAAGAGGACTTGAAGCCCTTACTGATCAAGATCAAAGACCACAGCCTTTGTTGTGTATTATATCCCAATACAAAAAAAAAAAAACAAAACTCCTCACAACAAAGCCACATAATGATAAATGAAGAAAAGACTGAACTTGTCAGGGGTTTCATTTTACTTGCATCCACAATCAACACCCTTGGAAACAGCAA
Source organism: Heterohyrax brucei (assembly GCA_028571685.1). NCBI lineage: Eukaryota > Metazoa > Chordata > Mammalia > Hyracoidea > Procaviidae > Heterohyrax > Heterohyrax brucei. The sequence goes on along the minus strand of CM053141.1, from coordinate 16,832,897 downwards.
TCAATAAGTCAAACTATGCCTTGCTTTGGGCAAATCCACTGCAAAGGACCTCTCTGAAGCATTGAAAACCAAAGATGTCACCTTGAAGAGTAAGGTACACCTGACCCAAGCCATGGTGTTTCCAGTGATTCCCATGCATGTGAAAGCTGGATGATGGATACAGAAGACTAAAGAACTGATGCCTTTGAACTGTGGTGTTAGGGAGGAATATTGAGTGAATATATGAGGTCAGACAGTTAAGTCCATGAACCTAATTGTTCCAAGTGCTACATACCTCACTGCTGAACATCACTACAGTCAACTTCAAAGTACTTCCTTTGGGAAGTTATGCACCAATACTAGCACCTAGTTCACCCTTCAAAGCAATTTTGGAGTCCTTTCTGGAATGGTCATTGTGCATGGTGGCACAGTGACAAGTTTGTGAACTTAATTGTACAGTTGTCTGTGATGGAGTTTTTAGCCAGTAAGCAAATAACCATATTGGAACATTCTCCCTATTCACCTGATCTGGCTCCCCAGTGACTTTTTTCTTTACCCAAGGACAAAGGAAATATTGGGAGAAAGATATGTTTATGATGTTTGGGACATCAAGAGTAGTATGACAAGAGCTCTGATGGCTATTCCCTATAAAGGGTTTCAAAATTGCTTCGAAGGGTAGACTAGGCACTGGCATCAGTGCATAGCTTTCCAATGGGAGTACTTTGAAGGTGATCACAGTGATATTCAGCAATGATGTAAGTAACACTTTTTCTAGGATGAATTCACAGACTTAACTGGCAGTCCTTGTACACCATCGACTGCCAAACGAATGAACAAATCCATCTTGGAGCAGGTGCAGCCAGAAAGCTCCTGAGAAGCAAGGATGGAAAGACTATGCCTCACGTACTTTGGACATGTTGTCAGGAGGGAGCAGTCCCTGAGAAGGGCATCATGCTTGGTAAAACAGAGTATCGGTGTAAAAGAGGAAGATCCTTAAGAGGATAGGTTAACACAGTGGCTGCTACAAGAGGCTTAAGCATAACAATTGATTGCAAGGATGACGCAGGACCAGGCTGTGTTTCCTTCTGTTGGGTCCCTGTGAGCTGGAGCTCGGTAGATGGCACCTAAAAACAACAACAAAGTGTTTGATGAGGTGTCTGTCACAGTTCTACTACTCTTCTGTTTGTCCTGTCATGCTAGTTTGTGTGTTTCTGTAATGCTAGAAGAGATGGCACGGGTATTTCAAATACAGCAAGATCATCTGTGGTGGACAGATTTCAGCAAAGCTTCCAGATTTAAGATAGACTCAGAAGAAGGTCCCAGTGACCTATTTCTAAAAACTAGCCAATAAACACCTTATAATTAGCAGTGGAACATTGGCTGATGACAGTGTCGGAAGATGAGCCCCTCGGGTTAGAAGACACTCAAAATATGACTTCAGAGGAGCTGCCGTATCAAAGTACAGTCAACGGGGACACGGGTGGAGTGAAACTTTTGGAATCTTCATTTTCTGATGTGGCACAGTTTCAAATGAAAACGAAACAGTGGCAAATATCCATTAGAGTGGAAATGTGGAATGTATAAAGTACACATCTAGGAAAATTGGAAGTTGTCAAAAATGAAGTAGAATGTATAAACACAGATATCCTAGGCATTAGTGAGCTGAAACGGATCAGTATTCACCACTTTGAATCAGGTAATCATATCATCTACTCTACCTGGAATGATAAATTGAAGAGGAACAGCATTATATTCATGTCAGAAAGAATATTTCAAGAGCTATGCTAAAGAACAACACCATCAGTAACAGGATGGTATCAATGTGTCTACAAAGAAGATCAGTTAATACAGCTGTTCTTCAAATTCACAAACCAACCACTAATGCCAAAGATGATGAAACTGAAAATTTCTAATACTTTCTGCAGTCTGAAATTGACCAAACATACAAATTATGCATTCTTAATTACTGGTAATTAGGATGCAAAAGCTGAAAAGAAGAAGGATCAATAGTTGGAAAATATGGCCTTATTGATAGATACAATGCCAGAGATCTCACGATAGAATTTTGTACAGTCTTCAACATAGTCATTGCAAATACCTTTTTCAACAACATAAACTACAAGTATAAACTGGAACCTTGCCAGATATAATACACAGGAATGGAGTCAGCTACATCTGTGGAAAGAGGCAATGAGGAAGTTCAAAATTACCAGTCAAAACAAGGTCACGTTCTGACTGTGGGGCAAATCAACGCCACATACAAGTTCAAGTTGAAGCTAAAGAAGATTAAAACTAGTCCACCCCAAAGTACAACCTAGTATATCCTAGAATTTAGAAATCACCTTAGTAATGGGGTTGATGCAGTGGACACTAATGACCAAAGACCAGATGAGTTGTAAGATGATCTTAAGGACATCATACAGGAAGAAAGCAAGAAGTTATTAAAAAGACAGGAAAGAAAGAAAAGACCAAAATGGACTGTAGACGAGACTGAAACTTTCTCTTGCAAGTAGAATACAAGAAGAGGAAATGATGAAGGAGCTAAACAAAGGATTCAAAGGGTGGCTCGAGAAGACAAGGTATTCAGTAAAATGTGCAAAGAACCGGAAATGAAAAAATCAACCAAAAAAATGCCTGACATTTCTCAAGTTGAAAGAAGTAAAAAAATAAATAAAGTCCTGAGTTGCAATACTGAAGGCTTCTCTGGGGAAAACACTGAAGAATCAAAAGAGGGTCAAAAGAGTATACAGAGTCACTGTACCAAAAACAACTGGTCAACGTTCAAGCCATTTTGGGAAGTAGCATGTGATTATGAACCCGTGATGTTGATGGAAGAAGTCCAAGTGCACAGAAGGTGCTGGCGAAAACCAAGGGTCTAGGATTGACCGAGTACTAGTAGAGATTTTTAATAAACTGAAGCAATGCCGATGTGCTCACCAGTCTATGCAAAGAAGTTGGGAAGACAGCTCCCTGGTCAACTAACTGAAAGACATCCAATTTGTGTCCATTCCAAAGAAAGTTGATACAACAGAATCTAGAAATTATCGAACATTATCATTTATACTACAGGCAAGTAAAACTTTGCTGAAGATAGTTCAAAAGTAGTTGCAGCAGTACATTGACAGGGAATTGCCAGAAATTCAAGCTGGATTCAGAAGACAGCATGCAATGAACCATGTCATTGTTGATATCACATACATCTGATATCAAGCACATTATACCAGAAAGATGTTTACTTTTGTTTTGTTGACTATGCAAAGGCATTTAACTGTGTAGATGACAACAAATTTTGGATAACAATTTGAAGAATGGGAATTCCAGAACATCTCGTTGTGCTCATGAGGAACCTGTACATAGACTAAAAGGTAGTCTTTTGAGGAGAACAAGGGGATAAGGAGTGATATAAAATCAGTAAAAATGTGCGTCAGAGTTATATATTTTCACTGTACTTATTCAATGTGTTTGTTGACTAAATAATCAGAGAAACTGGACTACATGAAGAACAACATCAGGGTTAGAGGAAGACTTGTTAACACCTGTGATTTGCAGATGACAGAATCTTGAAGCATTTACTGATGAAGAATAGAGAATATAGACTACAGCTGGGATTACACCTCAACATAAAGAAAACAAAAATTCCTACCATTGGTCCAATAACAAGGGCATAATAACAGAGAATACTGAAATTGTCAAGGATTTTATTTTACTTGGAGCCACAATCAATGCCCATCGAAGCAGCAGTCAAGAAATCAAACAACATATTGCATCGGGCAAATCTGCTGCAAAAGACCTCTTTAAAGCGTTAAAAAGCAAAGATGTCACTTTGAAGAGTAAGGGCGCATCTGCACTGAGTCATGATATTTTCAGTCATCTCATATGCATGCCAAGACTGAATAAAGAAGACTGAAGAAGAATAGACACCTTTGAATTATAGTGTTGGCAAAATATATTGAATACATCCCAGACTCCCAAAGGAGAAAACACACCTGTCTTGGAAGCCATTCAACCATAATCCTCCTCAGAAGCAAAGAAGTTGAGACTTTGTCTCTCTTAGTTTGGACATGGTATCAGGAGGGAGCAGAAACTCTGGTGGTCTAGTGGTTAAGTGCTATATCTGCTAACCAAAAGGTCAGTAGTTCAAATCCACTAGGTGCTCCTTGAAAATGCCATGAGTCAGTTCTACTCTGTGCTACAGGGTCACCATGAGTTGGAATCCACTTGACGGCACTGGGTTATCAGGAAGGATCAGTCCTTGGAAAAAGACATCATGCTTGGTGAAGTAGACGGTCACTGGAAAAGAGGAAGATCATCAACAGGATACACTGACACGGTGGCTGCCAAAAACAAGAGCTCATACACAGCAGAGATTGTGAGGATGGCCCAGGACCAGGTGGGCAGTGCTGTGTTCTGTCGAAAATGGGATCGCTATGGGTTGGAACAACTTGAAGGCATTTAACAACATTACGACAAGTAACCACCTTTCACAGGGTAATCAAATAGAATGTAATCAGTGGTCTCACCACAGATAGCTGGATCCCAAATCTGATCACTTCCGAGTTACATGAAGAGCAGTATAGACACTGTTCCAATCTGTTCTTCGTAGGGTTACTATCAGTCAAAACTTGTAACAACAGTAACAGCATAGACACAGAGACACACGGGCACAGAGGGAAGACAGACACTATCTGAAAAGGGAGGCCACATGCATCTCAAAACTTCGATTGTGGCTGACTCCTTGAAGCTGAAATAGAAAAAGGACCTCCTCCGATAGCCTGAATTTAGATTTCTTGCCTCAAGAACTGTGAGAAAATAAATCCTGTTCTTTAAAGCTCCCTACTTGTGATATTTTGGCTAAGGTAACACTGGATAAGAAAGACTGGAAATGAATCAGTACAGGTAAGGCTGACCAGCCCTCAGCCATCTGTGGACGCTGAAAAGTCTGCTCCGTTGTGTAAAGAGATGGCATTTCAACCTCTACTATGTATAGTCATCTATGTTTCCATATTTATTGGAGCAATGATTTTAAAGAAAGGCACTCCCTCTCACAAAAGTCTTAGTATTTCAAGAACTGGAATAATTATAATGAACCATTGTGATGTAAATCAGCCATATTTTCTAGCTAATTTGTCTTGGGGGGAAGTTAAATCATACATCCTACTTCCTTTGCTCGGGAAGCCAAGTTATCTTTTTTACTTTTTTACTTTAATTTACATCTCCTGTCTCCAGCCCTGGTGGCACAGTGGTTAAGAGCTCAGCTGCTAACCAAAAGGTGGTGAGTTCAAATCCACCAGGTGCTCCTTGGAAATCCTATAGGGGTAGCTGTGCCCTGTGAGTTGGAATTGCTTGGACAGCAATGCATTTTCAAACTCATATTCTGACTTTGAAAGACCCACCCCTTTCCTCCACCCTCTCATCCAACCACCATCAGTCATATCACGTGCCCAGCTCTTACCCAGCATTCTTGAACAACCTGCTAGATTCATCTGATTGGCCTAAACATTCCACCCATTACTCGTAAGACTACAATGCTTCTATCACAGAAAACCATCTGGGCCTTGAGCATAGAATCACATTTTAAAAATAAATAAAAAGGCATCAAGCCAGTTGTGAATCATGGTGACCCCATGTATGTCAAAGTAGAATTGTGTTCCCTAGGGTTTTTGATGGCTGATTTCTTGGAAGTAGATTGCCAGGCCTTTCTTCCAAGGTACCTTGGAGTAGGTTTGAGCTGCCAAGTTTTCATTCAGTAGCCAATCACTTAACCATTTGTGCCCCCCAGGAACTCCCCAGAATATCATGAGCTAGAATAATCCTTGACCAACCAATCATCTTCACTGAGTGATTTTATGTTTGTTTGTTTCTCTTCACTTAGAATGTGACTTAGGGAATGATACACTGAAGTAGCATTTTCTTTTCTAGGTAAGGAAAGGCAGATCTCTGAACAAAACAGCCCTTTATTGCTGAAAAATTGCCTTGGCCTTGAAGCCATCCGTCCTTCTCTGCCTGCCCATATTACACTGAAGTAGGCAACCATGAGAATTCACTCGGGCCAAAATACACTGGCTACATGGAACCACAGTCCTTCCTGATGTGCCAAACACTCACCCCTGGATGATGCAAGGCAGTGGTACAAGTGAGTCACGCGCAAACAAGAGTGACCCTTGACTAGCTTTATTTGCTTGATGTCCAAGTGTTACCACCACCATGGTACTAAGGCTAGAATGGCAATGATAATATTTGTTCATTTACTCATTTATACTGCAATCATTTATTGAACAACTATGTGCTAGGTACTGCAGAACCAAAGATGAACAAAGCGCATCTGTAACTTTCTTACTGGCCTTTGATATAAAGAAGGACACTTTTAAAGCAATATGGAAACCCAGTAGAGGTGTGCAACGTTAAACAAGAACTTTTAACCCAGAAGATAGGGGGAAGAGGGTTAAGGAAAACTATCCAGGCAAAGGGAAAGCCAGAGCTGAATCTTGTACTAAAAATCTCAGTGATCTACAGAGATCAAAATATTTTCCCACTCCTAGGAAACTCCGTGTTTCAAGGTTACCTTCCAAGCCAACTTGTTCCACAAACACCCTAAATTCCCATTGGAAAATAGGCTCCAGGGCTGTGATTTCTTTATGGAATTAAATTCTGCCCATTTGCTTTCACTTCTTCTCCTCATAGGAATGAAACCATAAATCCTGCTCACATAATAGGTATTTCTCTGCTTTAAAACCTTTGGTACGGGAAAACATCCATTTCCTGCTCGTTTAAATAAGGTTCTCGCAGATGTTGGGTCTCACCTTCTGCCAAAGCCATTATCCACGTGGGCTGTGGTGTTTGGACAGACTTTAAATAGGAGCATTGAATCCCAACGGGTGTGTCCTGATGTGATAATTGCTTTGGGGACAGGTTATTGTACACAGCTTCCAGTCCAAGACACTCAGCTTAAAATACATTTTGCATATCGTGCAGAACAGTTGGAAACAAAAATCCTTGGTAAACTGCCTATAAAGCTCATAGCACAGGCTAAGTTATATCCTCAAGTATTTCATTTTTCCACTGGACCCAGGTTGCAGAGAACTCTAAGAAAAACAGAGACTTGAATTAAATGGCAAATTTATTAGTCTCATTCTAAGGATGGAGAAGCTGAGACATGAGCATAAGATGAATCATCTGCAGTTGCAGAAAAAAAATGTGAAGCAGAATCTATTGGCGAAAGAGAGTTTGGGAGTCTGTTCATTAGATGGTACTGCTTCTTATATTCTCTTTCAATAGGATACTTGGAATACAATGCAACCAATTGGTAGAAATGAACGAAGAGGGAAAACAGCCTCCAGGTTGTCCTGTCATTGTGTTTTAATTATAAGTACATTATACATGAAAGCAGGCCCTGGGTGTTGCAGCGGTTAACGCATTCGAGTGCTAACCAAAAGGTTGGAGGTTCAAGTCCACTCAGAGGCAGCTCAGAAGAACAATCTACTTCTGAAAAATCTACTTCTGAGATTTACTTCCGAGAAATCAGCCACTGAACACTGTGTGGGGCTCAGTCCTATTTTTGACACAATATGGGGTCTTCCTGAGGTAGAATCAACTCGGTAGCAATTGGTTTGAGTTCTTTTATACATGAAAGCTTTCTCTTCTTCTCCTCCTCCCGCTTCTCCTCCTGAGCGCATGTCCATACAAATACTGACTTCATCTCTGTTCTCTATAAAGCATATTCTAGGACCATATTGTTACAGTTGGGCTCTTCTACTACAAATATTGAAGTTGTCAAGGATTTCATTTTACTTAGATCCACAATCAATACCCATGGAAGCAGCAGTCAAAAACATCAAATGGCATATTGCATTGGGCAAATCTGCTGCCAGAGACCTCTTTATAGCTTTAAAAAGCAAAGATCCCACTTTGAAGACTAAGATGCTCCTGACAGAAGCCGTGGTGTCTTCAGTCACCTCATATGCATGCAAAAGCTGAACAATGAACAAGCAAGACCAAAGGAGAATTGATATCTTTGAATTATAGTGTTGGTGAAGAGTACTGAAAATACAACAGACTTCCAGAAAAATGAACAAATCTCTCTGAGAAGTACGGCCAAAATGCTCCTTAGAAGCGAGAATGGTAAGACTTTGTCTAAAGTACTCTGGACATTTTATCAGGAGAGACCAGTTCCTAGAGAAGGACACCATGCTTGGGAAAGTGGAGGGACACTGAAAAAGAAGTCCCTCAATCGGGTCGAATGACACAGTGGCTAAAACAATGGGCTCCAGCATCACAACACAGCTGTGAGGCTGGCACAAGACTGGGCATGTTTCATTCTGTTGCATAGAGGGTTAGTATGAGCCAGAAGCAACTTGACAGCACCTGACAATTACGAAAACTGCCAATGTGTTGGCCTATGAACTTCTCTTTATTTGATTGTCTTCAGCAGTGAATAATCACCAAGAAATAACACCATCAACTCTTAACAGAATTCTGTCTTAGTTACCTGTTGTTGTCATTAGGTGTGCCACCGAACAAGTTACCTAGTACAGCTGTAAAAAAGTACCACAAGAGGGTGGCTTTAAAGAACAGAACTTTGTTTTCTCACTGTTCAGGGGGCTACAGGTCCAAATCAGGTCTTGGCTGTGTTGATTCCTTCCTTGTCAGTAGTCTGAGTAGTTCCTTCTTCCTTGTCAATCCTCACATAGCTGCTGTCTTCCCCATGTGTGGGTCTCTCTGTCTCTAATCTGCTCTTTTTATAACTTAGAAGTGTTAGATTTAGACTCTACCCATTTGGGTAGGATCCCAGGTGGTGCAGTGGTTAAGTGCTACAGCTGCTAACCAAAAAGCCAACAGTTCAAATCTACCAGCTACTCTTTGGAAACCCTACAGGGCAGTTGTACTCTGTCCCACAGGGTCACTATGAGTCACAATTGATTTAACAGCAGTGGGTTTGGGATCTTGCTTCTACGTGGATACGATCTAATTAACATAGCAAAGACAACCCTATTTCCAAGAAGGATTACATTCACGAGTATGGGAGACAGCTTCCAAATTTAGGAGACACAATTTAGTCCATAACATAGTCAAAAAAAATAGGTGTCAACATCCAACTAAGTAGATTCTTTGGCTATGAAGTATTAAGAATATATTTCTTGCTAAATTCTCACAATAAAATGAAGATAATAGACCAACACTTTTATAGGCAAGCAGCCTAGTGGTCAAACACAACCCTGGATATTTCTGGTCCGTGGCTTGGCCCAGCAATAGGTACCTTACAGAAAGCATAAGAAACCCCTTCACAGGTGATGGAATTGAGGACAGCTACCAGTGGGAAGTCTCCTCTTGGTAACAGTTGTTTCCTGGTCCCCCATTTTGGTATACGTTCCTGAGTCAGAAGATGAAGCTACAACTTCTCACCTTTTTTGGAAAGAAATACAGGTTGGTGGTAAAAATGCGATAAATTCCTATTGGCACTTTCAGAATCTCTGAAAATGGGACTCAGGTGATTTTGATGTCACCAACCTTGAGAACCAGTTCTTAGCACAAATTTTTCTCCTCACAGGTGGCTGATTCCCCACTTGCATTCGATTTTCCCATTACATATTCGCAGAGTACCTTGCACATTTCCTTATTGTTGATCAGCTTTCCCACCAGACGATAAACTCCATGACAAACAGAGCTGGGTCTCCGTTTTACTCACTTGTGTATTCCTATTGCATAGCACTGGACCTCATACTTAGGATGTACCCAATAAACAATGGTGGGGAAAGCACGAGCTCTTTCAAACATAGAAAAAAGTAATTATGAAATGCATTTAGAATACAGTCTGCCATATGGTTGAATCCATTGTTGACTCAGTTTCAACTCCTAGCAACTCTTACGTACAACAGAACAAAACATTGCCCCATCCTGCTCCACCCTCACAATTGTGATGTTGGAGCCTGTTGTGGCTGCCATTGCATCAATCCCTCTCCTTGAGGTCTTCCTCTTTTTCCCTGACCCTCTACTTCACCAAAGCGTGATGTCCTTCTCCAGGGACTGACAACGTGTCCAAAGTATGTGAGACACAGTCACGCCATCTTTGCTTGTAAGAAGCATTCTGGTTGCATCAGCAATTAGCACTCAGTAAATGTTAGCAGTTATTGGTTCTGCTATGACTATTATGGAGGCATTGGTGGTTCAGGGGTAGGATGCTCCCTCCCATGCAAGAGACCTGGGTTCGATCCCTGGACAAGGTACCTCGAGCCCACCCACCTCTTATCTGTGAGTGGAGGCTTGAACTACATGCTAAAGGGTTTCAGTGGGGCATCTAGACTAGGAAGGACTAGGAAAACAGGTAGGATGGTCTGATTCTGAAAGCCAATCCGTGAAAACATCATGGGTTCCAGTGGGCTGATCTGAAGCCACAATGTAGATGGCACAAGACTGGGGCAGAGTTCCCTTCCAGTGAACCTGGTAGAAACCCTGGTGGCATAGTAATTAAGTGCTACGTCCTCATTAACCCAGAGGTCAGCAGTTCGTGTCCACCAGGCGCTCCTTGGAAATGCTATGGGACAGTCCTACTCTGTCTTACAGAGTCACTATGAGTTGGAATGGACTCGATGGCAGTGGGTTTGGGTTTCCCGTGAGTCTAGGCTAACTCTCAGGCAACACATTTCCACTTTACACTTTTCAGCCCATCTGCATAGCACCTTTCTTTTTCAAAGTGGAATGTGGCAACAAATCTAGAGAAAAGACTGTAAACAAGAGTTCCATCAGCTAGATTGGCTGTAATGGGACAGAGGGGTGGCTCTGGTGAGGAGAGAGACAGCTTTGTCCATTACCACTAGATGGGGCTAACATATTACAACCCATCCACAACACTTTTCATAGAAATTTCACAACAAAAAATGTACACAAAGGCCGGCAGAGGACATTGTTTTCTAAATGCTGCTTGTTACGTACAAGAGTCACATCAGAGTCCTTACATCATGCTCTACACTGCCTCAAGAAAGAGACAGGGATTGTATTTAATTGCTTTCTTTCACATAGAACACTGGCAGTAGAGCTGTCTTGGTTCTCATAACTAGAGTCACATGCCAAACATGTGAGGAGCCCTGGTGGCACAGGGGTTAAAGCTCTCAACTGCTCATCAAAAGGTTGGTGATGCCAAACTCACCACTTGCTCCACGGGAGAAAAGAGTTGGTAATCCGATCTGTTATTGCGGTGATGGTGGTGGTTCAGTGCCATCAAGTCAGTTCCAACTCATAGTGACTGTTGAAGAACAGAATGAAACACTGCCCAGTCTTGTGCCATGTCCACAATCATTTTTATGCTTCAGCCCATTGTTGCAGCCACTGTGTCAATCTGTCACATTGAGGGTCTTCCTGTTTTTCACTGACCCTCCACTCTACCAAGCATGATGTCCTTGTCCAGGGACTGATCCTTCCTGACAACATGTCCAAAATATGTAAGATGCAGTCTTGTCATCCTTGTTTTCAAGGAGCACTCTGGGTATACTTCTTCCAGAACAGATCTGTTTGTTCTTTTGGCAGTCCGTGGTACATTCAACGTTCTTCTCCAACACCACAATTCAAAAGCATCAGTTCTTCTGTCTTGTTTGTTCATTGTCCAACTTTCGCATACATTTGATGCAAGTGAGAATACCATGGCTTGGGTCAGGTACACTTTAGTCTTCAAGGTGACATCTTTACTTTTTACCAATCTGGTAAAGATAAAAAAAAAAAAAAAAAAACTACTGCTGTCAAGTCAATTCTGACTTACAACAACCCTATAGACAGAGTAGGATTGCCCCATAGAGTTTCCAAGGAGCACCTGGTGGATGTGAACTGCCGACCCTCTGGTTAGCAGACATAGTGCTTAAGCGCTATACCACCACAGTTCCCTAGTAAAGACCACAGCCTTGGAAATCCCGTGAGGCAGTTCTGCTCTGTCTTACAGAGTTCTTATGAACTGAAAGTGGCTCACCTCACACAACACCAAACACAAAATATTTGTATTTTTTGCTGTGAAATTAAATGTAAAGTGTAATAAATTATTGCTTTAAAAAAAGTTGACTTGATTTAAACAGAAATTAGAAAAAATAAAAAACTTAAAATTTTACAGTTGTTTCCTTAATTAAGAAAATCACATAAACTCCTGGAATGAAAAAGTCCTCTTACACTGTAATTTAACGATAATGGTGGTAAATTTTCATGCCTCATTTTAAAAGTAAGCTGCTCAAGTTTCCCATATCAACAGTACCCTGTTTAGCTTATACATAGAAGCCCAGAACAAAAGTTCAGGCTCCCTCCCATTAAAGGGTCATTCAAGGGTCCCTGTTGGTTGCCACATTGTCTCAGTGAAGAAATACTGCTGTCATCGCTGCCTCTTCCTGAAAACCACAGATGGAACGATTTAGGGCATTCTTTGTCCAAGTCACCAGAGCCTTAGGCCCTCCGCGATGACACATCTTGTTTTTCAAATAGAAGAGTTCTTTCTCCACAACGCTTTATCAGAAGATTTCACAGACGTGTTCAAATACCTCCCATGTACACTTCTTCCAAATGATGAGGCAAGAAGCAATTTGCCAACGGAAAATATCATGTTGTTTTCTGGTCTCATAGCCAAGATATATATATCAGAGAGAGGCTTTTTAATTTTCTGATTTAATTTCCATTTGGGAGTACTGAATAGTCCTTGAAAGCTCCATCAACAGGGATTCTGACTAAACAAATAAGAGAAAGGCTTGCCTAAACAACTCTGGAGCAATTCAGATGTCTACCACATTTTATGAGGCAGTGCATAGCCCATTGTTACCCATAATCCTTATGTTGACCTCCACACCAAATCCACCAGTAGACAAGGTAGGCAGTTCTATAGCCACCCTGTCCTTGTATAGATTTGCCCAAACTTTAAAGTCAGCTAGTAGGTAAGAAGCCCCGGCAGCACAGTGGTTGAAGTGACTGACTACTAACCAGAAGGTCAGCAGTTTGAAACCACTAGTGACTCCACAGATGAAAGATGTGGCAGTCTGCATTCATAGCAATTTACACCCTTGGAAACTCTATGACATCACTATGCATCAGAGTCAAATCCATGGCAGCAGGTTTGGTTTTTTGATTTAATGCAATAGATGCCATTAAAGGAAATGGAAATCCTCACATGTGGAATGATAAACAACATCATGATAAACGGAGAATGAATTGAAGTTGTCAGTGATTTCATTCTGCTTGGATCAACCATCGGTGTTCACGTAAGCAGCAGTCAAGAAATCAGGTGACATACAGATAGTCCTCGACTTACAACAAGGTTATGTTCTGATGACTCCATTGTAAGTCAGTCCTGACATAAGTCTAATACTTCATTTTGTTTTTTACTTTTCATTAGTATTGCCTTTTATTATGGGTATTTTAATAAATTGTAATGTTGAACATCTGAGGATGACAACAGCAAATCATGTGCTGCAACATTTAATAAAGTAGAAATTATTCACAGTAAGATGTATAAAGAAAAAAGGGCATAAGGGCAGTTTGTCTAAGTTGAAAACACCATAAATCAGGGACATGTATTGCACTGGGCAAATCTATTTCCAAAGAACTTGTTAGCATTTGAAAAAGCAAAGATGCCTCTTTGATGACTAAGATATTCCTGGCCCAGATTATGATCTTTTAGATTACCTCATATGCATCTTAAAGTTGGGTAATGAAAAAAGAAGACAGAAGAATCAATCATTCTGTCATGCTGATAAAGAATATTTGGATAAATACCATGAGTTGCCCCCAAACTGAGCAAATCAAATTTAGAAGAGATATAATCAGAACATTTCTTAGAAGTGAAGATGGCAAGACTTCAACTCATTTCTTGGGATACGTCATCAGGAAAGATCAGTGGCTAGAAAAGAATATCATCTTTGGCAAAGCAGGGGGACAATGAGTGAGAAGGAAACCTTAACAAGCTAGACTGAAACAGTAGCACAACAGCACACTCAAACACAGCAAAGATTGTGAAGATGGCATAGGACCAGACAGCGTCACTCTTTTATATGTAAGGTGACCATGAATTGGAGTTGACGGAGTTGACTCAACAGCAACTAGGAATGTAACAAGTTAACATCCAAACCCAAATCTTTGGACCACACCAGCATTACCTAGGTTTTTACCATCTCATTCCTGCTCACCGGTACTCGTCATTGACTGTTTGTAGCTCTTCACAGGTGTGTATAGTCTCTGCTCAACTAAATTTTAAGTTTAAAGACAAATATGCCTAATAAGCCTATTGTTCCCACAAAACTTTAAACACTCAGTAAATATTTCTTGCATAGTATCATGGATTGAATTATGTTCCCCCCAAAATGTGTGTAGCAATTTGGCTTGGCCATGATTTCCAGCATTGTGTGATGTTCCTTTATGTTGTAAACCCTGCCTCTGCAATATTAATAACGAAGGATGGGCAGCAGTTGTGTTGGTGGGGCAGGACTCCATGTATGGGATTATACTGCATGTGAAGACAATTTCTTGTGCTACAAAGGAAATGGAAGCAAGCAGAAAGTTGGGGATCTCATTCCACCAAGAAGCAGTGGAGGAAGCAGAGTATATCCTTTGGAAAGCACCCAGGATCCCTGCGCCTTAGAAGCTCCCAGTCCAGGGATAGATTGACAACAAAGACCTTCTTCAGAGCCAGCAGAAAAAGGTATTCGCTGGAGCTGGTGCCCTGAATTTAGACTTGTGGCCTACTGGACTGTGGACCATAACAAAATAAAATTTCTCTTTTTAAAGCCATCCACTCACGGTATTTCTGCCAAAGCAGCACTAGATGACTAAGACAATTAGTTTTTTATTAAGTGAAGAACCTTTATATCCAAATAAAACTGAATGCCTAGCTTAGATTCTTCTCTTGCATAAGGAAAAAAATATCGGTATTAAAAAATTCACAATTTTTTCAACTTCTTCTTAAATGGAACAAGTATGTCAATTCGAGACAGACTCATTTCCTATTCTATATCCATCATGGGTTTAAGTTATAATTTTGGATGACAGCAAAGAGACTGGGGGTGTTTTGCTGTTTTTCTTTGCTAAATGACATGATTTGAGTACAAGTCAAATTGTGTTTTTGCGGGTTCGCCTCCATATTTATTCTCTGCCTAACTCCCTGTTTTCCAGTGTTTCATAGTCTGGGGAGGAAGTGTGGTCAGAGGAAGAGTTTAGGAGACTCGAGTTGTGGTTTCTATTCCTGTTTCACTCCCTGACTCACTGTGAGATCTCAGTAGAGTCGCTTCAACACCATGAGCCTCAGTTTATCTATTTTCTTTTGCCCAGCTTTAGATGTTGCTGAAAAACACACCAGATCATCTGACAAAATAAAACAAGAAATGAGATTGGCTCTAAAAAGGACCAATGCTATATGAATGCTAAAACAAGTTTCAGCTGAGTCAGTTTTGTCTCATGAAGACTCTTTGTATGTCATAGTAGAACTGTGTTCCACAGAGTTTTCAGTGGTCGATTCCAGAGCTTTTCTTCCACGGTGTGTCTGGGTAAACTCAATCCACTAGTCTTTTGGTTACCAACTAAGCACACTAACGATCTGTGCCACCCAAGGGTTGAAAAAGAATATAAGGCTCCACGATACGGGGAGTAGCAGCCTACTCAAGAACAAAAAAGATCTTTGTCTATTTTACCAGTGGAAAAGAGTCATCAAAGATCCTTCTAGTAAGTGTTAGATATGAACTTGGATGGTTATCTAGGAAACAATTTATGATGGGAAGAAGAGTCAAAGAACTCAAGAATCTAGGGAAGAGAAGGTCCAGGGATTTGGAGTCTTATCACTGGCCTGCAGAAGGAAAAGGAGCCAACATAAGCATGCAGATTTCACTTTAGGTTCATATTCTTAGGCATACTATGAGACCATCTTGGAAGTTTCCACTCAGTCGGACTACCAATTCAAGATCTTGAAATACCAGTTTCTTGTCTCCCATCATTTTATCTATGTTATTCTGTCTCAGGATGAAAATGTACAGTGGACACCATGTCTTGTTAAGTGAGAAAAAAACAATAAAACCAAACGTTTTGCTGTCAAGTTAATTCTGACTTATAGCTACCTTACAGGTCAGAGTAGAACTACCCCATCAGATTTCCATGCAGCAGATGATGGATTTGAACTGCTGACCTTTTGGTTAGCAGTCAAGCTCTTAACCACTGTACCACCAGGACTCCAAGTGAGGAGAAGGAGGGATCTGCAAAACAAAAATCAAAGTCCCTTACAAAATACTCTCTGTTATAGATTGAATTGTGTTCCCCAAAAAGATATACTGAAGTTCTAACCCTCAATATTTGTGAACACAAGCTTGTTTGGTGATAGGGTGTTTGAAGAAGTTCTCAGTTAACATGAGGTCATCCTGGAGGTCTAGTCTGAGTGGTGTCCTTATAAAAGAGGAACAGAGACACAGATACACGCACAGAGAAGGAATAGCCACATAAAGACAAAGACAGAGATTTTAGTTACTTTCCACACATCAAGAAAGGCCTAGGACCACCAGAAGCTGGAAGAGACGTAAAAGAATATTCCCCCAGAGCATTCAAAAAGATCATCATACTGCCAGCACCTTAAATCCAGACTTCTAGCCCTCAAATCATGAGAACAATAAATTTCTGTTGTTTTAGGTCACCTACTTTGTGGTACCTTGTTACAGCAGCCAGAGGAAACTAATACTGCCATACAGAGAACCATTTTAATTCTATAGCATGATCTACTGCCTGGTTAACTGACTCTGGAATTTCCAGCCTCCAGTGGCCACCCAGGAGAAAAGAGGGCTGCTTGGAAACAAAGGCAAAAATAACCCCTGTGCCCTCTGCCCTGCTTTCAGAGCTTCATTCTTGACTCTGTGACAAGTGGAACTGGGTTTGACGTTGTCAGCTTTGTGGGACACAACTTGATCAGTCTGTAGTTCACTGCGATTCTGACACTAACGATGCTGGTATTAAAAATAGCTGTAGTTACTACTATTAGTATATAAATACCAAAACCTGAACCCCTGGCTGTCAAGTCAATTCCAGCTCGTAGCAATCTTGCAGGACAGGGTAGAACTACTCTTTAGAGTATCCAAGGCTGTAAATCGTCATGGAAGCAGACAGCTGTCTTCCACCTGAGTAGCAGCTGGTAGATTCACATAACTTACTTTTTGCTTAGCAATTGAGCATTAACGATTTTGTCAATGCCTCCAGGGCTCCTTCATTATGAGGACACCAGCCATTGATTAAGCATGCACTAATTGCCAGGCTCAACCCTAAGCAGATTCCATAAATGACCTAACTTCACTTTCCCTAAAATCAGATGGAGTAGGAATCGTTGTCCTGATTTCACAAACCTAGATTCAAGGTGAAGTCATTGCCCTGTAGCCGCAGTAGGAGGAATGAAGCCTAAAGCTGTCGAACTTTACATGATGATAGTATCACTCTGCATCCCTCCAACCAGAAGAGGTCAACAAAGAAGCCTGCCCTGAGAGATGTCTGCAGAAAAGCAAAGAACTTGAAACTCAAGTGGAAGAGAGGAAGAGGGGGCTGTGTCTATGGCCAGAGGGAATGCTGCTGGGTTCTTTTCTTGTTGGAAGACACCATTTAGACAAACCTGTCACCTGCCTTGAAGAGCAGGTGGAAAGATGGAAACCACTCCTGTGTGCATGCCCACTTGTGATCCACAACCAAGAGTCCCTGGACAAAATAAGGAAATAATCACTAGGACATAAAAGATTCTTGGGATGCCAAACCAAAAACTAAACCCACTGCCATCGAGTCAATTCCAACTCATGGAACATAAGAGGTCTTTTTCTAGAATGGCCATCAGAGTAGTTGTCATATTATACTTGATGTCCTGAATGTCATCAAAATATCTTCCTTTCAATATTTGCTTTATCTTGGAGTAAAGAAAAAAGTCATTGGGGGCCAGACCAGGTGAGTAAGGAAGGTATTCCAAGTTATTTATTTGCTAACTTAAAATTCCCTCACAGACAACTATACAATTAAGTTTGTGAACTTGCTACTGTGCCACCATGCACAATGGCCGTTCCAGAAAGACTTTCAAAATTGCTTTGAAAGAAGTACTAGGTGCTGGCATCACTGCATAGCTTCCCAAGGGAAGTACTTCGTAGGTGACCACAGTGATATTGGGCAATGAGATATGTAGCCCTTGGAACAATCAAGTTTATAGACTTAATTGATGGAGTATAAACAAGGAAAAAGAAGAGAAACTTGGAGCTACTTCACCTGTAGGACAGGTATAGCCCCTCCTCTTACAGGCAATGAGTTAGGACCCACCACTGGAAACCCTGGTGGTATAGTGGTTAAGTGCTATGACTGCAAACCAAAAGGTTGACAGTTTAAATCCACCAGATGCTCCTTGGAAGCTCTATGGCGCAGTTCTACGCTGCCCTATAGGGGCACTATGAGTCAGAACTGACTCAGCGGTGGTAGGTTTTTTTTTTTTTTTTTTTTTGGTTTAGGAATTAGCCACAACCACATGTCTCATACATAAATAATCAGAGGAACTCGTATGTTGAAACAAAGAGCTCCAAGAACCCAAGCAAAATAAAGACTCATTGGAGAGGCTGGCAATGTCCACCGCACACAGATTTCAGATTGTCAGGAGTGTGTGACTGGAAGAATCTCTAAGAAATGGAAGGTTTCTAAGTCAGGACTCGGACTTTAAGAGAGAATGCAGAATGTGGGAAGGAACTTTTGGTAGGGTAATCATATCACTTATAAGTCCAAACTAATATGCTTATGGGGATTAAAAGTGTAATATTATTCATTAACTCACAGCACGTAAACTAGGACTTTTCCAAGCAAACTGGGATATAGGGTCACTACAATCTTTGAGCAAACCTGTGACTACAAGAATAAAATTATATTAGAGAAAAATGAGTAAAGGTAAAAAATAAATCAGTACACACACACACATATGTGTATATGGGGTCCCTGGGTGGTACAATGGTTAAGTGTTAAGCTACCAACCAAAAGGCAGAAGGTTTGAACCTACCAAAGATGCATTAAGAAAGCCTAGGTGATCTGCTTCCTAAAGGTCAAAGCCTTGAAAATCCCCTGGAGCACAGTTCTACTCTGTAATACACGGGGTTGCCACGAGTCAGAGTGAACCCAGTGGCAGCAACAGCAACAACACAGTTTTTCAAATGGAAGAGGTCAATAGTAACTATTAGTCTCCTGAGGGACAGCTGGTGAAATAGGAGCACGCTCGGCGAAGTTGGACATAGAGCCATCCAAACCTTTGGAAGATCTGTGAATACAAAAATAAAATTATAGTAGTGAAATCTGAGTAATGATAAAAATAAATAAACATACACACACACAGGCATATATACGTACATTCAGAGACCAAATGGCTAATGCTAACTGAAAGACTGGAAGGGCCGGTCAATGCAGAGCACCTCAGAAGAAAGCCCTGGCCACCTACATCCAACCAGCCATTAAAAATCCTATGGAGGGCAGTTCTACTCCAAAACATACTGTGTCTCCTGGAGTTGGAAGCAACTCTACAACAGCTAGTAGATGTGCCTGTTTACTATACTTAGAGACACACAAAGTGCTATAAACTGGAGCATGCAGAAGAAATTGGTTAGGATACTCCTGACACGGAACATAAAACTGACACATTGGCAAGTTATGGAAATAAGGAGAAATTTCAATGATCCAGAAATATTGGAAATTTCAATCCAAAATTCTGGTCATCTGAAAATTTTCTGGATTGAATTGGTATGGCTCAAATTTTCACTTCTCGGAAAGTAAAGGACATGGCAAAGCAACTGCTCCTCTGGACTTAATTTAACCTAAGAAGGAGGACTTTCGGAGGGACGTGAGTGCTGATGCATCCTCACATTTGTGTCCTGCCACAAAAAATGACAAGCCAGCTACGCTCTGAGTGACATTTCACCAAGCTGCTACCCTAAACCCATTTGCCAAAGGCCTTGACATTCAACAAAGACCAAAAAGTCGCCTAAAAACTAAAGATGTGCTGCTGAGAAGACTGGACCCCGGTCAGCAGTTCAAATCTACCAGCCACTCCTTGCAAACTCTGTGTCCTATTTGGTCACTGTGAGTTGGAATCAACTCATAGTAACTCAGTGCATTTCTTCCAGCTGCTTTTGATGCTTCCTGTGTCATTTAATATTTTCCTGGTAGAATTCTTCAGTACTACAACAAAAAGCTTGGATTTTTTCTTTAGTTCATTCAGCTTGAGAAATGGGGAACCTGTTTCTTTGGGTTTTCTGTCTCTAGGTCTTTGCACAAGTCATTACAATACTTTGCATTCTCAAGCTTCGAAATCTGTTCAACTATTTTACTTTGACATTCTTTCCTTTCGCTTTAGCTACTTGACATTCAATATAAGCTTTCAGAATCTCTTCTGACATCTCTTTTGGTCTTTTTTTTCTTCTCGGGCTTTTTAAGGACTTTTCATTTTCTTTATGTGTAATGTCCATGAGGTCATTTCACAACTTACGTGGTCTTCAGTCATTATTGTTCAACACATCAAAAGCAAATCTACTCTTGAGATGGTCTCTAATTTTCTGTAGTTTCTACTTGAACTTGCCTATGAGCAACTGATGGTATGTTCTGAAATCAGCCCCAGCTTTGTCCTGACTGATGATATTGAACTTTTCCATCATCTCTTTTCACAGATGAACTTGAGTTTGATTCTTGTATATTCCCTTTGGTGAGATCCATATATATAGTTACCGCTTATGCTGGTGAAAAAAGGTGTTTTCAATGAAGAAGTCAGACCATCACATCAACTCCAACTCATAGTGACCCTGTGCACAACAAAACAAAATGCTGTCTGGTCCTGCACCATGCTCACAATTGTTGTTGTTGTTGTTGTTTTTGTAGCCACTGTGTCAGTCTTTCTTGTTAAGGATCTTCCTTTTTCACACCGACCATCTACTTTACCAAGCACAATGTCCTACTCCAGGGACTGATTCCTCCTGACAATATATTCAAAGTATGTATGACCATCCTTACTTCCAAGGAGTACTCTGATTGTACTTCTTCCGGAAGAAATATGTTTGTTCTTCGGCAGTCCATGGTACATTCAACATTCTTCTGCAATACCACAGTTCAAAGACACCAATTCTTCTTCTATCTTCCTTATTCATTATCCACCTTTGCACACATACGATGTGATTGAAACTTTAATCTTCAAGGTGATGTGTTTACTTTTCAACACTTTAAAGAGATCTTTTGCAGATTTTCCCAGTGAAACACATCTTTTGATTTCTTGAGTGTTGCTTCCATGGACATTGATTGTGGATCCAAGTAAAATAAAATCCTTGACAACCTCAATCCTTTCCCCATTTATCATGATGTTACTTACCGGTCCAGTTGTAAGAATTTTTGTTTTCTAGGTGTTGACGTGCAATCCATACTGAAGGCTGTGGTCTTCATCAATAAGTGTTTCAAATCTTCCTTACTTCCAGCAAGAAAGATAGTGTCATCTGCAGAATGCTGGTTGTTAATTAGTCTTCCTCCAATCCTGTTGCTTTGTTCTTCTTCGTGTAGACTGGCTTTTCAAATTATTTGCTCAACATACAGATTGAATAGGTATGGTGAAAGGATACATCCCTGATGCACACCTTTCCTGACTTTAAACCATGCAGTGTTCCTTTGTTCTGTTCACATGACTGCCTCTTGATCCACGTACAAACTCCTTGTGAACACAATTCAGTGTTCTGGAATTCTCCTTTTCCACAATATTATCCATTGTCTGTTATGATCCACACAGCCAAATGCCTTTGCATAGTTAATAAAACACAAGTAAACATTTTTCTGACATTCCCTGCTTTCAGCCAAGACCTATCTGATGTCAGCAATGATATCACTGGTTCTACACCATTTTCTGAATCCCACTTGCATTTCTGGCAGTTGTTTTGCAGTTGCAGTTCTCTTGCATTTGCTTTTGAATGACTTTTAGCAAAATTTTAGGGGAGTATAGTATTAAAAATATTGTTTGATAATTTCCACATTCAGTTGTATCCTTTCTCGGGAATAGGCATAAATAGCATCATAGCAACATGGACACTCCCAGAGTACAACAAGCTGACAGACAAGTGGGAGCAAGAAATTAGAAATTGGTAGTCTTGCAAAAATCTACCATACAATCTCTGGTATCATTTCTATCACCAAGGCCACATTTTCCAACTACCATTCCTGCTTTGTTTCTAACTTTTCCATCCAATCACTGGTAATTATCAATGCATACTGATTGCATGTTTGATCAGTTTTAGACTGTTGAAGTTGGTAAAAAGTCTTCAATTTCTTCACCTTTGGCCTTAGTAGTTGGCATGTAGATGTGAATAATAGTCATATTAATGGATCTTTCTTGTAGGTTTATGAATATTATGCTATCACTGACAGCGTTGTATTTCAGGATAGGTCTTGAAATGTTCTTTTTGACAATGTATGCAACGCTGTTCCTCCTCGACTTGCCATTCTCAGCATGGTAGACCATATAATTGTCTCAGCCAAAATGACCAACACAAGGCCACTTTAGTGTCTAACGCCTAGCATGTAAATGTGTATGCATTACATTTCATTGCAGATGATTTTCAGCTTACTTAGATTCACACTTTCCATGTTCTCATTATTAATAAAAGCTTACAGTTGTTTCTTCTCATTTTGAGTCATGTCACATCAGCAAATGAAAGTCCCCAAACCTGACTGCATCCATGTCATTAAGGTTTACTCTCCTTTGAGGAGCAGCTCTCGCCCAGTCATATTTTGAGTGCCTTCCAATTGGATACGCTCCTCTTCGGGTGCTACATCAGTCAATGTTCTGTGCTATTCATAAGGTTTTTACCAGCTAGTTCTATTCAGAAGCAGACCACCGGACCCTTCTTCTTAGTCCATATTAGTGTGCAAGCTCAGCTGAAATGCATCTGCCATGGATGACCCTGCTGGTATTCAGGTATCGACGGCATAGCTTCCAGCATCACAGCAACATGCAACCCTCACAATACGACAAACTGACAGATGCATGGGGGCCTTGAATGGTTCCTCTGCAAAAATAGAAAAGAGAAAGAATCCTGTAGATTTTGAGAGTTTTGATCTGCCTGAAGAACTCCAGATTACACACCCTCTTTCTGAATGGAATGCCTCTCATGATCCCAGATGAGGAGAGGGAACTCAGGAAGCTCTTAGACGTTGGTTTGCCCTCAGCCTGTACAGGTGTCTTCCTTGACTTGCTGGTCTAATCTGTTGCATTCTTCTTCAAGTGTTCTGTCAATGCTTGATGATGAATAGCCACTTGCTTGCAATGACTTGGAAATCCCGGTAGTGTAGTAGTTAAGTGCTATGGCTGGTAACTAGAAGGTTGGAAGTTCAAATCTGCCAGGAGCTCCTTGGACACTCTGTTGGGTGGTTTCTACTCTGTCCCGTAGGGTTGCTATGAGTCAGAACTGACTCAGCAGCAGTGAGTTTGGTTTTAGAGTTTTCACAATGACTCAGGTATTTAACCTTCTTTTTGTTAGGTACCATTAAGTTGGTTCCAACTCACAGCAACTCTATGTACAACAGAAAGAAGCACTGCCTGCTCTTGTGCCATCTTCACAATTGTTATGCTTGAAACCATTGTTGCAACTACTGTGTCAATCCATCTCATTGAGGGTGTTTTTCTTTTTCACCAAGCCTCTACTTTTCCAAGCTTTATGTCCTCCTCCAGGGGCTGATCCCCCCTGATAACTTATCTGAAGTATGTGACATGTAGTCACATCATCCTAGCTTCTAAGAAGTATTCTTGCTGTATTTCTTCCACAATAGATTTTGTTTGTTTGTTTGTTTTTGGCAGTCCATGGCATGTTCTTTACCATGAGGATATGACCCTGATACACACCCTTCAGTACTCTTTTCCACCATCATAATTCAAGGGCATCAATTCTTCTGTGTTCCTTATTCATCATCCAACCTTCACACAAATGTGGGGTGATTAAAAACACCACCGCTTGGATCAGGTGCACCTTAGTCTTCAAGGTGACATCTTTCCTTTTAACACTTTGAAAAGTCTTTTGCAGCGGATTTATCCTACTCACTGTCTCTCTCCCCCTCTATCAGAGCATCACAAGAAGAATTACATTTGTAATCAGGCAGCAGGGATAGAGAAGACACAGAAGGACTAAGTCAGCGGTGTAAAATAAATAGGTTTTGAAGTCAGCAGGAGTGTAGTTTGATGTATGAAATTTTTTCCCATAAAATCAGAAGGGAAAGGAAATAATGTATAAGAGATAAATTGAATGTGGAATACTTAATTGGAAAACTTCCAGGAACTATGTTTCAGTTGCTTCAGAAGCATCATGAGCAATCACACTGTTGCCTGCCTCAAGGCTTGTGTCTTCCTGTTGTCTCCCGACTGTCACAACTGTACATTTAATACTCAGTAATTCTTACTAAGTAAAGTTAGGAATCATACTCTATGATCAATATCCACAAATACACGACATGCTTGTAGTACATTCCTTAAAGAATAAGAATATAGAGCTTGCATCACATAAACAGTAGTTTTAAAAAACTCGACTTTTGTTGTTATTAGGTGGTAATGAGTCAGTTCCAACTCATAGTGACCCGTGTAAAACAGAATGAGACGTTACTTGGTCCTGCAAACCGTCCTTGCAACAATTACTGTGTGTCTGAGTCCACTGCTGCAGCCATTGTGTCAGTCCATATCATTGAGATTCTTCCTCTCCTTCGCTGACCTCTTTCTCCAGGAACTGGCTCTTCCCAATAATACGTCCAAGGTATATGAGATGTAGTCTCATCGTCCT
Source organism: Heterohyrax brucei (assembly GCA_028571685.1). Lineage (NCBI taxonomy): Eukaryota > Metazoa > Chordata > Mammalia > Hyracoidea > Procaviidae > Heterohyrax > Heterohyrax brucei. The sequence goes on along the minus strand of CM053141.1, from coordinate 16,808,142 downwards.
TCTTCTAAAGAGCATTCTGACTATGCTTCTTTCAAGACTGACTTGTTAGTTCTTTTGGTAGTCTATGCTATATTCAGCGTTTTTCACCAAAACCGTAATTCAAAGGCATCAATTCTCCTTTGGTGTTCCTTAATCATCATGCAGCTTTCACATGCATGCGAGGCATGAGAAAACTCCATGATTAGGGTGAGGCTTCCCTTAGTCTCAAAGTGAAATCTTTGCTTTTTAACACTCTAAAGAGCTCTTTTGCAGCAGATTTGTCCAATGCAATATGTATTTCGATTTCTTGCATCTGCTTTCAATAGTCATTGATTACGGATCCCAGTAAAATAAAATCTTTGCAATATCAGTATTTTCTCCATTTATCATGACGTAACTTATTGGTCTAGTGTAAAAACCAAACCCAGTGCTGTTGAGTCAGTTCTGAATTGAGGAGTAATTCACACTGAAGGCTGTTGCTTTTGATCTTCATCAGTATATGTTTCAAATTCTCTTCATTTTCTGCAAGTAAGGTTGTGTGATCAGCCAAACATAGGTTGTTAATGAGTCTTTCTCCAACCGTAAGGTCCTGTACTTCTTCAGGTCCTCCAGTTTCTCAGATTATTTGCTCAGTATACAGACTGAATAAGTACAGTGAGAGGATACGACCTTGACACACACCCTTCCTGACTTTAAACCACACAGTACGTTCTGGTTCTGTCTGAATGACTGCCTCTTGATCTATACAGTTTCTTCATGAGCCCAATCAAGTGTTTTGGAATTCCCATTCTCTGCAATGTTGTCCGTAATCTGTTATGATCTACACAGTTGAATCACCTTTGCATAGTCAATAAAACACAGTGAGTATCTCTTTAGTATTCTCTGCTTTCAGCCAAGATCAATCTGACATCAGTAATGATATCCCTGGTTCCATGGCCTCTTCTGAATCTGTCTTGAATTTCTGTCAGTTCTCTATATGTATACTACCAGTACTTTTGAATGAGCTTCAGCAAAATTTTTCTTGCACATAGTACTAACAATATTGTTTGATAATTTTCTACATTTGATTGGATCCCCTTTCTTGGGAATGGGCGCACATACGGATCTTTTCCTGTCAGTTCACCAGATAGCTGCCTTCCAAATTGCTTGGCATAAACAAGTGAACACTTCTAGCATTGCTTCCATTTGTTGAAACACCCTAGCTGATATTCCATCAGTCCCTGGAGCCTCATCTTCAGTGTACATTGGACTTCTTCCTTCAGTACCATTGGCTCTGGACCATATGCTACCTCCCGAAATGGTGAATCATTGACCAGTTCTTTTTGTATAGTGATTTTCTTCCTTCCGTCTTCCTTTGATGTCTCCTGTGTCAGTCAATATTTTGCCCATCGAATCCTTCAATAATGTAACTCGAGGCTTGAGGGAAGCCAAGTATATATTTTTTTGCTATTGGTTATCTAACTCCAGTTTTCTTCACATTTCATTGTAATACTTTGTTTCCTGAGATGCCCTTTGAAATTTTCTGTTCAGCACTTTTATTTCCTAACCTCTTTTATTTGCTTTAGTTGATTTATTCTACATTCAAGTTCCAGAGTCTCCTCTGACATCCATTTTCATCCTTTCTTTCTCTTCTATTTTTTTAAATGAACTTCTGCTTTCTTCACATACAGCGTCTTCAGTGTAATTCCACAATTCATTTGATCTTCGTTAGCGTTCAGTGCATCAACTCTGTTCTTGAGGTAATCTCTAAATTCAAGTGAGATGTACTCAAAGTTGTACCTTGGCTCTAGCAAACTTGTTTTAATGCTCTTCAAGCTAAATTCAAACTTGCATATGAGCAATTAACTGTCTGGTCCACGGTCAACCCTGGGCCTTGTTTTGACTGATGAAGTGAACTTCATCATTGTCTCTTTCCACAGATACAGTTGATTTGATTCCTGTGTGTTCCATCTGTCAAGGTCTATGTGTATAGTTGGGTTTATGTCATTGTAAAAAAGGTGTTCACAGTGAAGGTGTCATTGATTTGCAAAATTCTATCATGCTATCTGCAGCATGATTTCTGTCACCAAGGCCATATTTTCCAACTACTGATCCTTCTTCTGGAGTCTTGGTAGCACAGTAATTAGGCCTTCTGCTACTAACCAAAAAGTCAGTCAGCAGCTTGAATCCACTAGCTGTTCCTTGGAAACCCTGTGGTTCAGTTCCACTCTGTCCCACAGAATTGCTATGAATCAGAATGGACTCGATGGCAATAAGTATTTTTGTCTTGTTTTGACCCTTCTTTTTTTTCCAACTTATGCATTTCGATCACCGGTAGTAATCAATGTATCTTGATTGTATGTTTGACCAATTTCAGACTGCAGAAATCTTCAGTTTCTTCATCTTTGACATTAGTGGTTGGTAGTAACTCGTCTTCTTTGTAACCTTGTGGCTATTGTTCCGTCACTGACAGCGTTGTATTTCAGGAAAAATTTTGAGATGTTCTTTTCAATGAGTGTTTCTCTTCAGTTGTGAGTCCTGGCACCATAGAATGTTATGATTGTCTCCAATTCAAAATAGCCAATAGCAGACCATTTTAACTGACTACTGCCAAGGATATTGCTCTTTATGTATTCGTTTCATCACCTGCTATAAAATGGGAAATCAGATTTATCATTTTCCTCTAGACAAGTAAAATATAAAATGGCCAGAGGATGTAGAATCTCTGAAAATAAGTTGCTTGTCTACTTAAAACTAAACCACAGCCCTAACGACGGCTACATGAGATTTCAGTCTCTTATCTCTCTGACCTTTTCACTCTACTCACTCTCTTTACCACATTGATACAGGGGCCTTTGTCCTTGTCGCTGTCTCCCTGCCTAGAAAGCTCTTCCCCCAGTTATCAGTAAAGCTACTATCTACCTTCTTTGGGAATTTGGCTGAAATTTGTTCAAATTCTACCTTGTCAGCAACGCCTTCTCTGGGGACCCCATTTAACTTTGCGACTCTGTCCCAACTGTAAGGAAGATGGAGTTGCAAAGTGAGATGGAGTTCTCCTTGAAGGAAGCTGTTTGAGAATGCAATTCCAGGGAGCAGAACAGCAAAGCAGACTGAAGGGAGGGGAGACAGGCAGGCCAGTCAAGGATGTGTCACCAAGCTGGCTGCCCCAAGACGCTGTGTGGTCCATCAGCATCTTCTGCAGAACCCTAGGAAACGCATTTCAGAACTGCCCCACTGCGCCACAGTGGCACAATGCCTTTGTTTCTTTCTATCCCTGTCAGTCAAGAATGGTCCTGGCACTATCTGCCCACTGCTCAGGGCTTATGCACGTCTGAATACAGGCGTGTTTCCTGGGGTGTCCCAAGCTCAGCTCCAGAAATGCCCATGACAAGCAGAAAGAAGCACTAGGCTCAGGAAAGATGCTGTCTTGACTGTCTCTGTGCAAAGCTGGTCAGTGTCTGCAAGGAGCTGGTGTCATTTGCAGGTGCTGTAGTCCCAGCAGTGGCTAAGAAGCCTTTGAAGTGGGGCTCAAAGGTGCCCGCTCTTTTCCTCACTCTGTGGTTTTCCATTGCTTTTACTAGCATCTCAAATCCCATGTTTTGCTTATACCTTTGTTTATTGTCAGTCTTTCCCACTGCTGTGTAGACCCCATAAGGTTAGTTCACTGCTGTAGTGTTCCTAGGTTGTCCCAAATGATTGATCGTCATCGCTACCACCACGACAACAAACATGTCGGTGCTGACCTTATCTCTGCAGCACTTTCCTCTGTGTGGAGAAGGCTGTTGATTACAAAAGTAGCCTGTGACTTTCAGCCTGGGGACTTCTGTCTGTAGGGGTAAAACCAGGCCAGGCGCTATGGACAGCTCTCAGTCAATGACTTCTGGGAGCAGGCCAGTGATGATGCCCAGCTTCCTAGGGCCTCAGTTGGGATAATTCTCATGCATGTTCAAAGATTGTTCTATAGCACTGCCAGAGTTCTCCAGAGGACTTGACCTCCAGGTGCCCAGAGTAGTAACTGGCTTGATAAGCATCCTTCAGTGGCTCCATACACATGTCCATCACACCTTTCCCACTCACTTACCTGGGACTACTTCCCAAACAAATTCTTCTTATTGTTATTTGTTGACATCAAGTCATCTCTGACTCATGACAAACTTACGTGATACAAGAAGAAAATATTACCCAGGCCTATATCATCTTCATGATCATTATTGCATTTGAGTTCATTGTTGTGGCCACTGGGTAGTGTCTTCTACCCTAAGATGCTCATCTAGCACTGTATCAGACAATATGCTACTGTGATCCATAATTTTCACAAGTAGATTGCCAGACCTCTCTTCCTAGTCTGTCTTTACCCTGGAAGTTCCATTGATTCTGACGGTATTTGAAATAACTAGCAAGCCTCCACATTACAACAACCTTACAGAAGTGTGGTGGCCCAGATAAACAACTTGCCTTCTCTGAAGGCCGCCTATGGGAGAATCCAAAGCAAGACACATGCTTGTTTCACAGATGTCACAAGAATCACAGTTGAGACGATGCAACAGAAAAGCACAAACATTGCCGTGATACCCCAAACCCAGCATGCACTGTATGACTTAGAGGCTTACTCACTGATCATGAGGCAAGGTCTACACTGTGACATGGCTCCAGGAGCTCACTTCAGGGGCCCGTCTCCAGGCCAGTCTCCCTGTGGCTGCTAGGACCTAGTGGAGAATCTATATCGAGAGTCCCTAACAGTGCCTGATATGTGACATAAGCTCATATTTGTACAATAGACCTTTTTCCCCATTTACTGTTAATTTATAAAGTTCCTTGTATAGCTGAAAAGATGCATTCTGTAGTTGTTGAGTACAATAGTACACACGTTAATTCATCATATTGCATACTTACTTATGGTTAACATTTATTCTATAAAAGCTGAAAGTATTGGCATACTTACAGATTTCTTGATTTCTCCTTGTGTTTTTGTCATTTTATCAATCTTTGCATCATATGTTCAGATAATGTTTGATTAGGTGTATGTAAATATAAGATGGCAAAGAATTAGAGATAGTTTTAAAAAAATTATCTGTATTAATTGACTATCTTTATCCCTAGTGATGCTTTTCCCCTTGAAGACTATTTTGTCTAACATTAATAGAGACATAATACCCTTGTTTCCACTAATTTTTTCTTGATTAGTCTTTTTTTCTTCTTATTCACACCCAGTAGACCTTTAACAGCATCTTTGAAGTAATTAAAAAGCCTTATGCACTTGTCAGCAGTGAAATAGCAGTATAAATTGTTGAATTAATTAATCTGAGGCTGGCAGAAGGGATACGTAGGAAGGAAGAGAAACACCTATTGGTCAGTTACATTGGAAAATGCAACATTTATTTAGATATTTTAAATACTAAATCTGACAGTTAAGTTCACTAACTTAATTGTTCTAAGTGCTGCGTGCTTCATCGCTGAATATCACTAAAGTCATCTTTGAGGTACTCTCCTTGGGAAGCCATGCAGTGAAGCTAGTGCTTAGTTCACCCTTCAAAGCAATGTTGGAACTCTGTCTGGAATGGCCATTGTGCATGGTGGCACCATGGCAAGTTCATAAACTTAATTATCTAGCTGTCTGTGAGGGAGTTTTTAGCCAGTAAACAAAGAACTGCATCGGAACATCCTTCTTACTCACCTGATCTGGCCCCCAGTGAGTTTCTTCTTTACCCAAAGATAAAGGAAATATTGAAAGGAAGACATTTTGATGACATTCAGGACATCAAGGGTAATACAATAACAGCTCTGATGGCCATTCCAGGAAAAGAGTTCCAAAAGTGCTTTGAAGGGGTGGACTATCCACTGGCATGGGTGCATAGCTTCCCAAGGGGAGTACTTCAAAGGTGACCACAGTGATATTCAGCAATGAGGTATCTAGCACTTTTTCTAGGATGTGTTTGCTAACTTTACCATCAGACCTAGTACATTCAGTGCTGTTGCTGGGTGCTGTCAAATCGATTTCCACACACAGCAACCCAATGTCACACAGCACAATTGTTCTCAAAGGGTCTCCTAGGCTATAGGGTCTCCTAGGCTATAATCTCTACAGGAGCAGATTGCTAGGTCTTTCAGGAAGTCACTTCACGAGTTTCAACTGCCAACCTTTCAGCTAGTAGCAGAGCAATTGTTACCCTTCCAGGGTATCATTACTAAAAGCGAGATAGTCCTATGAGGAGCAGAGCAACAACACACAGCCCAAGAACTCCATGACCCTAGACCGGTATGTAAACAAGCCTATAGAACAAAGGTGAAGTCAGCACAGGGCTGCTGGGAAGGCGGAATCCCACCCCCCGTGGCTGGTCATCATGGTTGTCATCACACTCAGCAGCAGCAAACAGCATCCTCTGCAAACAGGAAACCACGACCGGAAGCAGCCTCTGTCTTTATGTCTTTCAAAGATATTTATACACTCCATTGTGGCCAGCATGCATAACTGGTGCAACTTGGCTAAAATTTTAATTATACAGGATTTTAATGATTTAAGTTCTGTGGGTGGAGAGAGGAAGCCAATACAGAGAGAGCAAGGGGTCACCCGAGTCCAGCTGCCTGGCTCTCCTCAGTCCTGTAGAAAAACAAGCATTCCACAGGAAGGTCTCAAGGTTCACTCTTCAAGGTAGGCTAGAGCCACATAATTCTAGCTAGCCCTCTGGACACTGGTTTTGTCAATAGTCAATCTCACCACAACACATTTATAAAGTTTAGAGATCTGGCGTTGAGATTCTTGCTATGAAAAGATTATGGGGAGCACCATGATCTCCTTACTCCCCATCTAAACCTGCCATTTCCTTCTAGACTCATCTTCCCTCATATCCCGGGTGGGGCAAATGATTTGTCCTTGGCTATTAGCCAAAAGACTGGAAGGTCAAATGCACACAGTCTAACTGTGAAAGAAAAGCCTAGAAACCTAATTCCTTAAAATGACAGCCATTGAAAACTCTCAGGGAGCACAGTTCTACAGTGCAGCACATGATTGTCACAGTTTGGAAATCAACCTGATGGTAACAGTTTGGTTTTAGCAGATTCTTCCTTTTCTTCATTTCTGTTTTGTTGTCCTGGACCAACATTTCCACGTTCCATCCATTATCAAGATGGCACCAGAAGGAGAGCACTCTTTTCTGCCCAGAATATTGCCATCATTTTCTTCCAAGTTCTAATCATTCTTAGAAGAAATATAACAAGAATGCTCCCTAGACACAGGGACAGTGAGACTACTTGCTTACTTTGGACATGTCATCATGAAGGATCAATCTTTAAAAAGGACATGCTGGTTGGTAAAACAGAAGGTCAGTAAAGGTGAGGGAGGCCCTCAGTGAGATGGACTGACCTCATTGCTGAAATAATGAACTCAAACATACAACAATCATGAATACAGCACAGGATTGGGCAATGTTTCATTCTGTTATAACGAAGACCACTATGAGTCAGAGCAAACTTGACAGCAACTAACAACAACTTGCAAAAGGTAAAGAGAAAGTTATCTGGAAGCCTTAATATGGAGGGGCCTCTGTGAGATGGTTACCCAACAATCACTTAGCTGACATACACCTGGCCCAGGTAGGAATGAGGTCAGCACTTGCTCCAGGAATACTTAACCATGAACTCAGAAAATTTTATTATTATTAAATATCCTTATTCAATAGACTTATAATGTCAGGTACCCTGGGGCTTTGCAAAACGGTGGAATTAGCCACATAGACAAAAAGTCTGTTTCCAATCATTCAGCCATTTATTGAGAACTAACGATCATGATAACTGTTTTGAGGACTACAACAATAAAATACAACAGAGGTCTACCCTTGATCTATTGACAGTTCAGCAGAAGATAAGACACACGAAATACATACAGCCAATAATAGAACATGGAACTTCATGATAGACAAGATGGCTAAAACAGCTCTCAGCTAGGGATGTGATTTTTGGAAAGCTTTGAGGAGAATATTTGAACTTGACCTTGGAGGATGAATAGGATTTCCAAATGGAAAGACAACAAATTCTAGGTAAGTGAACATTGAGTAGAAATGAGCAGGTAAAATGAACAGAGGTAGAAATGTACAAAGTAGAGAGCAAAACATTCAAGAACAAGAAATACACCCTCTCCTCATTTATCAGCATAGTCAGGTTCCAACAATCAAGTCAATATGCAAGATCAGCGTTACACAAAAGTCGAGGGAGACCACATCAGATCGTAAAACAGTGGATGACTACAACATTACCGAACTGCCAAGTTACATCATTACATAACTGCCAAACCACAGAGAATCATGGCCCAGCCAAGGTGACACGTAATTTTAACCACCAATGCAGCATTACTCTTATCTCACACTTTGGCACTTGTTACTGTCAGATGTACATTGTTAGTGAACAAAAGAGTTAGACAGTACCATTGGTCCCAACCAACCTAGAGCAGATGAGAGTGAAGGACATCAAAGACATATGGAAAATGTGAGCCCAAGATATAGAAAGGGCTACATAATCCAGAGGCTACATCAACATAAGACCAGAAGAACTAGACGGTGCCTGGCCACCACCAGTAACTTCCCTGACGGGTAATACAACAAAGAGTCCATGACATAGTGGGAGAAAAGTGGGGTGCAGAACTCTAACTGTGTTAAATAGACAAGAATTGATGATCCAACACACTGGAGAAGTCTTGGAAGAAATGGCCCCCAGACTGTCTGCTAGCCGAGAACTGAAACCATTCACAAAGCCAACTCTTCAGACAAAGATTAGACTGGATTATAAGACATTAAATGATACTGGTGAAGACTATACTTCTTGTTCCAAGTACATACATGTGGCTAACTGGTCAGCTCCTGTCACCAGAGGTGAGATGAAAGGGCAAAGGGAGACAGGAGCTGGTTCAATGGACACAGGAAATACAGGGTGGAAAAGAGAAGGAGTGCACTACTGCAGTGTAAGGGGATCAGCTAGAGTTACATAGCAATGCGTACATTTTTAGTTGACAAGTTGACTTGGATTGTAAACTTTCACTTGAAGCACAATAAAATATTTTTATAACTTTTTTTTTATTAATTACAATAAAAGGATAAAATTTCTAACATCTATCAATTATCTCGTCTATGATAAATCTTCAGCCCCCACCCACCCATGTAGCCAATACAGTCATTTTCTTCTATGGATAATTCTCTTGTTAAGTCCTTACAACAGGAGTCTCATACAAAATTTGTCCTTTTGACACTGATTGATTTCACTCAGCATGATTTCTTCCAAATGAGATCATGTTATGAAATGTTTTCTAAAATTGTCATTGTGTTTTATCATAGTGTAGTGTTCCATTGAGTATATGTACCGTAGTTTGCTTATCCATTCATCTGTTGATGGGCGTCGGGGTTGATTCCAACTTTTTGCTATTATGGACTGTGCTGCAACAAACATTCGTGTACATGTGTCTGTTCATGTGACAATCTTTATTTCTGAAGGATAAATTCCAAGCAGTGGAATTACAGAATCAAATGATATTTCTATCTCCAGCTTTTTAATAAAGTGCCAGACTATTTGCCAAAGAGGTTGTACCATTTTGCAATCCCACCAACAGTGTAAAAGAGTTCCAACTTCACAGCCTCTCCAGCATATGTTGTTTTGTGTTTTTTGGATCATAGCCAGCCTTGTTGGGGCCAGATGATATCTCATTGTAGTTTTGATTTGGATTTTTTTAACAGCTAATGATTGTGAGCAATTCTGCATGTGTCATTTGGCTGCCTGGATATCCTCTTCAGAGAAATGTCTGTCCATCTCCTTCACCCATTGCTTAAATTGATTATTTGTCATTTTCTTGTTGATATTTTGTAATACCTTATAGATTATGGAAATCAGGCATCAGTCTGACATAGAGTTGCCAAATATTTTTTCCCATTCTGTAGGTGGTCTTTTAACTCTTTTGATGAAGTCTTTGGATGAGTCAAAGTGTTTGATTCTTAGTTATTCTCATTTATCTATTTTCTCTTCTGTTGAATGTGCTTTGTCAGATTTTGAAGTCTGTCTACATTGTGTATTAAAACTTCCATTGTTGATCCTATTTTATCTTGGATGAGCTTTATCGTTTTAGATTTTATATTTAGGTCTTTTATCCAATTTGAGTTGGTTTTTGTGTAATGTGTGAGATATGGGTCTTGTTTCAATTTTTTGCCGATGGATATCCAATTTCCCCAGCACCATTTGTTAAAGAGACTGTTCTTACCCCGGTTTGAAAAATCTTGGGGCTTTTGTCAAATATCAACTGTTCATAGGAGAATGGTGGCGTCTCTGGGGTCTCTACTCTGTTCCATTGGTCTATATGTCTCTTTTTGTACCGGTACCAGGCTGTTTTGACAATTGTGGCGGTTTAATAGTTTCCAAAGTCAGGTAACAAGAGGCCTCACAATGTGTTCTTCTTCTTCAGTAGTGCTTTACTTAGCCGAGGTCAAAAAGTCAGGGGAAGGCGTATTTCATTATGGCTAAAGGTCTAAGGCTACCATCACAAAATTCCGCAAAGCAAGTGGCTTGAAAGAACTGAAATTTGTTTTCTCAAAACTCTGGAGGCCAGAAGTCTAAATTCAGGGTATCAGCCACGTCAACTTCTGAGGAATTTGAGAGAGAAACTGTGACGTGCATCTCTCCTAGTTTCTCGTGGCTCGCAGCAATCTTTGGCATTCCTTTGTTCACAAACGTGGTATCACATGGAATCTTTGCTGTGTGTGTAACTGTTTTCGTGTCTATCCTTTTCTTTAATAAGATGCTACTCAGGAGTGAATAGGACTAGGAGTCTCTCTACTCCAGTATAACTTTATTAATGGATAACATCTGCAAATAGAAAAAAATCTTTCCCCCAAAAAAGTCAGGTTCACCAATGCAGGGATTAGGACTTCAGCATATCTTTTAAAAATAAACCAAACTCATTGCCACCAAGTCAGTTCCTACAGATAGAGATCTTATAGGACAGAGCAGCACTGCCCCAGTTTCCAAGGAGCACCTGGTGGACTCAAACTGCCAACCTTCGGGTTAATAGCCATAGCTCTTAATGACTACACTACCAGGCTCTTTTAGGAGTACACAGTTCTGTTCATAACTGGAAAAAAGGGCTGACAGTCCTAAGTTGGGGCAAGAATTTTATCTTCTCTGCAGTACCAAGGTAATGAATGTCAAACTAGCTGGTTCAGCCCCACCTTCAAAGATTAAAGCCCTATACCGAGAGAAGTTAAATATCTTTCCCAAAATCCCACAGCAAGTCAGAGCTGGCTCTGGGCTTTCAGTCCCCATTACTGCGTATGGCTGTGTCACTACCGAAACTGTGTTGGGATAAATAATCTGGCAGCAGAATAAGAAACAGATGACAGAGGAGAAAGGCTATGTGTGTGCATGGGAGTTGTGAGGAGGTGTTTCAGCTTCCAAGAAAAGAATACAGGGATCTGGATCCAACTGTTGGCAGTGGGAATGAGAAGGAAGGTATAAGTCCAAGAGTAATTGTAGACGGAGAGTTTACAGGACAAGATGACTGTTTGGCTATGTGGGCTGTAGCAGAGGGAGGTAGAAGAGATGATTCTAAGGTTTCAAACCAAGTGAGTAGGCTTCCGTTTTATGGCCAAAGGAAACTGCCCACTCCTTCCTTAGCCCCTGGGGTGCCCCTTCCCTCCATGTTGGGTTACCAACAGCTCTCCTTCTGAGGTTCCTGGACTCCAGGGCAAAGACTCTGTACAGGCCCTTGTCCCTGGACTCCTGGCCATGTCAACAGTGGTAGCTGCCCCTAATTTTTGTTGATCTCCTCTTTCTTAAATTTCTTGTCTCTTACTAACTCTTTAATTTTCCTTTTCCCCACCCCACTATAAGTTTTCTAAATTTCTGTTCTTTCATTTCTTCATTTACTTATTAGTAACTTGTGACAGAAAACCAACTTAAAGTAACTAAGGAAGATCGAAGATTTGCTACGTTTGAATTATAATGTGGATGAAAAATATTGAATATTCCACACACTGCCAGAATAACCAATCTTTCTTGGTAGAATTACAGCCAGAATGTTCCTGAGAAGCAAGAATGATGAAACTTCGTCTCATGTACTTTGGACTTGCTAAGAGGTGCAACCAGGTCCCTGGAGAAGGACATCATGCTTGGTAAAGAAGAGGGACAGAGAAGAAGAGGAAGACCCTCAATGGGATAGGTTGACAAAGAGGCTGCAACAGTGGGCTTACACACAGCAATGTTTGTGAAGATGGAGCAGGACTGAGCGGTGTTTCATTCTACTGTATGTAGGGTCACTGTGAGTTGGAGTCAACTCGACAGCACCTAATAACAACAGCAGAGCAAAAAATGGAATTTCCTGCCTCCTGTAACTGATAGGTTGGAGATATATACAACTTTTGGTACAGCTGGTTCAAGGGCCATGAATGATATCTGTCTGTCTACACGTGTCTCAGCAGTTTCTGTTTTTGTTTCTGTTGGCCTTGCCTTTAGGTAGACTTCACTCAGAGGATGACCTCCAGCAATTCTGTGGCCCCCTAGCTAAGCTGCTCCAGAGGAAGGGGTGTTTCAATGATTCGAAACAAAGCCCTGGAACTGGGTTCAATGATCCTGTCCAAAGTGTTAAGGATCTTGTTTTAGTCAACCCAATTTGTGCAGGAGGCTGTCCTTACTTAGATCAATAGCTGTGACCAGGAGGATGAGATGTTCTGATTGGTCAGGTCTGGATTACCTGCTGTTGTCAAGTTGATTTCAAATCATAGTGACCTTATGGGACAGAGCAGAACTGTCTCATAGGATTTCCAAGGAGGAGCTGGTAGATTCCAACTGCCAATCTTCTGGTAAGTAGCCATAGTAGGCTTGGTTAATAAAAAACTCACTGCTGTCAAGAGGATTCCAACTCACAGTGAGCCTACAGGACACATTAGAACTGCCCCACAGAGTTTCTAAAGAGTACCAGGTGGATTCAAACTCCTGACCTTTTGGTAAGCAGCCATAGCTCTTAACCACTATACCGCCAAGGTTTCCAGGCCTCGGTCAACCTCATGCAAACCATTGGAACTAAGAAGTGTCTTCAGTAGGAAACTCAAAAAGCAGACACATACTTGTGGATACCACAGAAAGGAAGTGGATACTGTCCATGGAAAAAAAAACAGTATTTTTATTGCTGCTGTTAACATACGTTTACATCAGCTTTCGTCTTAAGTATCTGAAGGGCTGGTTTTCCTTTGGATTTCTAGAGAATTTGCTGGACAGTTTTTCTTGAATATCTCAGATTACTTCCAACTCTACATTCAAATACAAATTTCTTATTTTTCCTAAAATACATGTTTCCTATAATCCATATGATGCCATCTTATTCTAGGTGACCCGGCATCATGACTTTGGAGTCATTTTTGATTCTTCTCTCTATCTTGTACCTGACACCAGCCCCAATTCCCAAAATGCATAGATTTGCACATGCATACAAACACACATCGCCACATAAAACACATCCACATAAACAGACACACAAAAAAACATACATGTGAACACGCACACACAAGATCTGACAATTAAGTCCATGAACTTACTTGTTCTAAGTTTTACATACCTCGTTGTTGAATATCACTACAGTCACCTTCGAAGTACTCCCCTTGGGAAGCTATGCACTGATTCCAGTGTCTATTCTACTCTTAATAGCAATTTTCAAACTCTTTCTGAAATAGCTGTTGTACATGGTTGCTCAGTGGTAATTCACAAACTTGTTTGTATAGTTGTCTGTGAGGGAGTTTTTAGTAATAACTCTATTGGAACACCCTCCCTACTCACCTAATCTGGCTCCCAGTGGCTTTTTTCTTTATCTGAAGACAAAGAAAATTTTGGAAGGAAGACATTTTGATGCCATTCAGGGCATCGAGGGTAATACAATGGTCATTCCAGAAAATAAACTTCCAAAACTGCTTTGAAGGGTGAGTGGACTAGGCACTGGTGTCAGTACACAGCTTCCCAAGGTGGGGTGGGCTGTCTGAAGGTGATTGTAGTGATATTCAGCCAGGGAAGCATATAGCTGTTTTTCTAGGATGAGTTCATGAACTTAACTGTCAGACCCCACGTACACACAAACACACATACAGACCACCACACAAAACACATACACACAAACATATACACCAAAAAGCACATACATGTGAGCACACACATACACAAACACATATATACACATATGAGTCAAAAATCTTCTCATACTTCATCATTTTATCTTGCATCAGCCACCTCACCCCATAAGGCCAATTGCAAAAACGGCCAAATCTCTCACTCCTCCCTATCTATACCCTTTCTAATGTGATTTTACACCTCCTTTCATCAAAGACAAGGAAGAAGGATGTGGCAGTCTTTGTCCATAAAGAGTCACAGCCTTGGAAACCTTATGAGGTCACCAGGAGTCAGAATTGACTTGACAGCAACAGGTTTGGTTTTGGGGTTTCCATCAAGAGGCAGAGTTCATTTCCCCACCTGGTGCATCTAGGTTGTGTGGCTTTCACTGACCAATCCGAACCTGACTTTGTGGTTTTACCAGTGACTTGCTGCTCTGTCTTCACTATGAGACCAAGCTCAAGCTCACCTCTACCATCCTGGCCTTAGAAGACCTAGCAACTGGCTCCCCATGGGTTTGAGAGAGTAGACCCAAAAGCAGAAAACCCTGACTAACCAGTCCAACTTGATGACTCATAGAATTTTAAGCTAAAGAAAGGCTTGTCATGTATAAAGCATTAAATTTGGTGTTCATTTGTAAAAGGGTAGAAGCTAGCTACTACATCGGCTTCCCTATTGACACTGACCTAATTAGTGCTGTTTGTTCCCTCATCACCTGATTAGTGAGTTCCTGTTTCAGCTGGTCTTGGAATGATTAGCAAAAATAATTTCTACCGCTTTGTTGGTGCTCTTAGCTGCTGTCAAGTTGACCCTTACTCAAGGCAATCCTATGCACAAAGGAGTGAAACATGGCCCTGTCCTATACCATTCCCATGGTCAGCTACAAATCAAACAATGTTCCATGGCAATCCATAGGGTTTGGGTGGTTCAGTCATAGCACTGATGGTTCCATGGTAAAATTCATACCTTCCTTGTGGAAGAGTCAGTTTCAAGTCCAGGCCATGCATTTCCTGTGCAGCTAACACCCATCTGTCAGTCGAGGCTTGTGTGTTGCTATTATGCTGAACAACCTCCAGCAGAACTTTCATAGTAAGACTAGGTAGAAAAGCCTTAAGATCTGCTTCCAAAACCCAGCCAGTAAAAAACCCATTCTGTACCAGACACCATACTAAGTATCTATATACAATAACTCATTAAAAATTTGGCAGCAGGAAATTGTGTCAGCATTCAGAGACACTGAAATGAATAGCAAGTGACAGAATCATTTGAAAGCATTCAACACGGGCTGAATATTCAGTGATAGTTGGTCAACCAACAAGCAACTTAGCCTTCCATGAGCAATGTCGTCTGCTACCCAGCCCCTTTCTCCAGAACGAAATCACCAGCCCAAGAATGCAATTTTCTTTTCAAATAACCACACTCAACTACGCATCAATCTTAAAAACACAAAAGAATTCCATACAAATCAATGGGAGTTGTTCATGCCTCTCTGAGGCCTGAATTTCTCTTTATTGATTGAAAAACACACACATATGCTCAAATAATATATCAAAGTATGAAAAGAAAGTTTGCATCACTGTATCTTTTCACCATATTGATCAAATCTACTTACTGGATCTAACAGATTTCATCAAAAACTTCATCTGCTGAGTATTCAAAGATAACTGTCGTAAATAGCAACAATTGTCCCAGCAACACTTCAATTAATCTGCCTGAAATAGCCAATATCCATAATAAAGCTTATGAGATTGAAACATTCTCTATTATACATACGTTTCCACAGTGGTGGTGGAGAGGGAGAAGTAAAAAGAAAGAACAGTATTAGGAAAACACACACCAAAAAAATTCTCTTTTCTATTACATTAAGGATTATCTTTAGGGTCTACTCGAGAATCTTATGCAATTTAAGACCAGACTCAGTTTTATTGTTGTTAGTCTAAAATTTCCAGCAGCAATTTTGTCTGATGTTTTCCATGCCATTTACTCCAAGGAAGGACTTGTTTCCTTCACTAGCAGGTGGGGTTGAGAGTAAAAATTTTATAACCAGTCATGAAAATGACCCCAGTTAGGAATTCTATTTTTGTTGTGAAAACACCACCAGGTAGGTACAGGTCAACCGTAACAAGATCATAAAGCAAGGAGAAGTAGCAGATGCAGACTGGGCTCCAGTTCCCAGCACAAAGAGCACATTGTGCTGGAGGTGCTGTCCTAACACTAGTTAGCTATCCTGTGCACTGGAAAATGTCATTTCAACATCATTCTCAGAGACTGAAAAAAAAGAAAAATCATACTCTAAACCTGTATCCACTATTCATAAACATATATGAGTACAAGGATCAATAAGGAAGTAGAAATGGGCAAGGACAGACTGATTTTAAAAACATAAAATGAAATCTGAGAGGTTTAACGGCGCGAAACTATCAAATAAAAGCCATGCAACCTGCCATGTATTTAATCAGTTAACCAGTAACAGTGGCCATTGAGTCAACTCAAAGACCCAGGTGCTTCAGGGTAGAACTGTGCTCCATAGGGTTTGCAGTGGCTTGTTTGTGGGAAGTAGATCACCAGGTCTTTCTTCTGAGGTACCTCTGAGTGCATTCAAACTGGAGTTTGAACCGGTTTATTTTGGTTTGATCTCCTGCTGAGAACTGGCATTTCTACCTCCAGAATCTATATTTTAACAAGCTCCCAAGGTGATTCTTATGTGTACATAAGAATTACCTGGGAAATTTGTTAAAACATAGGTTCTGATTTAGTATATCTGGGGTAGAAATTCAAATTCCCAGCAGGAGGTCAAATCGAAAGGAACTAGTTCAAAACTCTAATTTGAACTTCTAGCATTTTGGTGGGCAGTCAAATGAGTTAACCATTTGCCCTTTCAAAGACTTCTCTTTAATTACTTAGTCTCCTATAAAGATGCTCTCTGTAGCTCGTTAACAAATTGGCATTGCATTTTCTATTATTAGTCACTGCAAGTTGCAAGAGGGGGAAGAGGCTTCCCTGACAGCTTAAGCACTAACAGAAACAAAAAAGAAAGTTTCTCTCCTAGATCAGGTGACACAACATGATAGTGGCCATGTGATATTTCACTGATTACCCAGAAAAACTGAAAGGTGTTGTAAATAGACAAATTCTACTCCATTTTACCACAGATATGTTCAAAGAACACGTTTTAAGGGCATGCTATGGATAGCTGCCAGAAAGTCACCCCCACTCATCACAAACTCCTGCACCACAAAACACAACACCATCTGGTCCTATGCCACCCGACAACAGACACTGTAATCAGTAGAGATTTCACTGACTGATTTTCAGAACTAGCTCCTCAGGTCTTTCTTAGCCTGAAACATGTTCAGCATCACAGCAACACACAACTCTCCACTGACAGAT
The DNA here is from genome assembly GCA_028571685.1 of Heterohyrax brucei. Taxonomy (NCBI): domain Eukaryota; kingdom Metazoa; phylum Chordata; class Mammalia; order Hyracoidea; family Procaviidae; genus Heterohyrax; species Heterohyrax brucei. Next base: position 16,790,673 of record CM053141.1, on the reverse strand, counting down.
GGGTGGCGGCTACAAATGAGGTAGACTGGCTGGGAACTGACCCTGGATCTCCCACGTGGAAGGCTGAGATTCCACCACTGAAACACTACTACTCACACTCAAAGAGAATGCCAAGAAAATAAAAAATGAAAATTTTGCACTACTTTTTATTTCTATCTTCTTGCTAAGTATTCGTGTTTTCTCAGCATGCAAATCTGAGTTAAATTTTTAACCCGTTCTCAATCACTCTTTCTTTAAGGGAAACCAACAACAAATTTATCCTTAAATGGTCCATGGAGAGATCTCTCATCTTACAATATGTTGAATATACACAAATAGAGGAAGCTGGGACGGCAGATCGAAGGCTTGCCCTGGCAGTGCTGTGGTGATTTCCTCTTCAGAAGGGTACCCACACTAAAACCATTTCTTAGTGTTCAAGTGAAATATTCCAAATCCCCCCAAAAAGAAAAAAAGTTAGCTGATGAGGAAGCTAGTCTTGTGCAACTATGCACAGAATAGTCATAATCCTAATATTCCCAGTATGACCAATTTTTTCCTGTAAGTCATCAAGTTTGTAATCACTTTGAGTCTCCATCTATATATGAAAAATTTGGAGTCCCTGGATGGTGCATACAGCTAAGTGTTCCATTACTAGCCTAACTGTTGGAGGTTCAAACCCACCCAGAAACGCCTTGAAGGACAGACTTTCCACCCGGAAATGCCTTAAAGGACAGACTTTTGGAAGTCCATTGGAGCCCACTGAAAACTGTGGACCAGTTGTTCTCTGAACACATGGGTCACCATGAGTCTAAATCGACTCGACAGTGAACAACAACAATGTGATTTTGCTCATAGGATGGTGGAGCTACACTTAGACATCTTGGAGGCCACTAACCCTCGCTTTATAAACGAGGAAATGAAAAACGAAAGAAAATTGATCAAATCACACCTCCAGCCAACTACAAATCAAGGAGAGAAACTGGGTCTCTGAACCTCACATTCAGTGCTTTTTCCATTTCTGAGGAATAAGTGACCTTGTAACTGTTGAACTAAGCATAAGTTTTCTTGTCCCAAAGTTGCTAATGACGAAGTACTGCATGTGGATACATGGAATGAGAATTGCACTTTTTAAGTACATCAGAATGTTTCATGGCCCATGTTGTGATTCAGTTAAAGCTAGCATCCCTGGAAAGCATTGCAGCCTTGTGACATTGTAACATCTCTTTCTACAAACAATATTCTGATAAGAGTAATTGAGGGCTCCGTAATGTTTAGACTCCCAAGCAGCAACGATCGCATGTGAAAGAGACTTTATAGAGTACCAGAAATGACTGGTAAATATGGCTTAATGACTGTTAAACATTCTTTCAGGTCTCTCTGTTGGTTCTTCATGTTTACACTTGTCATAAAGTCTGGGGTGATTAGCGTCATCCCTGAGCTTGATGTGACTTGCTTGAGTTCCACTTCCATTTCACACTGCAAAAAAATACGGAGCGGAAATTTCCATACCTGGTGTTCCTGACAAAGAAACACAAAATAAACTCAACTCTTGTTCAATAAGAATTTTTTCAGTGCGTGCAATATAAACCCAAAACAAATCCACTACTGTCAAGTGAACTCTAACTCATGACACACCCATATGTTACAGAGTAGAACTGCTCCATAGAGTTTTGGTTTGGTTTGATTTCATTTTGCGGCTGTAATCTTTGTGGAAACAGATCACCTGGTCTTTCTTTTGTGGTGCTACTGGGTGGCTTCAACTACCAATCTTTCAGTTAGTAGGCAAGTACAAATCACTTGTACCACCCAGGGAACTGCCTGTACTGTAGTCAAATCAAACTTGCTGCTTTCAAACCAATTTCAACTCATAGGGACCCATAGGACACAGTAGAACCGCCCCATACAGTTTCCAAGGAGCAGCTGTGGAGTCCAGCTGCTGACCTTTTGGTTAGCAGCCATAGCTCACCATATCTTCTAACCACTATGCTATGAAGGCTCTGCCTGCACTATAACCAAACCAAACTCATGGATGTCAAGTCAATTCCAACTCTTAGTGGCCAATGGGACATAAGAGAACTGCCCCATAAGGTTTCCAAGGCAGTAAATCTTTATTAATATTGACTGCCATATTACTATATTTTCCTCCTTTGGAACAAATGATGGGTTCAAGTCTGAACTTTCCATTGCATAATAAAACAACTCCCACCTGTGCTATACAAGGTACTGTACTGACTTCACAATAGAGGAGGTACAACAAATGACAGAAATGATAGCAAAAATGCAAAAACCAATAAGCTATGATCTTGCCCTCAAAGGTTTCACAAACTATAACATAAACTCTAAAGTACAACTTTGTGAAATAAACACAAGTTGAAGGGAACACAGAACAAAGTTATTAGTTCTAGGGAGGAGAGAAAGCCAACAGGTCTTGAGGGGCTTGATAGAGGAACTGTGATTTATTGGTGCATAACAAGTAACCCCAAAACTTAGTGGCTTAAGACAAAAATAAATTTATTTTTTTCCAGAAATTTTATTTCTAGAATGGCCATAGAGTCCACAAATTGGCTCTATAGGGACAACTCTTCTCTGCTGTAGTCAGCACCAACCACAAGCTGCTGGACGCAGAGAGCTGAAATCAACTGAAAGCTAATTCCCTCACATTTCTGGGAACTGATGCTAACTTCTGCCAGGGATTTGAGGGGGGGGGACTGGTGACCAGAACACCTATAAATGGCCTCTCCATATGGACTAGCTTTCTCCATGACATGGTGACTGGGTTTGAATGAGAGCTTCAAAGAGAGAGACAGATTGCTTTTTATAACCTAGCCACAGAAGTCACACAACATCGATTTTGGCATAATCTGGTCACTAACACAGTCACACAGTTCTGCCCCCTCTGGAAGAGTTTATAGGCATTAGACATACTGCTTGGCTATTTGCAAAAATACAGTCAGCCCCAACACGTAATCTTTGAGCTACACATTGGAGAATGAAGTTTTGTTTTCCAGGTGAAGAAAGAAATGTTTAGACAAAAAGACCAATAAAGTAATTGTATAGACGGGATTGTGCGGCATGTTGCCCACTAACATATAATACTAAAGGAATAGCTAAAATAGCCATCGCTGTTGCTCTTGCTGTCTTTGTTGTTAGGTGTCCTCATAGGGAGCCCAACAGAAAAAACAGTGCCTGGTCTTGCACCACCCTCACAACGCTTACTGTGTAATCCATCTCTTGAGCAACTTCCTCTTTTTCTGTGGTGTTCTACCAAGCATGATGTTCTTCTCCAGGGACTAGTTTCACCTACTAACATGTCCAAAGTACTGGAGATGAAGACTCTCCACCCTCATTTCAGAGGAGGATTCTGGTTGTACTTCTAAGAAACACTTGTTTGTTCTTCTGGAAGTGCATAATATCTTCAATAATCTTCACCAACTCCACAATTCAAAGGCATCAGTTCTTTAGTCTTCCTTGTTCACTGGCAACTGTTGCATGCATATAAGATGGCTGAAAAGGCCATGGTTGGGTCAGGCACACCTTAGTCCTCAAACTAAGATGTGCCCAATGCGATGAGCCTTTTGTTTTCTTGGGTGCTGTTTCCATGGATGTTGATTGTGGATCCAAGCAAAACTAAATCCTTGAGAACTTCAATATTTTCTCTATTTATCATGATGTTGCTCATTGGTCCAGTTGTGAGGATTTTTGTTTTCTTTATGTTGAGATATAATCTATACTGAAGGCTATGGTCTTTGACCTCCACCAGAAAGTATTTCAAGTCCTCTTCACTTTCAGCAAACAAGATTGTGTCATCTACATAACACAGGTCATTAACAAATCTACCTGCAATCCCAATGCTACATTCTTCTTACAGTCCAATTTATCAGGTTATTTGCTCAGCATACAGATTAAAAGAAGGATATAATCCTGTGACACAACTTTCCTGACTTTAAACCATACAGTATCCCTTTGTTCTACTCAATTTACTGTCTCTTTATCTATGTGTACCCTGGTTGCATGGTGGTTATGTTGCATGGTAGTTCAGCTGCTAACTGAAAGGCAGGAAATTCAAATCTGCCAGGTGTACCTTGGAAGGTCTACAGGGCAGTTCTACTCTTACCTATAGGGTCGCTATGAATCAGAATCAACTCAACATCACTGGGTGGTTTTTGGTTTATCTATGTGCATGTTCTTTATGAGCACAATTAAATGCTCTGAAATTTCTATTCTTTGCAATGTTATCCATAATTTGCTATGACCCACATAGTTGAACAAATTTGCACAGTCAATAAAACACAGGTAAATGCCTTTCTGGTATTCTCTGCTTTCAACCAAGACCCATCCAGCAATCTGCAATGATATCCCTCTTCGGAATACAGAAATTCTAGAATTCCTGGAAGCTCTCTGTTGCTACAAGTTCTGACAAGTAAGTCTGTGAATGTAATTGTTCTAAGTACTAATACCTTAGTGCTGATAACACTATGATCACCTTTGCAGTAGTGCCTTTGGGAAGCTACACACTGATGCCAGCACCTAGTCCACCCTTCAAAGCAATGTTGGAAGTCTTTCTGGAATGGCCATTACATACCATGGCATGGTGGCAAGATTGCAAACTTAAGTGCATACTTGTGTACAAGGGAGTTTTTAGGCAGTAAGCAAATAACTGTACTGGAACACCCTACCTATTCACCTGATCCGTCCTGAAGATAAAGGAAATATTGAAAGGAAGGCATTTTGATGACATTCAAGACATTAAGGGTAGTATGATGACAGCTCCAATGGCCATTCCAGAAAAAGAGCTCCAAAATTGCTTTGAAGCGTGGACTAGGCACTGGAATCAGTGCACAGCTTGCAAGGGAAGTACTTCAAAGGTGGCCACATGATATTCACCAATGAGGCTGAGTTTGCAAACTTAATTGCCAGTTCTTGTGGTTTACTTTGTCTTCTCAAGCTTTCCTCTGAAATCTTCTGGTCAGCTTTTCTACTTCATTTATTCATTTTGCTTGACTACACTCATGAGCAGGTTTCAGAGTCTCTTCTGACATTTGTTTTGGTCTTTTCTTTCTTTCCTGTCTTTTTCATGACCTTTGCTCTCTTCATGAATGATGTCCTTGATGTCGTCCCACAAGTTGCTTGGCCTTTGCTTATTAGGGTTCAGTGCATCAAATCTATTCTTGCGATGGTCTCTAAATTCAGGTGGGATATACTCAAGGTTGTACCTTGGCTCTCATATACTAGTTTTAACTGTTTTCAGCTTCAACTTGACTTTGCAGGTTAGCAATTGATTATCTGTTCTATAGTTGACCCTTGGCCTTGTTCTGACAGATGATATTGAGCTTTCCCATGGTCTCTTTCCACAGATGTTGTCCATTTCATTCTTGTGTGTTGTATTTAGTGAGTTCTCTGTGGCGAATCATCATTTACATTGGTGAAAAAATATAGTTGCAATAAATAAATCATTGTTTGTGTAGAACTCTATCATGCAATCTCTGTCATTGTTTCTGTTACCAAGTTCATATTTTCTGACTATTGATCCTTCTTCTTTGTCTCCAACTTTTGCCTTCCAAACACTGGTAATTATCAGTGCATCTTGATTGGATATTTGATCAATTTCAGACTGCAGAAACTGGTAAAAGTCTTCTATTTCCTCACCTTTGGCATTAGTTATCAGTGCCTAAATTCAAATAATTGTCATATTAGTTCACCTCCCTTGTGGCATATGGATATTATTCTTTCACTGACGGCATTGTACTTTATGATAGGTCCTTGCAATGTTCTTTTTGACAGTGAAAGCAATGCCATTCCCCTTCAATCTGTCATTCCTGGTATGGTAGACCATATGAGTATTTGATTCAAAATGGTCAATATCAGCCCATTTCATATCACTAATGCCTAGGATATTGATCTTTATTCATTCCATTTCATTTTTGACAACTTTCAGTTTTCCTAATAGCTACAATACACTGAATAAGAACCACTTTTCTATTAAGGTAAGAAGGATAAAAATGAAAGTCCTGTCTTATCATGAAGTATCTATTATATGCCAGACATTGTTAAAGTATTATTTAATACTCACAATAAAAATAAGGTTTAAAAGAACTATCGCTATTAAGTTGATTCTGATTCATAGCCAACACTATAGGAAAGAGCAGAACTGACCCATAGAGTTTTCAAGGACTGCTTGGCAGATTTGAACTGCTAACCACAGCACTTACCCATTACACCACCAAAATTTCCATAATTATAAGTAGTAAGTATTATACCCCTATTTTACGGATCAAGTAACTGATGTTTATGAAAGTCAAGAGATTTACATAGCTATTAACCAGTCTTGTCCTAGGTCTACCTGATTTCATGCTTTCAATGTTACCATAGTGCTATTATTATTCCAGGAACTAGAAATGGGAAGTCAATCTAAGCCTAAACCTGTGGCTGTTGTGTTAGTTAGGGAATGGCCAGCTGCTAAAGAGACAAACCGCAAAATCTCAGTAGATTGATTAATATAAGTGAAATTTATATTTTGTTCACATAAACTCTAAGATGAGTGATTCTGATCAACAAGACTCTCTTCAAGTGGCAATCCATAGTATTGTGCATTTTTTCTCTTGTGGCTCCACAGTTTTCCAGATTTTTCCTGCAAGTTGGAAATCTTTATGGTTCAGGCCTCAAAATGGTGCCCCTCACTTCCATTTGCTTTCCATTGGTTAGAACCCAGTTACATGGTCATGTGTAACCCCAAAGAGTCTGAGAAACATCTATCTCTGACTCCAGACCCAAATGAATTTCTGACACAGCAACTTTGTGAACAGAGTTACTCTTTCTCAGGAAATCTGCTTAAAGTGTTGAGATAGTTTCCTACAACGGCTGTAGTAGAAATACCACAGGTGGGTGACTTTAAAGAACAGAAATTTAGTTTTTCACAGGTTGATGGGAATGAAAAATGGTACAACAGTTTTGGAAAGTGACATGGTGTTTCCTTTAAAAGCTGAGAATAAAAATATAATCCAGCAGTTCTAGGAACATATCCTAGAGAAATAAGAGCCATCGCACAAAGAGCTGTATGCATATTTATGTCCATTGCAGCATTGTTCAAAACAACAAAAAAACAGAAATTACCTAGATGCCCAACAACAGATGATTGGATGAACAAACTGTGATACATATATATGATGGGGTGCTACACTATGACAAAGAACAATGATGAATCTGTTAAGCATGACATGGAGAAAACTGGAGGGCATTATGCTGAACGAAATCAATCAATCACAAAGGAACCAATATTGTATGAGACACTAATGTAAGAACTCATCGAAAGATTCACACAAAAAAGAAACAATCTTGCATGGTTATGAGAAAGGAAAGGGGTGGGGATGGAAAAACACTAAATACACAATAGAAAAGTGGTAACTTCGGTGAAGTGTAAGGCAGTGTATAACACTGAGGAAGCCAACTCAGCTTGTCTGAGACAAGGTCAAGGAAGCTACAAAAATACATCTAAACTCCTGGAAGGACCAAATTACCAGGCTGAGGGCAGTGCAGACCATGGTCTCTGGGAAAATCTAGCTGAATTGGTATAACATAGTTAATAAAGAAAATTTTCTATATTCCACTTTGGTGAGTAGTGTCTACGGTCTTTAAAGCCTGTGAGGGGCCATCTAAGATATTCCACTGATCTCAGTCCTTCAGAAGAAAGAGAGAAAAAAGAAAACTAAAAATACAAGGGAAAGATGAGTCCAAAGAACTAATGGATCACACCCACCACAGCCTCCACCGGACTGAGTCTAGTACAAAGAACTGGTGCCCAGCTACCACCACTAACTGCTTTGACAGGGATCACAGTAGAGGGCCCTAGAAAAAGCTGGAGAAAACTGTAGAACAAAACTCTAACTCACTAAAAAAAAGACCAGATAGAGTCTCAAGAAGCCCTGAGAGTAGGGTCCCTGGACACCCCCTCAGTAATGAGGCCCCCCCTGAGGCACACCTTTCAGTCAAAGATTAGACATTTAGTCTAATTTCTTTTTGTGAATGTGTCTAATATTTAGAAAGCCTGGTGGCACAGTGGTTAAGTGCTATGATGGCTAACCAAAAGGTCAGTAGTTCAAATCCAGCAGCTGCTCCTTGGAAACTCTATAAGACAGTTGTACTCTGCCCTATAGTAACAAAGCAAGACTAAAGGGGCACAACAGCCCCGGAGCAAAGTCTTAAAAAAAAAAAAAACACAAAACATGTAGTGTTGACAAGGATGTAGAAAAATCAAAACTCTTCTCCACTGCTGATGCAAATGCAAAATGTTGCAGCCCCTTTGAAAATGATTGAGCGATTCCTCAAAAAGTTAAACATAGAATTAATATGTTGTTGTTAGTTGCTGCTGAGTCAGCTTCAGCTCATGACAACTTGTGCCCCATCCTTCACTTGCCATAGCCAAATAATAATAATTATAACAAAACCCACTGCCATCAAGAAAATTCCAAATGAGAGCAACCCTGCATGACAGAATAGAACGGCCCCATAGGATTTCCAAGGAGTGGGTGATGGACTCAAACTACTGGCCTTTTGGTTAGTAGCCCAACTCTTAACCACTACGCCACCAGGGTGCCTCACTTGCTCAAGTCGGTATCATTTAAGCACTGGAAGTAGAGTTCCAATTCCTCAAACGGTCTTTCCCTTAGCATCAAGAGGAAGTATGGGCTTCCTTCCCTCTGCATTTGCAAACCAGGCTGTTTGGGGCAGAGTCCAATGTAAAACAAAAACAAAGTCAAGGGATTCTTCAAAATTTTAAGCACATCCATCTAACAGCAGGACAATCCAAACAAAGAAACAAAACATGGATGTTTTTACCCTATCCATTGTGCAAGTACAAATTCATCTGTTACATGCTTCTATTGATGCTTTTCTCTTGCAGCAGCTCAGAGGGGTAGAAACACTTCACCTTGAAAACTCCAGTGTGCTGTGCAATGTGGAAGAATGTGAGAAACACTACAGATAATAAATGAGATTTTTCAGAAACTATTTCAATCATAGATGGAAAATGATGTCCATTTTGTCCACTTCAGACACAAAGACATAGAAGCAACCCTAATTCTGGTCATTTTCTTGTTATGTACTCTTTCCACCAGGACTGGCTACAGTGGCCAAAAAAAAAAAAAAAGAGGAGTAACTCAAATATTCACCGGTAGAAGGCAGACAGAAGTTCAGGAAATCATAATAAAAATAATCATCATGATAACTAACAACTACTGAGAGCTTTTTTTTATGCTAAGCATTGTACCAAGCAATTTAGATGTATTAGTTCATTGAATCTCCACTATAATCCCCTTTTCACATATGACAAATTTAACAAACAAAGACAGTAAGTAACTTTAATAAGGCCACAGAACTAATAAGCCATGGTCCTTGATTTTAACTGAAGGTTCCAGCAGCCTCTGCCATTTGGTCCAGTAATATTGCCTCTCACAGGGCACTTAATGTCTCTAAGCTGGGCAGAGGTGTAAAACAAAACCACTGTGATGCTTTGTACTAAGTACAGCTACAGAAGAACACAATCCAGAAAGCTTCCTAAATGCATTGATAAAAATGCCAGATTTTGAGGATGAAATTGGTAAATACTTGAGGGGAGCAGTAAATATGGGCATTCCCAAGAGAGAAGAGAATATGTGCCAAAGCCTAGGGAAAGGTATAAGACAACAGTCAGCTTGTAAGGTGTAATGAACAGTAAGTGATCTACACCAGAACACTCCTGCAGGATGCAGCAGAAGGTGAGATTAGAGACTGAGAACCCATCACAAGGGCCATACACACCAGCTAACGGGACTTGGAAGCAGCCAGTTGAAGGACTTGATGGGGATTAACGGCAATCAAATGCCCATTTGCAATAATGCATTTCAGAACAGTGGAAGAATGGCTTCAGAGGAGAAAAGTGGAATCAGAGATACGTGTTAGGAAGTTTTAGAAACAGCCCAGGCAAGAGATGATGAAGAATCAAACCAAGGCAAGAAGGGAAGATGGTAAGAAGATATTAATCTGGTAGACTGAGTCATACTCAATAATCAATTGCATGTATGAGGAACATGTCTAAACCAACCCAAATTTTGACCTGAGATGACTGAGAAGATGTCAGTAGCAACAGCTGAAAGGGTGAACACAGAAGAAAGACTTTAGTGGTGATCTGTTGAGTTCAAGTTCTGTGCGACCTTTAGGAATAGATGCCAAGGAAGCCTGAAGCCTGGAAAGGAAGCAAAGATATAATTTTCTTATATTAAATACATAAAATATGGAAACCCTGTTGGCATACTGGTTGAGTGCTATGGCTGCTAACCGCAGGCTGACAGCTCAAATTCCCCAGCTGTTCCGTGGAAACTCCATGGGGCAGTTCTACTCTATCCTATAGTGTCACAATGAGTTGGAATCAACTCAGTGACAACAAGCTTGGCTTTTATACAAAATATGAATTCATATTCATTATGAATAACCCTTGTGAAGAATGGGAATTCTGAAACACTTAAATGTACTCATCAGGAAACTATATTTACATCAAGAGGCAGTTATTTAAGCAGAGCAAGAGAATATTGTCTGGTTCAAAGTCAGGAAAGATATGTATCAGGCTTGTACTCTTTCGCTATACCAGTTCACTCTGTATCCTGGGTAAATAACTTGAGAAGCTGGACAATATAAAGAAGATCGGGACATCAGGATTGGAGGAAGTCTCATTAACAACCTTCAATATGAAGGTGAAACAACCTTGTTTACTGAGAGTGAAGAGGACTCGAAGCACTTGCTGAGGAAGATCAAAAACCACAGCTTTCAGTACAGATTATGTCTCAGCATAAAGTAAACAAAAACCCTCACAACTGGACCAGTAAGAGACATCATGATAAGCACAGAAAAGATTGAGGTTGCCAAGAATTGCATTTTACTTAGATCCACAATCAACCCCCATGGAAGCAGCAGTCAAGAAATCAGGTGATGAATTGCAATGGGCATATCTGTCTCAGAAGGTCTCTTTAAAGTGCTCAGAAGCAAAGATACCACTTTAAGGACTAAGATTACTTGACCCAAGCCATGATGTTTTCTATCACCTCATATGCATGCAAAAGCTGGACGCTGAGTAATGAAGATTAAAGGAGAAATTGACGCCTTTGAATTGTGGTGTTCGTGGAGAATATTGAATATACCACGGACTGCCAGAAAAAGAAAACACATCTGTCATGGAAGAAGTATAACTAGAACACTCCTTAGAAGCGAGGACGGTAAGACTTGGTCTTGCATACTACAGACATGGTGTTAGGAGAGACCAGTTCCTTGGTCTTGCATACCACAGACATGGTACTAGGAGGGACCAGTCCCTGGAGAAGGACAGCATGTTTGATGAAGCAAAGGGTCAGCAGAGAAGACAAAGACCCTCGATGAGACAGATTGGCACAGGGGCTTCCACAATGTGCTCCAGCATAACAACATAACAACACCCTGAGGGTGGAGCAAGACCCACCAATAACAGCCCTAGTCACCTGGTGAAAGGGACACTAGAGATTCAAAGGTGCCAATAACCAAACTAGCACACGAGATCAGACTATTCAGATATTTCAGAGCAAAACAAAACAAGAAGCCACAACACAGTAAGCAAACACACAATAAAAAATAAACACAAACTCACTAATGGCTCATTTGGACTTGTTCTAATTTTCTTCAGCTTCCCCATATGAGCATTTGATGATCTTTCCCACAGTCATCCCCTGGCCTTTTTCTGACGATAGAGTGCTTTTCTCTTGTCTTTTTCACAGAAGATGTCGATTTAATTCCTGTGTATCCCATTCAGGAAGGTCCACGTGTATAGTCACTCTTCATTTTATTGAGGAAAGGTCTTTGCCGTGAGTAAGTCACTGGTCTTGCAAAAGTCTATCATGTGATCTCTGGCATCATTTCTATTGCCAAGTGCAGCCAAAAGTCGGATACGACTCATGGCAACCCTAGATGCTGCATTTTCCAACTACTGATCTTTCTTTTTTTGTTTTCAGCTTTTGTATTTGAATCACCAGTATTTATTAATGCATCTTGATAACACGCTTGATATGTTTCAGACTGCAAAAGTTGGTAAAAATCTTCAGTCTCTTCATCTTTGACATCAGTGTTGGGGGGTCAAAGCCAAAAGCAGATGTTATCTATTCTGAGATGTAAAGACAGAACCAACTCAAGGATTATTTCCTGGTGTAGGTACCTACTATCCATAGGACAAACAATAAGATATTCTTATTATGCCAACTCAACCCTTAACCCCTGCCTCCTTCAAGAATCTCTGAGTTTTAAATTTACTGTGTGAATTGTATCATCTGGGCTTTAGAAGCATTTCTTTTCATCCATGTTAAAGTCTAGACAGCTACACTGCAAGTTAACAGTTTACCTAGACCAGATGTCAAGGCTATTTGGGCCAAGTAAGAAGTTCTCCTCCCCTGCGGTGGGATTCTCTGTAACGTCTGTGCCACCACAGTTGATCTTTTCCATGTCTGGAGCCACAAAGTTTGCAGTGTGCAGTGTCATGACCCAGAGATCCCAAGAAGAACAGTATTTTCCTAGACTAAGGACTAATGAGAAGCAAATGTCTGGGGCTTTTTTTCAGACAAGTCAGGTAGGAGAGGCTTACCCAGTGGCTTCACCAAAAAAACAGTATTTCATCTTCTAGGGTGATTAAAAATGTCTAATACAGACAAAATTTTAAAGGGGAAAAAACATAGAGGCTTGTCTGGGGGTCGGGGGGAAGGGAGGCTGCTGTTTATGACAGCCTCTGTTGGTAACACTGATTCTGTTTTTCCTGTGGTCAAGCTTGTCTGTAAAGACCTGGTTTACCAGGCAAGAGACAGATGCAAAACAAATGACTATACGGAAGACCTACTGGTAGGTGCAATGATTTTTTTCAATTTCATGGGCCCCTATCCTGACTTTATTTTTCTTAAAAACATAGTGCTAAAGTCTTGTGGTCAAAGCCCAGGTGGACACCCTTTAATAAAGAAGTCCAGACACTGGTAAACCAAAAATAAACAGATTGGTGGACCAAATCTCATTCTCCTTTGAAAGTTGCTTCTAAAAACCCAAGGGAGCACCATTAACATTACAGAAAATGTAGGCAATTAATTTCCTCCCTAGGGGCTTTTTAGTATGTCTACCAGAACTGACCACAGAGAGCAAATGAATTCCACATGTAGGCATTACAAGTACTCCAGATCACCAATTAGTCTACTCTAAAGTCCTCTTTGACATAACTGCTGATTACTAACTTGGATGAGGTGTGAGACATTTTAAATAAGAGTCCCTATTGCCAGCACTAATTGATGTCCTGTCAGTTTCAACAAACACTTATTTTGTTCTTTTCCATCACACTCCTGAAAAGGAAAAGCTAGGTTTGGAGACTACGCATGATTAAGAAAATAGTAAATCTATAGCCCCTAAGAAGAGACAGTACCTAGGAAGAAATCTAACCAAAGAAATACCAGACCTTTACAAAGAGAACTACAAGTCCTTACTACAAGAAACTAAGAGAGACTTACATAAATGGAGAAACCTACCCTGCTCACGGATAGGAAGATTTAACATTGTGAAAATGTCTGTTTTACCCAAAGCAATCTACTTATAAAATGCTATCCCAATACAAATTCCAGAGACATTTTTTAATGAGATGGAAAAACAAATCGCCAACTTTGTTTGGAAAGGAAAGAAGCCTTGGATAAGTAAAGCACTATTGAAGAAGAAGAACACACTGGGAGGCCTCCAACTACCCAACTTTAGAATCTATTACACTGCCACAGTAGTCAAAACAGCCTAGTACTGGTACAAAAAGTGACAGGTAGATCAATGGAACAGAACTGAGACTCCAGAGATGACACCATCTTCCTATGAACAGTTGATATTCAACAAAGGCCCTAAGACATTAAATTGGGATAAAAACAATCTCTTCAACAAATGGTGCTGGCAAAATTTGATATCCGTCTGCAATAAATGGAAACAAGACCCATATCTTCTACAAAAACCAACTCAGAGGGATAAAAGACCTAAATATCCAATCTAAAATGATAAAGCTCACTCAAGAAAAAGTAGGAATAGCAATGGAAGCTTTAATACACAACACAGACAGACTTCAAAATCTGTCAAACAAACCACAAACACGAGAAAATAGATAAATGGAAACTACTAAGAATCAAACATTTTTGCTCATCTGAAGACTTTATTAACAGAATTAAAAGGCCACCTACAGAATGGTAAAAAATATTTGGCAACTATGTGTCAGACCAATGCCTGATCTCTATAATCTATAAAGTACTACAAAATAACAATAAGAAAAAGATAATTCATCTCATCAAGTGATGAGCAAAGGACATGGACAGACACTTCTCTAAAGAAGAGATCCAGACAGCCAAAAAACACATGCGGACATACTCATGATCATTAGCTATTAAAGAAATTCAAACCAAAACTACAATGAGATACCATCTCACCCCAACAAGGTTGGCCATGATCCAAAAGAAGCAAAACAACAAATGCTGGAGAGGCTTTGGAGGAATCAGAACACTCCTACACTGTTGGTGGGATTGCAAAATGGTGTAAGCTCTTTGGAAAGCAATCTGGTACTTCCCTAAAAAGCTGGAACTGGATATACCACTGGACCCAGTAATTCCACTGCTCGGAATATATCCTACAGAATTGAGGCCATTCACGCCAACTGATACATGCACACGAATGTCTATTGCAGCACAGTCCACAATAGTGGAAAGGTAGAATCAACCCAGATGCCCAACAACAGAGGAATGGACAGGTAAACTATGGTATATATACTCAGTAGAGCACTATGCAATGATAAAGAACAATGATGATGTTAGGAAACATCTTACAACCTGGTTTCAATTGAAGGACATTATGTTGAGGGAAAGCAGTCAGTGACAAAAGGACAAATATTGTATGAGACTCCTACAGTAAGAACTTAGGAACAGACTCATGCCTAGAAGAAAAGACTCTTTGACAGCTGCAAAGTGGGGAAGGAGGGAGGGTGAGGGGGTAGGGTTTAGATTAGATAGTTGACAGAAATTTGGCTGGGTGAAATCTGGGACAGCACACATTAGAAAGAAGATCAATATTAACTGGATTTCAGCATAACATGATTAGTCCTCCCATCTTAATCCAATACTGAAAGGACAGAGCATTTGGGGAAGGGGACAAGGGACCACGCTGTCAGGGCAAACTGAGACCAAATTGGCACAACTAGTGTTTTGCTAAGAGGGCCTTCTGCACCCCACATTGGTGAGTAGCATCTAGGGTCTTAAAAGCTGCCAAGCTGCCATCTGAGGGTACAGCAATTGGTCCCAACTCAGCAGGAACAGATGATCACCAAGGACCAAAACGACACGGGGGAAGGAGAACCCAGAAGACAGAGAGACCCACACGAACGGGTGACTACATTGACTTGTGACGAGAAGAACCAGATGGTGCCTGGCCGCCACCAGAGATAGCCATGATGGAGCTCACAAGGTTGAGTCTCACAGACAACATAAGAATAAAAAGGGGTACACTCTGAGATCTCCACAAAAAGACCACAATTGATGGTCCAGGGGCCTCGGAGTTCCACTGGGAGCACGGCCCCTGGCCCTGATGCCATCCCTGTCCATAAATCACAATGGAGGTCAACTCTCTGGACAGGAGTGGAGTGGACTTGGCGACACAGAGTGACCATATCATGTGTGAACTTATGGTTCTATGCATCCATAGGATGTTGTCCTGCTGATCTCTTACTGGAGGCGGGGGAGTGGGTGGAGAGGAGGGGGATCAGAGACTGTTGGGAGGATAAGACATGTATGGAGCAGAGAGAAAGGGTGTGCTGTCAACAGGCAGGGAGAGCAGTAGGAGCTGCATACAGGTGGGCATGCAAATTTATATGGGAATGTACATTTTCACTCAATCATAATAAAAAAAGAAAGAAAAGAAAATAGTAAATCTCATGTGTATTAGTATCATACGGAAGTAGAGTACCCTTCCTTGTCTCCTTTTCATTCTTCTTATCTTGGGAGGAGAAAGGCTGGGTACCTTCTCAGAAATCAGCTTATCTGTGGATAGCAGGTTGTTCAGTACCAAACAGCTTCTTCTACTGCCAGTGTTCACAAAGTTGCACTGCCCCAATTTTATTTTCTAGAGGTAGTTCTATACTTTTCACCAGACATTGAGCAAATACAATGACTCATGACTAGCATTTTAGATAAAGAGGGGAGGGAAGGGAAGGGGGGTGGAAGGGAGGGGAGGGAAGGTTGGAGGAAGTAGAAGAGGATAGTGAAAGAGGGTGGATGGGGTGGAGTGTGGATGGGTTGGGATAGAGTGAAATGAAGATTATATGCGGTGGCACAGAATAGAATGGGGTGAGATAGGAATGTGATAGGATAGGGTAGGATGAGGTGATATGGGAGTGGGGTGGGATGGGACAGGATGGGACTGGACGAGAGGGGACAGGACTGGTTGGTATAGGATAGCTTCCTTAGTTAGCTAGTGCTAGTATAACAGAAATACCACAAGTGAGTAGTTTTAACAAACAGAAATTTATTTTCTTACAATTTAGGAGGCTAGTAGTCTGAATTCAGAGCACTGACAGACTTGTGGCAAAACTCCTCTTCAAGTATGAACCTGTGAAATCTAGAATACAAGTTATCTGTTTCCAAAGTACAATGGCAGAATACACACTAAATGGAAGAAACTGGAGGGGAAAAGGGGGATAAGGACCACCAAGCAAGTTCAAAACCCAGCAGAGCAATTTACATTAGCTGTCAAGACTTGAAAATAATCCTCTGTTCTCTAAGACCATGCGGGCAATAGAAGGAGATGATGGGTGGAATTTGGTGGGATGGGATGAAATGTGGTGGGTTCGGGTGAGATGAGAGGAGATGCAGTGAGATGTGGTGGGGTAGAATGGGATGGGAATGAGGTGGGATGCATTGGGGTGGGGGGTGCCATGGGGTATGGTGAAGTTGGGTGGGATGAAATGAAATGGGATAGAAAATAACAGTGTATATCACAGGTAATAAGGGTAAGAACTGTTTTCAGAAACTTTTACCTGTATGTATTTGCATACGTGCCCAAGTGTTGTGTCCTCAGTCACGATATAAAATGGATTTCTCACGGTCAACAAGTTTGAAAGCTACTATGATAGAAATGAGACATTCCACCTAAATCCCAGTAATTGCCAGCCGTTTACCTGCAAGGAACTGCTAGTGGTGACTTGGCTTGTCAGGAAACGCTGACTCAGAAAGACTCAGACTCTTTGTAGTGTGTCTTCACTGGTATACCCCGGAGCAAATGTTCTGGACCCAAGGGCAAGTGAAGGCAGAAAGTCATGGGATTTATTTTCAAGGTTTCTCAGAAATAATGTACCAAGGCCTACCCCCGCCTCTCTCACCACCACATGAACAAACACCCAGCCTCAGTCCAGCCCCTAGCGACCACACATTGACAAGCTAAGAAACCTCACAGTTTATATTTTGAATTTTAAATGATGTTTTAAGAAAACACTTGGAGTTGTACTTTCCAAGAAAATGGTTGCTAGAGTCTGAGACACAAAGACGCTTATTTATGGTTCATCTGCCATCAGAAAGGAAAGGGGTAGCCAAAAAATGTTCCTTTCCACAAAGCAGGTTTCTACTCCAGAGTTTGACTGGCAGTGTGCCGCAGTCCTATAGGCTGCCTCTTCCAGGGGACCCAGCTTCAGTTTACTCTGTGGGTCTTACTCTTTGTCAGCTCACTGGATGGGCACTGTGAACAGCTCAGTTACTTGTCATTTACAGAAAATGTGGACAATGTTGCTTTCTCCTCAGGCAAAGTGGCTTCAGATTGTTGTTTTGTTCTGTTTTTCTTAGAACTCTTTCAAGATCATTTAAAAAAAAAAAGAAAAAAGATAAGAAATCTGGAAAGAGGGGCAGGGCCAAGATAGTGTAGCAATCAGATACTTCCTGTGATCCCTCTAGCAACAAAGACCCAAAGAATAAATGAATGGCTTACATGTGACATTCTAGGATCCCTGAACATGAAAGAAAGTTGAGAAACTGGACTGACAGGAAAGAGAGAGTAGGTCCAGAAATGCTAGAACTGGCTAGACCAGACCCACTAGGAATCAGCTTCAGCCAGCACGGTTAGCAGGGCAGCAGTGTTCAGAGGGTGTCCTCCTCAGCAGGAGAGGCTGAACAGCAAAGGGTACACTTGTGCCTTCAGAACCAGTGAAAAGCAGTACTTGGTCATCAAAAGATGAGAGGCTTGCATCTAATCTAACATGCTGATCTGAAACTTCCCTTTGGGATAAATCTCTTTCCCTGTTCCCAGTACTTCTACCTCCCTTTCCTGCACTGTGCCCAATTCTGGAGTCTGACACCTTTACCTGAGCTGGAAAGAGGACTCTTTAAGCATTCCCTGAGCCATTCTCCTAGACTCAGAAAACAAACAGTTTAACAAAAAGGAGAAGAGGGAGAAAAAAAGAAAAAAACATCCTTTCACTCCCCTGAGCTGGAAATTTATGGCAGAAAGAGTTCTTTCCCCTAGGATCCAGCATAAAGGGCCATGCCTTCCTCACAGAAACTCAGGGATGGCTGTTAGATCCCTGCCTTTCTCAGCAAATGAATCCAGATACCCATGCCTACACCAATTACCCCTGCCCATCTATGACAGTAGGGGAGAGCCTGCACCACACATTTGGTGAGTGACTATCTGGAAGTCTGAGCTGAGTCCATAGAAGAAAAGTAAATGGGCTCAGGGCCCTGCGTATCCGGTAATAGCCCTAACAACCTGATAAAAAGGACACTAGAGCTTCAAAGGTGCTGATAACCAAACTAGCACACAAGATCATCCTATTTGGACATTCCAAAGCAAAATAAAACAAAAAGCCAAAACACAGCAAGCAAGCATACAACAAAAAAACAAAATTTACTGATGGCTCAGAGATGACAATCGATACCAATTTACTTAAAGAGACAGACCACAATGATTTCAGAAAGCTCCCAAAAGGAAGAAACAAGACATTCTCCACATGAAGAAGACTTCCTGGAATTATCAAAGGCAGAATACAAAAGATTATTATTTAGAACTTTTCAAGAGATCAGGAAGTAGATGAAGCAAAATGCAACAGAGCGAATTGTCAATATGAACAGGCTGCAAGAAAGAATAGAGACAGGAAGTAGAAATTCAGAGAATTAATAATAAAATAACAGAGTTAGACAACTCAACAGAAAGTCAAGGGAGCAGAAATGAGGCAATGGAAGACCCCATTAGTAAGACTGAAGTAAAGCGTGTGACACCAACATATTTGAAGAAAAATCAGGTATAAGAATTTTTAAAAATCAAGAAACACAGAATTATGTGGGACTCTGTCAAGAGGAATAATCTATGAGTAACTGAAATACCAGAACAGAGAGTGATGACAGAAAATACAGACAGAATTGTTAGATTTCTTGACAGTAAAAGTCCCTGATGTCTTCAAAGATCAGAAGATATCCATCTAAGATGCTCATCGAACTCCACACAAGGTAGATCTCAAAAGGAAGAGATATTGTAATCACACTTACCAAAACTAAAGATGAGGAGAGGATTTTAAAAGTGGATAGGGAAAAATGAAAAATAATCTACAAAAGAGAGTCAATAAGGCTAAGTCAGTCTACACAGCAAAAACCATTTGGGCAAGAAGGCAACGGGATGACATATATCAAGCCTTGAAGGAAAAAAATTCAACCAAGAATTATATATCCAGGACAGAATAGCAGGGACAAGGGTCTGGGGACTATGGTTCAGGAGACCTGTAGGTCAGTTGGTGTAACAAAGTTTTTTAAGAGTATGGCCTATGTTCCACTTTGGTGAGTGGCATCTGAAGTCATAAAAGCTAGCAAGTGGTCATCATTAACTGGTTCCAACCCATCTGGAGCACAGGAGGATAAAGGGCATCAACAGCATAAGAAAAACATGAGCCCAAGAGAGAGAAAGGACCACATAATCCAGACACTACATCAGCACGAGACCAGAAGAACTAGACAGGGCCTGGCAACCACCAATGACCTCCCTGACAAGAAGTACAACAAAGAGTCCCTGTTGAACTCTGCTAAACAGGCCAGACTTGATGGTCTGACACACTGGAGGGTCCCCAGAAGACATGGCCCTAGAACTGTCTGTTAGCCCAGAAATGAAATCATTCTCAAAGCCAACTCTTCAGACACAGATTGGATTGGACTCTAAGACATAAAATGGTAATGGAGAAGAGTCTGTTTCTTTGTTTAAGTAGATACATGAGACCAACTAGTCACTACCTATCCAGAGCTTAGGTGGGAGGGCAGAGGGAGACAGGGACTGGTTGACTGGACATGGAAAATACAGGTTGTAAAGAAGGAAGGTACTGTCGCAGTGTGAAGACAGCAGCTAGAATTACATAGCAATCTCTGTGTGCAGTTTTGTATGACAAATTGACTTGGATTGTGAACTTTCACTAAAAGCACAACAAAATATTAGAAACAAAAAATACAAAAACTTTTTATAGTGGCAATAAAAATGAAAATATTTCTTTTTCCTGAATGTACAGTAATAGAGTTGAGAGGTCTTAAAGAAAAAAAATTCAAGTGTTTGACAAAAAATATCTACCATACCCACAAAACTGCAAAGTATCTTCAAAAAAAACCAAACTCATTGCCACATAGTCAATTCCAACTCATAGCAACCCTACAAGACAGAGTTGGACTGCCCCATATGGTTTTCGAGGAGCACCTGGTGGATTCAGCTTGCTGATCTTTTGGTTAGCAGCCTTATGACCACTAGAGTTTCCACAAGGTATCTTAGTACGTATTTAATATGTTTTCCTTAACAGAATTTGTATGTTAAAGGTACATTTGATAAAAACGAAATCTACACAAGAGGAAAACAATCTTGTTGTAGAGATGATTACGACTTGTAATACCTCCATTCATATACAAATAAATAGCTTGGTCAATGGCTGGTTGTTTGGTCAGAGATTGCCAGACTCTCTTCTGAGGGCCCTGTGGGTGGACACAATCTTGGCAAAAAGGCTTGGTGGTCTACTTCCTGCAGGTCACAGCCTTGAAAACACTGCCAAGCACAGTTCTGCGCTGAAAGACATGACGTTGCTATGAATCAAAGTTGGCTCAGTGGTAACTGATTATTCTGGTTGTTGTTGTTGTTTTTAACTTTACAGTCTTCTGAAGGCACGCCTTTCCTTTCAAAGTATCAGAAAGCATGAGAACAAGGATTGCCTCATCTGAGCTTTTTCTCACACCTCACAAGGGCTCCACTTAGGAGTGGGAGAGCAGAGCACACAGGTCAAAGCGTCTCAAGGCTGATGCTGTGTACCGTAAATAGATTGAATGACAGCCCGAGTGAGGGGTGTCATAGTGTGGCTATGAGTCAGAACCGACTCGACAGCACCTAAAAACAACAGAAATCAAGGACCTCATCATATCCTAAATTGTAATCAAGTACCAAACCCAGAAGTATTTACTTCACAGGCTCAGAGCACAGAGCAGCAGACCCTTCTAATTATTTTTATGGTATCCTTAAGTGGCATGTAGAATGGAGTTGGTAAGAGTAGACTCCACTGTACAGCTAGTTAATATCAATTTCCATCAAGTTTTCAAGAAACATGAAATTGTCACTTGAGCCACTTGGAAGAATTGGCTTTGTTACTACGGGGCTACAGCTCTTCCAGACAGACAGGAGCACATATGGAAGATGGTTTCTGAAACTCTTCCAAGACTGAAGTCATCTAAAATAAGTATACTTGATGAATGTTCAAATGAATTTGAAATTGGTTTCAACCCATTTCCTAAACTGCAGCTGTTCTGATGATTTTACCTAACATATTTCATTTGGGTAGTTTCCTAGAGGATTGTTTTTTATGCTGGGTTTTTTTTTTGTTTTTTTTTTTTATTCTCTCGCTTCTGAAAGGAATTTGCATTCTACATTTTTCACACAAACTGCTACTAATGAGCTTTAACCAGTCAGTTCATTTCCCATCATGAACAACTACAACTTCTATTCCCATTGATTATGTTCCTCTTTAGCCAAAAGAGGCCCCTGTGGCTGGATGGTTTCATTTTGTTCCATCCTAAAAGAGTTTAATGTAAGCTTGTCAGAAAAAGAGAGGAGTGACAGTTGAAATAAAGTGGCACCAATTAATGTATTTATGGAACACCATACTGAATTAAAAGTGGTATCACTTACTGTATTTATGGAACACCATATGCAAACTGTGAACAGGTGAGGAAAAAGTATTTAGAGAACAAAAGCACACCACAGCCCTTAGACAAACGGTTAGATCCAAAGCCACTGCCACTGAGTTGATTCCAACTCACAGTGACCCTATAGACAGGGTAGAGCTGCCCCGTAGATTTTCCAAGGAACACCCGGCAGATTTGAACTGCCAACTTTCTGGTTAGCAGCCATAGTTCTTAGCCACTGTGCTACCAGGGTTTCCTACAAACTGTTACTAAGAGAAAATTTCCAAGACCAAAGGAGCGTGTCACTGTTAGGTGCCATCTAGTTAATTATGACTCATAGTAACCCCATGTGGCAGAAGAGAATTGCTCCATAGGGCTTTCTTGGCTGCAATCATTCTAGGAACAGACCACCTGGTCATTCTTCCCTGGAGTCACCACTCTTTCAGTTAGCAGCTGAGCCTTTAAAGGTGACAGGGATCTTTCCTGTCACATGACTCCACCCTCCGCCCCCCCCCCACCCCCGCCACTCCTGCCTCCTGGGAGGCAGTGGCATAGGGGTGACAGAAATCAGAAAACAGTCCACATAGAAAATGATGTAAATATCAGAGCTACCTGGCCCTCTGGTTATCGCTCAATAGAGGGGTCAACTGGCTGTCCTCCAGACTCTGCCAACAGCTGACCACACAGCTGGCCAGGTGTGGTCCTGCCTTTGCCTCTTTTCTTCCATCACAGTGTGACTCCACCCACCCCCAACTCTCTCCACTGCCCTCCTATTCCTTCTGAAGAGGAATTCAATACCTGTCATTCGCTAGAGTTACAGTGTTATCCTTGGCTCTCAGAGCTTTGAAAAGCTTAATCTCCTCTAGGATAGAGTCTGTTCCTTATGGAGGGAGTTCCTGTCATCAGCGGCAGGCTGGGGTGGAAGGAGGAGAAGGCATTCTAAGATTTGAACCAGGTCAAACAAATACAGATCAGGATGTCACCTCATCGCGCTATTGGTGTGGGATGGGGCTAAATAGAGAAAGACGGTCTTCTCTCTCTCTGTCTCTCTGTCTCTCTGTCTCTCTCTGTGTGTCTCCACCCCCACTACAGGCAGTGCATTAGACAGACGGAGGTGTGAATGGGATCACTGGGACAAGCTAATCTCTATTATGTCTCTTCATATAAAGACTCATTAAGCATCACAATACTACTTGGTCTCTTAAAAGACAAAAGACTTCCCATCTGCTGAAAATAGATAATTGATAAGCAGGTAGCTAGATACATCCATTGTCATCAAGTCAATTCCAACTCATGGCATTACAGGGTAGAACAGCTCTAGAGAGTGAAAACTGGAAACAGCCTGTAATCGTTACAGACACAAATCGCCAGTCCTTCTTTCTCTGGGGACACTGGTACAAGGAGAGGTTTCAAACTGCAAATATTTTGATTAGCAGTCAAGGACAAACCATTTGTTCCACTCAGTGGCACAGGTAGACAGACAGCTAGACAGGTAGGTAAGCAGGCATGTAGACAGGTAGACTGGTAGACCGGCAGACATAAGTTGGTAAGTACGGAGGTAGACAGATGGAGACATAAATGTTATTGTTGTTGCTGCGGTGAACTGCTGTCAAGTTGGTCCCCAGCTCACAGAAATCCCACACACAGCCGGACCAGACTGCTATAATTCATACAATTTGCACTGGATGATTTTTTTCGACAATAGATCACCAGGCCTCTCTTCCTAGTTCATCTTATTCTGGAAGCTCCACTGAGACCTGTGCAGTATCACAGAAACACACAAGCCTCCACCGACAGGTAACAGCTGCATACGAAGTGTGATGGGCAGGAATCAAACCTAGGCCTCCCACGTGGAAGGTGGCAATTCTACCACAGAGCTTAAGTACATACTCAAAAGAAAATAAGTATATACGTGTGCCAAAAGACATGTGCCAGAATACTCACAGAAGCGCTCTTCATAGAAGCCAGAAACCAGAAACAACTCAAATACTCATGAACAGTAAATAGGTATATGGCAGTATATTTGTATAATGGAAGGCTAGGTGGCAACGGGAAGGAATAAAATCCTTTATATGTACCAACATAAAGGGTTCTCACAGACAAAACAATAAGTAAAAGAAAAGAGACTCTAAAAAATGATGCTGAAGAGTATGGTTTCATGTCTACTAAGTTTAAAAACATCAAAATTAATAATCAAATTGAAGTCAGGCTCTGGGCTATATTTTGGGGACCTTGGAGGAGCCTCAAAGAGGGCTTCTGAGTTGCCAGTAATTTTCTATATCTTGAACTGGATGGCATCTATCATTGATGTTCCTATATTTTTCATGTATTTCTCTCTCATTCTGGAACACTTTAGTGTTGTTGTTATTGTACTATTGAGACAGTTCCAACTCATAGACACCCAGTGTGACAGAGAGAAACTGCCCCATAGAGTTTCCTGGGATGAAATCTTTATGGGGGCAGATGACTTGGTCATTTCTCCCTCATAGCCATTGGGTGGGTTCCATCTGCTGACCTTTCAATTAGTGGCTGAGTGCTTAAGCACTACCACCAGGGCCCTCTATACTTTAATTAAAAAGTTTATGTTAATACACTAACATGTATATATACTATGTACTACTGTGTAAAAAAACCATAGTAACTATGGAGCAGGAACAGTGGTTTCTTCAACAATATTTAGGTTCAAGACTATGCAAGGAGTTGGAATTTGAATTGGGGTCCAGGAGACTAGAGAATAGCACGGAACCTCAGATTGATTCCAAAGACACCATGCAAACTCTTGGAGCATTTGTAGTGATCTTTTGTTCTTTTATTTCTCAGTCCACTCTTTGCACTCAATTTTCTAAATGCCCTGGAGGAATCTACATCATACAATAAACTAACTGTACTGGAGATTTGTTCTTGGCCCTTGCACAAGCAAAAAGAACTAAAACCTTGAACACAAATCTCCTTCTTCTCTTAATGACATCAGAGCAACCCAAGGCACCACAATGGCCCAGAAATGGAAACGGGTGTCTTGACCATTTCCCTGAGGAACGCCACAAAGACTCATTGTGGGATTGCGAAGGGCAAGGCTTCCCGGGCAACAATCCCTCAGCAGGAAGAACTGTGCCTCACCCGAGTGCTCCACCGGAGCTGTGTAGCTCATACTGGCAGAAATGAGATGTTCCCCACGGTTGTTCTTAGCTACCTGAGCGTTATCCCCTGATTCATGGTAACCTCATGCATGAATGATGGAGACACTGCAACCCCATGCTTGCTCAGGGATCAGACTACGGTGATCCAGAGGGTTTTCACTGGCTGATTTTCAGAAGTAGACTACTAGGCCTTTCTTGATAGTCTTGGTCTGGAAGCTGTGCTGAAATTTGTTCAGCATCATAGCAACAAGCAGGCTAGACATACACACGGTGGTGGCACATGAGGAACAGTGGCCAAGAATCCAATGCGGGTCTCCCACTCAGAAGGCGAGAATTCTACCACTGAGCCTACCTGCTACCCTTTTTATCAATTAGATTCTAGGTAGATGATGTGCACAGAATAGGTCACAGTACAGTGGAAGGGATAAGGTGCACCCGAGCCACACCAAGGTGTTTTCAATCAGCTGGTATTTGTGCAAAAGCTGGACTATGAATAAGGAAGACCGAAGAAGAATTGACACATTGGAATTGTGGTGTTGGAGAAGAATGTGGAGTATGCCATGGACTGCCAGAAAAACAAATCTGTCTTGGAAGAACTACAACCAGAGTGCTCCTTACAAGTGAGGATGTCAAGAATACATCTCAGGTACTTATGGACATGTTAACAGGAGGGACCAGTGCCTGGAGAAGGACATCGTGATTGGTAAAGTGAAGAGACAGCAAAAAAGAAGACGACCTTCAATGAGATGGATTGACACAGTGGCTGCAACAATGGGTTCAACCACAACAAAGGTAGGGATGGCACATGATGAGGCAGTATTTTGTTTTGTTTTGTTTTGTTTTGTTTTGTTTTGCCGTACATAGGATTGCTAAGCTGGAACTGATTCAGCGGTGCTTAACAACAAAGTGAGAAAACACTACTGAATTTTAATTCTGGCTCTTTCTAACTACTTGTTAAAAATACATATACATATATACATTGTCATGGAGTCAATTCTAACTGATAGCGACCCTCTAGGACAGGGCAGAAGTGCCCCATAAGTTTCCCGCAGAGTGGCTGGTAGATTTGAACTACCAGCCCTTTGGTTAGCAGCCGTAGCTCTTAACCACTACACCATCAGGTTTTCCTAACCTCTTGTTGAGTGCTGACCAACTCATGGAAACTGTCCAGCCAGCGCTTAGTTGTCTTTGTCGGTAAAATGGGGCATTTGACTAGATAATCTGTAAGCCCCTTTACAGTAAAAATCTCCTTCCAGAGGATTTTTTAGAGTTCGGCTGTTAACCAAAAGATCAACAGTTCAAATCCACCCTCCAGCCACTCTTTGGAGATGCTGGGGTAGTTCTACTCTGTCCTATGTAGGTCCCAGTAAATTGGCATGAATTTACAGGGCAAGGGCATTGGTTTGGGTTTTACCTTGATGCCCTCGGCTCCAAAGCGGTATTGTGTGCTGGCGCCCTCTGCTGACTGGCCTATGCCAATGCCTTGTTGCATGTTCTGGACTGTACTGGGCAGCTTGAGAAATTACTGGGCAGATTAAGAAGCAGCTACTCTTCATTTGTTTCCTGCAAAGGAACTTGTACAATCAGAACCCAAAACTGCGCTGCCGGTCAGCTGTGCCTGGTTTAAGCCCATGATTTCCGCTGCTTTAATTTTCACAAATCACTGAATATAAGGAAACCCTGGTAGAGCAGTGATTAAGAGCTAAAGCTGCTAACCAAAAGCTTAGCAGTTCAAATCTGCCAGGCCTCCTTGGAAACTCTATGGGGCAGTCCTACTCTGTCTATAGGGTCACTATGAGTCAGCATCTCCTAGAGCCTCAGTCACTCACACGTGCCTGGTTTAAGTCCATGGTTCCTGCTGCTTTAATTTTCGCATAGCACCAAATATAATGAAGCATATCAGCAAATATAATTTTCAAACAGAGCCCAAAAAAAAGCACAATTCTTTTAATACAACTGGTCAGATTGTCATAAACGGGAAAGACGTTTTTACGTGTATTTTCCCAAATGTTTGGACAGAATGTGATTTCCGTCAGATACATTTTAAATTGTTCTGGGAGAAAAAAAAAAAAAATCTAAGGCCTGTATCCAATTAACATGTTTGAGAAACTGAAGTCTCTTTATTTTGCTTCTTGCTCTAGGAACACATCAGACAGCCTCCAGCTGTAATTGTTCTGAACATAATATGCCCAATATGATTACAAGTTCCTCGTCACTCAGGACCAGGAGTGAAAGCCTAGGCTGCCGTACTGGGGTTCATAAACCAGCAGCATCAGCAATGGCTTTGGCCTTCTCCAAACAGCTGAGGGCTGACTGCACAGTCCTTAAGAGCTGACCGTGTGCCAGACAAAGTGGCTGTAGTGGCGCATCTGTTAAAGGGCTCAGCTGCTAATCAAAATGTTAGTGGTGTGAACAGACCAGCTGCTCCTCCGGAAAAAGATGTGATGGTCTGCTTCTATAAATAGATTACAGCCTTGAACCCTCTGCCCTACAAGGTACCTCTGTGTTGGAATCAACTTGACAGCAATGAGTTTGATTTTTTGTTTTTCGTATTTGTTATTTTTTTTTTAAGTCACTGTTCTAAGCACAGGAAATACGCACATTTCTGTTGGCTTTATGGAAATGACATGCTAAGACAATCTTAAAAAGTATAGCATAATGAAAATTCCCTAGAATGGCTATGGGAAAAGTCCTTCTAACCCTTCAGTTTAAGAAAGGTCTCACTGATTCTCTTACAGAAGGAGAAAGGATAGAGGGATGATACCAAGGTGTTATGGATTGACTGGAGTTCCCCCAAAATTTGTGTTGTAAATCCTAACACTCATACCCATAGTTATAATCCCATTCGGAAGCAGGTTTTCTTTGGTTATTGAGGCAGTGTTGGTATAGGGTGTGTCTGGAGTCAGTCTCTTTTGGGATACAAAAGACGCACAGTTAGCAAGCAGAGATGGGGGAGCATCTATGCCACCCCACAGGAAGCTCACCCAGGAGCCAAGGACTAGGTGCTGAAAAGAAAAACAGACCTTCCCCCAGAGCTGACAGAGAGAGAAAATCTCCCCTTAGAGCTTGTGTCCTAAATTTGGACTTCTAGCTTCCTACACTGTGAGAAAATAAAATTCTGTTTGTTAAAGCCACCCACCTCTGCTATTTCTGTTATAGCCACACTAGATACCTAAGACACAGGTTCTTAATTATTATTTTTATTTATACTTGGTTCTGTTAGCTTGGAGCCCTGGTGGCACAGTAGTTAAGAATTCAGCCACTAACCCAAAGGCTGGTAGTGAGAATTCGCATGGTTCTATTCTGTCACATTGGGATGCTGTTAGTGGGAATGGACTTGATAGCAGTGGGTTTCTATTAGGTTAGTGGTGCCTACGACATAACAGTTAAAGGATACTGATGAAAATCTAAACACACAGCAGGAAGTGCAATCATATATAAATTAAGAATAATCTCAGTTTGACTTTTAGTTAAGCAATTCTAATTGAGATTTAGAAACTCAGCTATTTTCCTGGAGAAGACATGCAAAAGAGGCTTGAATTCTGGACCACTTCTCTGAGTCAGTAGAACTTGGGAGATGGGATGGCAGGAAAAGCCATCTGGGAAATGAAAGAAAATGATTTGCACTTGACTGCTAAAACTACCCAACAATACCTTGGAAGAAAGACCTGGTAATCTACTTCTGTTACGACTCCAGCCAAGAAAACTCGAGGAGAGACTTCTGCTCTGTAGCACACGGGGTCATCATCAGTTGGAATTGACTTGACAGTGACCAAAAACAACAGGACATCTGGAAAAACTGAGTTCAGAAGGCAGTTTAATTAATGGATGAGGAGACTACTTCTCTTGGGTCTTTGGGTTAGGCTGAGCTGTAGGAAAAAGACGCATTTAGTTTCCAGGAAGTTTTTGTCTGTAGATACCAGAAGAGTCCACGGAGAGGGTGTCTTGCTCATAGACTTAATGAGCAGTCAGCTAAAGAGGCAAAGAAAGCAGGGAACAGCAAGGTGAAGTTCAGCTGAGAGACATAGGGAAAGTGGGGGAGGCTGAAGTGTCAGTATGAAGAGCTGACTCAGTCCCTTGTGTGGGCAGTAAACCCTCCAAAAGACAGTCCGAGAGTGTTTTCTTCTTTGAACAAACACAAAGACCACTTTGAGGACAGACGCATATATTACTCACATTGTGTAAAGGTCAGTTCCATGAGCTGAGTTGCTGGGCTGAGGACGGTGGGACCGTGGTGTCAGGAAACATCTGGCTCAATAAGCATAACAGTTTAAAAAGAAAATATTAGGCATTGTACTTTAGTGAGTAGCGTCTGGATTTTTAAATGCCTGTGGGTGGCCATCTAAGATACTCCACTGGTCTCACCCCTGCAGGAGCAAGGAAGAATGCAGAAAACTAATGATACAAGGAAAAGATCAGTCCAGGGACTAATGGACCACAACTACCACAGCCTCCACCAGACTGAGCCAGCACAACTAGATGGTGCCCACCTACCACCAACAACTGCTCTGATAGGAATCACGGTAAGGAGTCCCAGACAGAGCTGCAGAAAAATGTGGAATAAAATTCTAGTTCACAAAAAATACCGGACTTACTAGCCTAACAGAGACTGGAAAAACTCTAAGAGTAGGCCTGCAGACACTCTTTTAGCTCAGTAACAAAGTCATTCCCAAAGTTCACCCTTTAGACAAAGATTAGACAGCTCTGTAAAACACCACAAGACTAAAGGGGCGCATGAGGCCAGGACTAGAAACCAGAAAAAGACAAGAGAGCTGGTAATCGGAAACTCAACACGAGCAGGAGAGTGTTGACATGTTGTAGGGTTGTTAACCAATGTCTTAGATACTACGCATATTAACTGTTTAATGAGAAGCTAGTGTGTTCTAGAAACCCTCATCTAAAGTACAATTTAAAAAAAAAAAAAAAACTCAGTTCCATGATTTAAGCTGTTTCTCTAGTAACGAATGACAAAAGAAACAATGGCTCTAATAACAGCTGTGGTTTTATAAAACTGAAGTCCTGGATTTGAGAGTTGAATAGAAAGACTTGCTTTGAGAGGTAGGATCACCTTCAGGGCTGTGTGCCTTAACTGCTGCTTACACTTAAGGATTTTCAGGAATATGCTCCTGAATTCTCATGACAACCGTGAGAGCTGAGGTCACTGTTGTTCTCAACTTTTCATTGGATTGAGACAAATCCAGTCCTTAAAAGTACTCAGCAACATGTTGGGCTCCGATAAGAAAATTACAGTCTTATAGCTCATATCAACATGCATATTGCAAACACCAACTTCCTTCTTCAATCAACAGGGAAATGTCTCTATTCTTCATCTAATTTTGACCAAGTCTTTTGACAATTTCCTGTTAGATGGCTTTAAAAGAGATGTTTATCACTCATTAAATTTTTGTCCCTGAAAGTGATTTTTTAAAGCTAATGTGATCCATATTTAATATGAGAGAGTATGAGAACTAAGAACACTGAAAGTGAAGTTAAGAAAACATTCTCCTGAATCAGAGACATAAAGAAAATATAAACTTTCTCACCCACCAGGAACTGGTTTGTTTGTTGTTAAAAGACCAAGGCAAAGAGGACCTGGTTTCAGTCTAGATCATTTGAGCTGCTTTTGTGTTCTCTTCAGGTATCACACCAAGGAGGCATCCTGGCACCACTGCACTTTGATTGGGATCCACCATATGTGTCTGTCACGGGACAGATTTCCAGGGATTAGCAAGAACTGAATGGAAAAAATCCTTCTCATCAGGACCATTTACCCCTCATACTTTGTTGATAAGTAAATTTCACTTCAAAGCAACTTGGTGCAATGACTAAAATAATGAAAGCTATTACACAAATGCAATCATGTCAATGTCATTTATGATTCCAAGGGCTAAAGGTAATAATGATTTAAGATCAAGAAAAATTTAGTTTAGATAAATATTGTAAAGCTTACTTGCCTGACTTCATCAAGACCTTGCATTTAATAATCCCTGTTCAGTATATGAGGACTGACAATTAGGTTCATGAACTCATCTTAGAAAAAGTGCTACGTAGCTCATAACATTATCACTATCACTACAGCCACCGTCCAAGTCCTCCCCTTGGGAAGCTATGTACTGATGCCAGGGCCTAGTCTACCCTTCAAAGCAATTTTGGAACTCTTTTTCTGGAATGGCAGTCAGAGCTGTTATTGTCTACTTTTGGTGCCCTGAATGTCATCAAAATGTCTTCCTTTCAAGCTCACAAAATTGAGTCTCACTGGCAACACAAGAGTAAAAAAGGGGTACACCCTGAGACCTCTACTAAAAGACTGCAAGTGATGGTCCGGGGGCCTCAGAGTTCCCCTGGGAGCATGGCCCCTGGACCTGATGCTGCCCCGTCCATAAATCTTAATGGAGGTCAAATCTTTGGACAGGAATGAATTGGACCTGGCAACACAGAGTGACCGTATCATGTGTGCACTTTATGGTTCTATGCATCTATAGGATGCCATCCTGCTGACCTCTTACTGGAGGAAGGGGAACGGTGGAGAGGAGAGGAGATTGTTGGGAGGATAAGACATGTATGGAGCAGAGAGGAAGAGTGTGCTGTCACGGGGCAGGGAAAGCAGTGGGAGCTGCATTTAGGTGGGCATGCAAATTTATATGGAAATGTACAGTTTCATTCAGTCATAATAAAAAATAATAACAATAATTTTTAAATATTAAGAAAAAGTCTTCCTTGCAATATTTCATTTATTTTGCAGTAATGAAAAAAGTCATTGCAGCCCAGATCAGGCAAGTAGGGAGGGTGTTCCAATACAGTTCTCTGTTTACTGGCTAAAAATTCCCTCTTAGACAACTATACAATTAAGTTTGTGTGAACTTGCCACCTTGCCACCATGTACAACGGCCATTCCAGAAAGAGTTCCAAAATTGCTTTGAAGGGTGGACTAGGCCCTGGCTTTGGTATGTAGCTTCCCAAGGTGAGTACTTCAAAGGTGGCTGTAGTGATATTCAGCAGTGAGGTATGTAGCACTTAGAACAATTAAGTTCACGGACTTCATTGTCAGACCTCATGTGACTATGTGCATGTACATGCTCGCCATGAAGACTTGGTGGGTAAGGATGGTTACTGGAACAACAAGGGTAGTGAATGTCACCTGTAACCACTTACTATGTATGACATGTAGTGTTCCCAAAGTAACCTGGCTAGTTAAGGAGTCCCTGGGTGGGCCAAACAGTTTAGTTCTCAACTACTAACTGAAAAAAGGCCAGTTCGTGGTTCAAACCCACCCAGAGGCATCTCAGAAGGCCTGGCAATCTGCTTCCCAAAGGTGACAGGCTTGAAAACCCTTGAGAGCAGTCCTGCTCTGTACACAGGCGGCCTCCCTGAGCTAGAGCTGACTCAGCAGCAATTAACAACGTAACTGGTGAGTAGGAGTTATGAGCAAACCTGGAATTAAAAACTCATAGACTTTTCATTCGGCTGTACTGACTCCAGGATCCACAGATACTGTAGGTAATGGAAAAAGGACTAAGATCCAGACAAATCAGGGGTCTTAGGTCTTAGTCACAGATATCATAGGACCTCTCTGAATCACAATTCCCTCATTTGTTAAATGAAATTAATACAGATGCTATCTGAATCCCAGAGTGGTGGCAAAGATTAAATAGGATGCATAAGAAATTATTTTGAAAATACTTCTCATGGTATAAATCACTATCAAAGAGTTATTAAAATAATCTCTCTCAATCATGTGGGTACTGTGACCTTTAGGAAAATTTTTTTAGCCATCTTTGATTCTCTTCTGTGTTTTCAGATATGCAAAAGACAGGGAACAAAGGGATCTCAGCCAAACCACTTTTTTTTTCACTCATCTACTGCATTTCTCATAAACACTTCTCAAAATAGTTATTACAGAGGTCCCTTCGGCAGGCTGCTTCATTAGCTGTTTACAGGTACTAATTTCTATGTGGATCAGCACAATTCTGCATGCCTCAGAGTATCCACACTGCTTATTATGAGTCTCTGAGCTTTTAATTATTAAATGAAACTATTCGGACACCTTTCGATTTAAGTGACAGAAATCTCCTCATTGATTTGAAAGTTAGGGAACATAGGAGCTTTATTACCTCAATAAGAATTTCACAGGCAGACCAACATCTGCTGTGCTATCTCAGGGCCCTGGCTCTGATTTCTAGCAATTGATTCTTTCTATTTTCATTTCTATCTGCTCTTGACCTCATGGTCGCAGTTTCAGGTGTTGACACATACCGTACATCACCCAAAGGAAGAGAGAGACACTGATCCCCAAAGTTTCTGGCTAGGATTGGGTCGAGTGCTGCCTCTAAACCAATTGTCAATAAAGAAGATAAAATAACCATGGATAAATATTTTGCGTGGAATGGACTTTGAGGACTCAACCTCCACCAACACCCTTTGCTGTTGAGTTGATCCCAATACATAATGACCATATAGGACAGTATAGAACTGCCCCATAGTATTTTCAATACTATAATCTTTATGTTATGGATAGAACTGTATCCTCTGGTAATATGCGTCAACTTGCCTGGGCCACAATTCCCAGGACAGTGTGAACGTACCATTTTGTTATCTCATACGATTATCCTAGGTGTTGTAAATCCTGCCTCTATAAGCTTAAGGAGGCAGGATTAGAGGCAGTTAAGACTCACAGTCTACAACATTAGGTTGTATCTTGAGTCAGTCTCTTCTGAGATACAAAAAAGAGAATTGAGCAGAAAAATAGGGGGACCCCATGCCACCAACCAAGAACCAGAAGTATGTACATTCAGAGCTGAGAAACTCTGAGACCAAGGAAGGTGGGTGTTGTAGTCATCTAGTGCTGTTTTAACAGAAATACCACAAATGGATGACTTCAAAAAGGGAAATTTTATTTGTCACAATCCAGTAAAGCTACAAATCCAAATTCAATACAAGAAACTATCACAGTCTGGTAGGCTACAGCCCAAATTCAATACAAGAACATCCTGGCACAGGAACCTCAGGTTCAAAGGATGCGCTCAGCTCCCCACATGCTTCTTGGTGATATGAGGTCCCCAGATCTCAGCATACCTCTCTTTCTTTTACATCCCAAGAGTCTGCCCCAAGCCGCAATACAATCCCACATCTGAAGTCCTGCCCCTATAACTCAGCTGCACCCCATCTTCCCTCATTAACATCATTATAGAGGCAGGAGTTACAACAGGAAAAGTGTTACACAATACAAGGGATCTTGGCCTAGTCAAATTGCTACACAGATTTTGGGGGAAACACAATTCAACCCCTGGCAACTGGTGACAAGGACTTCCCTA
Source organism: Heterohyrax brucei (assembly GCA_028571685.1). Taxonomy (NCBI): domain Eukaryota; kingdom Metazoa; phylum Chordata; class Mammalia; order Hyracoidea; family Procaviidae; genus Heterohyrax; species Heterohyrax brucei. The sequence goes on along the minus strand of CM053141.1, from coordinate 16,756,035 downwards.
GAGCCAACAGAGAGGCTGGCAGGCAGCATTCAGACTGTCAGAGAATCATCTTCTGGTGTTAATGCCATGTACTCGTAGTGTTTCTGTCACAGCAACACCAGATAACTGAGATGGGAAGTACAACCCCGAAAACACACCGCTTTAGACCTGTAGCCTCCAGACTATGAGACAATAAATTTCTGTTCTAATGAGCTACCCAGCTTGTGGCATTTTGTTATGGCAGCTGTAGAAAATGAATATACCACCCAAATACAAACATATTCATTACCGTGGCTTGGCACACAAATTTTAAGGTAGGCTTTTTGGGAAATTATTTTTTAGATTCCAGAAATATCTGTAAAAATCTGTTTTCAAGCAAAATTGTAAAGTTGGTATCCTGGAAATATAGAGAGCATTGTTACTAGTAACAAAGCAGGCATAGAGGATGGCACTTTGCAGTTTCCTCTTTCTCCTTATTAATTTGTCCATAGTTGTGCACCAAAACCCTGAAAGGTGGGACATTCTGGAGTTAGCCTTCTTTGTTGAGAGCCACTGAGCTAGTTCTGACTCATGGAGATCCCACGTGACAAAGCAAAACTGCTCCATAGGGTTGTCTTTGGTGTCATCTTCTCCGAAGAAGTTTGTCAGGTCTTTCTCTCAAGGAACCAATGGATGAGATCAAACAGATAACCTTCTGGTTAGTAACCAAGTGCTTAACCACCAGGTCTCCTTGGAGTTAATTTGTCATTGCTAGGTACCGTCCAGTCAGTTCTGATTCACAGTGACACTGTGCACAACAGATCGAAACACGGTCTGGTCTTGTACATGCTTCCCTTCGTGGTTTTGCCTGAGCCCGTCTCAAGCCACGATGTCAGTCCATCTCGTTGAGGATCTTTCAACTCATAGTGACCCTACAGGACAGAGTAGAACTGCCCCACAGAGTTTCCAAGGAGTACCTGGTGGATTTGAAATGCCCACCTTTTGGTTAGCCACTGTAACATTTAGCCACTACACCACCAGGGTTTCCGTTAGTTTAAAAAGTGCATTAATAATACTGATACCCATGTCTTTGGGTTATCATGAGGATTCAATTAGATAATGTATTGAAGATGCTTAGCATAGTGATTGGAAAATAGAAACCAGCCAATTACTGTTAATTGTTACTACTGCTACTACCACCAGCAGCACTACCAGCACCATTACTACGCACTGCAGTACACTGTCTGAGATCACAGTATTCCCATACTGTGATTTGGTGGGGCAGAAGCTGGAAAGGTGAGCCTGTTCATTAACACTGCATCACTATAAAAGGTACTATTTTCTTGGGAAAATAAGTACCAGAAAGTGAGGTGGAGTCAGGGAATGCAAGCCTTATTTTCATTTGTGGATAGACAAAGTATTGGTATGTGAAATATGATGTGTTACACCATATATCTATTTTCTGTTTTAATTACACAGAGTTTAAAATTCCAGTTGGAGACATCGAGATGAGAGAAAATTTCTACCCTTCTAGGGTTTGCTGGTGAAAGCTCAAATAAGGATTCCAGAGGGCATTCAAAAGCATTAAAATTACTATTCCAGAAAAATAAATAAACTTTAAGGTCTTGGCAATAGAGAAAGGGCACCTCTGAAAACCTGTATCTCTTTCCTGGGCAGTGCATCAAGTTTGTTTGAACCGCCATCCTTTTACTAGACTGCCATCAAACCAGCCTAGCACAAACCAGTCTGTGCTAGTCTGCTATCAGACCAGACTAGAACATCAGTGTTTGTACCAGTTGCTTTCAAGTCGATTCTGACCCCTGGTGACCTCCTGGGTGTCCATGTAGAACTGTGCTCCAATTTTAATAGCTGTCATCTTTTGGAAGTAGATCTGAAGGCCTTTATTTCAAGACATTTTGGGGTGGATGCAAACTGCCAACCTTTTACTTAGTGTCTAGGCACTTAACCTTTACATCACACAGAGACTTCTAGAATCTTAGAATCAAATCCTAGGATACTACAATAGAAATGAATTCTATTCTAGAATGATAGAATGGAATACTATTGCCCAGTGTCAAAATGACAACCAACTAGTTAGGTGACATCCCATTCTGCTCTTCAGTTAAGAAAACAAGTCTCACTTGGTTAGAAAGAAACAGTTAGCAAAACAGAAACAAAACCAACCACTTTTTCTGGATGCAACAGAAAGTGCCCTTCCTGAAGAAAGCTTGCCGGGCAAGATCAGACAACTCTCTGTTTATTTGGTGTCTTTGTCTACAAATCCATGATAGCAGCTCTTTACTATGTTTGTAATTAAAGCTATGCCAGCAAGAAACAAAAATTGCCGTTGCTCAATCCCCTCTAGGAAAGAGCTGAGAACCCGAAGCTTCAAGTACCAATTGAAATAATCTTCTGGTAAATTCCTGGTCTGGACAACCTACCTAAGTGTTCTCTAACTTGTGGCCGTGGATGAGCAGAATCCATGTAACATATCATCTTCAGCTCAGCTTAGAGCTCAGTATTTAGTCTCTGGCTTCCTCTTTTACTGATTTCTGTCCCTCATCTTAATGTTGGAATGAACATTTGGTGTTGTGGCAAAAACAACTCATTCCACTTATGACAAAGTTCAAAAACTGTCTAGAAGGCTACCTACTGATCATTTACCATAAACCATGACTAATAGTTACTTAAATGGAATTAAGTGTAATGACTCCAAGCAGTCCATAGGAAAAAAGTGCTCAGATTTTCCTAGCAGGGACAATTGAAACGTATCATCCTCTTTCTTTTTCAGGAGCTTTTAACCCTTAATCTCAAAATGCTTAGCAAGAAGCCTGTTATATGTCCTGAAATGTGTCCTTTTGAAAAGCCTTTTAGCATTGTGCAAGGTTACAGTGTAAAGAAATAAAAAATAATAGTCTTGAGATTGACCAAATTAGGAAAAGCAAAGATTATTTTTAAATGCTCCTTACTTTATTAAAGAGCCCTGGTGGCACAATTTTATTCTGTCCTACAGGGTCGCTATGAGTCGGAATCAGCTCTATGCCACCCAGCAACCATGCAAGTCATTGAATGTCATGAGCCTTTCCCCTCTCTGCTGACAACAGTAGTTAGATCATATGCTTTTGTGAAAATTCAATTTGGGGACCTGTTTCTTGCCATTTATTTTTGTTTTTCATATAGTTAGAGAAGGCAGGGATCTCTGATAGACAGTAAAATTATAAAAGATTATGCTTTGGAACTAAAAAAGATCAAAGTAGTAGATAGTTCTTTCACTGTCGGTAGTCATCTCTCAGGCTTTCTCTTTAGGATCGATGTCCAGTTAATTCCTACAAAGCCAACTTGGGCTCAGCAGCAGCAAGGAGATGAAATACCTGGTGTAAGAACTTGCAGTGGGTCCTCGAGGGCCCCTATTCTGACCAGCACCACTGTGGAGACATAAAGAAGAAGAGGAGATGGAATCCAGGTGGAAAACCTACCTCCCGGACTACAGAGAGGCAGTGGGTGGTACACACACATTCACCTGGTAACTGAAAGACTGGAGGTTCAAGTCTACTTAGAGACACCTTAGACAAAAACCCTGCCAAGCTACTTCTGAAAACCAAGTCATGAAAATCCCTGCAGAAACACAGTTCTACCTTGACCCAAGTGAAGTTGCCAGGAGTAAAAACTGACTTGACAGATACTGGTTGGCTTCTCTTGCCTGCAGAACAGGGGAGTCTAGAGCTTGGGGTACACTTTCTTCATTGGTCAAGGAACTAATGTATCACATCAAATAAAATCAAATGTATTTTTTATCTTAGACACTTTTTCTAGGTTATCTGTTCACTTCTAAGCAAAGATGACAGCTCAGCAGGTTAGAAACTGTGACATCAGGTTTAAAAATAGCCCTCTGAATTCCTCTGCCTGTACCTATTCAACGAGAAGGATTTGAGAACAAGGTCATTTGACAGACTGTTATTCTGTCCTTTAATTGTGGTCAGTTCCCAGTAAAACTAAAAATAACCAGTCATGAATATAAACCAAAACCCTGACTTCTGTTTGGCATTGTGAATCAAAATACCCATATTCACAGATTTCTCTTCTTCCCATTTCCCAGTCTCAAGAGAATGGCACGATTAGTGGGTATTTATAGAAGCAAGAGCTGAAGAATTACCTGACCTGTGATTCCAAACCTAACAGCAGCTTGCATCTATCTGTCATGTGACAAACAGTTTGGTTTCTTTAACTTACTTACCAATGTGACATTTATCAGATCCTTACACAAAGGAAGAGTTTGGAGAGCATCTCAAGACCATACATTTTAATAGACTCCTAAAAACCTGCAAAAAATAATACAATTTAATGTTGGGTATCTTTTTTTTTTTTTTTCCATTTAGAGTACATATACCATTTATTGGGGTTACGTTTCATCACCATATTTATTCCTTGCAGCAGATTAAAAAATAAAAATTCAAGTTGTACTGGACTCAGTCAGATGGAGAACATAATAGCTGTGATCCATTAGCCCTTTGAATTAATCTTGCCCTTGTGTCATTGATGTGCTCAATTCTCCTTTGCTTCAGATGAGATGAGACCAGCAAGGTATCTTAGCTGGTCTCTCACAAGCCAGATGCTACTCACCACAGTAGGACGTAGAGCATTTTCTTTATAAAGAAAATGTTTCTCCAGTCTCTGTTATACCAGTGAGAATGGTCTCTTCTATGTGGGTTTGAATTTTCTTTCTACTTTGTTTTCAGCTCTGTGACCCTCTGTTGGGATCCCTGTCAGAGCAGTCAGTGGTGTTGCTAAATCCAGTATTGCGGGGGATGCAAAAATGTGCTAATTCAACAATTTCCCATGTACGATTCAATGACCTTGACTACATCCTTCAAGTCACGCAACTTTTCTTGCTGTACTTTTCCAAATTATTCCTCCACCATTAACATAAACTTAGTATTCCCTTAAAAAAAAAAACCTCCCCCTACTTCCCTAGTTCCCCCCCCCCCACCTTTGGAAACCACTAATAACTTTGGCTTCTATTTATTTGCTTACTACCTATGAATGAAATCATACAGTATTTGTGTTTTTACAATGGACATCTTGCACAGTGTGATAGTTTCAAAGTTCATCCCTGTTGTGATATGCATGAAGACCTTATTTCTCTTTCTGGCTGAATAACACCCCATTGGATTTATATACCACATTTTGTTTCTCCATTCATCAGCTGATGGGCATCCACCCACTGGGAACAGTACTGCGATGAACACTGATATGTTTGCATTTCTGCTTTCACCTCCTCCTGGGAGCTAAATCTAAACTTGAGATAAGGGGCAACATCAATAATAACTAATAAAATCAGTAATCTTCACTCACTGCACATGAGACTCTGCACTGAACATTTTCTATTTCACTGCCAAAATAAAGCCAGGAAGTCTCTGCTACTACTTCTTTGGTTCTACAAACGAGAAAGGAATAAAGAGCTTAGGAAGGTTAAACAACCTGCTCAAAGTTACAGTGAGCAGAGTCTGTGTTTAACTTCATCTTGTTATACCAAATCTCATGATCTCAACAACTGTATAGTATTCCAAGTCCCCATATTTTGTTTTCTATACAATGTAGTGTGAAAAATTCTATTTCTTACAGGTCAACAAAGCCCAAGGCGGGGGTGGGGAGCAAACTGCTGTTTACAGAATACTTGGGTAATTGTGAATTAAGCCACTTTAATTGTTCTGCTTAATTTTAAATCACTTTAACAATCCTTTTAAAGCATTCCTGGTTTGGACTCATTTGTATAAGACATACTCGGAGAACCACAGCGTGTTACTCTTCTTCTCAGCTTCCTCTGTCAGCCATACATCTTGGGAAACAAGTTTGTGCGTATCGCTGTTGAGTACACTAAGTGCCTGAAATAGCATAAGGTGTAGAAGGGCTCTGTATATAATCATTTTGTATTCACTTCTTGATGCTTTCATAAAAGTTTCTTCATCTGGAAAACTCCTTGGTTGCTTTGTTTGGGAGCCTTCTGAAGCCATGAGTGATTGCTCGTATGCCACAATTGTCTGTTGCTTTTTGGGTCCCATGTGAGTCTGCAGAGGCTGGAAGAGGTACTGTGAGGATGGATTGCAAATGTTTCTCTAGGCTGTCTTCAAACGTAAAGCAAAAGGTATCTGACCAGTTCACAAGTCAGTTAGGTTTTCAGGTGTAGAGATCCCTCTTCTCATCTGACAAAGTAAGCGCCACTATATCCAACCCCAGATGATAACAAACTAGTTCAGGATACAGTAATGCTACTGCCCTGTTGGCCTCTGCTGACAGGGCCTAGCCTTAGACAACACTGCGTCGAATACTGGTTTTGTGATAGAAAAGTGCTCTCCTGTGGACAGGCTGTGGCTCCCAAGCTAAGAATTAGGTCCAGCTGCGACCACCATATCCAAGATGGCATCCTCCACACAGGCAGCAGACAGAGGGGCCAAAGGTGCCGAGAGGCAGCGATTCCTCTGCTTCTGTTGCAGGGCCCCCAACATAGGTGGCCTTCGGTAAATTACTGCTTTTCTGTTGGAGAAGCACTGTCCTGTCTGCAGGAGCTGGCTCCCAGGCTAAGAATTAGGTCCCACTAAAATCTCGGTACCAACATGGCGTCCCACACACTGATTGAGTAATTCTGTAGAAACCCCACTGAGGGAGATATAAAACGCCTGGCTCAAAGTGTCTAGATTAACAGAGTCCCGAGCCTGGCTCTCAGAATATGGGAATTTCACCTGCCTATCCCCCCAGCAGCACATCTGAGTCCAGCCACCAGGGAAGACCCAGCTCCGCCTGCCAGCCAAGACAGAGAAAAAAAAGCCAAAATGGTGCGTTTACCTTCCGTCCGTGAGAGCCGGGGCTAGCCAGGAGCGGGAGTCAGCGAAAAAGAGGAGGTTTTTCGCTGAGTGGTATGAAGTCCCAATTAACAGCTCTGTGCCGTGTTCTGAGGCTGATTAGGTGATCAGAAGGCTCTGTTTGATTGTCAGTTCAGGTCTTGGTTTCCAGAGGGACAGAAGGAGACGTGGGCTCACTCGGCCATCTTGACTCCGCCCCTGAAATAGCACAATGAACAGATATTGAAATTGAGAGACAAGACACACACTCATAGATAAATTCATAATCTTCCAAGAGTACACTCATAACGATTTGGCAGGAAGCCCGTAAAATGTTGCCTGATGCAACATCATACAAGGTCTAACAATTAAGTCTACAGACTTAATTGTGCTAAGTGCTACGTACCTCGTTGCTGAATATCACTACGGTCACCTCTGAAGTACTCCCCTTGGGAAGCTACATACCAAAGCCAGGGCCTAGTCCACCCTTCAGAGCAATTTTGGAACTCTTTCTGGAATGGCCATTACTCACAGTGGCATGATGGCAAGTTTGTGAACCTAATTGTATAGTTGTTTGTGAGGGAGTTTTTAGCCAGTAAACTAATAACTACTGGAATATCCTCCCTACTCACCTGATCAGGCCCCCAATGACTTTTTTCTCTAGTTAAAGATACAGGAAATAATGAAAGAAAGACATTTTGATGACATTCAGGATATTAAGAGTAATACAATGACAGCTCTGATGGCCATTCCAGAAAAACTGCTTCAAAACTGCATTGTAGGGTAGGTTAGGTGCCGGATCAGTGCATGCTTTCCCCAGGGGAGTACTTCAAAGGTGACCATAAGTGATATTCAGCAATGAGGTATCGTTGCACTTTTCCTAGGGTGAGTTCGTGAATGTAATTGTCAGTCCTCATATATTTTCAACAGCCATCTTACATCTCATTTCAAAATACAATTTAAAGGTGAAAAAAAAAATCAGCGGTTAATGTTTCCTCTTAAGGAACAGCCTATGAGATTTCATGGAATCTACCCAGGAAACTCTAAATTAATTTTAATTAGGATTCACTTAGAATCATGTTAGTGAACCTTTCTAGCACTAGAAGCCATCTGTGAATAAAGGTAGTGAAAAGGAAGCTTAGGAGGTACTGTCCCCAGCTAAGGTTTATTAGCATCCTTCATCTAAAACATAGTGACAAAAAAATGCACAAAAACAGAAAACGTAGTGACTAATTTTCACAATTGTTATTGTTGTTGCTGTTTCCCTTGAGTCTCCTCTGGATCCTGGCTTATACATACCTTGCATATAACAGAGCTAAATATTGCCTGGTCCACTATCACCTGCATAGTCACTGAGAAGTTTGAGCCCGTTGCTATGGCTACTGTGTCCTTCCGTCTCACTGAGGCTTTCCCTTGTCTTTGCTAACGCTCTGCTTTACCAACTACGATGTCCTTTCCTAGACAGTGGTTTTTGCTGAGCCCATGTCCAAATTAAACAAGTCAAAGACTCGCCACCCTCACTTCTCACGGACTCCATATTTCATTTATCACCTGTAGCTATAAGCCACCAAGTACTAGATTTTCTTTGGAAAACTCCAAGAAAAGTAGATGAAAATGTAGCTGACCCAGAGAGTCTGGCCCCAGACACCTTTTAGCTCAGTACTAAAGTTACTCCTGAGGTTCACCATTCAGTCAAAGATTAGAGAGGCCCACCGGGCCAGGGGCAAGCACTAGAAGGCGGGAGGGGACAGGAAAGATGATAATGGGAATGCGGAACGGAGAAGGGGAGTGTGTTAACAGGTCATGGGCTTGGCAACTAACGTTACTCAACAGTATGTTATCAGTTGTTTAATGAGGAAATTAATTTGCTCTGTAAATCTTCATCTATAGTACAGTTTAGAAGAAGTAAAAGAGTTATAGTTGACATTTTCATTTTTTTTCAAATAAAGAAAAATATACCAGGCCATCATTTAGGCTCATTCAACATTTAAACAATTCTTAATATGTTTATTTGCCCCCAAGTCCTGGTAGACCCATCACATTTTCACAAGCCAGAATCAGAAGTCAATTTCCCTTCATTCAGATAATGAAAATGCTGCAGGACAAGAGTGGCTGTTGGTTGTTGAGCAGCTACCACAACTAGAGTTTTAATGATCCCCAAACAATTGCCAGCAAGTCGGCTCTGACTAGTGTGTTAGAGCAGAACTGCTCCGTGGGTGATCCCATGTGTATCAGAATAGAGCTGCTCCTTAGAGTTTTCAATGGCTGATGTTTTTTGGACATAGATCACCAAGTTCCTGAGGTGCTTCAGGGTAGACATGAACCACCAATCTGCTGGTTAGTAGCCAAGCTCCTTAACCCTTTGCACCACCTAGGAACTGCTAATGATCCAAAAAACAGAAAATGCACTGCTGTCAAGTTGATTCTGATCCACGGGTGCCTTATAGGACACATGAGAACTGCCCCATATGGTTTCCTATGACTTTAAAGGCTATAAATCTTTATAGGAACAGACTGCCACATCTTTCTCCCACCGAGTGGCTGGTGAGTTCAAACGCTGACATTTTGGTCAGTAGATGAGCACTTTAACCACTGTGCCATTAGGCTTTCTTAATGACCCAAAGGTACTGATAATATTTTGTTTCTATGGAGCAGCTCTTAGCCATGAATATCAAAAGTGAATATGGTCCAAGGCACCACAGCCCCCTAAATGTCTGTGGGATGTAAAGATGAGTATCTCAGGGGGTGAAGGCTGGGAGCATGTACTGGTATTCTGGCAGATGGAAATGATGGAAAGGCACAGAAGACACACTGATATGAACACTGTATGGGCAGCCTCCTTGTGCTCTTTCAGTCTTCTCCTGGGCTTTCTGTCACTAATTCCATATCAGAGTCTCAGGCGCAGAGAAAATCTGTGTCATTTGTCATAGCAGAATCCCATACCCTCGGCTACCTGACTTAGAGCCATACTGCATATCTGACAGAGTCACACACAGGCTGGTTAAGAAGGGCACTTCTCCCAGTGGTATTCAGCTTAGTATAATTCTCCCAAGGAAGTTGCTGTTAGATGCTTTCAAGTGGGTTCTAACTCATAGAGCCCCTGTTCACAACAACACAAAACACAGCCGGGTCCTGCACCGTCCCCACCATCATTGCTATGTTTGAGCCCGTTGTTGCAGCCACTGTGTCAACCCACCTCACAGAGACTTTTTTTTCTTTTTTCATTGACTCTGTACTAAGCATGATTTTCTTTCTCCAAGGACTGGTCACCCCTCAGTAACATGCCCAAAGCACATGACATGAAATCTCTCCTTTCTCAAGTCTAAGGAGCACTCTAGCTGTATGTCTTCCAAGACAGACTTGTTCATTCTTCAGAAAGTTCACAGTATTTTCAATATTCTTCACCAACACCATTATGCAAAGGTATCCATTCTTCTTCGGTCTTCCTTATTTGTTGTCCAGCCTTTGCATGCATACCAGGTGACGGAAGATAGCACGCCTTAGGTCAGGCACACCTGCTGTCATTACATGCCATATACTCGGTGCTGACTCATAGCAACCCTATGCACAACAGAAGGAAACACTGCCCAGTCTTGACCAGCACAATTATTGCTACGCTGGAGCCCACTGTTGCAGCCACTGTGTCAGTCTGTGTCATTGAGGATCTTCCTCTTCTTTGCTGATCTTTTACTTTACCAGCGTGACGTCCTTCCCCAGGAAGTGATCCCTCCTGAAAACATGTCCAAAGTACGAAGACTGTTAATTAAGTTCACAAACTCATCGTAGGAAAAGTGCTGCATAACTCATTGCTAAATATCACTGTGGTGACCTTCAAAGGACTCCCTTCAGAAACTACACACCAACACCAGTGCCTAGTCCACCCTTCAAAGCACTTTTAGAACTTTATTTCTGGAATGGCCATCAGAGCCGTCATTGTATTACGTAGATGCCCTGAAAGTCATCAAAATGTCATCCTTTCATTGTCTCCTTTATCTTCAGGTAAAGAAAAAAGCCATTGGGGCCAGATCAGGTGAGTAGAAAGGGTGTTCCAATGCAGTTATTTGTTTACTGGCTAAAAATTCCCTCATAGACAACTATGCAATTAACTTTACAAACTTGACACCACACGCAACGGCCACTCCAGAAAGAGTTCCAAAATTGCTCTGAATGGCAGACTAGGCTCTGGCATCAGTGTATAGCTTCCCAGGGGGAGTACTTGAAGGTGACCATGGTAATATTCAGCACTGATGTATGTGGCACTTAGAACAATTAAGTTCACAGACCTAATTGTCAGCCCTCCTGTGTGAGACATAATCCCGCCATCCTTGCTTCTAAGGACCATTCTGGTTGTACTTCTTCCAAGACAGATTTCTTCATTCTTTAGATGGTCGATGGTATAGTCAAGCACTCACTGGACTCCATTATACAAAGGGATGGATCTCTAGTAGGGATAATTAGTAGCTGAATAGAAGACTAAGTTCCTTAACCAGGAAAAAGCAAAGATGTCACGCTGGGGACGAAGGTGAGCCTGGCTCAAGCTTTGGTCTTTCCTATTACCTCATGTGTGTGCAAAATCTGGACAACATAAAAGCAAGACAGAAAGAATTGATGTATTCAAATTATGGTGTTGGCAAAATATATTGAATGTATGGACTACCAGATGCACCTTAGAAGTAAGGATGGTGAGATTTGGGCTCACTTACTGTGGGCACACCATCAGCCAAGACTGCTGACAAGAGAAGCACATCACGTTTGCTGAAGTGGAGTGTCAGTGAAAACAAGAGAAACCCTAATGATGTGGACTGTCGTGATAGCTTCAACAATGGACTCAGGCACACTAGTGACCATGAAAATGGTACGGGACTGGGCAGTGGTGTATTCTGTCATATGGAAGGTCACCATGATTCAGAATCATCTCCATAGCAACCAACAACAGTAGAGTGAGCCTGGTGCAGCAGAATGGACACAGATCTGGAAACCAGGGAATCTGCACCTACTCGGGGACTTGGTCACAAGACATTCTGAGCCCCCATTCCACCACTAGCAAAGCAAACAGGATGGTGGAGTGGCTGCTAAGATCTCTCCCGTCTCTATCACTTTGAAAACCTGAGAAGATTGTGGTGTCTTCCCACTACTGGTGAGCCAAGGACCAGCCCTGACAGGGAGAAAAATAATGCCGAGACAGGGGATATGACTAGGTTACACACACACGGTGACTCAGCCTGGAGGGTAGGAAAGGGCAGCTGTCCGGAACGCAGCCCACACTGGGTAAACAGATGTGGGTGGTGAAGAACATTCTCTCACAAGCCTCTCCCCATAGCTGCGGAATTTCAGCTTCTTGCCGTCCCAGAGACGAGATGCAGTCAGCAGACAAATACTCAGAAGGCGAAGGTGGTGGTTAAGCCCTGTCGTTGTAAAGGGGACCTTACCAGTCTTTACAAGCCATTAGCTTTACTTAGCAGTCTGTTCCTGTTTGGGAGCCGAATGACTGACACAGCAAAGAAAACACCAAGCAGATTCTCAGGTGGTTCTGGTTCTATTTCCACCAAAAAAAAAAAAAAAGTAAATTTAACGTATATAAGTGGTATAGTGATTAACTGCTACAGCTGCTAGGCGGTTAGAATCTACCAGGCAGTCCTTGGAAACTCTATGGGGCAGTTCTACTGTTTCCTATAGGGTTACTATGAGTTGGAGCTGACTTGATGGCAATAGTTTTATACATACACACACACACACATACATATATACACACACTAGGGTCGCCATGAGTCGGACCCAACTCCACGGCACTTGGCTGGCTGGTATATATACATGTGTGGACATACCCACATATATATATACTTGCTTGGCTGTATGTAGACATAAACACACACACATAGATGTATGCGGAGATGTAAACTCAAAACTCAGCGCCATCAAGTCGATTCTGACTCATAGTGACCCTACAGGGCAAAGTAGAACTGCCCCCACAGAGTTTCTAAGGAGCTCCTGGCAGGTTTGAACTGCCGACCTTTTGGTTAGCAGCCATAGCACTTAACCACTGTGCCACCAGGGTTTCCTGTGGAGATATATAGATATACACATATGTGTGTGTGTGTATACATCTCCACTTCACCCATCATATACTACAAATTGTCCCTGTGTTTTAAGATCTTAGCAAACCTCTTTACTCTTACACCTAGTGTTAAATTTAAGCTTAAAAATGCAAAGTTTTATTATGTGCTTGTTTTTAGTAGCCAAAAGTTTAAGGCTGTGTGAGCATGCTTCATAATTTCTGTATGTAATAGAAGCCACTGCTAGACATGTAAAGCAAGCATAAAACACTAGCAACTGTTCCTTCCTGTGGTTAAAATAATAGGAAGTGATTTATAAAACTGTCATCGGAGTTAACTCAGTTAAGCAGTATCGACCTTTGTTGCACTTAGTTGACATGATCTAAACCTCCTGGCAAGCTACCGTCAGAAGCACTGTCTTCTTAAGCCATTGCCGAATAATAAGATTCACAAGCAAGAAAGGCAAAAAACTAAACAGGGGCTTACGTTTATATAAAACCAAGAGTTACCTTGATTAATTAATGATGACTTGCCATTCAAATCTTTCAGGCATAAGCTAATTAATTGCTAGAGAGACTGGAAAGAGTTTGACAGTAAGACACTAAAATTATTTTAATAACCTCTGAAAATTAGATATTCCTATATACCCAAATGCAAAATTCTGTATATAATACTGCAATGAGACATTTAATAAAACTAAAAATCTTATTGTCTTTTTTTTATTGTGATTAAGTGAAAGTATACAATCCAAATCAATTCTGATGCCTACCTGTCTGCAGCTCCATCTGCTCTCCTTACCCAGATGGCACATTCCTCCTTTTTGCTCCACATTTCTAGCCTCTTAATGATCACCTGTACCCCCGTCGCCACCCTCTCGTTTCCCATCTAGAAAGAAACCAATAGGAAAGCCTCCCATAAAAGCATAGAACCTTAAAGTACAGACACCGTATGGTCAGACTGTGCCCCCAAGTCCAGCCTGTTCTTGTCTGAAGAGTTGACCTCAGTACTAGTTAAAAACCTTATTGTCTTTTGAAAATCAAGCCAGTTTTTCAACAACTGAAGAATTCATATGGTGTTCTCTACCTTCTTGTTGGGGGCCCATTTTATCACTCCACAAAAATCTGTGCAAGCTCTAACAGTGTTTTGTGGTAAACCACTAATTAAAGTGAGGTTTTCATCCTACACGAAAGAGATCCTTAAACACTGGCTGATGTATTGTCCCAAGATTTTCCCGTACACCACTCCCATTAACCAAAGAGTATTTGTCTTGCCCTAGAAAAAAGAATGACATATTTGAATATCATAAATAAGTGATTAAAAATCTATGTACATTAATATCATCAGATTGATAAAATTTTATTTATTAAACTTACTTGAAATGTAAGTATGCCGTTGTTGCTCACTGCCATCAAGTCAGCTTCACTCTATGGCAACTCCATGTGTGCAGAACAGAACTGCTCCACAAGGTTCCCAAGCTTGTGATCTTTCGGAAGCAGACTACCAGGCCTGTATTTGGAGGAGTCTCTGGGTGGATTCTGACTGTCAACCCTGTCAACACTTTGCCTAGCAGTCACACACATAACCATTTGTACCACACACAAGACATTATAAATATTCAAAAGATAGCATCCAAAAACCAAGGAAGAAGCGTTCAGATGGATGAATGAATGAACTATAACAGGACAACACCACAGTGTGTTACAGAAACCCTGATGGCATAGTGGTTAAGTGCTACAGTCAACAGTCAAATCTGCCAGCTGCTCCTTGGAAATTCTATGAGGCAGTTCTCCTCTGGCCTGTAGGTTTACTACAGATCAGAATTAACTTGATGACAGTGGCTATAGAGTGCTACACAGCCATTAAGATGAAGGGATAGGGATATGCCAATTGACTTGGAAAAATTTCTGGTGTAGCAACTGCAAAAGATGAAATGCAGAGATATGTGTGTGATCCCATATTTGGAACATAAAGAAAAATATATATGCCTAAGATTTGTATGTAGGGGGGTGTGTGTGTGTGTGTGTGTGTGTGTGTTTATATATGTACCTATGTGTATATATTGGTACATAATTATAAAGGGGGAAAATCTAAAACGTACAGACCAGATTGCCAGTACAACGACTAGAGAAGCAGAAAGTGGGGCCAGTGAGGGTGGGCGGATGGGGGGAAGATAGAAACGAAAGTAAAAAATGAAGCCCCAAAAGGGATGATTCTATCTGTGTAAATTACACACGAGCTTGGTAGTACAGCCATTCAGAGCCTGGCTGCTGACCAAAACATTGGTGGTTACTAGTCACTCAGGAACTTCACAGGACGAAGACCTGGTGATCCACCTTCATAAAGATCACAGCATTGAAAGCCCCATGGGGGCAATTCTAGTCTGTCACATGGATCATTATGCATCTCAATTGATTCAACTCCAACTAAAGATAGCCATGCTAAAAAAAAAAAATAGAACAAAGAATTTAAGATATGTCTATTGGTCGCATCTCAGCTAGAGCACAGAGTGAAGCTCCAAGACACAAGGGAAAGATTAGTCCAAAGGACTAGTGGACCACAACTACCACCGCCTCCACCAGCCTGAATTGGTTACAACTAGATGGTACCCAGTTACCACCACTGACTGCTCTGGCAGGAATCACACTAGAGCATTCCGGATAGAAAGGGAGAAAAACACAGAACAAAATTCTAACTCACAGTAAAAGACCACTTAATACTGAGAAACCCCGAGAATATGGCCCCCCTGAAACCTTTTTAACTCAGTACTGAAGTCATTCCTGAGGTTTTCCTTTCAGCCAAAGATTAGACAGGTTTATAGGGCTAACAGAAACTCTGGCAACATAGTGGTTAAGAGCTACAGCTGCTAACCAAAAGGTTGGCAGTTCAAACCCAGCAGATGCTCCTTGGAAACCCTAAGGGACAGTTCTACTCTGTCCTTCAGGGTCACTGAGTTGGATCAACTCAACAGCAACAGGTTTGGTTTATAGGTCTAACACAAACAAAAGTGACAGGAGTGCTTTGTAGTTTAATCTCATATGTGAAATTAGTGGACATGCCAACCCCAAAGCAAAGGTACAAGAAGGAATAAAGCAGGAATAGACACAAAAACTGGACTAATGGAAACAGGGAAACTGGAGTGGAGAAAGGGAGAGTGTTGACACGTTGTGAAGTTAGTGACCAATGTCCCAAATCTATGTATTAACTGTTTAATGAGAAACCAATGGAAAACTCTAGCAGCACAGTGATTAATTACTACGTCTGCTAACCAAAAAGGTCAGCAGTACAAATCCACCAGGTGCTCCTTGGAAACTCTATGGAGCAGTTCTGCTCTCTCCTATAGGGTTGATATGAGTCAGAATCGACTTGACAGCAGTGGATTTTGGCTTGGGATTTTTTTTAATTTGCTCTGTAAACTTTCATCGACATCACAATTAAAATAAAATAAATTACATAAGATTGCAATTAAATGAATCAATAAAAACAAAGGTAATAACTATGCAGAACTCAAAAAAGTGAACAAAGAAATTTATGTTTATAAACTCATAGGTGTGGCATTGGACTAGAGAATATTAGAAAAGCTGCCGAGTAACACATCTAGCATAACGCCCTTCCAGTTTTTTATTTTCAGGATAACTTTTTTTCTCTTTTTACAGAAGTAACACTTCCTTGTTCCAAAATATATTAGAAAACATAGAGAGAAACATAAAGAAAATAGTAAAGATTACCTCTAACCAGTGACAACCACTATCAGGTTGTTAGGGCATGTCCTTTGGCTTTCGTTCTTAAGGGCAACGTGCTCATGAGTACTATAACGGGATCTTCCTGTATAAGGCCAGAATAAATTATCACCTGATTCCAAAGATAAAAAAGGAATGTGAAACTCTGCCCTCTGATGAGTTAGTATTGTGGCTGAGGTCCTCTGAGGGCATCCGGGTGTAAAGCCTGAGGAAGCTGCTGTGATGTCCCCACTCCTGAAAAGGTGACCGACCAAGAGCCCTCCCAAGAGCTAAAGGCTGAGAGCTTGGAACGTGGAGCTATTTTGATGATTGGTGCTGTTGTTAGCTGCTGTCTACTCAGCCCCCCGAATCATGGCAACCCCATGTGCAATGGAATGAAATATTGCCTTACTCCTGCTCCAGATCGGGGAATCAAACCATCGTGATCCACAGGGTTTTCAGGGGCTGAATAGCTAAAGTTGATCACCGGGCCTTTCTTGCTAGTTAGGCTTAGTCTGGAAGTGCCAGGGAAACCTGCTGAGCATCATAACAACATTCACACATCCACTGACAGATGGATAGTTGTTAGTTGTTACACACCAGATCTATTGGCTGGGAATGAAATCCAAGTCACCTATATGAAAGGCAATAATTCTGCCACTAAACTGCCATTGCCTCTGACTGAAGGACTACTTCTTTTGTGAAGCAGGGGAAAATTAGAAAGATTATTAACTTCCCTTCTCTTTTGCAATTCTGGGTACATTACCTCATTCCTGATAGATCCAAGTCATCCATCTTCCTCTTTGTATAGGATGCTGGTTACATTACAAGGTATTTTAAGCAGAAAAGTAATTTCTACCTCCAAAAGAGAACACAGAAAATACATGGTGAGCAGATACACTCCTGAAACAGAGACCAGTGAGCACAGCTTAATTCTAAAAGGTATTCCACTGTTTGGAATTTATGCTTCAGAAACAAAGGCTGTCATATGAACAGACATATGCACAAGAATGTTTATTGTGGTACAGTCCACAATAGCAAAAAGATGGTGTCTTCACAGAAGTCCATCAATAGATGAATGGATAAACAAACTGTAGTACATATACTCAGTGGAACACTATGTTATGATATAAAACAATGATGATTTTAGAAAATATCCCATAACATGGTTTCAATTGGAAGATACTATGCTGAATGATCTCAGTCAGTGGCAAAAGAACAAATATTGTATAAGACCCCTGTTATCAGGACTTAAAAATAGAATTATCTACAGAAGAAAAACACTCTTTGACGGCTTACAAGGGCAAGGACAGGTGAGGATTTATCATAGATGAGATAGTTGATAGATGTTATAAATTTTATTCATTTACTGCAATTAATAAGTAAATAAAAGTAATTTAACAAATAAATAAAAGGTATTCAGAATACTTAGGTTCGTTGAATGAATTTTTTGGATAAAAAGTAGGATTTTCAAGATCTGATGAAAGAGACAGAACTGAGAGCATTCAGGTCCAAAGGTAGAATGACTGAAAGACATCTTACATAATAATGTGAGGAATTATGACAGGGCTGCTCTTTTAGTCAAACAGGCACAAGTGGGACAGCCAGGAAGATGGACTTCCACTGTCACCCAGTGACGTGGAGCACCATGGATAGAGCTACTAGGAAAGGACAATGGTACAGGAGAGTCCAGGTCTTGGGTCCAAACCAGAAGACACAGAGGAAGGTCAAGTTCCTAGTAGGTAAATTGGAACATGGCATTCAGAGATCCAAGAGGCAGCAGGCACATTTAGTTACACGGTCAATGCTGAGGCCACAAGCCAGCACCCAGAAGCCCAGGTTAAGCAGCCAGGCCAAGAATATGAGGTTGGGGCTGAGCACAGAAAATTGGTAACAGCAAGAAGGTAGGTTCCTGACATGGGGTGTGTGTTAGTCATTTGGTACCGCTCTGACAGAAATACCACAAGTGGATGGCTTTAATGAAGACACATTTATTCCGACAAGTCCAAATTCAGGTAATCAACTCCAAGAAAAGTCTTTCTCTGTTGGCTCCAGACAAAGGTCTTTGTCATCAATCTTCTGCTGGACTAGGAGGTTCTGAAGCACGGGAGATGGCTCTGTTCCCAGCACTGCTTCTTTCCTGAAGGTATGAGATCTCCAACTCTCTGTTTACTTGCCTTACCTTTACATCTCAAGAGATTGCCTCAAGACATAATTTGATCTCATACATTGAGTCCTATGCCACCAACACAACTACCACACATCCTCCCTTTCGTATTATCTTACATCTATTAGTAAGATTATTAACTTGCCTTCTCTTTTGCAATTCTGGGTAAGTTACCTCATTCCTGGTTGATCCATCCAAGTCATCCATCTTCCTCTTTGTATAAGATGCTGGTTACATTACAAAGTATTTTGTGCAGAAAAGTAATTTCTACCTCCAAGAAAGAACACAGAAGGCTCTTATATCATAGAGGCAGGATTTGCAGCATAGAGGGACTTGACACAATACCAGGAATTAAGACCCAGGCAAATTGCTACACATTTTGGAGGGGACATAATCCAACCCATCAGAAGCCATGACGGGGATCCTTGGAAGCTGATTGACTATGGCCTGACTTGTTTAAGGCCACCTTGGTTGTGGGGACAGACAATGGTGGGCAGACAGATGCTGCTCAGCAGAGCAAGGATGGGCCCTGGAAGTGTTCTCCATAGCAGCACATCTTTGGACAAATGTTTCTGTTCCTGGAGAGATCAAGAGGGTTCGTAGGAGAAGCACAGGGATGAAGGAGCCTTTAGAATGATAAGGGTTCCTAACATCAGACTTCCCTTTTCTTTGCCTGGGCCTTCTGCCACCCTCTGGATTACAGTAAAGGGAGTCATGGGCACATTTCAACATAGCTCAGAATTGTAAAATGTTTTCCTTGTTTGGAATTAGGATCAAATTTATAGAGCAGAGTGTTCCTGTGATGCATGGGGCTGTTCACGGGAGCTGTAGAGTTGGGAGAGAGAAAGAGAATGACAAAGAGAGATAACGAGAGAGAGAAAACCTGCAATACTATATGAGTGAGGAAAGCTACAAGGACTTCAAAGGGACAAAAATTCTTAATTAAATGCCATTTCAGTAGGTCTCTATTAACTACGGAAAGAAACACATTGACAACTAAAGAGATAACACTCAGAAATTCAAAAACAATCATTATTGTGGCCATTCTAAAACAGCCAGTTCCTAGCAATCACTGGAATCTAGCCAACAATCTCAGCTGAAAACTGTAAACTCCCTTTCTTGACAAACAATTAAGACCTCAGTATGGGATGTGTTGAATCCACAAAGTGTGATGACCCTCGCAGACCCTACTCAGATGTCCAGAATGCATCCCCTCCAGGCCATTCTTAAAGCACCTGTGATTGAATCCCTGTCTTCAGCAGTTCTCACCTGAATTGCTAGAATAGCTTCCCAGTCTCCCTCACTGTGCAGGTGCCCTCCACCACCACCTCAGCCTGTCATCCAGTCAGACGCCATCACGCACTTCAGTGAATGTCCCAAAAACCACTTTGACCCATGGAAGTGTAACATAGAGACACAAGAAGTGCTTCTACTGGTATGTCCTGAATGTTCTCCTATGATCACCCAAGTGGGCAGATCCAATGTCCAAATGCCCCATGTCCAATGCCACTTGGGAGAGGACAGAAGGAAATGTGCAGAGTTCCTGGGGTGGGGTGGTGGAGTATCTGCCAAATCACATGACCTGTTTTGATCTCTAGCCAGCTGCTCTGGGACACAGCAGACCACAGCCTGGAGGATGCCGTACTGTGTTCAGTAAAGCTCCTCTCTGTCCTTGCTTGATACACAGACCTGTTATTTATTAACTCATTCCTCCCTTCCTCCCTCCATTCATTTCATTTGATAGATATTCCAGATAAAACCAGTTGCTGTAGCATAAACTGACTCCCGGACATGCTTCATGTGTCAGAACAGAACTTGTGTTTCATGGGGGTTTTGTGAAGGAGGAGTTCATGAAGATTTTTTTGATCAAGACTAAATGATTGAACTAAACTCAGATTTTGCTGAATTAAACTGGTCCCTTCTATATGCCTGCCCAGATCTCTTTATTTACCCAGCTGCTGTCAGCAGGGTTCCTTTTCACACATACCTACTATCTGGCTCCTTAATGCCCAGCAGTGCTTCTCTCTGAGGTCAAGTCAGGATGTAAAAGAAGTGCACTCAAAGGAAAGGAATCCCGAGATAAGTGTCTATTTGTTTAATGGCAAGGATGCAATTTAAATTTTTTTTGAGAGGGTCCTGGAGCTAGCCTTATCTGAAGTTTCCCAGACAACTTAAAGCCAAGCCAGCCAAGTGTCATCGAGTCAGATCTGACTCATGGCGACCCTAGGTGCCGGGGTAGAACTGAACCCCAGAGTATTCTTAAAAGGCTTTTGTTTTAACAACATGTTTCTAGGAAATGATGTCCTGGTACTGAATGGTCATTGCTAATCCCTAAGATACCTGGTTAGAGCTGCTTCACATGAACCAGTGATATTTTCAGAACACTTCCTGAAGGATATGTAATTATGATTAAAAACCTTTGTGAAGCGTCCCTGAAATCCATCACTAGAAGCCTCTGTACCCAATCATCCAATAGAAGCCCATTCTGCAACTCCTAACCCAGCTTTTTGGGACCTCAACCAGAGACTAACCAAACCAGTGTGTCGTAATTTCTTTATTCCTTGGACCAGATCTGTTCCTGAAAGGAGCTTGCTCACTGTAGTCATCAGTTTTTCACTTGCATGAACTGGTATCTCTCTGCATTCTAATGTATCTTCTTTTATTTCTTTTTATTTTACTTAATAAATCCAAATAAACGTATTTCAAAGACTCGGTGGGTTTGTTTTCTGCAACATTTTGCAGAGGCTGATTTTTTTTTCAGAAGTAGATTCCCAGGCCTTTCTTCCCAGTGACCTCTGGGAGAACTTGAATTTCCAATGTTTTGGTTAGCAACTGAGCACATGGACGATCTGCACCACCCAGATATTCAGCCGGGTGCTGTTCTAGGAGTTGAGGGCTTAACAGAAAACAAACACAGGTAAACTTTGTTTTATTGTACTTCAGTCTATCGCATCTCCCAGACACTGTATTTTTTACAAAATGAAGGTTTGTGGCACCCTGCATCAGGCAAGTGTATCAGTACTGCTTTTCAAAAGCATGTGCTTGCTTCCTGTCTCTGTGTCATATTTTGCTAATTCTTCAAATGTTGCAAAATTTTCATCTTTACTACATCTCTTCTGATGATCTGTGATTTGTGATCTTTGATGCTACTATTGTAACTGTTTCAAGGCACCGTGAACCACGTCCACACAAGACAGCTAACTGAATCAATAAATTCTGTGTGTGTTCTGGCGGCTCCTCAGAATGGTTGTTCCCCATCTTTCTCCCTCTTCTCATACCTCCCTACTCTCTGAGACATCACAATATGGAAATTGGGCCAATTAATAATCCTGCAGTGGCCTGTAAGTGTGCAAGTGAAAGGAAGCGTCATAAGTCTCTCCCTATAAATCACTGAAGGCATTGGCAAAAAACGTGGCTCCAGGCATTGATGGAATGCCCAATGAGATAAACAAATGCAGCATTGGAAGTCCTCACTCATCTATGCAAAGAAATTTGGAACACAGCTTCCTGGCAAACTAACTGGAAGAGATCCTTATTTATGCCTATTCCTGAGAAAGGTTATTCAACCAAATGTAGATGTTATTGAACAATATCACTAATATTACATGAAAATAATACTTTGTTTGAAAATCATTCAAAAGCGATTGCAGTAGTATGTTGACAGGGAACTGCCAGAAATTCAAGCTGGATTCAAAAGAGGACGAGAAACCAGGGATGTCGTTGCTGATGTCAGATGGATCCTGGATAAAAAAACAGAGAATACCAGAAAGACCTTAGCTATGTTTTATTTGACTATGTGGAGCACAACAAATTATGGATAACAATGCAAAGAATAGGAATTCTATTACACTTCATTGTGCTCATGAGAAACCTGTACATAAGTCAACAGGCAGTAATTTGAACAGAAGAAGGGGTTGCTGCACGCTTAAAAATCAGGAACGGTGTGCATCTTTCACCATATCTATTCAATTTGTATGCTGAGCAAATAATTCCAGAAGCTGAAATACAGGAAGAATGATGCGGCATCAGGACTGGAGGAAGAGTCATTAATATCCTGCGATATGCAGATGACACAACCTTGCTTGCTGAAAGTGAGGAGGACTTACTGATGAAGTTCTTGAAGTATGGATTACACCTCAAAGTGAAGAAAACAAAAAAACTCACAACTGGACTGGTAAGCAACATCACGATAAACGGAGAAAAAAAATGAAGTTGTTAAGAATTTTGTTTTATTGGAATCCACAGAGAACACTCCTGGAAACACCAGTCAGGAAATCAAAAGATGTTCTGCAGCAGACAAATCTGCTTCAGAAGGCCCCTTAAAGTACTACGAGCAAAGAGGTCACCTGTAAGCCTAAGGTGCGCCTGACCCAAGCCACAGTATTTTCAATCGTATCATATGCATGCAAAAGCTGGACAGTGAGTAAGGACGACAGAAAAAGAACTGATGCCTTTGAATTGTGACGCTGGAGAAGAATATTGAATATACCATGGACTACCAAAAGAAGGAACAGCTGTGAAGAAGTACAACTAAAGGTCTTTCTAGAAGAAAGGATATCAAGACTACATCTTGCATACTTTGAACATGTTTTCAGGAGGCATCAGTCCCCAGAAAAGGACATCACGCTTGGTAAAGTGTCAGCAAAAAAGTGGAAGATCCTCAACAGGACGGACTGACACAGTGGCTGCAACTATGGGCTGGAGCACAACAATTGTTGGCATGTCACAGGACCAGGCAGTGTTTCATTCTTTTATGCACAGGGTCAGCACGGGTCAGAACTGACTCAATAGCGGCTAACAACAACTCCAGTAAACACACAAGTGGTAAAAAGCTTTTATGCTGATACAGAGAAAGTTCTAGTAGTCTGAGTAGAAGAGAAAAGTAGCCATAACATTCCCTTAAGTCAAAGGCTAATCCAGAGCAAGGCTTTAAGTCTCTCTAGTTCTATGAAGCCTGAGAGATGTGAGGAAGCTGCAGAAGAAAATTTGCAGTTAGTAGAGGTTGGTTTATGAGCTTTGAGACAAAAGCTATCTTCATAGCATACAGTGCAAGGTGAAGCAGTATGTGCTGATGCAAAGTTGCAGAAAGTTGTCTAGAAGATGATCGGTTGTTGTTAGATGACACTGAGTCAGTTCCAACTCACAGTGACCCTGTACAACCTAGCAAACAATGCCCAGTTCTGTACCATCCACGCAGTCACTGCTATGCTGGAGCCCATTGTCACAGTCACTGTGTCAATCCATCCATTTTTTCATCAACAGTCTAGTTTAGCGAGTCTTAGTCATCAAGTGCTGCTGTAACAGAAATACAAGCGGATAGCTTTAACAAACATAAATCTTCCACCATCTTGTAGGCTAAAAGTCTAAATGTGCCAGCTCCGGGGAAAGGCTTTCTCTCTTTGTGGGCTCTGGAGGAAGGTCCTTGTCATCAATTTCCCCTGACCTAGGACCTTCTCAGAGCAGGGACCCCAAGTCCAAAGAACACACACTTCTGCTGACATTATTTTCTTGGTGATATGAGACCTCCTTGTCTCCATGAGTTGGATCCAAGTCGACAGCACTTGGCTTGGCTTGGCTTTCTGCGGGCTTCTCCCTTTTATATCTCAAAAGAGATTGACTCAAAATACAATCTAATCTTGTAGATTGAGTTCTCCCTCATTAATGTATTTGTGTCTAATCCTGCCTGTTTAACATCATAGAGGTAGGATTTACAACACATAGGAAAATCACACCAGATGATAAATTGGTAGATAATCTCACAACACTAGGAATCATGACCTAGCCAATTTGCCACACATTTGATGGGGACACAGTGCAGTCCCTCACACCAAGCATGATGTCTGTCTCCAGGGACTTGATCCCTTCTGTTAGCATGTTCAAAGTATGTGAGACCAAGTCTTGTCATCCTCTCTTCTAAGGAGAATTCAGCTGTACTTCTTCCAAGGTGTATCTGTTCATTCTTTTGGCAGTCCATGGTATATTCAACATTCTTAGCCAACAATGTAGTTAAAAGGCATCAATTCTTCTTTCATCTTCCTTATTTACTGCATAGATTTAAGAAAAATCTAGCTAAGAAAATTGATGAAGGTGATTACACTAGAATACAGATTTTCAATGTAAATAAAACAGCCTTATGTGGGAAGAAAATACCATCTAGGACTTTCATAGATAGACAGCAGTAGTCAATGACTGGTCTCAAAGCTTCGAAGGACAGGATGACTCTCTAACAGGAGTCAAGATAGCTGGTGACTTTAAATTGAAGTTAGTGTTCCTTTACCACTCCAAAAATCCCAGAGCCCTTAGGAATTAAGCTCCCTTTACACTGCCTGTGCTCTGTAAATGAAACAACATAGCCTGGATGATAGCATATCTGCTTACAACATGGTTTACTGAATATTCTAAGCCCACTGTTGAGACTTACTATTCAGGGGGAAAAAAAAGATTCCTTTCAAAACATTACTGCGCTTTGACAATGCACCCAGTCACCCAAGAGTTCTGACAGATATGCACAGGGAAATTAATGTTGTTTTCAAGCCTGTTAACAGGCTGCTCAAGAATCAAGAAGTAATTTTGATCTTCCAGTCTTAGTTTTTCAGAAATACATTTCATAAGGCTATAGCTGTCATAAATAGTAATTCCTCTGATGGATGTGAATAAAAGAAGTTGAAAACCTGGAAACAATCACCATTCTAGATGCCATTAAGAACATTTGTGATTTATGGGAGGAGGTCGAAATATCAACATCAACAGGAGTTTGGAAAAGGTTGATTCCAAACCTTGTGGGTGACTTTGATTTTAGGGGAGGAAGTAACTGCAGATACAGTGGAAATCACGGAAGAACCAGAATCAGAAGTGGAGCTTGGAAATGTGACTCAGTATCTGCAAATCTCATGACCACACTCCAATGGATGAGGACTTGCTCATTATGGATAAGTGAAGGAAGTAGTTTCTTAAGACGGATTCTCCTCTTGGTGAAGATGCTGTGAACAATGTTGAAACAACAAAAAGGATTTAGGACATTACATAGGCTTACTTGATAAAGCTGTGACAGAGTTTGAAAGGACTGACCCCAGTTTTGGAAGAAGTTCTGCTATGGGTAAAATGCCATCAAACAGTATCGCATGTTACAGAGACATCTTTTATGAAAGGAAAAGTCAGTCAATGCAGCAAACTTCATCACTGCCTTCAGCACTGACCACCCTGCTCCAGCAGCAACCATCAGCAATAAAAGAAGACCCTCCACCAGCAAAAAGATTATGACTCACTGAAAGCTCAGGTGATTATCAGAATTTTTGCAATAAGGCATTTTTTAATTAAGGTATGTTCATTTTTTTAAGATACTTTTAAACATGATATTGAACACACTGTAGACTACAGTATAGTGTAAATCTAACTTTTATGAGCACAGGGAAGCCAAACCATTCACACAAGTCAATTTATTGCAACATTCATTTTATTCTGGTGGTCTGGAACTGAACCAACAACGTCTCCAGCACGTGCCTGCCAGGAAGAGACTGTGACTGCCTGGATCCCGGATGCCTCGTGGCCCCAACCCACAGCACTTCTCAGCAGCAAAACCTTAAATACTTTAAAACAAGATGGGTAAAACCAAAAAGTAGGAATATTTCAAAATTGGCCGCATTCAGAGCCGCATGTCTGCAGGATTCTCCTGAGTGAGTGTCACAGGGCTGGTTTTCAATCTTTTGACTTTTGTCTTTTGTACCTCAAATTCATTTCTGGTTTCCCTCGTATAAACTTAGGGTCTCCTGGGATGTCATGGATGGGGTAAGGTACTCACAACCTTCCACCTATCCTGGAAAGTTCCTGGTGCTGCCTTGTCCAGGGCATCACTTTTTGCGACACAAAGAAGCCCCTCCAGGACATCAGGTGAGCACTATTTTCAGCTTTTACAGCCATTTTGCTGAGTCACTTTTACCTATGCGTAACAGAAGGAAGGACTTTGTGCAAGTCTGGGCTCCAGTCCCAGTTCACTCAGTAACTTGCTGTGTGGCCTTAGACAAGTTGACCCACATCTCTGAGCATCTGAAAAATGGGAATTATAATAATTGTCACTAACAGAGTTGACTCCATGCAGAGCACTCTTCTAAGTATTTCACACACAGTGCCTGACTTGGTGTTCTCCACAGTCTTCGAGGTTCATGTGCAGGTGTGTTACTTCTCACTGCCTTTGAATCAATTCCAACTCATAGTGACCCTATAGGACAGAGTAGAACCTGTCCATGGAGCCTCCAAGAAGCAGCTGGTCAGTTCCAACTGCCAACCTTTTGATTAGCAGGTGTAACTCTTAACCACAATGGTTTTTATTAGTAACTCTTAACCACTGGGGTTTGTATTAGTTCTATAGTGCAGCTATGACATAAATACTGGAAGCAGGTCACCTGGAAGAACTACATTTTGTCACGGGTCAGGAAGCTAGAAGTCCAAATTCAGCATATGGGTCTAGGGGATATGCTTCTCTATCTCTTTCATTTCAGCTTCTAGTAGCCAGCAAACCTTGGGGTTTCTAGAATTGTAAATTCATCTGCATTCATCTTCAGATAGCATCTGTCTTGCACCTGTGTCTCTGTTTCTATAAAACTGAATTCAAACCAACCTATTGGCATCAAGGCAATTCTGACTCACGGCAAACCATGTGTTAGAGTAGAACTGTGCTCTATAGAGTTTTCTTGGCTGTAATCTTTACCAAAACAGATAGCCAGACCTTTCTTCTGAGGTGCTGCTGAGTGCATCCTAATCATTAAACCTGAGGTTAGTTGTTGTTATGTTGTTAGATGCATCATCAGTTTCAACTCGTAGCAACCCTACGCACAGCAGAATGAAACATTACCTAGTCTTGCTTCACATCCACAATTGTCTTTATGCTTAAGCCCATTGTTACAGCCACTATGTCAATCCATCTCATCAAGGGTCTTCCTCTTTTTCGCTGACCCTCCCCTCTACCAAACATGATGTCCTTCTCCAGGGACTGGTCCTTACTGACTACGTGTCCTAAGTATGTAAGACATAGTCTCACCATCTTTTCTTCCAAGGAGCACTCTGGTTGGACTTCTTTTAGCAGTCCATGGTGCATTCAATATTTTTCTCCAACACCACAATTCAAAGGCATCAATTCTTCTTGTCTTTTTTGTTCATTGTCCAGCTTTGGGATGCATGTGATGTGACTGAAAATATCATGGCTTGGGTCAGATGCACTTTAGTCTTCAAGGTGACATCTTTACTTTTTAATACTTTAAAGTGGTCCTTTGCAACAGATTTTCCCAACAACATGTCTTTTGATTTCTTGACTGCTGCTTCCATGGGTGTTGATCAGAGACCCAAGTAAAATGAAATCCTTGACAACCCAATCCTTTCTCCATTTATGATGATGTTGCTTACTGGTACAGTTGTGAGGATTTTTGTCTTCTTGATGCTGAGGTGCAATCCATACTGGAGGCTGTGGTCTTTGATCTACATCAGTAAATTGAGGTTAGTAGTTTAACACAAACCATCTGTGCCATCCAAGGAACTTGAGTCTATATTGCTGTTACACAACTCAGAAGTGATTAGGTTTAGTATCTACCCTAATTAGGTCACTATGCATACTGTCAACTGATGGACTGACTGCATTACATTACATTACATTACATTGCTCAAGGTGATTACATTCCACTTATAGGTATGTTTTTGTTAAGTGCTGTTGAGTTGGTTCCCACTCATAGCAACTCTATAAACAACAGAATGAAACACTGCCCAGTCATGAGCCATGCCCACAATTGTTTTTATGCTTAAGCTCATTATTGCAGTCACTGTGTCAATCCATCTTGTTGAGGATCTTCCTTTTTTTCACTGACCCTCCACTCTGCCATTATAAGTATAGGGGTTAGGATTCTAACACATACTTTGCAGGGGCACATAATGAAATTCATAACAGCAGGTAAGGAAACTGAGGCACAGAGAATGAAGTGTCAGGGACAGCACAGGAACTCAGAAAGTCTCTCTCCAGAGCCCAAAGTTCTTAAAAACACAACCACATCACTGTTTTTTCCAGTAGCCTCCAGGCAAAGCACATGCAGAAACTCACCAAAACTCACCAATACATTGCGCATCATCCTCGCCTTCAGCAGCCACTGCCTGCCAGACCCACCAGGCTAGCCAGCATTACCAGGTCTGGGTCACTCATCAGTATTTAACACACATCCTGACATAAAACTGAAGAATATAGAGTAGTAGAAAATGAGCCTTTATTTTATCTTCTCTCGCAGGAGCTTGTTGCTTGTTTATGGGACGTGAAAAGAAAGATGGCCTTTTAGCCCACTGAGTGTACCCTATGATACTGAGACCAATCATCAGAAGTTAAGTATAAAATTATGGCTTCCATGATAAGTGCTCCCTTCTAGCTCTAAAATCCTGTGACTCCATGCACATCAGTCTGAGTGATGGCCTGGCAGAACAGCTTCCTGCCATTTGCTTGGGTGAAAAGTTCACACCAAGGACTCACAGCTGAATGGCTACTGGCCATTACCTTGACTGATGGCCTCACAGACTCACTTCTGTGTCTTGTGCGGCTGCAGCAGCTAATGACCCACAGCGATTCCCAAATTGTAAGAAGCAGTTCCACCTGGAAGGAAAAGACAGGAAGAGAAAGTCTGAGCCAGCTGGGATGAGCCTCCTCAGGACTGCTCAAAACCATGAAAGCTCAAAAGAGTCACAAAGGGGTGAATTCTTGAATTCATATTTGATAGGCTGTCATGGATTGAACTGTATCCCCGCAAAACCGTGTGTAGTAATTTGGCTGGGCCAGTGATTCCCAGTGTTCTATGATTGCCCTTCATTTTGTGATCTCCTGATGCTGTAAATCCTAATCTCTGCCTGTGGTTAATAGACTGGATTTATGTTAAAGAGGATTAGAGTGGGACTGTAAAACCCTTCCTGAGATCACCTCCTTGCACCTATGTAAAGAATTTCCCTGGAGTGCGGCTTCTACCACCTTTTATTCTCTTATCCTACAAGAGATAAAAGGAAAGGGAAGCAAGCAGAGAGTTGGGAACCTCATACTAGCAAGAAAACAGCACCCGGAGCAGAGCACATCCTTCAGACTGGAGGCTCCACCAAGATGCTCCCTGAACAAAGACTGACACACCACAAGGACTTTCCTCCAGAGCCAAGAGAAGAAAAGTCTTCCCCTGGAGTGGACATCCTGAATTCCAACTTTCAGTCTAATTTACATTCAACATTCAACAAATAATTTTGATGTTTATTAAAAAGGCACAAAACTTTCAAAGGGGTCTTTTTCCCAAGTCCGTGTTTTATTGCTAGTTTAGAAATGTTCACAGGGGTTTAATGGAAATTTACAGGATTATTACACTCAATGTATAAAAGTTCTGCTCTCTGGTATTCTACATATATCTTTCACACATCTTCAATATAATTATAAATATTAGTCATAACCATGACTCTTGAGACATTTTCTTCTGAATCATCAAAAGATAGATCAGATTATGTTTTAAAAGGCACTTTTTCAAATGTGCTGCATTGTGCTTTTTTTTTTTTTTTGGAAACACACTTATCAAGGAAGAGATTCTCTCTACTTTTGTTTGAAAATAATAGAGCAATTTAGTCCTCTCTTCTTTTTTGTGAATTTCCAGTTAGTTGAGAATGAACACAAGAGCTCATACAGTTGGCTCACTCATTCACCTACTGAAGTTTGGAAAACACGTGAACCTTCAAACATCATGGTTGGTTATCAGGGTCCCTTCTGGAGATAGATGCCATGTGTGAAATCAACAAAAGTGTGGCACTCATACCTCAATTGTATCCCACCGTTGGATTCCCTCTTGGTGCCTCCCATTGACTACATCCAACAGGAGGTAGAGGACAAGACAGCTACCACTGATGTAGCCCACAAAGCCCAGCCTTCCAGGACACAGAGCATGATGAAGGATAGAAAGGGGACTTACAGGGACAAAGAAAGATATTCAGCACAAGATGCTTTCCTCATCACCCATTCATACACTGTTGCAGTGAGAGAAAAAATTGCTTTCCTAGTTGATAATGCTTTGAAAGAACTGAAGAAAAATTCAAGGCTCAAGTTGCAATACTGAAAGCTTCTATGGGGAAAATATTAAACAACGCAGAAGTATCAAAAGAAGGTGGAAGGAAGACACAGAGTCACTATGCCAAAAAAAAAAA
This sequence comes from Heterohyrax brucei, assembly GCA_028571685.1. NCBI lineage: Eukaryota > Metazoa > Chordata > Mammalia > Hyracoidea > Procaviidae > Heterohyrax > Heterohyrax brucei. The sequence continues at coordinate 16,725,116 of CM053141.1, read as the reverse complement.
ATTGGTCAATCTTCATCTATTTCAGGAGGTAGTCTATGATCAGAAACCAATGGTGCTATCAGAAAGAAGCCCAAGCTGTACTGAAGGCATTGGTGAAAAACAAAACTCCAAGCACTGACGGATACAAACTAAGATGTTTCAACAAATAGATGCAGCATTGGAAGTGCTCATTTATCTGTGTCAAGAAATTTGGAAGACAGCTACTTGGCCAACTGACTGGAAAAGATTCATATCTGTACAAATTCCTAAGAAAGGTGATTTGACAGAATGCAGAAATTATCAAATATTATCATTACTATCACATGCAAGGAAAATTTTGTTGAAGATCATTCAAAAGCAGTATATTGACAGAAAACTGTTAGAAATTCAAGCCAGATTCAGAACAGGACACGAAACCAGAGATATCAGTGATGATGTCAGATGGATCCCAGAAGAAAGCAGAGAATACCAGAGAGATGTTTACTTCTTTGGTTGACTATGAAAAGGCACTTGACTGTGTGGGTCATAATGAATTATGAATAACATTGTGAAGAATGTGAATTCCAGAATACTTCATTATGTTCATAGGAACTTATACATAGATCAAGAGCTGGTGATTCAAAAAGAACGAGGGGACACTGCATGGCTTAAAGTCAGGAAGGGTATGCATCTTTCATTATACCTATTTGTATGCTGAGCAAATAACCCAAGAAGCTGGAACATATGAAGAACGAGCCAACAAGATTGGAGGAAGATTCATTAACAACCTGGGTTACAGAGGACATAACCTTGCTTGCTGAAAGTGAAGAGGCCTTGAAACACTCATAAAGATGAGAGACCATAGCCTTCACTGTGGATTATACCTCAACTTCAAGAAAACAAATATCCTCACAAGTGAACCAATAAACAACATCATGATAAACAGAGAAAAGATTACATTGTCAGGGATTTCATTTTACTTGGATCCACAATCAATACCCATGTAAGTGTCAGTTAAGAAATCAAAAGACCCATTGTATTGGCAAATCTGCTACAAAAGAGACCTTTAAAGCAATGAAAACCAAATTATCACCCTGAAGATTAAGGTCCACTTGGTCCAAGCCATGGTGCTTTCAACTGCCTTAAATGCATTCAAGAGCTGAACAAAGAATAAGGAAGACCAAAAGAGAACTTACACCTTTGAATTGTGGTGTTGGTGAAGACTGTTGAATGTGTCATGGGCTTTCAAAAGAACAAACAGATCTGTCTTGGAAGAAGTACAGCCAGAATGCAGGAATGACAAGACTATGTGTCATTTCAGACATGTTATCAAGAGAGATCAGTCCCTGGAGAAGGATGTCATGCTTGGTAGAGGCTCAGAAAACAAAGGAAGACCTTCAATAACACGGACTGGCACAGTGGTGCAACAATGAGCTCAAGCATTACAAGGATTGTGGGCATAGTGCAGAACCAGACAGTGTTTCATTCTACAGTAGGAAGGGATGGCACAGGACCAGGCAGTTTCTCATTTTATTGTACACAGTGTTATTGTGAGACAGAACTAACTCAATGTAACCTAACCACAACAATAACACACTTTGGGGCTCTAAATTCTTCTCTATAGATGGTACATTGAGCCCTGGTGGTGCAGTGATTAAGAGCTCAGCAGCTAACCAAAAGATTAGCACTTCAGATTGATAATAAAATGGAGTCTTCTGGTTACCTAGTGAGCCCCAGGACACGGCACAGGGGTGTTAATTTGGACTTCATACCACTTGTCATGGTTGGAATTGTGTCCCCCCCAAAATGTGTGCAGCTACGTGGCTGGGATATGGTTCCCAGTATCTTGGGACTGTCCTCCATTGTGTGGTTTTGCTAACCTGTATGTTAAAGGATTAGGGTGGGGCTGTAAATTCCTGCTGCAGGGGGAGTTTCCCTGGAGTATGGCTTGCCCCACCGTTAATGCTTTTAGCTTGCAAGGAATAAAAGGAAAAAGAAACAAAGGACAATTTGAGAACCTCACTACCATCAAGCAAGCAGCACCGGGAGCAGAGCACATCCTTCAGACCAGAGATTCTTGTGTCAGGACGCTCCCTGGACAGACTGATGCAATACCGGACTTTCCTCCAGAGCCAACAAGGGGAAAGCCTTCCCCTGGAGCAGACACCCTGAATATGGACTTGCAACCTACCGGACTGTGTAAGAATAAATCTTTCTTTGTTAAAGCCATCCACTCTGTGGTATTTCTGTTAGGGCAGCCCTAGCTGACTAAAACACCACTGAAGGAAAAACCTCCTCTCTTTCGCTGACTCCTGCTCCTGGCTAGCCCTGGCTCTCACGGACTGAAGGTAAACGCACCATTTTGACTTTTTTTTCTCTGTCTTGGCCAGTGGGCAGAGCTGGGTCTTGCCTAGCGGCTAGACTCAGACGCACTGCTGGTGGGATCACCAAGTGCCATCGAGTCAGATCCAACTCATGGCAAGTACTCTGGGGGTCAGTTCTACCCTGGCTGGTAGGATAGGCTTAGAACTTTTTTCACCTAGACACTTTGGTCCTGTCTTTTTATCATTGCCACAGCATGGTTCATACGGAACCACAGTGACTGTGTGTGGGACACCAAGTTGGATACAGAGATTTTAGCAGGACCTAATTTTTAGCCTGGGAGCCAGCGCCTGCAAACAGGACAGCGCTTCTCTGACAGACAAGCAGTAGTTTACACAGTGTCACCTAAGGTTGGGGGCTGGCAACAAAGGCAGAGGACTCACTGCCTCTCGGCACCTTTAGCCCCTCTACCTGCAGACCATGTGGAGAGCACCGTCTCAGATATGGTAGACACAGCTGGACCTAATTCTTAGCTTGGGAACCAGAGCTTGCCCACAGGAGAGTGCTTTTCTACCAGAAAAGCAGTAGTTTACACAGTGTCACCTAAGGCTGGGCCCTGTCAGCAGAGGCCAACAGGGCAATAGCATTGCTGTATTTTGAACTAGTTCGTATCATCTGGAGTTGGATATAGAGGTGCTTACTTTGCCAGTTGAGAAGAGGGACCTCTACACCTGAAAACCTGACTCACTTGGGAAGGGGTCAGCTACCTTTTGTTTTACATTTTAAGACAGCCTAGAGAAACATCTGTGGTCCATCCTCACAGTATCTCTCCCAGCCTTTACTTACTCACATGAAACCCAAAAAGCAACAGACACTTGTGGCATACAAGAAATCACCCATGGCTTCAGAAGGCTCCCAAACAAAACAACCAAGGAGTTTTAAAGATGAAGAAACTTTTCTGAAATCATCAGAATGCAAATACAAAAGGATTATATACAAAGCCCTTCCAGGCCTTATACAAAATGCAGTGGAACAAAAGGATAAATTGAGCAATCTGTTCAATCTGATGGAACACCTGTACTCTGAAATCCGACAGATCAAGAACAAAATCAAAGACATAGAAACTTCCATTCAAAGCCAAGAAAACAGAATGGAACAAATGGAAAAAAGAATTTCTGACTTGGAAGACAGAGCTACTGATGCCAGAGTCTATGAGCAGTAATCAGAAAAAAAAAAAAAAAAAAAAAAAAACAAGAAAAATTAAGAAGCATTCAGAAGTATGTGGAACTCTATTAAGAGGAACAACCTTCGATTAATTGGAGTCCCTGAACAGGACGAGACACATGAGAACACAGAGAGTATCATTGCTGAGTTGCTGACAGAAAACTTCCCAGAAATCATGAAGGAAGAGAATATAGATATCCCAGATGTATATCGTACACCACCCAATATAGATCTCAAAAGAAAGACTCCAAGAGATACTATCATCAAGCTTAACAAAACGAAACATAAGCAGCAACTCTTAAAGGCAGCAAGACTCAAAGCAAAGCTAACATTTAGAGGGAAACCCTGTACACTTTCGTCAGATTTCTCAGTAGAAACCATGCTCGCACAGAGACAGTGACATGACACAGTCAAAGCCTTGAAGGAGAAGAACTTCCAACCAAGAATTATATATCCTGCAAAACTATCTTTCAAATGCCAAGCCAGCCAAAAACGAAATTAAGACATTCCCAGATAAACAGAAACTCAGAGACTTTGTAAAAACTAAACCAAAACTACAAGAAATACTGAAAGAAGTTCTTGGCATTGGCTCAGAAGAACAAAACCACTAGCTTTATATGTTAGAATGACACATTATTCAGAATTCTGCTCAGTTAGGGAAGGCTCCAAAGTCAATCACAGCTTTAATACTGAAAGAAACAATCCAGTGATTATCATGAAAACTATGATGCCATCATATTAAAAGGAGGGATGTACTACAGTTGTTATAGTCTTTCCAGATGGAGAGGAAATCGACAAGACTGTTAGTAATTAAAACTGCATTTATATATAGTTTATTAAGGGGGATCATAGGGGCAGCTGTAAAGCACAACAAAGATGTAATATACCATATCAAGAAATGTAACACAGGAGTCTCAGCAACTACAAAAACAGCTCTGAAAATGGTGAAAAATCAACTCACAAAAAAGAATGTCCCAGAACAGACTAATAAGAACAACAGAGAAAACATCAACACAAAAATAAACATATCACAATGGCAGCAGTGAACACATACCTATCAATAATTACATTGAATGTGAATGGACTGAATGCTCCAGTAAAGAGACGTCGAGCAACATCTTGTATCAAAAGACAAGACTCAGCCATATGTTGCCTCTAAAAAGCATGGTTTATTAAGGATTTAAATATGCAAACTAAAACCATAAAATTCTTAGAAAAAAATAGCTGGGCAACACTATCACACGTAACTTTTGACAATGGATTTTCTAATATAATAACAAAAGCACAAACAACAAGACAAAATAAATAAATGAGACCTTATAAAAATTAAAAACTTTTGTTCATCAAAAGACTTTGCAAAAAAAAGTAAATAAATAAATAAAAGACAATGACTAGCAGAATGTCTCTCGAAACCATACATCCAACAAGAATCTGCTAACCAAAAAAATATATAAAATCTCAACAACTGAACAACAAAAAGGCAAACCACTCAATCAAAAACAGACAAAAGACTTGAATAGACATTTCACCCTGGAGGGCATTCAAAGGATCATTAAAAACATGAAAAATGCTCAATGTCATTATCTACCAGATAGATGCAAATCAAAACCACAATGAGATACCATTTCACTCCCACTAGGACAACTAAGATTGTAACAAAATACCAAATGTCGGTGAGGACATGAGGAAACTGGAACACTTACCCATTGCTCATGGAAATGCAAAACAAGACAGCCCTTGTGGAAAACAGTATGGCAGTTCCACAAAGAAAACTAGAAACAGAACTACTATTTGAACCAGCAATTCCATTCGCTGGTACATGCCCCAAACACTTGAAAGCAGAGACTCAAACAGAGACTTCTACACCAATATTCATTGCAGCGCTTCTCACAATAGCCAAAAGATAGAAACAACCAAAATACCCATCAAGAGATGAACGGACAAACAAAAGTGGTACATACATACAACAGAATGCAACTCAGCCAGTAGGAGAAATGATGCATGCTACAATATGCATGGAGCTGAAAAACATTACGCTGAGTGAAATAAGTCAATCACAAAAGGATAACTGTTCTATGACCTCACTTTTACAAAAAGACAAGTAAAGGTAAATATACAGGCTAATAATTTTATTAGCAGTTAAAAGGGGTAGAAACAATGCCTTCAAAATTCTGAACAAAAATAATATTCAACCTAGAATTCTATGCACAGCCAAACTATCAAGAGCAAAGATAATGATTTTCATGCCTGTAAAGTCTCAGTTTGATTCTCACGCACTCTTTCTCAGGGTGTGATTGACCCCAACAAAGTAGCCTCAGAAGAAAGGCCTGACAAGCTAATTTTAAAAAATCAGCTATTGAAAAATCCTGTAGAAAACAGTTCTATTCCGACACACATGGGACCATTGTGACTGGAAACTGACTAGAGGGTAGCTGGATTTTGTGTTTCTTTTTTATCATGCTTTGCCACCAGCTTGTCATACTGCAACCTATCTGAAAGAAAATAAAGTTCTACCCCTATTTTCTATGAGCTGCATTACAGACTTAAGTACAAAATAAAGCAACTCTTAAAACTTAGAGAATCTGGGATATTAGATGTACAACTATAAATAAGCTTTTTTAAAAAATCCATTTTACTTTATGAAAACAAATTTTTGTATGGCAAAGGATTCCCAAATAAAATGTGTAGTGAAGCAAGTTGGAAAAAACCATCTGTCACACATTTGTCAAATACACTGTCAATCTCTTTAAAAAACAAAAACAAAAAACAAAAGATTGGCACTTCAAATCCACTAGCCAATCATTGGAAACCCTATGGGGCAGTTCTGTGCTGTCCTATAGGTTCACTATGAATTGGAATTCACTCAGCTGCCTTCCATTTGGGTTTCTTGGTTTTGTGTGGTATACAAGGCCTGCCAATTAAGTTCACAAACTCATCTTAGAAAAAGTGCTATGTGCCTCATTGCTGAATACCAATGTGATCACCTTTCAAGTACTCTGCTTGGCAAGCTATGCACCCGAGTCCCCACCTGGTCCAATCTTCAAAACAATTTTAGAACTCTTTTTCTGGAATGGCCATCAGGGTTGTAGTCATTTTAACTTTCATGTCCTGAATATCATCAAAATGCCTTCCTTTCAATATTTACTTCATCTTTGGGTAAAGAAAAAAGTCAGCTGAGTAGGGAGTGTGTTCCAATACAGTTATTTGTTTACTGGCTAAAAACTCCCTCACAGACAACTATACAATTAAGTTCATGAACTTGCCACTGTGCCACCATATGCAATGGTCATTCCAGAAAGAGTTCCAAAATTGCTTTCAAGGGTAGACTAGGCAGTGGCTTTGGTGTATAGCTTCCCATGGGGAGTACTTTGAAAGTGAATGTAGTAATATTCAGCAACGAGGGATGCAGCACTTAGAACAATTAAGTTGGCAGACTTGATTGTCAGACATCATAAATAATTAACTCACTTGGCTGCTAAGTGAAAGGTTGCAGGTTCAAATCTACAAAGAGACACCTAGAGAGAAAGGCTCAGCATCTATTTCCAAAAAATCAGCTACTGAAAATTGCAAAGAACAACAAAAATAAAACAATCATTAGCTGTTAGAGAAATCCAAATTAAAACTTCAGTAGAGAGATACCATCTTACCCCAGTGAGATTGGCAATAATCCAAAAAACACAAAACAGTAGATGATGGACAGGCTGTGAAGAGATTGGAACTCTTCTACCCTGCTGTTAGAAATGCAAGGTGGTACAGTCTTTTTGAAAAGCAATTTTGCACTTTCTTAAAAAGCTAGACATAAAAATGCCATATGATCCAGCAAGTCCACTGCTCAGAATACATCTTATGAAGTAAAGGCTGTCACATGAACAGATACATGCACACAAATGTTTTTTGCAACACAGTCCACAATAGCAAAAAGATGGAATCAACCTAGGTGCCTAACAACAGATGAGTGAATAAACTATGGTATATATACACACAATGGAACACTAATCAGTGATAAAGAACAATGATGATTTTAGGAAGCTTCAACTTTAGGAAGTATCAACTAGAAGACATCATGCTGAGTAAAATCAGTCAGCAGCAAAAGAGATCACTAACATAAGGACTTAAAAAAGGTCTTAGGCACAGAAGAAAAGACTCTGACAGCTACAAGGGTTTCAAGGGAAGGAAAGGGTTAGCCACAAATTAGATAGTCAGTAAGAATTCAGCTGGGTGAAGGATGTGAGACAGCACTCAGTAGACAGCAGGTCAGCTTAACTGGACTACATCATAAACTAAAAGATTTTCCAAATTCAACCCAACATTTCAAAGGATCGAGTAGCAGGAATACTGGTACGGAGACCATGTTTTCAGGGGACATCAACGTCAGTTGGCATAACTAACCTTTTGCTAAGAGAGTTTTCTGCACTCCCTAGTAGTGGGTGGTATCTGGGGTCTTGAAAGCCAGCAAGCTGCCATCTGAGGCATATCAATCGGCCTGTTCCACCTGGTTCAGGTGACGACCAAGAACTTGAAAGGCATGAGGAAAAATGAGCCCAGGAGACAGAAGGACTCTTATGATTGGGAGACTATATCAGCATAAGATCAGAAGAACCACATTGTGCCTGGCCACCACCAAAGACAGCCTTGATAGGGGGCACAATGTAGAGTCCCTTACATAACACAAGAAAAAGAGGTATGCAGATCAAGAACGCTACTAAAAGACCAGAACTGATGGTTCAACAACCTGGAGGGTCCCCTGGGAACCTGGCCCCTAGACTTGCCGCTGCCCCAGACCTGAAGCCAGTTCTGTGGTCAATACTTCAGACTGTGAATGGACTGGAGTTGGGAACACAGAGTAAGCATGTGAGGTGTGTACTTTACAGTTTTATACATTTATAGAAGGCTTTCCTACTGGTTTCTCTCTAGAGGGGAGAGGCGGCAGTAGAAAGGAGAAGATAGGTATTCACTGGGAGGATACTAGCAGTAAAGAGTGAAAAGCGGGAGTGCTGTCACAGGGTAGGGAGAGCAGATAGAGTTGTAGAGAGGCAGGTCTGCAAAATTGACTTGAATTGTACACTTTCACTTAATCATAATTTTTAAAAATTAACAGATTTTTTAGAAAAGGGAAGACAAGAAAGAAAAGGAGAATCCCATGAAACACAGTTCTACTCTGACACATGTGGAGTCCACTCTATGGTGACTAGTGGTTTATAAACAGAGGGCTAACAAATATTTACAATGTTATGGGGATGTTCAATCTTGATAAAGTTAAAAGTATCTAGATGAAGCAAAAAAGAAGGTGATGAAAAACACTTTTTGAGTATCAGTCAGTGGTCAACTATCCCAGCTTTTGTGATTGTATATAATTAGAGATTATTTTGATATGAATTTGATATACATTTTCTCCTCAAAATTTTCTCTCACCTGTCATTTGTAGTCATGTTTCCTTCCCCATTCAATGACATTGCACACAGAGTTTTTAACTTAAATTTTCTAATTTTTATTGCAAAAGATAAAAAGGTAAATAAACCCTCTGTCTTTTGAGCATCTTCTGGGGGTGAAATAATCAAGACATTTCAAACAGTGAATCTGAGGGCAAAGTGAGTAAAGGCCTGCCTTGCTAGTCCATCTGTAAAATAATTTCATGAGTGGTATGACTGTAGAGCTTATGAAATAAAAATTGCTGTATTTGGCTAAAAAAAAAAAAGACAAATTACTCATTCCACAAGTTTCATGTCTACATGCAAATGGTTCCAGACATTTTGGCAACATATCCACACCTAAACAAACTACACATTGTCAAAACTCACACACTAAAATTACAGAGCTTAGGAGAAGATAGGGTCAGGTGGATCACTCAAAACTTACAGGGTGCTATAACCAGAGTGCTAGCAAAAATAGTAATTGGTTCCTGGGGAGAGAACTTGGACAGACCAGACAGCACAACCTAGCTGGAGGATGCCCTGTTACTATTGAAAATGCACAGAAGCAACCACAGCTTTAAAATGTTGACAAAACTAGCTACAGCCAAGCTAGGGGTGCTGAGCAGGGCCATCAGGGGCAGGGGAGCTTTGAGCCAGTTGGGCTGCCATTAAAATGGAGGAGGAAGAAGAGCAGCCTGACCTCACCTAGAGCCACCCTCTCCGGGGAAGGAGCCCCAGAAACAGGCATTAGTTCCAGTTGTCTTAAAAGACAGCCAAAATGTTCTTCCTGCCTGAGCAGCAGCTGAGTTGACAGCATTCTCCTTATGTGGTGTCTTAGACTGGGTTTTCTAGGGAAGCACGTGTAGGTACAAGGAAAGATTTATGAGAGAGAGAGAGAGATACAGATATAGGAAACAGCTCACGTGATCACAGAAGCTGAATGTCCCAAGTCCTGGCACAAGCCTCATGTGGCCATGGAAGCTGAGGAACACAAAGTCAGCAGGTCATAGACCAGCATTCTAGATCACCGGTTGTGTAGGTCAGTGGATCCCAGACTGGTGGCTAGATGAAGCGACAGAGGCTGGCAAACCCAGGATCGGCAGGTCAGGGAGCAGGATTCTCAAGTGCCAACTGTAAGGACTGATGAGTCCAACAGCTGCTAGTTCAAGTCCTGGAACCAGACGCCGGAAGAAGAGAGCAGGAGCTCCTGGCTACGTGAGCAGACCAGCAGTAGTAGTGGAAGATCAGGAGATGAGAGCCGAGGGGCGGGAAGCCACCACAAACCCCACCCTGCCACTTAATAGGGCAGCCAAATATGGAGTAGCTAAGTTGACATAATCCTGACCACCACCTGTGGTGACAGTTATAATTCCACTTTGTGCAAATGTTCAAAAACTGAGGTGCCTGGCATGCCTACCGTGCTGGCTCAGGTGTAAGCTCCGCTCCGTTTTGTCACTTCTGCTTCTGCATTCCTGAGAATATAACCTTGACTCCTGACATGAGTCGGATCCGACTCAATGGCACTTGGCTTTGGCTTTGGCTTTGGCCTCACATGCATATGGCCCTGGGACCCTGGCTAGGTGAAACAACAAACTGACTTTTTCCCATTCATATGCATAAGGCCTTAGCCCTCTTTGGTTGAGTGGACTCAATAGAACTTGGCTCCCCGTCTATCATCTTGTGACCCTCTTGCAAACCAGGACTGGGCAACATGTTTTTCTGTTACACATAAGGTCACTATGAGTCAGAGACAACTCAACAGCAACTGACACCACCGTATCCCATTATACACACATCACAGTTTTTCTCTGAGCATTAATGTGCAAGAGTAGTGATGGGCCCATCTGTGATGGAATTGATGCTGATAGACAGTCCATTTCAGAATGTCTGGCTCGGGTTTGGCTGGCTCATTTGTCAGTGGGTAATGTCTATACCCCTACCCCTCTGTGTACTGAAAGACAACTTGTAAAAGTATTTTAAGATATCTTCCTTACCCACTAGCAACTAATATTCTCAGAGGTGTGGCAAAAGATATATCAGTTGAGTGACAATACTAGGAGAAATATGGTATCTTTGCTGAGATGCATGATAAAAACATACAGGACTCCAAGCATTTCATCAACACAATTACTATGAACTTCACGAAAATCTTAAGGAAGAAACTTAACCACTCTTTGCTACAGCTGGGCAGAAATGTTCCTTACCTACTGTAATGGATTGTTCTAGGCACTGAAATCTTAGAAAAATAATTGTTACATAAGCCTAAAATCGGATCCGACTAGACGGCACTTGACTTGGCTTGGCTAAAATAATGTTATTGTTAATACCCAGATAGTCCTTCCCATGGGTAAAGGGGTTAAACATAGACTTATCAACTATTTTTTGAGTGAAGATACCAATTGTATATAAGCTCATTTATGGGAACAAGTTCTAACGAAGATTCCTTTTCTAACTATGCGTCTTATTCACCAAGTGCTGCTTTAACAGAAATACCACAAGTGGATGACTTTAACAAAGAGCAATTTTTTTCTGTCACAATCAAGTAGGCTACAAGTACAAAGTCAGGGAATCAGCTCTGGAGGAAGGCTTTCTCTGTTGACTCTGGAGGTAGGTCCTTATTGTCAATCTTCCCCTGAGGCACAGGGACCCGGGTTCCTTTCCACAGGATGTGTGTTCTTCTCCAGGAGCTGCTTCTAAGTGGTAAAAGGTCCCAACTCTCTGCTTGTTTCCCTTTCCTTTATATCCCAAAAGATTGCCTAAAGGCACAGTACAATCTTATACATAGAGTCCTGCCATACCAAAACAACTGCCATCCTTTCTCTCATTAACATCGCAGAGGCAGGGTTTACAGCATGTAGAATTACCGTGTAATACTTGGAATAATGGCCCAGCCAAATTACTACACACATTTTCGGGGGGGGGGACATAATTTAATCTGTAACACTATACAACTAATATGTGCATAGACATGCAATTCTTCTCTTTACATTTAAGGCTAAAACTTACCTGTTACAAAACAATTTTAAATAAAAGGTGGTGAAATTATACAAAGTATTATTTTGAATGATAGCAGTATTGTGGTAAGATTAGAGTTCCTGTGAGCAATCCAGGTGGCACAGTGGTTAAGAGGTCAGGCTGCTAACCAAAAGGTTGGCTGTCCAAATCTACCAGGACTCCCTGGAAAGTCGATGGGGTAGTTCTACCCCATCCTGTAGGGTAGCTATGAGTTAGAATAGACTTGACAGGAATGGATTTGGGTTTTGCTTCTTTTTTTTTGGTTTAGAGCCCCTGAGTAGAGCAAACAGTTAAGCACTCAGCTACAGCCTGAAAAGTAGGTGGTTTGAATCCACCTAGGGACACCTCAGAAGAAAGACCAGGTAACTCACTTCAGAAAGGTCACAACCGTTGACAACCTTATGGAGCACAGTTTTACTCTAAAGTACATGAGGTCACCATGAATAAGAATCAGCTCAAGGCAACTGGTTTGGTTTTTTGGTTCACAGTGGTATGCACAGCATAAGCTAACTAAGCTTTCAGATCACTCCCAAGGCTGGTTTCCATGAATTTAGTAGACCTGTGTGTAAATAAAGGAATCCTGGTGGTGCAGTGGTTAAGAACTCAGCTGCTAACCAAAAGGTCATAGTTTTGAACACACTAGCCACTCCACAGAATAAAGATGTGGCAGTCTGCTTCTTGAAGACTACAGCCTTGGAAATCCTATGGCAAAGTCTGACTCTGTCCTATAGGATCATCATGAGTTGGAATCAACTCAACAGCAGTAAGTTTGGTTTTGGGGCTTGGTGAGTAGATAGGGTTCCAATCCTTAAAATATTAACTTTACAATCTAGGAGAAAAGGGTATAAGTGCAATATTTCACCAATGGTTATGTGAAGTCCACCCTAAAAGTGGCATCTTGCTCATATGTGTAAGATAACATTAAAGGAGAAAATGTGCCCATGGGAAGCATTATCCCCATAAAGCCAGTTTAGAGGAGTCTTGATGGGGAATTAGGCCTTCTAAGGCCAGACATGAGTGTCCTCATGTGGTCTGCTGGTTTGCTACAGTTTGTTGAGTCATCATTATGAAAGTTCCTGGCATATAGCCACTATTGTCCACTACCACTATAAAACCTTTGCGCTCCCACTGCAAGGCACAGAAATCTCTTATAATCCTACAGCCACTCAAGATTGCCTCATCTGTGAGTCTCCTAAAAAAAACTCCTTCACCACCATACTGGAACTGGCTACTTCTTTTTTCAGTCTCTTGTCATCCCCCATTTTTGGAGTTAAGTTTCACAATGATGCAAAAGAGGAATATAAATTATTTCTACCAAATAGTTTATGACGAACAACTTGTCACCTACTACTGAGACGGGAGTTTCTACAAGAAGTCTGCATTGACAGAGAAGCACCTAAAATAACTTACACTCACTAACCAACCCGAAGAGTAATGCTATTCAGCTGTATGTGTCTCCTCCTAATGGAGTAAGTTTTGTTCTTTATGCAGTGATTATGGGGTAAACATGGGATAAACTTGGATGAAAGATCCAGGTGGGGAGCAGCAGACTGGACAAGGATCAAAGGTCAGGAACATTTTGTCAACAAGTAGAGAAACACCTAGACCTGGACAAACAGCAGCTGAGAATGCTAGAACCAAGGGGTTTGCAAGAAAAGCAACAAATCTCAGCCCATAGCCAGCAGGTTGTATCAGACTGTATTCTTTGTTAAGCATTAGCCAAAAGCAACCTGGGTTCAGTCTCCAGCCAACACCCTGAAGTCCCCATAAATAAACAATATATATATGTCTTGATCCATGGTTCAAGAGTTTTTCTTTGGTTTCTTGAAGACACAACTGACCTTGAATCCAGATAGCACAGAGTTTTTAAATAATAACACCATACACTCAATTCTTACTCACAGTAACACTACAGGGCAAAGAAGAACTGCCACATAAGGTTTCCAAGGCTGTAATCCTTACAGAAGCAGATTGCCTCATCTTTCTACCTCAGACTATCTGATGGATTTGAACTGGCAGCCTAGTGGGTAAGTGCTACAGCTGCTAACCAAAAGGTCAGCAGTTCAAATCCACCAGGTACTCATTGGAAACTCTATGGAACAGTTCTACTCTGATATAAGGTCAATACAAGCCTGAATCAATTTAACAGCAGTGAGTGTATTTTGGGGGGGTTGGGGGAGGAGGTGTTCAATTCCCAAAACAGAAAAACTTACCCACTTTTGTCTATTCGCATGTCAGCTCTCCACCCAGTGATGGAGAATTCACCATGCATGAGGCAGTTAATGAGCTACAGGTCATCTGGAGTGCCAAATTGGAGCACAAGGCCTGTTTCAGCTGATTGCACATAACCTGTGGCTATTTATTCTCAAGGAAGTTCTGAGGAGAAAAACAACTTCAGAAAATGGGCTAGATGAGGAGTTGACCCAAGGAGAGAATGATTTTAAGAAAAGGGGTCTAGGCCTGCCTTTGCAGACACAATTTACAGGATCAAGAGGAGTGAACAGCGTACGTGTATTTTAGATAGATGACTCCAGCGACGACACCTTGCTCATTTGTGCTGAACTGAATTAAATCGTGATGGGTTGCAAGAAGGAAAGTCTGGTGGTTGGCCAGGAATTAGTTGGGAGGCAAACACACGGGAGCAGGCAAGGAATAATAAAGTCCTCATTGAGGTGGGGGCAGTAGGATGTAAAATACACAAAAATTTTCTCTGATAATTAACACAGTGTAAAATAGTAAAACCCCTGAATCTGTTTTAAAAAAGAAAAAAGCAAAGAGTTTTATTGACAGTGATAACAGTTTTTGAATTGGGGAAACGCAGGCAAAGATGAACGGACCAAGTGCTCCAGGTAAGCCTTTTATATGATAAGATGGGAAAAGCAAATTCTTGAGAGAGAGCATGACTACAAGTAACATGGGAAAATGTAGAGACTGTCAACACCATAATCTCTCTTAACATCAGCAAACTCCTCCTGAAACAACCACGTTCTCATTCCCACCCTTATTTGCTAAGAGAGGATAGAGTTTAAGGAAGTCATAGGTGACATTCTCAGGAATGCAGAGGCCAACTCTGGTCAAGTCAAAAAATCTGATTCAAAATAGAGTCTGCATTACAGATATCAATATGGAGCTGGATTCAAACCAGGGTTAACTATCCTACTGCAGCCAGGTCCTTCAATTTGGAAAACTCCTACACAGCAGAAAAGAGACAATGTGAAAGACAACATGAAATAAAGGCAGAGTGAGTTAGTTGTTGTTAGAGGACATCAGATCGTTCTACATACAACAAAATAAAATGCTACTTGGTCCTGGGCCTTCCCCCAACAGCAGGTATGTCTGAGTTCATTACTGCAGCCATTGTGTCAACCCATCTCAATGAAAGAATTCCTCCTTTTCACTCACCCTATATTTTATGGAATGTGATGAGTTCAGAAGTCCTTCTATCCAATTATTTGGATTTTTTTTATTTACAGAGTTAAACTGCTCCATAGGGTTTTCCTGGCTGTAATCTGTCATGAGCACGCAGACAGTGTTGGCAGTCCCAAAAGGAAAATAAGTAACTAACAAGTCTTGGGGTCAGTAATAAGCTTTATTTAATCAAATCACACATTTAGAATTAAACAGGGAGGAAGGAAGGTGTTAGCCCCAGAACACCAAAGCACTCTTACTTACATTACTTAAGAATTCTTATCTACCTTTACATTAGTTAAGAATTCTCATTTGCATTAGTTAAGACTCTCAGAGGTTCCACTGGGTTCCACAGGGACTGCTTGGTTAATCTTAGCGTCATCACTTCCACTTCATTAAAAGTGAGTTTCACTCTAAGAAATTTAGGGATTGGCTGTGCCCTCACCATTGAGATGTCAGTAGTATCTGGCTTTTATAGAGGCATCTCAGAGGTGGAGCCAGCACAGACAGCACAGGAGGCAAAGGCATCAACAGTCACAGTCACTCAAACCAGGCCATTCAGACATCGGAAGAGTGATAAAGCGTCTGGGAGGCAGATCTGGGCGGAACAGCAGAAAAGACTCACAGCCACTGGAACTAACATTTGAGAGTAAGGCAGACAAGGTCCCAGGATCAGGTCACAGCATAGCAAAAAGGAGGACACAGACTCTCAGGGGGAGGTTGTGCCCCAGGCCTTCGAGGAGAAGGCAAACAAGGTCTCAGTAGCAGACTATGGGCACAGACCCCAAAGGGGACTACTGCACCCCAAATCCAGAGTGCTGAGTTTTTAACACAAGTTGTTGCTTGGTTCTGGTTGTTATCAGTCAGGCCACATGTCTTATCTTCTGGTACCTCCAGCTGTTGACTTCTTTCTGACTGATTACTGTTTTTATCATCTCTCTGACCAACTGCCAGGTCCACCAGACAGTTGTTTTTCTCACTTTCACTTCTTCACTACGACTTTGTGCTTTCTCACCATCTTACTTGGCTCAAGTGTTTTAATAGTTTAGCTAATTTACACTTTAGCCAATTTTAACTTATATTGATGACAAGATTCCACTTTATTATACATTCTATTTATAAATAGATATACACATCTACACATATACATGTATATTACACATATATGTATATATACACATATACATATCCTCATTTCAAAATCTTTATGGAAAAAAATTGCCAGACCTTTTTCCATGACACCTCTAGGTGGATTCAAACCAACAACCCTTTGGTTCATACCTGAAAGAAAGTTGCTAGCACTACGAATTGGAATTGATGTGAAAGCAACAGGTTTGTATAGATCCCTAGATGGTGAAAATGGTTTACTGTCAGCTACAATCCAAAAAGTTGGCAGTTTGAATCTTACCAGTGACAATAGGGAAAAAAAACCTAACAGTCTAGCTTTGTAACATCAAAGCTATCAGAAACTCTGTGGAACAGCTCTAATCCAAAACACATGAGGTCACCATGAGTTAGAATCAATTCAGTGGCAACAGGTGTTTTTTTAAAAAATATCCAATTAAAGGACCTTAAAATCAGCAAGTAGGAGGTGAAGCTAAAGCAGGGAGTAGTGAGATGCTTCCTGTGATACCTCTAACAACAAAGATCCAAAAAAACAAATGAATCAGTTACATATTCTAGGAGACCTGAACATCAAAGGGAAAGTTGAGAAATCAGACTAAGCAACAGGGAAGGGAGAGTAGGTCCAGAAGTACCCAGGACTAGCCAGACCTGACCCAGCAGGAATCCACACCTCACAGGAAGATCTGTGGTGGCCAGCATGGTGAGTGAACTGGTGGCATTTGGAGAGCATCTTCCTCAGGGAGAGACTGAGCAGCTCCAGAATCAGTGAAAAGCAACATTCAGTTGTGAGAATTAAATGGCCTGCATCTAACCAGCCACTTGCAGATCTAAAACTTTCCTTTGGCCTAAAGCTCTCTCCCTTTTCCCAGCACTACAGCCTCACTTCTCTGCACAGCACTGGGCTCCAAATTCTGCCTCACTAGCTGGGACAAAGGTAGGACACCTTATGCACACCCTGAGCCATTCTCCCAGACTCAGAGGGGTAACAGTTTAATAGATGGTGGGGGGAGTCTCTGTTCTCCCTTAAGCTTGGGAAATCAGTACAGAAACAGGTCCTTTGTGTAGTAGGGATCCATGGATGTTGAAAGCCTTTCAGTGTGACATACAGCATACAGCAATCCCTCTGTTTCACAGCACGAGCTAGCTATGCATTCAAATTAAGGAAAAGGGACAAGCCTTCCTTACAGACACACAGAGACTGCTATTGACTCCCTACCTTTCTCAGCTCATGCAGCCAGTTACCTGTGCTTACACCAATCACCTCTGACCATCTAGAACTGTAGGGGAGAGCCTACACCTCACACTTGCTGACTACCTGGGCACCTGAGCTAAACACATGTAAGAAAATTAAATGGATACTTGGGCCCACATGCCTAGTAATGGCTCTAACCACCTGAAAATGGGATGTTAGAACCTCTAAGGCACCAATAATCAAACTAGCTCACATGACCAGCTTATTTGGCTATTTCAAAACAAAACAAACAAAAAAAGAAGTTAGAACACAGTAAATGTCACAGATTGATTCATACTACCCCCACCCCCCCAAATCTGTGTAGCAATTTGGCTAGGTCGTAATTTCTGGTATTGTGTGAGATTTCCATAT
The DNA here is from genome assembly GCA_028571685.1 of Heterohyrax brucei. NCBI lineage: Eukaryota > Metazoa > Chordata > Mammalia > Hyracoidea > Procaviidae > Heterohyrax > Heterohyrax brucei. The sequence goes on along the minus strand of CM053141.1, from coordinate 16,707,050 downwards.
GCTGTAAACTCTGACTCTATGACCTTAATGAGTGAAGCTGGGCAACAGTTGAGTTGTGGGCTAGGACTCAGTCTGTAAGATTGTATGTGCCTTGAGACAATCTCTTGGGTTGTAAAGGAAAGGGAAGCAAGCAAAGAGTTTGAGAACTCACATCACCAAGAAGTAGTGCCAGCAGCAGAAGATGTCCTTTTAAAAGAACCCAGAGTCCCCAAGCCCCAGAAGCTCCCAGTCCAGCGGAAGATTGACAACAAGGACCTTCCTACAGAGGAAGAGAACTACCTGGGATTGTTGGAGACAGAATATTGGAGGTAATTCTAATACTTAGAACTCTTCAATAAATCAGGAAGGAGATCAGGAAAATGCAGCAGATTGAGCATACTACAGGAAATCCTTGACAGCAATCAGAAATTCAGCAGATTAGTAATAAAGTTACAGAAGCAGATAACAGAAAGTCAAAGAAGCAGAACTGAGAGGCAAAGGGGTGCAGAATTAGTCAGAATGAAGATATAGCAATTGACATGAACAAGTCTGAGGAAAAATCAGATAAAATAATTTTTAAAAATGAAAAAGCACTAGATCTAAATGCCACACTCTACCCAACAGCAAACAAATATATGTTCTTTTCCAGTGCATCTGGAGCATTCTCCAGAGTAGACCATATGTTGGGCCATAAAGAAAACCTTAACAAAATCTGAAGTATCAAAATATTGCAACCATAAAAGTAGAAGTCAATAACAGGAAAAAAGAAAAAACGAGGGAGAAAAATCAAACACATGGAAACTGAACAGCACCATGCTCAAAAACTGTGCTGGGTTATAGATGAAATCAAAGACAGAATAAAGACATTCACAAAAATAAATGCAAATGAAACCACACCCTAACAGAACCTTTGGGACACAGCAAAGACATGCTCAGAGGTCAATTCATTTTAGTAAATGCACACATCCAAAGAAAGAAGAAAGTGCCTAAATCAAAGCATTAACCATACAACTCAAACAAGTAGAATGAGAGTAGCAAAAGAACACCTGAGGCACAAGAAGAAAGAAAATAACAAAAATTAGAACAGAACTAAGGGAATTAGAGAACAGAGAAATTATCAGAAGAATGAATGAGACCAAAAGCTGGTTCTTTGAAAAGATCAACAAAATCAACAAACCATTGGTAAAACTGACAAAATAAAAACATAAGAGGAAGCAAATAACTCAAATAAAAAATGAGGTGGGCAATGTTTCAACAGACCCAATTAAGATTTTAAAAATTGTGACAGAATAGTACCAAAAAATTGTACTCTAACACATTTGAAAACCTAGAGAAAATGGACAGATTTCTAGAAACATGATTCTTACCTACACTAACACAAACAGTAGTAGAAGAATTAGATAAACCTATAACAAAAGAAGAGATTAAAAAGATAATTTGAAAAAAACTCCCAACCCCCCAAAAAAATCCCTGGCACCAATGGCTTCACTGGAGAATTCTACCAAACTTTCAGGAAGCATTAATACCACTGTTACTAAAGGTATTTCAGAGCATAGAGAAGGATGGAATAGTGCCAAATTCAGTCTATGAAGCCGACATAACGCTGACACCAAATCAGGCAAAGACACCATAAAAAAAAGGAAAATTATAGACCAATATCTCTCATGAACTTAGATACAAAAATCTTCAACAAAATTCTAGCCCACAGAATTGCAACAACATGTGGAAAAAATAATTCACTGTGACCAAGTAGGATGCACAATAGGGATGCAGGAATGGTTCAACATTAGAAAAACAATCACTGTAATCAATCACATAAACAAAACAAAAGGCGAGAACCACTTGATTTTATCAATTGATACAGAAAAGGCATTTAACAAAGTCCAACACCCACCTGCACAACATAAGAATACAAGGGAAATTCCTCAGCATAATAAAGGGAATCTATACAAAGCCAATGGCCAACATCATCCTGAATAGAGACAGTCTGAATACATTTCCCTGAGAACAGGAACTAGACAAGGAGATCCTTTGTTATCACTTTTATTCAACATGGTGTTGGAGGTTCTATCCAGAGCAATCAACCTAGATAAAGAAATAAAGGACACCCAAACTGGTAAGAAAGAAGTAAAATTATCTCTATTTGCAGATGATATGATCTCATACACACACAAAAAAAAAATCCCTAAAGAATCCACAAAAAAAACTACTGGAACTAATAAAAGAGTTCAGCAAAGCATCAGGCTACAAGATAAACATACAAAAACCAGTTAGATTCTTCTATCACCAACAAAGAGAATGTCAAAGAGAAAATCACCAAAGCAACACCATTTAAAATAGCCCCCTCGAAAGATAAAATACTTAGGAATAAAACTAACCAGAGATATAAAAGACCTATACAAAGAAAAATACAAGACATTACTGTAAGAAATCAAAAGAGGCCTAAGTAGAGAAACTGAACTTGTTCATGCATAGGAAGGCTTCACACTGTGTAACTGTCTATCCTACCCCAAATGATGTATACATACAATGCAATCTCAATCTCAAATCCAATAGCATTTTTTAACGAGGTGGAGAAACAAACCACCAACTTTATATGTAAAGGGAAGAAGGCATTGATAAATAAAGGATTACTGAAAAAGAACAAAGTGGGAGGTCTCAACCTATTGTGAAACAGCTTGGTGCTGGTACAACAACAGATATATAGATCAATGGAACAGAAATGAGAATTGAGACATAAAATTAACCACCTACGAGAAGCTGATATTTGAGAAAACCTAAAGACCATAAACTGTGGAAAAGACAGTCTCTTTAACAAATGGTGTTGGTGTAACTGGATATCCATTCACAAAAATTTGAAACAAGACCCATATCTCTGACCATACATAAAAACTGTCTCAAAATGGATTGAATGCCTAAGTGTAAAATCTAAAATGATAAAGATCATGGAAGAAAAAATAGGGACAACACTGAAAGCCTGAATACAAGGCATAAACAGAATATAAAATATTACGAATAATGCACAAACACCATAAGAGAAAATAGATAACTGGAAACTTCTAAAAATCAAACACTTAGGTTCATCCAAAGACTTCACCAAAAATATAAAAAGACAACCTACAGGCTGGGATAAAAAAATTCACTTATGACAAATCTTATCAATGTCTAATTTCTAAAATTTACAAGATAGTTTCATGGATTCAACTATGTTCCTCCAGGAATCTGTGTAACAATTTAGCTAAGCACTGATTCCTGGTATTGTGTGATGTCCTCCATGATGCTAATGAGGGTGGATGGGTGGCAGTTGTGGTGGATGGGCAGGACTCAATGTGCAAGACTGTTTGGGGCCTTGATGCAGCCTCTGAGGTACAAGAGAAAGAAGCTAGCAGAGAGACTTGGGAACGTCATACCGTCAAGAAAGCAGCACCAGCAGTAGAGCTCATCCTTCAGACCTGAGGTTCCTGGGCCAAGATGCTCTCTGACCAAAAACCAATGCAATACAAGGACCTTTCCACCACAGCCAACAAAAAGGGAAAGCCTTTCCCCTAGACCAGACACCCTGAACTCGAATTTGTAGCCTACTGGCCTGTGTAAAAATAAATTTTCCTCACTAAAGCCATCCACTTGTGGTATCTCTGTTAAAGCAGCACTAGCTAAGACAATAGTATAAAACCTCAACAAAAATAGCACAAGAAATCCAATAAAAAAACGAGCAAATAATAGTCACTTCATCAAAGAAGACATTCAAGCAGCTGACAGATACATGAGAAAATGCTTGTGATCGTTAGCCATCAGAGAAACACAAATTAAAACTATATTGAAATACCACCTCGCCCCAACAAGGTTGGCATTAATCCAAAAAACACAAAATAATAAATGCTGGAGAGGCTATGGAGAGACTGGAACACTTATGCACTATTGGTGGAATTGTAAAATGGTGCAACCATTTTGGAAATGGATTTAGTGCTTTCTTAAGAAGCTAGAAATAAAAGTATCTCATGATCCAAGCAATCCCACTTCTAGGGATATATCCTAGAGAAATAACAGCTGCCACACAGAAAGATAAATGCACACCAGTGTTCATTGCAATACTGTTCACAATAGCAAAAACATGGCATCAAACTAGGTGCCCATCAATGAAAGAATGGATAAACAAACTATGGTATATTCATACAATGGAATATTACGCAATGCTTAAAGGACAATGGCGAATTTGGGAAACATCTTAAAACATGGAAGAATTTGGAAGGCATTATGCTGAGTGAAATTAGTCAATTGCAAAATGACGAATATTGCAGAGACCACTATCATAAAGACTCAAGAAAACATTCTTTGACAGTTACAAAGGGAGGTAGAAAGGAGAAGAATATTCACTAATTAGATAATAGACAAGAATTATTTTTAGAAGAAGGGGAAGAGAACACACAATAGAGGAGAAGTTAACACAAAAGGACTAATCCCAAAACTTACGAGTATTATAAATAAGACCAAACACTTTGAGGATTAGAGTAGCAGGGGCAGGGGTTTGGGGCCGTAGTTTCAGGGAACATCTAGGTCAACTGGCATAAGCAAGTTTATGAAAATGCTCTGCATCCCGCTTTGGTGAGTGGCATCTGGGGTCTTAAAAGCAAACAAGTGACTATCAAAGAAGCATCAGTTGGTCTCAGCCCACTTGTGGCAAAGAGGAAAGAAGAACATCAAATACACGAGGAAAACGTGAGCTCAGGAGGCAGAAAGAGTCATCTGTCCAGAGACCACATCAACGTGAGACCAGAACTAGCCAGTGTCTAGCCACCATCAACGACTGCCCTTACAGCAAAAGTTCCTGATGCAGTGAAAGAAATGTGGGGTGCAGACGCCGAACTCTAGTAAATAAAGACCAGACTTGATGGTCTGACAGGCTAAAGGGTCCTCAGAGGACATAGCCCCCTGACTGTCTCTTATTCAGAACTGAAACCCTTTCCAGAAGGCACCTCAGACAAAGACTAAATTGGTATATAAAACTTACAACGATCCTGGTGAAGACTGCTTCTTGGCTTGGGCAGATACAGGAGACTATCTGGAGAGTTCCTGTCTGGAGATGAGATGAGATGAGAAGACAGAAGGGAGACAGCAGTTGGTTGGATGGACATGAGAAATACGAGTTGGAGAGGACGAGTGTGCCGTCTTGGTGTGGGGAAAGCAGCTAGGGTCACATGGCAAACTGTGTCTAAGTTTTTGTGTGAGACATTGACTGGAATTGAAAACTTTCACTTAAAACCCAATGAAAAAATAAAAATTAAAAAAAAAAAGACCTTTGGGTGTTGTCACTGAACTTTGAATGTCACAGAATTTTCAAGTATCACAAAATACTGTTTTTCTTTTGTTTTTTGTTTTTTTTTAATGCTTCGCATATGTAAAAATTATGCTTAGCTCACAGGTCATACAAAACAGGCAACAAGTGGAATTTGGCTGACCTCTGCTTTGGTCCCACATGCACTGATGTGCTTACAGACTGACCACGCAGGACAGGCACTAAACACCAAAAACACCAAACCCACCACCATTGCTGAGGCAATGAACAGAACTGAACTGAACCACCGCACTGGATTGCCAAGGGGCAGCTGGTGGATTCCAACTGCTGACCTTTTGGCTAGCAGCTGAGCTCCTAACCACTGCACCACCAAGCCTCCAACAGAGGTAACAGTTGCTCTTTCCTTGTTATTGAGTGTTTACTGCCAGTCACTTGGTAAAACACCTAACTGCATTAGTATCTTTTAATCTTCACAAAATCTTTTATGTTAGGTGCTGCCAAATTTTGTCTACATTCAAAAATACTCTATTTTTCATGCTAGTGTTTCAGGGAATTAGAAATCCTACTAGGCAGTTCTACTTTGCCCAATAGGATTGTTACGAATTAGAACCATTTTTTATTGCGATGCCTCTGGCTGGCTTGGTTTGATTTTAATTAGTTCTATTACCTATTAGTACTATCATCCATTAGTGCTATCATTTGACTTTCCAAGGATTAACTTGGTTTTAGTTTGTGGGCACTATATCCCCAGTTAGAAGGTCTACATCTTCTATTCCTTTTTAAGAAAAGTCCCCTCTAGTGTTTGGTAAAAAGCAGCAAATTCACGACATATGTCCATAGCATGGATTCACTGGGGAATGCGAGTCATGAAAACCCTGCTCTCGGCTCCAGGGCAGGAGCTAGTCTTTCTCAGGCTGTCTAAACTGAGTACCCAGCTCCTTTTCTAAATATGTTTCTGATCATTTTCCCAAGACAAATTTGTAGGAAGAGGAATAAATTTTGCAGGTTTTATGAGCTCAAATTTGCCAGATTGTTAGATCAATTTGTACTCCTTTCAGGTGGCTAAGGTACACCTGACCTAAGCCATTGTATTATCATTTACTCCAGAGGCCTAAGAACCTGGACAAGGACGAAGGAAACCCTAAGAAGAATTGATGCCTTTGAATTACAGCACTGGCGAAGAATACTGAATATACTACGGACTGCCAGGAAAAGGAACAAATCCATCTGGGAGGAAGTGCAACCAGAATGCTCCTTGGCAACGATGGAGAGACTTTGTCTCACAGGCTTTGGGCCAATCCTTGGAGAAAGACATCATATTTGGGAACATACAGGGTCAGTAGGAAAGAGGAAGACCCTCAGCGAGATGCAGAGACACAGAGGCTGCAACAAGCGTATCTACTAAAGGCCAGTTTGAAACAGACATACTAGTTGTGGGAATGCCTTGGGATCAGGTAGTGTTTAATTCAGTTGTACGTGAGGTCGCTATGAGCTTGGAACCAACTCAACAGCACCTAACAACAGTGGAAAATAGCAGAGTTTTCTTTTTCTGGCATCTTTCTGCCTTGTCCAGGTTCCAGTTTTTTCAGGTTTTATTGTACCTTTGACTTTGCAAACCTAATGATGTTTTCTGATTATGGAAGTACTCCATTGTAGCATCATTTATGATAGCTAAAATGTGGAAACAGCCTCAATGTCTGTGAGTAAGGGGTGGATGGATTCGTCGGTGTCTTTGTAGGACGGACTATTCCGCAGCAGTCAAAATGAATAGATTGGTTCTTTAGACAGCCACACGAACGGCTCTCAGAAACCTTAAGTTTAATCAAAAAATGAAGTCTCACTACGACAAAATTTAAGTCAATTTTGAAGAACACAGAGAGTAACACAGTATGATGGTTTTGAAAACAGAAATTTGTAGAAATGCATACAAAGGCGGACTAGATAGATGCATACCCAGGAAGAAAAGCCAGGATTGGGAGCAAAGGGAGTTCCAATTCAGTATTTTAGCCTTTTATTAAACATCTGAAGCATGAACAATAGTTAATTCTAGGTGGCTGCCCATTATTTTCCTGTAATTTCCTCTGTTTTTAAAAAAATTTTCATGTTCATTGTAGAAAATTTTGAAAATGAGAAAGTATTTTCAAAAGCATCTAGTATTCAGACATAATCAGTACCATCATTTTGGTCGATTACCATATGTGTGTAGGTGTATTTGAAATGGTACCATACATACAATTTTGTAAAATGCTTTTTAAATTTAATGTGCTGTGTTTTCTTGTGTCATTATTCTTTAAAAGCATGATTATCTGTGGCTGCAAAATAGTTCAACTTATGCTCATGCCAAAATATATTCAATCATTTTCCTATAGCTGGATATGTTAACTAATTCCAACTTTTTGCCATTAAAAATAATGGGGCCGAGAACACTGTACATTATCAATTACTTCCCTCAGGTAAATGTCTAGAAATAGAAATATGGGTTCCAAATGTATGGGCATTTTTAAGGCTATTAATATACATTTTCAAATAGGTTTCCTGAAAGATAGCACCGATTTACATTTCAACTCATGACATATAGACTTGGTTGTGGTTGTTAGGTGTTGTTGAGTCAGTTCTAACTCACAGCAACCCTATGCAGAACAGAATGAAACACTATCCAGTCCTGGGTCATTCTTACAATCACTGTTATGCTGACTATAAGGTCCTTTAGTTGGATATCAGAACTCTTGAACTCACCCTACTTTTATTGCAAACTTATTTTTCCTAGTCCTCTAGGATTATTTCATGTAGATTTCTTTTAGCAGTAGTTCAAACCTCAGGAAGGGAGTGATTTATGTCTGGAAGATAGGCATAATGGGTGATTTCCATAATATTTGCTCCTGTGGGAACTTCAGAGCCAACCTGCACTGAAGAATGCAGTTCAGAGTCACTTGTAGTCATTTTGTTGATGACCAGTCCTATTACTGCTCACTGTCTCCTACTGTATGGTGGCTAGCACATATCCTGCAGTCCTACTTCCTAAAGGAAAGACAGCCTAGCTATTGTGCAGTTGTTGCTGTCTCATAGCCACAGAAAGGCAAGGACAGAACTCTTCACTGAAACACAGATTCCCCATAAGGGGCTGTCCCTTTCTGAGTATAATAGCCTAGCCCTGATGTTCACTGACTGGCAAAAATTCCTCCCCTATGGGATCACCTTCTGTTTACCTGAAATTGATTCCAGTCAAGGAGATACTGATGAGTGCATATGATTGAGTAGATGGACTCATGATTTAGTCCTGGCCTACTAACTTACATGTAACATGTGTTTTGGAGTCCCTAGATAGTGCAAATACCTGTTTTAACCAATGCAAGTAGCTACTGTACACATGGACCTCACCAGACGGAATACACAGGCACCAATTGACTATATCTGTGGAAAAAGGTGACAGAAAATCTCCATATCAGCAGTGAGAACAAGACCAGGTTCTGACTGCAGCACAGATCATCCATCAATTGCTCAAACACAAATTGAAGCTGAAACTAAAGAAAATTAGAACAACTCCATGAAAGCCAAAGTATGACCTTGAATATATCCCTTCTGAGTTTAAAGACCATCTCAAGAACAGATTTGATATGTTGATTGCTAATGACCAAAGATTAGACAAATTATAGAATGACATCAAAGACATTATCCAAAGAGAATAAAAGGTCATTAAAAAGACAAGAAAGAAAGAGAAGACCAAACTGGGTGTTAGAAGACACTCTCAAATTTGCTCTCCAACATCAAGCAGCTAAAGTAAAAAGAAGGAATGACAAAGTAAAAGACCTAAACAGAAGATTTCAAAGGGCAGCTCTAGAAGACAAAAGGAAGTATTATAATGATATGTGCAAACAGCTGGAAATGGAAAACCAGAAGTGAAGAACAAGTTCTGCGTTTCTTAAGCTGGAAGAACTAAAGAAAAAATTCAAGCCTCAGGTTGTAATAGTGAAGGATTCTACAGGGAAAATATTAAACAACTCAGGGAGCATCAAAAGAAGATGGAAGGAATACACAGAATCATTATACCAGAAAGAATTGGTGAGCATTCAGCCATTTTTATGATCAGGAATCTATGGTACTAAAGGAGAAGTCAAAGCTTCATTGAAGGCACTGGCAAAAAACAAGGCTACAGGAAATGATGGCACATCAATTGAGATATTTCAACAAAAAATGCAGTGCTGAAAGTGCTCACTTGCCTATGCCAAAAAGTTTGGAGGACAGCTATCTGGCCAACTTACTGGAAGAGATCCATGTTTACACCCATTCCAAAGAAAGATGATCCAACAAATGTGGAAATTACCCAGCAATATCATTAATATCACACTAAAGTAAAATTTTACTCAAGATCATTCAAAAGGGACTGCATATATTGACAAGGAACTGCCAGAAATTCAAGCTGGGTTCCGAAGAAAACATGGAACCAGGGATATCATCACTGATGTCAGATGGATCTCGGCTGAAAGCAGACAGTATCAGAAAGATGTTTACCTGTGTTTCACTGACTATGCAAAAGCATTTGACTGTGTGGATCATAACAAATTATGACTAACACTGAGGAGAATGGGAACTCCAGAACACATAAGTGTGCTGCAGGGAATCTGTATATGGATCAAGAAGCAGTTGTGCAAGCAGAACAAGGGGGTATTGCATGGTTTAAAGTTATGAAAGGTGTGTGTCAGGGTTGTATCCTTTCACCATATCTTTTCAATCTGTAGGCCAAGCAAATAATCTGAAAAGCTGGATTATATGAAGAAGATCAAGGCACCAGGATTGGAAGACAACTCATCAACAACCTGCATTATACAGACAACACCACTTTATTTGCTGGAAGTGAAGAAGAAGGTTTGAAGGACTTACTGATGAAGATCAAGGACCACAGCCTTCAGTATGGATTACACCTCAACATCATAACTGGGCCAGTAAGCAACATCATCATAAATGGAGAAGGGATTGAGGTTGTGAAGGATTTCGTTTTACTTGGATCCACAATCAACACCCATGGAAGCAGCAATCAAGAAATCAAAAGATGCATCGCATTGGGAAAATCTGCTGTAAAAGATCTTTTTAAAGTATTGAAGAGTAAAGATATCACCTTGAAGACAAAGCATGTCTGACCCAAGCTATGGTATTTTGAATCACATCATATGCATGGAAAGCTGGACAATGACCAAAGAAGACAGAAGAAGAATTGATGCCTTTAAATTGTGGTGTTGAAGAAGAATATTGAAAGTGCTGTGGACCACCAAAGGAACAAATAGATTTGTTTTAGAAGAAGTACAACCAGAGTGGTCTTGGAAGAAAAGGTGGCAAGACTGTGTCTTACATACTTTGGACATGTTGTCAGGAGGGATCAGTCCCTGGAGAAGGACTCACGCTTGGTAGAGTGGAGGGTCAGTAAAAAAGAGGAAGACCCTCCATGAGATGGACTGACACAGTGGCCACAAGAATGGGCTTAAGCATAAAAACAATTGTGGACATGGCACAAGACCGGGCAGTGTTTCATTCTGTTGTTCATAGGGCTGCTAAGTCAGAACTGACTCAATAGCACCTAACAACAACAATAATAACAAGATAGTGCAACAGTTAACACACTCAACTGCTAACCCAAAAGTTGCAAGTTCAGATCCAACCAGAGACACCTTGAAACATCAAGGCCTGGTATCAACTTCTGAAAAAATGGCCACTGAAAAACCTTATGGAGCACAGTTCTTATCTCACACACAAAGGCTGCCATGAGTCAAGACAGACTGGACAGCAACCTTTCTTTCTGTTCTAACATATATTTGATATAGCACACTGTTGAGGAGAGGGTGGCCGGAAGCAGGGTCTAGTGAAGTTTATTGGAAGAGAAAAGAGAGTGCGGTCCGAACCAAGAGTGGCTCAGCCTGCCTCTCCCTAGTAGGGCAGGGCTTTTTTTACAGTTTTTAAGTTTCAGTGAGGCGGTGTGGGGTTAGGGGGGTGATGGTTTGATAAGGAAATAAAGAGGGGTAGCAAGAAAGTCTTGTTAGGGGACTTATGACCTGAATAAGGAAGAGGTATTAATTAGAAGAGGAAGGGCTAAGGTTTGTTTTATGGTCAAGATTCTGACAAGGGAAGAGCTTTCAATTAGGAGGGTGGGGAAGACAGGCATAAAGCTATTTCTGGTTATAGCAGGTGGAGCCTACCAGGCTGTATTCAGCTAATGGCAGGTCTGATCATTAGATAAGACCACCTCCCTGAATTTCAGGGACAGAGCCTTCTCAGTCACCTCTCTGACATTAAGGGACAGAGTTCCCTCACAAACATATTTCCTTCAGAGTATCTGTAGAGATAAGCTTCCATTATTTTGAAAGACTTGTGACACTATACTGCTTCTAAACTTAAATTTATGTGAAGTAGGAATTACTTGTAAACCCAAGTACTACCATAAGATGTCCATCCTCCAATTTTTTTAAATTAATTAGTTTATTTATTACAGACAGTGAATAACATTTCTAACACCTATCGATTATCCACGATAAATCCTCACCCCCCTACCCTTGTAGCCAACAAAGTTATTTTCTTCTGTAGATAATTCTGTTTTTAAATCCTTATAACAGGGCTCTCATACAATATTTGTCCTTTTGACACTGACTGATTTCACTTAGCATATCTTCCTATTGAAACTATGTTATAAGATGTTTTCTACACTCTACATTGTTTTTTATCATAGCACAATGTTCTATCAAGTATACATACTGTAGTTTGTTTATACATTCATCTGTTAATGAGTATCTGGGTTGATTCCATCTTTTGGCTACTGTAGACTGTGCTGCAATAAACATTTGTATACATATATCTGTTCATGTGACAGGCTTTGTTTCTGAAGGATAAATTCCAAGAAGTGGAGTTACAGGATCAAATGATAAATCTATTTCCAATTTCTAAGGTAAGAAAGTAGCTGCATCTCACTACTCTTAGAAGTAATCACATCCTGGCCAGAATCCACAAGCCTGCGGGATCTTGTTCCTCAGAAGCTCTACCTTCATGCTCGCTTCCTTCAACTTCTTTCAGGTCCTCAAACACATGTTCCCTATGGCCTTACGGCCTTTGCATCTGCTATTTCTTTTCCTTGGAATGCCTGGCTTCCTCTTGCAAACTGCTTCCTCCCTAAGCAATTCCCACTGCAGCAACCTACTTTGTCCACTTCTAGAATTTTTCAGATAAGCTCAGAAATTTCATCTTCAGGAAAATCATCCCTGGTGCCCACACTACTGCTGGCCTCTCTGATGTATAGAATTAACACCTTGTGTTTATACTGGTGATATTTTTTGGTAGTAATCCTATGTTTATCTGTGTCATCATTGTACCCCTCCCACTGGTGTGTGAGCTCCTTGAGAGAAGGGATAGTGTTGTTTTCTTGCTGCTGTAAATCCAGCTGCCAACACAATGCCCAGTGCACAGGTGCTGAATCAGTGTTTGTTGGATGGATAAACGGATACTGACTTAGTATGATTGATAGCTTGTTTGGGTTCCTACACTAGCTGAGTATTCTGGCATGCAGTTTCCCTGTGAGAGGGCTAGTGTTTTCTGACATCATGTAAGAGCACCACTAAGAGCTGATTCACTGGCAAGAGGTTTGGTTTGTTTGGTTTTTACTATCCAATTAAAGGACCTTACAATCAGCAAGTATCTCACACACTGCTGATGTTGTTGTTGTCAGGTGCTGCCAAGTCAGTTTTGACTCATAGCAATCCCATGCACCACAAAAAGAAACCCCCGTCCTGCCTCATCTTCACAATGGTTGTTATGCTCGAGGCCACTGTTTCTGCCACTGTGTCCATCCATCTGATTGAAGGTCTTCCTCTTTTTCACTGATCCTCTACTTTACTGAGCAGAGTGTTCTTCAGGGATTGGTCCTCCTGACAATGTCTCCAAAGTATTTGGGATAGAATTTCAACAAATTCACTTTTAAGAAGCATTCTGGCTATACTTCTTCCAAGACAGATTCATTTGTTCTTTTGACAGTTCACGGTGTAGTCAACATTCTTCATTAAGACCGCAATTCAAAGGCATCATTTCTTTGTTTCCTCATCGTCCAGCCTTCTCGTGCTTCTGAGGTGACTGAAAAATACCACAGTTTGGGTCAGGCATATCTTAGTCTCAAAGTGACACAGTATCAGTTCCTTACTAGCCAACAGCTTATGTGGTCAAAGAGCAGGATGAAATGACGTCACCTCATTGATTGTATAAAAATAAAGAAAGACAGGCCTTAACAGGCTGCTGACCTCCAAAAAAAAAGAAGTCTTTTGCAGCAGATTTGCCTAATACCATACATCATTTGATCTCTTGACTTCTGCTTCCACTGGTGTTGATTGTGGATCTATGTAAAATGAAATCCTTGACAATTTCAATCTTTTCCCTGTTTATTATGATATTGCTTATCAGTCCAGTTGTGGGGATTTTTGTTTTATGTTGAGATGTAATCCATACTGGGGGCTATAGTCTTTGATCTTCATCAGTAAGTGCTTCAAGTCCTCTCCACTCTCCGCAAGCAAGGTCATTTCATCTGCATACTGGAGGTTGTTAATAAGTCTTTCTCCAGTCCTGACACCATCTTCTTCTTCATGTAGTTCGGTTTCTCAGATTATTTATTCCGGATACAGATAGAGTAAGTATAGTGAAAGAACACAGCTGTGGTGCACATCTCTCCTGACTTTAAAATATGATGTATCCCCTTGGAAGAAAAACAAGGATTTCTGCCTTGGTCCTATTAGTAACTTGATGCTACTACCACAGAAATGCTGCAAATTGATGGTTTCAGCAAACAGAAGTTTTTGTCTCTCACAATTTAGGAGGCTAGAAGCCTGAAGTCAGGGTGTCAGCTCTAGAGAAAGGCTTTCTGTCTGTGTAGGCTCTGGTGGAAGGTCCTTGTCTCTTCGCAACCTCTGTAGACCCTGTGTTCCTTGGAGATCTCCATTTGTCTTGCCACCAATCTTCCCCTGAGACTGGGATATTCTCAGCACAGGAACCCTGGGTCCAAAGGACACACTTCTCTCCTGATTCTTCTTTCAAGGAAGTTCCCTACTAAAACAAGCAGTAGGAAAGTGGTAAGACTGTGTCCTGTCAGAGGTGGAAAACTTGTGAGACCAAGGAAACCAAGGCAGTCCTGTTAAGTTCCAGCTCTCAAATTCTCCTCCATATACATTAGAGCAAAGACCATGGAGGCATACTGCCATATCTATGAAGGAGTCACTTCTATTTCCCAGACTTGAGTTTCTCTACATCTTGACATCCTGCAGAGACTACCTGTCCTGGTGCCCTCTCTGATACTATGAAAGCCAAAGGTCCAGAAGTCCTTAACTAGGTGATACCTGTTTTTAACCAGTATCATCAATGCTTTACATGTGCATTAGAGTCATGGACTCATAGTAACTTTATAGGACAGAGTAGGGCTGTCCCATAGGCCTTCCAAGACTGTAATCTTTACAGAAGTGACTTCTGCATCTTTCTCCCATGGAGCAGCAGGTAGATTTGAACAGTCAACCTTTCAGTTAGCAACCTAGTACTTAACCACTGCTCCGTCAGGGCTCATTACATCTCGGAATGGATTGGACTTGGTGATACAGGGTGACCATATTATGTGTGCCCTTTAATGTTCTACGCATCTATAGGACGTCGTCCTGCTGATCTCTTACTGGAGGAAGGGGAATGGGTGGAGAGGAAGTGATTGTTGGGCGGATAAGACATGTATGGAGCAGAGAGGAAGAGTATGCTGTCACCAGGCAGGGACAGCAGTGGGAGCTGCATATAGGTGGGCATTGTCCCTGGAATGGCTCTTTCTAAAATCAGGGAATGTTTGAATAGTGTTCCAGGAATAGGACTATCTTATTATCTTGTTTAATCTTCACAACAACCTTATCAATGCTTTTAACCTCATGACAACCTTATGATTCAGGACCACTGTGTTGCATTTTAACAGCTGGGGGAATGTGGTACAAAGAGGTTAGGTAATGCACTCAAGGTTCCACAGGAAGTCAGAGGTAGAGCCAGGATTCAATCCCAGACAGTGTGATTCCAAAGTTCACACTCTTAACTGACTCTACAACCCTCTACATTTTCCAGTGACCCATTCCTTATCTCATTTCCTCTTTTACAACCTCACCACTCCCCTACTTCAAGGGGGAGAAAAAAGACTGCCCTCCTCCCCTAGGTCTGTTCTCAACTTCCTCTCCATAATTATAAATCACACTGGCTCCTGAGTTCATATAGCTTTGGCCTCTTAACCACCACTCTACTAAAAACCTTTATCCTTCTGGTCTTATCATTGTTGTTATACTGTCTGACCTACTCAAATCTTAACTGCCCTGGATCCCTTCTTCCTCTTCTGCCACAAATATTTTTGCCACCAAATCATCCTGGAGAAGGAAATAAAATAAAGAGGCTCAAGCCACTCTTTCTCTATTGTTACATAAAGTCTATGTAGCTAGAGCAAGGAAGAACCTTCTGAACAATAAATTAAATCAAAAATCTGCCAATGCTTTAGGAGACATTGAGTGCCATGGACATCTATCTATCAGTGGGTCACAACAATTCTCTGTAATTGTTGGTCTTATTGCTCTCTTAGTTCCTGGTTGGTACAAACAGTTAAGCTCTCAACTAGTAGCAGATAGGTGGGTGGTTTGAACCTACCCGAAGCACCTGGGAAACCCTGCGTCTGCTAATCAAAAGATTGGCAGTTCAAATCCATCAGACACTCCTTGGAAACTCTATGGAGTGGCTCTACTCTGTCCTGTGAGGGCAGTGGGTTTTGGTTAGAGGCATCTGGAAAGACAGTCTGGTGATCTGCTTCTAAAAGGTCACAGCCTTGAAAACTTGACACAGCAGTTCTACTCTGTACACATTGGGTTGCCAACCAGTGGGAGTCAACTCCATGGTGACTATCACCACTACCACAAGGTCAAGCTGGTAAATTATGTTGCTCAAACATTTTTCTTATGCATTCTGATTTCTTTTTTCTCCTTATTCTGACTCGACAGCACTTGGCTTGGCAGTGGGAGAGGTGTGTTATCAATATCTATGTGCCTTATTTATCTTTTTATTTAGTTCTACTCATTTTTTCTTCATATACTTTAAGGTTATTTTGCAATTTAGTATTGTTACACATTCTGTTGAATAGCTTATTTTGTCAGTTTAAAAAAAGAGGGGACAGAGCCAAGATGGCAGACTAAACACATGATCATTAGCTCTTAAAGAAATTCAAATCAAAACCACAATGAGATACCATCTCACCCCAACAAGGTTGACCATGATCCCAAAAACTCAAAACAACAAATGCTGGAGAGGATGTGGAGAAATTGGAACTCTCCTACACTGTTGGTCGGATTGTAAAATGGTACAACTTCTTTAGAAAACAATCTGGTGCTTCCTTGAAAAGCTGGAAATAGATATACCATTTGATCCTATAATCCCACCACTGCTTGGAATTTATCCTTCAGAATCAAAGGTTGTCACATAAACAGACACATGTACACATATAGATATACCATTTGACCCAGTAATTACACTGCTCAGAATACATCCTACATAATCAAGGCCATTCACACGAACTGATAACATGCACAAGAATGTTTATTGCAGCACAGTCCACGATAGCAAAAAGATGGAATCAACCCAGATGCCCAACAACAGAGGAATGGATAGGTAAACTATGGTATATGTACTCAATGGAACACTATGCAATGATGAAGAACAATGATGATTTTAGGATACGTCTCATAACCTGGTTTCAATTGGAGGATTTTATGTTGAGTGAAAGTAGTCAGTGACAAAAGGACAAATATTGTATGAGATCCCTACGATAAGAACTTAGAAATAGATTTATGCCTAGAAGAAAAGACTCTTTGATGGCTGCAAGGGTTGGGAGGGTGGGAAGGAGGGAAGGAGGGGGGGTAAGGTTTAGATAGTTGATAGAAATTTGGTTGGGTGAAATATGTGACAGCACACATTAGAAAGAAGATCAATATTAACTGGACTTCAACATAACATGATTACTCCTCCTATCTTAACCCAATATTACAAGGACAGAGTAGCTGGGGTGGGGGGGCTGGGAGCCATGCTCTTAGGGGAAATCGAGGCCAATTGGCACAGCTAGCTTTCTGCTAAGAGAGTCCTCTGCACCCCACGGTGGTGAGTGGCGTCTGGGGTCTTAAAAGCTGCCAAGCTGCCATCTGAGGGCATAGCAAATGGCCCCAACTCAGCAGGAACGGATGTTCACCAAGGACCAAAATGACATGGGTAAAAGAGAACCCTGAAGAGAGAAGACCCATGTGAGTGAGTGACTACAACGGTTTGTCACTGGAAGAATCAGATGGTGCCTGGCCATCACCAGTGATAGCTGTGATGGAGGTCATAAAGTTGAGTCTCACTGGCAACACAAGAATAAAAAGGGGTGCACGGTGAGGTCTCCATTAAAAGACTGCAATTGACAGCCCACAGGCCTGGGGGTTCCCCTGGGAGCCCCTGACCCTGATGCTGCCCCTGTCCATAATTCATAATAGAGGTCAATTCTAGGGAAGGAATGGATTGGACTTGGTGATACAGAGTGACCATATTATATGTGCCCTTTAAGGTTTTATGCATCTATAGGATGTCGTCCTGCTGATCTCTTACTGGAAGAAGGGGAGTGGGTGGAGAGGAAGGGATTGTTGGGAGGATAAGACATGTATGGAGCAGAGAGGAAGAGTATGCTGTCATCGGGCACGGACAGCAGTGGGAGCTGCATATAGGTGGGCTTGCAAATTTATATAGGAATGTACATTTTCACTCAATCATAATAAAAAAAGAAAAGAAAAAATACGTCCTTAACTCCAGACCCTAGTAAAGTCTAACTGGTCTGATATTGTTACAGCCCAGTATCTTCTTCTGCAACCTTTTACATTCAACTTATCTGTACCCTTTTACTTCAAGTGTGTCTTATAAACACCATGCAAGTTGCTTTTCATCCAAAATGACAATCTTTATCATTTAATTGCAGTGTTTGGTCCATGTATTAGCTTCCAAGGGCTATTGTAACAAATTCCCACAAACTGGGTGGATTAAAACAACATGAGTTTATTGTCCCATGGTGCTGAAGGCTAAAGGTCTGAAATCAAGGCCTCAGCAGGGCTACACTCCTAGTGAAGACTGCAGGACAGACTCCCTCTTTGCCACGTCTGATATTGGGGGGCTGCCGGCAACCCTTGGCATGCCTTAGTTTGTGGCAGTGTCATTCTGGTCTTTGCCATTGTCTTCACCTGACCATCTTCCCTGGGCATCTCCTCTGTCTCTGTGTCCAAATCTGCCCTGCTTATGATGACACGAGTCACTAGGTTTAGCACCCATGGCGATCATATATGACTTTGTCTTCACCTGATCACATCCGAGAGATCCTATTCCCAGGTAAGGCTATATTCCACGTACTGGGGACAGGACTTTAACATAGCTTTTTGGAGGCCACAGTCCAACCTATAACTGTCTGTTTATGGCTAATGTGTTTACTGATACTGCTGTGAGCAAAATATTCCTGCCAATGGCATTAATCAAAAGACCTGAGGAGAGCATTTTGGGTGATCATTTTTATTTGATTATTGCAAATCAGAGCTATGAAACTAAAGAGCCATGCCCCGACCTTGTCAGTTTTGTGGTGAAATAAAACTGGCCAACATAGAGAACCCCGCTGTTGCAATGGTTAAATACTTGGCTGCCCACCAAAATGTTTGGCAGCTCAAATCCACCAGCAGCTTTGAGGGAGAAAGACCTGGTGATTTATTCTGTGAAGATTCTAACCCACTGCCATTAAGTGGCTTCTCACTCACAGCAACCCTATAGGACAGAGTTGAACTGCCCTTAGGGTTTCCAAGGCTGTAAAACTCTACAGAAGTAGACTGCCACATCAAACCACTGAGATTTTCCTCTTGCAACTAAGTGCTTTAGCCACCTCCTCCCATAAAGATTACACCCTAGAAAGCCCTATGGGGCAGTTCTACTCTGTCGTAAAAGGTTGGGTCACTGTAAGTCAAGTATCAACTTAACAGCACCCAGTAATGACTGGAATGAGGGAAGTCAAAATAAATTTGCTGCTATTATCATTGGCCATTATTATTCCAGTGTGGTCGGGAGATAATCGCCTCTTCAGCATTCCTTGAAATGACTTTTGCGTGTTTGTAAGTTTTCATTCTGGAAAATTGTCAGATGTGTCCAGTCCTATTGCTATTACCCTTCATGGTCTTCATTTTGGGTTTTTGATGATCTCTAACTGTTCCATCATCTAGCTCCCTCTTGCCTTTTTCCAGAGTTTTCCAGCTAGAGAAAAGATCTGTTTATGCTCCATTCCTCTACAGAAACATTTCATAACTCTGACAACCTATAAAATGCAAGTTTATAACCTTTGTGGCTCTCTTGGAAACCCTGATGGTATAGTGTCTAACTGCCACAGCTGCTAACCAGAAGGTCTGACAGTTCAAATCCACCAGGCATTCCTTGGAAACTCCATGGGACAGTTCTACTTTGCCCTATAGGGTTGCTATGAGTCAGAATCCACTCAATGGCGGTGGGTTTGGGTTTTGGTGGCTCTGTTAGCAAAGAAAAAACCAATTGTCATCAAGTTGATGCCCATTCATGGTGACCCTATGTGCTCTGTAGGGTCACCATCACTGTCGTTTCTTCCTCTTCTTCCTCTTCCTCTCCCTCCTTCTCTTCCTGTTTCTATTCTTCCTTCTCCTGCTCTTCTTCTTCTTCTTCTTTTCTCTTTAAATAACATTCTGTGAAGGTTGCTACAGCAGTTAAGATTCCCGTTCAACAATTTCCACACAAATTGTTCCGTGACATTGGGTTCATTCTTCACAGTACATTCGAACATTCTCATTATTTCCATTCTGGTTGTTCCATTCCCATTCACCCAGCTTCCCTGCTCCCTCACAATCTCATCTTTGTTTTAAAGATGCTGACCATTTGGTCTTATACAGGTGATTTCTTAAAGAAGTACAGTGCTTACGGGTAGCCTGCATTAATTTGTGAGCCAATCTGACCATTGGTCAGATCAAGGTTTTCAGCAGCTGATTTTTCTAGATTACTAGGCCTTTCTTCCGAGTTGCCTCTGGGAGGACTCAAACCACCAATGTTTCAGTTAGCAACTGAGTACATTGATTGCATCATCCAGGGACTCCAATTAAAAAAATTAAAACAAACCCGTCGCCACTGAGTTGATTCCAACTCATAGGGACTCTACAGGACAGAGTATAACTGCCCCATAATGTTACTGAGGAACCCATGGTAAATTCCAACTGCTGACCTTTCAGTTAGCAACCAGGCTTTTGACCACTGAGCCACCAGTGTTTCCACTGACTCCGTGGGCAAAGATGAAAGAGGAGTAATACGTGTTGGGTAGACGAGCGATTGTGTCTTCCCTTGATGATCACATACCATTGCTGAAACTCACTGCCATCAAGTTGATTCCCGCTCCTAGGGTCACTACAGATAATCAGATAAAGAATAAAAATCAAGTTCTCCAGTACTGTTTTCAAGGCTCTTCACAAACTAGGTGTATCCTGTCTTCTGGTTAACTCACCCCTGCATGTCACTTTGCACCTTGCATTCCAAGTGTTCCAGCTCCTCTATGAGAAAGCTTTAAGCTTTCACACATTTCCTGGTTCCTCATCTGGAATGCACTTCCTCAACTTTCGATGTGCACTAATCTTGTTTATTAAAGTATGACATCTTTTTAGGTCTTTTTCCTGGATGCCCATCCCTAAAGTTTGCATGCAAATGCCACCTGTCTCATGAAACTGTCCTCTGTGTCCCACTCTCCCTAAACTCCTGCTTCACTTCCTCTGTATTTCTCTCCAGATTGTCACCAACTTCTACCTTTCACTAGAGTTATGTATGCATATATCTCATGCACCTTGAATAAGATACTTAGAATAGAGACTCCATCTTAATTGTCACTGTGGTGTCAAATCTGAAGGGTTCTCCCGGGAGACAGACACTAAGGGTATTTGCTTGGTATTTTAAGTTGAGAAATTCACCTGTATTCAAAATCTACAAATATATGAATCTAGCTCTCCCCAGCAAACCTATGCAGACACTAGTAAATATTTAGGCTCAACTCTTGGATTAAGTCTTCTTACAGTGAAGAAACATCCCTTGTCCTTTCTCTCTTTTTGCCAGCTATGAGGACTGACAATTACATTAATGAACTTATCCTGGAAGAAATGATACATACCTCACTGATGAATATAACTACAGTCACCTTTGAAGTACTCTGCTTGGGAAACTATGCATCAATGCTAGTAACTAGTCCACCCTTCAAAGCAATTTGGGGACTCTTTCTCCAAAATTACCATCAGAGCTGTTGTCATATTACTCTTGATGACCTGAATGGCATCATAATATCTTCCTCACAATACTCCCTTTATCTTTGGATAAAGAAAAATGTCACTGAGGGCCAGATCAAGTGAGTAGGGAGGGTGTTCTAATACAGTTTTTTGTTTACTGGCTAAAAATTCCCTCACAGACAACTATACAGTTAGGTTCACAAACTTGCTACTGTGCCACCATGTGCAATGGCTATTCCAGAAAGAATTCCAAAATTGCCTTGCAGTGTGGACTAGGTGCTGGCAGGGGTGCTCCTGAAGGGGAGTACTTCAAAGTAACCATAATGATATCCAGGAACGAGGTGTGTAGCACTTAGAACAATTAAGTAAAAGTGCTCATTGTTGTTGTTAATTGTTGTTAGTTGCCATCAAGTTGGCTTCAACTAATGGCAACCTTACATGTAACAGACTGAAACATTGCCCAGTCCCGCACTACCTCTGTGATCATTGGCATGGTTAAGTCCTTATCTCCTTGTAGTTTATTTTAAAATTATAAATGTGAAATAGCACCTGATTTGATAGGTGACTGTTGCTAATGTGAACATCATCGATTCAGAAAAAGCAGTTATACAAAAGACATAATAACTCTATTACATGGAGAGATAGTTCCAGTTGTTATAATCACATCCAATCTAACTGATATTTTCTCTGCTGCTTATTACATAAAGTTGGCTTTTGAACTTTTAGGTTTCTTAGCAATGAGGGCTAGTTATACTATCGTGATAGTGAATAGTGCTGTCCTAGAAATTGTGTGAAGAGGTTACCGTGTATTTTTGCATGTCTTGGTCCTATCCTATTCACAGCAAAGGAAAATGAAGAAAACCAAAGATACAAGGAAAATATTAGCTCAAAGCTCTAATGGACCACATGAACCATGTCTCCACTAGCCTGAGGCCAGAAGAACTAGGTAGTACCCGTCTACTATCACTGACTGCTCTGATAGGAGTCACAGTAGACAGTACTGGACAGAGCAGAAGAAAAATGTAGGGCAAAATTCAAATTCACAAAAAAGACCAAACTTACTAGTCTGACAGAGACCAAAGGAACACCCAAGACTCTGGCCCCTGAAAATTCTTCTAACTCAGAATAAAGGCTACTACTGAAATTCCCCTTTCAGGCAAAGATTACCTTACCCACTGCCTTTACATTGATTCCTACTCGTGGGAACCCCATACAGTTTCCAAGACTGTAAATCTCTCTGAGGAAGCAGTCTGCCTTAGCTTCCTCCTGTGGAGCCACTGGTGGTTTTGAACCATCGACTTTTAGGATTGCAGTCAATCACTTTAACCACTGTTCCACCAGGGATCCTTTTGGGAAGGCCTATAAAACAAACAATAACATGGATGATGAATGTGCTTCTAAATTCAATCAAGTATAGCACAATCAAATGGGCAATTTCTGACCCCAAACAAACACAAGCAGGCAGGAAGGGACAGGAAAACTGGACAAATAGAAATGGGGACCTCAAAGTGGAAATGGAAAGAGTGGTGATAGATGGAGGGGATTGCCAACCAATGTCACAAAACTTGTGTACTGATTTTTTGATGAGAAACTAATTTTCTCTATAAACTTCCACTTAAGTCACCATAAGAGTACAGTGATTCATGATTTACTCAGGGAACAATAAAGATGAGGTCAGCTACATACCAAACCCTTTCTGGGGTCATGTCACCTGCATAATTATGTGTTAGATTTTGTGATCTATCAACTTCGTGCAAAGATACTCGTTCTGTAAGTCATGGACATCAGATAGATTCTGTAGGGCTGGGCTGTATGTTGGGTAACGTGGAGAAGGACAGGACTGTAATTACCCGTATTTATCATGTCAGTCACTCAAAGCATGAGACAAAGATAAAGAGCACTGTGAGAAAGAGATCTTATGTGACTGTCAGTTCTGAATTAACACAAAGTGTAAAGAATGTCACCAGTTCAGCTGCCACTTCCATGTGGAAATTGTCCCATTTTAGATGACACAGAAGGAGGCTATTTCTCAGGTTTCTGTCTGTTTTCTTTTTTAGTTTTTTTTCAAGGTAGATTAGCAGATTAAATCTGATGACTTTCTCATCGTTTTACCATCTATCTCTTTACTCTTGCGCAACATCACTCTTGATTTTTCTGTTAAGACTTGCTCTCACTGGTCCTATTCTCTGAGCCAAGCACACCTTGCCTTCCCAGGTGATGTTCCCTCCACTCTGTGCTCCTCTCATAACCTGCATTCACATTAGCAGCTTCCCTCAAGTTAGCTCAGAATCCCAGGGATCCCATGTGAGACTCCATGCACATCAGATGAGAATTGTCCTCCTCAGGGTTTTTGATGGTTGATTTGTTCAGAAGGAAATTGTGAGGTCTTTTTCTCCTGGTGCCTCTGATGAACTGAAACTTCCAATCTTTTGGCTAGCAGCCAGCACCTATTTGCACCGCTCAGGGACTCCTGTAAACTGCTTGCACACATTGGTTATGACCTCTTGAATATAATTCTGTACAGTGTATTTGTCTCCCAGAGCCCAGAACTGCGATAACAAATCACCACAAATTGGGCGGCTTAACTCATGAGTCAGAATTGACTCAATGGTGACGGGTTGAGGGGTGGCTTAAAACAACAGAAATTTATTCTCTCACAGTTCTGAAAGCCAGAAGTCTGAAATCAAGGCATCTGCAGGGTTGGGGGAAAATTTGTCATTAACAACCTAGGTTATACAGCTGACACAACTTTGCTTGCTGAAAGTGAAGAAGATTAGAAGCAGGTACTGATGAAAATCAGAGAACATAGCCTTCAGCATGGACTACCTCTAAACATAAAAAAAAAAAATCTTCACAACTGATCAATAAATATCATGATAAGTAAAGACTGAATTTGTGAAAGATTTCATTTTACTTAAGTCCACAATCAATGTCTATGAAAGCAGCAGCCAAGAAATGAAAATATGCATTGCATTTGGGCAAATCTGCTACAAAAGACCTTTTAAAAGTATTAAAAAGCAAAGACGTCATCTTGTAGACTAAGTTGTGCCTAACCCAAGCCATGGTGTTTTCAGTTACCTCACGTGCTTGCAAAAGCTGGACAATGAATAAGGAAGACTAAAGAAGAATCGATATCTTTGAATTACGATGTTGGTGAAGAATATCAAATACACCATGGAATTCCAAAAGATGGAACAGATCTGCCTTAGAAGAAATATGGTCAGAATGCACCTTAGAACCAAGAGTGGCAAGATTTCATCTCACATACTTTGGACATGTTATTAGGAGGGGTCAGTCTCTGTACAAGGACACATACCATACACAGTAGAGGGTCAGTGAAAAAGAGAATGACCCTCGATGAGGTAGACTGCTAACAGTGGACATAGTAATGTTCTCCAGCATGACAGGGATTGTGAGGATGGTGCAGGACCGGCAGTGTTTCATCCCATTGTACACAGGTCCTTATGAGCTGGAATTGACTTGATGGCACCCAACAACAAAGCTGGGCTTTGCACCCTTGAAGAATCTAGAGAAAGAGTGCACCTCGTCTCTTCCAGCTTCTGGTGGCTCCCGATAGACATAGTATTCCTTCTGTCTCTGTCTCATCTTCACACAGATGTTTTCTCTCTGTGCATCTGTGTCTCTGTATGTCCTCTCTTCTGATAATGACACCAGTAATTGGATTAGGACCAACTTGGATCCACTGTGACTTCATCTTACTTGTTGATGTCTTCGTAGACCCTATTTCAAATAAGTTCACATTCTGAGGTTCTAGAAGGATCTGAATTTGGGGGAGACACTATTTAAGCCATTACATCCATAAACAAGAGCGTGGACATCAGACACCATGCTCTAGGTCCTGAACTTCTTTATAGAACTTCAGGTATCATGATGAATCTGGGAACGCTTTTTTTAGTGACCATCTTGAAAACACATTGGTGGAAAAAAAAGACATCGTTGCTGTTGAGATGAGCCTGTATGTGTCAGAGTAGAACTGTGCTCTGTAGAGCATTCAGTGGCTGAGTTTTTGGAAGTAGATCACACAGCCTTTCTTTCGACATACATTTACATAAATCTGAATGGCTAACTATTCACTTAGTGGCCAGTTGCATGAACCATACAAAATCTACCTACTCTTAAGTCCTCCTGGCTGTGAATTTGGAAACTCAGATTTGTAAATCCATCTTCAAAGTACTGAGAAATCTTAAAGAACATGCAATGAAAAAAAACTACTTAAAGTAGGTGAGTGTATTAACTACTTTGGTTTTCTCACGAAAAGAAAGTAACTTTTCCTGCGAACTACATTTGCAGTGAAGAGATAGCATTATGTACAGAGGAGGATTATTTATGCTATTCCTCTATAACCTAATTAGTTTTCTTTTAATGTGTATTGCCAAAGCTAGTGTGTATTAGGCATAAACAAAATAAAATGAAAATGAAAAAACAGAGCTTAGATTTCACCCACAAATCTGATTTGTAGCCTGCAATCTGGCAGAAAGCCTGCAAACCTCCCACCAGTTTTCTTGGTACTAACCATTTTTATTTTGAGTTT
This sequence comes from Heterohyrax brucei, assembly GCA_028571685.1. Taxonomy (NCBI): domain Eukaryota; kingdom Metazoa; phylum Chordata; class Mammalia; order Hyracoidea; family Procaviidae; genus Heterohyrax; species Heterohyrax brucei. The sequence continues at coordinate 16,680,874 of CM053141.1, read as the reverse complement.
TTGTTGTTTTCCTCCTGCTCATGCTAATAAGAAAGTTTAAAGCATTCATGAACAAAAAACTGAAAAGAAATGGAAAGGAAGGCCACCCTTATCTGCTCTATTATCCTTCCCTCCACATTTTCAATTCTTCTCTCAGAAAATGCTATCATAATTAGCTCTTCCAAATGGAGCTGAAATTAGCTTTTTCCATGAAGCACTGTTGCCATTTACTTGGGGAGGGGTGACCCATTGCTTTCGAGCTAATTCCAACTTGTAGTGACTGTCATGGGTTGAATTTTCTCCCCCCCCAATAGGTGTAACCATGTGACCATGATTCCCTGTATTCTATGATTGTCCTCTATTTTGTGATTTTGCTGTGCTGTACAATAAAGCATTAGGGTGGAGCTATAAATCCCTTCGCAGGATCACCTTCCTGCTCCACTGTACAGGGAGTTTCCTGGGAGTGTGGCTTGCCGCACCCTTAATCCGTTCATCCTTCAAGAGATAAAAGGAAAGGGAAGCAGGCAGAGAATTGGGAGCCTCACACCATCAAGAAAGCAGCACTGGCAGAAGAGACGTCCTTCAGATCTGAGGCTCCTACGCCAAGACGCCCCTTGGACAAAGACTAATACAGTACAGGACTTTCCTCCTGAGTCGACAAGGGGGAAAGCCTTCCCCTGGAGTGGACATCTGAATTTGGACTTGTAGCCTTCTGGACTGTGTAAGAATAAACCTTCCTTTGTTAAAGTCATCCACTCTGTGGTATTTCTGTTAGAGCCGCACTAGCTGACTAAAACAGTGACCCTACAGACAGAGGAGAACTGCCCATGGAGTTTCCGAGAAATGCCTAGCAGATAGGAACTGGTGACCTTTTAGTCTGCAGCTGCAGTTCTTAACCACTACACCACCAGGAGGCTAAGTAAAAAGCCTCAGGACGAGGAAACTGGAGGTAAGAAATTGGTGTCTTAGGGTAGCCCTTGTTGTGGAATAGGGAGCCTCTGGGTAAACACCCTAGGTTTGAATCCTCGCTCCATTATTTACTGTATGAGTTTGGGGGAAGTTATTCAAGCCTTCTGAATCTTGGCTTCCTCGTATGTAAATATGAAGCCATCACCCCCCAGTTTGTTGTACTGTGGTGGCTTACATGTCACTAGGATACTGGAAACCACGTGTCTTAGATGCCTGGTGCTGCTGTAATAGAAATGCCACAAGGGAATGGTTTTAACAAACAGGAATTTGCTCTCTCACAGCCTAGGAGGCCAGAAGTCCAAGTTCAGGGTGCCAGCTTCAGGGGAAGGCTTTCCCTCTTCATCGGCTCTGGAGAAAGGCCCTTATCTCTGTGGGCACTAATCTTTGTGGTCAAGGAGCTTCTCAAAACAGGGACCCCAGGTCCAAAGGAAATGCTATTCTCTTGGCTCTTATTTCTTGGCGGTGTGATGTTCCCATGTCTCTTCACTTTCTTCTTTCTTTTATATCTCAGCAGAGATTGACTTAAGATAGAACATACTCTTGTAGATTGAGTCCTGCCTCATTAACACAGCTGCCAATAATCCCACATCATTAACATGATAAAGGTAGGATTTACAACATAGGAAAATCACAGCAGATGACAAAACGGTGGACAATCACACAATATTGGGAATCACAGCCTAGCTAAGTTGATACAGATTTTCGGGAGGGGGCACACAATGCAATCCACAACACCATACCACTGATGTTTCAAAATATCAGTAGGGAACTTTCAGGCTAAGCAAGATCAGAAAGAAAGGTCCAATGATCAACATTGGATACGTAGCCAGTGAAAACCCTATGGGACATGACAGAATGTTGTTCAGTGTAGTGCTGGAAGATGAGCCTTCAAGTGCTTGGAAGGCACTTAAAGTATACCATGGTCTCAACAATGAACTTGAGCGCACCATTGCTCATAAAAATGATGTTGGACCAGGCAACATTTCGTTCTATTGTACATGGGATTACCACAAGCTGGAGCCAACCTGATAGCAACCAATAGCAACTACATACTGGGAAAAGTGTTAATGTGCACTTCAGAAGCTTTGAGATGAAGTCCATGTTGCTAAGCCTCATGGTCAATTCTCAGTATTCACTAGACAATGCCATGCACATGTACAGATGGCTACTTTCTCTATTTGCCTTAAGATAAGCCCACTTTCTGGATTTTCTTCCTACCTCCTTCAACTCCCCAGTTTGTCCTCCTCTTGACAGATAATGTTAGTATGCACAGCCTTTGGCCTTTGGACCTCTTATCTTCTCACTCCCTTAATGGTCTCCTCAGTTTCCAGGACTTCACATTTCATCTTTTTGCTGATGACATCCAAATCTAAATCACAAACCTTCTCCTCTGAGCTTCAGACTAGTTTATCTATACAACACTCTTGATGACATCTTCATAGATGTCTAACAGCTATCACAAATTTGTATATCCACGCCAGACTTAAGTTTCGTCTCCAGACTTGTCTCTCCTCCCACACTACCTTTGTCAATTAATCGTACTACCAGTTTGAAACTCCAGCCAAAAACTTAGTAAATGTCATCTGTGCCTCCTCTTTCACTGTTACATCAAAATCCATCAGCAAACACTGCTATCATAACTTCTGAGGACTTCTAGAATCCATCTTCTTCTCTTCTCCTTAATTTTAGTGTCCAGCTTGAAGTTTAAGGTTTCAGCAGGGATTGCATCTCAACATCAAGAAAACATAAATCCTCACAAATGGACCAGTAAGTAACATCATAATAAACAGAGAAAGGATTGAGGTTGCCAAAGAGTCAAAGATTTCATTTTGCTTGGTTCCACAGTCAATGCCCATGAAAGCAGCAGTTAATAAATCAAAAGACACCATCTCATTGGAAAAATCTGCTAAGGACCTCTTTAAAGTGTTAAAAGTGAACACATCACCTTGATGGCTGAGGTACACCTGACTCAAGCCATGGTATTTTCAGTTGCTTCACATGCATATGAAAACTGGACAATGAATAAGGAAAACAGAAGAAGAACTGATGCTCTTAAGTTGTAGTGTCAGAGAAGAATACTGAATGTGCCGTGAACTGCCAGAAGAACAAACAGATCTGTTCTGGAAGAAGTACAACCAGAGTTGTACTTGGAGCTTTGCTCCTTTGGCAGCAAAGACAGCGAGACTGTGTCTCACATGTTTTGCACATGCTGTCAGGAGAGATCAAACCCTAGAGAAGGCATCATGCTTGGTAGAGTGAAGGGTCAGCAAAAAAGACAAAGACCCTCGGCAAGATGGATTGACACAGTGGCAGCAACAATGGGCTTACACCAAAACACTCTTACAGGCATGGCGCAGAACTGGGCAGTTTCATTCTGTTGTGTCTAGGGTCACTGTCAGTCAGAACCAACTAGCACCTAACAACAGCAGCACCCCTAGACTGTAGCAGTGATCTCCTCACAGGTCTACCCATCCTGCATTTACCCTGCTTTAGCCTTTTCTCTGCTTAGCATGTTGCCAGGTGGAAACCCCAGGTTCTGTGCTACATGACTGAAAACAGCCAACAGACAGCAGGACAAGATAGGAGAACAGAAAGGTGCCTTTATTGCACTGTGCAAGGAAAGGAGCAATTGGGCATGTGGCTCCACGACTACCAGACGGCAGCTGGGAAGGTGAGCTTTCACAGAGAACAGACAATGCAAATTCATCATGAATATTGAGAACTGACCTTCACACAGGCACTCGGTGCTTAAGGATAACCATGCATTTTCTCTAAACAAGGGTTTGAGTTGGTTGATTTTCCTTCATTAGCATGTTAACTCTCCATGCAGAGGTGAGATACTTATATATATTTTGTACTTAAAGAGCTAATAGGAACAAAGTAGCTTAAAATTCCAAAATAGAGTTGAAATCAGGTAAAACTGGTTCAGGCTATCTCTGGTTCATTCAGCAGTTCATGTGTCAAGGACAGTTTCAGACCACTGTGCTGCCAATGCTGCTCAGGGTAGGGGGACGGGCAAGGATAGGTATCTCTTGGATGACTTGGGCTCTAAGGTTGCCTGCCTCAATCAGGTAGAGCAATTCTTTACAACCTAAGTCATAACCTCTCACGGCATCCCCATTCCAGTCGGATTCCCAACATGCCCACAGATCTCATCTACTCCTACTCTCCACTTTGGTCCACTTCAACATGCCAAGTTCTTTCCAGGCTCAGGGCCCTCTGTTTCCTCTGCTTGGAAGGCAGACAGAGATACCTACTCAGCAAATGGCCACCTTTGACTACCCTTTGTCCCTTTCTGTCCCTGTGCTCAGATTTGTATTCTCAGCACACATCAACTTCATGTTATATGAGGACTGCCAGTTAAGTTTGCAAATCCATCCTAGAAAAAGTGCTACATACCTCATTGCTGAATATCACTACAGTCACCTTCAAAGTACTCCCCTCAGGAAGCTATGCACTGATGCCAGTGCCTAGTTCATCCTCCAAAGCAATTTTGAAACTCTTTTTCTGGAATGGCTATCAGAGCTTTCATCTTATTGCCCTTGATGTCCTGAATGTCATCAAAATGTCTTCCTTTCAATATTTCCTTTATCTTCAGGTAAAGAAGAGAGTCACTGGGGGCAACACCAGGTGAGCAGGGCAGATGTTCCAATACAGTTACTTGTTTACTGGCTAAAAACTCCCTCTTAGCCAACTATACAATTAAGTTCATAAACTTTCCACCATGCAACCATGCACAGTGGTGATTCCAGAAGGAGTTCCAAAATTGCTTTGAAAGGCAGACTAGGCACTGGGATAGGTGCATAGCTTCCCAAGGGGAGTACTTCAAAGGTGACCATGGTGATATTCAGCAATGAGACATGTAGCACGTAGAACAACTACATCTGTGGACTTGTCAGACCTCGTATATGTATTTGTTTGTGGTCTGCCTCCAGAAAAAAGGAAAGATCCATAAGAACAAGGACTTTGTTTAATCCCCGGTGGTGTAGTGGTTAAGTGCTAAGGTTGCTAGTTAAAAGGCCAGCAGTTGAAATCTGCCAGGCATTCCTTAGAAATTCAGTGGAGCAGGTCTACTCTGTCATATAGGGTTGCTAAGAGTAGGAACTGACTCAATGGGTTTGATTTGGGTTTGTTTTTGGCTAGTACCTAGAATGCTGGTCGATAGAGTAAAAAATATCCAACAACTGAATGACTGAGGTTATCCACGTAAAGTATCAAGCAAAGTATGCCACTTACTTTGTATTATCTGCTGCTGTGTTTATTCTTATTTTTACTAATTATTCGTTGTCCAAAGACTTTACCAAACCATAAAAACTGAGCCAGTAATCATGTTAGTGGATGTAGGGGTGAGACATGATCAAGGTCTTCTAGACTACAAAACTTCATTCCATTCCCAGATTTTATTATCACTCTCTCAACCAGATCAACAGACTTGCATTCCTTTCTCTGTTTCTCGGGTAGTAAATTGATTGTTTCAAACCTTCAGGGAGGTAGTTATATGGTTTTAAGATTATTATCACTTCTTTTTTCACAGTCCTAAAGACAGCACAGAAACCGTGGTGGCATAGTAGTTAACTGCTACACCTGTTAACCAACATGTCTGCAGTTCAAACCTGCCAGGTGCTCCTGGGGAGCTCTACAGAGTGGTTCTACTCTGTTCTACAGGGTCTCTGTGAGTTGGAGTCAGCTAGATGACGGTGGGTTTTTGGAAAGACAACACAGACTAGTACTTGACTTTGAGGGAAACTAAGAGAAACAAGGGACTGATGTTTGGACACAGAATTAAGAAACAAAATGGTAAAGGTTATTTTACCCTGCCCCTTCCAGATGCAGCGTAGGAGGTGGTCATTCATCCATGCCAAGAAATTTGGAAGACAGAGACCTGGCCAACCAGCTGGAAGAGATTCGTAATAATTTATTCTATCATTGCTGCGAAACCAAAGCAAGTTCATTCCACCTGTCACTGTAGCCAGAATTCAGAGACAGGGTAAGGGGTTCAAGTATGCTTTATTAACAGATAAGCCAGCAAACCTGGGAGACAGTGAGAATAGCTTCTCCAGTGAGAACAGACTGTCCCATTTGGGTTACAACTCCAGTGGCTTTTGTAGCTGATTACAAAAGAATTTACATCTGGAAAATGTCAAAGCCTGTCACAAGACAGAATAGAGAGTCACAAGATTCCTTTACATCTTGTCAAACAATATAAATTCACTACCTCCATGAAGGTTGATTTACTACCCCAGAGACAGGCAGAGGAATGTAAGTCTGCTGATCTGGCTAGGACAGGGAATGAAATTTAATGTAACAGGCTACATGATCTTGGTGAAGTCCCAGCTACTGACATCATTATAATATCTTACCTAAAAATTAAACATTTTTGCCTCCAAACTACATTCCTGAGGCTGACTTTGAAAAGCAGACAGAAATAGTATTTTTGATTCATAAAACACAACCAGTCCTACCTTTAGTTAGTACTATGCTGTTAGAGAGATTGTGCAAATTTGAGTATGTGACGTTTTGCAGGAAGAAGTTACGTAAACCCTGAGAAAAGCAAACCAAATGAGCTTGTACCAGTATTTACATCAGAAGCTATCATAGAACAGACCTAGGCTGTGTGTAACTTGGTAGTGGTCTATGCACTGTTACAAGCTTTTGTGCTATAAGATCTGGTCGGCGACATCAAGAAGGGGTGAGGGCACACTAAAAACATTCCCTATAAATATGCTTTAAAGCCCCTTAACAGAGTCCTTGGGCAGCACTAGAGAGGGGACAATATGCTTTTATTTCGCTCCTGAGATGGGCCTCCATCAAGGAGCTCCCCTGGACTGGTTGGCAGCCAAGGCACCACAAGATAAGGCCAATCCATCAGCAACATCCATTAACGTCTGCTATGTGCTCCAGGTCACTGGAGCTGATGGTGTCAGGGTCAGGTTTAGGTCCAGTGCCCACCTATGGCCCCGGTGCTGGGAAAGCTACTGAGCCCAAGGTTAAGTAGATTCAGTGTTGGTCCAGCGATGCCTGAGCTTCATTCAGCCGGGGGGCAAAACACATTTTAGAGACAGACTGGCAGCATTCCTACAAGAAGAGAAAATCACCGTCTTAGGGAAACCAGCCGCACTCTGGAGGGGCTAAGTCTTTTAAGACATGACTGGAACATTCTTGGGTGTGGCACCACATAGAAAAACAAACTACCTAGCAGTTCATCCACATCCCAAACAGGTCTCTGTGCTCAGCTCCAGCCATCATTGCCTCAGGCTCCAGTCTGGCCACACAAGCTTCTCCTGAGGCTCTAGTCCTTGACCTGGGAGTACACCCCGGTTTGTCCCAATTTCTGACCTGCCTTTGATTCCACCCCTTCCTACTGCTGCCCTGCCTCAGTCTCCTATGTGGGACTGGCTTCCTGTAAGCAATCTCTCAGTCCACAGTGACCCTGGCTCACAGCCTGCATGGATACAGTCAGGTCAGAAGAGGCAGGAGCGTATAGCAGCTGAGAGCACTGGCTTGGGAATCGGACAGGCTAATTCCTATTTCCACATTTTCGGCTGTGGATTCATGCAGGCTGCTTGGATGAACAACCATAGGTATTGCATTGGTTTCCTGTGGCTGCTGTAACAACTTACCACAAGCTGGATGGTCTTCAACAATAGGAACTTGTTTTTACACATTCCAGAGGCCATACATTTTAAATCAAGATGCTGGCAGCATATGTTCCTTGTGGGGGCTTTAGGGGAGAGCCGGGTTATGCCTCTCTCCCAGCTGCTGCTGGCTGTTGGCACTCTTGGCTTTCATAGACTTATGGAAGCAATCGATTCCTGTCTCTGCCTCTTCTTCACGTGGCCTTCTCCTCTGTGTATCTTTTCCCATTCTCTTCTCTTGGAAGGACACTGGTCATTGATTTAGGATTTACTCAAATATAGAAGGGAGTCCTTATATGGCACAAAGGGTTAACACACTCAGCTGCTAACCAAAACTTGGTGGTTAAAGACCACTCAGCAGCATTTTAAAACAAAGGCTGCCAATCTAATTTTAAAAAATCAGTGATTGAAAACTCTACGGAGCCCAGTTCTATTCTGACATACACAGGGTCACCGTGAGTCAGAAATGACACAATGGCCATTGGTTTGGTTCTTGGTTTTTTTCTAAGCCAGGACAATCTCATCCTAGAGATCTTTACCTCAGTTCCACCTGCAAATGGTGTCACATTCACAGGTTCCACCCAAGTAGACATAATTTCCTGGGAGGGACCACCATTCAACCCACTACAGGTGTCACGGATTGAACCATATCCCCCCAGAAATATAGGTACAAATTTGGCTAGGCCACAATTCCTGGTATGTTGTGATCCTCCATGCTGTAGCCCCTGTCTCTATGATGTCAGTGAGGGAGGATGGGCGTAGCTGTGTCAGTGGGGCAGGACTCAGTGTGTAAGACTGTTTTGGGTGTTGAGGTACTCTGTTGAGATATAAAGATGTTGGCAGAGAGAATTTGGGGACCTCATACCACTAAGAAGCTGTGCTGGAAGCTGAGCATGTCATTTGGAGAGGACTGGGGTCTCTACGCCTCAGAAGCTTCCAGTTCAGGGGAAGATTGAAGACAAGAATCCTCTTCCAGAGCCAGTAGAGAAAGCCACCCTGTGTTGCTGACACCCTGAATTTGGACTTCTAGCCTACTGGAGTGTGACAAAATAAAATTTATCTTTTTAAAGACATCCACTTGTAGTATCTCTCTTACAGCAGCACCTGATGACTAAGAACAGGGAACAAGGCAGTAGGGGAAGCCAAGTAGTCAGTTCTACCAGGCCATTCCCCTGCCACACACAGTAACAGAGGAAGGGGTTGCACATGAATTCAACTTTCCTCAGGACAAGGAGCATGTGAGGTCTCCAAGTGCCAGACAGCTGGCCTTTCCCAGCCATCCCCTAAACATCTGGCACCCAAGCTCTGTCCTCTAGCCAAATGAGCCTAAAATGCATATTCCCCTGGGTGAAACCATCATTTCCCCATACGGGGAGGAGACCAGGGAGCGGATTCTCTCTGCTGAAGCAGGATCCATTGTGTATGAAGCTGGGCCCCAGAACAAAACCTCCTCTGCACAAGATGCCCAGAGCACCAGGAACCTGGACAGACACATCAGATTTGGAAAACCTGGTAGGAAAAAAAAAAGTGAAATAGCTTATTGATATTTTTTACAGTGATTCCATGTTAAATATTTTGGATATGGTAACATCTGGTATTAAAATTAATTGCAAATGTTTCATTTTCATTTTTTTAATGACGTTATTGTGGTAGGCTGACTAATAACACCCAACAGTATCTACTTCCTAGTCCCTGGAAGGAAATCCTGGTGGCTTAGTGGTTAAGTGCTATAGCTGCTAACCAAAAAGATCCCCAGTTCAAATCTACCAGGTGCTCTTTGGAAACTCTGGGGGGCAGTTCTGCCCTGTCCTTTAGGATGACTGTGAGTTCGAAGACCATGGGTAATCTCCAGAACCTGTAAATGTTACTGTATGTGATAAAAGAGTGCATTTTACCTTATACAGGAAAGGCTGAGGTTGTCTATAAAAAGCAGTACAAGGATTTCACGTCTGCAGAGAGTTGACTAATCGCTGTCCACTCCAACCTATCGTCTTAGCGAACAGACAAGGCTGCATTCTCCCAGAGATAACACCTTAATCACAATGAATCTAATTACAGTGAATTCAGAATCTCTTCTTGGCTTCTAGGTAATTTAGAAATACTTATTAAATGTCCCAAATACTTCTTTGTACCATAGTGTGGATTGCATCTCAATATGAAGAAAATAAAAGTCTTCACGAAGAGCTGATGCATCTGAATTATGGCACTGGCAGAAAAATATTGAATATACAATGGACTGTCAGAAGAACAAACAAATCTGTCTCTGAAGCAATACAGTGAGAACACTCTTTAGAATCAAGGATGGAGAGACCAGTCTCCTCTACTTTGGACGTGTTATCAAGAGAGCTCGGTTCCTGGAGGAGGATATTGGACAGGGTTAGCAAAAAGAGAAAGATACTCGATGAGATGGATTTACACAGCGGCTGCAGCAACAGACTCAACACAGCAATGATTCTGAGGATGATCCAGACCCAGCAGTGTTTCGTTTTGCTGCCCCTGGTGTTGCAACGAGTCCGAATGCACATCGATTCCTACACACAGTGACTCTGTGAACAAAACACTGCCCACTCCTGCACCATTGTCCGTAATTTTTGGTATGCTTGAGCCCGTTCCATTGTTGCAGCTACTGTATCAGTGCATCTTGTTGAGGGTCTTTCTCTTTTTCACTGACCAAGCATGCTTTGCTTCTCTGGGCACTGACCCCTCCTGACAAGTCCGCAGTATGTAAGACACAGTCTCACCATCTCTGCCGGTACAACTCTGGTTGTACTTCTTCTAGGTCAGATCGGTTCACTCTTTTGGAATTCTATTCAATATTCTCCAACACCAAATTCAAAGGCATCAATTCTTCTTCTATCTCCCTAAACTCAATAGCCATAAACCAACACCAAAATAAACCCCCCAAAAACAAACCCACTGTCTTTGAGTTGATTCTGGCTCATAGTGACCCTATAGGTCAGAGTAGAACTGCCCCATAGGGTTTCCAAGGAGCACCTGGTGGATTTGAACCGCTGACCTTTCAGTTAGCAGATGTAGCACTTAATTACCAAGCCACCAGACCAAAGTGTTGTTGAAATATTTAGACGCTTACAATCTTAAAAAATGCTCATTTCCAGTCAAAGTTGACACTACCAAGTCACTCATTAAAGAACATCCTCTTAGAACACTCAAATAAGGATGATGACCTTTCACTGATTCACAGGGTGGCCTCCCCCCATTGCTTCTTAAGACTGAAGGTAGGCATTTCCATTAGCTAGTCTTCGGGATGGGGCCCTTCCTTATCCAGGGACTGAGGAAAGCAAACTGGACTCGATGAGGATCGATCAAAGACCTCATCAACCCCTAATCTAGCCAAAGGTCAGTGTAATTAGACTGCTTTAAGTAAAACAAGCCTCTGAAAACCTAGAGTAACAGAACTAGGTAAACCATGAGGTGATATTTGCTTTAGAGAAGAACTCTTTCTCAGAGAATTCCTTTTTAAATAACAAGCTCCCTTAGTATATTTAAAAAATCTGCTTCAATTATCTAAAGCCCACTTTACAGGAGACAGTCCCATATGCAACAGCTGTCTATTGGAAAATCTTTTAAATATTACTATTGGACACACTGAGCACAATAAAGAATTACCAATGTTTTATTTTAATAGTATTGATGTTGTCAGCTGCCACTGAGTTGGCCCCTGACTCATGGCAACCTAGAACTGCTCCTTAGGGCTTTTTTCGGCTAGAAACCCTGGTGTCCTAGTGATTAAGTGCTGTGTCTGCTAACCAAAGCACTGGCAGTTCGAATCTGCCAGGCGCTGCTTGGAACCTCTATGGGGCAGTTCTACTCTGCCCTATAGAGTCAGAATCGACTGGATGGCAACAGGTGTTAATCTTGACAGAGCCAGATAGCCAGGCGTTTCTTTCACCAATCCGCTGAGAGGTTTCAAACCATCAATCTTCGGGTTAGCAGCCATTTGCAAACTGCCTGAGCCACCCTGACTCTTTCATTTTAATTACAGGGGATGTAATTTGAGGTTATGGGGTAAAAGAGCTTCCTATTTCTTAAAGCCTTTTTCAGCCTGTGTGGAGTTTTCAAAGCCAGTATTTTTAAAAGTCACAAAACTCTAAAACACCTAATACTCTAAGCCATTGTGCAATACCTCAGCCCAGAACTCTGAGGTCACAAGCTCACTATTACCATAAGCTTTACAGAGCTCTGAAAAGCTAAACAGCAGATAATAGACTCACCCCAGGGTGCAAAATTACTGGATTCTTTTTCTTAATACATTATTTTAATTCACTAAGCTTATGAAAGAGCACCAATGGTGCAGTGGTTAAGAGCTTGGCTGGTAAGCCAAAGGCTGACAATTCAAATCCACCAGCTGCTTTGTAGAAATCCTGGAGGCCAGTTCTGCTCTGTCCTACAAGGTCACTACGAGTCAGAATCTACTTGACCCCATCAGATTTCATGTTCATTAAACTTAAGATGGGGGGGGAGGCCGAGAGTGGAGTACAAAATGACCTCATGACCTGTGGTGCCAGCACAAAAAGAATATACAAGGTCTCTTGTTCATAAATTAAGAATTTCAACAGGGCAACAGTTTGTGAGACCTGGGGCAGGCGACACATTCATGAAGCCAGCCCTGAACCTGGGGACCTTTTCATCCATCAGGACTTCAGCCCTCCAGAAACTGTGTAAAGCGACCAGTTCAAGTTGGTTTGTTATCCTATTAAGTTTTAGGTAAAACACTCGGTACAGCAGTTAATTACTAGAAATCACTGGGGGTAGTATTATGAACTTGAACCGATTTCTCCTTCCCTTTATTTAAAAGAAACAGGCTTCTCGTTCTGTTTTCAATAACAGTGCATTGAAGAGACTCTGCTGGATGTTGGCTGGAGGCACGTCTCGGTGTCCCCAAAGGGCCGCGGCCCTGCCCGGAGCCAGCGGGGACCGCTCCCTGCTGCCCTCTGCGCATTCCCCGAGGAACACTGGCGCCGTCGCCCCTGGAAACCTCGGGAGAGATGCTCCCTTCGGGATGCCTCCATCTCCCCGAATCCTAGCGTCCAAGGCGGGCCCGAAGCAGCCGCCCAAGCTGCCTCCCGGGCACACCCGCCCGCCTCGAGGCCGGGCTCCAAGAGCGGAGCCGCGCGGCCCCGCGAGGCGGGCCCGGGGACCTCGGGGGCCGCTCCTTCCTCGCTCTGCGCGCCAAGATCCCTCCTCGCCTGTCGCCGTCCGGTCAGGCCCAGCGCGGGGACCGCAAGCCCGCGTCCGGCGGGGCTCGGGCGGCACGGTCCGGCCAAGGCCTCGGGCGGGCCCCGGTGAGCCCCGGGTGAGCATGGTCGCCCCGGGCCCCGCCTCCCCCCTCCCCCGGCCGTGCCACCGCGCCTGACAACCGCCGCCCCCTCGCGGCCCCGAGGCTGCCTGCTTCCCGGGCCCCGCCATCTCCAGCCGCGCCTCAGTCCGCTTCCCCTCAGGCTCGCCGCCGCCCCTCGGCGACCGCGACCCCGCGCGGCCCGTACGCGGCGGCGGCGGCGGCGGCCAGGGCGAGGGCGAGGGCGGCCTGTGCGCGCGCAGCGCCCCCCGCGGCCGAACCACGCCAAGGCGGCGGCGCGGAGGCGGCAGCGGCGCTGGGCCCGGCCGCCCCTCCCCGCCCGGCCGTCCTCCCGCCGGGACTGCCTCGAGCCCGGCCTCTGCGCCGCCCCTGCTTTCCTCAGCGCGGCGGCAGCGGTGGCGGTGGCGGCGGCGACGGCGGCGGCGGCGGCGGCGGCGCCTCGTGCGCGCGGGTATTTATTTATTTCCGGGCCCCGGAGCGCTTATAATGGAGCCGCTGTCAGCAGAGCTCTGTGCCGCCGCCGTCACCGCCGCCGCCGCCGCCGCCGCCACCACCGTCCCTCCTCTTTTTTTTCCCGGCAGATCTTTGTTGTGTGGGAGGGCAGCAGGGATGGACTTGAGCTTGCGGATCTCTTGCTAGAACAGCCGCGCTCGGAGAGGGCGCCGCGCCGCTAGGAGTCGCCGCCGCCGCCGCCGCCGCCGCCGCCCCGAGGCCCCGCCGGCCGCGGCCTCCTCGGCCCGCGCCCCGCGCCCCGCGCCCCCAACAGAGTTCCCCTTGCGGCGGCAGATGTGCGTGGGGTCAGCCCACAGCGAGGACTATGGTGAAATTCCCGGCGCTCACGCACTACTGGCCCCTGATCCGCTTCCTGGTGCCCCTGGGTATCACCAACATCGCCATCGATTTCGGGGAGCAGGTAAGCCCGTCGCGTCCCCCTTACCCTGCGCCCCCCGCCCCCGGCTTGCCCTGCCTTGGCCTCGGACGCACGCGGCGGCAGGGCGCGGGGACAGTCACCTGCTCTGAGTCTCTTGTCATCCTGGAACATTTGGTCGGGTTTGCAGATTGTGAAGGGTGACTTTTCCAGCACCCAGTCTCCCACCCCCGGTTATCCCGCAGACTTTTCCAGCGCTCTCCGGGAATGTGGAAACATAAGCTGCTGGGGATATTCACCTATAGAAGGTTTTTTAGTGCACAGGAGAGGCATTATGTAATTTGAGGTTATGTAAATCTTTGGTCTGTAACTAGCATGTAGTTGTTCATATCTCATACCACTGGGATTTTATTTAGCCGGGGATGGTGGTGATGAGGGAGATAACTCGTTCGTACAGTGTGTCTAGGTTGATTATCCAGGTACTGTTAATTTTCTAAAATTTGTTTTGCAGACCAGGTATGGATTAGAGGTGTTCCAAATGGGTCTTGATAAGCTGACCATTGGCCATCTCTTAGTTTGGGATTTTTCTTGCCCTTTTTTCTCCCTCTTGGGCTGCTAAAGGAGAGGAGCTCATCTTTGCTTGGTGTTGCCTTCCCCTCCCTGTTTCTTCGTGTTTCACCCTTTTCTATCCATGTGGCGTCATTGCAAATCTAAGGCTGTAGGCTCTCCGGCAGCGAGGCAAGGGTACCCTGAGCTTAGCCCGTGGGGACCATGTTCACCAGGCCTCTACCACGATGCAGTAGCTTCTGTAGCTGGGAGCAGGATTTGTGGGGGACAGTAGCATGCCACCTGGATGGGCAAGTGTCTGAACTGGCCAGGGCCAGTGATGAGCAAAGCTCCTGATATATCGCTGCCACCCCCAACCCCTGGAGCCAAGAGACTTCCAAGACTAGACAGACGGGTGCCTGATTTCATGCTCTTTTGAGTTAAAACACCGGGCGTTTTTTTTTTTAGAACGCAGTTGCAGACCAGAGATTTGTTTCCCTCTTACATTTGATGTGTATCTGCCTGGATTTCAGTTTGCAGAACTTTTGATTGATTGCACCTCCTTCAGTCTCCCTGCCTCCTAATACTTAGTTCACACTGTAAGTTGCTTTTTGTACTTTGACTTTCATTTCTGATGCTGAGCGTTCAGTGTGGCAGAGTCTCTTGGAGACCTCTGTTTAGCAAACTGACTCGTTTGATTTGTTAAAATACCAGATCCTTCTGTTGACAACTTGCTGCTGGTGATTCGGGTTTGAGTCCTCTCCTCATGGCCCTGTTAGAACCTCGGAAGGAATACCCCCAGGGGTGTCTCCTTTTCTGCTTCTCCTCGTTCCCTCCTCCTCCTCCTCTTTTTTCATAATTAACTGATGAATTCAGGCATTGCCAATAATCTGTGGGAGTGTTTTTTTTGCCTTGCAATTTTTAAATGAATTAGGTGTTGTATGTTCACCTGGGCCTCTGACTATTTTAAGGCTTATCTTCTTGGAGCTGTTCCAAAAGTTCCTCAGAAACCTCAGGTTGTTGTGCCGCTCTGAGCATTTCTTCCAGAGCTGGAGAGAAAGAGAGAGGAGAGAGAGAGAGAGAGAGAGAGAGAGAGAGAGAGAGAGAGAGAGAGAGAGAGAGATTCTTACAGGAACAACTGGTGGAAATAAAGAGTAGTCTTTCTCAACATTAAATGACCTGAAGACACCACAGCATTGCTCGCTGTTTCCTTTGATTTAATAGAAGGCTGATATAACTAAAGGTTGGATTGTCATGTAGGAAAAAAGATCCCCTGCGGTGACAAAGGCAGACCTGACTAAAGGTGGGTCATCCTAGTAACACTTGTAATTCAGACTCGTCCTTAAAACATTACTAACCCAGTGATCGTAGTGAACATAAAAAGAGTTGTCTGCACAGAAGCAAATTTTAGCAGCCAGGTTTGGTCTCACATCCTTCTTGCTGAAACACCAGCGTACTTACCAGGTCATAGGCTGCTTGGTGGGGGAGATAACTGTATCTCAGAAGTGAGGATGCCAAGATGGAAGAAAGAATAGATTTCCAAGACCTAATTTTTCCTTCTGGTATCAGATGATAATTTTGCAGAATTGTACAGGGTAAGAAAAATGGAACTTACTTGTTCTTAATATTAAACTTGTTCTCCAGTTTAATATTAATTTGATTTGCGACTCATAGCAACTCCGTATGACAGAGCAGAATGGCCCTGCATGGTGTCCTAGGCTGTAAACTCTATGGAAGCAGACTGCCACATCTTCCTCCTGTGACACTGATGGCTGCTTCAAACCATTGACCTTTCTTTCACTTAGCAGCTGAGTGTTTAAAACCATTGTGCCACCAGGACTTCTCAGTATTAAACTGAACTTTGCTGTCCAGTCAATTTCAACTCACAGTGACCCTACAGGACAGGGTAGAACTGTCCCATAGGGTTTCCAAGGAGTGGCCGGTAGATTTGAACTGCCAACCTTTTGGTTAGCAGCCAAACTCTTAGGAACTGCAGTTTCAGCTAAAGAGTTACCAGATCGCGTACGAATGATGAAGAGAAAGTGTTTTATAGCCAGCTGCTTTGAAGCACAATAAAGAAGAATAATAAACCTATTTGCTAAAGTAGCTCTGTGTTGAACTTCAGAAAACAAACAGCTCTCAACAGTTTTCACTGAGTTCTAGGTAGATGGACGCATAGAGGTCTCTGCCATTCTTCCATCCCAGTGGACAGTGTATTATACCTTGCTGTGAGCAAATGACTCATATTACAGTGATTTACGATCCTGAGTTGGGGAGGTAACCCAGGAGTGCAAAGGAGTACAAAGCCTTCAGTCCACATACTTTTGAGGTGATGAAGAAATGCCAAACTGAAAAATAAAGCATCTCACTAGCTTTTAAGTCTCTGACATGTCGAGAACAAAAGGCTCGAGAATCATTTTAGATGTTTCATAGATGGCAATAAACATCTCAGTTTGTGGTTTCTTTATAGTGTGGATAGAGCTTTTAAAATGGGACTTCACCTGATCACAAGATTGGCCTGCAGCTGGAAGAGGTGGTACATATGTGATCATGTAAAGGAATTCGATCTAAATTATCTCAGGTCTCAGCTGTGGAGACCAGGAAGGAATATAGCATACATTATGCAGCATATAGGTTGCCCTGTAATTTTATAGCACAGTCAGGGAAAAAACCCAACTGTTACGGAGTATCCTAACAAGACTAGCAACACTTATTATTATATTTTTCAATTTTGGTGGGGATGGTGAATTTGCAGAGATGGGGAGGTTACCCACCCCACTCACTGCCATTGAGTCAGGTCTGACTCATAGCAACCCTAGAAGTCAGAGTAGAACTGCCCCACAGAGTTTCCAAGGAGAGCCTGGCGGATTTGAACTGCTGACCTTTTGATTAGCAGATGTAGCACTTAGCCCACTAATGCTACCAGGACTTCCATGGGGAGGGGAAGAGGAGTTGAATTCTGCCATTAAAAGAAGCTATGTGGAGTAGAATGACTGTTCTTTATTATTAAACAGATGCTATAGAAACACATGAGACTGCATCTATTATTGCAGAAACTAATGCTTGTAGAATCCTGTAGGTATATAAAGCACTTTATGATAATTATAGTGTGCATATGTGTGGGTGTGTGTGTGGGGGTGTGTGTGTGTGTACATACATATATATATACACATATTTACACACACACACACAGAATAATTGAAGAGGCTTGGTGGGTACAGTGGTTAGGTACTCAGCTACTAACTGAAACTTTGGTGGTTTGAACCCACCAGTGGCTCTGCAGGAGAAAGATGTGGCATTCTGCCTCTGTAAAAATGTACAGCCTTGGAAGCCCCATGGAGCACTTCCACTCTGCCATACACAGCCGCTGTAATTACTTCTCTCTTTCTCAATATTGTAAATCAAAAAAAAGTATTGAGAGCTTCCATTCAGTGAGTGCTTAACCATGTGCTTACAATAGAGCATCACATTTTATGTCTGAAGAAAGAATCAGAGGCCAAGAGGTGGTCAGTCTCTGGCCCAAGATCCCGGAGGTAGTAAACATTAGAGTGAGAGCCCTGTGCACCCGTCCATGACACGTACAGCTGTCTGCCTCTTCCATTAAGCTCACACACCAAGCCCGCCTAGGAGTTCTGAGAAACTTAGGGAAAAGTTCTAGCCTGTCTGATTCCCACCTTGGATTTGAATTTAATTTTAGCTGTCGTATTTTGAACTTTGAAGACTAAGCAGATGTAGACCAGCATTAGGAGATCTCTCCCAGGCTCCAATCAGGAGGAGAAGCACATTTTGACCAAGAAGATCATGTATGAAGAGCTGAAATTAGTAAGATAAGTAAATTAACGCCGTATCTTAGGTTGACGGGGGCAGCCTAGCCTTTGGTAGAGGGAAGAAAAAAAGATAAAAAAATAAGTGACACCCCGTAATAAAATTATTTACACATCACTTGATCTTTGTTGAATCAATTTGACGACAGTGGGGTTTTTTTGCGGTCTTTCTTAGGTCAAGTACAGATTTTAAGGAAAGAAGGAAGATGGATGTGTGGTCTATTTTGAATAATGTATTTCTTTCTTTTTTTTTTTTTTCCAATTCAGCAAACATTTATTGAGTACCTTGGCATTATCCCATCCAGTCCTTACAGGGAAGGCTGGATTGCACAGTGGTTAATGCTACACTGCTAACCACAAGGTTGGCAGTTCAAATCCACCAGGCACTCCTTAGAAACCCTATGGAGCAGTTTTACTTTGCCCTGTAGAGTCGCTGTGAGTCGGAATTGACTCACTAGAACTGGGGTTTTGTTTTTCAGCCCTTACAGTGGCTCTGTAAGACAGGCACTCTGCATATTTTATTGATTTGAAGATATAACCCTCTCCTTTTGGTCTTTTTTCTCTTTTCTTTTTTGAACAGTCTGTTTCTTTCAAGGTGTCTGCACAGATACATTGAGCCTCACCATGTTCAAAGGGCTGTTATTTCCATTTAAACTAAACTTGGTGCAAAGTCCTTGAATTCCTGAGAAGCCGAGCTCACCAAATTATGTAGAATAAATAAGCACAGATTTTTTTTTTAAGGTATTTAAAAAACTCCGACTCACAGCAGCTCCATATGTTCGAGAGTAGAACCGTTCCACAGAGTTTTCTTGGCTTCAGAGTTTACCCAAGGAGGCAGATCCCCAGGCCTTTTTTTCCCCAGTGCTGCTGGGTGGCTTCGAACCTCCACCCTTTAGGTTGGTAATCAAGTGCAAGACGCTTGTGCCGCCAGAGACCATCTAATGTCGATGACACTTGATATGTTAAGTTCAGCTTTCCTGTGAAGACTTTGATAGAGAAAAGAAAGGAGTATTCTCACTTAAGAAATGTGTTCTGCTTATAAAAACAAACAAAAAACCCTGTTGTTATCAAGTCAGTTCCAACTTAGTGCCAGATAATTGACTCTGTCAACCCCCAGATGATAACTTTTGGTATTTCAAATTGCCTGAGGGGTTTTCTGCATTTGGTTGGGTCCATTATTGTAATTCTAAGACCCAGAGTGTATATCTGTGAATGTCAAGTTTTGCATGTGGGGTGGGACAGTCACTGGAGTAAAACGTGTAATAGAAGCTCTAAGATGTTTTCCTACTCTGGGGTACCTTCTAAATTGATGCCTAAAGTTAGACTTCTAGAACATAAGGGTGTCTCAAATTATTAATATCTCAAAAGGGAAAGAAGAGGAACCTACAAATAATAGCTTAATAAATGAAGGACCCATCATTCTATTGTGTAGGGAGATGCACCCCTCACCCCTAAAAAAAACAAAAAAAGTTTTACATTAGAACACACGATACAAGAATTAAAAAAAAAAAAAGTGGATGGGAGGTGGGGGGAGGTGAATACAGTGTATGGTAACTCCTGAAAAGAGAATCATTGCCTAAGTCACTCAGTGTTGGGAGAGATCACCCCAGACAGAGCTGGACGTAATTAATTAATAACAATGCCCTTTGTATGATCCAGTTTCCAAAGCTGAAAGAACTGTAGCTGATGCTGTTGTCCGCTGCCCTCGTGCAGGGCCCTGACCCCGCGTGTCACAGAGAGCACTGCTCCATTAGGCTTTCTCTGCTGTCATCTTTACAGAGATGGATCACCAGGCATGTCTTCCATGCTGCCACTGGGTAGGTGGAACCTCTGGTCTTTCTGTTAGCAGCTGATGGATGAGATAAGTTGCAGAATAATGTCTGGTTCTTCAAATTCTGTAAGCAATGTATGCTCATTGTCTGAAGTTTGGAAGATAACAAAAGAAGTCAAGAAGATAACAATCCTCCATACCACTTCTGAAAACCCCTTGAACATTCTGAGGTAGCACCTCATAGTTGTGTCTTTTCTTCTTTAGCATAATTGAACTGGTAGACACATATTTGCATCTTGATTTGTTTTTCAGGGAACACAGATGCATTTCCTCATATCATTTCAGTGTTTAGGTATGATTGTCAGTAGTACTAATGATATGAGCACGCTGTGGTTTCTTTTGCTACATGTTTCCCTGTTATTTAGTACTGAGGTTTTATATTGCTTTTGCAATATAAAGTGTCCCTGAACATGTTTGTGTGACAAGTAGATACTGTGTTTCTCTGCCTGCCACAGGCTGTATGCCTGCTGTGATTGGGTGCCTATTTCAGTTTCTCGTTCACGCATGGAAAGTGAGGTCAGCTTCTCTCGCAGTCCGTATTTAGTTAAGGACTCTGTGACCTCCTTCATTCCATTGATACTGGTTTATCTGCCATGGTTCTTGACTCCTTTTCAATGTCCCTGTAGATAAGCAGCTTTTTTTCTGCTTTCAACCAACCACAGAGGGATAATCCCGTGGTTGGTTGGTTTCCTCATTTATTTATTGAGGTGACTAGAATACTTGCTTAAATACTGCTTTGTCAGAATCCTCTCCAAAGCATATCCTGTATAATATGATCAAATACTTCATATGTTAAGGTGAAGTCAAAATGTCTTTCTGTTGGTAGCTTGAGTTCTCTAAATGACTTCATGCATTGCAACAAGGTCTAAATCTCTGTCTACTCATAGATTAGGTTCTTTAAAAAACAATTTTAAAGCATACAGTTTAATTTGTGGTACTATAAAACTGTCATGGATTAAACCATTTCTCCCCAAAAATGTGTGCAGCCATTTGGCTGGGCCATCATTCCCAATATTTTGTGATTTTCCTGCTACACATCCTAATCTCTGCCTGTGGCTCGTAGATGGGATGATTATGTCAAAGAGGGATTAGGGTGAGACTGCAACACCTTTGCTGAGGGCGTTTCCTCAGTATAGCTTGTACCACCTTTTATCCTTTCATCCCTTGGGAGATAAAAAGACAGGGAAGCAAGCAGAAAATGGGGAAGCTGACACCATCAAGAAAGCAGCATTGGAAGTACAGCCTGCCTTTAAGACCTGAGGTTCCTGCGCCAAGGTGCTCCCCAGTCCAGGACTGATACAACACTAGCGCTTTCCTCCAGAGCGAACACCATGAATTCAGACTTAGAATCTACTGGACTGTATGAGAATAAAAACTTTCCTTTGTTACTCCACTAAAAGACCTCAGCTGAGGGTCTGAAGGCCTGGGGGTTCCCCTGGGAGCATGTCTGTCAGACCTGATGCTGCCCCTGATCATAGAGCATTACAGAGGTCAACTCTTGGAATAGGAATGGATTGGACTCGGGGACACAGAATGACCATATTGTGTGTGCACTTCATGGTTCTATGCATCTGTAGGGGGTTTACTGGCCTCTTACTAGAGGGGAGTGGAGAGGGTGGAGAAGAGGGGACAGGAGATTGTTAAGAGGATATGACATGTATAGAACAGAAAGGAGGCGTGTGCTGTCACCAGGCAAGGAGAGCGGCAGGAACTGCACCTGGGCGGGCATGCAAATTTAAACTGGATTTGTAAACTTTTACACCGTCACCATTTAAAAAAAATGAAATAAAACAACTTTATTTGTTAAGGCTATCCACTTGTAGTTTCTCTGTTAGAGCAGCACTAGCTGACTAAAACAAGCACTTTTTGGAAACCCTGGTGGCACGGTGGTTTAAGAGTTAGGTCTGCAGTTTGAATCCACCAGATGCTCCTTGGAAACTCCATGGGACAGTTCTGCTCTGTCCTGTAGGGTCACTATGAGTCAGCATCGACTTAAGAGCAATGGGTTTTTTATTTTATGGGTAGCACTTTTTGCAGGCCTGGTGGGGCATTGCTTGAAGTGTTTGGCTGCTAACCAAAAGGTTGGCAGTTCAAATCCACCAACTACTCTTTGAAAACCTTATGGGACAGTTCTGCTGTGTTTTATAGGGTCACTGAGTTGAGGTTGACCCAATAGCAGTGGGTTTGGTTTGATAAAACTTTTTAGATGTGACAAACCCTTTTTATAGTAGTAGTAAATGTGTTTCCTTGCCTTTTTTTTAATGCTGTAGGTGGAAGTTTGCATCTCAAGTTAAGTTCTCATTCAGAAATGTGTGCACATACTGTTTCATGACATTGGTTGCAATCTCCACAGTGCAAGAGCACTTTCCCCTTTTTCATCCCTGGTTCCCTGTATCCATTTGTCCAGTTTTCTTATCCTTTCTTTCCTCCTGGTCTTGCTTTTCGACAGAAACTGCCTCTTTGGTGTTGTATATGTGGATGAACTGTAAAGTACGTTACTTACGTTGTTATTAGTTGTTTTATAGGCCTGTCTAATCTTTGTCTGAAAAGTGGGCTTCAAGGTTGGTTTCTGTTCTGGGTTAGCGGAGTGTCCAGGGTTCATAATCTTGGAAACTTCCGTATCTTTTCTTTCTTTTCTTGTTTGAATTGGGATCGTGGGGTAGGTTATATGGGTGAGGAGGGGAGAAACTAGGGTTGTAAAATCATTCCTCTAGTGTCCTATTTAAGTCTGAGGAAATAAACTTTATTAAATTCCTGCTGTAACGTACCAGGGAGTGCCTTGGTGTCACAAACAGTTAAACTCTCAGCTACAAACCAAAATATTGGCAGTTCAAATCTACCTAGAGGCATCTTGGAAGAAAATCTGGCAATCTACTTCAGAAAGATCACAGCTTTTGAAAACCATATGGAGCATGATTCTGCTCTGAAACGTATCAGGCTGATGTGAATTGGAATTGACTTGATGGCAGCTGGTACTGGTATACCATACCAGAGTGACTTGGTTGTATCTGCATTAAAAATACCTCAGTGATGTATTTTCTGAATGCCTGTGGCAGTTAGTTGTTGTGGAGATGCACTAGAAATACAGAAAACACTGTTTATGCAGCATTATCCGGATATGAGCTACTCACATGAATGAGTTTTCTTGACAACAGAAGTATTTCCCTTTAAGGACAATATTTTTTAAGTGTGAAAACTTAAAAAAACAAACTACATTTGCTATTATTCTACCTTAATAAATACAGTATGTAAAATGTAATTGAATGCTTCTTGGTAATTTTTGTATGTCATTTGTGCTGGACAGTCAGCAGTAGCCATCAACAGGTGATACTCAGGGTACTTCAGGACCAAGCTGGCCAGTGAGACCTGAATGGTCCCCACCTGATCTTTGGGTGCCTGCTGACCACTAGTTTTGTTGGCTTCTTGAGACTCTTAGATGTGTAGCGGATTTCCTGTTTATAACTTTTTTTTTGTACTTTATAGGAAGGTTTACAGAACAAACTAGTTTCTCATTAAACATTCAGAATACCTTGTTTTGTGACACTGATTACCAACCTGGTGACATACTGGCAGTCTGCCTTCTTTACCTTGGGGGTTCACCATTACCAGCTTTCTTGTCCCCCCTGGCCTTCTCTTCCCTGTCTCTGGGCTGGCATGCCCATTTATGGGCCTCTCTGATCTTTGGCTAAAGGGTGACCCTCAGAACGAGACTTCATTTCTAAGCTGCGAGAGTGTCCTGGGGCCACACTCTGGGGATTTCTCCAGTCTCTGTCAGACCAGTAAGTCTGGTCTTTTAAGTTAGAATTATGTTATGCATTTTCCTCCAGCTCGCTCTGGGACCCTCTTTTGTGATCCCTGTCAGAACAGTCATTTGTGGTAGTGGGGCACCATCTAGGTGTACTGAACTCTGTCTCGTGGAGGTTGTGGTGGTTGTGGCCCATTAGTCCTTTGGATTAATCTCTGCCTTGTGTCTTGTATCGTTGGTTTTCTTCATTCCCTGGAGTGGATCGTGTGTATGTGTCTGTCTTCTCTTACTTTTTTTAGTTAATTTATCAGCATTCATTGCTTTCCTACTAACTAGTTGCTGGCTCTCAGTTTCCTCTCCTTGCTGTTCAGTGAGCCTACTCAGCCACTTCAACAATAATGACAAAAACAACAAGAGACGCAGCTCATACACATTGAATACTTGTCTTTTCATTTCCTGTTCTCTCTGCTCCAGGGCTGAGAAACAAAAATTCATTAGAATTCTATGAAAAATTCATTAGAATTCCATGCAAAATTAAGAGTAAATAACTTTGGAGGCCTCCTTTGGGAATAGCACGTGCAGTTTGTGACACTTGTTTGTTTGCACTGCTCCGATTTTGTTTCTGTGGTAGAGAGATTCTAGAATTAGTTAAGTGGCCTTTAAACAAGAACAGCTTTGAGGGACAGAATAGCAGGGGCGGGGGTCTGGGGACCATGGTTTCAGGGGACATCTGGGTTAGTTGGCATAACTAACCCAGTTTATTAAGAAAATGTTCTGCAGCTCACTTCAGTAAGTGGTCTCTGGGGTCTTAAAAGCTAGCAGGCAGCCATCTAAAAAGCATCAATTGGTCCCAGTCCACCTGGAGCAAAGGAGAATGAAAAACATGAAAGACATAAGGAAAACATAAGCCCAAGAGACAGAATGGGCCACACAGAGCAGAGACTCCATCAGCCTGAGACTGGAAGAATTAGGTGGTACCCAGCTACCACCAGTGACCACTCTAACAGGAAACACAACAGAGGGTTCCTGATGGAACAGGAGAAAAGTGGGGGTACAGAACTCAAATTCTAGTGAAAAGACCAGACTTAGTGGTCTGACTGACGCTGGAGAGGCCCTAGAAGACATGGTCCCTGGACTCTCAGCCCCACCCTAAAACCATTCCTGAAGACAACTCTTTAGACAAAGATTGGCGTGGACTGTAAGGTACGAAACAATACGTATCAAGAGTGTGCTTCATGGCTTAAGTAGATACGTGTATGAAGGTGAGATGAGAAGGCAGAGAGATAAACCTGATTGCATGGACACAGAAGATACAGAGTGAAAGGGAGGAGTGTACTGTCACATTGTAGGGAGAGCAACTCAGGTCACATAGCAATATGTGTATAAATTTTTATTTGAGAAATGAACTTGAATCATAAACCTTCACTTAAAGCACAGTTGGCAAAAAAAAGCTTTGCTGTATTTGCCTTTGGCCCTGTGCCCCACTTTGCTTTGGTTAAGAAAAGATGCGTGAAGCAGTTGTGCAGTCAGAGAGACACAGAGTAGAATGAACCCGTTGCCCCAGAGTCGGGTCTGACTCAGCAACCGTAGAGGTCAGAGTAGAACTGCCCCATAGAGTTTCCAAGGAGCTCCTGGCAGATTTGAACTGTGACCTTTTGGTTAGCAGACGTAGCACTTAACCCACTGTGCCACCAGGATTTCCTCTCGTTGTGCAGCACAGCTCATTAATAACCCGTGACGGGGATGCTCAGTAGATGTAGCTGAGCAGCAATCTGTGGGCATGGCAGTGAAACAGCACCGCAGTGGCACGGAGCTCTTCTACCTGGCTCTGGCTGTCCATGACGATCTTTTCTGTCATCAGTGTGGATAGAGGCAGTCTGCAAAGATGAAAATACGGTCACAAAATAGGGACATGAGCAGGCTACGTATCGAGCCACACAATACAGGGGTTTTTGTTCTGCCATCTTTTATGGTTTCAGGATCATGTAACTCCTGTTCCAATAACCAGATGTCACGTATGATGCTGCAAGAACAGATATGGTTAAAAATACCACGCCACGTGAGGAGTTAGTCCTCAAGGAGGTATATGTGTTGCAACTTACTCATTCTGTTACTCTCTTGCTCCTTTGCCCCCAAACTTTTTTAAAGCCCATCCTGGGAAGAAGAAGTTTGTAGTATTTGTTAAGACAAAACCAAAACCCAGTTGGTGTTGAGTTGATATGTGTCTCATGACACCCCCATGTGTGTCAGAGCAGTTGGTGTTGAGTTGATATGTGTCTCATGACACCCCCATGTGTGTCAGAGCAGAAGCTGTGCTCCCCAGAGCTTTCCATGCTTGGTTTTTCAGAAGTAATCACTGGATCTTTCTTCCTAGGTGCCTCTGGATGGATTCGAATCTTCAACCTTTTGGTTAGAAGGCCAGTGTGATAATTGTTTATGCCACTGAGGGACTCCTCGCAAAGGGGGTATTTATGCCCCTCTATCTGGTCACTATGAGTCGGAATTGAGTCAATGACAATGGTTATATAGGGTCACTAAGAAACACAGGTGGCGTAGTGATTATGTGCTACTGCTGCAGACCACAAGGTCAACACTTCAGATCCATCAGGTGCTCCTTGGAAACCATATGGGGCAGTTCTGCTCTGTCCTGGAGGGTTGCTGTGACTTGATGGCATGGGTTTGGTTTTTCTGTTCATAGCGTCACTGTGAGTCTGAATCAAGTTGATGGCAGTGTTTTGTTTTTTCCTTTAACAGCAGTTAAGGAGCCCTGGGGGCACTGTGGTTGGGAGCAGTGTTGTTCTGCTGCAACCTGCTCAGCATCACAGCAGCCTGCGGGGCTCCCCTGACAGGTGGCGGTGCCTGGGCCTCAGGGCTTCTGGCTTCCCTTGGAAGGCTACAGTTCTGCCCCTGAGCCCCCTTCATTCTCAGCTTGTCTTCTCAGTATGTGAGGTGGGAAGAGGGCCCATTTTGTGTGACACCCAAAGGGAAATATTTAGAATCAGGGACTTTCTAGGGTCGCTAGTCCTGTGCACTGTAGGCTCCATGAGAGTTGTTTTCTCTGTAAGTGAAACCATAGATGAGTGTTTTCAGAATCCCTCCATGGCTTTTAAAAATGTAAGTCTATGGGGAAGCATTTGACCTTCTGGTGTGTTTTAACTAGTTGTTTGGTTTACATATGGCTGGTTTGCATTTCAAAAAGTGCTTTTAATATGATAAGCAGTTTGTGCGCTCTTCAGTGATGCTACAGGTAACCCTGCAATGTAGTAGCCACTGGCTCATGCATTTTTTAACCAGGGTCTGATTAAGGTGTGGGAGGGCCCTGAGCACTGATAATCCATGGTGCCCCCCTTCTGCCTACTCATGCATTCACACAAGATATGGGAGTTGGATATGCATATATGCCTGTGTGAGTGTCATTTCTTTTTAAATGCGACAGGTGTCAACGAAGGTGTTGAAGTGGTCGGAGCCTCATAGCTTGAACAGTCTTGCTTGTAACCCTGTGTGACCTTTATTTCTGGCCTGTACCTTCTCACAGGTGACCTGCCAGTTCCTGTCCACTGTGGCGCTCGCTCTTCCGTGTGTCCTGTCTGCTTGGCATTGGCAGGTCTTTCTTGTTGTTGCTGTTATTAGGTGCTGTCAAGTCAGTTCTGATTCACAGCCCAGAACAGTGCCCAGTCCTGTGCCATGCCGACAGTCATGGTTAGGCTTGAGCCTATAGTTGCAGACACTGTCAGCCCATCTTCCTAAGGGTCTTTCTCTTTTTCGCTGACCCTTGACTTTACTAAGCATGATGTCCTTCTCCAGGGAGTGGTCCTTGTCCAGGGACTGATCCTTCCTGACAGCTTGTCTGGAGTTTGTAAGACATAGTCTTCTTCATCCTTGTGTCTAAGGAGCACTCTGGTTGTACTTTTGGGCAGCTGGTATCCCAGTTTTGTTGGAGCCCTGAGCACAGGCTTACCTTGCCTGTTGGGTAACCCATCCATGGTTTTAATAGACGGCATAGGAATGTGGAGAATCTGAAATTGAAATGACAACAAAACAGCAAAAATCCCTTGCCTTCTGAGGGCTTTCGATGGTTTGGTAGGAAATTAACTATTGGCGAGGACACCGAGGTTTCATACCTTGTGTGGCCTAAACTTGACATTCATAAAGATCGATTGCCCAGAGGAGAGTAACAAATAAGTATGCTTAACAAGAAGGAGGTAACTTTTACCTCAAGGACTCCAGCCAAGTACAAGGCCACAGTAACCGGATAGACAGTCTGCAGCCAGCCTCACCCAAACCAGGGAGTCAGAGCAGGGTTTTCTCCAACTTCCCACTTCACCTCTGTGCACCCTTCACCAAGGCTGCTCAGAGACCTCCTCTTGTGCTTCTTATGAGACGAGTTATGGTCATTAACCACACCCTTCGCTGCCGTGGCCTTCCATCACCTGGGAGCACAGCTGCCATGGAACCTGACCTGCAAGAAGGGTGGACCTCTTCTCTACTCCCACGCCAAGGCACACTGCCACTAGGTGTTACACCACCCACCAGCAGGCTCTCACCTGTTGAGTTGTTTACTAGACTTGGGAAGTACGCTGGCATTGTGAATGTTTGGACCCCCGAGTGTTACCAGACTTCCCAAGACAAGCAGTGACTATAAAGGAGAGTGGACCTATTCTGAGGACAGTTGAAGCCCCAGAAGGAAGGAAGAAACTGTTTTTCCTTAATTGGTACTCCTTGGTGTTTTTTGGTGTTTTTTATTTTTTAGATGACATTCATACAGGCAGTAGACGGTAATTTTATTGTGGTAAATATATATACATGTGTATCTACATATATATATGCGTATGCACACATCGGGCCACTCCCAACTTTTTTCATGCTTACAGTTCAGCAACATGAATTACATTCATCACATTACACAACCATCACCCATTTCCAAAGTTTTCCATCACAGGTTCGTACACCCTGTGTAACCCACACCCTGATCAAGATAGAGGACATAGCCTTTGGCCCGGAAAGTTCCTCAGGCCCTTTTGCAGGCACCCTGCTTTTGTCCCCAGGAGGCAGCCACTGTTCTGATTTCCGGGGCAAAGCTTTGTTTAAATTCGTCTTTAAGTGACAGTTTACAATTCACATCAGTTTCTCACACGGAAACGTACGTACACATACTTTGTTATGTGACCCCAGCTGTTCTTCACTTACGGTTACAGCATGCTCCTCTGTGTCTCCTGTGTGTCTGCCATATCTGCTTAACCAGCTCCTGCCCACCTCTGCCCTCTCATCCTGCCTTGGACAGGAGCTGCCCAGTCAGTCTCATGTACCTCCTTAGGCCAGGAAGGACACTCTTCTCCAGCATCACTTTGTGTTCTGTAGTCTAGATCAGTTGTTGCCTGAAGAGCTGGCATCTGGAATGGTTTCGGTTCTGGGCTAACAGAATCCTGGGGCCTTGTCTTTCAGAGACCCTCCAGTCGGTCAGACCATCAAGCCTGGTTTTTTCACGTGAGTTTTGCAGCCCTTCTCCATCAGGGCCTCTTTGTTGAGGTCCCTGTCAGGGCAGTCACTGGTGGCCTGGAGCAACCGTTTTTTTATTTGCTTGCACACAGTGACAAACATCTGTGGTCTTCACCCTCATTACCATGTGAAGCATTGTTGTTCTATAATGTTCAAAACATGGCTTACAGTTTCGTGTCTTAGTGAACTGCAGACAGGAACAAAATGAGACTTTCTGTTTGAAAAAAAGAACCCTTTTTCCTTAATTTGTACTATTTGGTACTTTTTATTCTTTAGATGACATTCATCCTTGAGTTCTGTGAACTGCTAGTCATTCTGGTCCTGGTATTTAGACATGTTTCCAATCAGTTTAAAAATGTATCATAGGCTACTGGGAAAGCCTGTGGTTTTTAAATAGGCCCTCCCTTAAAAACAAACAAAAAACAGCATGCATTGTTGTATTCTAATTATAAATTGTAACCTATTTTTGTTGCAGAAAAGGAAAATAAGCAAAAATGTCAAGAAGAAAATAAAAATTTTATGTGAGTCTGCTGCCAGAGAAAACTGTCTTATTTTAGTGCATATTTCTCTCATCTCTTTTCTCTGAATACATTTTAAACAAAACTGTTACCTTTTTCTCACTCTATGTCAGAGGCTATTTCACTGATTTTAAATACTCACCTACAGTGAAGCTATTATGGGTGTCCTAGCTTTCTGCCAGAGTCCTGTCATGCAGTGGGTGAGAGCTTGGCTGCTTTCCTAAAAGTCATCAGTTTGAATCTTCCAGCCAGCCACTCCTTGGAAACCCTATAGGGCAGGTCTGCTCTGTCCTGTAGGGTCACTGTGAGTCAGAATCGACTTCACCACAGTGGGTTTTGGTTTGAGCCTTGGGATGTACTGTAATTTAGCTACCAGTCCTCTGTGGTTAGATGTTCACGTTGTTTCTCTGGCCTTCCTATGATAACTAACGCTGTGTATCATTTCTGTGTGGGAAGCTTTGTGCACATCAATTATTTCTTTGGATTAATACCTTGAAATCCTTGTTGCCCGTGTCCACACTTGCAAAGCTGTTGCTCTGGGGTGCCATGCTTCTCTGTAAGACGGGATTCCAGCTGGCCCCAAAGGCACAGTGGTAGCAGTGTTCCTGGCGCACTGTGGGCAGTCTCTCCTTCCCAGTTTCTATTTTACTGCTGTGACAAATCTGCATTTTTAAGTTATCACAGAACCTCATGATGATGAAATCTGTCAAATAATTTTTTAGTAAAAGCATTTTTACACTGAAAGATGGCTTTTTAATAATGTAATACTTTCCTGATTTCTAGATTTCCCTCCTTTTCCACAAGTCTTAGACCCAGTGTGTGCTCTGCAGGAGATCAGGGCAACTTGTGGGGAGGAAACAATTGTACTGGTCTTCCTTGGGGCTCTCTGTGAAGATAACCTGTCTCTGCAGGTTTCAGGCAGAGGTATGTGCTCTCAAGAGTTCACTGCAGCTCAAGAAGAGTTTGCTTCCCAGTAACCACGTGGGAGAGGAGGAAAAACTTGCCTGTGGCCTCCTGTGCAGCTTCTGCACTGCACTCTTGGCCTGCACCTTGGGGAGCAGGTCACCTTCTCCACTTCGGATGTGAGGAATCTAGAGCAGATGGATTAAAGACCTTGTCCATTAGAGGCCAGCAGAAGCCTGCTGAAGGACAGTTGGATTTTACAGCATATACCTTGGCACGGGTCTTGCCTTTTTTCTACTTCAGGGCAAAGACATTTAAGACCGGACTTGTTTAGTAGTACCTGTATTTTTGATAACTGTGGTGATGTAGTGGTTAAGAGCTACAGCTGCTGACCTAAAGGTCCACAGTTTGTATTCATCAGGTAGTCCTTGGAAACTCTATGGGGCAGCTCTGCTCCATCCTGTAGGGTCGCTATGAATGTAAACAACTCGATGGCACACAGCAGAGATGGGCTTAAAAAGACTGGAATTTAACTAGCATGTGCTTTTTGAAATGATGGGTTAAATTTCCTTTTTTTTTTTTTTTTAATTGTAGACTGCTGTTTGATATGAGGGAGTCCCTGGTGGTGCAGATGGTTAATGTGCTCAACTGCTAACAGGAAGGTTTCAGTGCCCACAGATGGGACTCAGAAGAAAAGCCTGGTAATCTTCTGAAAAACCAGCAGTTCTATTCGGATGCCCGTGGGCTCGCCATGAGTTAGAATTATTTGACGGCAACTGTTTTAACTGGTTTGACATGAAATTGAAGGGAGGACTGCATGGGTCACTGACACCTCTACTAATCCAGACATACAGATGGGACCAAGCTTTTATCAAACCTCTTGACAGTTGTGGCAGTTAAATTTAAAATAGCGTATGATGGCTGGAGGGGCCCTGGTGGTGCAGTGGTTAAAGCACTCAGCTGCTAACAAGAAGGTGGGCGGTTTGAACCACTAGCTCCTCTGGAGAAAGATGCGACATTCTGCTTCCAGACCAGTTCTCTTCTGCCCTGTAGGGTCACTGTGAATCTGAGTGGACTTGATGACAGTGTTTTTTTTGTTGTTTGTTTTTAATAGTGGATGCCTTAAGAGCTGAAAGTTGTATGTGGCTCACTTCCCCACATGGTTAAAGCCAAACCAAACCCGTTGCCCTCAAGTCAGTTCTGATTGACAGTGGCCCTGTAGGATGCAGGCAAACTGCACTCCCCTACCCCCTCACCCGGACCCCCCCAACCCCCACCCCTGAGTTTGCAAGTCTTTGAACTGCCAGCCTTTTGGTTAGCAGCAGTATCTCTTAACCACTACACCACCAGGATTAGCATACTTCTATTTGGAAGTGTTTTCAATTTTAAAACTGGGGAATATAGAACACCAGGGGTAAGAGTGTAGTCATGAGTTTGTTCCAAGGCCTTTTGGATACCTGCTGTGTTCCAGGCACAGTGCTAGTTACTTAGCAGAAAACGCTTAGCAGAAAACATAGCAGAAAACGCTGGCGTAGCCTTCCTGGTGCTCTGAAGATTCTCTAGTAGAGACAACAGGCAATGCCTGTGCTAAGTGTTGAGATGAGGGGAGAGCAAGGTGCTTGCTCTGGGGTCCCATAGGAAGAACCGTTTAGCCTGCTTAGTATCAAGGAAACATCCTGTTCAAGCTGAGAGCTAAATAGCCAGCCCCCTTTCTAGAGAGTCGGCATCCCATTTGAGGGCTGAAAGATGCTGAGCAGGATTGGAGCAGGGAACAGCAGTGGGAGTGGCAAGAACTGGGGGTGGGCCTTGAACCTAGCCTGCACTGAGAAGAGCCTCCTCCATCAGGTTCTGGTCTTGAGGGCAGTGGACCTTTAAAGTGTTCTCAGTGGGGTGTGGAATGCTCAAATCTGCATACTTGAAAGATCCTTTTGGTTTCTGTATGGCTAATGAATTAGAGGGAAGTGAAGCAAGGCAACCAATTTGCTGTTGTGGTGGCCTGGATTAGGGTTTGGGGGAGGGAGGGGCTTCACAGAAAATGATGTGGAATCAAATGGACTCAACCACCAGCTGGGTGGGAGTGGGGTGAGGATGATGATGGTAGCAGAAATGAACAAAGCAGGTTTGAGGAGAAAAAAAAAAAATTTCATTTCAGTCATATTAATTCATTCATTAAAAAAAAATTGTTGTTGAATCAATTCCAACTCACAGCTACCCTACAGGACAGAGTAGAACTGCCCCATAGAGTTTCCAAGGAACATAGATTTGAACTCCCGACCTTGTGGTTAGCAGCATACTGGTTAACCACTGTGCTGGTAGGGTTTCCAGGTTGTTACCAGGTTTAGTGAAATGTTTTCAGTTGTTTGCCTGAGAGAAAATACATATTATGAATAAACAGCTACAATAAATACTTCGTAGGCACACTAGCACTTTCTCTGTCTCTTTGTCTCTGTCTCTCGAGCTCCTTCTCTGTATAGCAGCTGCAGTATATTTTCTGTTAACAGATTTTCAAGCATCTATTTTTAGCCAAATGCAAGCACAGTGGCTTATTTTAATGTAAAAATGCTTTCTTAAAGTACACCAGTTCTCAACCATTTGCCTTAATGAAACTGTGATATGGAAAAATCCGAAACATTTCTGAGTATTTGGCTTGGGACTAACACTGGGACGTTGTTGGGGGAAGCAAGCGTGTCTACGTCCTCATCTCGCTAAGGAGAACATTACAGAAGGACCAGGTGCCTGAGGATGGCAGAGAGACGCCGCCGGGGGCAAACTGTGTGGCGGCCCCTCCGTTAGCTCTTGCTGTATGTGAGCGTCCACCGTGGAATTAGTGCTGGGCGGCAGGGAGTGGTCTCACCTCGGCGAGGTTCACCTTATGGTGGTCCTCTCGTTTTCAGCATTGTCTACAGCTTACAGATGGGTCGTGATTCACAAACCTATTTCAAATACTTTTTCCCATAG
This sequence comes from Heterohyrax brucei, assembly GCA_028571685.1. NCBI lineage: Eukaryota > Metazoa > Chordata > Mammalia > Hyracoidea > Procaviidae > Heterohyrax > Heterohyrax brucei. Next base: position 16,647,285 of record CM053141.1, on the reverse strand, counting down.
AAATAATGAGTTGTGGTTAGGTTTTGTGGCTACTGTAGCAAGTTATATAACCCGTAATATTATTAAAATATTACATATTTGCAGTGAGAAGCTTTAGTGAGAAGTAGTAGACAGCCACACCTGTAGAATAGCAGTATGTGGGCAAAGCCAGAACATTGAAAAATACTGTTTGTCTTGGTGAATGACCCTTTAAGAACAATTGTTTTGATTATAGTTTGAGGCAGGTGATGGCAGTTTGGAGAGGGGTGCCCAGGGCCTTAGGATTGAGTTAACTGAAAATTAGAGCTTCTGGGTGTACTTGACTTGTCAGCTGTGATTACAGTCATTTGAAAACTCACAAATGAGGGATGAGTGGGCTGTAGTCTCTTGGAGCATAACCTGACAAGACTTGGAAGAGGAGAGCATGGATGTGAAGCAGATCTCGTAGGGTGGAGGAAACAGGTAGGGTCGGGTGGTCTCTCTTGGGGTACGACAGGACTCTGGTGCCTTGGACCCATGACAGCTTGGGTCAGGCTAAAGGTGGGGAGTAGGGTAAGAGGAGAAACGTGTGTTCAGCCGTTCACTTGTGAAGGACACTCTTTTTGAAGGATGGCAAGTCATTGCCTTTACCTTGCTGTGATCCAAAGTATGGCTTCGGTGAGTTATCCGCTGCTAGTGTTACCTATGGAGACCTAGTGGTCAGTGGTTAGGAGCGTGGCTGGTGATCAAAAGGCCGGCAGCTTGAATCCACCATCTGCTCCTTGGAAACCTTATGAGGCAGTTTTACTCTGTCCTCCTAGGTCATTGTGTTACTTACAATATGAGGAAGTCTTAGATCTTTTACCACTGAAAGTAACTGGTTTCCTTCTGATTTCAGAAATGCTTGTTCTAATAGCCACACTTAGTAGCTGCCTTGACTTTTAAGAATCATGTTCACTGGCATTAATTTATCGGGGCCTGAGGGGTCCCGGTGGTGTGGTGGTTAAAGCGATGAACTGCTACCTGAAAGGCCAGCGATTCAAAGCTGTCAGCCCCTCATTGGGAGAAAGATGTGCCAGCCAGCTTCCAGGGAGATTTACAGCTTTGGAAACCTTGTGGGGTCACTGTGAGTTGGAGTCAACTCCACAGCAGTAGGGTTTTAATTTTGTTTGTTTTTTAATGATGTCCCAAAGAACCCTGGTGGCCTGGTGGTTAAAGTGCTTGGCTGCTCACCAGAAGGTTCACGGTTTGAATCTGCCAGCCATTCAGCAGGAGAAAGATGTGGCAGTCCGCTTCCATGAAGGCCTACAGCCTGGGAAACCCTATGGGGCCGCTCTGCTCTGTCTGCAGGGCCGCCGTGAGTTGTAATCAACCCAACAGCAGTGTGTTTGAACTTTGGTTTCGGAATAATGTTCTAGATTCCTGGGTGGCAATGGTTTGCTCTAAACTACTAAGTGAAAGGTTGCTGGTTCGAATCCACCTGGAAGCACCTCAGAAGACTGGCCCGGCAGTCTGCCTGTGAGTGATCAAGCCTTAAAAACTCTGTAGAGCAGTTCTACTCTGCACACAGCGGGTTGCCGTGAGTTGGAGTTGACACCACAGTAACTAGATGCAAAACAGTGAACACTGTCTTTATCTTGCTGGAGCACACTTCACATTTGTCGGGAGGTTCGTGGTCTGTAATCGTTCCCCTGTCCATGTGCACTGATTAGGAGAGCATGGACACCACCTGCAGATGCTGTTAAAGGCACGCCTGGGCGTCAGAGCCATCAGCCATGGCCCTGTTATCTCCCCTCCTGCACAGACGCACCTTCCTTCTGCACCCGGGTGATGCTTCTTTGCAGTTGTCCTTCTGGAACAAGGAGCAGTGCAGAGCCCAGTGCCAGTGTTAAGGAAAACTGAGGTGGACAGTGGGTAGGCACTGTGGCTCTGGGCCTCTGAGAACCTTGGCCCGTGCCTGGATCAAAGCCAGCTGGCAGGCCTTCCCTTCTCCGCGTGTTGGAGTCCTAACCCCCTCCTGTCTGAAGCCGTCTGCTGAGAGCAGGACAAGGTGCTGTCTTTCAGGACAGAGGCGCAGGACACGGCCGAGTCTTAGCGGGGTGCAGTGCCACCTGCAGATGCTGCTCAACCCTCCTGGAATCCAGTTCTTCCATGCACTCCTCTTCCTTCTGGAGCATTCACAGCATTAATCATGAGGCCGGGTTTCAACGAGCCTCTCTCGGCTCCTCGCTGCCCTCCCCTGGACTAATGGGAGTCCCTCACAGCTTCTTCTCCTTATCTGCAACTGCAGAATGTTGCTTCCTTAAAAGCTAAATCAGCAGGTGGAAAGAAAAACCTCCTTGGCTGTGCCTTCCGGCGCATTGCAAATTCCTTTGCTTTTCAGCAGCTTTTCATAAGCCAGGTGTCTCTTATAAAGATGTTTTCTTTCAGGCATTCATTACTTTCAGATTAAGTTGTCCAGTTGCTGCTGGGATGAGTTCCTTTTCTCAGCAGCCAGCTCAGAAGAGGCAGAGTCACATTCTTCCTTCTGTGAGGTACCAGAGACCTTAGACATGCTGCGCTGGGTTGGAAAGATGCACTCACTCGCACATCTGTCTGCCTGTCGGACCCTGAGCCTGCAATAGCAGGTGTGGTGTGTGCATCCACTGACTCCCTGCCTACTGGCTTCTCTTCCCTACAGTGCTTAGAACAGAATAATCAGTTTGCTACTGAGTCAGTTCTCACTCATGGTGACCCCGTTTGTGCCACAGTAGAACTGCTCCTCCCCATCGGGTTTGTAATTCTTGGTTCTTTCCTAAGTAGATCAGTAGGCCTTTCCTCCAAGGTACTTCTGGGTGGGTTTAAACTGCCAGTCTTTGGGTTAGCAGCCAAGCGTTGTAACCATTCTGCATCACCCAGGCACTCCCAGCACTGAGCAGACACCTAAGAAACATTTGCATGAACTAAATAAATGGGAAATGCCTGCCCAAACAACAAAGGCAGCCAGTGGGGTTTGCTCACGGTGGGGTGCAGAAACCCCCCATCTTCTCTCCACTGATGTACATGTCCTTCCAAATGGAGAAACAAAAAAACAGCTTATTATAGCACCTTGGCAGATGAGTTGAGCTCATATATAACAGAAGGGGACAGTGCACTGGTGTGCTAGTGGACAGCCTTCATGGCTTGGTCTACCTGTGAAGCCAGCAGCGCTTCTCAAATGCCACGCCTAGAACTGCATCCAAGAGGAAACTAGTGGTGGCATTGATTTGCTATTCAGATTTGTCAGCCCATCACCAGAGAGACCTTGAAAAACAAGTGTCCTTGTGTTTGGGTGAGAAATCATGTTCCAGTGAAAGAGAACATGCCTTTCATGAGTGGTGGTTTCCCCTGCAGGGAAAGGTCAGGTTGTCCTGGATGTGTTCCCTGATTCGAAGAAGGTCCTAGCCTGGAGGGTGCATGGAATCCGGGAGCTGCCTGCCATGCTCAGGGAGGTGAGAAGGCCAGCTCAGGACTGGGCCAGGTGTCCAGAGAGGTCTCCCTGATCACTCCTAGGTAAGAGACCTCACCTTTAGCCTGGGAAGTTCACAGAAAAGGCTAGCTTCTGTCTGAGGTCACACTTGTAAAGGACCTTAGCAAGCAGGGTCTTTAAAGATGGCAGTCTTGTCTTACAGACAGCTGCATTTTCAGCCAGTCCAGCAGGTCTCTCGGGTGGTACCACTGGTTGAGTGTCCAGCTACTCACTGAGAGATTGGGCCTTCAAATTCCCCTGGAGAGTCTTCGGAAGAGTGGCTTGGCAATCTGCCAATGTGGAGCACAGTACTGCTGTGATGCGCCTGAAGTCACCGTGAGCCCAGTCTGCTCCACGGCAACTGGTCAACCAGTGGAGAAACTCCCCGGCGCAGCTATGGCTGGGACTGGACTGACAGGGCCAGAAGTGAAGAACAGCTTTATCAAGACCTCTTTTTTTTTTTTCTGTTCACTGTGAGCTCTTAGTAAGGAGCATTCTGCACTTTGCATTTTTGATCTTCAGAGTGACCTATGGTGAAACCAAAAGCCTTTTAATGTGCCATCTTAGATGTCATACTTAATGCCATGGCAGTGGGATTACACTGAAGTGGTGGTAATCTAATAGCAAACAAAATAGTTATGGAGCCCACCTTCCTTCTCTGTATCTAATAGACAGCTTAGTAACTTGTAATACTTTTCTCCATAAACTGTGTTAACAACGGTAGTGTTGTGGACTGTTTATATACATTTAACACTACAGGGGAAAAACACCCTGCCTCAGGGATTCTCAGTTTGTTACATCATTCACCGTGATACGAAGTGAGACAACACGGTTGAAAGTAGAAATAGAACTCTTTTCCTTTATAAAATTCACAGAAGAAGATATAAGAGAAAATGCACCTTGAGCTTGACTGCCATGCCACTGCTTACAAAGAAGAAATCTGATCTCTCATCTGATCCTTGTCTCTTAGCAACTGAGGCTGAAGGCCAAGGCCAAGGGGAAGAGGAGAAGAAGCAGATGTTTATAAAACCTAAGGCTGTTCTATAAACTGGAACACTTTCCCCAGAACCTTGATACACGTTTGTTGGTTTGTTTTTTTTTTTTAAGTCAAATGTTTTCCTTTTAAAGCTGTTAAATAATTGATAATATTGGCAACATTTTGATAATGTTCTGTTGTTGGAAGCTTTCTTAACGTAATAGAAAGAATTAAAATTTCTTGAAATAAGCCTGGTTAAAAAAATAAGAAGATTTAATCTAAAAGCAGACAAACAAAAATCTTAGAAAGCAAAGCATGGACTTGCAACAAGCCCATGGCTTCTAAAACAGCTACGAAACCAAACTGGAGGAAAATATAATACAGGTCATGTTTTGATGACTTGGTCATGGTTGTTAGCCGTCATCGGGTCATCAGGTCATCCACCAACTCATGGTGACCCCAGGCATGGCAGGACAAAATGTTGTCCAGTCCTCTGCTGTCTCTATGAATGATTAGGAATTGGATTGTTGTGGCTGATTTTTCACTGACTGATTTTCAGAAGTAGATTGCGAGGCCTTTGTTCCTAGTCTGTCTTTGGTGTTCCAGTGAAGCCTCTTCTGTGTCCTAGCAACACCCAGGTCTTTACTGACAGATACGTGGTGTCACTGCCTGAAGTGCACTGGCAGGGAGGTGAACTTGGGTGTCCTGCGTGGAAGTCAGTGATTCTACGGCTAACTCACCCAGGCCCCCTGAGCAGTGCTGGGTGTCACCCAGTTGTCATACTATCATGATTTGCTAAAAGGTAGCATTATACACTATTGTTGTTTTCCAGGGGCATTCAACTCCTATCTGTGAAAGCACTTGTTTTCTTTTATCATCTCTTTCAGATTATTATTATTTTTATTTTTTGGAGGGGGGAGTCTGTGATGGAGGAGAAGAGGACAGAGGGATAAATTACTATTTTTCTTTCACCAGACCATTAAAAATAGTTGGTAACTTACCTGTCTCTGTAATAGAAGTATCATTTTTCTCTTAATAATTAGTTTTGCTGTATTGTAGAAAGGTGCAGTAGTGATACTTGAAGTCTTTCTTCTTCATAGAACAGAGTGCAGACATCTGAAAAGAAAAGAAAAACCTGACTGAACCTAATCGTGGCACATTCATGGAGTCTCATGCAGAGCAGTGGCTACGTGAAAGCCTACGGTCCTGTCATGTTGAGTAGGGGAAAATACCCAGACCTTTGGATTGCCAGGGAGGCTGAGTGCCTATCTGTACGCACACAGTAAACAGCTTTTATCTAGCCGATCCTTATGCGTCAGGAGCCTGAGCAGTGAGCTGTCCCTCAGCTGGCTTGGTCCTGGGCAGTTGTTATGATACCAAAGGACAGCCGATATAAAAGAATTGATCCTCTCCAGAGCTGGTTCACACGAGCCCAAATGGAGACCTTGATAACTCCATCCTGCTTGATTTAAAAAAAAAAATTATTTTGTTGTTGAGAATATGTACAGTATAGTGCATACACCACTACAGCGACATCTGCATGTACAGTTCAGTGACATGGATTACGTTCTTTGAGCTGTGCAGCCATTGTCACCCTCCTTTTCTGAAACCTTTCCCAGTGACCCTAAACTCACTGTCCTCTGATGCTCCTAATCTTTTGAGTTGTTATTGTTGTCGGTTTGATCCCGTATAGATGCATCTTCAGAGAGCTCAAGACAAAGATTCTTTACTAATTAAGTGAAAGTATTAGTTGTTTTAGAGAAGAGTTCAGGAGATACTTTTGGTTAGGGTTTAAAGATGATCTCAGGGCAGTAGTTGTAGGAGTTCATCCAGCTTCTCTGGCCCCAGAAAGTCAGAATTCCAGGAGAATTTGAGATTCTGTCCTGCATTCTCTCCCATTTGATCAGGATTCTTGAACAGAATCTTTGCACAGACCATTCAGTTGTGATGCTAGGTACTATCCATTTCCTTTGCTCTGTTCTTGATACAGCCCTCTTGGGTGCTCAGTGTTGTTGGGAACTGGCCCTTTCTCTGGGGAAGCATGTAGGTTCCCAAGGACTGCAGTGCACGTTCCTGGCCCTTGAGGCAGGTAGTGTTCAGTTGTGTGCAGAGCACCACTCTTCAGCCCCACAGCAAAGGCAGCTTTGTTTCTAAACCAGTAAGAGCCTTTCCCCTCCGTGATCTCCACGCCTGCTTTCCTGGCCATACAGCCATCTACTGACACCTGCCTACTTTCCTTTCTTCCAGTTTGGATGAAAATAATAAAGGTTTGTCTCTCATCAGTTAACACTGTGTCTTTACTGGTTCACTGTCTCCCTTTCTAAGAGTAACGCTGCTTCTGATGAAGGACGCTTCATCCAACAAGACAACTTGTAAGACTCTTCAGGTAGTCCCTGACTTACGAGAAGTATTCAAGTTGCAACAAACCACTCTAACATTTTTTCTTTTTTCTTTTTTTAATTTATTGCTAGTAATATGTATTATGTATAATGTTGCAGGGTATCATTGGCTGATATTGTCATATCTGTAAATTTGTATATAATGTTTCCAACCCCAGAAAACTGGATTTATAAAGATTCTGATAATGAAAGGCAACAATAGTGAAAACTAAAAAGATAAATATTCAGCTATGTCTGAACCAACTTATGATGGAGTTGTTAGAAGGCAACCCCGATTGTAAAGTGGGGACTACCTGTAGTTCAAAATACCCTTTTGCTTTTCAAAACAACTTTGTTTTTCATGAAGCAGTCTTCATACTATGAGACAACCTGTAAGACTACAGTTTGAAAAATTACCAGGCCTGGAATTCATTCTTAGCACTCTTTTACACAGTATGTCAGATATGTGTATTGTCTTTCAAGTGAATTGTGTTAGATGGTGTGAAATACATCTCCCATAGAAATAGCCCGAGAAATAACAACCACTTGTTTATCTGACTGTGTCACTTGCTACCTTCAGTTACCTACATAGAAGTAATTTAAAAAGAAATCTTTTCTAAAGCAGAATGACCCAAAATCACATAAAGTTGATTACTGTCTAAATCATGGGATCTGTTTCTTACCATCGTCCAGATCCTCTGGTTAAATGGTATACATGTAAATGGAGTTGTAAGTATTGCTAATTTCTCACTGTCCTGCATGTGAGATGTGTCACAAGATAATTGCTGAATGGAAAATTATTCCACTGGTGGGAATGGCCTGCTCACAATGTCAGTAATGTACACGGTGGTCTCAGGCACTTCCCATGCTGCTGTAAGGTTAAGTCACCAGATGAGACTAAAGACCTTAGAATTTGGCTGTGCTTTACTAAAGTCTTTCAGCTGGTAAGGGGAATCAGGCCCTCCCAAGTCCATGGTTTGTGGCAGCGTGGTAAGGATCTGTCACCTTTGGCTCATCCAGTTAGATGTACCTGGGTCTCTGGGTTCTGTGGTCATTGACCAACACTGCAGGACCTTCAAGTCACCCCTGAGGGCCTAGACTGGGGAGGTCACATTAGACTCTGCCTGGCTCCCTCAGTGGATTGGACCCAGTGGAAACCCCAGCACCCCCCAGCCTCCCTGCCCCACCCATGCACATACAACCTTCTCCTAGGTCTGCACCCAGAGTCATTTCCTCTCTAGTCACTTTATTCCCTACCACCAATTCACACACATGGGTAGGGACTCGGCACACTACGGTGAGGGCGAAAAACCAAACCTGTTGCCATCAAGTCGATTCCAATACATCGTGGCCTCACTTGTTTCAGCATAGAACTGTACTCCGTAGAGTTTTCAATGGCCATAACCTTACAGAAGTAGATCACCAGGCCTTTCTTCCCTGATACTGCTGGATAGATTTGAACCATCAGACTTTTGGTTAGAAGCCCAGGGCTTGATTCTGAAACTTCGTGACCCTATAGGGCAGAGTAGAACGGTCTCATAGGGTTTTCAGTGGCTTTAATCTTTACAGAAACAAACTGCTACATCTTTTTCCTGTGGAGTGACTGGCCAGTTTAAAACCACCAAACTTCAGTTAGTTGCCTAGCACTTAACTACTCGGCCACCAAGGCTCCTCACGGTGAGGGCAAGAGATACTTAACTATTGTGAAAAACTCACAAGATCATTCTTTCTGGACATACCTCCCCCTACAACATATGCACACACTATTTTGTTTCTTGTATGTACTATCATCTTGTTTCTTTTTAATTGAAATTCCCAAAAGCCAAACCTGTTACTTCAATCAGAAGATTTAAAAAAAAAAAAACAGCGGATTTTCTTATGTTAACAGCAAAGCTTTCAAACCTCAGTATGGTAGTTTTTGGCACAGGATAGAGTATTTATGAAAACTAGACTGCCATATCCACTGAGTTATTGGAAAGCATATTTCTATCAACGCCGTTAATCTAGATGTTAATAAGATCTCACTAAAATCTCTCTTGAAAGTTCAGTTGTAGAGAAAGGACTTTTTTTCCCTTTGCATGCTTCGGTAAACACACCTAGAAGGCAGGAAGAAGAGATAATATGATAGGTTGGTAGGTAATTTCTCCCCCTGAGGGAAACATTTTTAAGGAGTAAATTGATACCAACCCTACTGGCTCAAATCCTGCCTGCAAGATTGTCCAAGATGCCCCTGATTTCTCAGGACTGAGACAAAGAGCTGGTTGCATACACAGTAAAGGGGGAAAAACAAAACACAAAAGACAGAAATAACTCAGACTCAAAGGAACAAGAAAAATCTTTAAAGCGTGAGGAGTGTGCTGATGACCAAACACCTTATCAGCAAACTCTGGGCGTGGGAGGAACTGGTCTTTACACAGCCACCTACGTCCACATGGCCTGACTGGTATTTAAAATTGGAGATATAGAAAACATGATGTGACCTTTGCCCTCTGCTATTTCTCTGACTTGTTGCTAAGGCAGCTTAACAAAACCTAAATTAAAAATTTTTGCTGTCAAGTCACTTCTGACTCCTAATAATGCTGTAGGACAGACTAGAACTGCCCCCAAGGCTGCAAATCTTTACAGAAGCAGACTGCCTCCTGTTTCACATGGAGTGTCTGATGGGTTCACACCTTTAGGGTTATCAGCTGAGCACCTTAACTGCTGTGCCACCAGGCCTCTTGAAATCTATATAGCCACAGCAGAAGCTTGGCAAAAGCAGAAGCCAGAAAGTTAAGGGGCTGCAGTTCAGGTGGAAACAGTCTTTCTTGAGGTTCAGAACCTCCTCTAAGTGGAAGTTTTATTGTAGCAGCCAAGACATTCAGTGCCAGACCTGAAATACTTCCTGTAGCTCCCGGAAACACCTGCGGCGAAAGGCAAGGTCAGGGAACTTGGCAAATGAAACACGGTTGTGCTTTTAAGAAAACAAGCGTGTTGGTTTATTGTGCAGAGAAAGGAGAGACTCAAGAAGGTGTCCAAATTGCCCTGGACTGCCAGCCTCGGGCATGTGGTTTTTCAAAGGCTTTCTGCCCATCCCAGTTTCAGGGGAACTAAGGCATCGGCAGAGTGAGGTCAGTCCCGCAGCTGACCTTACAGAGTCCTGCTCTGCTCTGCCGCCAAGTTGCTGGTTTTCTGTGCTGCAAATGTGGACTTGACTCCAGGTCAGAATCGCATGGATGATTCAGAAACACTCTGTTCTTCTAGGATTTGTAAGAGGACAAGAAAGGTGTGGAGACACAGTGAGGTGTCCCAGATAGAGATTTACATACCCAAGGATGCAAAAGGTGGCCTGCTGAGTACCACTTCACTATTGGGACCCTGAAGGTTAGGCTTCCTGTGGCTCTCATGTGACATTAGTGATTCAGTGATGGTCCAGATCCTTCCCCACCCAGAGTGTAAGTAAAGAGTGTGGGTACACTGAGACAGTAACTGGAGGGCTATTAGGACAAGGCAGAGGAGCGGATCCCACCTGGAGAGAAACTTACCAGAAACAGTGTGTCTTCTGGTCTCCTCTGTCCTCAGGTTCAGCCTTCAGACCACATGGCTTTGTTGGTCTGCTCTTGCTTAGGCTGATGTTGTGCTCATCAGCTGCTGTCAGGTGGGGTCGTTTTTCTGTACAGCTCATCCCCAGTATTTATTTAGAAGAGGCCTCACTTGTGGGGGTCTGGGACAATACAGGGCATGAGAACTCCAGGGACTCTGCAGAGGTCTTCTTTGATCCGAGCTGAGTGGTCCCTGTGGGTAGTCTGCATCTGAGGCAGCCACCAAGCTTAGGAAGTGCTATCTGGGGATGTTCTCCTCATAACGGTGCTTCTGGCCACAGCTTAGAGACCCCTCTTGCAGCAAAGCTGTCAACGCAGAATTGGCTGTCCTACACAGAACTGCAGTCGGAACAGAGCAAGCCAAGCATAGAAATAGCTGGGTGGAATAGATTTTGTCTCTAGGAATCTCAGGTTGTGGAGTCTGGGTTCTCCTTTCCAAAGTCCAGAACATTCTGTCCTAAGTGTTATTAGAAGAGATGGAGGAAAAGGACCATCCCTGGGAGTTTCGATTGCTCAGTCATGGCCCATGAGCACTCAGTATGTGGAGAAGACAGTTTGACCTTTGTCTTTCAGATGTGGGCAAAGTCCGCTGTCATCAAGCCAGCTCCAGCTGATGGCGACCCTAGAGGTCAGAGTGGAACTGCCCCATAGAGCTTCCAAGGAGCAGCTGGTGGCTTCAGACGGCTGGTCTTTTGTTAGCAGTCATAGCTCTTAAACACTCTGCTGCCAGGGTTTCCAGACTTAGGCTCGACAGAAGAAAATTCCCACTCCTTGCTGTAACTGCAGGCATGATTTGTACCAAGTCCAGCCCGAGAAACCTATAACTGATTGTTTTCTCAGCATGCTCTAAACTAAAGGTTTTGGCACTCCGCAGGCCTGGACAGTCAGTTCATTTTTGTTCCCCTGTCTCATGCAGAGTGAGGCATAGTTGATCCCTAAGGAAGGCCCTAGCAGAGGTGAAAGCATCTGTGTATCTAGAAGCCAAACCACGCTAGCCAAGACTGTGCAGCCAGGACCGCCCTCCAGCCATCCACAGGGGGGCTGCTAGGTACGCGCTGCCCTCTGTCCTTGGCCTTCAGTCTGTGAGCTGTGCCTCAGATGTGGTCCCCCTGTCAGAGACACATCGGTGGCCTCTTGGCTTGGCAGGTGCGGCAGTGATTGGCAAGGCAGTCAGTCTGGTAAGAAATCACGGCCTTGTCATCAGACAGCTCTCAGTGGTCACTGTATAGAGAGGACCCTCGTTAGCTGTTTACCATCTCTACCTGAGTAAAGCAGGCTGAAGTGGTGCATTTTCTTTTTTTTTTTTTTTACAGTAAATAACCCATGTGTTTATTATGACAGAGCTTTTCCCCCCTGCAGTGCTCGTTTAGCCAGATTAAAGAGACTGAAGTTTTTTTCTTTTGTTTTTGAATGAAAGTTTGTATGTTAGCACTCCATCCCTCTAAACATGTTGTTTGCTTGGTTCTGCTAGTGAAGGTAACACTTTGTCTCATCAGTAGTGACAGTGCCCTTACACCTATGAGTCATATACATTTCCCCTCAAAATGTTGAGGACACCTCCAGATAAGTGCTTTAAGATAGAGAAGGAAAAATTATGATCAAGGAACCAGGTTATCAAGTGATAAAATGGAAAGGCATGCTAATTTGGAGCAGCGGTTGGCTCTTTTGTGAGGCTTCATTAAACAGGAGCTTCCTCGTTTTCTGTTCATCTCCGTTTTCGTAGATGACCTCAGAGTTATGTCCTAGGACACCACTTGAGTGCTGTCTTTGTGGGTTAGAGCCATCGTCATGTTAACTGGTTGGCATCCGTAGAAACCCAATGGGAGATCATTTAACTGATAAATCAGTAGACTTTGGAAGCAAATGCTTTGAAAATTGAGTACCTACTAAGTCAAGTCACTTGTAATTTATAGAAACCATTTGTAATTTATAGGATCCATTTGTAATTTATAGAATCTGTAATATATAGAATCCCTTTATAATTTATGGAAGCCATCCTATGAGTATGTCCTTTTGGTTGTGAAGAAAAGGAAGCTTGAAACTGGCAACTAAACAAAGTGTGTAGAATAACTGTTACAAATAAAAAAAAGTTACAGAACTCAATTTACCTTGGATCCCAAAGCTAATATGATAAAAAAACAAAAACATCAGAATTGATTAAAGTGTGAATCCAGAAAGAATAACTCGTGTTTGCAATTGTTTCATCTTTAATGGTGACTTCCTTTCCAGAAAATTGCAACAGAAGCAACTTTCTTAATGTGGTTGTGTCCTGGAATAAAGTAGAAATTGGTAGTGTATATCCTCTGCTCCATAATATAACATTCATTCTTCAAAGCTTTAAACTGTATCTTGGGTAACAGAAAGAGATGGGAGAAGACTTTTATAATGAAGTTTTGGGAAATGCTTTGCCCTGACCAGACAACACTCCACTGGTTGAGAACAGAAGAGGGCTGGGAGTCTCTCCCTGAGCAAACCTGATGTGCTAAAAGCAACATCAAACCCAGGTCAGTTCTGACTGAGAGCAACTGTACGGAGTAGAACTGCCCCAGAGAGTTTCCAAGGAGCACCTGGTGGGTTTGAAGTGCCGACCTGTTGGTTAGCAGCTGCATCACTTAACCACTGTTCAGGTTTTCCAGGAGATAGGGTAAAGATGAGAGCAAAATGTAGTTACCCACATGGCAGGTGTCCCATTGGAAAAGCACGAACCACGTCTCATAGAGTCTCTTCTCAGAATCTGATTCTTGTGACGCTCAGAGAGAGGTGTGGGTGTACCTTGTGACAAGGCCAGCCTGAACATTTACTGTGTGAGACCACAGGATGGTCAGATACTGGTCATTTCCTATGGTTCAGCTCCCTGCTAGGTGGTACTTTGTTCGTGCCTTCCTCCAGTGATGGATATTCTGTCTGCATGGCACCACATGCATCAGAATCAATTCTGGGTCCCACAGACATCCACAGCATCTGTGAAGTTATCCACTTTATGGTGCATAATTACGATGCTGAGAATGAGTGGCTAAATGGTGACCGTCATTAAAAGTTGCATGGTTTTTTTCCAGGGCTTAAAATTTTCAGCTCTTGATTTCAGCATGAAGGTGATATGAGTTTGGAGACTGATCAAAATCTAGTCAGTCTTGAAAACAAGACAAAAGCCCGTTTTTGTTCTGAAAGAAAAAAGGAATCTCTGGTTTTTGCTCCTCACTGATAAAACTAAGAGATGAGGGTAGGTGCTCAGCCTTGGCAGGAGGCCCCAGAACACTGCACTTTAAGAGGGCCACACGGGACAGACAGCCACAAGCCTTGAAGGGTTGTTTCCCAAGCTGCAAAGCTTTAACTTATCTATGCCAGCGTTCCTGTTACCTGTTCTTCACTACTCTGTTTGATAAGGTCTAGAAGGAAATAGCATACATCTTTCCTTTTCAGTGATTGAGAAATAGGCTGCGTATTTCCAGATTTGATCCTGAAGTTTAAACCAACAGACTCAGATAAGGAAGTAGAAAACACCATGGCTTCTTTAAGGTCCCTGGGGAGTGCAGACACTGTGCTCGACTGCTCGCCTAGAGATTGGCAGTTCAGCCTACCCTTTGACACCCGAAAGGGAAGCTTGCTCATCTGCTTCTGTGACCTTTCTAACGGAGGGGTCCCTGTGGAGCAGCTCTCTTCCCTGACACATGGGGTTGCAGTGAGTGGGCACTGACTCAGGGGGAGCGGCTTTATGTGTCTGTGTGCTTCAGATGAAGGTTTACAGAGCAAACTAGTTTCTTATTAAGCAATTATATTCCCATATTGTTTGCCAACTGTGCGTCATCTCTGTTTTCATAGTCACTGTGGCAATCCATTCATCCATCTCAAGTTGCGCTCTAAGGACATTTCTCCTTATTAAGCTATCATGGTACTAGGCTTAACTTGCTAAAAAGAAAGTAAGGGTCTATTTGCGTAAACAAGGTGAAGGTCACTTTAAGGGTCTTTGCTAAGAGCTCAGTAAATAGTTTTTCACTTGGATTGTTGTCCCTCAAAGAGGCTCTCATGCTGGGTATGGAGTCCCCCACGTCCAGGTCTTGGGTGTTCTCCACCTTCGCATGGGTGGTGATTCCGTTCCTCCCCACACACCCCTTGGAGGCAGGAAGAGACTTGGCTGGGTTTCACTTGGGCACACCTGCAGTTTATATACTCTGGCAGAAAAATTCACACCACAGAGAGTTGTATTGTGCTCATTAAGTGATTTTTGGTTTTCAACTTTCCTTTATCAGAAAGCGTGCAGAGAGCATCTGCCTAGTAAAGTGATCTGGCTGGGATTAAGCAGACAGCCCCCGGGAGCCAGTTGTTTGTGTGGCAGCCTCTCCTCCGCTCCATCTCCCTTCCTTTCTGTAGCGCAGCGGTTCCCCCGCTTTCTAATACCCAGGTCTAACAAAGCAAGAGCACAAGCTCTCCAGCAAAGGGTAATTGTGGTTTTCTGGATGTGGAGGCAGCTGCCCTGGGGCGTGATTCTGTCAAGAGATGAAGTGGGTAGCTAGTTAAGCAGAAAGACAAACAGGCTAAGTGGCCAGCACGAGCAGTTGCCAGAATCTCACAAGCCCCAAATGCATAGAAGCACGGTGTCTGAAGGTGCGGAAGGCGTGACGTAGAATAGTGGTAAGCTGGACAGAAGCTGTCAGGGTGAAGCCAACAACCCTGCCGCTTCTGTCCACCCACACAACAGGAGATTGGGAGGATTAAGGGCCCTATGGGACAAACGATTTTCAAAGTGCATGGTGTTGGACTTGGGACGCATTTCGCATGTACAGAGTTGGCTGTGGACAGGGACTGTCAGGTTTTCCAAGGGTTTCCTTTTACAATGGGGCCAAGCCTTCCAACAGGTGAATAATGATTAACAAGAGATGCTGTGTTAGTCTCTTTTAGCTTCTTTTGGTAATGGAATTAAAAACACATATATGGAAACACTTTAAAATTTAACAAATTCTGTACAAATCCAGAATTTTTTCAAAAGCCTTGCAAAGATTTTGACACTGTAAAAATTAAAATCATACTAGCATCAAGCAGTGTTGATTAATTCTGCTCGAGTCATTGATGCTAGTGGAACAAGTAACTTTCTTTCCTGTGCTGGGTGTCTTAATTGAGAACAGTGGTCTTCTTTGTCTTAAAGATGATGATAACAAACAATGATACCTCTGACTCTGTGCCAGGTAACTCTCCTAAGTGCTTTATGGATATTAACTCATTAACCTTGTATATAACCTATAGCAGCTACTATTATTATCGTCTTACCCCAAATGAGGAAATTAACACACAGACGGGATACATGACTTGCCCTAGACCACACGCTAGATCTTTATATTTTTTAAGCATCTCAAGAAGTTTCCAGTAAACCAATAGTATGTATGCCCCCCCAAACTGTCATTTTCCTCCATAATCTTTTAACATGCTTACTGTAGTAGTTGTTAGCTGTTGTGAAGTCACTCCCCAACTCACAGCAACCCTGTGCGAAATGGAACCAGTTGTTGCCTGGTTCCTGTGCCATCCCTGTGGTGGCTTGCAGTCCATGGACCTTGGGGTCCATCACGTTTTCATGGGCTGATTCTGGGGAGCAACCTGCCAGACTGTCCTTCCTCTCTCATCTTAGTCTAGAAGTTCTGCTGAAACCTATGTAACCTCACAGCCGCATGTGAGCATCCACGGGCAGGTGGGTGGTGGCTGCACAGGTGAGGTACTGGCTGGGAGTCGAACCCGGGACTCCTGCATGGGAAGTGAGACTTCTACCACTGAACCGCCGCTGCTCGCTTTGCTGCAGTTAGCAACGGTAGTAATCATAGAATTAGTGAGGGGACTGACAATAGCCGTCACCTTCATGGAGGGCTGATGAGTTCCAGGCCATGCATAGGTTAAGCATTTCAAATGGCTGCTGTCTCCACAACTGCACGTCCTGGTATTATCTAAGTTTTACAGATGAAGAAACTCAGGCTAAAGATATTAAACTCATCCAGGGTCAAACGCCAGAGCTGTCATCTGTGTCCTTTGACCTTCTTTTTCCTTCTGTCCTTGTACCTCATGATGTGATACGAAATCACTGTAGTCTCCTCTGTATGTCAAAGATGCGCATGATCTGGGGGAACATGAGTCGTGTTTGCAGCTGAGGCGGGGGAGGTGATGACTGAAGGCGTGTGAGCAGGAGCCCCACGAAAGCACCTCCTCTGTTCTGTGTGGTTTTCTGATGCCTTTGTATTGGTGACTAGAAGGCAGGTTGTGATACTGAAAAGAGTTTTAATACGAGAGAGAGAGAGAGAGAGGTAAAGCACTGAGGCCCTTTGCACATAGGTCTTTGTTATGTGAATAAAGGAGTGATCTAGAAGGGAATATAATTGTGAATGTGGTCATTTGCGTAACTTTACAAGCTGGGCAGAGCTTCGGGTCACCTCGCCTCTTTTCCCAGGCTCAGTGGAGGCCAGGCCGTAAAGAATCACATCTTGGCTGCCTTGTGAGGTCTCTGGCAAATCTCACCACCTGCCTTTAAAGTTGTGCAGCTTCCTCGCCCTTTTGACTCCTGAAGCCTTGGGAATCTATCGTGAGACGACGGCGTGTCCTATGCCAGGAAAAGAGCAAGCAAGAACCTTGTGTCAGCCTGGCTTGCTCCAGTGTTACAAAATCAGTCATTCTAACAGCCCCATAAACTACAGGGAAGTATAAACCCATTGCCTTCAAGTGGATTCCAACTCATCGGGACCCTGAAGGATAGAATAGAACTGCCCCATAGGGTTTCCAGGGAGCAGCTGGTGGACTCGAGTGGCTTACCTGTGCAGTTAGCAGTCAGAGTCCTTAACCACAGCTCCAGCAGGGCCTGGTACACTTTTATCAGTCTTTAACGTCATCTGTGAAGAGCTAACACAGTCCAGCTCACACAGCAAATGGTGTCCTTTCAAAGTCTGAGCTTCAGAGAGTAGGGGGTGTTAGAGTCTCTCATCCACACAGATACTTCTTGTTAAAAATTATTATTGTGGTAAAGATATGTGTAACAACCCACTTGCCATGTCAGCATTCTCCACTTGGTAAACTTCAGTGACAGTATGTTCGTTATATTCAACCATCACCATTATCTGTTGCTACATTTTTCCCCCTTCCTCGAAGTTCACTGTCCCCTAAGTGATGACTCCCACATTGCCCTAACACCCACCCCTGGTCACCACTGATAACTGAGGTCTACCTACACTTGCCTCATTGTAAGCAGAGTCATACAGTATTGGTCCTTTTGTGACTGACTGACTTCATTCAATCTGGTGTTTTCCACATCAGTGTTGTATATGGATTAGAGCTTCATTTGTCTTTATGGAGGAGTAATATTCCACTGTATGGAGATGGAGATTCAGGTTGTTTCCATCTTTGGGTTGTTATTAGTAATGCTCAGTAAACATTGGCATACAGGTATCTGCATTTCTGCCTTGAGTTCTTTGGGGCATATACCTAGTAGAATTACTGGATTGTGTGGTAATTCTTTCACTTTTTAGTGAGCCTGTCCAGCCAAATCTTCTTTGCAATCTTAATTCTTGGGTAGACTTGCAAAATATCTGGCTACACTATGATTTAAGCACAGAATGAGTATATACTTGCCTCTGGGACATCTGAAGAGGATAATACCCACTGCAAGCCTCAGCGAGACCTTGCTTTTGCCTCCTTGGTGTATCTGAGACATTGGGAATGACAGTGTAGTTCAACAGAGCCTCCCAAAGGCCAGCTGGGCAGGCTGGGGCCTTTCCAAAGGGGTGCTCTAATGGCCTCAAGAGACTAAGAACAGGTGGAAGCGCCTGAAAGTGTCTCTGGCTACTCCTGCAGTTGTAGTTAGATACACATTTTAATTATCAGTTGGAAGGTGGGCTGGACTTCACTTTTATGGACTAGTCACATTTCTCCTTTTCAGAGAGGGTAGGTGTTAGTATGTTTTTCAGTATTTCAATGAAAACAACAGACCAGTTGCCATGGAGTTGACTTCCAACTCCTGGTGCCCACATGTATGCCAGAGTAGGACTCTTCTCCCTGGAGTCATCAGTGGCTGATTGTTCAGAAGGGGATCACCACGTCTGTCTTCTGAGGCTCTTCTGGGTGGACTCCAGCCTCCAGCCTTTTGGTTGGCAGTCACCAAACCTGTTAACCATTTGTACCGCTCATGAACTCAAAACTCAGTAACCATAGTGTTTTCAAAATCTTCAGTGTTTTTATGTGGGGAACAAATATTCTTAATCTGGTGTTACCTCCATTTTCAGGCTAGAAAACTAAAGCATGAATAGTGATTAAAACTTACTTTAATCTTTATCGGAAACCCTGGTGGTGTGGCGGTTAATTGCTACAGCTGCTAACCAAAAGGTTGACAGTTCAAGTCTGCCAGGTGCTCCTTGGAAACCTATGGGGCAGTTCTACTCTGTTCTGTAAGGTTGCTATGAGTTGGAATTGACTCAGTGGCAGTGGGTTTATTTTTTTGGTTTTAACTGTATTGGAAATTTACTTCTTTCAAATCCTCCTCCAGCACTTTCAAGTAAATCTATTAGAATTTATTTGAATTCTCATGCTGTGTTTTTTAGATGACTGAAATAATTCTATAAATCTGCTTATTTATTGAATATAATCTCTTCTGACTCTTCCCCCATGTAATGACATAGGGGGGACTATTAACTAGCAGTTTGACAATTTAACTTTTGTGACTGATTTTTTTGGAAGGGGTGCTGCTTGTTTATAAACTAGAATTACTTTTTTCCTCATTGCAGCTATTCTGGGACCTTGTCACAAATCACAGTAGTGGACAGACATAAAATTGATTTACCCAGGAAAGTTGTCAGGATTTCCACTGAGACAGTAAAACTTGTGTCTGTGGCAGTAACCTTTTAATAACTTTTTGCTTTGTCTTTAGTTTTTTGAATTAGGCTATACTTTGGAAAGATAACTGCTTGAAGACCCAATTCTTGTATCATTTTTAGGTCAGGAAACATTTTTTAAAAAACTTGCATCCGGAGGTGATTGATCTAAAAATTGTGTTCCTTGGGAAGGGGCTACCAGGAAATTTCCCTGTAATTTTGAGTGGAGGTCTGCCCAGTTGGTAATACGGCTGTGGAGAATTCGTGAACTAAATATTCTGCTGAATGGGCGAAGACTTTTTTTTCTTTTTGGGAATTTAGGGTATTAAAAGCAAAACTGTCTCATAGATTATTAAGCTTGTTTTCCTAAAAGGTTAGCCACCTTTGTTATCTTTCTTAAACATTTAATTTGGCGATAAGAAAAGATTAACCTACCGGAAGTAGTCTGTGGCTTAGGATCCACTTTCCTCAGTTAACAGGATGAGTCCGCCAGTGAAGAGTGATGTTGTTAGCTTTGAAGCCTTTAGTTGAGTTAGTTTCCCAAAATATACCGCAGAATCGCTAAGAAGCCTTCAGGGGACCTTGGAACCTGGGATTAAAGAAATTGCGCAGTGTTGGGTTAACTCCATTTGAAGAACAGTTTCCTGTGCTGTAGAATTTCTCAGGGCGAGACCCTGTCCAGGGCTTCCCTCGGGTGTTGGACCACGGACCGCTTTTGCACCGTGGTGCTCGCTGTCGATTGTTAGTTGCACTGTGCCTCTGAGCTCGTGGCATTCCTGGTAAAGATCATTCTGGTGCCTCTATTCAGTGGAGATCTCAGCCTCACCAAAGTACAGAGACAGGAGAAGCAAAGAAGTCTTTTTTTTGTAGACATTTAGTATCTCAATTAAGAGCAGCAATAATAATATTAGTGGGAAGTTGGGGTATCATCAGAGATCTGCTGATACAGTGGCTAAGTGCTCAGTCACTAACCAGAAAGGTTGGCACTTGGAATCTACCAGCAGTTCCCTAGAAATCTGTGCAGCAGTTCTAGTCTGTCTTTTGGGGTCACTAAGAGAATCAGCTCAGTGGCAACAGATTTAGTTTTTTTGGAGGAGGATCATTAGGTAGCTTTCCATTTAAGTTAAGATACTCATAAAATCATGTATGACTGAATATATATACACTGAAATTTTAAAATTCCTCTAAGAAGAAATGCTGCTTAGTGGAATTCTGTGTCTCTCAGGCTCTGCTGCTTTGTAGTTTCCACGCCTTTCCTTTTTGGGCCCCTGCCAGCTTTCCAAGGTCTCCTCTGAGTTAGGCCTTACAGCCCCCTCTATGGAAAGCTGCGTTTGTCACCCAGCCAGGAACTGTTTAGAGGAAGTACCTTGTGCTGAAACTCACGTGGCGAATAGCACTTTGGAGCAGAAACATTTACAGTTTTTTGAAATCCCTGACCTTCGCAAATTCTTAGCATTGATTTAAGCACCCATTGAAAGAAATAGATTTCTGTGACTTCAGCATTAGCAAATGAGCAATGACAGATCCCAGCCTGGCCCCGCATCTGGAGAACCCCACCATAGTCAACTGTGAAGGAACACCAGCAAGCAGGTGGCCAGGATCACAGAACACAGATGCCTACTAAGTGGCCCAGGCATCGCACTGCTGCATGGGCTGGCTCTTGGTCCTGCCAGGATAGGGAAGTTACTATGGCTGCCCTTGCAGCCTGCAGCCCTGCTGTGTCCACCTTTCTTCTGCAGATTGGGGTTTCCCACCACTGTCTGCCTCTGTCTTGAGAGTGCAGGGTGCGGGAAGGAAGGAGGGAGCAGGGATGGTGTCACGTTGGTAAGGAGAGAGTGCCAATTGGAAGGGTTTTTGTTTGTCCCTACCTCGGCTCCCCTTCTAGGTAGAAATTCACCCACAGCCCTGTGTGCTGGGCCCAGTGGCTTCTCAGGGTCACAACTCCATAGCAGGAGCTCTGGGGAATGGAAAGAGTGTTGCCTTTCAATCTACCATAAATGATATTGCTGGTAGATGCTGCAGACTCATAGTAATCCCATACACAGCGAGTATTTCATCAGCTGGTTTTCAGAAGTAGCTCACCAGGCCTTTCTTCCTAGTCTCTGTTATTCAGGAAGCTCTGTTCAAACAGATTCAGCATCACAGCCACAAGTAAGTCTCCACCAGCCAGTGGTGGTGGCTGCCCATGACGGGGGGTGGCTGGGAATCCAGCCTGAGTCTCTGGCATGGAAGGTGAAAATTCTGCCATTGAGTCACAGAAAAGGAACTATCAGAGGTTATCATTGTGTGACTTGAAGAACAGCTTTCATTGCATTTGGACTTATTACCCTAGGTGTCGGCCAGCATTTGGAACCCTGTAAGAAGACAACCACTTTACCTAAAAATACCTCTTTTTAAAAAAGAAGTGAGAACAATTTAATTCCATCTCCCTAAGCCATCTCCCTTAAGGAAAGGGTCCGGCACTGGATACCGTTGGAGGTCTGCTGACCTAGGTTTCCTGGGACCAGGGAGTTTTCTGGGCCTTGGGATGTTGTGTGCTGACGCAGGGAGAGTAGCAGGCAATCCAGGATCGTGTTGTCTTTGGGTGCCCAGAGGTGTAGGATGCAGTGATGTGTCAAGTCCAGTGCTTTACCTGTGGGGACAACTCACATCCTTGCTGGGGAGGGCTCGTGAAGATGGCCAGTGGAGAGGCAATTTGGAAAAATCAACCTTAGGACTTAGAGTTCTTCATTAGCTTTTTGATAACGTGTCTGGATTGCATCACAAGTCCATCGGCTTGGATTGGACAAACTCACAATTGGATAAACACACTGCGCCCTAAGGTTCCTGTCTTGTCTTTCATGTTGCTGTTGTCAATTTGAAAACCCTGGTGGCCTGGCAGTTAAGTGCTACATCTGTCAATCATCAGGTCAGCAGTTCAGATCCACCAGGCACTCCTTGGAAACTCTGCGGCAGTTCTACACTGTCCCATAAGGTCACTATGAGTCAGAATTGACTGGACAGCAGTGAGTTTGGTGTGGTCAGTTGCCAGTTTGATCCCATGTGGATAGACCTTGAGAGAGCACGATGCTGTTGTCTTTCAGTTACGACCACATTGTTTTTCTGAGTTAGCTGTGTTGCTTTTTCATCCTTCATACCACCGCCACCACCAGCCTGCCCAGCACACACACTCATTTACCCATTCCCCAGCCCGGGTCATTTAAATATCCCACATTGCCAAGGGGGAGTAGATTTCAAGCCACTTCCTTTCCTCCGCGGGCCCAGTGGTTTGTTGGTCTTGGCCCCTGCTCTCGTGACATGGGCCGCAGCCCTTTCCTCACTTTCCTGTTCATGTCCCGTCCACCTTGGTTATTCCGGCCCATCTGGGTGTGTGTAAACAGGCAGGAGGGAGTGCTCACAATGGGGGCACTCTCTGTGCACCGTGGCTCCATGGCAGGGAAACAGGGCTGCCCAGGAAGCCCAGGCATGGAGGAGGATAGATTTGGAAGGACGTCAAATACAAGGAGGCTTTGGTCTAACAGTCTTGTTTGCTACCTCCACTAGCGGTTATTCCTCAGTGCCTGCTCCTCTGTTATAGTGAGGCTAGGGTATCATTAAGGAGGTACTTTTCAACTTCAAACTCTGTGGTTCTCTAACATTAACTCTCTTCATCCACCTTAGAGACAAACACATGTGAGCTCAGTGACTTTTCTGCCTAAATCCAGAAATTGCAAAACCAGGATCAGAGGTCCAGTGCAGATTATTCTTTGACTTACATAACATGGCCAGCTGGTTATAATGAGAAGGATGTTTTGTTTTTTTAATTTTATTTATTTTGTTGCTGAGAATATACCCAACAAAACATGTACCAGTTCTCCAGTTTCTGCATGTACAATTCCGTGACACTGATGACATTCTTCTAGTTACACAGCCATTCTTACCCTCCATTTCTGAGTTGTTCCTGTGTCATTAACATAAAACCCACTGCCCCTAAAGGGTCTGGTCTAATCTTTCGAGTTGCCCTTGTCTGTTTGATCCTGTATAGATAGATCTTAAAAGAGCCTGCTTCTCAAGGCAGATATTGGAGAAGGGTGGCTTTAGGGGCTGGGGTGGTGTTCTTTCGCTGGAATCCTCATTCACCTGTGAGACAGTTGATGGACGTCTCATGCATTACCTCCTGTTTATCTTGAGGAGGGGGAGGACATATTTATTTGTTTTAGGTGTCTGCCTAAAACACAGGAAGTACAGGGCAGCTCTTCTAGTTTGATTTGATTTTGTGAGGAAGCTCTAGCCAAGACGGATTGATCAGGCATGCATGACGTGTGGTGGCAAGTGACACAATCCTGGCAGAGTCAATTTTGGACTGCAGGTCAGGTGTTCTTGCACATTTGCTGCAGGAGAACAGGCAGCTCACCTAAACACTGTCTTCCCAAGCATTTGGCAGCTTATTTATAAAAGGAGGATTTGACACTTTTTCTTCTCCAGAGAGAAGGCGATATTATTTGTAGAACGTTGGCATTTTCTAGTAGAAGCCACATGCTAGCTGTAGAGTATGTTCAGCTTTTGATTGATTGGCTGTTTCTAGAAATCTGACCACCAGGATTGAGGAAGGAGAACAGAAGGACCTCAGACATCTATGTATCAGATGAGTGTTTCTGGTTTATATACAAGGAGCCCTGGTGTCTCAGTGATTTAGTGCCTGGCTGGAGGTCATCAGCTGGAACCCACCAGCCACACCGCTGGAGAAAGATGTGGCAGTCTGCTTCTGCAGTAAAGATTTCAGCCTAGGATACTCTGTGGGGCAATTCTGCTGTATCTGGTAGGGTCACTATGTCTCAGAATCGACGCAGCAGCATTGGGTTTGGTTACATACAGTATGGTAGTGGTTAACCAGACTGATAAATGGACCTAAGTTTAAGTTCCAAGTTTGTTACTTACCATGTCATAAGGCAAGGTACTTTTTCAGCCTGTTTCCTCCTCTGTCAGGTGGACATGAAAATAAGACATATTTCAGGGTTTTTGTTAAATGTTTCATTAGATAACACGTGCGGCATGCTTAGCACAGAGCCCAACACTACAGAAGTTCGTCTGGATTCTGATGTCTTCCCTCATTATCACGGGTGGTGTGAATCCTCATTTAGCCCGAGCTGTAGTAAAAAGGCCTGTGCTCTGAAATTGCTTCCTCCGAACACTGTGTCCTGTGAGGAATGCCTGTTGGACGTGGGCAGAGCCATTTACTAGCTTATTCTTCGACTTGTCATTTGGGTGCCACATAGGGTGATATCAATAAGCCAGTTTTTCATTCCACCATATCCAGAGGCCAGGCCATGAAACAGTCACACAAGTACGTTTGCCGTATAATGACATTCTTTGTTTGTGACAAAGACCTCATCAGAAGATCTATTATTGATGATTTGACTTCATGGTACGGGCCCAGAGAATTCCATGACAGCAAGTACAAGCTTGTTTTTGTTTTTTAGGTTCTTTTTATTGTGATTAAGTGCAAGTTTACAATCCAAGTCAATTTTCCATGCCCGCCTCTCTGCAACTGTCCCTGCTCTCCTCATTCTGTGGCAGCACATTCTTCATTTTCACTCTTTACTTCCAGTATCCACTCAACCAATACTTGTCCCCCTCTTTTCCAACCTGTTATCCCCTCTAAAAAGAAATGAGGACAGTCTCACATATATACACATACATAAATACATGTATATAAAACCATAAAGTACATATACCACATGCATCACTCTTTGTCCCTGAGTCCAGTCCATTCTTTGTCTTAAGTGTTGGCTTCAGTGCTGGTTTCAGCTCTGGCTTAGCACCAAGTCCAGGGGCCCTTTTCTCAGGGGACCCTCCAGGTTGCTGAACCATCAGTTCTGGTCTTTTAATAGAGTTCTTGATGTGCTCATCTCTTTTTCTCATGTGCGTCACGGACACAGGCTTGTTTTTGATGCTGAAAGATGTCCTTGGATGGTTTCTGAGCTGATCAGTCATGCATTGCTTTATGTCTGATTGTGTGCTGGAATTACAGTGGCCCATTTCCCTAAGTAACATAATGGAGAGGGTAGAATTTAAGTAGGGTGTCACATCAGAAGGCTAGAAACAAGGCAGTGTGCTCTACAGTTTGTCTGCACCTTATCTTGAGCTGGAGTAGATGACCACATGGTATGATGGGAAACTACTAACTTGTTGCTGGCCAGTCAGTTCTGACTCATAGTGACCCTGTAGGGTAGAGTAGAACTGCCGTAATAGAGTTTCCAGGGAGCACCTGGTGGATTCAAACTGCTGACCTTCTGGTTAGCAGCTGCAGTTCTTAACCACTACACCACCAGGGTTCCCTCACATGAAAACCTAAACCCGTTGCCGTCAAGTAGATTCTGACTCACAGCAAGGATGCAGAAAACCCATGCGAAACTGCCCATCACAGATAAGCAAACAAATATGACTAAGTTCATGCTCAGACTGCATTTCTTGGTTAATCTGCCCCTGCTGGGAATGTTGGACATCATTGGCAATCAGATCACCATTTTACAGGATTGTCTCTGGAAGGCTTCTATTATTATTTTATTATTCTATTAATAAAAGGATAATCTGAGAGGAAAACCTTGTCACAGTGTGTCAGATTGCCAGATGATCAGCTCTCATTGAACACGATAGGTTCGAGTCCTCCTAGTGTTGTTGTTAGATACGATCAAGTCGATTTCGACTTGTAGCCACAGTGTGTACAACAGACCAAAACACTGCCTGGTCCTGCCCCACCCTCACAGTCATTGCTGTGTTAGCCCAGTGTTGCACACATTCTGTAGGTCCATCTTGGTGAAGGTCTTCCACTTTTTCACTGACCCTCTTCTTTACCAAGCATGGTGTCCTTCTCCAAGGAGTGCTCCTTCCTCATAACATGTCCAGAGTATGTGAGACATAGTCTTGCCGCTGTTGCTTCTAAGGAGCATTCTGCTGTTACGTCTTCCAAGACAGATTGGTTTGTTCTTTTGGTAGTCTGTGGTATGTTCGGTGTTCTTCACCAAGGCTAATTCAGAGGCATCGGTTCTTCTTCTGTAGGGAGTGCTAATTACTGGAGCAAACAGTGCCAACACTCAGCAACTTGGCATACTAAATTTCTTTCTTGCTTGGGCCATAGCTGAGGCTACATCTGCCTTTGAGTGTTTCACTGGATTTTTGGCAGCTGACAGATGGTGAGAGAAGAGAAAGTTTCTTCAGGAATTCTTAGGACTCAGAACAGGAAGTGACATGCTTCCCTTCTCACATATTACATTGGCCAGAATTGGCCATATGGCCCCACCTAACTGCAAGGGCATCAGTTGTGCACCCGGGAAGTGGACAGCAACCTCCATGTTGGTGAGTACTAGCTGTGTGCCAGTCAAGTGAAGCCAGGGATTCTGACTTTAGTTTACGGCACCGTTAGGAAGTATGTGCTTCATATGCTTAGTTTATTTTAAGAATTAATATAAAAATGTACCACCTTATTTGGCATGCAATGCTCAAATTCTAATGTCCCCGTAGAAATTCAGAAACAATCTGATTTCTGAATAAAATAATAAAAGCTAACATTTGTGGAGCATTGAGTACCAAAATACTAACTACTTCATATGCCTATTTGATCTTGTTTAATAAAGTAAAATTGATCTATTGAAACCTCAAGACAACCTTGTGAGGTAGGTACCAAAGTTATTTTCATTTGCTAGATAAGAAAACTGAGTTACAGAGAAGTTATTCACCCAAGTGAATAATTATGAGTTGATGACACATCGTAGGCAGGATTAACAAATTCACCCTCTGACAAAATTTAGCAGAGAGAGAACTCATAGTCACAAACGAATCTGTTCACTCGTCGCCATCAAGTAGATTCCGACTCGTAGCAACCCCGTGGGACGGAGTAGGACTGCTCCGTGGGTTCCAGAGAGCGCCTGGCGGGTTCAAGTTGCCGACCTTGTGGTTAGCAGATGTGGCACTTAACCACTATGCCACCAGGGTTTCTGATTTCTGTCGAGGAAGAGCAAATCCAGACATCCAGCAGGAGGGGCATTATTCCACACAAGGTGCTTACTACCTGATACAGCATCCATTAATTTGTCATGAGCTGGGTGGTTTGTCAAGAAAAGCTAATGTCCATGGACTGGAAAAACACACATCAGTGTGTACTTTATCCTTTGGTGTACTTTATTTACTTAGCTAAACACACTGTTTTTTATCAGGTTAGTTATGCACACATTGCATTCATCTGGAAAGGAGCTGTAGTGTCTTAACCTCTGATGTCTGTTTAGAAATTCCTTGGAAAGTCAAAACAATTAGGTTCCTTACTTATATTGGATCTGCAGTTAATCATTTAATCATAGAGATTAACTGATCTGATGTTACCCAGATTCTGTGCTTGCATCTTTCCAAATATAGCATCAGGGAGAAAACAGATAAAAGCAGATATTCTGTAGGCCCCTGCAGATGGGCAGGATGACCACTGAGTTTTGAATTGAGCCCTTGTTTTCGTAAGCAATTCTACGTGGTCAGTTCAGATGAGTCAGCTGATTACTGTCTTTATCGACTCTAGATTTCTGGTTCCACTATGGAATAAGATATGTTTGTGAAGGTACTGGAAAGTTTTGATTGAAACAGCTGTCAGATGGAAGCAGAGCAGATGTGCAGTGGTACAGAAGGTCTTAGCAGGCCATGGAATCGCTGAATAATTGAAATTTCTCTGTGCCAGCAGATTTACTTAAACATTTTTGGCCAAGCTACGAGACGGTTGGACATTTGCCCAGCTGTTTGTGGCCTCATCTGCCACTTAGAAAATGTCAGTAATGGCACCAGACTGAGGAAGGCACCTCATTGGTGCTCTGCACCCACATGTCGTTTTTTTGTTGTTTTTACCCACATACTTGTTCTGATTTTACCAAACCATGAGAAAAAAATTAAGCTATCTAGTTAGTTTATTATTTGTTGTTGTTGTTCTTAGGTGCCATCAAGGCACTTCTGACTCCTAGTGGCCCCATGCAGTGGAGTAGAACTGCTCCCTAAAGTTTCCTGGGCTGTCATCCGTACAGAAGCAGATCACCAGGTCTTTCTCCTGCCGAGCTGCTGGATGGGTTTGAGCTGCCACCCCTTGCTAGTCGGCAGTAGCTCAGTGCTGTCTCTTTCACCTCTAGATCTTGAAACATTTTCACTGGGCATGTTTATCATATGCCTTATCACATTTGTTCTTCGAGGTAATTTTCAGTGCATTCAGAAGCCTATCCTGCTCACTTTATGGGATATCTAACCACAGCCAGGAAGCACTGCAGACCTGAAATTGAGGGCCAGACAGAAAACAGAAGTAACCAAGCCCAGCTTCTTGACCTCTTCTGTCTCATTTGGTAATTCAGTAGGGACTTAAGACTTTGAGAGTCTCATTGTTGAGATCCAGGTACCTTTTATAAAACATCAGAAGTCAGGAGGGTGCACAATCAAAGCAACCGATTAAATGATTTCACAGACTGCAGGACTTTTTGTTGTGCATTGCTTGGGAATGGCTATTTCCTGTATGATTAACAGAACGTGGTTACTCTCACTCCAAGAGCTGATGTTAAGGGCATTTTTTGGGTCGATGGCACACCAGAGTGCTGTGTTAGATTTTTGTGACTGTAAACATGTGTTGTCATTCCTCTCTAACTCACATGGGGTGTGATTGTAATACTAGAGAAGAAACAGCTTTTTAATATCTATTTTTGGAAAAATCACCCCATCATTCCTACCCTTCAGAGTTCCGTCTCAGTTAGTTTTGATTTCCAAAGAAGAGGTCGTGTGCAGTAGACGGATTGTTTCTAGACTAAGTTGGCTTGACTCTGATCCCCCACGCACCATAAGAGACTTGGAAGAAAAGCCCATCACGCTTTTCACCACACTTAAAATGTTTCCTATTTGTATTTCATCAGAACTCAGTTTTCCCCTTTCAAGGAAGGGTGATCCTGCTGGAAACAGCGCCAGCCTTTAGGTTTGCGGAGACAAAATGTGATGGATGCATATTTTTTCCTTCGGGGAAGGCAGTCTGAGGGCTCAGTCGACTCGCCACCAGTGCAGGATATTCTTGCATACCACCTACTCCTTCAGTGGCTTTCTGTCTGCTGCCTGTTTATCTGGGCAACAGTGCCACAGGAAGAAAGGAATTTTTAAATGTGGAAATGACTCCTCTGTGTGCGTCAGAGGCTGTGAACTTGAAAGTTGTTTGTTAGTTTTGATCTGCAGTTTGCTTGGAAATAACCCACCTTTTTCTCCTCCAGCCTCCCAATTACTGATGAACCGTAGGAGGGTCACCCACTCAGCTCCATGCTGTGATCGCTTTCTTGCCACTCAACCTCGTCAGGGGTTCATTTCCACAGCAGACTGTTCATTTTATAAATAGGCTCTCTCCCAATGATATAAATTAATTAAAATGGTGTTCTAACACTGTTCTTGCAAAATTGTATAGTTGCAAGTCTCTCCCTGCTCAGGCGGCTCACACCAATCATCTCTGAAGGCTTACCTTGTCCTTGGGAACAGAGACTGTTCATGTCCAGATGCGTAGGTCAGGGGTTGGTTTCACTTAGTGCTGTTAACCGTGTGTAATACCAATGGTGTCCTTCATACCACAAGCCTAGATAACCTCAGATTACAATATTAAAAAAAATGTTCCTGTCATGTTGATTCCAGCTCATAAAAATCCTATAGGTTGGAGTGAACCTTCCCCCTAGGGTTTCCAGGAAGCAGGTGGTAGAGTTGAACTGCCAACCTTCTGGTTAACAGCCGTGGCTCTTAACCAGTGTGCTACCGCAGCTTCAACCCAGCATGTTACCCAGAGTGGGACTTAAAGCATACACACAAAAAGAGGGCAAAAGTGGTTTTCTTGTGTTTCCTGCATTTGCATCTTTTGGGTCATAAAATTTGTATTATTTATGGGCAGAATTTTTACTACTTGTTAGCACTGCCTCTGAATGCACGCCAGACCCATGACAGATGAAGACTCCCACCTCTTCAGATGCACTAGAAAGGTTATATAACGGAGATAAATCAGTAACTGGGCAGATGGGTCCATTGTAGGGTCATTTTGTGATTCTGCTCGTGGGCTATTTCTGAAGTGTGAAATATTCATTCTGTTCAGATGGCTAAGGAAAAAACAACCTCCCCCAAAGAGCTCTCTAGTGCATGCTGTCCAAAAGAAATGTAATGTGAGCCATGGAAGTACTTTTCAATTTTCTGGTAGCCCTATTTAAGAAGCAGAAATAAACAGGTGAAATAAATTTAATAATATATTTTATTTAGTCCAGTATATTCAAAATTGGAAACCTGTTACATAGTGGTTAAGTGCTATGGCCGCTAACCAAAAGGTCTGCAGTTCAAATCCATCAGGAGCTCCTTGGAAACTCTATGGGTCACTATGAGTTGGAATCAACTCAACAGCACTGAGTTTTGGGTTATGTTCAAAATATCTTTCCAGCAAAGTCTTTGAGATTCAGCCTGTGTTTTATACTCCCAGCACATCTCAGTCCCAGTCACTACATTTGAAATTGTCAAGAGCCACATGGAGTTGATTGCTGCTGTGACAGGCAGCACAAGTCTAAAGTTTTGGTGGCTATTGTTAGGGGCTGTCAAGCCTATTTCTCCTCGTAGCCATCCAGGTTAGTTCATCATTTGATGGAAGCTTCAGAGAGAAGGAAGAAAAGCATCATGGGAAATGTCTTTATATTTGCAAAGCATCGAGTAGCAGTTCTTGAAAAGGGAAACCATGACAGAACTTTCTGCAAAAATATAACTATTTCCAAGTTGTTTATTTGTATAGTTCAAATACTGTTCTTTCACAGAGTTCATTTCATTTTTCTGAAGAAAAAAAACAAAAAACAAAAAACCACCAATCTAATGTTTGTCATTTCCTAGAGGAAATTAAAAATTAACTTCAGGGAACCTCAGTGTAAAGAACTGCTTTTTCAGTCATTTATGTGAGTCTATCGTCAAAACTAAGTGGCTGGGATACCTGGGAAGTCAAAGACCACATTTGTAGTTAACAGTGCTTTCTTGAGTTCTCAGATTACTTTTCAGCTAATGGCTGTTTTTATTATTTGGAGCTTCTTGTCCTGAAAATGTGGCAGTTTCGCCCAGTGGAGTTGTATGATCAGTGGGAAAACGGCACCTTAATGCTGTTCCAGGTACTTTGAAGCTTTGCTTTCTGCCAAGTGCAAGCAGTAATTACCAGAAGACGATCTGTGTTCCAGCTCCTGACCAGAACCTGTCAGGGAGGCTGTACCTGAGCTGCTGGCCTCCTGCAGTGTGTTCCTCTGGAGTAAGGCTCTTTTATGTCGCTCCATTTTCAGAGCAAGAAGAGCTGTTATTGTAACTTAAGTGAGGTGACGCCAGATGGCCCTCACTTTGAAAAAAAAAAAAAAACCCCATGACCTTTGAGTTTATTACTACTGATTGGAAATGGAGGTTTTTTGGTTTTTTTTTTTTTTTAATGTTATTACCCTCAAGGGATTAGGAATAGAGACATGTGTGTGGAGTTAATTTGGAGTGTACCTGCAAGGCCAAAATCTATCCTTCTTGTGACACCTGGCTATTAAAAGCTCCTAACAACTTGAATTTTTTGCATGGTAGAAACAATAAGTGGCATTGAGAAAACAAACCCGTTGCCGTCAAGTTGATTGTGACTCATGGTGACACTGTATGGCAGGTCTACTCCTTAAATGTTGACAGATGCAAACTGCCTCATCATTTTCACCCCGGAGGGGCCTAGGGGTTGAGCTGCTGACCTCTCAGTTAGCAGTCAAGCACTTTTACTGTGCCACGAGAGCTCCTCAAAGGTAGCATAGAAAGCCCATTTATTAAAAATTTTAGAACAACTATTGTAAAGCAGTATGCAGTAAATTCTTGTTCTGTCCCATTTGAGAAACTATAAAACACAACCTTGGGCAGTAAATTCTGTGGTTAGATTTGAAGTTCATACTTTGTTTATTATTACGTTATGTATGCATTTTATTATTCTCTTTATTGTACTTCAGGGACAATAAAGCTTTACAGAAGCTTTACAGAACAAACTAACTCCTCATTAAATAGTACGTGTATTGTTTTAATGACGTTGGTTAACAGCCCTATGACATGTCAACACGCTGTCTTCTTGACCTTGGGTTCTCTGTTACCAGCTTTTCTGTCTCCTCCTGTCTTCTAGTCTTTGCCCTTGGGCTAGTGAGCCCCTTAAGTCTTGTTTTGTTTTAGGGGCCTGTCCAGTCTTTGGCTGAAGGGTCAACCCAGGAGTGACTTCATTACTCAGCTGAAAGGGTGTCTACAGGCCATACCCTGAGGGTTTCTCCCGTCTCAGTCAGGCCAGTGAGTCTGAGTTAGAATTTTGTCCTACATGTTCCTCCAGCTCTGACTGGGACCCTCTGTTGTGAACCCTGTCAGAGCAGCCAGTGGTGGCAGCCAGACACCATCTAGTGAGGCTGGGCTCAGTCTGGTGGAGGCCGTGGTAATTGGGGTCCATTAGTTGCATTTTATTATTCTTAAACTGAAGTGCAAAAGCTGTCCTAATATGTTATAAGTCATTTCTCTATAAAATACAGAATTTCCCTAATCTTAACTGCTCCCCAGCCACCACAGCAATGGACTGAACATACTGCTGATCACAAAGATGACACAGGACTGATCCACTTTCCGTCATGCCGAGTTGCAGGTGATCAGTGGCACTAACAGCAATAGCTGCCAACCCCCAGCTAAGGTGTTTCATTTGTACCATAGCATTTGGCCCACAAAGTCTCTTTTTGGTGTTCTATATGGAGTTGAACGAAGGTTGTTAGAGATAAGGCTTGTACTCCAACCCATGCAGAAGAAGTCAGTAACAGTTTGCGTGGAAAACAGCTGTCTATGTGGCAAAATCAGCACACTGAACTGAAGGAGATACAGAATTACACTGCGGCCTCACTGAGCCCCTTTCACTGCCGTGAGCACCCCTGTATAAGTGGTGGCCTACCAGGAGTCCATCTACAGGAAGGAACACAGGCCCGTGAGACAGGTGTTCTTCACGTGTCAGAGCCACGCACGCCCACCTGAGACACTAACACGCAAACCTGTGTGTTAGTCTCTTCCTGCCAAAACATCATTCCTCAGGTGTTCAGTTATTTTACATGCCATGCTGAAGAAAGGGTGAGAAAGTAAGAATAATTAAAGTATTTCATTTTTCTGAAGATAATTATGGAACCTCCCTGGAGTGTCCAGGACTACATCGGAGGCCGGAGGCCTGGTCACAAATTCCCTGCTCACTCTGAGCCTGTTGTGCCTTAGAGGCGTGCACGTTCAGCCTCGATGTTAAAATCCAAGTATATTTTTGTTTTTGGAACCAGGTGTTTTATGACTAAAAACTCATAATAATAAGCTCTTTCCAAAAGTAGCTCTTCAAAAGCAGTCTAGATTATGTGAAGGCCTTCACTAAAGATACCACCTGCTGAGCGTCCACTGTGTACACACTTCAT
The DNA here is from genome assembly GCA_028571685.1 of Heterohyrax brucei. NCBI lineage: Eukaryota > Metazoa > Chordata > Mammalia > Hyracoidea > Procaviidae > Heterohyrax > Heterohyrax brucei. Next base: position 16,613,615 of record CM053141.1, on the reverse strand, counting down.
GTCTAGACCAGAATGTTAGAATTTCGGTGAGACTCTGTTTCTTTGTGGAAAAGAGATGACAGAATCGCTACATTCTCATTATGAACATGGCAACCATGAGGGTAGGTGCAGTGTGGAAGTTTTTGTCCCCAGGTAGTTACAGAAGTATGATGTTTTTCTCTTTCTGCCTCTTAAAAGAAAATTGGAGCAGTATGGAAAGGTAGGTGGAGGTGTGGCAGGGAGACTGATTTCCTCCCTTTCTGGTTCTGCGGGAGAGCTACAGAGATGGAAATAGGAGCTTGCCTAAAACTAGGGCTCCCAGTAGACACACCCAAACTCTCTGAAGGACTGAGTTGCTCCGCTGAGGGTTGTGGTGCCCATGGTCTCATGGAATATCCTGCTCAGTTGGCATGACACAGTTTATAAACAAAAAATGTTCTACATTCTACTTTGGTGAGTAGCATCTGGGGTTTTAAAGGCCTGTGAGCGGCCATCTAGGATACTTCACTGGTCTCCCCCCTTCAGTAGCCAGAAGAATGAAGAGAACTAATGACACAAAGGAAAGATGAATCCAAAGAACTAATGGAGTCTAGTGGCCGTAGTCACCAGCAGACAGAGCCCAGTGCACCGAGAGGGCGCCCAGCTGCCACCCCTGACTGCTGTGCTAACTGCCCTGGTAGGGTCACAACAGAGGGGACGGGGTAGAGCTGGAGACAAATGTAAAATGAAATTATGACTCACACACACACACACAAAGACCCAAAGACCAGACTTACTAGCCTGACAGAGACTGAAGAAACCCTGAGAGTGTAGTCCTCAGACACCCTTTCAGCTCAGTGATGAAGTCACTCCCAAGGTTCACCCTTCAGCCAAAGACTGGACTGGGCTATAACCCGAAATAAGGCTGGGGGGCACAGCAGCCCAAGGGCGAGGTAGAAGGCAGGAAGGGACAGGAAAGCTGGTTAACAGGGAGCCAAAGCTTGAGAGGGAGAGTGTTGGCATATTATGAGTTGGCAACCAGTGTCATAAAGCAGTACAAGGATTGCCAATTAAGTTTAAAACTCATCCTAGAAAAAATGCTACATACATCATTGCTGAATATCACTATAGTCACCTTCGAAGTACTCTTCTTTGGAAGCTATACACCAATGCCAGTGCCAAGTCCACCCTTCAAACCAATTTTGGAACTCTTTTTCTGGAATGGCTATCAGAGCTGTTGTCATGTTACGCTAAATGTCCTGAATGTCATCCAAATTTCTGTCTTTCAGTATTTCCTTTATCTTCAGGTACCAAAAAAATAAAAAATAAAAAATCACTGGGGGTCAGACCAGGTGAGTAGGAAGGCTGTTCCCATACAGTCATTTGTTAACTGGCTAAAAACTCACTCACAGACAACAATACAGTTAAGGTGGCAAACTTGTCACCATGCCACCATACACAATGGCCGTTCCAGAAAGAGTTCCAAAATTGCTTTGAAGTGGGGACTAAGTGCTGGTGTCAGCGCTTACTTTCCAAGGGGAGTACTTCATAGTGATATTGAGCAATGAGGAAGTAGCACTTAGAACAATTTAGTTCATGAACTTAATTGTCAGACCTCACATGTGTACTGTTTAATGAAAAACTACTTTGTTTTGTAAACCCTCGTCAAGTATAATAATTTAAAAATGGAGTGGGTAAAGAGCCCTTAGACTTCCCACATGGAATGAAGTGGGTGAGGGAAAGAGTGAGAACACGTGAGGGTGAATGGGAATCCTGAGTCACCTAGTGAGATAGGTAACAAAATGTGCCCAGCTGTTGGTGCTTTAAATCTTACTCTGTTTTGTATCTGCTTTGAATTTAAAATGTTGTGGCTATAGTAATGAAATCTGTATTTTTTACAGTGAAAACATATATTGGCACACCTTACCGGGTAAAACCTGTCTCTCGCTGCTTGCTAGGTTTTCATGTGTGACCTGGTACCAACTATATAAACAAGATACTCCTGGGAAATAAGCAGCTTTCTGCTTCTTTGCACTTGTGAATCTAAACCTACAGAAGAATGGCAAGTGTCACCCTTACTAATGCTAAGTATAGCTTTGTGACTGTTTCTTGGTAAAATAAGTAGAGTGAGAGGTGTACACACTGATGAAAACAGACAGAAGTATCTCTGTGTATATGTAAATACAGTTGTGTGTAGGGAGACACATATATTCATTGAAGACACAACCACAGGTACTCTTCAAACATAACCAAACACCTTCCAAGATATGTTTTCTAAGTTTGAAAACTTATGGACATAGTGTCACAGAATAACTCAGTTGGCATAACACAGCTCACAGTTCATGTTCTGAATCCTGGTAAAGTGACCAGCATCTAGGGTCTTAAAAACTTAGCAGTAGCCATCCAAAGATACAACTGTTGCCCTCTACTCACCAAATCTCAGAGAAGCAACAGTCTGCAAGGCTGATAGCCAACAGGAAACCACAAACTTAACTGCCCTGAGACCAGAAGAACTAGATGGTGCCCAGCTGCCACCACTGACCGATCTGACTTAGGGCACAATAGGTGATCCTGGTTAGAATGGGAGAAAAGTACAGAACAAAACTCAAATTCTTAAAAAAAGAGAAAAAAGGCCAGACTGACTGGACCACCTGAGTGAGATCAGGGGACTCCCTGACACTGTCACCCTGAGATAGTCTTTAACAAAAACTATCCCAAGGACACCCTTTAACAGAAAAACAGAGTGACCCAAATAAAGGAAATTACATGTTAGATCAGTGCTCCACTGCAAAAACCACCCATATGAATCCAGAAGGTCAACATTTAATCCAAAGCAAAAATAAGAGGTAAGGGGCCAGGGAAACTAGAGTTCTGGAAATGAAAATGTTGACCCAGTGTGAGACATGTCACTGATGTCACTGGTCAGCTGGTATCGAAATTTTCAAGAGAAAACCTGATTTGCTGTGTAAACTTTCACCTCAAACATGGTAAAATTTTATTTAAAAAAAGAAGTCTACAACCACAAGGAACTGAGTTCTGCTAGTGTCCCAAATGAGCAGGAGATGGATTATCCCCTAGAAAGGAACGCAGCCAGCCTCTGTCTTGCCTTTAGCCTGATGAGATATTTCCTACGCTTTTGAAGTATATAGCCTCAAGGTAAAAAATTGGGGTCTTGTGAAAAACAAAAGTGGGTTGTGTCAGGAAATGAGAAGGCAGGTGGTTATAGGCAATTTCCACTGAATATAGCCTGTATAACTAGGGGAGGATTCATTAATTAAAGGAATTAATTACTTGTGTTAGTAGATGTAAGAAAGAACTTGGTGGTTCAGAAATCTTCTGTCTTGCATTCATTTCGGCTCTCTGTTTTCTTCCTTTCCTTGACTCTTCTTATCGTCATCCTTCTGCCTCGCCCATGTCCACACGTTTGTTTCAGTCCTCCTCTTCCATCTGGTCCTGTGTCGCACACAGACATCACCCGCCATCAGCAAACACCAGGCACGGTGAGACAGCTTCTGGCACACCAGCACAGCTGCCAGAACACACCGCAGAAAGACAAACAGAAGCAGCGAGTGTTGACTCATCATTTCTTCCCAGCGATGTCCAATCCTAGACTCATGCACGATGCATCCTTTCCATCTGTCTCTTTGGCAAAAACAACCAAAGAGTGAGAGCCTGTGTCTACAAGAATTGAAGCATTTTATCCAGTGAAATACTGAATTTAGGAAATGTCACATGCCACAGAACCATCAGAGCAGAGTTCACATTAGTCCTTAATTTAAAACGATGTCCCCAGAAATGCTTGACATTATGGGTAGGAAAACCTGGACCCATAGAATCAGCTAAAACTACTCATTCTCTGTCCATGGCCCTTCCTGTCTGCACATCCTGAATAAAGTGTTTTCTTTTTCCCTGTGGGAGTGGGTATTTTGCTGTCACACTGCAGACTGGTCAGAGCTCGTGGTGTGGCGTGTTGACTGCCTTGCCTCTTGGTTGGGTGAATTTGTGAGAAGATTTTCTTGGTGCCAGGCCAACGTGTTACAGAGACTCTACTGAGAAACAGTCAGGTGTCCCTGACGTTAATGTTCCAAGAAAGACGGCTAAGAACTCTTGGGTCTCTTGAAAATATTGACATCCAAATAAAAACCTTTTGTGAGGCAGTGGGTCCCGAGGAACTAGTCATCCACAAGGCCCATCCATCACCTTTGTAAAGCAGTCATGATTCAGTCTCTCGTCTAAGCCTGACCATTTCTAAACTAACCCAGTCTCCTTCTCCCGTGCTGGTGCTGCATCTGATGCTGGGAGTGAGACCACTGTGAGGACAAAATCCTCAGTGCAGCTGTGGGAGCTGCTGAGGAAATTCAGCTAGGCCAGTTCCGGGGAGCTCCTGTTTTCTTAAAGCTTCTAAACCAGCCCGCTTGTAGTTTGTGAATGAGGAAACTGAGGCCGAGGAAGGTTGTTTGAGACAGTGACACACTCAGATGTGGCAGATCCAGAAGTCAGATGTCCTGTCCCCAAACACCCTCCTCTTTCTTTCACCTGCTGTGGGTCGACCAAGTGACATGGTTTTTTTGGTTTGGAGAAGAAAGATGTTTGGCACACCTAGTGTGCTTTCCACAGACAGAACAACTGGGGGCGCCGTGTAGGTCAGGAATACCTTTGGCACTCCTGTTTCACGAGCTTGTCAAACTGATTCGCCAAAAAAAAAAAAAGCCTTTAACCAGAAACAGGACCAGGCAGCTTTGTGAGTGGGCTGGGCCAACAGGATAATGTTGGGGTTAGAATTTAAAACTGCTCACTCACCACAACGGCCTGTCCGCTGGGGTCGCCACCAACTCACTGGCTAGAGCCCCTGGTGACCTGAAGAGTCTGAGCAGGCTGATCTTTTCAGCAGCCAGATCAGCCAGCGACGTTCAAAACGTCTCCTGGCTGGCTTGTGATTAGCAGTGTTTGGGCCGTGTTTGCCATGCCTCGGGCTCGCTGGCACTGTAGCTGTCCCCTGTCTGCCGGTGGCCCTGCTTGGTGAGCCTATGCGGCGTCCTCCCTCTGCCTGTCAGTGGTCTGGCTGGGCTTGTTAACTGACAAATGAAGAATGCACCTTAGCAGCCAAGCCAAAACCACTGCCTTCGAGTCAATTCCAACTCCTAGCAACCCTGTAAGTCAGAGTAGAACTGCCTCGCAGGGTTTCCAAGGAGTGCCTAGTGGTTTCAATCTGCCAGCCTTTTGTTTAGCAGACATAGCACTTAATCCTTATGCCACTAAGGCCACCTTACCAGAGGCTAATGAATATTTTTTGCACCAACCAGAACTGACATAGGCCCAAGAAACAAAGAATAGGCATGACTCCAGGGAAATATAGAAACTGGGGGGTTCCGAAAGATTGTTGCAGGACGTTAAGACCCTTCCTGTTTTTATATTGATTTGTCAGAAGAAGAGCGTGGTAAAATAGCTATGGCTGCAAGTGATGTCATCTGCTTCTGAATAACAACATGATAAAGCCATGGAGGGTGACCATCAAGAAGTTTCTCACCATGGCTGTGGTCTTGATATACATACATATGTGTGCATGTGGGCGTGGGCGTACACACACATGTGCGTTACATATACACATACATACAGATGCACTTCCACATGCACACATATTGACCGGTGAATTTGTGGGGGAAATCCTTACAATGGCAGCAAAATGGGCTTCAATTTTTAAATCCTTCAGTGTGGTGCAACTCCAGGGGCTGTTCATGTCTCTTGAAGACATCAGCCTGGAAGTCCTGTCATAGCTTGGAAGAGTATCCTCAAGTGAAAGATGTTAAAGATGAAATAAGTAATGTACCCTCAGCTTTCTAGAAAGTCACAGAGTTGGTCTCTGCAGAATGAGGGAATTTCCTAAGACAGCCAAGTGAAATGTTCAGAAGGACAGGGTTAGGAGTCGGGTGTAGAAAAACCTGCAACAGAAGTTGACACTCTTAACCCAGCTGCCACCACTGAACATTTTCATCAAGGATCCTATAGAGGCATCCTGATCTGAAAGGGGAAAATGCAGAAAGAACTTCAAGATCTCATGGGCTCCAGACTTTCTGGAGCTGTGAAAGCTGGATTAACCCCAGAAACTATTGCCATGGGATAATCTTCAAACCTGAAACCTAAAGTATCCCCTCAAGTCTTCTTAAAACCGAATGATAGTTTAGTTTAGCTAGTAAAAAAAATGTTTGCCTTGAGTACTGTTCTCCTTTAAGAGCCGTCTGTGGGATCAGATTGACAGCAGCCCTTGAAAGATTAGCTAGGAATGTAAGGGGGCAATGAGTTTATAGTAGTTGGGGAGGAACAACTCAGAAAAGGAGGGTGAGATGGGCTGCTCACCTGGGAGAATGTCAGCAGTGTCACTGGACTGAACATGTGGAAATGGCTGCATGTCTTGCTGTGCATATTTTCAACAACAAAATAAATCAATTTACATATGGAAAAAAAAGTTAAGATTCCTCAGTCTAGAAAGTCTCAAGACTGATTAAAACTCCACTTCTGTCTTTAAATGTATGGGTAGAGTGAAAATGGCCCTGTTTAATAAGTACTGGCGTTCTGGAATTAGAAGGCCCCGTGAAAACTGAAGCAAGTAAAATGGTATACAGAGAGTGAAGTGGACTGGGTGCCTGGTTGTGCATGGAGGGGAGTAGCAGGCTGACAGAAGAGCTGTCCAGGGGATGGCCTAGACAGAGAGATCTCAGGTCCCCCCTTGAGTTTTAGTCAAACAATTAGTCAAAGGATGCTGAAGGGTACACACTGATGTTGAAAACAGACTGTTGAGCTCAAAAGTCTGACCTCATCCACCTGCTTTGTCGTTGTGTGTGAGGAGCTGGGCTAGTGTATAGATTGAAATCAGTCTCTCTATTTTCATACTCTCCTCTCTCTGTCTCTTACACGCAAACAATCCTCTGCCCTCTCCTCACTTACAGTCTAGCAGAGGAGGCAAACATGTAGATAGTAACTTGATGACCTGTTGCTGTCAAATCAGTTCCAATGCATAGCAACCGTATAAGACAGAGTAGAACTGTCCCAAAGGATTTCCAAGGAGCAACTGGCAGATTCGAACTGCAGACCTTTTGGCTAGGAATCCAGCTCCTAACTGCTGTGTCACCAGGGCTTCTACTTTACAAAGGTAGGTAAGAGTGCTGGTGTCAGCTGTCTGTGAGAACATCCCTGAGTGAGGAACGATTACTTCCAAGGTCACAGATGGAAATGGTGTCTCGAGTACCTTAGCATCGGAGCCTAACCTTGAAGAGTAGATGGGGCTGGGTATGGCCCCAACAGGGGGGAGGATAGTCTGTCCTGAGGAAACAGTTCCAGCTAATGAAGGTGACGTGACAGTGGGGTGATGACAGACAAGGACAGCTGGAACAATGGGAGGTAGGGGAAGAGTGGGAGAGGGCGTTGGAAGGAACATGGTGCAGGTCTTCCCAGGGTAGAGTGAGCTGTATGTTGTGGGTGATGAGAACCATCAGTGGGATTTGAAGACGAAAGTGGCACAGTCTTGCCCATGCTCAGAGGAGATGGCTTTGGGGCAGCGTGGAGAAGCAGTTGGGGAGCTGAGAGGTTAGCACTGGAGTTGAGACGCTGGGGCGGAGAGACTGGGTGGGGGCCAAGGAGCAGTGAAGTTGAGCTTTGCTCTGGGAGATGTCCCACCTGGGAGCAGTGGGGAGGGTCCAGACAGTGATGGGCAGCCCATGGACACGGCAGCCCCTTCACACAGGGGCTTTCTGCAGTAACCCTGAGCTCTCCAGTCTGGCTGAACTGTGGACCTCAGGGAGGATTTCTTTACAGAGCTGAAAAGCTGTCCAGAGTCAATACTTGAGGTTTTTCCAGCCTCTGTCAGGCCAGTAGATCTGGTCTTTTTTTGTGAGTTAGAATTTTGTTGTGTGTTTTTCTCCAGCTCTGCCCAGGGTCCTCTACTGTACTCCTTGTCGGAGTGGTCAGTGGTGTTAACTGGGCACTGTATAGTTATGCTGGACACGGTCTAGTGGAAGACGTGGCCCTTGTGATCCGTGAGCCCTTTGGACTAGTCTTTCCTTTGCGTCTTTAGTTTTCTTTGTCCTCCCTTGCTCCTGACAGGGTGAAACCAGTGGAGTATCTTAGATGGCTCATAGACTTCTAAGAGTCCAGATGTTAAGGCAGTCTCTTTTGAGATATAAGAGAGAGAAATGAACGAGAGACTGAGGGACTCCTTAGCATCAAGAAAGCAGCACCAGGAGCACAGGGTGTCCTTTGGACCTGGGGTCCCTGTGCTAAGAAGCTCCTCAGCTGGGGAAGATTGATCACAAGGACCTTCCTCCAGAGGCTACAGAGGAAAAAAGCCTTTCTCTGGAGCTGGGACCCTGAATTTGGACTTGCAGCCTCCCAGACTGTAAAAGAATAAATTCTCTTTGTTGAAATCATCTTGTGGTATTTGTTACAGCAGCACCACATGACTGAAACAGAAGCCTGCGACAGTGCAACAGATGAAATACAGATATTTTCTGTATCTAAAGTTGAAAAGGGCTTCTATCAAGCCACCCTAGTGTATTGTATTCTTGCTGTTAGCCTTCAGACTTGGAAGATGGGGAGAAATTGAATGAAGTGTGTACTATCAAGTACAGGCTTTTTAATCAAAGAGTGACTGAGCTATCTCAGCCTTAGGGCCCTGTTACCATGACTGATCTGGTTGTTTACCTTGGAAAGAATGTCTTTAACAGATAAACAAAAACTTTGTAAAAAGTAGTAAAGCTCTTTTTTTAACTCTGGAACTAAAAGGAAAGGGGAGATTTCATATAAAACAAAAATGTGTTCAAGATAGTGAGTAAACTAAAAATTCTGTGGGTTAAAAATCAAAGTTTCCCGCAGTCTTCCTTTTGTTATTGTTTTATCACACAAGTTGAATTGTTTGCTGCTTTTCGAGGACAATGTGTCACGTAAGCAGAATGCTCGTAAGCTCTTAGTTCCAACAGTGTACACCCACAAGGAACTCAAAGGGATCTACAGTATACTGGGGTTTCTCTGAGCTGAAGCCAGCAGTACTGCCTCCCACTGACACCACACACATGGTGGCCTTGTCTGGAAAGGATGACATGTCTGGACAGCCAGCAGAGTGGTCCCAGCACCGGAGACCACAGGCTTCTTTTTGCCCCTTTCCTTTCTCTCCTGCAGTTGTTGGTGAGCCGTGTCTTTTCCCTGTGTATGAGCAAGGACGGAAAGTGGCTGAGTGTGTTTCACTGGCAGAGCCAAGACTCTTGAAAGCCAGAGTGGCTGTCCTGCTCACAGCCAAGGTAGAACGTCCAGCCTGCACCTGGCTGGTCAGGGCAGCGAGGCAAACTTATTTAGGAGACGACGTGGGCCAGACCGGAGGATCCGGAGCGGTGCGGGAGCTGGCACCATTTATCTTCTGCTTTTTATAGTCTACTTATTTTCCACCTACCTTCTCCACCCCACAGTGCCCTGGTGAGATCATAATTCCTTGAAAATGTCACTTGATCTCCATGGGAATGAGAGTGTTGACTCTGGAATTTATGAACGTACCGCAAGGTCCAGAGCTGTAGGAGTAGAAGTTAAAAATGACTTTGATAAAGGCCCAACAGGTTTGATCTTATACTAAGTCCTCTCCCCTCAACCCCTTTGCAGATTTTTAAATTCACAAACAAAAATCTTGTTCTGGAATAATAAGCCAGGCAGCTAAAGACCACTGGGGTCTAAAAGTAAGGCCTACTGGTGACTCTGTAGTTTCTTAAGTATTGGGAACTGGAAAAGGCTTGAATAATGGCCAGGCATAGAATTCAGAGTTAATTTGATCAGGCCAGAAATTTAATCATACACTGAGCTATTGGTGCAGCTGTATACCCACATGAGTGTCTTTCTTCTACTTTACATTTTAAGGGTTTTGCGGTAGTTACTCTCTTTACCATGAACTTCCAAGCTGTTCATGCCCTGCCCCTTCCTTTGCTGGGGCTCAGAAGCTGTGGACAGACGTACCCAGCTCTGAGAGGACAGGAGGCACCCTGCAGCCAAACGAGGAAAACAGCAGGAGTCTGTGTCCGTGGCCGGAATGCAAATGGCATCCAGAAACTCACTTCCTGTTGAAGCTTGTGTGTCAGCACAAGCTTGGTTTCAGATCTTAATTCTGCCCGGGCGCTGGCAGCCCAGTGCCCACTCCTTGGCCACACCAAGACCTGGCTGACTCAGAGGAAGACGCCCTCTAGTTGAGTCACCCACTTCCTGCAGGGCTGGAGGTTTCTCTGGAAGTTCTCCCTTCAGGGGGTCCCCGGCCTCAGTCTGAAAGGTCTGGGCAACTCAGAAAGACAAGGTTGGATACCTGCAGGCTTACCTCTTGCTCACACCTTCCTGGGAAAAGGGCTTCGTAGTTTCATTGTTGATGATGGCGTTGTTTCATACCATGAAGAGCTTATATCAGTGAGAAACAGAAGGCTGTGGAGGAAAAACTCAGAGCTTTAAGTTGTGCTTGCACACATCTCAACAAAGCATTTACACACTTGTCCCGACACATGCCACTTTGTTGGCTTGCAGGCTCACTAGAGGGAGATACGAGGGAGCCCTGGAGGCTCAGTGGTTAAGGCACTTAGCTGCTAACCAGGAGGCCAGTGGTTCACACCCACCAGCCCTGCCATGGGAGAAAGATGTGGCAGTCTGTTTCCGTCAAGATTTGCAGCTCTGTGGGGCAGTTCCCAGTGCCTGCATTTTACATGTTGGGTCTCAAATGGATGATGCTAGTACAAATACAAGTAAAATGAGGCGTGCAAGGATTGAATATGTTTTGAGAGACAGAACTTCTTCATTGGGACCTCGTGGAACAATGTGTCCACAAATATGATAACCCTAAACCCCCTCTGTGCCTTGCACTGACTCTGTCACCTAGTAAGGAATGTGGTGGCAGACCACGTAGATAACAAACTGTGACAAGCTGTCAAGTTGGTCCAGTGCTGGGCTAATGCAAATAAGGCAAGGAAATATGTCTTCACGTGGAATAAAAAAATGAACACATTTTCTAGATGCTATATATTTTTTTATAGCTAGAATGGTATTTTCTGAATCCGCAAACAACCACTCTTATTCCAAGGATGGGGATAAGGAGGGCTCCCTAAAAAGGAGAATTCACCAATACTGCAAGCCATGTTTCTGCCTCCTGTGTTAATTTATCAGGTGTCCGTGCAGGGATTCGCAGTGTCCTTTCTGGCTGGTCCTGTTCACACATACACAAGCATACACAAGGTCAGGAGAGGGCAGGGAACACTGAGCATGCCCAGCATAGCTTACATCTGTCGGAAGAGCCACTGTGCTCCATTCGCCTCAGAAGCTCCTCCAAGAGCAACACACACGGGAACTCGCCCTGCCCCCTCTGTCCCTAATGAGGGCACAGTCACCACGCCCTCCCAGCAGAAGAGTGACCTTCTGCCCCTCTTTGCAAGCCTTCCCTTCCCTTTGGGAAAATGGCTTTGTAGTTTCAGTGCTGATGAAATAGCAGAGGCAGTGATAAGGGATACTCAGCAAATGGTCCTGACTCAAATCCACGGTGAGCGTTGCAGTTAAAACATTAAACCGCTTTGTTTTAACACCAAATGGGCAGTAGGCTTATGTAGGTTTTTTCTCCACTCAAATAAGTTTTTTTAAGACAGAACTAGGCAGGGATTTGGACCTTGATCACCTCCAGCTGCCTCAGCTCTCTTGTGGGCCACAGAGTTAAAGGACCTCCGAGGGCATCAGAATCACACAGTGACCCAATGACATCCCAGTAGCCCAGAGCTATGAGGAACTAGATGCTAAGCCTCCGGGGTCTCCCTGCTGAACGCTTGTCGAGCACTGATAATGAGTCTTTTTTGCCATGTCCCAAAAATACAGATGTCCGTTTCTTAACTGTGTGCGCTCAGTTAGCGAGAGCGCATTCTATCAGGAAAAGTCAGCCGTTGTTGCACAAACTTGATTTCATTCTGTCTTCTGTTCCTGTGAGGTTCCCAAAGTAATGATGGGTCAATCCCAGACCAAAAAAAAAAGTTGCCCTTTAGTTGATTCTGACTCACAGCGACCCTGTAGGAGAGAAAGGAGCTGCCCCACAGGGATTCTGAAGCTGTGACATTTGCTACAGAAGCAGGCTGCCACAACTGCCACGTCTTTTTCCTGTAGAGCCGCCAGTGGGTTCCAACCACAGCCTTTTGGTTACCTGCCGAGTGCCTTAACTGCTGGGCCACCAGGGCTTCTTACAGCCCTGACAGTTACACTGGATTTACTGAAAAAACAAAAATGTAGACACAGATCCTCACTCTCACTGACTCTCTGCTGCTCTTCCTTGCCAGTCAATCATAGCTCGTAGCCCAGTGCCGTAGAGTCGATTCCAACTCGTAGCAACCCTACGTAGAATTTTAAAAATTCATTCGTTCTTCCTTTCATCCAGGAAGTAAATTCAGAACAAAAAGCTGTGCCAGGTGCCAGAAGCATAAAGGCTAGATGGCATCCTGGCGTTCATAAACCTCGCAGTTAGCTGGGGGCTACAACAAGAAACCAGTTACGAGATGGTTTGAGAACTGCTGTGATGGGGAGCGGATGGTGAGAAAAACAGTGCAGAGACAGGATTCGGATGTCAAACAGGCCGGGACTCAGAGTGTGAACTCACTAGGTGTGCAGTCTAGGGGGAGAGCACCGGAATTCCTTGTGCCTCAGTATCTTCTACATAAAAGTAATAAGGTAATGATAGGCTCTATTGCTTAGGGGGTCCCTCCTCAATCTGTATTCTGAGCAAATAATCTGAGAAGCTGGACGGTATGAAGAAGAACGGGGCATCAGGATTGGAGAAGACTCAATTAACAACCTGCATTATGCAGATAACACCACATTGCTTGCTGGAAATGAAGAGGAGTTGAAACACACACTGATGAACCTTGAAGACCACAGCCTTCAGTATGGATTGCACCTCAAAATCAAGAGAAACAAAACTCCTCACAACTGGACCACTAAGCAACATGATGATAAGTGGAGAAAGGACTGAGATTGTCAAGGATTTCATTTCAGTTAGTTCTATGGTGAGTGCCTGTGGAAGCAGCAGTCAAGAAATCAAAAGATGCATTGCATGGGGAAGTCTGTTACAGAGAACCTCTCTGAAGTACGGAAAAGTAAAGGTGTCATCGTGAAGTCTAAGGTGCACCTGACCCAAGCCATGCTGTTTTCAGTCGCATACGCATACCCACATGCATATGAAAGCTGGACAATGAATAAGGGAGACAGGAGAAGAATTGACACCTTTGAATTATGATGTTGGAGAAGAATATTGAATGTACCGTGGACCGTCAAAAGAACAAATAGATCTGGAAGAAGTACAACCAGAGTGCTCCTTGGAAACAGAGATGGCAAGCCTGTGCCTTCCATACCCTGGGCATGTTGTCAGGAGGGGTCAGTCCATGGAGAAAAACATCATGTTTCATAGAGTGAAGAGTCAGAGAAAAACAGGAAGACCCTCAATGAAATGGATTGACACAGTGGCTACAATGATGGGCTGAAAGCGTAAAAACAGTTGTGGGAGTGGCACAGGACTGGGCAGTGTCTCGTTTTGTCGTACACGGGGTGGCTGCGAGTTGGAGCTGACTCACCAGCACCTTACGACAACATTGCATAAGGTTCTTATAGGACCAAATGACAAAGCTCTTCATACCAAGACTGCCAGTGAAGTTTCGCAAGCTCATCCTAGAAAAAGTACTGTATATCTCACTGCTGAGTATCACTGCAGTCACCTTCCAAGTACTCCCTCTGGGAATCTATGCACCGATGCCAATGCCTAGTTCAACTTTCAAAGCAGTTTTGGATCTCTCTTTCTGGAATGGCCATCAGAGCTGTTGTCATAGTAACCTTAATGTCCTGAATGTCATCAAAATATCTTCTTTTCAGTATTTCGTTTATCTTTGCGTAAAGAAAAAAGCCACTGGGGGCCAGATCAGGTGAGTAGGGCAGATGTTTTGGTACAGTTATTTGTTTACTGGCTAAAAAGTCCCTCACAGACAACTGTGCAGTTAAGTTGGTGAACTGGCCACCATGCCACCATGTGCAATGACCATTCCAGAAAGAGTTCCAAAATTGCTTTGAAGGGTGGACTAGCTGCTGGCATCAGTATACTTGGGAATCAGGGGAGTACTTCAAAGGTGACTGCAGTGATATTCAGCAGTAAGGTATGTAGCACTTGGAGCAGTTAAATTCACAGACTTAATTGTCAGGCCTCATATCCGACTCGACGGCACTTGGCTTGGCATATGTACTTTGTCAACAATAAACATTAGCTACTGTCGTTCTTAGCTTTTGGCATGTAGAGTTAGGTGTCTGTAAGAGCTAAGCTGCTAACCAAGAGGTCAGCAGTTCAAATCCACCAGCCACTCCTCAGAAACCCCATGGGGCAGTTCTCATCTTTCCTATAAAGTCGCTGCATCAGAATCAATGGCAACAGGTTTGGTTTGCTGATGGAGAGGTGTGTAGGGAGCGCAGGGCAGAGCTGTCAGCTGGAGAGGGGATATACTGGGAAACTGCCATGACTGGAGAGTAAATTGAAACCTTGATTTCTGTAAGACCAAGGGAGTGTAGAATAAGAAGATGTATAGAAACAAAAGTTTAAGATAGAGGAAAACAGTCCAAAAGGGAGACTGGAGAACCTTAGAGAACATAAAATCCATACTACCTTCAGCCCATACTTGGGAATCAGGTTTAGAGGCAGGGCCTTCAAATTTTCTGAGTATCAGACACAGTAAGAAGTGTATTTTTCATCACAACCCAGTACCCATATTCAACACAAACTGCTAAAGGGCTGGTTAATGCTGAATTTGAGACATCAAAGTACTGTCCAGCTGACTATATGGATTATTATACGCAGCATGGGAAACATTGATTTAGACTGATGACAGTACCTGCCCCAAGTCACTCTGCAGCTCCGCTTCAGAGCCAATAGGTTTGGTATTCCAGCGTCACTACTTGAAGATGGGTGAGAGTCGTACTGTCATTCAATAAATGCTTATTGCCTTAATCATCTAATGCTACAATAACAGAAATGTCACAGGTGGGTGGCTTCTAACAAAGAGAAATTTATTTCCTCACAGCCAGGTGGGATTGAAGTCCAAATTTAGGGCTCCAGCTCCAGGGCAAGGCTTTGTCTCCCTGTTGGTTCTGGAGGAAGGTCCCTGTCATCAGGCTCCCCATGAATGAGGAGCTTCTGCATGCGGGAACCCTGGGTTCCAAGAACGCGCCCTGATCCCGGTACTGCTTTCTTGTGGTGTGGGCTCCCTCGCTCTGTTTGAGCCGTTTTCCTTCTTATCAGTTGAAGATAAAAGGTGGTGCAGGCCAAATCGCAAGGACACTCTCTTTCCGTTGAATCAGGGAAGTATGTGACTTGGTAAGGGTGTTACAAGCTCACCCTAATACCTCTCAATGTAAAATTACAATCACAGAACGAAAGAAGACCACACAGTACTGGGAATCATGGCCTAATGAAGTTGGCACATGTTTGCGGGGACACAGTTCAACCCATGACACTTACTGAGCACTGACTATGTGCCAAGTAACCCAGCAGGCTGTGGTTGGAATCGTAACAGGGGTTTGGGATCTAGAGGGAAGAGGGCAAGAGCTAGCCCAGCCTTCAGGTCAGAGAAAGCTTTCCTGAGGAAGTGACGTCTGAGATGAGGAGTGTGCATGAGTAGCTGGGGAACGGTGGGCAGCAGGGCGACTGGGGAGGCTGAGTATGGGGGACGCTTCTGGAACACGAAGGGGAAGGCACTGTGTGGAACAGAGTGGGGAGGAGAGAAGGTGAGAGGCCACCTTAGAAGGCCTCAAAAGCCAAATTTAGGAAATGGGGCTTTGCCTTGTTTGATGAAAAGCTGGTGAAGAAGCGACAAGGTCAGATCTTCAGCTGTTTCCTGCTGCTGCTCCATAGAGAAGGCTGGAGGAGGGCAAGACAGCAGGAGGCCAGCCAGGGGCTTCTGGAAGACAGCCAGCACCAACACTGCTCTGAACTAGGTTGTGGGGGAGGAAAGATGTAAACGGACCTGGTAGACAGTGAGGAGGTAGAATCAACCAGACTAGGTGATTGCCTGACCCCAGAGGGAAATGGAGAGAACCACCAAAGACAGCACCCAGAGCTGTGGTGGTGGTGGCGGCCACTAAGGTGGGAAACACTGAGGAGCAGCTTTGTGGAACAGCAGAGCATAAAATGAGAAATTTCATTTTTTAACACATTGAGATTAGGATACCTACTGTGGGTGATTGACTGGGATTAAAGAGAGAGGTCACAGGTGGAAGCACAGGCTGGGGCCCTGTCGACAGGAGATAGGAATTGAGGGTGCAGCAATGGATGAGATCTCTCGGGAAAGTGGCTGCCAGACTCCCAGGGCAGCAGTCCATAGCAGGAAATTTATTACATTGCGACCTCATCTACACCCGTGTGTGTGTGCGCACGTACATAGCTAAACAAGCCATCCTCACTGCACGCATGCCTGCTGTTAGCCCTGTACACTGTAGTAAAAATTCATCGTGGAATTTTCTCAGTTCCTTCCATGACACACTCCTGTCTCAGTGGACGTGTAGAGGGAGCATCTGGGGACAGATTTGTGTCCTTATTGCCCAGCTGGGACCATTTTACCCTCCCCGCTTCACTTCATACAAAGTTGAGGTCAGAAGAGCAGTTTGCCAAGTGTCCCTTGGAGGAATGTGTGACATGAATCTCAAAACTAACCTTCACACAAAAACATTTGGGAAATTCAGCTGCCATGGTCCTCAGTAGAGTGAGTCACATACACTGAGAATTTCTGTAGTTACAAACACGAGATTTAACTTTGTTTCCTGAAGTTATTTGAATACCTAAGGCATCTTTTGCACACAGCACCTATTCACATCTGGAAGAAGTAGAATTCTTAGAATACACATTCATAAACCCTGCTGGCTTTCATATCTGGGGTATCTCAGAATAAGTGTAATCACTAAGTGAGGTATAGGGAGGAACTGGAAGTAGTGGAATGAGTGTTCTGGAAGTTCACAGGAAATTTAAAGACTTTAAGAAGGCATGTGTTATGTCTGATACAAATGAAACAATCCAGTAAGAAACATTGCATCCAGTGGATCCATAAATTTTCTAGATTATTTCCTGTTATAACATCCCGAGCATCCTTTTCTCTGCAGTGGCTGGCGGAGTGTGAAGAAGAAGTCTTGCTTAAGGAATCGGGAATTATCTTTTCTGGTGTCATCATATCTCATTAATCCATTTCACATGAGTTTGGAATCATTTTCACTTAAAATGAGTTTAACAACTGCAAATTACTGCTAAGGAAATTCCTCTCACTTGCGAGAAAAGCTGCATCTTTTTTTTCCATTGCAGAACATGCTGCCTGTTCAAGTAGTGAGCAGTGTGTTTAGTAGGTCACGATTAGGTTGTGTGATCGCTGACAGAAGTAAAATGTTCCATCCTCTGATTGCTAACTGTGTCTTCATGTTTGGTGGCAAGGGGTCTGTGTCAGTGGCCGGCTCTGGCATTGCCATCAGCCTGCCTCTGAGAACAGGGACAAGGTTTCTGTAAGCAAACAAGAAAAATCCAAGTGCGGCAAAGAGTGACGCTAGCTGTGGTGTGTGATGGGTGAGATGAGGGGGTGGAGACGGGGCCAGGCTTGGGGTGTAACATCCCCAGGCAGGGAGTATAAGGCCCACGTTGTTTCTGTGCATGGCCCTCTAATCCCATCCCTCCAGAGCGTGAGCGATGTAGAAAGGGACACACGAGCACACCATCTAGAGGACAAAAGCAATTCTGTCTGTTTCTATTGCCCCACCTTGTGCGAAGTAAATGTAGTGTGTGTTTCTTCCAAGTCCTGGGACAGCACAGCACTGAATGCAACCATAATACAAGTCCAGAAAAAGCACAGTGCACCGTTTCAGACCTGGATTTTAAGTCTTCAGGTCATGGTTATGAAAAGCAAGTTTATTATAGGATTTGTAGCACACTTCTTTTACCCTTGTGGGAGGAATGCATTAAACTGTCCCTAAAGAAGTGATTGGCCTATGCGTGTCGGCCTTGAACCACAGAACATTTCCAAGTGACAGCAGTCAATCAACCCATCCTAGAGCGGGGAATTTATCTTTAAACTGACGTAAGAGCAAGCCAAAGGATTTTCTCGGGAAAAGCTATGAAGTAAGGAAGCCAAAAAAGGCGAGGACAAGGCAAAGACCTAGGTTTGAGTTCCTGGTGTGCTCTTTGTGCCTGTGTCCTCCTGAGGTCACCTCTCTCTGCCTCTGTTTTTTTTTATTTCTAAAGCAGTCCTTTACCTAGGCTGCCTCGACTCCACTGCTAGTCAGCCTGGCCTGTCCCACGGTTCTGCCACGTCCTGCAAAGCCATGTGCTACACCAGCTGTCTTCAGTTCCAGGTCAGGCCCCTGGCTGCCCAGCTTCACTTCCTCTTCACCATCTGCCTCCACCGTGGTGGCACTGGGGGTTCAAGGTCAGGGCTAGACGCCATGAGCCCAGCAGGTCACAGTTCAGACTCCTCTCATGGCGGTGTAAGTGTCCTTTGAAAATAAGTTTTAAAATAGGCCAGTTCTCCCAATACATTGACCAGCCATGCTTTCCTGCCCTGAATGGCTGGACTTTGCTGGTCTGTACCCCACGCTTCTACTTATCTGCATCCTCAGGCGTTTGGTTCTCATCCATGTCCACAGATCCTAGTGATATTTCTGTGTGTCCCAACAAACATTTGTCATCAGATAAGTGTCAGCCTAGCAAAGACATTTGCTTTGCAGGCCTGAATGGATCATTGGTTAGCATGACTGCTCTCCCCAAGAGAAAAACATTTTCCTCGCAGTGGGCGGTCATCCTGTTCATTGTTCAACAGTCAGCTGCAGAGAAACTGAGCAACAGCAAGCCGAGGCCCGGAGGCCTGGCTGCCCTGGCAGAGGTCAGACGGAACAGGCGCCCTTCTGTCAGGCCCTTCCTATGCCTGCCACAGCCACCCAGCTAGCTGGGCTGAGAGATGCCACCTGCAGACTTCCAGGACAGATGGGCTGGGGATGGGGTGTCACCTGAGCAAAAGAGGAGGCGGTGAAGGTGAGGACAGCCACTGAAGCTCCTTTCTGCCAGTCCCTGTCCTTACAGATCACTGTGTACCCCCTGTCCCTGCAAGGCTGCCACTTCTGTCTGCTTGCCCTGTGCCTGTTGGTTCTGCCCAGTGTCCCCTCTGACTGTCCAGGTCACCCCAGCTAGCCCCACCACCCTGCTAAAGGAGCTGGGCTGCCAGATGCCCCTCATTTTACCTTCCTCACGTCCCCTCCAGGCCTTCCCAGGTGGCACTGCACAGACACAACCCCTTGGAGACTGGTGGCTGTCATGAACTCAGTTGTGGCCCCTTCCACAATGTGTTATAAATCCTAATCCCTACACTTGTGGTTATAATCCCATTTGAAAATGATGGGTTAGGTTAGTTTGTTATGTTAGTGTGACAGGATTAATGTAGGGGTGTCTTGAGTCAATCTCTTACAAAATGGAAAAGGACAAGATTTAAAAATTAGAGATGGCAGAAGATGAGGCCCGGATGGCACAAGATCACCAAGGAGCTGAAGCCTTGAGAGCCGACCGAGAGAGGATGCCCTCTGCGGAGCTGGTGCCCAGAATCCAGACTGCTAACCTCCTCAACTGGGCGAGAGTAAACTTCTGTTGGTTAGAGCCACCTGTTGTGGTATTTCTGTTGTAGAGTCACTGGATCGCTAAGACAGAAGAACTGCCCGTGAATACTGGGCAAGCCAGCAGAAGGACCCTTAGGGGTTTCCCCACAGCCTGGGGGTCAGTGGGATCCCATGTGCTCTCCCTGCACAAGGTCGTGGCCGGCATGGGGTCAGTGTGTGACTGGCAGCCTGCAGTGAGCCCTCGTTAGGGTCTCCACAACTCTGGATACCCCTGTGGCATTTTCAAGTCTAGAATCCTTTGCTGTCCCGGATAAGGAAGCAGGCTGAAGTCACCTGGGTCTGGGGAAACTTCCATCCCTATGCCTTACATCATTCTCAGCCTTTGGTTAGCCTGTCCCCTCTTACGTTAGGCTTCATTGTAGCAGTCATGTTTTATCGGTTATGTAATTTCCAGAATAGATAGTTGCAAGTATTGTTTTCAGCCTGTGTTCTCAGGTATGCAGTTTCAGGCAGCGATGCCCCATGCTGGAAATTCTTTCATTTAAAAACCAGACCAAACCCAGTGCTGTTGAGTTGATTCTGCCACATAGCAACCCTATACAGAGTAGAACTGCCCCATAGAGTTTCCAAGGAGTGCCTGGCCGATTTGAACGGCTGACCTTCTGGTTAGCAGCCGTAGCACTTAACCGCTATGCCACTAACCAGTGTTGATTGACAGACTGTGTGAGGGTGTTGGCGGCTCAGTGGAAGGGCTCTTGCCCTCCACGCAGGAGACCTGGGTTCAGTTCCCAGCCAGTGTTCTCGTGCGCAGCTGCCACCTGCTCATCAGTGGGAACTTGCGTGTTGCTAGGATGCCAGACAGGCTTCAAAAGGGCGTCCAGACCAAGAGACCAGGAAGAAATGCCTGGTGACCTACTTCTGAAGAATCGACCCATGAGATCCCTGTGGATCACCTGCAGTCAGGTCCCCTGCTGGTCACAACACAGGACTGGGCAGCATTTCATCCCACTGTGCATGGGGCTGCCCAAGTCGGAGGCTGACGCTGTGGCAGCTGACAACATCATTGGTAACCTGTATGTATGGTGAGCCCGCATGTTCAGTGCCTTCCAAGAGGTTAACACAGGGAGGGGGCTTCCAAGAGAGAGGTGAGAGACAGACCTCCTGTATCCAAGTACGTGTTGGCTCCTGCCCCGCTTTCCCATGAGCACCCCCATGGGGCCTGGATTGGCCTCTCTTGCCTGGGATTGTTACAAGAGCTTTCTTAGCCCTGCTGACTTGCTTTCTAGTCTGTTACACGCGTTCTTGCCAAGTCACTCTTGGTGTACACGGGACTCACTGGCTCACTGTCTCTCCTGTTGCCTGATGCATTCATCAAAACCCCGCTTTCAGCACCCAACCTAAGTGTGTTCTCCTCCACATCCCCCCCTGAGCCAGCCCAGTGTCCCCTGTGACCCGGCCCAGGCTGCGCCCAGTGCTCCTGCAGCCCACCAGCCTCCTTTCCCCACACTCAGGGCTCTTACCTGGTTCTCCGCCTGTTTCAGTGCTAGTCACCACCACTGCTTAGCATCTGGATTGTTCTTCACTTGTCCCACGGTATCCTTGTAGCCTCCTTTCAAGCAGGGACCACCTCTTCAACCTGTATACTCCAGGTGTCCTGTCTCATACTGTCCCAGTTCAGCCACCTAAGTAGCTTTCTGACTTTGGATAAATTATTTTCTCCTATGAACCTACATCTCCACATCTGTTTTAAGAGCTGAGAATCCCTTCCTTGCTGGACCGTCAGGAGGATTAAATGAAAACACACACTGCAGGCCCATGTACACACTTAGGAGGTCTTTGAAAACATTTGGACCTTCATATAGCTTTGCATGTTTATACAGGGGTGAATATGACAGTAATTTTAGATTTCTACTTAACAGTTACTTTAAAAAATAGGATTTTGTTGTTGTTGAAAAGAGAGAGAAGCTATGAATAAGTGATTCGAGTCTCATGCCAGATCTATTTTGAGGTTCTGCCCCTTTTCAAACCTTACAGCCAATGTCAACAACTATTTAGTTTGTCCAGTCTTCTTGTGGTTTGCATAGAAGGTGGATTCAGTGTTTTTCAGAGTTGCAACTTCCTGTTTTTCCCTGATCTGTGTTTTTCTCTCTGAATTCTTAAGTTTTTATATCAAGCAAAAATACATGTAATATACAGTCATCCAAGGCTAGTCCTGGGTTCCATATGTGTTTGAGAAACCTAAAAATTAGACTATATGAAAGTTTCTGTCGTGTTTGATGTATCTGTTTAGTATACTTTCATCTTCACATGGAAGTAAGTAATAATAGAGAATTTTTTTTAGTTCTGTGGTTTTAGAAGGACCAGGGGAAATTCACTGGAAATACATTTTAACCATTTTAACCTATAAGGCAGCCAAGTGCTGTCGAGTTGGATCTGACTCACGGTGACCTGTGAGGAAACATCATATTCTGGGTTGGGAAACTGAAAGTTGTCATGGAGATTCCTTCAGAGCGAGGTGTAATATGCCTTCAGGTATCAACTTGACATAATGAGAAAAATCTAACTGCTCAACATCTCCATTTATCATTGTTTTTATCCTTAAAATCTAATGAAAACAATCTGCATTTTGCCATTCTGACAGCTGTTGTCTTGGTCACCTCATGTTGCTATAAGAGAAATACCTCAGGTGGCTGACTTGAACAAAAAGCAGTTTATTCTCTAGCAGTCCAGTAGGCTGCAAGTCCAAATTCAAGTCCTCAGCCTCAGGGGAAGGCTATCTCTCTCTCTCTCCCTGTCTTGGCTCTGGAGGCGGTCCTTGTGATGCTTCAGTCTTCCCTTGGTCTGCGAGCATCTCAGCGCAGGAACCTCAGGTCCAGAGGGATGGGCTCTGCTCCTGGCTCTGCTCTGTGGGTGGTGTCAGATCCCCGTGACCCTCTGGTAACTTCTCTCTTTTGTATCTCCAGAGAGATTGGCTTAAGATGCTGTCTGATCTCACAGACCTCATCACTGTTAGCACATTCATCCGTCTTACTAACACAGTGATAGAATTCACAACACATTAGGATATCTCATCAAATGACAAAATAGTGAAATGTCGCACAGTCATGGAAATCATGGCTTAACCAAGGTGATACACACATTTGCGGGGGTTGGGGGGCACACAGTTCAATCCAGGACAGCTAGCAAATAACCCTGGGCAAATCCCTTGCAATCTCAGTAAAATAGAAAGAGGTATTTACTTTGATTTATTCCTCAGTGCAGTGAGAGGTTACCATGCCAGCTAGTGAACACTCAGAAAACCTGTCTGTGAACACAGTATAGAGAAGGTCCACCCTGGCTGTCCAGCATGACTTTACAGTATTTAAACTGAGCCTGAACATGATGTGAGGGTGTTCCATTTTGCTCTTAAAAACACATTTGTAAGTGCAAGAGTGAGAAACAGGATTTGAAATGATTCTTAAATTATGTAAAAAATTATGTAAAAGAATGTAGCTAGTTGGCTGGCTATCTACAAATGAATTTAGATCTAGTTGTACTCAAGAAAATCTGAGTTTACAGCGTGATAGAAGAGACACTTCCAGTGTGTATGTGCATCTGCGCAGGGGACTTGCATGAGCCTTTGTCCTAAAGCTCCCTGTGCTCTCATTTTGATCACTCAGTGGCAGTGTCCCCTCCAGGGCAGATTTTCTAGGTATTCTCCTGTGTTCTTGGCTTCACATTTGTTTCAGCTGATCGTCCTGTGACAGGTCGTCTTCTTCCCACCCCTTTTTCCGTATTCACCTCCTTAAGTCTGTCCTCCTTATCACATGAAAGTATCCTAGTATTTATGGTAACTCTTCAGTCAGTGCTGGCATAGGGATTAACTGCTGCAGCTGTCAACTAAAAGGTCAGCAGTTCAGATCTACCAGACGCTCCTTGGAAACTCGATGGTGCAGTTCTCCTCTACCCTGTAGGGTTGCTATGAGTCAGAATTGACTTGATGGCAGTGGGTTTAGTTTTGGGGGCAACTATTAATCAATCAGTAACTATTACCAACAAAAAAAAAGAAAAGATTTCCTACTCATGGTGACTCTTGTGTATCAGCGTAGAACTACGTTCTGTGGCATGTAGGCTGTAGGGTGTTCTGAGGCCAGAACTTTTTACTGAGATGCCTCTATGTGGATTAGAACTGACAACCTTTGGGTTAGTGGCTGAGCTTAACTGTGCCAGCCAGAGATTCCAGCTGTTAGCCTCTCCCCTCCAAAACAGACCTATTGCCGTAAAATCAATTTCAACTCATAGCAACCCTATAGGAAAGAGTAGAACTGCACCATAAAGTTTCCAGAGAGCACCTGGTGGATTGAAATTGCCAGCCTTCTGTAGCTGCTATAGCACTTAACCACTACACCACCAGGGTTTCCAACAGTTGCCCAGAAGCCGCTAATTTGAAGGTTCGTGAGAGATGTTAAAAAAAAAAAAAAAGAAGTGTTCTGTCCATGGTAGGTTAGTTCTCTGTGTGGCTGCCAGGTCTTATGCTTTGATCACTGATGAGCAGGGTGTCAGGCATGCACCGTAGTCAGTCAGAACATTTGAGTGGGTGATGTAGTTTTGTGAACGAATAAGCAATGTAGAGTGTGTGTGCAGCCGCAGCAATCACGTGGCTCAGACCAGTCAGAGGAGGTTCCTTGGACAAGGAAAGGCTGTCCAAGGATGGGCAGGGGATGAGGGGTAGACGCTGGTGTTTCTCGTGGGATCGAAGGATTGTACTGCTGAGGCTAGCATCACGCTCTTACGTTTTTAGCACTCCAACAAGCTTTTCTGACTCCACAGACTCATCTAAAACTGTTATGCTGTAAGCAGATTGTGTTAGGATTGTTTTACTTGTTTGTGAACAAATCATGAGTTAGGTGCTAAAGTCAAAGGCGGAAATCCGTCCTGAAGAGCTTAAACAAGTAGTGGTGGGATGGTGGGCTTATCCTCTTTTTATGCCCAGACTTCAGGGTCTAGATTTGGGAGACTAGTAGCTGTCTTTCCACCAGAACTCAGCTTCCTCTTGTGAAGTACTAGACGTTAGGAAGTTTTTCAAGAGAGGTGATGAGGAGATATCGTTGCAGGGTGAATACTGGAAAGCATGCCAATTACTGATCAGCTCAGACTTTGTGTGACATGGTTGGCTGGCTTTGCACCCTAGGAGTTAGACATTTCATTTATTTTGTGTGCAATGATAAGAGCGATTTCTTTTAAAATTTGATTTCATAAAAGTAACATATGCTCTTTATAATAAATAAAACAATAGAGAAAAGGGTAGTGATGGACTCAAGCAGAGCAGTTATTGTGAGGAGGGCTCAGGACTAGGCAGTGTTTTGTTTTGTTGTACATCCAGTTGCTATGAGTCAGAACCCACTTGACCACACCTAACCCAAACAAAGAAGTTAATCATTTTCCCCCTTCTACCCTCTGATTCTGCTGTCCTAAAATGACCAATATTAATAGTTTGATGTGTGTCACTCTTCAGCTTTCTGCTCACGCAAGTATACTTCTCTGTATATTTTTGAGGATCAGAAACCTTGGTGGCGTAGTAGTTAAGTGCTGTGACTGCTAATAAAAGGTCAGTAGTTTGAATCCACCAGGCACTTCTTTGAAACCCCGTGGACCGTTCTCTTCTCCCCTGTAGAGTCACTTTGAGTCAGAATTGACTCGAAGGCAATGAGTTTTGGGTATTTTGATGATTGATTTATCTTTTTCCTTTTCTTTCCTTCCTTTTTTCTTAACACACATGTATATTATTATTTCACAAAGTAAAACTTGAAAATAACAATTTAAATGTCTATTTCAGCACCTTGGTGCCCTTCTTCTCTACCTCCCTTTCCTAGAATATACTGTGTTGTTAAGCTCCAACATACTTCTGCTGAACAGTGTATCATGGGCTTCTTTCTAGGTCAGTTCCTTTGGTTCCTTGTTCTTTCTGTGTCACATTCGGTATACAATTTACTGTAATGATTTAATCTTTCCCATATAAGTGCATTTATAGACTTATAGATTGTTCTCACTTTTGCCATTATAAAAAATGCTTTAATGAACATCTGCATATGCATGTCATTATGTGCTAGTAATTTTTTTTCATTTGGCTGTATTTCTTTATGTATTTCAGAGCCCTGTCATTAGGCCCATGGTTCTGTCTTCATGGTGGACTGTCTCTTTAATCATTATATAATGCCCCTCTTTGTCTTTTATGGTGGATTTTGTTTCAAAGTATCTGAGATTAGTATTGCCACTCCTGCTGCTTTTTAGTAGTTGTTTGCTTAGTATGTTTGGTTTTCCCCCCCCATCCTTTGATTTTAAATAAATTTATGTCTTTGTTTCTAAGATGTGTAGACAGTATCTTGATGGGTCCTGTTTTTTGTAATCCATCTGTCACTCTGTGTCTGTCTGTGAGTGCTTTAAAGCCACTTATGTTCGGTGTGATTATTGATAAGTGTGAGTTTATTGCTGTCATTTTATGGTGCTTTTTAATGGAGCTGACGTTTTCTTTATTCTCTCACTCCAAAGACTTTGTTTTTGTTGGTGTGTTTTTTATCCATTATTTTCATTTCTGTAACATACCCTGGTGACATAGTGGTTAATTGATACAGCTACTAACTGAAGGGTTGACAGTTCAAATCTGCCAGGCAGTCCTTGGAAATTCCATGCAGCATTTCTACTCTGTTCACTCTGACTCAGCAACAGTGGGAGTTTTTTGGTTCATTTTTGTAGATTTTGTGTTTACTGAGACTTTATGTTTTTCTTTTTTATTTTGATGGGTAGGTTTGTTTACTTTCTTTGTGATTAGCTTGAAACTTACCCTGGTCTTCCAAGGTTTGAATCAGACTTTTGTTAACTGGCAGTGCCTCATCTTCCTCTCCATTTGAAGGTTCTGTACGTATACCATTTGTACCCACTTTTATTGCTCTGATGTTGTAGTCATTTACACATTGGCATTTCTAGCTCCCGGCTCTACATGTTTTTGTTTTGTTTTATCCTTGAAAGTCCATTTTCTAGATTGGTATCTGGCAGATGCTGTCTTGCGTGCTAGATTCTGGTGGTTGTCTGATGTTGGTTCTCTAACCACAGGACTCCTGTTAATAATTCTTCTAAGTTTTGTTTAATTTTATGTGTTCTGTTAATTTCTGTGTATCTGGAAATTCCCCAATATTGCCTTCATGTGTGAATCAAAGTTTACAAATACAGTATTCTTGGTTGATAGGAGTTTTTTGGTTTGTTTTTTTGCTTTCTTAACTTTCCAAATTTTATATATGTCTTCTCATTACCTTTTGCCAGCATGGTTTCTGCTGAGTAGTCAGAGCTTAGTCTTACTGTTTCCCCCTTTGTATGTGACTTTTCATTTTTCTCAAGCTGCTGTCAGAATTCTCTCTTTGTCTTTGGTTTTACCAAATGTCCTTATGAGTCTTGGTGTTTTTCTTTTGGGGTCTGTTCTACATGGGGCTTGTTGAGCTTCTTGGATGGTGGGAATTTTTTAGGGAAGTTTTCTGTCAGTTAATCTTCAATGATCCTTTATGTGTTTTACATTATTCCCCCTGTTCTGGAGCTCCAGTCACACACAGATTTTTGCTTTTGATTGTATCCAACATCATTCTCAGAATTTCTTTGTTTTTCTTTATTCTTTTCTCTGATTTTTCCTCAAAGTGGTATCCAAGTGTTTGTCTTCAGTTTCTTTGATCCAGTTTTCCATCATTTCAAATGTGCTCCTAAAACTTCTATTGCACTACCTGTTTCTGAAATCTTGTGGTTTAACTTTTAAAATTCTAATTACTGTTTTTGTATGATTCCTAGATGATACTTATTTTGATGTTTTGTTCCTGCATTATTTTCATGATTTCTTCCATTGCTTTGTCTTTTCCATGATTTTGTCTGTAGTTTCCTTGATTTTTCCTTTTTATTATTATTGTTACTATTTTTGTATGTATTTTCTTCATCTGTTGGAGAACTCTGAATATTAGAGTTCTGAATTTCCTAACAGGTAGTTCCAGTGACTTTCTTCTAGCAGAAGGTCATTTGGTGTTTTATTTTGGTAGCTTTCTGGAGCCATCCTCTCCTGTTTTTAATATGTTTTGATATTGTTTGTTGTCTCCTGAATATTCATGAATTCTTTTTTCTTCATTTATTAATTGTACATTTGATTGTTTCATCCTGCTGTTTTGCTTTACATGGTGATGTCTAAGCAGGCAGGCTGGGAATGTTTTGTTGTTTGCTCACCTGTGGGCATAGTACTTCTCACCACCTTTTCCAAGTGGATAGGGTCACTCAGCTCTGGTACAGCAAGGCAGGTCGAGGGGAGGTGGGATGGGTGGGAATGGATAGTTTACAGCACAGACTGGGAGCCGTTGGGTGGGACTTAGGGATCAGTGCAGAGTGGAGTCCAAGGGACCACATGGGTACCACTTTGGGACGTGGCACTTGGTGCACAGTGTTTATACGAAGGATGGAAAGGAGAAGATGTAATGTGCAGAGCTGGGGGTGTGGGTGGAAGATGAGAAAGAAGAGAAAGGCAAAAAAAAGTAAAAAAGAAGTAGAAAAAATAAATAAAAGAAGAAAAGTGAAAAAACGGTGGTACAGTAGGATTGGGCAGATAGGGGCATGGCACACCCAGCAAGCCATGTGCTGGTGGCTCCCTGGCTGAGCAATATGGCTCACCCTGTTGAGAAGTAGTGTGGGTGGCACATGGGCCTAGGTGGGTGGGAAAAAGGAAAGAAAGAGAAAAAGAAAAGAATCCAACAATGAAACAAGTGGAAAAATGAAAAAAATAAAAACAACAAAAATGTGGTAGGCACACCAGCCATTGGGGGTAGGGCAGAATTGAGATGGCAGTGAACTAATGTGTCTTGCCAGGTGGCATGGCACAACAGCCTTTCAAGAAGGGGTGAAGGCAGCACAGAGTCTAGGTGGAAGGGAGAAGGAGAAGGGGAAGGAAAGAAAAATGCAAAATAGGGCACTGAGGGAACCAGCCTGTGGGTGGGCAGGTCCAGGGAGGCCACATGCCAGAGGCTGTGCAGTCAAGTGGCACAGCACAGTCCACCAAAAAGTTAGCAGCAGTGCATGGGGCTGGGTGAATGGGAGAAAGGAAGGGAAGAAGAGGAGAAGAAAAATAACAAAAATAACAAAAAAAAGCAAAAGCAAACAATAAAAGGGCATGGAGGAGCCAGTCAGCGATGGCAGCACATGGCTGGTGAGACTGCCTGTAGTGACTTTGCAGCTGAGCTGTGCATCGCGGCCCCCCCAGAGGGGTGAAGGTGGTGCACAAGGCTAGGTGGGTGGAAGAAAGGAAAGGAGAGAGAAGACACAGAAAAAGAGTAGAAAAGAAAAAAAGAACAAAGCAAGCAAACCAAGAAATCACAGCCTGTCAAGAAGCAGAGGAGATGGCATATGGGGCCATCTGGGCAGGAGAAAGGAAAGGAAGGAAGGGGGAGAAAGAGGGAGAAGCCACAGAAAATGCCCCCCAAAATAATATCAGAAAACAAACAAAAACAAATAGGGCTGAAGGGACCAGGCAGACCTTGAGAGAAGTCAGCTAGTGTCTCTCTAGCCAAGCAGCCCCGGCCTGTTGACAAGCAGCATAGGCTGAGAAGAGGGAAGACACGGCAGGGAAAGAGTGTCTCCCTGGTTACCAGCCGCTCCGTCTCCCGCTGGGAGCTCCACGAAGCTGCCTTCTTACACTCCCTGTCTGCCTTCTTTGAAGGCTGTAGCCTGAGATGGCAGGTCTGGCTCCGTTAATGGGTGTGAGACCTCCACCTTGTAGCTGTCCTCATTTTCTGGTCTCTGCCGGTTCCGTCTTTAAGTCAGTGCTTGATAGAGTTCTTTATTCCTTCTTTCAGTCCTTAGCATTCCACAATTGATGTTGGAGTCTGTTTTATTTAGTTTTTCAGGTCTTTAGTGCAGAGAGATGGTATGGTACTTTTGCCCATCATTCCATGTTGGCTCTGTCTCTTCTGTTTGGCTCTTTCTAAAGGGACTTGACTCGGCCAAGGTGTTGATGCCCTCTTCGTTTTAATACTTTTTGGCATATTCCTTTGTAACAAGATTATAGTAGTTCTCACTCCAACCCTGAAAGAAGTTTCCCATTACCCTTGTCTTTGCCAACACTGGATGTTAGCTTTTATTTTATTTTTCAATCTGATTGCAATCTCACTGTTTCTCTTTTTTGTTTTCCTTTCTACTTGTGTATATTCATTCTTCACTCGCAGTTCTCCTTCTCTGGGCTACTTTCTCTGTAAAACCAAAACCAAAATTCGTTGCCATTGACTCGATTCTGACTCATAGCAACCCTACGGGACAGAGTAGAACTGCCCCATAGGGTTTTCAAGGAGCACCTGGTGGATTTGAACTGCTGATCTTTTGGTTAGTAGCCATAGCTTTGCACCACTAATACCACCAAAATTTCAGCCTTCTTTCTACAAAGTTCTTAATACCAGGGAAGGTAAACACGGAAACCCTGGTAGTGTAGTGGTTAAATGCTACAACTTCCAACCAAAGCTCAGCAGTTCACATCCACCAGGCGCTCCTTGGAAACTCTGTGGAGCAGTTCTACTTCATCTTACAAGGTTCCTATGAGTCAGAATTGACTCAATGGCAGCGGTTTGGTTTTGTGCATGTATGAGTGTTTGGACCTTTTTTTTTTTTTTTTTTAAGGGAAATGTACCCTCACTGGTCTTCCTTTATCAAATTTGTCTTATTTCTTATTCCACATGAAGTTTAAAATCATTTTGCCCAGAGCCAAATGAAAGCCTAAATCACTGAAATTCTAACTGAAACTCTGTTAAGTTACAGATGAGTTCAGAAAGATCTCACAGATTTATGACACTCAGTCTTCTCATCAAGTTTCCCCTCCGTTCATTTAGGTCTTATTTTATGAACGGCACTTGGCTGGCTTTATGAACATCAATAAAATTCTGTAGTTTTCTTCATTTTAGTAACTATACTTGTTGAATTTATTCCCAAGAATTTTACAGTTTTGTCTCTTTTTTAGTGGAAGAGAGACAGTTCAGATGTTCTAGAAAGAGACTAGACTATACCTTCAGAAACAAACTAAATTTTCCTTTCTTTCCTAGTCATGGATTACTTTTAAGTAATAAACATTACCCAAAGAATTTTATGAAAAGATTGAGTCGTTTTTCTCTTAACACACATTTATGTTAGTATCTTCCTAAGTAATGCCTTACAATAATAATTTCAGTGTCAACTGGTAAGATTTAGTATTTCTGCTACATACTATACCTTCTGCTTTGGGGTCTGTACTTTGAGTGGAAGTCCTACAGGAGTTAGGTACAAAGGCTTCACTGTTTAAATAACCCTGTGGGTTTTGTTCTGTTTTTTTCTGTGAGCTTCACTCACTACTCAGTTTGTGCCAGGAGAGTTGCCTTATCCTTCAGCTGTTGGAAAGAGGGACAGAAACGAAAAAAACTCCAAGCCCACTGCATGTACCCAAGGTGGCATCCTGGAACCACCAAACTTGCTCTCGGTGTGACCTGTAGACCCCAGTGGGCTCAGGGGGTACCGGAGATCCTGTCCCACTGTTTTGGCATCATCAGAACCTTGACTGGGGTTGTGCAACTAAAAGATGCCCTTTTGAGGGACTCCCTCACCCACTTTTGTTAAGAGAGAATTAGAAGATAGAGAAGAGCGACAGGCTACTGAGCTGTTTGCACTGTTCTTCAGCCTTCTTCCCGGCAGCTCTACTGAGCAGCTCCTACTGCAGGACTTCCAGGCCCAGATTACAGGGTCAAGGCTGACCAGGTCTGCACTTCACAGGTATACAGCATCCTGAGATGCCACGAGCCTACCCTTTGCTCCTTTCAACAAGAATAGCCTCCAAGAAAATTTTAACGCAAGATATGCTTTCATAAGGGTACTACAATTTGCCCTTCTACAAGGGCTGACAATTAATTTAAGTGCTACGTACCTCATTGCTGGGTATCACTGGGGTCACCTTCGCAGTACTCTGCTTGGGAAGTTATGCACCAATGCCAGTGCCTAGTCCACCCTTCAGAACAATTTGAAGCTCTTTTTCTGGACTAGCCATCAGAGCTGTCATCATATTACTCTTGATGTCCTGAATGTCATCCAAATGTCTTCCTTTAAGGAGTGTGCTATCACTGGGCAAGGAGAGCAGAAGGAGCTGCAGATAGGCGGGCATGCAAATTTAAATTGGATTGTATACGTCATTCAATTACAGTAAAAAAAAATTGTCTTCCTTTCAATATTTCCTTTATCTTCCCGTAAAGAAGATCATTGGGGGCTAGCTCAAGTGAGTAAGGAGAGTGTTGTAATACAGTTATTTGTTTACTAGCTAAAAACTCCCTCACAGACAGTCATACAGTTAAGTTTGTGGACTTGCCACCATGCCCCCATGTACAATGTCACTGCAGAAAGAGCTCCAAAATTGCTTTGAAGGTGGACTAGGTGCTGTCACTGGTGCATGACCTCTTAAGGGGAGTGCTTCAAAGGTGACTGCAGTGATACTTAGCAGTGAGGTATATAGCATGTAGAACAACTAAGGCCATTACATAATAATAATTACTTCCCGTAGTAATTGTTTGGAGTACTGTCTAAATGCCCAGAAATGCAATGAGACATTTGTATGTGAGGACACTGCACATCTCTCTACCTGCTTTGTTACCTGGTGATGCTGGAGAGCTGTTTATCCCGCCTCTGCCTCTGCACCGTCATCAGTGTACTGTTGATGGGAGGACTAGCTGGAGTGGTCTGACGGCGTCCGGTCCAAGCTGCACTGTCTATGTGTGAGTTAGCCTTAGGCAGGTCAGAGTCTCACCGAGCCTCAGTTGGCCTCGTCTACCCTGTCGGTTAGTGTTCCTAACTAAAAACTAGTGAGATTCTGTGTCATAGCGTGTTCAGGATTTTGCAGTGCTGCAATGTGAGATACTTAAATGTTGTCTGCATAAACCAATGTACCTTCTCTGGCAGGAGCGTCCGTCCAGGACCCAGTGGGCACAGATGCAGGTGTCTCCTTTCACTGGGACCCCTTCATGCCCTGTCTGTGTAGCTGAAAGCAGGTCTTCAGGTCACTCTGGTTTTTAATGACACGGAGCCCGAATTGTAGAGAATCTGAGTTTACAGACAAGGCTCAGCATGCGTGTTTCCTGGCTCGTGTGCCATAGGGTCACTGTGACTTGGAATTGACTCGATGGCTACAGGTTTGGTTTTGTCTGTCCTGGGTTTTGTACTGTGTGTATGAAATAATAACACTGATAAAATGTACTCCTTTTTCTGCTGTGAATCTAGAGACTTTCAAAGTACCTTAATTTTACCCACATTACCTAATGGCTGATGGCTTCATCGTATCACTTTTCTAGGAGGAAAACGTGAGGCATAAATCATAACTGTAGTTGTAAAGTCTAAATTCAGAATATGTAATTCTTAAATCCCTCCTTTAACTGATGACACCATCTGACTCTTCCTTAATTTGCTTCTGCCACAGTGTTCTTTCCTGTATTATGTTAGTTAACCTAGAACACCATAAATCAGGTCAGTAATTTTAGCTAACAGCAGCAGGGGTCGGGAGCACAGCAAAGCAGACAATGAAGACAGCTTTGGCACAATCGCATATCGTCCATTTGAAATTTGGTAGGATTTGTCTCACAGTTTGTGTGTGTAACACTGATGATGCTCAATTTGTGTTGCAGTGTTTCTGTGTTGCCCCTTTAGTTATGGGCAGTATGATTGTTCCTGACAAACTCAGCTCAGTAACGCTAGTCATGGGCTAAATGGACTAAGTTGCTGAGTGGCTAACTTGAACACCTTCCCACATTCCTAGAAACAATCAGATCAAAAGCCCCAGACCCTTAGAAATCTGTCATACTCCAACCTTGGTGTGTGCCAGTAACTGAAATACCAGCAGCAAATCACAACTGTACCCTATGCAGAAACAAATGATACTTCAACGGCTGAGAAGTGAATAAAAGTTCTGAACATGTGAAATACACCGGGAGGATACAGGATGCTCTGCATAAAAGCAGCATGTGAGCATTCTTGTTGGCATCCTTAGAGGGCCACTCTGGGACTCCTTAGCATCACCACCACACTGGTGCTGGCTGAGCAGGCTCTGGAGCTTTGCAGGACGTCCCACGTGGTGCCGTATTCGTAGGCTTCATATTTGTCACTGGGCTGTATCATGCCTGATGGAGGGTACATTGACCTAATTTCTTTTCTGCTTAGTTCTTTGACGTGGCTGAGACACACGATAACTCACTCAGTTCATTCTCCAGGTGTACATGCCAGCACTTGCAAGCATGACTGTTATAAATAAAATCTTCACTTTCAGTGTCTTTAGAAATTTTTATTAAAATAATCTTTAACCAAAAATTCTCTTTGACCTGATCAGCCAGTTTCCTCCATTTAAGGTACATTGCCGTGAACCAGCATTTGGCACTAACTACAATGCCTAATTCACAGTGAAGGGAGGACTGGCTTCAGTTTAGTAAAGTGATGGGCAGTCGTAACTTCTGAGGTCAGGCTGTGTGGACTCTTCTCCCAGATCTGGGCAGCCTTGGACAAGTATCTTAGCCTCTCCGCATAGCATTTCCTCTGGAGTAATCTGGGAAATAACAGAACCTCCCTTATAGGGTGACCAGGAGAAGTAAAGGTCTTAGAGAAGCACTCAGTAACTCTTAGCTGCTGGTATATTTTCGTTGTCTTCATTGTCATAGTCACTGGATTTCAAAAGATCCAGATGCCAATGGGCATTGACTTTTCCTCATTTAGTACAAATATATGTGTAAGTGTTGATGGAAGGCAACAGATGACGTGTCTGAATGATGCAGCTGACTCAGAAAAAAGAATAGAGCTCCTGAATCTCTCAGTGATCCCAAGTTAAGATGGTGGAGTAGTCAAAACTACATATGTATTTCTCAACCACTCTGACCAGCATCCCCATAGAGGGTCCCAGACAAAAAAGGAAAACAATGTAGAACAAAATTTAGATTCACAAAAAGGACCAGACTTACTAGGCTACAGAGACCTGAGGAACTCCCAAGAGTATGGCCTCTGGACACCCTGCTAACCCAGAAGTAAAGCCACTCTGGAAGTTCACCTTTCAGCCAGTATTAGGTCTATAAAACATACGTTAACATCCATAAGGAGCATGCTTCTTAGCACAATCAAGTATTCAAGACCAAGTGGGCAACACCTGCCCAAAAGCAAAGGCAAGACAACAGGGAAAAACCCCCAAACTTCCTGCTGTTGACTTGATTCTGACTCATAGGGACCCTATAGGACAGAGTAGAACTGCCACATAAGGTTTCCAAGGAGCTCCTGGCTGATCCAAACTGCTGACCTTTTGATTAGCAGATGTAGCACTTAACCACCATGGCACTGGTGCTTCCAGAAGACAAGAAGGGGCAGGAAAGTAGGAAGAATAGAAATGGGCAACCCAAGGGTGCATAGGGAGAGGGTACCAGCACATGGTGAGGACTGCAGCCAATGTCATGGGACAATTTGTATATGCATTGTGGAATGGGATACTGATTTGCTCTGTAAACTTTCACCTAAAGCACAATAAAATGTTGAAATATGTATTTGAAATATATATATATGTCATTAAGCAGAGAATTGTCTGATTAGAGAGTAACATGACTCTCAGGATCCCGGAGTTAATCTGTTTGTTGTTCTAGACTATTGTTTATGGACTTGTTTTGTATTTATTTATAAAAAGTCACTGTAAACCCAGCTGTGAGTTGTAATTGAGATAACCAAGAAATCGCTGTCATTTGGGGACCATAAACCTTTGTGAACAGGGAATGTGGGAATTTTCACCAATAGTAAAGACCATGTCTGCTGTCAGGATGAGGAAAGGGTAAGGATACTTCAGTGGCATGTGAAGTTTGGGTTTTCTGTTGTTCCTGTTGATGTTTGTCGTGTTGTAATAATATCTGATGGTGTTTTTGGTGGTGCGTTACCCAGCAGTTTAGGCTCCTGTTGGGCAACTTCTGTACAAGTTGTTTGGTGACATTGGTCACATTCTTCACAATGTGTGGACATTCTCATTGTGTCTCTTCTGGTTGTTCCTTTTCCATGTAATAATCTTTTCATCTTTGTTTTAAAGGAGTTGTCAGTCATTTGGTGTCATACAGGTGATTTTTTTTTTTTTTTAAGAGGTGGAAACTCTTAGGTTTATAAAGCACACTAGAGTTTTCAAAGTAATTTGTTCTTGTGAAATTCCCATTGTCTTTTTTTAAAAAATAGTTTTTTTGTCATAATTGAGTGAGAATACAATCCCATATAAATTTACACACCCACCAATGAGCAGCTCCCGCTGCTCTCCTTGCCTGGTGACAGCACACTCCTCGTCTCCATTCTGTACATGTCACATCCTCCTAACAGTCTCCTGTCCCCTCCTCTCCACCCTCTCCCCCACATCCAGTAAGAGGTCAGCTGGGTGACATCCTATAGATGCATAGAACCATAAAGTGCACACATGAAATGATTGCTCTGTGTCACCAAATCCAATCCATTTCTGCCCGAAGAGTAGACCTCCATTATGATTTATGGACAGGGGCAGCATCAGGGCCAGGAGCCATGCTCCGAGGGGAACCCTGAGGCCCTGGACCATCAACTGTGCTCTTTTAGTGGAAATTTGAGGGTGCACTCCTTTTTATTTTTGTGTTGCCAGTGAGACTCAGCTTTGTGAGCCCCAT
Source organism: Heterohyrax brucei (assembly GCA_028571685.1). NCBI lineage: Eukaryota > Metazoa > Chordata > Mammalia > Hyracoidea > Procaviidae > Heterohyrax > Heterohyrax brucei. The sequence continues at coordinate 16,577,325 of CM053141.1, read as the reverse complement.
CATGGCTATCACTAGTAGTGGCTGGGCACCCCCTGGTTCTTCCGGTCACATGTCAGTGTGGTCACCCACTCATGTGGGTCTCTCTGTCTTCTGGGTTCTCTTTCCCCATGTCTTTTTGGTTCTTGGCGATCATCAAATTACCCATCATGTTGACATTTAAGTGTAGCCCAGTGAATAAGCATCACATTTAAATGAAAGCTCAGGAGAATTTGAGGAGGGTTCTTTGACACCCAAATGCATCCTTTAATGTATTAATGCATTTTCGGATTAGGAAGCCATGAAGTCAAGCACTTTTTCTTTCCCCTGAAGTAGTGAACAGACCAACAGCAGAAAACTAAGTTAGCTAGACTCAGTGCTGTGTTTGGTCATCCATCTCTGTTCTGTATAGGAACTCCTCTTCAGGTACAGGAAGTGACAGGAAAACACAGGGGCATCTTTTGGACTGACCCAGTGCTGTTTTCTGGGAGCACTAAATATGGGCAGTCTGTGTAGAGCGGTGGATTGACCCTTCTAGAGGTGGTGCTTCGTCTTATTCCTGTGCCCTGGAAACCACAGCCTCATGTGTGGGTGTCGAGTTCTTGGCCAGCACTCCTGCCAAACAGGGTGAGGGCGTCTCATCTAGAGAAGTATAGAACCTTGAGGAAATAAAACATGGCTGGAAAACTACCGGGAAGACAGATGAGCTAATTTAACCCAAGCCACTTTTTAAAATACAGACACACAGGACAATAACAGTGGAAAATTACAGGAACCCAGACTCCCAGAGATGATTGAAATCTAAACGTGGGAATCACACATGTCCCTGCAAGAAACTCTTCCCACAGGTGGCTATGCCCAGACATGGACATCTGAACTTTCCATATTTCCACGACTGTAAACTTTCTGGGGACCTCGGCTTTCAGAAGGACTCTTAAACTCATATTTCATCTGCTGCCATGGTCATTTTACTTCCCGTTCTGATCAGTGTAACAGGATCGTTGCAGCTGTAGACAGAAGAAGTATCTTTTATCAAAGGGATTAGATAACAGTCTGGGCTTTCTCTTGTAGCCAGAGAAAATTACTACCTAGCCCTTCCATCCCATTGGTTTTTCTAATCCAGGGTGAGGCAAGTGGAGGAAATATTCATCTTACACATAGTAAAAAAAATAGGACTTCCAGCATTTCATAGATAATCTCTTGGTATTTTAGGAAACAGTACCAAGTTGCAGCTTTACACCTTCTGGTAGGAGAATTAAGAAACTCATTTTCTGTATGAGCAATGTGATCATTTCAACCATGTGGCCCAGAGTGTCACTTATGAGATCAGAGTCTAGCAGCCCCTGCCCTTCCTGGATTACAGAGCCATCTCTCTGGAAAGCCTCAGTGCCCTTCCAAGTATCTGTCCTTTGGAATTTGGAGCAGACCACCCAGCTTAACTGTCTGTGGTACACTCAGTGCTTGGCAGGGGCCTCACAGCTTCCCCAGGATCTGGTCAGAGAAGACCTCTTACCCTTCAAATCTAAGCTGTTGCCTTTGGTCTTCTTATAGCATCTGACTTCTGTTACAGGATTCCATAGGGGAACAGTTTGTCTCATATCCATGATTAGCATCCAAAAGAAGTGAAAACAAGGGAGTTGGGGGGGGGAAAATACTTTGCGTAAGTTTTCCATGAAACAGGCTGATCAGGTGGCTCAGCATTGAATCCTGTTTGTGTCCATGTGTCTCCAGTGAAGCAGGCAACTCCTACCCAATAACTTCTCTGTATCTAGTGTGGCACACCAGAAATACCAGTGGAATTCCGTACCCAGCTAATGACAAAGTACATCTCTGTAAGTACAAGAGTGTACCAAAAATGGGTTTATTTACCCAGAAAACTCAACTGGCAGTTGAAGCCAGTTGTGAATGACCAGACACAAGCTGTATGCTACAGTTAACTGATTTCATTTGTTCATGACTTTCAACTCTGCGTTAGGCAATGGGCTAAGCAGATACAGGAAAAGCGGTGAAGAACAAGCCTGACCTCTGCTTCAAGGGTTAAGAATGAGGTGAGGTGGGCAGTCATGGGAACAGGTAGCCACATGGGAGGAGGGCAGTGGTGGGGGAAGGTATTCCAGAAAATGGGATTTCCTAGCAGACTGCGAGTTCACCAGGTGAATGGATGGGACAGGATGAGGGTGACTCAGTGACGATGGAAGAGCTTATGCAGAGACTGTCAGGTGCGAGAGAGCATGGTGTGTCCAGAAAGCTGTGGCTTCTCTAGGCTTTAGAGACATGAAGAGTACGAGGAACGAGCAGACAGGTGAGCCAGGGAGCTGGGCAAGGAAGGGCAGCACGGGAGGGGCCTTGGGGACCATTCGCTCCTTCCACTCGTATTTACTGAGCGCCAGTTGGCCAGGTGCCAGACTCTGGTTGCAGACACTCAGAATGGTGTTTGTGGAGCGTTTGGTCTGTTAGCAGCACTGCACCCCTAAGGGCCTCTTATGCCATGCTGCGGGAGGCTTTGAAGGGCTTTGGGCCTGGAGAGCACCCACTCTGAGTCATCCTGATCTGACTGTAGCCTGGAGGGTTGGAGGGGGGACTGAGACTACAGAGACCATCAGTGACCTGGCCTGAGTCCTAATGGGGGCGCTCAGAAGGGCTGCAGCAGTGCCTGAAGAAGGCTTCTGGAAAGGGCCAGGAAATGCATGTGTGTGAGGAACTCAAAGGCATCCTTGGAGGTCCTCAAGTTTCAGATTACACTCATTCAAACAGGGAACCCAAGAGGAAAGCCAAGCCTGCAGGAACCCAGGTAGCCTACTCATTGGTTATTTCCATTTTGAAAAGGCGATGAAGTGACTTTTCAAAGTGGGACTTTCTCAACCCAGAGACTGAGACCTGGGGTACTACTGTGTTAGCTGACGTTCAATGGTATAATCCTTGTAGCGTGCCCAGAAAAACCATGTATGTACACACCAGTACCTCACCAGTTTGCAGAGAGGAGAGAAGCCTGTGCCCTGGGTGTGTGCTCAGTCACCTCCTGAGACTCCTTCCCTGTGGGACATGGGGCAAGGAGTGCCTGTTGGTGACATTGGCATGCAGACACCAGCAGGATTTGGGGTGGATTGGAGACCTGTGGTCTGAAAAATCTGAATCTGAAGTGCAGAGATTTTTCTGGTCTCTAGATCACAAGTTTTTAATGTCAGACTCTCTTTTAGGTTTTAACTATCTATGACAACCCTTACGGGAAGATCTCCCCTGGGATTAGGTGACCATTTCCCTGGAGGGTGTATTCTTCCCCCCTTTCTGGGGAACAAACCAACCAAGTAACAGAACCCCATGGGTGTGGGAGATGCAAAGGCATGTATAACCCATTCAGCGCTTTCTAGAAATACGTGTCTTCAGGTCAGGCATTCCATATGGGTGAGTACCTCTGCAGAGGGGACACTACCCTGAGGTGTGAAAAAGGACCTCATGCCATGTCATCTTGGACCAAATCCAGGCTGCGATTAAAGGACAGCTTCCTATGCACAGTTGTTGGGGTACTGTTGGATCTGACCTGGATTGAGAGTGTGTAGAAAATAGTTGTTTAAACGGGTGAGCCTGTGTCCTTAAGAATGTCTCTGGTCAGAATTGTGATTTCAGTCCCTTAGTCATAAGGAAGACTTCCCTGACACTTTGGTAGCTGAAGTTTAAAACCAGTTCAAACCACAGCAGCTGTTCTTTCTGGTCTTGGCTAGCAGTTCATCGGGGTTTGGGAGTGATATTGCCAGAAGAATATTTGTTATCAGGTGCAGTTGAGTTGGTTCCAACTCACAGCAACCCTTTGTACAACGGAACAGAACACTGCTCAGTCCTCCACCACCCTCATGGTCACTGCTACATTTGAGCCCATCTTGTGGCCACTGTGTCAGTCTGTCTCGCTGGACATCTTCCTCTTTCTTGCTGACACTCTTCTCTACCAAGCGTGATGTCTTGCTCCTGAGCATGCCCAAAGTACGTGAGATGTAGTCTCACCATCCTTGGTCCTAAGGAACATTCTGGTTGTACTTCTTGTATGGCAGATTTGTTTGTTCTTTTGGTTGACAGAAAAGCATCTAGCTAATTAGTGCTGAATTCCAGCTTAGTTAGGGGTAGTGATGGTTCAGTGGTAAATTCTTGCCTTCCATGTAGGAGACCCAAGATCAGTTCCGGGCCAGTGCTCCTCCTGTGTAGCTACCAGCTGTCTGTCAGTGGAGCCTTGTGTGGTGATGCTTCCACACCAGCTAATGAAGATCCTGTGGATGGTTGGGTTCAGCTGTGCTTGAGGTCGCCCTGAGTCAGGTGCTGACCTGGTGGCAGCTGACCGCAGTGGTCTAGTTCTAACGTTGTCGAGTTTCAGTGCTGCGGAGCCCTGGAGCGCTCTTACTTTACTCCTGGAATCTGCAGGCCTGGGTTTTGTTCCTTCCGTCATCTCATTTAGTCCCCAGGCTTTCAATGCATTCTGCATGCTGGTGACCTCCAGCGTAGATCCGTAACTAAGATACTCTTCCTGGCCAGCTATCTTACGTCTCTACCTGGAATTCTCAGAGGCAGCTTAAACCCATAGTCTAAAGAGGCACTCTTGCATTTTCCTCCTAAGCCCTCCAGCCCAGGAGATGGCTGTACCACTTGCCCAGGGACTCCAGCTCAAAAACCCAGCAGTCATCCAGATTTTTCCCTTTTCTTCACTCTTACTATGTAGCCCATCACCAGATTCGTGTGTTTCACCTCCAAAAAACTCTTGAATCAATCTACTTCTTGCCGTCACCCTAGCCCGCGCCACTGCCTTCTCTTACCTGGATGACTGCTGGGGTCAGGAATTCCTGCTCCTGCCCTTCCCTCTCCAGCTGTTGCAGTGTGCAGCTGGCATGAGCCTCTGTCACCCCTCCACTCAGACCTTGGAGTGGTTTCTCTTGTGCTTAGAACAAAGTTAGCACCCTTTGCTGTGGCCTGGCATTGTCTCAGCTCTGCCTGCTTCTAGAAGCTCAGTGTAGACCCCTGTCCACTGTGCTTACTGGCCTCCCTGCCGTTCCTCACCAACATCACGTTCCCCTGCGTGCCCTGCGCTCCTCCCACTCTCACACAGAGCCTCGTTCCCATTCCTTGGGCTTCAGCTCAAATGTCGCTTCTGTGGAGAGCCTTCCTTGTCTAGTCTAAGTCAGCTCCTGCACGGAGTCTAGCTTGTTACCGTGTTTCCTCAACTCTTACCACAACAAAGGTTTGTACTGATTCCTGCAGAGTACCTGTGTACATTTTACTTTACTCTTTCAAATATTTATTGATCCCTGTCCTGTGATCCCTTAGCATGTGGTAGGGATGTAACTGTGAACCACAGTAAGTTCTGTGGCTCCTAAAGCTTACATACTGTGAACAATAAGACAACAAAAACAGCCTACTGTCAGGTAAACAACAGGCTATCAAAAAGGTGAGCAAATCAAGGCAGACAGATGACCCAAGCAGTAGGTTTCAACCCAAAATCCCATTGCCCTCAAGTCATTTCCCACTCAGCAGCCGTACAGGAAAGGGTAGAACTGCCCTGTAGGGTTGTCAAGGCTGTCCCCTTCCTGGAAGCGGACTGGCACGTCCTCCTGCAGAGTGGCTGCTGGGTTTGAACTGCCTCCCTTTCTAGTTAGCAGTTGGACACTTAACCACTGCACCACAAGGTTACAGAAAGACATGTAAGAACTTAGTGATGAAAGCATCACAAATTAGTGGATGATTTATTCAGTAATAGCTTTGGAGACATAAACTACTTGCAGAAAATGAAGTTTCATCCATGGATTGCAAGATGAATAAAAAAGTTAAAGGTATAATGAAGCTGGAAACCAGAACAAAGTTACTCTACCTCTGGATGGGTAAAAAAATGGCAAAAGTGCAAAAGAACAGAAACACTCTAAAAAAATGATTGACAGACTACATGATAACTTAATTTTCCCACTTCCTGAAGTTAAGCTAACAAATCGGGAAAAATACTTGCCACAGATGGAACTAATGAAGAATTAATAACAGCAATATATCACGTATCTTCACTTGCAGAGCACTTCTCTTTCTTGTATTTTAAAGTGACTGAAGTTAGGGTATGTTTTCCAATCAGTGCCTTCATTCATTGTGGTCCTTCATTGAAAACGTTAAGTCAGTGATACAAACAATAACATCTTCTAATCAAAAAGTGATTTTTAAATAAAATTTATAAAACTTACTATGGATTTTTTTTTTTAAATTGCTCATTCACTCATCGATTTAACAATTATTTGAGTATTTACTATGTACCAGGGTGGCAGGTACACATTAACAAAGAAAATAGACCAAAACCATTGCTTTCAGGTGCCTTCCCTGTGCTAGCCGTTCTTTGGTGCTCTGTGTACAACTCATATCCAGTCTCCACTCGGTTGGGTTATTTCAGAGAGAATGAGTACTTTGAACCAGGCCGCTCTGCAGTTAACCTTCTAGCCAGAGCCGGCCTGGCTGTAAAACCTGTGCTCTTGCCTTCAATTACTGTAATTGTCGAACTAAATGGAATTTTCACACTCAGTCTTGCTGCCAAAGCTGTCATTACTGGTGCCTTCTGTTTTCTCACCTGCCTCAGCACTGGTTTTAAAACTAAATCAGAGAACTCCTGGAAACAGAAAGCCATGCTTTGGACCCCCCAGCCAGGGCTGATGTCTTCTGAGCGAAGAACCAAGTTTTGTCAACAAGACGCAGAAAGCCCAGTCCTGCATTATTTGGGTGCCCTGTTAACATGCTTTTTAAACTTGTGCTAAGTAATATTTATTCTTTAAATTTCAGTAAATATAAAGTAGCTATAGAAACCAGTAAACCACTTCCAATGATAAACTTGGAAAAGAAAGGGAGGGACAAAGAATAAACCATACACTTCTCACAGTGTCGGAAAGAAATTGTAATTACAAGTTGTCATTAAGTTGGATTCTGCAGAAGCAGCACCTAGCCAGAGATTCTTTTACAAGCCATTTATTGAGCGAGTGCCCTTGGGGGAGTGTGGGAAGCAGGACAGGGCAGCAGCAAAGGCCGCCCACCACCACGGAGTCATTTCAGCCTGATCCTGCAGGAGCCATGAGCAGGGCCACATGGTGACAGGCAGCTGGTCTTCCACAGCCCTGCATCCGCCACTCACTGGCTGTCTGGCACTTCTGGGGAAAAGGCAGTGCTTGACCAACCAGAGTTGTTGGGAACACTTCCCCAGAGGATGGGTGCACTGCTCAGCAAACGGGCCCGGGGTAGGGGCTACCAGCATTCACTACAGAAACTGGACAGGAAATTAACTTACTAGATTATCAAGTCTTGGGCTTTGGCACACAGCAGTAGCTCTCTGACGAGCTAATGCCTGTCCAGCCGAGGATTTCCTTTGTCCTGGGGTTTTGAGGTCTTAGATCAGCTTCGGTAAAAGAGAAAATTAATTCCTAAGGCATTGGGGCAGAGTGTGTGTTCTGCAGTGCTGAGCAGGTAGTTTTTAAGTTGTTACTGGAAGAAAAGAAAAAAGAGAATTAGAGATATAATGGGAAACAGTTCTCAGAAACTGGCTTATGTAATACCAGCTTTGTCAGGAGAATGACGGCGAATTCCTCCAGCTCTCATACGTGTTTCTTCTAACTTCTGCAGTTATTTTTACACCCTGGGATCTTCTCACCAATGTATTTTTTTCTTCACTGTGCTTTGCATGGAATGTTTAACTGTTGAAGTTTTGATTCTGTCAGTCAGCCATTTCTCCTAAGGTGGAAGGGATGAAATGTCCTGGCAGAGACTTTGAACTTGAAGCCCCTTAAGTTTTATTGGAAGCCCTGGTGGTGGGTAGTGGTTAAGAGCTGTGTCTGCTGAGCAAACATTGACAGTTCAAAACCACCGGGTGCTCCTTATACACTGTGGGGCAGTTCTGCTCTCTCTTTTAGGGCCTCTGTGGGTCAGAATGGACTTGCTGGCAATGAGTTGCAGGGTTTTGAGTTTTACTGATGAATTCTACCTGGACTTGGTCTGAGACTGCTGATGCTGTGTTGTATTTCAGTGCCAAAAGCAAGATCACTCTTTGAAATGAAGGACTCTCTGTAAGGGTAAAATGAAATAACCTCATTCCATAGCACATTCCCACTACTCCTGCCCATGCCCCCCGCGATTCTTGTTGTTAAGTGCCGTCGAGTCTGTGCCAGCTCATAGCAACCCTGTGAACAGCAGAACGAAACACTTCCCAGTCCTGTGCCATGTCCACAGTCGTTTTTATGCTTAAGCCCATCGTTGTGGCTACCGTGTGAGTCCATCTCGTCGAGGGTCTTCCTCTTTCTCACTGACCCTCCACTTTGCCAAGCATGACGTCCTTCTCCAGGGACTGATCCTTCCTGACAAAGTACGTAAGACGCAGTCTTGCTGTCTTTGCTTCCAAGGAGCACTCTGGTTGTACTTCTTCCAGAACAGATCTGTTTGTTCTTTTGGTGGTTCGTAGTACATTCACCGTTCTTCTCCAACACCACGTTTTAAAGGCATCAGTTCTTCTTCTGTCTTTTTTGTTCATTGTCCAGCATTCATGTGCATATGATGCGATTGAAAATACCTCGACTTGGGTCAGGCACATTTTAGTCTTCGAGGTGACATCTTTACTTTTGAATACTTTAAAGAGGCCCTTTGCAGCAGATTTTCCCGATGCAATGTGTTTTTTGATTTCTTGATGGCTACTTGCGTGGGCATTGATTGTGGACTCACATAAAATGAAATTCTTGACAACCTCAGTCTTTTCTCCATTTATGACAATGTTGCTTATTGGTCCAGCTGTGAAGATTTTTGTTTTTCTGATGTTGAGGTGCAGTCCGTACTGAAGTCTGTGGTCCTCAGTCTTCATCAGTAAGTGTCTCAAATATTCTTCACTTCCAGCAAGTAAGGTAGTGTCATCTGTGTCACACAGGTTGTTAATGAGTTGTCCTCCAATCCTAATACCTCATTCTTCTTCATAGAATCCACATGATTTAGAGACATTTAAATCTGGATATATTTTATAATCTGTGACATCTGACAATTATCACTGAAAACTTTTTTTTAAAATCAGTAACAAGTTACTATCTAGTTAACTGCAGCTGTAAAACAGCCCATGTGTATCAAAGTAGAACTGTGCTCTTTATGGTTTTCAGTGGCCAATTGTTTCACAGGCAGAGTGCCAGGCCTTTCTTCCAGGACACTCTGGATGAACTTGAACCTCTAACCTTTCAGTTCAGCAACAAAACACCTTAACTGTGTGCACCAACAGAGGAGTTAGTGCCTTAGCTTCAATGAAACACAGTAGATTGGATTTACTTTACCTTATTACGACGTGATACGGGATGGTTCTTACATATTATGTGTTCAAAGGTTAATTCTGGAGTTATCCTGTGGCCCTCAGACTTTGTCTGGCTCACCCTAGTGTTGTTCACATTAGCTTTAACTAGTCCTAACAAGCTAGTACTCGGATTATGGACTGTAAATCATATAATTGTAGACAAAAATTGACGGTTATCTGAATAACAGAAATAGTCTCTAGAGAGGAAAGTGCATTTCCTCTGCTTGTAGTTCACGGAGCAGAGGCTGAGTGTGGGTTTTATAAGTGTGGCTATGTTTCTGTAGTGTGTGGAACAGATGGCAGGCAAAGGCTATGTTCTTTTTAAAAATAGGGCAGTACAGAAATGGGAGTCTCCCATTAATCAGTTGCCTGTGGCCAAAAGACAGAAGCAGTATTCTGGCAACATTTGGTTAATGAAGGTGTACTGGGACCTCGGTGTTGACCATTTCACAGGCAGTAGGTGGGAAAGTCAGTTTGGTAAATGCCATCTGGACAGGCTTCTGTCCTCCATTAGAGAGTCTGTCATGGAGGAAGTAGACAGTTGTAACAAGAATGTGACTGTGTCTTCCTGAAGCAAGTGTTATCTGAAATCTTTGGTTTGGGTCTAAAGGTTTTCTCTCCATATTTGTCTGCACAGAGCTCAGGAGTATGTTTGGAGCTTAAAATACAGTAAGAACTGGGCAGCTAGTATCCTTTGGTACCCAGTTCGCAGGCTTTTGCTATAGATTCCTGTCATACCTTTGTCATAGTATAAAACACAACCTCACACCAAGTATACCTACATACTGTGTAGACCGTATTTAAGTATACATGTCTGTGTACACACACACATACACACAACTTTTTAGGGAAAAAAGAAGCCATTACCCACCCCACAGGTTACTGCTTTCTAGAATGCCTGCTACCATTATGTAGATTTGGTCTTACATAAAATTAAACACATTAGGGTTTTTAAATCAATTTTAAACCAGAACTTTTGGGAATTGCTTTCTGGTACTGATGTAAACTACTTGGCTTTTTTCTGTTACTTTAACCTCAGAATACTGGTATCTGTTCTAAAGCTGATGTGGATCAAAGCAGAAACCAATAACCTCTATCAAATTACAGGGAGATTTCCCTGTAAGCTGCTTAGAGTTTCTATAGAAACACGCTCTGCTGAGCTTTATTTTAGAAGTGCTGTTCCCTGAGATACCACGACGTCCCTAATGCTGGGTGTGTGTGTTCTTCCCCCCGCAGGCCTTGAACCGGGGCATTGCTGCTGTCAAGGAGGATGCCGTGGAGATGCTGGCCAGCTACGGGCTGGCATACTCCCTCATGAAGTTCTTCACGGGGCCCATGAGTGACTTTAAGAACGTGGGCCTGGTGTTCGTCAACAGCAAACGTGACAGGACCAAAGCCGTGCTCTGCATGGTGGTGGCCGGCGCCATCGCCGCCGTCTTCCACACCCTGATAGGTAAGGATTCTGACCCCCAGGAGAGCCTGGTGCTGGGCTCTTCTTCCTTTATAGTCACTTACTCTGTTTAGGTCCCGTGTGGTTTCTGTAGTCCTTATCCAGTATTCCCCAGGAAGATCTCAGGGGGTAGAAGGAAGGACATTTGTTCTCCTCACTCAGGAAAACGAAATCTGTTTTCTCTGAGAAGATGGAGTTTTGTATCTCTGAGATTCCCAAACCGTGTATCAGAGAGGAAGTGATTTCATTTATAGGTCATCGTATGTGGGATTAATGCTCACAAAGGTCAAAGGAATCCTGGTGGCTCAGGGGTTACGGCATTCACTGCTAACCGGCATGTTGATGGTGGAGACCCGCCAGCCACTCAGCGGGAGAAAGATGTAGCCTTCCGCTTCCATAAAGATCACAGAGTTGGAAACCGCAGAGGGGCCCTTCTACTGTGCCCTGTAGGGTCTCTAGGAGTTGAACAGGACTAGATAGCAGTAGGGTTTGGGATTGAAGTCACCAAAATGGGAAATGCTTTTCTTAGAGGCATGCACTGTTGTACGAATTTATTAACCTGAAGAATAAGAGATTGTGATTATTTAAAATTGATGCTTTTTGGTAGTGAGAAAGATTGACAGACTATTTGTTAAATTTCATTTTCTATAAAAACAATGGAATCAGTTGCTATCAAGTCAGTTGCCACTTACAGTGACCCCATGTGTGCACAGCCTAACTGCCCCTTAAGGGTCCATGGCCGTGACTTTTCAGAAGCTAATCTCCTGGCCTTGCATCCAAGGTGTCTCTGAGTGGGCTCAGATGCCCCACCTTTCAGTTAATAGCCAAGCTCCCAGCTACTGATGCTACCCAGGGCGCCATTGTTATATTTTATTCAAAGCCAAGGCTAAAGACAGTTGCTGTAACATTCTTTCCATGAAACAGCAAGAAAGTCATATCACACATATATATATGGTGACTGACCTGCTGCTTACGCAAAGCCTTGGAAAAGCCCATTCCTGCAGGAAGGAGCCTCTACAGCTACCCTTTTGGTGGAGATAAGACCCCCAAAGACATGATTTCCTTGGCCTTAAAACAGCTTCGTGTTCCTGGTGTCAAAATTGAGCACATGTCTGTTGAATCCAGCTGCCTGTAGCACTGTGAGTGGCACTTCAGGAACTCACTGTGTACTGTAACCGTGCCCACTGCTGTGCAGAAGCTGCAGCTCTCAGTGGTGAACAAAGGTGCCAGAAGAGCCACCAAGCCACTGACGGTGTGTCGGTGGCAGCTGCTGTTCACTCACATAGCTGGGGAGCTAAAGCAGGCAGGACAGGACCACGGTGGCCGGCCTTTCTCATGGAGCACACAGTATTGCATTATGAACAGTGTGGACGTAGCTTGTTTGCTCAGCGGTCAAATAATCTATCCAGGTTTTGATACTGACTGTTTAGTTTGTGCTCAGAGCTTCTGGGGTGGGAGTGGGGGCTAGGGGGAGAGATACCCTTCTTTCCCTTGATTTCATGCCCCGACAGGCAACTTACGGAACGAGTGCTTGCATATGTCTCTGCTATTTGAAGAACATTTCTGCAGCTAGATTTGATTTGGGCCATTTTCAAAGAGAGTGTGTATGTTTAAGAAAATTGCACAGTCTTTTTTTTCAATAAGGGCTTGTCTAAATAGGTGGATTAACTCTGTTTTGTTGCTCTTTGAATTTGACTCCTCAGTAAATCTGGCATTCCTGTTTGAGCTGTGGTTGAATGAGACTGGGAGGTGGTTAACTGGTCATTACGCCACTGCCGTCAAGTCGATTCCAACTCATAGCAGCCCTACAGGGCAGAGTAGAACTGCTCCATAGAGTTTCCACAGAGTGCCCAGAGGGTTTGTGCCAACCTTTGGGTTGGCAGTCACGGCACTGACCACCACCCACCAGGGGTTCCAGCCGGTCACTAGCCCGCGGTAACCAGGGGGAGGAGCTACGTGTGCTAGCGTCTGAAGCTGCCTCGGAAGAATGTGCTCGTGGAGAGAAAAATCAGCCTCTTTTTATGAGGTCAGGAAACCCTGGCGGCGTAGCGGGTTACGTGCTACATCTGCTAGCCAAAAGGTTGGCAGTTCAAATTCAGCAGGCACTCCTTGGGAACTCTGTGGGGCAGTTCTGCCCTGACCTCTAGGGCCGTTATGAGTCAGACCTGACTCGACGGCAGTGGGCGTGGGCTTTATGAAGGCAATCTCATTTTTTCAGTTTTAAAATACAATAACGTCTTACGTTTAAACCAGAAAGATTTTGTAACCCAGATAAGTTTAAAAATTGTTTCTATCAATTCTGACATTTTTATAATTATAGCTTTTTTTCTTCTACAGATGTTTTCTATACTTTCTGAGAAAGCCATATCAATTTCTTTTGAACACCAAAAACTCCAATTTTCATGATTTTCTTCTTCTAGTTTGCTGACAGAAACTCTGGTGGCACAGTGGTTAAGTGCTATGGCTGCTGGTCAAAAGGCTTTCTCATTTTTTCCTGTTTCTCTCTTCAGAGGAGGAGTCAAGACTTTGATCCTATACTCTAGATGAATATTTTCCTGTAGGCAAATAAAATTCCCAAATGGCGACCCTCCTTGCCTGTGATATGTCTGTGAATTGTGTCCAGAGTCAGGCTATGGTTTCCGTGACACCTCCGCAACCTGCATTTTTCTGGTTCAACGTCTAATCCCTTGGTTCCCTGCTGCTTTGCTTCCTGCTTTACCTGATGATTCTTTTTATCCTTTAAAATATTACTTCCTTTTCCCTGCACAGTGCCTTCTGCACTTTAAGTAATAGAATCTTCTTTTCAGATATTCTCCAACATTGATAAAATTTATCCCTCTTCCCATATTGATGTCGTTAATGTGTGTGAGACACGGTCTGTAAAGAGACACACACTGATATCAGTAGAACTTATCTTCTTTGAATATTATGGGAGTTTATTCCCTAAGTTATCTTTCCCAGGCCTAGAGAAAAGAAAGAATAAGACTTGTCCTTTGTTTATCGCACACCTTTTAAATGACCAGTGCCCACCTCTCCCCATTGGTGACTCTAGTAAAGTATTGATGGGACAAATGATATTTTCATGTCATTCCACATCCTGTTGATCAAAAATTGGAGATAGAGGTGATACAAGAACAAAAGGCATGGTAACCCAATACACACTTTCCCTAAAGTGGATATAGTTCACAGAAAAGAGTGTGTGTGTGTGTGTGTGTGTGTGTGTGACCTTCAGCACTGACATCTGGAAGAACCTTGGTGAGAGCTGGTTTTAGGCAGCCAGAGCTTTTGAGAGAAGGCATAAGGAGACCCAAGTCAAAGGCGGGGAGTTAAAACCTCCTCTGGGCTTGACAGAGCGTAGCAAGGCCTAGAAAATAGAAGGTCAGGTGCTGGTGGTGAAGAAGCGATGTGGAAGGCGGACTGTAGCTGCACATTTATAATCAGGACAAACACAGAAACAAGGAGAGCGCAGTGGTGATTGTACCCATTCCAAGGGCAGATGCCCTGGGCTGGGGCTGGGCTGGGGCGAGTAGCTGTGGCACTCAGCAGACGACATCAGAAGGTACAACTGGGGGAGAGCGGCGTGGGGTGAAGTAGAGGGGCAGCAGAGTGCCGAGGAGGGGCCAGCAGGCAGCGCGAGCATTAGGCCCGAGAGCGTGCGGCTGTGTTCTCGGCACGCCAGGATCCACCCGGTGGGAATGTGTTTTCTAGTCTGAGAGTCAAGCCGACTTCTAGTTTTCCAGGTGTCCTGGTTGCACAATGGTTAAGCACTTGGCTGCTCACCAAGAAGTTGGCCGTTTGAACCCACTGGCAGGTCTGAGCGAGAAAAAGCCTGGCACCCTGCTCCCATAGAGACGACAGCCTAGGAAACCCTGTGGGCAGTTCTGTTCTGTCACTTGTGGCCACTGTGAGTGAGAATAAACAACACTCTAATGTTCATGCAAACATGTTGAATGAAAACCCAAACCAAACCCACTGCCATCAAGTTGATGCCAGCTCAGAGACCCTGTAAGTCAGAGTAGAACTGCCCCATAGAATTTCCAAGGAGCGCCTGACTTCTTGGTTAGCAGATGTAGCACTTAACCACTACACCACTGGGATTTCCAAGCATGTTTCATAGAGCCTTAGTAACAACAAAAGTTGTGTTCTACTTACTTGTGTCTTTATAAACTCATGGTCTCTGAAGACTCTGTTTAATATTTAAAACCATTTGGATATATTTTATCATTCTACATAATCTCCTTGTTGTAAGGTGCCATGAGTCATTTCCAACTCATAGTGACCCTACATATAATGGGACAAAATCCTGCCTGGCCCTGCACCATTCTCAAAATCATTGTTAGACTTAAGCCCAGTATATTTAGAACAGTTAAGTATATTTTATCATTCTGTATGATCTCTTTAGTAAGATTTTTTTCAAAAGTTATATATTCCATGATGCTTCCAGGCCTTGGCTTCCCTGATTCCAAGACTGATCCTCTGTCTCAGGATTTTTCTCTATGTGGATGACCTCCAACATTCCATACACTTCCGCATCTGCTAGTCTTCCACCAGTCCCTGGATCGTCTGTGCTTCTAAGGGATTTCACACTGGAACATCACGGGCTTTGGAAACCCAGCTCCTTGCCTCTGCTCACCCAGAGGCTTCTCTGTGTGTCAGTTAATGGGTCGCAGTGGGACATTTTCAATGGCTTCAGGTCAAAGAGCACTAAAAGCTCTTTTGTGGTGTCATCTGTTATTAATTGTGTATGCCCTTAACAAAAGGAGAACCTTTTATTAGTTCTTTTCTTTTTTTCAGTATAGTTGTGGTAGTTAAGGAATTCTTTTTCATTTTATATAAGTTTTCTCTGCCCTTTTTTTTAATATGTTTTTTGGACCCTGCTGGTGCGATGGGCATCCTTCCATCCCTGCATATAGAGATGTCTGCGTATAGTTATGGGTTTCCCCAGACCTGGCTGCATGGAATTCCACCACCTGCCCAGACACCCAGGAATCATGAAGGAAGAGCCTCAGATCCACCTAGCTCAAAGTTTCTGTCCATCCCCTGCTCGCTCATAGCCGTGCTCTGGGGACCTAGGTTTGCAGGAGTCTTGAGACTGTTTCAGGTGATGTTTTTCTTGGCCTTTATTAGGCAGCTGCCAGAAGTGTCATGTTTTCAGCATGATGATGTCTGTGGACTTCTGTCATGAACTCATCTCTGAGATATTGGTTTTAAAAACTGCAGAGTGTATAGAGTTTCCCCCCATGAAAGTTTCATTCAGGCCTGTGGTTAAGGGGTAGCTTTATCCTGTTTCTCCCTCATAATTCATTTATAAAAATGTGGAAAACTTGCCAGCCTTGCATTGGTTTCATTTGGGTCCAAGTTCGTCTCCTTTGTGTGGAAATCAGTATTGACTGACCTGTGCCTTCACCTGGATCTCAAACCAGGGCTGTGGGCTGTAGAGCTCTTTCCGCGCTTCCTCGCAGCATGCCCCTGAGATCCCGCTCTGTTCTGGAGCAGCGAGGGCCATCAGCAGGGCGCCGGGGAACATACCTTGGTGAGTCCTCGTGCTCCTGAGGCGAGCCATTGAAGCAATTTTTCTGTTTGCCGCTCTTCCTTTCTCCACAAATACATCCATTATTCCTGGATCACAAAGCAGCCATTTAAAGGTGAATTGACACCCTTGATACAATAAACCAACTAAGGTGCGAGAAACGAAGAAGCAGTTTTCAAGTCTTGCATCACAGTTGGTTGCTGTATAACAGGAAAGCCACCAACAGTAGTGCCCCAGAACAGCAGACATTTATTTTTGTGACCTCACCACCAAGCAGCTGGGCAGCTCTCTCCAGCTCAGCCAAGTTCACGACTCTGGTCATGGGAGGGTTGGGCTAGCTCTGCCGATCTTGGCAGGCTCCATGGGGGCTGTGGGCTGACTGTAGGTGGTCTGGGTGGCTGCTGCTGCGACCACTGAGCTCCTTCCCTTGGAGGTTCTCGTCCTCCACCAGCATCACCTGGGCTTTTCCAGGTAGCCACGGCAGGGCTCTGAGAGTGAGTGGAAGCCTCAGAAAGCCAAGAGTTCTAACTGGGCCACTGGCAATTCTCCTCATGATGCTGAACAGAGTCACAGGCCAGCCTGGGTTCCCAGGTGGAAGAGACTCCATCCAGCACCTGATAAGAGGAATTTCAGGATGGCAGTGCAGAGAGCAGGGATGCAGCAAGGAGGGAAGAGTGGTGGAGACGTTTGCAGTCAGTCTACCCTAGTCCAGTTGTGTGGGGATTGTGAATTCCTGCACTGACTCAATCAGCACTTACTGAACACCTGCTGGGGTTGGCCTTGGTGTTCAGATGTGAATAAGACATGTTCCCTAGAAAGAAGAGGATATAGAAACCAAGTCCATTCCTATCAAGTCAGTCCTGACTCATAACAACCCTATAGGACTGCATAGAACTGCCCCATGGGTTCCCAGAGCGCCTGGTAGATTAGAACTGGCTAACTTCCCCCCCCTCTTTTTTTTTTTATTTAATATGACTGAGTGAAAATGTACATTCCCGTATAAATTTACATGCCCACCTATATGCAGCTTCCACTGCTCTCCCTGTCCGGTGACAGCACCCTATTCCTCTCTGCTCCATACATGTCTCATCCTCCCAATAGTCTCCTTTCCCCTCCTCTCCACCCACTCTCCTTCCTCCAGCTAGAGGTCAGCAGGGTGATCTCCTATAGATGTATAGAACCATAAAGTGCATCCAATATGTGGTCACTCTGCATTAGACTGGCTGACTTTTTGATTAGCAGCCATAGCACTTAACCACTATGCCACCAGGGTTTCTGAAAAGAAGTAGATAAACCAAACCAAAAACCAAACCTGCTGCCATCAAGTTAATTTCTACTTATAGTGACCCTACAAGACAGAGTAGAACTGCCCTTATGAAATTCCAAGGAGCTCCTGGTGGATTTGAACTGCCAGCCTTTTGGTTAGCAGCTGTAACACTTAGCCGGTACACCATCAGGGTTTCCAGAGAGGCAGACAGCACACAGTAGATTATTATGAACCCCACTCAACCAAGTCTTGATAGCAAGAAAATTGAGTTTTTGCTCTTACGTTAGATCTCCCATTTCCTTAACTCACCTTATGTGTGGGTTTTAATCTCTCCCTGGAGCCAAAGCAATGTTTGCATCACCCAGCCCTACATTTTCCAGGTACAAGTTTCACAGTGTAGAGTAGAGATGAGTGATGTCACATTTATGTGTCCCCACCCTCCTGCAGGACAGAGGCCCATTCACAGCTGGGTTGTCACAGTACCTGATACAAGTCATTCTACATGTCTTTGCTGAAGTGAGTTAAATTGGCATAGTGGTTCAGAGCTACATCTAGTAACCAAAAGATGAGCAGTGCAGGCACACCGGGTGCTTAGAAACTATGAGGCAGTTCTGCTCTGTCCTGTCGGGTTACCAGGAGTCGGATTTGATGTGTTGGCAGTAGGTATCAGCCATATAAATGGTCTTCCTATAAGGATGTCCCACTTTTCACAGCTCACAGCAGCGATATTTATGAAGCCAGAGCAGCCATGTTTATCACTTTTTTTGATTAGTCTTGACAAATAGCCATGAAAAGTTACATGATTCCACAATGCGTAGAAATTCTTAGTTTATTATCAAAATGGGTGTTCCATTCACCAAACATTCCACATGTTACCTGAAATCTATGCCATGCATGATCATCCCACAGAAAGAACAATTCAACGTTTAATAAAAAAATCTGTGACTACTGGGTCATTGCCAATCAGACAGTGCCTGTGCGTCAGCAAAGCCCACACTGCAGTCAACACCAGTCATCAGAGTGTCCGCAAGAATCCATCTCAATTAATTTCTTGCCCAGCACAAGAACTGGGCCTTTTGTCGACTACAGTTTGGCAGATATGCATGTGGACTTGAAGCTTTACATGTACAAAATTGTCTTAACTTGAGAACTGAAGTCCAGCGATCATAGATCGTGCCGTACATTTGGTCACCTGAGCTCTGGAGCAATGGGAAGGTGACCCTGCTTTTGGCCAACAAGTCATCTTCAGTGATGAGGCCCATTTTGGGATGAAAGGTTTTGTTAACATTTGGAATGATGAGAATCCAATGGAGATTCAAGAACATCTACTTTATCCCCCAAAAAGTGACCATCTGGTGTGGCTTTTGGTCCAGTGAATCACTGGTCCTTAATTTTTTCCAAAATGAATGAGGACAGGCTGTGATAACTGATTATTTATTTGGGGCCCCATTTGGAAGGTCCCACAGCAGCCATTTACCAAAAGTTCCTTCCCAGGCATATTGCCATCAAATGCACTTCAAAATAATAAAACAGTTAAAACTGTATCATTTACACAACTTGTTTTATTCAAGTTGAAAGATACCAAAGGCACCTGTATTGAGAGAGCCTTTTATAATCACACACTTTGGAATTGATACATTTCCAGGTGTGATGTTACCTGCTCCTGTGAGAAGCCGAGCTGCTTCTGACTCAAATGCACAATATGTACTCTTTGTGAGACCTGTAGACTTGGGACTTGAGAGCTTGGAACTTTTCATTAGAATAAAACCAAAAAAAAATTAAAAAGTTGCTGTAGAGTTAGTTCCAACTCATGGCAGCCCAGTGTTGGTCAGAGTAGAGGTATGCTCCCTTGAGCTTCCGTGGCTGATTTTTCGGAGATAGGTTACCAGGACTTTCCTCCAAAGTATTGGTGGGTAGATTTGAACTTTTGGTTAGCAGCCAAGCATCAACCATTTGTGCAACCCAGAAACTCCTTGAACTAGAGAAGTTTTCCCAAATTTGCCTCTTAGAAAGACATAATCTCCTATTACTAAAATGCCAAAAAAAGGAAAAATATCTTTTTCCTCAGACCTCATGGAATGTGTGTGTATATAGACCACTTTCAATTAAATTTAGTGCTTCATGGTGTTTTGCAACAAGTATTAACAACCACTGGGTGAACAAGTTTGAAAAATGGGGAACCACTGATTGATAAAACGGTCTGTGGTCCCCTTTGGCTGAGGCTGGGGATGCTAAGGTTTCATGGACCTTCAGTTTCTACTTCCTTGGGCAGGGTTGATGCTGGGTAGGAGGGCCTGGGAGGTGCAGACATGTGTTAGCCCAAAGACTGGAGGTTCAAGTCCACCCAGAGGCAGCTTGGAAAGAAAAAGTCCAGCCATCTACTTCTGAAAAATCAGCCATTGGAAACCTTAACAGGGCACAGTTCTCCTCTGACATACATAGGGTCCCCAGTGGTCAATGTCAGCTTCTCGGCAGCTGGGTAGTTGGGTCAGTTAAAGCTGTCATCTTGTAAATAGGACAAGCCAGCATTCTCCTGCCACCCTCGGCATGAAATTCATTTATGTCTTTTCTCAATCTATGTTTATGTATTTTTAAAACATTCTGCTCTTCTTAAGGAATACAAGCTGTTTCAGAACAGTCTTAGTAAGGCAATTTATAGAAGCTGAAGGTTACTCAAGGTTGCTGAGGCAGCCGGCCTGGTAATTATGGGCGATACGCAGAGCGCTGTAAACAAATTGCCCCCAACCAACAGCTCAGGCTGGAAGGAGCTCCTGGACTGGGGGAGGCTGGAAGGAGCTCTGGGTGGCAGTGGGGAGAGGTGGGGTGAAATCCGGCTGCTGGGAGTTGACCCTCAGTGTGGAAAGACCCTCGAGTTATAGTCAGATTCCTTGTCTTCTGCTCTGTAGGGGAGGAATAGGAGTAAGTCAGAAGGCTCACAAGGGAGGAGCAAAGGCATAGTTGGGGCTGTAGGTTCCAAAGTGCCAAGAAGCCTGGGGAGCAGGAAGAGCCAGCGGGAGCTCGGTGTTCGAGGTGGAGGAGGGCAGGGTTCTGTTCTCACACTCATCAGAGCCAGTCCACTGGCCTTCAGACCCTAGTAAATGTTCACCCTATGTAAAGGCAGCTTTTGATGCTTTAGGTACAATGTTGGAATAGATAGGTGTATTTACAGAGGGAAGAGAAATTATATCGATCTTGACAGTTCTGGTTGTCCTAGTCTCCTAGTGCTGCTATCACATAAATGTCAAGAGGAGTGGCTCTGAAAAACAGGAATTTCTTTTTTCTCTATTCTGGAAGCTAAAGTCAGGGTCTCGGCCTTGTCAATTCCTTCTTGGTCAGTAGCCCTGGGTGTCCTTGGTTCCTTGGGAATGCTCAAATGGCGTCTGTCGTCCCCAGTGTGTGCAGCTGACTCTATGTCTAATCTGTCCTGTTTGTAACTCAGAAGTGATTAGGTTTAGGACCTGCCCTACACTGGCGTGGCATAATGAACACAATACTAGGTTGCATTATGGAAGATCATTACATTATAGCCACAGCTACCAAACCAAAATACCAAACCCATTGCTGTCAGATAGATTCTGATTCATAGCAACCCTGTAAACCCAAGCCCACTGCCATCGAGTCGATTCCAACTCGTATTGACCATACAGGATAGAGCAGAACTGCTTCATAGAGTTTTCAAGGAGCAGCTGGCAGATTCCAGCAACTGACCTCACAGCAGATGTAGCGTGTAACCACTGGACCACATAAAAAGAGTAAAATTGCCCCAGTGGTTTCTGAGGGATGTGTGATAGATTTGAACTGCTGACCTTTTGGTTACCAGCCTCAACACTTAAACGCCATTTCACCAGAGTTTCCCCCACAGGCACACGTATTAGGATCTCAGGAACACAATTCAGTCGATAACACGGCATCATAAACAGTCTTCATACCTTACTCTCGAAGGCTAGAACTCCCATGTCCCATCTCTTCTTGCAGTTACCCAGGAGGCTGACTTGAAGATAGTCTCTCTCTGTCTGTCTGTCTCTGTGTCTCTGTCTCTGTCTCTAGACTTCCTCTGGATCTCAGCCTTTCAGTAGTTCTGATGCCCCCACACTGCCATTACGTATGCAGGCACTGGGCTGTTATTTCATCCTGACTGTCCCATCGCCCCATGGCCAGGATGTTCTCACACACCGGCTTTCTGTAGCCAGCCCCGCACACAGCGCTGCTGTGCTCACCCAGCGTGGCCGCCCCTGCCAACGCCCGTGGCCCTCCTTGATGGAGCATAAACAAGGGTAGATGTATAGGGAGGGACGACTGCATGCAGTCCCAGCTCAGGGAACGTTTGCCAACTGAGTAAGAATAACAGTACAGATAAACAGCAAACAACAATAAAGCCTGAGACCCAAACCCCAGGTTCTGCTGGTACCAGAGTGGACCGTGTAGGCAGTCAGGCCATGTTTTGCCTCTGACCCTGCGTTACCTGAGTGCACTCAGTTACCTTGCTGCAAAAGCAGAATCTGACGTGGCCTCCCTCCCTGCCTCTAGTCTCATCATACCAAGACTTCCCTAATCCACTTTTCATCACTGTGAAGCTCCAGGTCAGAAAGGTGGCACCTAGCATCAGTTCCTGCCCTCCCTGTGCCCCGCCGTAACTAATCCCATCTTCCCAGGGCTCTTCCTTCCCTGTCACAGGTTGTGGCCCAGCCTGAGTTTCCCTTCGTCATGCCACCTCAGTGGCTGTGCCAGTCCCTCCACGCGCCACACCTGGCTGCACGCCTTTTGGGTTTCCACATTTCCTTGCCTGGGGGGCTGGTACCCCTCCTCCTGTATCTGCCTGTTCTGCTTTGTTTTCTGATGTCTCAGCCATGACAGCCTGCAACCCTCCAAGTCACTCATCTCTCCCGCCTCCTGGGATTCCCGTCTGTGTGTTTAAACATCCTTGAGGTAATCCCAAAGACCTGAAGCAAGTCAAAATTCCCATAGTTCAAGACTAGTGATATCCGCAGAGGAGGAGGCTTACTTCTTTTGTCCACTTAGTGTGGTAATATGTCACACCTCAAACTTTGAAACATATGAAAAAGGGATCATACTCATAGCCCTCACCCCATGCAAGATTTCTCTTTCTGTGGAGTCGGTGACCCACGACAGACTGTGGTCTGACAGTGGTCCGTGAGGATCGTGACCAGATCTCACGCCATCCCACTAGGGAACCACATCTGCATGACTTGTATTACAGTATGGTGTTATAATTGTTCGATCTTATGATTCATTGTTGTTAATCTCTTACTGTGCCTAATTTGTAAGTGAAACTATCATATGTATGTATGTATAGGTGAGAGCAGAACATGTATGGGGTACATTGCTGTCCAAGACATCAGTCATCCACAAACACAACACACACGCACACACGCACACCCGCACATACCACACCCGTAAAAGAGCTGGTCAGTTAGAACCCAAAGTCCGTGGAATTCTTGTGGGGGCACAGGTGAGATTGTAGGTGATTTTCTTCTACTTGGTTACTTACATTTTCCACAAGGTACAAATACTACTTTTAAATTTGCTTTTAAACTTCTGGGTAGAAAGCACATGAAGCTCCCCCTTTTCTGAAGATTGCTGCTTGTCTCTTCTGACCCTTTGCAGCGTACAGTGACCTAGGCTACTACATCATCAATAAGCTGCACCATGTGGATGAGTCGGTGGGGAACAAAACGAGAAGGGCCTTCCTGTACCTTGCCGCCTTCCCCTTCATGGACGCGATGGTGAGTGGAGAATACAGCCGCCGGGTACCAGCCATCTCCGTTGTTTATTTTCTGAGCTGTGTCTACATTTGCCATGTGGTAGGAGGCCAGAGTCCACCTGTGACAGGTTGATTCAAATAGAAAGTTCTTTTCTTATATGTTCAGGATCAGGAGATCAGGATAGATTGTTTTCAAACACTACGTCCATGGTATAAGCACCTACAGCTTCCTAGAACATACTGATAGGATGTGATTATTTTAACAACCAGCTCTGCCAGATTAGTCCAGAACTGCTCACATTCATATATTCAACTGTACTTGTCATGAAGAGGAACCCCTGGTGGCCTAATGGTTAAGTACTACAGCTACTAACCAGAAGGTTGGCAGTTCACACCCATCAGATGCTCCTTGGAAACTATGGGGTGGTTCTGCTCTGACCTATGGGGTCACTGTGAGTCAAAAGTGACTTGACAGCAAAAAATGAAGAATGCTCCAAAACCAAACCAAACCCACTGCCATCAAGTTGATTCCAATTCATACCAGCCCTATAGGTAACAGTAAAACTGCCCCAAAGAGTTTCCTAGGAACACCAGGGAGACTTGAACTGCTGACCTTTTCTTTAGCTGACATAGCACTTAACCACTACACCGCCTGGTTTCCTGAAGAATACCTAATTAATACTATTTTCTTTTGATCTATGCTATAGAGAATCCTAGCAAAGAAAAATATCCCAGTAATGAACAATACTAAGCAGGTAATCCCTTGCTTAAGCCAAGCCAGACCTATTTTAAATACACATGCTGGTCTGTACAGTTTTATCCACCCCATACGTCTGAGTTTTGCAGACCTTGGATAACTGCAGCAACTGGACATCCATTTATTTCTAGGTGAACCAGCAGGCTGCAATCCCTGGAGGGCAAGACTAGGCAGAAATATGTATGGCCCCTCATCTGAAAGGCTCTCAGAGTCTTAGTTTGCCTGCACGTATATCACTGATATGGTCTCATTGAATCTCTGCTGTTTTACACAGTGGCCATAAGTACTAAACTGTTTCAGTTGTGACATGAAATGTCTAGTTCTCATCTGGCACTGTGTCACTTTAGGAAAAAGACATAGGCCATCTGAATGATGGTGCTTGGATTTTCCTTACTGATTGCTAGATATATCCCAGTAGTTGAGGGACACTCAGAAAAAAACAAAGAAAGAAGAAGACATGGAGCTTTAGTCCTTAAACCCGTGTGAGCTTAGGGTGGTACCCCAAAGCTTTTCAGCCCATTAGAGAACTGGCGAAAGTGTCCTGTTTTGTATTCTGAAAGAGTTAAACCTCAGTATCCTAGACAGTTGGTGGTGGTGTCCTAAAGCCTGACCTCCCATCTGTGTTGAAAGTGACAGTTCTGTGAACACCTAGAAGAATTACAGTTGTCCTGTAAGTCAGGGAACTCTGTAAACACACAGAATTACAGTTGTCCTGTGAATTCAAGGAACTTGGGGCCCCCAGTGACAGTGAGTCATAGATTCTCATGTACCCTGTGCTTCACTTCCCTTCCATTGCATTGATTTCCCTCAGAGTTTGTAAAACTCAGCGGAACACCAGAACATTGGTGACTGGCACCCATTACCCTCTTTGCTTTAAAAATTACCTGCAAAGACTCCACAGTAGCAGTGAGCAACTGCAGGTAAAGCCTAAAAGCGTGGCAACTTGTACCAAGTAGGTCGTTCTCTGAGCAGCCTCCCTCCCCACCGCAGCGTGGCCCTGACACGTTGGCTGAGGAGATAATACTGGAAAACCACAAAACCCGTGGTCCAGATGGTGTTCAGACATCAAAGAGTAACCACAACGCGGTTTGCCAACGCTGTTTCCAGTTTACATTTCTTTTCACGTTGAGCACCTCGGAGGGGCCTGGAAAGGACGTAGACACAGCAGCTGCTGTACAAAGCCTTGACACAGGACCAGGGAATAACTGATACCCATCTGATGGTGTCTCACTTAGATTAAATGTTCCTTCTGTGTCAATTCAAATAGGCCTTTAAAGCAGGAAGGATGATCCTTACAAAGCTTTGATCATGAACATCAAACCTTCTTCAAACCTACCCTCCCCTTGGGTTGTCAGTCTTGGCTAGTCTTCCCTGCCCTTCAGCCCCCTCTCCTGAAGGCACAGAGTGTCAGATCAGATCCTGCCTGAACCTGACGACAAGGAAATGAAGAACCCTGATCGGGAAATGAGAACACTTAATGTCAGAGCCAAATGAGGGCCTTCGGTGTCAGCCGGAGAATGCGGCCGCTTGGTGAGCCCCACAGTCCTGAGCGAGAGGGTGTGTCTCCCTCAGCTTGGTCTTCATCCAGTTTTCCTGCCAGGCACACAGGCCTAAGGCACACACTAGTCTGCATGTAGCTGGCACTAAATAAATACTGTGCAGTAACTGAGTAATGTAGACCTAGCCATCGCACCAAGGTGACAGTAATTTTACCAACCAGAGACAGCTGATCTGGGCTTTTAAGAGTATAAAATGTGTTTCAGACACTCCCAGCAAATCGTAACACTAATGTGTCTCATAGCAGGTTCTTTTCCTTCTGGCAGGCGTGGACCCACGCTGGCATTCTCTTAAAACACAAGTACAGTTTCCTGGTGGGATGCGCCTCTATCTCAGACGTCATAGCCCAGGTAAGCACACCTGCCCCTGGGTCAGCCAGGGTCCCTTTCTGTCGAGTGAGGAAACAAGGGATACCTTCTTCCCATCCCCTGTACCTGGCAGACCAGCATTCATCCTGGGCACTTCAGATCCATTGCACAAATAGAGTCAGCCTTCAGTAAATGAGAATTCTTGTAATGGAAGGATGTATCATTTTGCTAAATTGGGAGTTGTGTGACTGTAAATCTAGTCTCTGAGATTCTGACCTTTATTTTTAGAGAACTGCGTGTGGAATGACTGTGAAGTCTCACCCATGTGCTTTCGGGTGGTCCTGGGATGGCAGTGCACTTGGTGTAGCGCCCCCCGTGGGCGGCCTGATGCTATACAGCCTGTCACTCCCTTCTGCAGAGAGCAGTCTTCTGGGTTACTCTTCATTTTCTTTCTGGGGAATAATTCAGCGTTGCTGCCGTAAGACACTGTTCTTCAGATAGCATTTTCTCACACATGAAAGGCCACGGAACTAGTCTCTCCTACCCTTTACACACTTTCGGAAAGAAGGCCAACCCTTGCTGTCTGTCCAGCCCAGTTCTCTGGGGTCTAGCACCCAGCCCTGATCTTCTGGTTTCCCATCGTCTTCCACCAAGGGTACTCTGTGAAAAATTCCAGAGCATACTTTGGTTGAACCCTGGTTCTGCCGTTCCTATAATCAGGGCTTTGAGGAATGACTGCTTCACAGAGGAGAAGGTTAGAGCATGGTCCCTCGCTGCTGTCGAGTCGATTCCGACTCCATTGACCCCGTGGAGCTCCCAAGGCTGTAGAGCTCCGTGGAAGCCAACTGTATCTTTCTCCCCAGGAGCCGCTGGTGCTTCTGAGCCACCGACCTTTGGGTTAGCTGTCAAGCACTTTAACCACAGTGCCACCAAGGCTCCATGAGCGTCCTGCAGATGCTCAGTTCCACCCTGGTACCAAGCCTGAGCAGTCCCTCCTTCTTGGTCCCTGTTGTCCACCCTGTCTCTTCACCCCCACTTTGAAAATAACTACCGATGTGCTGCCGTACCGTAAATCCCATAGATACTGTAGGTGCCGTACCCCTCTAAAGGCTGGGAATTACAATTCCAGCCTAACAGTACTGACTCCATCAGTGTGTTACGTTAAATGACTATTAAACATTGTTTAATGCAGTGCCTGTTAACACGTGTGTGTGTGTGTGTGTGTGTGTGTCTCAGAACTAGCTAACATCGCTCTTGGATACTGGTTCATTTTCTTTTTGTGTTATTGGAGACTTTTGACCTAGTCGTACTGTAGTTGATCTCTGAGAGGTGAACTGAATGGCTACACTGCTTAATTGTCCCTCATCACTTAATCTGAAATCAAGGAACCACTTCTGCAGCTAGTGGAGATGGTTGTTCAGCATGGTAAATGTGATTAATGTGATTGTACATGAAGGGTGGAGATGGCAAATGTTTGGCTACTCATATTTGTACCACAGTAAAAAATCAGCACTACCAATTCAGTGAGCATTAGTAGATGTGTTTGTTTTTTAAAAAGCACACACACACAAAATTAAGTTTGCCTAAGATAAACACAGTGAGTATCCAAGGACAGGAGAAAAACGGTCCTGCTGGAGACAGCTCTGCCGGAACAGAACGCCCACAGCCACTTCCCTTCTCGGTATAAAGCCTGATCCTGGCCCTGCCCCGTGAGGCCTGGCTACCAGGCTCAGAATAAACAGGTCCAGTTGGTAGAAGCCCTGGAGCTGACTTCAGCCGCCATCTGGCCTTGGGCTGTTCCTGGCAGAGTACCTGGTAGTCTGAATTTCTACCACAGTTTGGTTGGGTATAAATTCATTTTTTTGTTGTTCTTAAGTCGTTTCTCCTGAAGCTCTTATTTTACTGATTCTGTAATTGCCCACTTTTGCATTTTTTGTGTGATAACTAGCCTGATGGTGTCTCCATGTCATATCCCATATTCCTCTCTCCCCATTAAAGCATTCATCAGTGCCCTAACTTGATAATAGATCCTCTGCCAGGTACTTTGAAAGACCACCGTGACATAGAGAGACAGCAAGTCATTGTCACTCAGAAAATAAAAAACAACGTAACAGTGCCTCAGATTTCACTTTTTTTTTTTTTTGCCTTCAAAATTTGTTGATTTTGTACCCGAGTCAGCAGTACAAAGAGGCCCTTGGCTTGGTCGAAACAGATACTGCTTTTCTCTGTCACCAGCACTGTTAGTCGGCACGCGCCAAGGGACTAGCGGACTTACCGCCCTTTTGTCCTAGTCTACGACCCTCCAGACCCTGTGTCCGAATGAGAGCTCCTGGAGAGACTCTGACCCCACTGGGCCCCAGCCTTTGGCTTGCCTGTGTCCCTGGAGCCTGCCTTCTGAAGGCAGCCGCCAGCCCTAGATTGTCAGCCTAGTGGTCCCCTGCCCGTCTGTGAGCTCCTTTGCTTCCTCTCAGCGTTCGGGCAGGAGGTCCCCTGCAGCAGGTTACACAGCACACAGACTGATCAGCCAGTTCAACATCTGGTCACTCACCAAACTTGATCCTCTGTAGTATCAGTTTCAGAAGATATCTGTCCACTTGACACTTCCGGCCTTGTTTCCTACTTCACTGGAATAATTAACGCCAACAAAGTCTTCATCTTCCGTCTGCCAAACCACCAAGCTTCCCCTCGAACCCGTGCATCCTTCCCAAGCTGTCCTCCTCCCAGTGAGGGCCCCGCACGCCCTGCACCTTGGGACCTGCCCTGCCCATCAATAATTAATGAGTGATCAGTGCCACGTTCTCCTTGCTGGATCCTTCCTCCTGGCACGCCAGCCTGCCCGAATACCCCACGTCTCAACACAACAGCAACCACAGGAATGGTCTGCTTGCTCTGGATCACCCAGACTCTGCAGCGACAGTTCCCTCTGTAGCACCTCACAGGCCAGCTTCTCAAAAGAGTGGCATCTACTCCCTGCATGCGTTTTTCACTTCCTTTTCACTCCTCTGCCTCCTCAAGGCCACCTTCCACCCCATCATTCTCACGCCGAGGTGCCTACCAGTGACCGCCCAGCACTAAGTCCTGCGGAGCTTCGGTCGTCTGACACGGCCCCTCACGGCACTTCCCTGACTGACCACCGCCGCTGTCACGAGACGCCACTTGCCGGTGGCTCTCGGCACTGCAGCCCCCGTGTCGCTTCTGTCCCTGCAGCCTCGGCCTCCTCCGCAGGCTCATCGGTGTTGAAGTTCTGCCTCTCACCTCACTCTGCATTTTATTCGTGAAGAATCGAATTCCTGCTCTAGGCTTATGCCATCCCTGGCATGATTTATGATCTCTCAGTAAATATCTCGGGAAACCCTGGTGGGATAGTGGTTAAGTGCTAAGTAAGGCTGCTGACCAGAAGGTTGGCAATTTGATTCAGCTGGGCGCTCGCTCCGTGGAAACTCTATGGAGCAGTTCTACTGCATCCTATAGAGTCACTGTGAGTCAGAATCGACTCAACAGCAGTGCGTTTGGTTTGGTTTAGTTTGGCAAATATCTGTAGCTGAAGGAGCCTTGGTGGCCCAAGAGTGAAGCATTTGGCTGCTGCACGGAAAGCTGACGATTTGAGCCTCCCCCAACCCCACACACAGCAGCTCCACAGTAGAAAGACCTGGTGGTCCACTCCTGCCGAGATCACAGCCTAGAAACGCTGTAGGGCAGTTCTGCTCTGTCCCCCAGGGTGGCTGTGAGTGGGAAGTAGACTCCACGGCAACTAACAGTAACAACCCTCCCCTCAAGAATTCCAAAGTGTGTTTCTGACGTTTTCACTTAAATACCTAGAAGACCTGAATTACCAGTGTGCCGCATGAAGCATTTCATCCGGAGTCCCCGTCTCAGGGAATCCCCGGCACAACCAGCCGCTCAGACCAAGAAGCAGTCCTCTGAGCTTCTCTGGTTACCACCAAGCCTGGGAGGTCTTTGTCCTGGATTTTTCTGGAATCTGCCCAGTTCCTCTCGTCTCTGCTGTCCTTGCGTGCCTCCGAGGGCTGGTCCTCTCCCACTTGGACTGGGGCAGAAGCCCCTTCTGACTCCTTTCATCTGTCTTGGATCCTCCTTGTCCGTCTGTCCTGAATCTTCTCTGCTATGCCCCACTGCAGCCACTGGGACCCTTTCCTGGTAGCATCCTGGCCTCCTCCTCACCCCAACTTCTCGCTGTTGATATTGTGTGCCGAGGAGTCATTTCCCACCCGTAGCAATCCCGTGTAACAGAACAGATCTGTCCCAAAAGGCTTTCATGGCTCTAGTCTTTACAGGAGCAGATGGCCAGGCCTTTCTCCCGAGGATCGCACTGGAGAGGTTCAGCCCACCAACCTTTCCGTGGGCAGCAGAGCACTTAACCATTTGGGCCAGCAGGTCTCCTTGCTCCATGCTTAAAGCTTCCTTTAACAGCTTCTTGGTGTCCCTGAGATGAAAAGCCAAGATCTGGATCACATCCACTAGCAGTGTCCTCTGCAGCTGCACACTCGGCTCCAGGCCCCTTGCCATCTGCCCATGAGTCACACACCTTCTCTGAAGGCCTCGGTATGGCTTTCTGCCCCCCTGACTGGGAGTCTTTGCTCTTTCCTCCTTCTAGGAGATGTTGTTAGGTGCCCTGGAGCCTGTTTTGACTCACGGCAACCCTGGTGACAGAGGAGAGCTGCCCATAAGGCTTCCTAGGCTGTGATCTCTGCAGGAGCAGATGGCCAGGCCTTTCTCCCTCCAGTCTTCAAACCACTGACCTTCCAGTTAGCATCTGAGCACTTAACCATTGTGCTACCAGAGGGAAATGCCCTGCCTCTGCTCCCCCAGCTTCCACCAGTGCAGCTCACTCCTACCAGCTTCCACCAGTGCGGCCCACTCATGCTAACCCCTGTTCAGGCTGTAGGTTTCCTCTCAGACAGCTCTCAGGAGCAGTTCCCTGTGGCTACCATGACCAACAAGGTGGCTACCAAAACAGAAGTCTACACTCTCACAGTTCTGAAGGCCAGAAGTCCAAAATCAAGGTGTTGGCAAGGTTGATCCCACTGGAGACTCGGGAGAATCTGTTCTAGGCATGTCTCCCAGCTCCTGCTGACTGCTGGCGATCTTGCTCTGCATCCGGTTCACTGAACTGCTGCCTCCGTCTCCATGTGCTCTTCTCCCTGTGTGTCTGTCTCAGATCTCCCCATGCCACCCTTTTACAAGGACACCTGTCGTTGGATTTAGGGCTCACCCAAAACCCAGGATGACACCTTCCCAAGGTCCTTCCTTATATCTGCAGGGACATTTTTTCCAAATAAGGGCATCTTTGCAGGTTCCAGGGGTGAGGATATATAAGCATGTCTTTTTGAGAGTATTTTCATTATCTAGTGTTGAGATAACAGCAATACCATAAGTGGATGACTTTAACGAAGAGAAATTTATTTTCTCACAGTCCAGTAGGTTAGACATCTAAGTTCAGGGTGTCACCTCCGGGGGAAGGCTTTCTATCTGTCAGTGCTGGGGGAAGTTCCTTGTGACCAGTCTTCCGCTGGACCAAGAGCTTCTGTGTGGGATCTCTGGGTCTAGAGGATGCCCTCTGCTCCTGGGGCTGCTTTCTCAGTGTCGGAGGTCCCCCTTCTCAGCTCACTTCCTTTTCCTTTTGTCTCTGATAGGATACAAAGTGGTGCAGGTCACCTTCTAAGCCTATGGCCTTCGTGAGGGTGTTACAGTCCCACCCTAGTCCTCTTTAACATAAAATTACAATCACAAAATGAAGGACAGCCGCACAATACTACGAATCACGGCCTAAGCCAGGTGACGCATTTTGAAGGGACACAAGTCAACCCATTATAGAGGGCCACCATTTACCCTACAACCTGTGCTGAAGAAGCTGTCCCTTATCCCACAGCGTGGCTCAGCTAGTGACACACTCTGTCTTCACAGCACTGAGTGCAGTTTGTCAGCAGATGCTGGCTGGCGTCACTGGTTAACACATGCCATCCTCCACTACAGTTCTAGTGCAGGAGCACAGAGTCTGGGATGACTTAATCTGTCGTTGAATCCCTGTCACCTGGCACAGCACCTGGCCCATCGCAGGCTCTTGGGGAAAATCCTTACCCCTGAGACAGGAGGTTCCTAGCAGAAAAGAGTCCAGCTTCTCTTGACAGCTGTATCAGGTTCAAAATCTTAACTCTGGGTTGGAATTTCAGAAGACCCAGGGACTGGTTAAAATTGATAGGCAAGACAGTCTACCATGAAGATGTGAGACCTGTGATACTTGACACATGGGACTGAATGTCACGAACTAGTCAAAGGCAGGGCAATAGTAACAAACCTTCACCTGGGGGGTGCCCCAGCTGTCCCAGTCTCCAAGAGCTGCCTTAACAACTAGCCAGAGATTGAGTGACTTCAAAGAAGAGAAATATGTTTTCTCACAGTTCTGTAGGCTGGGAGTCTGACTCAGGGTATCAGCCTTGTGAGTTCCTTCTGGGGGCTTGGAGGGGGATGTTGTCACGGGCCTCTCTTCTGGTCCCTGGTGGCCGCGGCTATCCTTGGCGTTCCTGTGTTGCTATAGATGCCTCCATGGCATGGCCTCTGCCTTCCTGCTTGTGACTTGGTTTCCTCTTTTGTGAGACACCACTCAGAGGGAGTGGAGTATGACCCTGCTGCTCCAGTATAAAGTATCCCGGATGGCACGATGGTTAAAGTGATCAGCTGCTAACTGAAAGGTTGACAGTTCAAACCACCAGCAGCTTCACAGGACAAAGACATGGCAGTCACGTTCCATGGAGATTGACAGCCTTGGGAACCCTATGGGGTCGATAAGAGTTGGAATTGACCCAGCAGCAGTGGGTTTGGTTTGGCCTCCAGTAGGAGGAGCTCTGGGGGTACAGTGGTTAGAGCACATGGCTGCTGGTCGGTAGGCCAGCTATCCAAAACCACCAGCTGCCCCTTGGGAGAAGGACATGGCAGTCTGCTTCTGTACCAATTACAGCCTTGGACACCCTATGGGGCAGCTCTACTCAGTCCTGTAGGATTGCTGTGAGTCAGAATCAACTTAATGGCAGTGAGATTCCAACATGAATGTTAACAGATGGGATCCCCTACTTCCTCAAATAGGGTCAAGTTCATTCGTGCCGGGGTGAGGACTTCAGTCACATGGCTGAGCCCATCCTGGTCCCTTCCTTTCCGCTCTGGCCCACTCTGCTGTCCAGGCCATTGTCTGGTCTCCACACTTCTTCTGCCCGAGTCTTCTTTTTCCTTCAGGTCTCAGTCCCTCCAGGTCCTGCTGGTCAGGCTGCTGTCTTGCAGAACCCACTTCTAATGCCTAAGCTCTGGATGTAGGGCTTTTCTGGACTTGACAGAGGAGGAATGGTTCATACATTCATTTTTCCTGCAACTATCTTCCAGTCTTTGAAATCATCTAAGTTTTTCCTTGTGTGTTTTGTGTTTGTTAAATGTTAAGCTTGCTGCAGACATACTCCCTCTGAGTATGGGCCCATGAAGCAGCAGTACTACGGAGGCCTTAATTAGTTTGATGAATAAATGGGCATCTTGGCCATGTCCCAGAAATCTTTGTCCTTTATTGACAATGACTGTGTCCTTAGCGAGGCTGCCCCAGAATGCCCTAGCGTCTTTCGGTGGGTAGGTGACAGCAGGCATGAAGGAGGTCGTGTGTCTTGTTGCCATCACTGAGTTCTGCCTTTTCCTTGGTGGGGGAGTGGGCACTGGAGTGTGAGTGCCACCCCAGCTGGTGGCCACTTGCCGTGCTGTCTCCCAGCAGCATTATGTTCACACAGCGGAGCAGCACATCTGTCTGGCCACTCTGAGTCCCCTGAGGATGTCTGTATTCAGGTCCGTCTCACTGACTGCTATTAAAGTGACAGCCTGGGCCCACATGTCTGTCTATGCTGGGGACAGCGTCTCTATCACCTCATGCTTTCCTTCAGACGCGTTTGTCTCTGTTGTACCTCTGTCTGCATTCTGTGGCAGCCGAGGTACTGATACCGGAAATCGTGCTCAGCCACACGGTTCTTCTCTTACTGTCCCTCCTCACTGACCTCTTGGTGATGGAGTGATCAGGGGGACCCCCATGGCTCTGGGTCGCTCAGTGGTGGGGTTTTTGCAGGCCTCTTCTCCCACGATTGCTTGGCTCAGGCACGTCCATACCCACATCCCCCCTATGTGCTCACCACGCATCAGCAGTCGCGCGATGGTCCAGGAGGACTCTGGAC
The DNA here is from genome assembly GCA_028571685.1 of Heterohyrax brucei. Classification (NCBI taxonomy): domain Eukaryota; kingdom Metazoa; phylum Chordata; class Mammalia; order Hyracoidea; family Procaviidae; genus Heterohyrax; species Heterohyrax brucei. The sequence continues at coordinate 16,543,232 of CM053141.1, read as the reverse complement.
AAAGGCTGGGCCGATGCTCTGCTGTCATCAGGACTGGGCAGTGCACACATTGTTCAGCTGGCTCTAAAGACCTACTGTTCAATAGCGATTGATACTTCATTGTTAATTCAGTCTCTCCTGACTGAGCATTTCAACTCCTGCTTACACTACTTGGCGTTTTGATTCAGTGGTGCAGTTTTAGTACATTGGTCATGGAGATACTGCTGTCCGTTTCTCGTCATGGGCCAGCACTGGTTTTTCCCTTATGGAGAGTCACGTGTGTCCTTTCAGATACGCATTGCACGTGTCCCTTAGCGTACCACCCTCGGCAGGGTAAAGCTCTGCTGCATTTGTAGGGAGAAGGTCCCAAGTTTCTAGACTTTTCTCAGTGACATCCTTGACCAGGTGTGCAGTCACCTTCAGAGAATCTCAGTAGAGGTTTTAACAGAAGGGCTAGTGTACCCTTCTGGGAGGTGCTATATGTCCAAACCTCAATTATGGGAGAGTTGGACGTAGTCAGGATGCCTGGGTCGCTACCCCAGAGCCGAGATTTTCATTCAGCCGTCTGCCTCACCTAGGTTCCAGGTAGCGGGCCCGTGTTTCTCGCAGCCAGTTCCGCCTTCTCCCTGTGACTTGTCCTCTCCCCCTCTCTAGGTTGTTTTCGTGGCCATCTTGCTGCACAGTCACCTGGAATGCAGAGAGCCTCTGCTGATTCCTATCCTGTCCTTGTACATGGGCGCGCTCGTCCGCTGCACCACGCTGTGCCTGGGTTACTACAAGAACATTCACGACATCATTCCTGACCGCAGCGGACCAGAACTGGGGGTAGGTCTCTGCCAGCGTGACAGCTACCTCTCGGCACGTTCAGAATACAATAAACATGTCCTCCTGCATGGTGAGGAATCTGTATGAGCAGCGTCCCCAAAAGCCACCACTGGGATGGTGCCCCCAAGAGGAACAGGTGGAGAGCGCACGAATTCCAGATGCAAGAGGGGTCTCCGAAGTCAGTGCCGATTTCTTGTCTTCATGTGAGGAGACTGAGGCACAGGGAGTCCCGTCAGGCCAGGGGGCAGAAACAGTATTTGTGATTCTTCCTGCCCTTGGTTGTTGGACATTAGTTGTTCTGCAGTCAGCAAACATTTTAGGACCCTGGCACCTGGCAGGAGCCCTGGGTGGCTCAGTGGGCAAGATCTCAGCTGCTCACCAGAAGGTCAGCAGTTTGTATCCACCAGCCACTGCTTGGAAACCTTAGGGGACAGGGCTGCTCTGTCCTGCAGGGTCTCTCTGAGTTAGACTCGACTCAGCAGCAGTGGGTGTGGGTTTCTGTTTGTTTGTTTGATACCCTTGAAGTCATGTTTTATAGATTTTTAATTTCGCAGCAGGGAGCCAGGCTTAGCTTTTCCTTTGTACAATACTATTCATGTGCCTTCTGTGGAAAAACAGAGTATTATGTATGATGGAGGACACAGAACATTTTAAGATAACAGTGTCTGTCCACAAGCAGCTTTGAATCTCACTTGACACCTAATACCAACCCAGAAACAATGATCAGAATATGAATCTAAGACCACACATGAAGTGCAGTGAGAATACAGAGCCCTTGCCCTGAGAGAAGGAAGGTCCAGCGGGACCCTGCAGCAGTCCAGGCAGCTGCCTGGAGGAGGCAGACTTTGACCCATGCCTTGAAAGTGCCATGAGATACCAGGGAGACATAACCTTACATAAGTGGCCAAAGCGTTCTTTTCACTGTAAATACAAATGGTGTCTGATTTGTATTCATGTTTGCTAATTTTTTTCTACCCATACGAATGAGACATGATTTGGGTTTGTGTCCATCTAGGTATAAGGCTGAAATAAATGATGGTACATGACATAAATAAATGACAACACTCCACCTGTCTCCCACCTTTGACCACATGTTACTTTCATCGTGTCAGTGCAGTAATTGTATTTATTGACCACTTACCTCCATCTGAGGTCAGGCCACCAGTAAAATGTTGTCTCGTTATTTCTATCACTGGGACAACCGCATCAGATGGGTTTGACAGCCCATCTGTTAGAGTTCCTTCAACAGCAAAGAAAAACAAACGGAAGTGGCCGAGAGGGTTCCGTGATGTATTTCCTACCCTCATGAGGAATCAAAACTGACGTTGCATAATAAATCGTTTTCCTTGGCCATGCTTTTATTTTGTTTATTCATCTGAACCATTTATGTGACTCCTGATAGAGCTTTGCAAATAAAAGCCACTGCAGTGGGTTCGTACGGTGCCCAAAGAATTAGGCACGATAGTCTTTTTGTTGTTGTTTTTCCTTTTTCTTTTTCTTTTCATTTCTGAGAGTTACTTCTTACTGAACTGGCTTCTGACCAGTTGGTTTGATGATTTAAACAAAGATGAATTTCAGGCCTGTCTCTCAGCCCATGGCAGTCATTGGTTCTTACCTTCCTTACTTGGAGTTGCCTTGTACCAAAAGAAACAAAAAGTTTGGATCCTTCAAGCTTAAATGTGTGTTTTGATTTCACAGTTGCTTGCCAACCATCTGAGTTAATTTCTAATAAAGCTGTAGGATTTATTTTAATTCAGCTTGGCTGGTCTAAAGAGGTTTTTCCTTACATTATTTTTAATGGTTAATTGACTGATGACTGACGGGAAAAGGAAAGGCATTGGCTCTGACTTTTCCCACCCTTCTTTTCTGCCTCTTGAGTCAAGTGAGCTTTTATCTCCATTTCTTCACACAGGGAGATGCAACCGTCAGAAAGATGCTGAGCTTCTGGTGGCCTTTGGCCCTCATCTTGGCTACACAGAGAATCAGCAGGCCCATTGTCAACCTCTTTGTTTCCCGTGATCTTGGGGGCAGTTCTGCAGCCACCGAGGTAGGGCAGTTTCTGGGGGTGTGGGCACTTTGCAAGGGGAAATATCTTTACAAATTTGTCTCCAGTTGATCTTGAGAACTCAAATCATTCCATATTAAATTTTACGGCACATTAATTATACAACATGTTCATAACTAAGAAGCCATGAGACTCTCATTGAGTGTCTTCATATCTTACATTGATTGCCCCGAAAAAACTGAGGCACAGCAAGGTTAGAGACCCCAAATTAGCTAGAAGTCGGACTAGTTTGAGGATCTGAGTTCTCTGAGTCCCACCCAATGGCCCTTCCACTGTTCCCGTGGACTCAATCTGTCACCACATGACTGCAGTTGCAGCAGCTCAGATGAAAAAGTCCTTGGCTGGAGGCCTGGGGCCTGCCTTTTGACCCAGCCTCCTCACACCCTTCTCTCCACACCTTTTCCATACCACCCTGCCTGTCACGACGTCGTGCGCTCTGTAGCAGTTGGCCTTCCTCCACATGGAGATCTTCGTTGTCTGGCCAGTCAGGACTCTAGAAGTCACCCCAAGAACTGGCAGCTCCTCCACAGAAAGACTTGTATCACTTTTTCCCTCCTTCAAGTAGGGCGTCAACAAACAGAATGACTTCATTTTGCTCCCTCCTACATCTGCCCTCTGGAGAATGCTGTCTGTCCCTGGGACTGCTGATCCTGACGGAAGGCCAGCGGCTGCTCGTCAGGGCCTTCTGTTGGCACGGTGCTTTGTGAGGGAGCCGCGCAAGCCACAAATGCGCCGTCAGCAGGCCTCCGGCCGGCTCCACTGCCAGTTTCCATGTCCCGGGCAGCAGCTTACTCTGGCTCGGAAAGAGAGGCACGTAAATCCAAAACAGAATACGCCTTCCTGCCTCAGTTCCTGGATTTTATGTTTTGAATCACGAACGTCATCTTGGGTGGCATCTGCAACACAGCCACTTTCTCACTTGAGGACTTGAAGTCAAGTCACCCAGGAGGAAGACTGTGACCGCCATCCTCCATGGGCTGGGGTCCGTCTTCCCTGAAAGAAAGAAAAGTCTGGGCAAATTCTATATTAAAGCCACTTCTAAGTTGATGTCGAGGTCAGAGAGGCTCAAGTTGGGTGGAAAACTGACACCCAGGGATCATCCGCTTATGTGGCCAGCATTTAATGGACATGTCCTCAACTCCACATCACCTTGGTGGAGTGGATATGATTCATTCTCATTGTTCTGGCGAGGAAGCCTCCAGAGGTGACGCCTCTCACAGCTGGCGAGTGATGACAGGCAGCCAGGTCTGTCTGATGCTGCAGCCCAGTCTCCGCCACCACACCGGCAGGTTCTCCACCCAGCTGTGGGCTTACCTCATGTTCCTGGCACTGCTGGCCATGGCTTTGAGGTGACAGAGTTGACTTCGGCCAAAATGTAGGTCTGAAGTGTTTGTGACTTTTTTGTTAAATTCACATAAGAAAAGAAACCCTTTTTCTTGGGAGAAAAATTAATGGCTTCAGGCAAAAAATGTTTAATTTTCTTAAATTAAAAATCCCTGGGCCATTGTGGTTGAGCTGCTTAGAAGGAACTTGAGTTGAGAGTGCCATACGGCCATAGACAAACACGTACCATTAACTACCCTAAGGATGGAACATACAACCCAGGTGGACACCAGATGTGGGCTGTCTGTAGAGAGGGAAGGGCTCCACTTCTCCTGTTGAGACTCCAGAATTGGCCTGGCCAGAAGCACTAGAGGGTGCCTGGCCACCCCCACCAGCTGCTCTGCGAGGGGTCATAATGGAGGGTCCCAGATAGGGTGGGAGAAGAAGATAGAACAAAATTCAGATGGACCAGAAAAGACCAGACTTGCTGGTCTGACAGAGACTGGAAGAACCCCACGACTGTTGTCTCCAAACACCGGTGAACTGCAGCCACTCTTGGAGGCCACCATTCAGTCAAAGATTAGACAGGCCTGTAAGCAGCTGCACCTGATGAATGTGCTCCCTAGGTAGGTAGGCCAGAGCAGATGGGCAATGCCTGCCCAAAAGCTAAAGACAAGAAGGCAAGAGAGGACAGGAAATTGGACAAATGGACATGGAGAGCCCAGGGTGGAAAGGGAAGGGAAGAGCGGACAGTGTTGACACATTGCGGCAATTGTAACCAGTGTCGCAAAACTATTTTTCGGTAAATTTTTGAATGAGAAACTAATTTTCACTGTAAACATTTACCTAAAACACAATAAAATTTAAAAAAGAAGGAATTGGGCTAGACTAGAGGATTGGGTTTGTTTAATGGAAAGAACAGAGATGTTGGTGTCTGGCGGACCTGGGTGAAATCCTGGCTTCTGTGCCGGCTCTCTGAGCCTGTTCTCACTGTATCCTTGTAAAGCAAGACTCATCCTCCTTCCTCTGCGGGCCGCTCCATTGCTGCTCACCTACAGACAGCCCACACCTGCGCCATGCCGCACGGCTCTGTCTTAGTGTGAAGCGCGTCCAGCCTGACCTGGGGCTGGCCCGCCCGTCGGCACCCCGAGGGGGGCCGGCTGGCAGCTGTGACTACACCTCCGGCCACATGACTGATGGCAACACTGGAGGTGCCCTCTGCTAATGCTGATGCAAACTCCGCTGATTCTTCCTGTTACAGGCGGTGGCAATTTTGACAGCAACATACCCCGTGGGTCACATGCCATATGGCTGGTTGACAGAAATCCGTGCCGTCTATCCTGCTTTCGACAAGGTGAGCACCCCTGTGGTGTGATGTCTGAAATGTGTGTCTGGGCCACTGGCGAGGAGTACGGTGACAGTTTTCAGCCTCACCTCCCTTTGTCAGGTTGGTACGGTGCTGGCAGTGTGGAAGGAGGTGGTGGAATCTTTACCTCCGGAAATAACACATGCGCACTCAGGCTGACGCTGACGCTGCTCCCATGATGCATTTCCAAATCGATGTCTCTGTCATCATTTCAGAGTATTCCGGTTGAGAAATGATTTGTATAAGCTCTCCAAACGCAGCATCTAATTGCAGATTCAGTTTCTGCGGTTTTTACCGTTAGCGCGCAGCTTGCTGGCGGCATGCCCGCTGCTTCAGCTGCCAGCCTCACGCCCGTGCAGACACAGGTTTCGCGCATGAGCTTAGAGGCGTGCCTCAGTGCGGTGGCATACATGCCCACACAAGCTGTCCACACAGACAGCTGGGTCCGGTTTGGTTTCTGTCCAGCTAGCTTGCTCTAGCTGAAAGCCTCTGTGAACAGCAGTTCTGTTCCCCGAACCCCTGCTGACACGGAGCCCAAGGGGACACCTGCAGCTGGTGGCAGGGTCAGATGTCCTGCCAGCCTTTTAATAAATGTATGTGTAATTACATCTGGATTGTTTAAGCCTGTAGGCTTCTAGGCTGAAATGAGCAACTGGCAAAGCATAAAACCAAACGAAAAACCAAACCTGTTGCCATCAAGTCAGTGCCAACTCATAGTGACCCTATAGGACCGAGTAGAACTGCCCTCCTAGAGTTTCCAAGGAGCGCTTGGTGACTTCAAACCACTGACACTTTGGTAGCTCTTAACCACTGTAGCTCTTAACTTCATGGAAAAAAGGAAGCAAGCCAAAAGAAAGACAAAAAAGATACTAAATGATACCTTACCGTGAAAACTAGGAAAAACAAGATACACTGCCTCTCGTAATATGGATAGCAACTGTTCTGCCTTGAATTTCTGTGGAACTAACACAGAGCATCCCTGATACCAGTTTGTCATCTTCCAACAAGAGTCCTGTGAGGTGCGGCAAGGAAGCCTCCCTACAGGGGTCCCCGTAGGTCCCCTCTGGAAGATTAGGCTCTGCTTTGAGCCTGACTAACACTGGGCTCCCTCCTTCCTCTTTTCTGATACCCCATGGGCACTTGAAACCCTGGAAAGCCACCCAAAGCCAGGCCAGCCACAGCCTACAGGATTTCCTTCTTCATTCACATGGCCACTGGTACCTGAAAGGCTCCTCTGAGCTCTGGGAGGGGAGAGACCTGTGGAGTGGGGCCAGGAAGGGAGTCTGAGCTGCCTTCTTCCCCACCCTCCCCTGACCCAAGTGTACCCCAAGGAGCAGCGCTGACTGAGCTGAAGCGGGAAGGGAATCAGGTCTGGAAAGATGTCCCCTGCTCTTAGTCCTCCTCCTTCTCTGCACCCCATGTCCACAGGCAGCTTCCCTCTGAGTGGAAGCTCGTGGGAATACACACACTTGTCTGCTCGCACGCCTCCAGCCCCCGTGCTGCTCCTCACCTCTGGGATCTTCCTCCTTCATTCCCACCCCTGCTTGGCCATGCTTGCTAAAACCCACTGCTGTTGACTTGATTCCGACTCATAGTGACTCTATAGACAGGGTAGAACTGCCCTGTCAAGTTTCCAGGGAGCAGCTGGCGGATTCGAACTGCTGACCTTTCAGTTAGCCGGCATAGCACTAAACCACTACACTACCAGGGTTTGCCAGCTTCCCTACAAGCCCATCTGGGATTCGCAGCTGCAGCCTCATGTGACAGGTAGAGGTGAGTGTGTGGAGCCCCCGTAGGAGGCCCTGAGTTAGGGCCCACAGCCTGTGACACATGTTTGGTTGTCGAAACAGCTTTGGTTCCTGCTTCACCGGCCTTAGAGAGTGAGTGGTCACCAAGACGCCCGAGTCACTTTCAGGAGAGCTGACCCTGCATGTCTGAGTGCCTGTCATTCAGTCTAGTGACAGGACCAAGCATAGTCTTACTGGGGGAGCAGGAACATAGAAGAGAATCCCTGAACACCAAACTGGCTATAGGTCTTCTGCTCAATTTCAGGTCTAGCTCTTGGAGGGTAAGATTAAATAATCAAACAGGAAGCAAACAGCAAGTGCAGAATTGCTGGAAGCTCCCGTCTATGAAGTCACATCTGAAGTGAGCTCTGGCTGCCACGGAATAATAAAACTCAACAGTGCCACGCTGTGCCATGTCAGGGGAAGCGTCCAAGGAAAACCTTGTCTTGTTCATAATCACAGAGGTTAGGAGCAAAGAAAAACTCCTCCAGCGAGCGGACCTCGAGCCAGAAACTCCCGGTACTGGGAGTCCTGCAGAGGCCCCATCCTTGTTTCCAAGCCTGCCAGCGAGTTCCCCAGCCCGTCTGTGACTGCTGTCACCAAGCCTGCCGGCGAGCTCCCCAGCCTGTCTGTGACTGCTGTCACCAAGCCTGCCGGCGAGCTCCCCAGCCTGTCTGTGACTGCTGTCACCAGTGTCTGAGACCCCTCTTTGCCCACTCCTGGTGGTGTGGTGGTTAAGAACTCAGCTGCTAACAAGAGGTCAGCAGTTGGAATCGACCAGCCACTCCTTTGAAAACCCTAGAGGGCAATTCTGCTTTGTCCTAGAGGCTCACTGTGAATCAGAATCAACTGGAGGGCTGTGGGTCTGGTTTTTCTTTCTTTTTTTTTTTCCCGGGGGGTACACTTCCAGGATTTGCGGTACTGGACAGTAGAAATCTCAGCTTTGTGTTCTCCGGAATAAGATACTCACATCGTGCTGCATAACTTCTGATGGTTCTGGCTAAACAGGAACTAAGGAGACTCTCTAGTGCAGATGCTGCCTCGTATTCAGCTGTCATCCCAGCAAGAGAGTCTCTGAGCAGAGAGGGCACGCAAACGCAGACACTCACCTCATGATGCATCCTAGTTGTCCCAGCTGTGTTTGCAGAAATATTTGCCATTTAAAACACCTGAGGGGCCCTGGTGGTGCGGTGGTTGAGTGCTCTCGGTGGTTCAGATTCACCAGGCCCTCCTTGGAAACCCTGCGGGGCAGTTCTGCCCTGTCCTGGAGGGTCCCTATGTGTGTGTCAGGATCAACTCCACGGCAGTAGGTGTTGGTGCGCTTGAAGGAGGTGATAGCTAGCTCATTGTCATCTCACCTGGCTGGCATGTAGGTTTTGTGACATTGCTTTATTCCCACAGTGGCCTCTTTGTCACCATCCCAGCCACTCACCACCCTTCCAGACTCCTGGGGTGAAACAGACACGAAGGCCTCATGCCCGCTGTGATTTTACTCTGGAATGTAAGCAGCAGGCTGCTATTCAGAAAACAGATATGTTCTGAGACTTGGTGACTGACATCAAGTCGATTCTCACTCACGGAGACCCTGTGTGTTACAGGAGGAAGTGTTCTCTGGTGTCTTCTTGACTGTAGCTGTAGTGGAAGCAGATGCCTGGGCCTTTGTTCCGTGGTACTGCTCAGCGGGTTCCCACTACGAAGCCGCAGGTTAGCAGTCTAAGGCAACCCATTTGCACCCCCAAGGAACCTCGCCCTGGAGACGAGAGCTAAGAAAACATGAGATGATTCACAGGTTCAAGCTGGTGGCCTGGGGAAGGGAAAGGGACTGTAGAGATGGCCTCAGCCTCCCAGTGAGGGACAAGTCGGGGCACCTCCCAAGTGGAACCTGTAATGTCTCTGCCGCCGTGTCCTTTGTCAGGCAGGATGTGGAGCCAGGTGTGGCAGTTTGTTTCCGTTAGTCAGTCCCGGGACTAATTGGGTCTGTAATGAGGTGGTTATCATTGTCACTGATTTCTGTGGCTGAGGTGCTCAGATGGGGAGCTAGGCATACTCATTATGGAGTCAGGTTTGGAGCAACAGGGGAAGGCATCTTGGCCGTCTGCATCATTCGCTTGAAATTCAGTGTAACCAACACTTTTCAAGCAGTGGACACAGAGATGGGCGAGACCCACAGTCCTTTGGCTTACAGGGGATGTTGAACACGCACATCACTGAGTGCAAGGTAGGATGTAATTCCTGCCCTCAGAGAGGTCTAGAATACGGGATGGTACAGGAAGTGGGGGTCCAGATTGGCGCGGAGGTCAGAGATCAGAAAGGCTTTCAGGAAACAGATGGGCCTAGAAGAGAGGCGTGTGTCTGCAGGTCAGGAGATCCATCAGGAAAAGCAGGACAGAAGCACAGAGAGATGAATGTTCAGGTGTACTGGGGGAAAAGTGGGATATTCCCTTTGGCTGGGACAGGAATGTGGGCTGAGCATAAGTGGGGCAAGTGAATCCGCCTTAGACTGAGCAGCTCCTGGAGTGCCTGGCTGAGCTCATGTCACTGAGAAGGACTGTGGCATTTAGGAAGTTGTCCACAGTGGCCAGACACAGGGACCACTGGAAACAGGAGGCTTTGGAGCCAGAGCCATGGACCAGGCAAGGCCGGCGACCCACCGCCAAAGAGAGGGGCTGGTTCAGGAGGTTCCAGGGGGCATTTGCCCTGTGCTTAGCAGGCACGTGCAAAGGCTTGACAGCTGTCTGAGACATCCTCTGTGTGACAGCCATCCTCAGGCTCTCATGTGAAATCTGTACTTGAGATACATAAAATGAAACAACAGCGAACCCCTCCATGGATCCTGTATGGTTGGCCAAGGGTAACCCTGAACCCAGTCGTCACCCTTGTCCCTCTTCTTACTCCTAGAACAACCCCAGCAACAAACTGGTGAGTGCCAGCAACACCGTCACAGCGGCCCACATCAAGAAGTTCACCTTCGTCTGCATGGCCTTGTCGCTGACGGTAAGGAAATGGGGACACTGCCATTTTCAGGAGGGGGAGCAGGTGTTCCATGACGTGATGTAGATTCCTCGGCTGACTCCTCCAGACATTTCCTTCCCCAAGTGTGAACAGTTGTCATTCAAGGAGGGAGCGAGTCTGGGGACTCAGTGTGTCCTTCTGGCCTTTTTCAGGATGTCTTAAATGCCAGAGAAAGGCAGCCAACCTGTGATTATCGTCATCATTTTGTCTGGCTCAATAATTTCCAGCCTATTCGATAATCCAGCATCTACTTGGTCATCACCGTGTCCCTTTTCCAAATGTAATTAGTGTTAGTTCTGTTTTCCTGTTGTGTTTCTGTGGAGGTATCCTGCTTCAGTATCATCCAGCAGATGTTCTAGATGCCAGGCCTGTGCCGTGTGCCACAGATGAAGCTGTGAACAAACACAGGTGTTGTCCACACTGGGCAGTGGCTGTGTGCTCAGCCTCAGTAACCCACACCCACCCATCTGGCTCACACATACCAGGTAACATTGGGAAAACCTGGAGAGGTCTTCACATGCTGTGTGATCCAAACCACATGGTACTTTTTTCTGTTAAGTATTTTATTATGCTTTAAGTGAAAGTTTACAGTCTGAGACCACCGTGTATTTCCCATGTCCATTCAGCTAGCTCCTGTCCCCCTCTGCCTTCTCTTCTCACTGTGGGACAGGAGCTGCCCAGTTAGCCTCGTGTATCTACATAAGCCAAGAAGCATATGCTTCGTCAGTATCATTTTGTGTCCTAAAGTCTAGTTCAGTCTTGGAAGAGTTAGCTTCAAGAATGGTTTCAGTTCTGATCTCATGGAGAATCTGGGGGCCATGTGAATCTGGGGGACCCTCCAGTCTACCAGACCAGCAGACCTGATCTGTTTAGTAGAGTTCGAGTTCTGCACACCCAGAACTCTGGGTGTCAGAGACTCTCCATTGTGTACCCTGTCAGGGCAGTGCCTGGTGGTGGCCAGATACTGTCTAGTTCTGGTCTCGTGTTGATGTAGTCTCAGGATTACGTGGCCCTGTCTGTCTCTTGGGCTCATATTTTCCTTTTGTCTTTTATGTCTTTCATTTTCCTTGGCTCTGGTTGAGTTGGGACCAACTGATGCAGCACATGGTGCATTATTGAGGCTTGTTTATAGCATGTATCAATGGGAACAAAAAACAGCATTTGTTAATACCAACCAGCTGCCATCCAGATGGCAGTGGCTCATGGCCTGGGTGTGTGCCGTTCTCATAAGTAAGTAACAGAGAGGGCTGGAGGCCACGGAAGGTATTGGTCATGCTGATAACAGGAGCATGGTAACTTCTCTTTCTCACCCCTATAAAAAGAGCCATCTTATTTGGTGAGCACAGTTAGTGCTCCTTTGGAATCAAACACCACACACTTTTTATACTTTTTTTTATTGTGATTAAATGAAAGTGTACAATCCACTTTAAATTTACATGCCCACCTGTGTGCAGCTCCTACTGTTCTCCTTGCCTAGTGACAGCACACTCCTCCTTTCTGTTCTGTACATGTCGTATCTTCTTAACAATCTCCTGTCCCCTCTTCTCCACCCTCTCCACTCCCGTCTAGTAAGAGGCCAGTAGGACAACCTCCTATAGATGCATAGAACCATAAAGTGCACACTCATATGGTCACTCTGTGTCGCTGAGTCCAGTCCATTCCTGTCCGAGAAGTTGACCATAGTAATGATTAATGAACAGGGACAGCATCAGGTCTAGGGGCCATGGTTCCAGGGGAACCCCAGACCTTTGGACCATCATTTGCAGTCTTCTAGTGGAGTTCTCAGGGTGCACCCTTTTTATTCTCATATTGTGACGGGGACTGAACTTTATGAGCCCTGTCATGGCTGTCACTGGTGGTGGCCAGGCACCATCTAGTTCTTCAGGGCACATGTTGATGTAGTCAGCCATTCATGTGGCTCTCTTTTTCCTCTGGGTTCTCTTTCCCCCATATCATTTTTGTCCGTGGTAATCATCTGTTCCTGCTTAGTTGGGACCATTTGGTGTACCTCAGATGGCAGCTTGCTAGCTTTTAAGACCCCAGATGGCACTCAGCAATATGGGATGCAGAAGACTCTCTTAGCAATATGCTAGTTATGCCAGTTGGCCTCGATGTCCCCTGAGAGCATGGTCCCCAGACCCCCACCCCACTGTTCTGTCGTTGCAATAGTGGATTAAGATTGGAAGAGTTTTCAAGTCCAGTTAAATTGATCTTCTTTCTAATGTGTACTGTCACTGGTTTCACCCAACCAAATTTCTGTCCACTATCTAATCAATAACCATCCTTTTCCCTCTCTCCCTCCCCTCCCTCGCAGCTGTCAAAGAGTCTTACCTTCTGTATATGAGTCTGTTTTTAAGGCCTTATGGTAGGGGTCTCATACAATATTTGTCCTTGTGCGACTGACTAATTGCACTCAACATAATGTCTTCCAATTGGAACCAAGTTATGAGATGCTTCCTAAAATCATCGTTGTTGTTTCATTTCATAGTGTTCCATTGAGTATATATACCCTAGTTTATTTATCCATTCGTCTGTTATTGGGCATCTGGGTTGATTCCATCTTTTTGCTGTTGTGGACTGTGCTGAACTAAACATTTGTGTGCCTGTATCTGTTTGTGTGACTGCCCTTGCATCTGTAGGATATAGTCCAAGCAGAGGATTACTGAGTCAAATGGTATATCTATTTCCAACTTTCTAAGGAAGCACCAGATTGCTTTCCAAAGAGGTAGTAACATTTTGCAATCCCACCATCAGTGTAGGAGAGTTCCAATTTCTCCACAGCCTCTCCAGCATTTGTTGTTTTGTGTTTTTTGGGTCATGGCCAACCTTATTGGAGTGAGATGATATCTCATCATAGTTTTGATTTCAATTTCTTTAATAGCTAATGATCGTGAGCATTTCTGCATGTTAGCTCTTGGCTGTCTGGATATCCTCTTTAGAGAAGTGCCCATCCATCTCCGTTGCCTGTTGCTTAGTTGGATTATTTATCCTTTTCTTGTTGATATTTTGCAGTACCTCGTAGATTATGGAGGTCAGACATTGGTCTGACATATAGTTGCCAAATATTTTTTCTCATTCTGTAGGTGGTCTTTTAATTCTTTTGATAAAGTCTTTGGATGAGTAAAAGTATTTGCTTCTTAGTAGTTCCCATTTATCTATTTTCTCTTCTGGTGATCGTGCTTTGTCTGCCACTTTTTATACCTTTGATGAGCACTTCTTTTCCCCAAAGGGCAGAGCTTGATACTTGATCCATTGATCCACCCTGAGTAGATGTCACAAGGGCACCGTGGGGCAGCAGCACATCACATGACACCACTGAGGACACTGTGTCAACGACCTGTGCCATCAACCACCTCCCACAGTGCCATCCCCAGTGAAATGCAGGGTGGTGTCTGACCACATCAAGGCAGAGACATTCTGATAGCTTGCTTCGTGAGCCAGAACAGGCAAAACAGCTCACTGTCCACATTACTTCCTCTTTGGTGTGCAAGTTTTTCCATAGTTCCCTGAAACACGAACAAAACACCCAGCAACCGTCACACTCTCTAAGAGTATTTTAGGAAAAGCAGAGCTTGTTTCTATTCCAGGAACAGATCTCAGCTTTTGGAGGCTGTGTTAAGTGACTGGAGATTGGGTTGACTGACGCCAGCTTCTGTGACTTGGACCTAATCTGCATAGAAAGCAAGAGCTATTGGTAGTCATTGCTCTGCGACCTTCTCTCTCTGCCTCTATTTAAGTATCTTCCCACAGCAAGATCTGAATCCAGTGGAGAGTTTCACAGCACTAAGTGGACAGACATTCCTTCTTTCTTCAGTTTCCTGGCAATAATTTATACCTCCACAAAGGTTTTCTGCAGAAAGTTTGTGTTGAAATTATAACTACTGAGGATCTGGAAACGCCTTTCTTTCTTATGCAGAGATTGTATTTATTTAATGATTTTAATCATAGATCAAAAAACATCTCCAACCAGAAATATTTCAGGGTAGATTCTCACCATGGAGACTCACAGGCTTGTGTTGGAGAGGACCTTGGTGATGAGCTAGTCAAAAACTACAACTGTTCAGAAAAGGAAACAAAGAGAAGAAGTAACCTGTGCAAGTATCCAGTAACAGAACCAGCTAGAATTCAGCCTTCTGGTCTCCTTCTCTGGTGTCCTTTATCATAGGCCATGCTGCTCCCAGAAAGGCAAGGCAGATACTGAGTACTTGTTCCCCAGAATGGGGGAAATAGTGATTTCTTAGAACACTGAAAATCATGGTATTTGAGTTTGAAGCTTATGAAGTTTTCTCTCCATTTTGTTAAAAAAAAAAAACCAACCCACTGACGTCGAGTCGTGTCTGACTTATAGCAACCCTAGAGGTCAGAGTAGAACTGCCCCATAGAGTTTCCAAGGAGCACCTGGAGGATTTGAACTGCCAGCCTTTGGGTTAACAGACATAGCACTTAACCCACTATATTACTAAGGTTTCCAGTCCTTTGTGTTAGGATGATTAAATCAATTAGTCCAACATCTTGGCTGAAAAAACTATTATAAAAAGAAACCTAGAAAAAAATGAAGGGACTTTTCAGTTAAAATGTTAAGCTCTCCTTCTAGCATCCTGCTGTTAGTTGCTGGCGCCTCCCCCCATCTCTTGCCACCCTTCTGTGTGAGAGAACCGAATGTCACCTGGTCCTGCACCATCTTGGTTGGTGGCACATTTGAGTTGTTGAGGCTGTTGTGTCACTCCATCTTGTTGAAGGGTTTCCCTTGTTCTTGCTGACCGTCTACTGACTGACACCAGTGTTCCCTGATGACAGTCCCAGAGTAAGCCATCTAAAGTCTCACTGTCATTGCTTCAGTGAGTTCTGGTTGTATTTCTCCTGAACTGATTTGTTCGCTTTAACACATACAAACCTTTTTTAGCCTCACCATATTCACCCTTTGACATCTTTCTTCTCTTTGGTTCTGAGCTTCACAAGGCAGAGTCTGTATCATAGTTCATCTTCATCACCAGAACCTGGCCTGCTGCTTGACATGTGTTTCATAAACACGATAATCAACTAAATCTTAGCCATGAGATGAGACAGGCAGGTACCCACAGCACCCACCCCCCATAAGCAACAGTCTCCTTACTTTCTACACTCAGATTATCCTGTATTCAAAGCTTCCAAGAGGTCCATTACTCTCAAGTCTGTTGTACTTAATTTTAAAAATTCCTAATGTTAGGGAATTCACATGTCACAGGTCATGGGAATGCTCACGAGAAGCACACTGGGTGCTGTCCCAGTGGGTGATAACAATGGGTGAGGTAGCAGCCCCATGAGGATCCAGAGCCGTGCTGCACCGCCTCGCCCGGCTCGGCTCAGGTGGCAGGCCAGCTCGTCTCCGTGGGTCTTGGAGAAGAGCTGACTCCTTGAGACGTGCAGACACGTGATAACTCAGTGATGGAACGTCTTTTTAAGGGAGCCTCTTACTCTCCAGCCCATCAGAAATGGCTCAGTCCTTGGGTCCTGGCATTTGGGGTTCAGTCTCTGCTTTGCCAGTGAGAAACATGGCGAAATCCCTTTTTACAGATAATCGTTGTTGCTGTTTGCCATCAGGTTGGCTGCAGCTCGTGGTGGCCCCGTGTGCCACCGAGCAACCTGGCGCCTGGTCCTGCGCCGTCTCCATGTTGGTGCCCTCAAGCCATTGTTGTGGCCACTGTGTGCCTTGAGCCCTTTCCAACCTAGGGGACTCGTCTTCCAGCATTGTATCAGGCAGTACTCTGTTGTGATCCACAGGGTTTTCTGTGATTAATTTTCAGAAGTAGATCAGTGGGCCTTTCTTACTGGTCTTATTCTGGAAGTGCCAGTGAAACCTGCCCACGCTGGGTGACCCTGCTGGTATTCGAGGTACCAGTGACATAGCTTTCAGTATCATAGCAACACACAAGCCCCGCAAGATGACAGGTAAGGGTGGTGGTTACAATTAATGTTACTTGGGGGGTGGCCCCATGTGACAGAGTGGAACTGGCCCGTGGGGTTTGCTTAGGTGTAATTTTCACAGAAGCAGATCCCCAGGTCTTTCTTCCATGGAGCTACTGGGTGGGCTTGAACTGCTAGTCTCTGAAATTCTGCAGCGACCTCTACCATGGATTTTAAACTGAGAGCATCTGCCCTACTCGGTTCTCCCTCCCACTCTTGTCCTAAAGGGCTGTTTTTCACCAGTGGCTTCAAGAAAGGCAACTGATATCCCCTGTCCATTTGGGAGAGGAGATGAATTTCAAGGAGTGATGAGAGATAGAAGTCCTTGCTCCTGCGGCAGCATGTCCCAGCCCTTGGGGACTGTCATCAGGAGCTCGGCAGGAGAGCGCGGACTGATCTCTTCAATACCTGATGGGAGGGCGACGAGGGAAGGGGGCACTGTAGTTGATCCACAAGATAAGATTCAGAAGGGTAGAGTCGTCAGATGAAGTGATTCCCCTTGGTAGCAACTGGAACCGGACATAATGTCAAGTGGAGTTAGGAGGGTGGCCGTGACTGGACAGGCTGCTGCTGTGGGGGACAGTAAGCCAGCAGTCTGAAAGCACATGCCGCAGAAAACCACTGTGAAGCCTCAGACAGGACACGTAAGCATTCACATTTATGGCACAGCAGCTGCATGGAGGAGAATACATTGCCAGCTGGTGGTCAGAGGCGCGAGGGACAAGGCAGGACTCCAGGAAGCCAAGGTGCAGCTGGTACTGGGGACAGAGGCAAGTGGCCTCTGTCACCCCAAACCTCCTGTGGAACACAGGTCTCCATCAGGCATGTGGCTGACCCACGGTGAGCCCATATGTGTCTCGCAGGGCCGTGCTCTGCAGCACCTTCAGTGGCCGAGTTTTTGGAAGTAGCTGGCAAAGGCTTTCTGCCAATTCTGTGTCAATTTGAAACTCTAACCTTTCAGTTGGTAACTGAGTTCATTAACTGTTTGCACCACTGGGGGACTCCACAGTGATAACCAGGATGTCCTGAAGGGGAGGCTTGTCCACCTGGACAGTCAGTGACCAGTGACTGAGGACAGCACCTGTGAGCTCACCGTGGGGAGCAGGAATGGCTGTTGATCTTCCTCTTGGAGACAGGCACTGCCTCTTCGGAAACCCTCAGCTCTGTCCTAGTTCCCTCTGGATCTGATACCTGAGAGCAAAATAGAAACCACCAACCAGCTCTTCTGGTGAGGCAGACGGTCGCAGAAGGCTCACGGGCCTGCCTCACTGTTCCTGGATGCTAAGCCAATTCACAGAAGCCAGTGGACCACATTGCTAGGTTTCCCAGATTGGCTGGTTTCCCAAAACATGTTTTTTACACTCCCTTTAAAGTTCACAGCAAATCACGTTAAGTGGGGAAGTTTTAACAGCTTTGGAGGACTTTAGCCAACTGGTTTGCGTCTTGATTCCACAGTGGCACTTTAAGAACACTGAGATTCTCTCTTCTCAAGCTCCCTGATGCACTAGCTTTGGGGAACATGGGAGGGGTTCCACTGCTGGAGAGGTGGAGAAGGACCCGTCAGCCCCTCTGTGGACAATAGAAGCGGGCATCCTTCCAGATGGATCTCAGCAAGGAGAGCTCACTGGTCACTTTCGAGCAGTGAACAGCCTGCCTGGTCACAAAGAGCCCCCTGCATGCTGAGCTCAGAGAAGGTCAAAGAGGAGGCGGCAGACAGTGAGGGTCCGGGAAAGGAAGACTGAAGTCCAGAGAGACTAGCAGCCAGGGGGTTAGAGGAACAGAGGAAGATTAGAGTCTGGACGAGGGTCACCTGGGGGTCAGGGAAGGGTGGGGTGCATGGACAGAGCTGGGGGTACCAACAGCAAGGCGGAATGGGGATAGGGCAAGGGAATGTGGCAAGAGAGAAGTGGAGAGCCCTTCTGCCCTCCCGGGCCTCCTCAGTCCTTCAGCAGGAAAGACTCTGAACTTTGTAAGAGTTAAAAAAAAAAAAAGAAAGTTTGGTTTTGGTTTTGTTTTTTTCATCAGTAAATTTGGCAAGGATGCATTGGCCAAACGGGCTGTTTCACAGTTGATTTTTGGCGAGCTGGCGTATTTCAGAAAGTGGGTGCAGAACAGGGCTCCCATAAGGCTACTTTGGGGTGGGCTATGCCTGGTGCCCAGATAGCACCCCAGTTCCTTTGGACACCTTGCTTTATAATTGGCCCCTTTTGGCCACAACAAAGAGAGGCTGCTTTTTGTGGTTGCCGTGTGTGTGTGTGGTGTGTGTGTGTGTGTGTGTTGCTGTCACTTAAAGCACAGAGAAGGAAACCTGCAGCTATGCCGTGAAGCCAGGGTATCTGTGGACAGCTGTCGGGGCTTAAGGATCTGGTTCTTTAGAAAACATGGAAACAGGCCTTTACTCTGGGACTTTCTGAGTCCTGCTTTTTGAGGTCAGTGGATAGTAGGAGAAGACCACTCATTTGTGGCTTCCTGCATACACCGTCACGGTGTTTGCCCTGGTGGGCGGCGGTGGCCTGCCTCTGTGGCAGCCAGCTCTGCGGTGCTGAGCCACAGCTCTGACCTGCAGGTACCCCCACTTTCGGCCCTGGTGGTTCTGAGAGCAAGGAATCTTCCTGACACCTGCTGGGCCATGTGGACTGACTGAGCCACTGGACCTTCCAGCAGCCTTGTCAAGCTCTCCCTTTGCCGAAGGGTACACGCCTGTGCTCAGAAGGTACTTTATTTTACCTGAAAGAGTAACGACTGAATTTCCAGCACTGGGTGGTCGGGCGGCCCAATAGTTCAGACACAGTGACGTGACTATAACTTCCATTGTGACATGAAATTATTCTGGGGTTCTCTTCGTACCTTCTGATCCCAGCAGCAGTTTGAAAGAACCCTGAGGCCAGTAACGGTGTCTCAGCAGCCCGGTCCTCACACTCAGGCCCCAGGCTGTATTCAGGCCTGTTGTAAACCACTGTGTTTTAAGTGCCGTCCAACCTAACAGGCTCACCTGCCCGGCCTCGTGTCAGACGCTGCTCCACTGCTGTTCCTGAGGTTTTCCCTGGCTAGTCTTTTCAGGAGGCTATCAGGTCCTTCCCAGCCTGTCGTGGTGGAGAAGCTCAACTGAGACTTGTCCGCCGTGGGTGACCCTGCCGGCATCTGAATGCTGGTGGCATAGCTTCCAGCCTCACAGCAACACGTAAGCCCTCACAGTGTGACACACGACAGACACACAGGGGCCTCACTGGCAGGTGGCATGAAAAATGATTCAGCTCTCACCCAAAGTGGCAGTTTTCCACACAGTCACGGTGCCTACGCTGTGGCCAACACCCAAACGGCCCACAGTGAGTCACTGTGTCAGTAACTGGGGGCCTGTTCAGATCCAGGGCTGTGTGACACAGTGGTGTCCGTGGGGCCCTCGTAGGGCTCAGCGGGCCTCTTCGCATTTTTCTAGTTTAAAAGGGGGCAGGAGAGCACAGGGAGAAGGAGTCACAAGCCTGAATCTAGGGCCATACAGTTCAGTGCTGAGGAATGTGGGCCTCCAAGCCAGAGTGCTGGGTTCGAATCCCCACTCCACTGCTCGCCAGCTGAGTAGCTGTAAGAGAGTCCCTTAAAAATCTGTAAGCCTCAGTTTACTAATTTGCCACATGGGATGATGAGAATAACTACCTTAGAGGACATTAAAAGGGATGACAGCTGGTTTAGAGCCACCAGGGTTCTTGCTCAGGGAGTGCTGAGCACGTGGGACACAGAGTGAGGAAAACACAGCAGAGCATGTAAATAAAAGGCTATTGGCGTATTTGATGCCAGTGAATAATGGTTTCAAAAAATGTATTTTTAGTGTAAAATATGTCTGTATTTAAATATGCATAGAACCATATATCCTTCCAGAGTCCCATGAGATTCTTTGGTGTTTAAAGAAAATCAGTCTTGTGGCAGATGGACCTGTGCATGCCTTCACTTGGAGACGGAGCCTCACATACACACCAGACATATGTGTGCCCCGTTTTTCTCCCTCAGGAGAGACAGTGCTCACCCTAGCTGTGGAATCATCATGTGAATTCAGGAGTGCCAGTTACCTGTCCAGCTGTCACGAGTGCAGAAAGGACGAAGGGAATACATTTAGTCCTCTGGTTGGCTGTTGGCTGTATCTGTAGACACCAATCAAATACTAGAAACGCCAGTAAGGAAAGATTTTGTGTCACACAGGCACCTATGAAGTGCACTTGCATTTGGGGGTCCAGGACCCAGCTGGGAAGAATGCCTGTGTGTACATGAGGCCCTGACGGTGTGGGCTACTGCCTGATCAGCAGAGTGCACTGGAGCAGCCCCATCTTTCCTCTCTTTGGGACTCAAGATTCTTGCGAGAATTGTCTACAGGCACCCACATGCCTACTCTTCTTGCTCCCTGTTTAACCTGGTGCCACCTGACTGTCCCCTACCCAGGCCACTTCCTCTCCTTACTCAGGGAGTAAAGGGTCCCTCTGTCTGTCTACACTATAGAATTCCTCTGTAGAATCCCTCTTCCCAAGTTGAAACTGTTAAATAATTCAAATCTCCTGTTTTATTAAACAAGGAGATGGCTTCCAAGAAGAACTTCTTTTGATTGATCTTAAATAACCAGTTTTATCATACTGAGATGTTGTAAGTTCAAAAGTCAAAAGCAAAGAAAAAGCTAATTCTTATTTTCTCTTTCTGCCATTTCCTGTTATGCTTTCTATCCTGTTTCTGCCACCACTCCCTTTTGTCTCCTGATGGAACTTTCTGGAGTCTCCAGAGGCCCTTGGTCCACACCCGGGAGCCCCTGTCAGCTCTGACCTTGCCTGTCTGCTGTCACTAGCTCTGCATCCTTGCCCATGTCTCAGAAATCAACCCCAGCCTCCTCACTCCTGCACCCTCTCTCTGGAAAGCTATGTCTTCTGTCACATCAGTGCCGTCATTGCCTGAGTGCACAGGTCCACTTCAGCTTGCCACAGGGATGTGCAGATCAACCTGTCCCAAAGGGTACCCACTGTCCGCAACCCCCAAGTGCTTTCCTGTTCTGTCTGCATTTTATTGACCAGTGTACACAGCTGCCTGGCTGTCCTCCTGGGCTCTGCCCTCTCTCTCACCCAGTGTCCACTCACTAGCCAAACCCTGTTTTTTATGCCTCCTAAGCACTTCTCCACTGCTCGCATCTCCATTCTGTCATCGTTTCCCTATTTCATATCCCATGGCACAGTTGCCCACATGGGCCTCGCCAAGCTTCTCCTCCAACTAGGTCTTCACATTGCGGCCAGTGTACACAATACCTACACAAAAGCCTGCCCTGGCTGTCTGGCACCCACCCGACAAGTCCAGGCCCTTAGCAAACCTCAGCTTGCCTGCTCCCTCATCCCAGCTGCCCTCCACGTGCCCTGCCAGCCACACAAGGCCCTCGGAGTTCAAGGGCCATCTGGTGTCTCTCTCACCCAAGACCGTTTCCCCCTACCCTCCACTCCCTCTTTCTTTCCCGCTTAGCTGAGGCGATTCTACCGTGTTCTTCAGATGTCTACTTTGATGCTATCAGCCAGCTCTTCTCAACCCGCCCGGTGGCTTTAAGTGTCCTATATCCCACGTTTCAACACTTGGCACTCTGTAGTAGTGGCTTCCAGGTAGGGGTGGCTCAGGAGTAGAGGTCTTGCCTTCCAGGCAGGAGACCTGGGTTGACTCGCAGCAGATGAAACCCAGATGCAGCCAGCGCTGTCTGTCCACGGAGGCTGGCTTGTTGCTGTGAGCCAGAGCAGGTTTCCCTGGAGCTCCCA
The DNA here is from genome assembly GCA_028571685.1 of Heterohyrax brucei. Lineage (NCBI taxonomy): Eukaryota > Metazoa > Chordata > Mammalia > Hyracoidea > Procaviidae > Heterohyrax > Heterohyrax brucei. The sequence goes on along the minus strand of CM053141.1, from coordinate 16,521,167 downwards.
GACTAAGAGGGACTAGGAAGAAATGCCTGAGGACCTACTGCCAAGAATCAGACAGTGACGGCTGTGTGGCTCACAGCAGCTTGACCTGTAGCTGGTCCCAGGGGCAGCGCCGGATGGAGCGGTGTGCGATGCCATCGTGCACACAGTCACCACGAGGTGGGAGCAGACTCACTGGCAGCTAACGACAAAAAGCACCAGCCAGAGAGTGTGCAGCCTCCTGAGAGCAGGACCTGTGCCTGCCACCCGTCCTGCCATGTGCCCAGCAGCTAGCTTGGGGCCTGTCACACAAAATAAGCACACTGCCATAATAACCAAACTAATACTCGGCTGTTACAGGAATCTCATAGGTCCCTGGAGAATGAGGAGCAAGGGATTCGGGGGAACAGCAGATAGAAGTCATTATGTTGCATTGTTACCCTCTGTACTGTTTGTCACAGAGTGACTCTAAGCCTTCTGCCATGTGACTCCCCCCCAAGAGAAAACCTATGCCATCAAGTCAGTTCCAATTCATAGTGACTCTGTAGAAATTCTGGTGGCTTGGTGGTTAAGTGCTACACCTGCTAACCAAAAGGTTGGCAATTTCAGTTCACCAGGTGCTCCTGGGAAATTCTACGGAGCAGTTCTACTCTGTCCTGTTTGGTTACCATGAACCAGTATCAACTTGACACCAATGGGCTTTGAGGTTTTGTCAACCCTCGTAGGACAGAGTAGAACTGCCCTGTATAGTTTCCAAGGAGTGCCTGGTGGATTCAAACCACCAGCCTTTCGGTTAGCAGCTGTGGCTTGTTATTAACCCCTACACTACTAGGGTTAGCTGAAGTCTTCTAGACTCTTTGGCGTTTCGGTCCCATGCTTGATACAGGCCAAGTCCAGCAGGCTAGAGTTTTCTGCTCTTAAGTCTAGTCTAAGGCTGTGTTCTACACGTGTCTGTTGCCTGTTGCTGTTGAGTCAGTTCGGACACATAGTCTCTATAGGACAGCATAGAACAGCCCCGTAGGGTTTCCAAGGAGTGCCTGATGGGTTTGAACTGCCACATTTTGGTTAACAGCCAAATACTTAAACCCCATGCTGTGTTTTTATGTATTTGTAAAAACATATATACGTGTATATGTGTGTATATATATATATACACATGCACACACATAATTTTATTTTTGTTGAGTGTATCCACAGTGAATACGCAGCAGTTCAGCTTCTACGTGTACAGTTCAGCAACACTGGTGACGTTCTTCGAGTCGTACAACCATTCTCACCCTCCTTTTCTGAGGTGTTGAGGTCTTCCCCCCTATTAACACACTCACTGCCCGCTAATCTTCCTAGCTCTTCTTTCCACTTGGTGTCAGTTTGATCCCATAGAGACAGAGCCTAAGAAGAGCACAGTGCTCAAGGCAGACATTCTTTCCCAGTTAAGCTCAACTGTTGTTTGGTTTCAAAGACTTCAGGGTCTAGTTTGCACGTGTTCATTAAACTGGCGATTGGCCTTGCTGTGAGATCAAACCCAAGATCTGGTAAGATCCAGTGAGCCGTGTTCTGTGGCAGTCAGGGACCCACCACCTCTTAGACTGCGCTCCTGCCCACCCCGCTGCACCCCCTGGAGCCCACCTGTGCCCAGCCCCCTGGAGTCAGCACGCGCTGGTGCCCAACCCCTCTCTGAAACCCCTCTGCACCGCTTCTCTGCCTTCTCAGCCACCGCTGCCTGTGTGCTCATCCGGCAGGATGGCAGTGGCCCGAGGCCTCAGCAGAGGTCCCTGTCCCTGGCGGCAGTCTTGGTCTTCCTCAAGTCCCGTTTCCTCCTCAGTTTTAGGTTGACCTCCTATGTGAAGAAGAGGGAGAGGTTTGGAAGGTACCCCAGCCACTAACAGTTCTTTGTGGCTTTCTCTTCTAACTTGGACCATATTTTTAAACTACCTTTCTTTTCCCTCCGGAGCCATAGCGGCACCGTGGTTACGAGCTCCACCATAACCGAAAGGTCATTTATTGGAAGCCAGCACCTGCTCCCTGGAAAACCCTGTGAGGCAATCCTTCACTGGCCTGTAGGGTTGCTGTGAGTTGGAATCTATTTGACAATGGGTTTTGCTTTTTAATTTAGTGTTTTTACACATTCAGGCTTTCACTCCTGACGGTAAACCAAAAAACAAAGCCCAGTGCCGTCGAGTCGATTCCGACTCATAGTGACCCTATAGAACAGAATGGAACTACCCCATAGAGTTTCCAAGGAGTGTCTGGCAGACTCGATCCAAAGGGTCAGCAGATGCAGTACTTAATCGCTGCACCACCAGGGTTTCCAAGACAGAGTAGGACTGCCCCGTAGAGTGGTTTCTAAGGAGCACCTGGCAGACTTGAACTGCAAGCCTTTTGGTTAGCTGACTTAGCACTGAGCTGCTACGCCACCAGGGTTCCTAGCATTAGTCATACGTTATTAGGCCCCACAGTCCCCAGGCCCCTGCCCTGCCCTGGTCCCTTTCAACTGCAGACCTCACCCACCCCTGAGGAACTGACTTCCCCAACACCTCCCTGTGGCAAGCCTCCTGCCTCCCTTCCCTTAGGCCTTTTTTCCATTCTTCCAGTGTCCTCACCAGCTCTCAGTCCCTCCTGCCCTCACTGCTCTGCCTTAGGCCTTTCCTCCGCTGCTCAGCCTGCCTGCCCCTCTGGGCTCTCAGGCCCTCCCACCGCTGCAGTGGGCTGGCCTGCCTTCCCCTCCGGGCTCTCGGGTCCTCCCACCATGCCCTGGCCTGGCCTGCTTGCTCCTCTGGGCTCAGAGGTCCTCCCACCCCTGACCTGGCCTGGCCTGCCTGCCCCTCGGGGCTCCCAGGCTGCCCTACCCTTGCTGGCTCTGCCTCAGGTGCTGCTGCCCCCTCTGCCTGGAGGGCCCTCTTCTGCTGACAGGTGCTGCCTTATCCGGGTACCCTCAGGTAGGCAGGTGTCCGCATTCACCTGTGCTCCCCAGCTAAATGTCCAGGTCATGTCTTGTCCCCTTGTCTGTCTTCCCTGAGACTGGTTGTCCTTGGAGGCTGTTCTGACCCGGATCAGGGGACAGAAGCGCAGATGCATGTTTGCTGGTGTCCTCAGTGTCCCCTTCCATGTCACTGTGTGCTTTTCTTCAGCCTCTGCTCACCTGTGCACACTTGAGCCACCGCTGACGTCCCTAGGCACCTGTTTTTGCCTCCTCGAGGCCTCCGATGGTCGCCTGGGCAGGTTTCACTGTGAGTCCTTCCCACCCAGCCTTTCAGAAGCAGTAACACTGTCAGATCATACTTGCCTCCTCACCCCCCTCCACAAATTCCTTAATCCCTCTTTGTTTCTTAATGACCCTGATTACTGTGAATTCAGAGATGACATGGTCCCTTTCTCCCAAGCCCACAGCTGCCTGTGTCCTCTTTGAGTTACAGACCAAGAGGCAGCCGCTTAAGAGGCTTCCTGTCCTCTTGAGTTCGAGGTAATGAGACCTGACTGGGCAGCTGAGGCTGGAGCCCCAGAAAGAAGGAGGGTGTCTGTCTGAGGCCTGCTCATCACCTTCCACTTTGGGAGAGATCCTGACTGGGTTTGCAACGCAAAGTGACTACTCTGCGGCACCTGGTGGGCTGCCAGAGCCTTCAAGATGATGCCCCGACACTCCTCCAGAGCATGAGGTGCAGATGTGTGGTATTTAAACACTTAGTCCTAAAGCTTCAGGGCTGCAGCCTCAAAGAGGCTTTTCCCAGAGAGAGAGCACGAGAGGCCGCAGCCGCTGCACAGGGGGGTCCCTGAAAACTCCACACTGTCAGCTCATTTCTCTGGGACACACACAATAAATAATCCTTTGCAGTGAGGTTCAGCTCCTCTTGAGATGCTTTTTATGCTGTCCTCACTATATAAACTCTCAAGAAGCAGAAATCCCAAACCTAAACAGGAACAGGCCTCTCCCTCTCCAGACCCCACCTCGCCTCTGAAAGATAGCAAGGTTACTGACCGTGTATTTATAGCATCCTTAATCCTGTGGCAGCCAGCTCCGGCCACCTGTTCTCCTTGAAGCTCTAACAGATGAGGCGCTGCTAACAGAGGAGGACAGCAGCTCCAGGAACACCCAGAGGCCCGGCCAGGGTGGGCATTTGGCCCGGCACTGCCTCTCGCAGCCCCGGTTTCCTTGATGAGAATGTTTATATCCTGATGTGAGGCTGGTTTTCTATCTTGCAGCTGGCGATGAGCTCCACTCCCGTTGTTCTGGTGTTCACAGGAGAGGGATGATGCCTGATACACAGACATAATGTTACAGACTACCCACATGAAAGGAGTAGTGCCTGGTGCACAGTCATATAATGTTACAGACTACCCACATGAGGTGCATGGTGCCTGATATACAGTCATATGATGTTACAGACTACCCACATGAGGTGCGTGGTGCCTGGTACACAGTCATATAATGTTACAGACTACCCACATGAGATGTGTAGTGCCTGATATACAGTCATATGATGTTACATACTATCCATGTGAGATGAGTAGTGCCTGATGTACAGACATAATGTCACTTACTACCCACATCAGATGAGTAGTACTTAATACACAGTCATATGATGTTACGTACTACCCACACGAGATGAGTAGTGCCTGATACACAGTCATAAAATGTTACATGCTACCCACATGGGATGAGCGGTGCCTAATATAGAGGTCTGACAAGTCCGTGAGCTTACTTGTTCTCAGTGCTGCACACCTCATTGCTGAATATCACTGTAGTCACCTTTGAAGTCCTCCCCGTGGGAAGTTACACACCGACCTGAGCACCTAGTCTACCGTTCAAAACAATTGTGGAATTCTTTCTGGAATGGCCATCAGAGCTGTTGTCATATTACACACGATGTCCTGAATGTCATCAAAATGTCTTCCTTTCAGTATTTCTTTTATCTTCAGGTAAAGAAAAAAGGCACTGGGAGCCAGATAGGGCGAGTAGGGAGGGTGTTCCAATACCGTGGTTTGTTTACTGGCTGAAAGCTCTCTCACAGACAGCTATACAGTTAAGTGAGCAAACTCACCACTGTGCAACTGTGTGCAATGGCCTCTCCAGAAAGAGCTCCAAAATTTCTTTGAAGAGTGGACTAGGCATTGGCATCACTGTGTAGCTTCCCAAAGGGGGTCTTTTGAAGGTGACCGGAGTAATATTCAGCAGTGAGGTGTGTAGCACTTTGCACAGTTAAGTTCACAGACTTAGTGGTCAGACCTCGTACTGTGCACAAATGTTCAGTAGTCCCTAGCATACATGATGTTGCTCGTACTGTCACATCCGTTCTAACTCACAGCGAATCTGCATACAACGGCACCCCACACTGCTTGGTCCTGCTTCATGCCCACAGTCGTAGCTATGCCGGAGCCCGTTGTCACAGCCACCGTCCCAGTCATCTTACTGGGGTCTTCCGTTTTGCTGACCTTCTACTTTAACAAGCGTGACTTGCTTCTCCAGGGATTGTTCCCTCCTGACAGCGTGTCCCAAGTATGGAAGATGCAGCCTCACCATCCTTGCTTCTGTGGAGCACTCTGGTTGCGCTTCTTCCAAAACTGATCTGTTTGTTTGTCTGACAGTCCCGAGTGTATTCAGTATTTCTCTCCAGCACCACAATTCAGAGGCATCAGTTCTTCTTCCATCTTTCTTATTGACTGACGGGCTTTCATGTGCATATGATGCCATGCAAAATACAGTGGCTTGGGTCAGGCGCATCATAGTCTTCAAGGTGATATCTTAGCTTTTCAACACTTTAAAGAGGTCTTTTGCAGCAGATCTGACCAGTGCAGTGCATCCTTTGCTGACTGCTGGTTCCGTGGGCATCGACTGTAGATCCAAAGGAAATGAAATCTTGACAACCTCAGTATTCTTTCCACATATCATGATGTTGCTTATCGGTCCATTTGTGAGGATTTTTTTTTCCTTGATGTTGAAGTATAATCCTTACTGAGGTCTGTGGTCTTCGACCTTCATCTGTAAGTGTTTCAAATCGTCTCCACTTCCAGCAAGCAGTGTCACTATGTATCATAGGTTGTTAATGAGTCTTCCTGCCGTTCAGATGCCTCATTCTCCTTCAGGTAGTCCATTTTCTCAGATTATTTGCTCAACATAAAAATTGAATAGGTCTGGTGAAGGGACACAACCCTGATGCATACCTCTCTTGACTTTAACCATGCAGTGTCCCCTTGTTCTGTTTGCACAGCTGTCTCTTGATCCAGGTACAGATTCCTCATGGGCACAATTAAGTGTTGTTGAATTCTCATTCTCCACAATGTTACCCATAATTTGTTATGATCCACAGACTTAAATGCCTCTCCATAGTCAATTTTAAAAAAAAAACAGGCAAACGTCTTTGTGGTATTCTCTGCTTTCAGCCAGGATCCATCTGACATCAGTAATGATATCTCTGGTGTCACATCCTCTGAATGCAGCCTGAATTCTGGCAGTTCCCTGTCAATATTCTGCTGCAGCCACTGGAATGAGCTTCAGCAAACTTTCACTTGCCTATGATATTAATGACATTATTTGATAATTTCCACATTCAGTTGACTCACCTTTCTTGGGAACAGGTATAAGTATGGATCTCTTTCAGTCGGTTGGCCGGGTAGCTGCCCTCAACATGTCTTGGCATGGGTGAGTGAGCACTTCCAGCACTGCCTGTAATCATCTCAGCTGATGCTCCGTCAGTTCCCGGGGCCTTGTTTATCCCTGTTGCCTTCAGTGCAGCTTGAACTTCTTCTGCACCCTTGGTTCTTGATTATATACGGCCACTTGAAATGGTTGAACAATGACCAATTCTTCTATTCAGTTGTTTTACTTTATCGCTTCTTCCTTTTGCTGTAGTTACTGACATTGAAGACCAGCTTCCAGAGACATCAGTGTTTGTCTTTATCTCCTGTCTTTTTAATGACGTCTTGCTTTGTTCATGAATCACACCATTCCACAACTCATCGGGTTTTCGGTCGTTAGTGTTTAACGCATCAAATCTGTTCTTGAGATCTGAGCCTCAGTCATCACCCGGTCGTGTTCTGACTGCTAATACTGAGCTTTTCCATTCTGTCTTCCCACAGATGTAGTCAGTTTGATTCCTGTGTATTCCATTTGGCAAGGTCCATGCACATTGTTACTGTTTATGTTGGCAAAAAAGGATATTTGCAATGAAGAAACCATTTGACGTACAGAAGTCTATCATGCAATCTCCAGCATAGTTTCTATCACCAAGGCCATATTTTCCGATTACTCATCCTTCTTTGTTTCCAGCTTTGGCGTTCTAATCACCAGCAGTTATCAACAAATCCTTAGTGCATGTTAGATCAATTTCAGACTGCAGAAGCTGGTAAAAATCCTCAATTTCTTTGTCTTGGGCCTTAGTGGTTGGTGCATAAATTTGAATAGTAGTCCTGTAAACTGATCTTCCTTGTAGGCATGTGGATATTACCCTGCCACTGAGAGCATTGTACTTCAGGACAGATCTTGAAATGTCCTTTTTGATGATGAATGCAGTGCCTTTCCTCTTCAAGTTTTCATTCCCGGCATAGTAGACCATATGATTGGCCAAATCCAAATGGCCAGCACCAGTCCATTTCAGCTCACTAATGCCCAGGATATCTACCTTTATGTGTTCCATTTCGTGTTTGACAGTTTCTAATTTTCCTAGGTACATACTTCACACAGTTCACATTACAGTTACTAATGGATGTTTGCAGCTGTTTCTTCTCATTTTGACTCATTCTACATCAGCAAATGAAGGTTCTGACGGCTTTATTCCATCCACGTCGTTAGGGTCAACTCTACTTTGAGGAAGCAGCTCTTCCCTGGTCGTCCTCTGAGTGCCTTCCAACCTGGAGCGGGGGGAGGCTCATTTTCCAGCTGTGTTTCTGACAGTGTTCTGCTGTTATCCATAGGTTTTTACTGGCTAATTCTTTTCAGAGGTAGACTGCCAGGTCCTTCTTCCTCATCTTAGTTTGGAAGCTCAGCTGAAACTTGTCTAGTATGGGTGACCTTGTTGGTATCTGAATGCAGGTGCCATAGCTTCCTGCATCACAGCAACACAGGAGCCCCCACAATACAACAAACTGATAGACACATGAGTGAATATACACTGTAACCATGTTATCTACTATTCACATATGATAAGCGGTACATAATATGTACTACTTTTCATACATGGTTAGTAGTATCTAATACATGCTATACATATGTTATATAATATCTATATGAGTAGTACATGATGTGTATTATGTCTAATGCCATATAACATCCATATATAATAAATAGTATATATGATAAATATATGCAAGTGCATATAGTAACCACATATGTAAGAGGAGCTTTTCAGTATCTACGAAGCTGGCCAGGAGCTCCCTATTCCTGGTTGCACCCCGTTATTGGAAGCTGCCTTGTCACACGCTGTGTTAGCTATAAGTCGTTCAGTTGTGTGCTAGAAAGCTGCAGGATCTGAGGTGCTGTCTAGTAAAATCCACTGTCTGGCAGGGCTTGTTCAGTCAGCCATGTTTTCAGAATGAAAAGTTCAGTTCATGAGAATGACCCAGTCTCACTTTCCTGTGGCTGAACTTACCCACAGGCCTTCACTGTCATCCGGCCACCCAGGCCTTCAGCCGTGGTACCATGCTGACCCTTTGTCTGGAAACAAGGACAGCCTGTTTCAGGCTTTGTCTCAGGAGGGGGCTCCCCCACCCCCGCGCCCTGAGGTGGAGACTGCTGCCTCATTGTCCCCATCAGCCAGTGGAAAAGTCCTCTCTTGTGCATGGGAACAACAGTAAAGAAATGAAAGGCAGCCTCTCCGATTTGGTGCCCCTTGCGGTACCAGAAAGTTCTCTGTACCAGTGGGCTGACACATTTCAGCGTTTTCATTTAAGGCACCCCAGAAATAGGGGAAGCACAAAGTTTCCAAGTCCCCATGACCTGGGGTGAAATCGGACCCAACCTTTAACAGTAGGGTAACTAGGCAAGTCAGAGCCCATCTAGGCCCTGGAGTCTCCATCTGTAGGGCACAGAAAATAACCCCAGTGTCCCGGTATTGATGGGAGGCTTAGGTGAAATGACAAGTAAAGCTCTTGTCTGTGGAAGTGAGAGTTAGTGCCTACCCACGGAACCTGCGTGGTCCCTCCATCTCTCCAGAAGCCTCTGCGGTGCAGCATTGGCTTTCTAAGTCATCACATGTTGCAGATTTGAGGAGCTGGTTGGTTGGTTTTGGGGGGACTGTCTACAAAAGCTCACATAAGAAAATGTAAATTGACATGCACTTTCTTAAGTCAGTTAGCCCGTGAACAAGCATGTTGCACTGTAATGAGCAGGCTTCAGCTTGTCTATTAACATTCCAGGACACCCCTCCCCCCCAAAAAAACCGCTGCCATCAAGTTGATTCCAGCTCATAGCAACCCTATAGGATAGAGTGGAACTGCCCCATAGGTTTTCCAGGGAGCACCTGACAGATTGGAACAGCTGACCTTTCGGTTAGCAGCCATAGCAGTTAAGCACTGTGCCACCAGGGTTTCTGTTTAAGTCAGGGCTAACCAGAAGCTGGAATGTAGACTTTCAGGTCGAGAAAGTGTCCCCTCTGAAAGAGGAGCTCACTAGGAAGGGGAACGAATTAAACATCCTGCAGCCCTGTGGAATGGGCAGGCCGGGTGCACCGCGCCCCCTGGTGGTGGGAGTGAATGTCTTTTCCTTTCAGCCGACAGATTGTACCAAGAATTTAGTCTACTTGCATCTGAAAAACACAGTGCTCTCACCACGTGTATATATTTGGTAGTTTCATTTAATCTGAATGATAGCAGAGATGAGTTAGTGTCCATATGCCAACAAAAAAGCAACTGATTAAAAAAAAAGCTACATCTGGACGTGTTCACTTTTTACTGTGCATGTGCTGTAACAGCTGATGGCTTCATCATCTCCCTTGCGGAAGTCTTCAGGAGAGATGTCAGACTACCTGTGATGATCTGAAGGCCATGCTGATAATGTTAAGTTCTGCACAGAGACTCTCATATGCTTCTCTGGCACTCGTGCTGTTGCCATCTGCCACTGAGTCAGCTCCTGACTCGTGACATCCACAGGCACAGTGGAAGAACCTGCTGCGTGGCGCTGCGCCGTCCCTCTGATCAGCTGTAGATCTGACCATCGTGAGTCATACGGTTTTCGTGGACTGATTTTCAGCAGTAGATCACCAGATCTTTCTTCCCAGTCTGTCTTAGTCTGAACTCACCACTAAAGCCTGTCCCTCGTCACCGCAGCAGGCGAGCCTTCGCTGACAGATGGGCGGTGGCCGCACATGAGGCACATTGGCTGGGAATCAAAACTGAGTCACCATCATAACAAACAAACAAAAAAAGCCACTGCTGTCCAGTCAGTTCCAACTCAGAGTGACCCCGTAGGACAGGGCAGAACTGCCCCATAGAGTTTCCAGGGAGTGCCTGGCAGATTTGAACTGCCAACATTTTAGTTAGCAGTCACAGCACTTAACCAGTATGCCACCAGGGTTTCCATCTCCATCATAAAAAACCCCCAAATCGAGGGCTGTCAAGTCAATCCCAACTCATAGCAACTGTATGGGAGACAGTAGAACTGCTTCACAGAGTTTCCAAGCAGTGTTTGGTGGATTTGAACCACTGACCTTTGGGTTAGCAGATGTGGCTCTGAACCACTGCACCACCAGGGTCTTCATCATGGAGGGCACGCATTCTTTGCTGATCCACCACTGCCGTCTCGGTTGGGGAGCCTCAGCCCCCACAAAAGGCCCTTCCCCCTCCCCACTGTTTCCATAACCATCAGCCGCCTTCTCAGATTTTCTCTGATTTCTCCTACCGGACACCCACCCAGCAGTGTCCTGTCCTGTCATCTTCTTACCTGATGTCATTTTCATTCCGCCCGCATGGCTTTTCACTCAGAGGACAGGTTCAGCATACCTGGGAGGGGCAGCTCTGCGGGACACAGCCACAGGCCTGGTCCTGGTCACCCCCTGAAATGACGTCTTCCAGAAATCAGGCTCATCGGCCACCATCATGCAGGCCATCTGCTGTGGGCTAGTCTGATCTGGGAAAGAGCTTTTTTTTTCCTCCCCAAATGGGGAGTTACATTGGATCTGGGATTCCTTTGTGATCAAGTGTGTGTTCCATTCAGGGTGTAGTGACTTCTCCTGGAGCAGGGCTCCAGACTGGCTTTTCCTGGTACTAACCTCTGCTGAGAAGCTGTTTCTCACAAGTTCCCTGCTAATGCTGCTGGCTGGGGACCGGTTCTGACAACCACTAGCAGAGCAAGTTCTCAAAATCTACTATACGGAAGAATCATCCAGAGAGCTTGTTCAAGTGTCAGTTCTAATTCAGTGTATCCGGGATGGAGACTCAGATTCTCAGCAGGGATTCCAGCTGAACCAGACCAGTTCCAGGCCCTGTCCTAAACCCAGTGCTGGCTGAAGGATGGCTCAGAGATGACCCAGTCTGGCTTGTCCCATAGCTGCCCAGTGACAGTGAGAAGCTGCTGGTAACGGGGACAGGCAGGGAGGGCCCCAGTGGGCAGCCCCTCTCCCACCTGAGGTCCACAACCAGTGGCGCCCACCCCTCCCTCTCACACCCGTCTCTCAGCAAATGCTGTTGGTTCCCCCTTCACGTGCTTGCGAACTGAGCCATTTCTCGCTGCAGCACAGCCCCCACCCCGCTGTCTCCTGCCTGGGAATGAATTCTAAATGCTCTATCACAGTCTCCTCGGCAGGGCACACTGGCCCGGCCCTGCACGGAGGGATCATGTCCACACACCAGCCCAGTCACCACATCACAAGAGGGGTAGCGGGAAGCCTCGCTGTCGCCTGCACAGCATCTGAGCCACCCTGGTTCACATGCAAAGCCAGTGGCGTTTGGTGCCAAGAATTAAACTGCCAAGTTAGTGTTCCTCCTTCTGCATCAGCCCTGTGAAAACCCAAGCAGTAGAGGCAGGCATGTGACCTGAGCATCCTGCTTGTGGTCCAGCCATCCTGGGAAGACCAAATCAGTGTGCCTGCCACCTGGAATGACATGGGACACAGTGTACCACCACAGTGGCTGCTGACACCCAGCTCTAAGTCACCTTTCCCCAAACTGCCCCACCCTCAGAAGCAAGACCACGCAATGGCTGTCGTTGGATTGTGCTATGGTTGACTTTATCTGTGATGATATAGCCACAGTCCTCTAACTACAAAAATATTTTCCTGATTTAGGAAAAAAGAATGGATGTGGATGTTGTTTGCTGAAAATACGGAAAAGGACAAAGAGGAAAATAAAAACCAGTCCTCATCATCCACAGATGACTTCACCATTAGCACTGATTAAAGCCCTGTGTTGTTTGTTGGCAGGCGCTGTACAGTCAGGCTGCCTCACAGAGACCCTGTGCCCAACAGGACGAAACACTGCCCCGTCTTGCGCCATGTCCACGGTTGTTTTTATGCTTGAGCCCATCGTTGCGGCCACTATGTCAGTCCATCTCAAGGGTCTTCCTCTTTTTCACTTACACTCCTTCTACCAAGCATGATGTCCTTCTCCAGGGACTGATCCTTCTTCACAGCACATATAAAGTATGTCAGATGCAGTCTTGCTATCTTTGCTTCCAAGGAGCGCTCTGGCTGTACTTCTTCCAGAACAGGTCTGTTTGTTCTGTTGACGGTCCATTGTACATTCAGCATTCTCCTCCAACACCCCAATTCAAAGGCATCAATTCTTCTGTCTTCTTTCTTCATTGTCTAGTTTTCACATGCATATTATTCAATTGAAAATATCGTGGGTCAAGCACACTTGATTCTTCTAGGTGACATCTTTACTCTTCAATACTTTAAAGAGGTCCTTTACAACAGATTTTCCCAATGCAATGCATCTTTTGATTTCTTGATGGCTGCTTCTGTGGGCATTGATAGTGGACCCAGGTAAAGTGAAATCCTTGTGGCAACCTCAGTCCTTTTTCCATTTATGATGATGTTGCCTACTAGTCCAATTGTGAGGATTTTTTTTTTCTTGATGTTGAGGTGCAATCCGTAATGAAAGCTGTGGTCCTTGATCTTCATCAGTAAGTGTTTCAAGTCTTCTTCACTTACAGCAAGTAAGGTGGCATCATCTGTGTAACACAGGTTATTAATGAGTCATCCTCCAATCCTGATGCCTCATTCTTCTTCATATAATCCATTTTTTTGGATTATTTGCCAAGCATGCAGATTGAAAAGCTATGGTAAAAGGATACAACCCTGATGCACACTTTTCCTGACTTTAGATCATGCAGTGTCCTCTTGCTGTGTTCCCATAACTGCCGTTTGATCCATGTATAGATTCTTCATGAGCACAGTTATGTGTTCTGAAATCCCCATTTTATGCAATGTTAGCCATAGTTTGTTATGATCCACACAAATGCCTTTGCATAGTAAGGAAACACAAGTAAACATCTTTCTGGTATTCTCTGCTTTCAGCCAAGATCCCTCTGACATCAGCAATGATAGCTGTGGTTCCACATCCTCTTCTGAATCCAGCTGGAATTTCTGGCAGTTTCTTGTCAATATACTGTTGCAGTCGCTTTTGAATGATTTTGAGAAAAATTTTACTTGTGTGTGATATTAACCATATTGTTCGGTAATTTCTGCATTCAATTGGATCACCTTTCTTTGGAATGGGCATAAACATGGACCTCTTCTAGTCAGCTGGCCAGGGAGCTGTCCTCCAAATTTCTTGGTGTAGATGAGTGAGTGCTTCCAGCGCTGCATCTGTTTGTTCAGACATCTCCATTGATACTGCATCTGTTTTAGTCACCTGGTACTGCTCCAACAGGAAATAGGAGTGGATGGTTTCATGAAGAGAATCTCTGTCAGTCCAGTAAGCCACAAATCCATTTACGAATTATAGCCCCATCCAGTAGGAGAAATTGTCATAGTCCAGTAGGCTGAGTCCAAGTTCCAGGAGAGCATCTCAGCACAGGAACCTAAGGTCCAAAGGACATGCTCTGCTCCTGCTGCTGCCTTCTTGGTGCCATGAGGTTCCTAAATTAATTCCCTCACTTCTCTCCCTTCTATCCCACAGCTGGTGACTTGAGTCCTGCCTCACCAGCACAACTGCTGTCCATTTTCCATCATCAACATTACAGAGACAGGATTCACAGTACATGGGAGGAATGACACTGTAGTGGGACTCACAGCTGAGTCAAATCAACATGTACATGTTTGGGGGGACACAATACAACCCATGACAATGTCAATTCCTGGAGCCTTGTTTTTGGCCAGTGCCTTTAATGTAATTTTGACTTCTTCCTTCAGCGCTGTCAGTTCCTGATCACATGTTACCTCTTCAAATGGCTGAACATCGACCAGTTCTTTCTGGTATGACGACTCTGTGTATTCCTTCCATCTTCTTTTGATGCTCCCTGAGTCATTTAATATTTTCCCTGTAGAATCCTTCACTGTTGCAACTCAAGGCTTGAATTTTTTCTTCAGTTCTTTCAACTTGAGAAATGCAGAACCTTTTCTTCCCTTCTGGTTTTCCATTTCCAGCTCTTTGCATATGTCGTAATAATACTTGATTTTGTCTTCTCAAGCTGCCCTTTAAAATCTTCCATTTAGGTCTTTTACGTCACCATTCCTTCCTTTTGCTTTAGTTGCTGGACACTCAAGAGCAAGTTTCAGAGTCTCTTCTGACATCCAGTCGGGTCTTTTCTTTCATTCTTGTCGTTTTAATGACCTCTTGCTCTCTTTATGGATGATATCTTTGATGTCATTCCACAGTTTGTCTTGTCTTCGGTCATTAAGTGGTCAACACATCACCTCTGTTCTTGAGATGGTCTTTAAACTCAGGAGGCATATATTCAAGGTCATAGTTTGGCTCTTTTGGACTTGTTCTAATTTCCTTCAGTTTCAGTTTGAATGCACATATGAGCAATTCATGATCTGTGCCACAGTCAGCATCTGGTCTTGTTCTGACTGCTGATGTGGAGCTTTTCCTTCATCCTTCTCCACAGGTATAGTCGATTTGGTTCTTGTGTATTCCATCTGGCGAGGTCTGTGTGTATAGTTGCCATTTGTGTTGGCGAAAAAGGTATTTTTAATGAAGAAGTTGTTAGTCTTGCAATAGTCTATCATGCATTCTCCAGCTTATTTCTGTCACCAAGGCTGTATTTTCCAACTGCCAGTCCTTTGTTTCCAACATTTGCATTGCAGTCACCAATAATTACCAATGCATCTTGATTGTCACGTTCAATTAGTTTCAGACTGTAAAAACTGGTAAAAATCTTCACTCTCTTCATCTTTGGCCTTAGTGGTTAATGTGTAAATTTGAATGATAATCCTATTAACTGGCCATCCTTGTAGGCATATGGGTATTATCCTATCACTGACAGCATTGAACTTCAAGACAGATCTTGAAATGTTCTTTTTGATGATGAATGCAACACCATTTCTCTTCAACTTTTCATTCCCAGCGTAGTAGACCATGTGATTGTCAGATTCACCGTGGCCAGTACCACTCCATTCCAGCTCACTAATGCCTAGGGTATTGATGTTTATGCATCCCATTTCATTTTTGATGATTTCTAGTTTTCCTAGATTCATACTTTGTAGACGCCATGTTCTGATTATTGACAGATGTTTGCAGCTATCTCTTCTCATTTTCAGTCGTGCCACATCAGCAAGCGGAGAGAGATCCCAAAGGCTTTATTTACTCCGTTCTTGTCATTAAGGTCACCTCTGCTTTGATGGGGCAGATCTTACCCAGTCGTCTTCTGAGTTCCTTCCAACCTGGGGGCTTGTTTTCTGGTACTATATCTGACAATGTTCACTGCTATTCATAAGGTTTTACCCAGCTAATTCTGTTCAGAAGTAGGCTGCTGGGTCCTTCTTCCTAGTCTGTCTTAGTCTGGAAGCTCAGCTGAAATCTGTCCATGATTGACCCTGCTGGCACCTAAATACCAGTGGCATAGCTTCCAGCATCACAGCAACAAGCAGGCCTCCACTGACAAACAAGTGGGTGCTGCTCACTCTAGCTTTGGTCCTTCTGTCAGCTAAGATGCCTGATCAGTGCAATCAGCCCAGAACTCTGCAGGGCAGAACAGTCTCCTACCAGCCAAGACACCCTACCCAGTCAATACAGTCAGCCCAGAACTCTGCAGGGCAGAACAGTCTCCTACCGGCTAAGATACTCAATCAATGCAATCAGCCCAGAACACTCTAGGGCAGAAATCTCCTACAAGCCAAGACACACAATCAATGTAATCAGCCCAGAACTCCACAACAGGGCAGAACAGTTTCTACCATAGCTAACAGAAATGGGTCACAGATGTATACCAGCACTGTTCCCAGCATTTTGGCATGTTGCACTGCTCCTCTGAGGGCGCCCCCTAGAGCCACACAGGTGGCCCAGCCGGTTACCCAGTCCATAGTAAAGGTAAATGCACTTATTCCCCAAGCCTCCCATGTTTAGCCCAGCTGGTATTGCATCCCACCCAAAGCAAGACTTCTCTCACTGAAGGAAGCAGGGTATTGATTGCATTATAGAAGCCAGTGTCTTGTCTCAGCACCCGTCATCCAGACGGTTGGCCGGTGGCTTCTCCAAGCAGGCCATGAGATAGAAGCACCTTCATTTTGAGGCTGAGAAAGCTGAGGTTTGAGATGCTTAAAAAACTTGGCCAGAGTCAAACAAGGGCACAACCAAAAAGAATGCCAACCAGTCTGGCTTCAGAGCCAAGCTTGTAACCACCACTTTGTGCCCAGTATTGTTGAGAGTTAACCACTGGCGTACCCAGTGGGGATTTAAACCTAAATAAACATGTACTTTCTAAGGAAAAGTTCCAGATTAAGATGATGCCCAGGGCTATTTTGACTCAAAACAGCTGCATGTATTTTACTTTTCCTAGCTGCAGGGGATAAGAATCCCTTCTTTACTGCTAATTGTGATTAGTCAGGCTAATGCAGAAAGCTTTGTGAGGTCCTCAAAAGCCTGGTCAATGGCTTATGGAAATTAACTCAAAACTAGAGCCCTTGTAGCTAGCAACCCCAAGGATATGCAGAAATGATTGTCTCCTTGGGGCAGTGTGCCCTGAGTTCAAACACTGGCAAAGACAGCTGGCTTCTTCCACTCCACTCCCGACCCCAGATTCTTGGAAGGAGACTTGGATTATCCCAGTGAAGGCCAGGGACTCTCCCTGACCCAACTCTAGATTTGGGTTGGAATCAGGAGACATAAACAAAGTGAAGAAGCAGGTCTTGGCAAAGACACCCCTTTCCAAGTTCTTGTCATAGCTGACTCGGGCTGTGGTACCTTCAACCCAGGATAAAACCCAAAACTAAACCTGTTGACATCGAGTCAATTCCAACTCCTATCAACCCTCTAGGGCGCAGGAGAACTCTCTGTAGGGTTTCTTAAGGTGGATTTGAGCTGGTGGATTTGAGCTGCTGACCTTTTTTGGGTTAGCAGCCAAGCTCTTCACCTGTGAGCCACCGGGGTTTGGTATTTGTGATATAAGTGTCTCCAGTGGTCTGGGCAGAATCCTGATCATTGTGTGTCCTACAAAGGCTGGCCACCTCCTGAGAGGCAGCGGAGTTTCCAGGCAGACCTCTCCACTCAGAGAGGCCAGAGGGAAGTACGCTCCCTGGGCACACTCTTCTGTCCTCTCTACCTGAGGTCATACGCTTCTTGCTCTTGGTTTCTTGTAACTTTTGTTAGCTGCTGTCCAGTCATGTGTGACTCCTGACAACCCTCGTGCCACAAACGGAAATGTTGCCAGTTCTGTGCCACTTTCAGGATCGTTGGTAGAGTCCGATGTCAAGGCCACCTTGTCAGTCTTTCTCACTGAGGGTCTCCCTCACCTTTCACACCTCTGCCTTACCAGACATGGTGTCCTTCTCCAGCAGCTGACCCCAGCTTACAGCACGATCAGAGGAAGTGAGTTGAGGTCTCAGACAATCTTCCGTGATTCACAGGGTTTTTACTGGCTGATTTTGGGAAGTAGATTGGCAGGCCTTTCTTCCCCATCTGTCTTAGTCTGGAAGCTCTGCTGAAACGTGTCCACCGCAGGTGACCCAGTTGCTTTGTGTGTTAGCAGCCAAGCTTGTTACCACTTCACTAGTGGCAAAGCTCCCAAGCATCACGGCAGCATGCAGACCACCACAGCACGACAAGCTGACAAAGTTTGGTATTGGAACTTAAAAGCCACTTCATAATGACTTTGTAGATCAGAGATAATCCAACACCCATTTGAGGCATTCTCTCACGTTCAGAAAAATTCACCGCCTGCAAAGTGAAGCACGTTAACAAGTCTTCTCGCAGTTTGTTTTTCCAGAACATGAGCTAGGCGTCCTCACTTGACTCCCTGGGGAAGCAGGTCTGAAACCCCGGAGCCCGTCCAGGCTTGGGGGCATTGTCCACTTATCTCAAATGCCTTACAGCTTTACTGCCAGGAAAACATCCGGGGGTCTGTGGGGTTAAGAGTTACTTTACCTCATCCAGTTTGAACATCATCCCTGGCCTCTGAAATAATTCCTAGGATGGTAGGCAGTACTGGCCACACCTGAGGACCTGTGTTAATGCTCCTGATGTGTTAGGAGCTGGTCTGGGAGCCCACCAGGTCACCAGTAATGAGTGCGTGGATGGGCTGATAGATCCTGGAACAGTAAGGTTCAAAGAAGCTCCCCAAGGAGAGAATCCTGGAAGGAAGGAGAGTTTCCTGCGGAAGGGGCCTGCCCTCCACGTTGAGGGCCTTTCCAAACCTCTTCGTGTTGCTCCTACATTCCTCCTGTGTTGTATTGTACTGTGTTACTTCTGGGTTGTATCTTGCACCCTGATAAACCACATAACTGTAATTACAGCCCATGAGAGCTGTGTGATGGGGCAGGGAGGGTCCAAACTCAGCAGAGAACTGGAGAAGGGAGTGGCGGGTGTCAGATGATGGAGAAGTTGGACCTCGGCCACCCAGGAGCCAGCTTGGTGCTGATCCTCACTCAAGACCTTGTTAGTGTAGGGCCCAGTGGGAAGGAAACCTGGAAGGAGAGTTGTCCATCTGCTTCTAGGGAGGGGATGTAGACAGGAGGCGAACTGTGTCCTGATGATGTGTGTGGTATTGTTTTCCAATTGTATATGCGATAGCTGCCGTTCCTGGACTTGTAGGCAAGAGTGATCCTTGACAGGCCAGCAGGTTCACAGTAGGAGAGATGGTGGGGCCACTTGCTCAAAGACGATAAAGCTCCTGAGCTCTGAGTTCTAGACATAAGTATGCTTCTCCTTGTGTCAAATACTGGTATCAAGCAAAAGTTCAATGATAGTACATTGTCTTTTTTGAAAACCAGTGTGATAACACTTCCCAGATGTTGAAAAATATATAATGGGGGAAAAAAAGGACTGTTGACTTTATAGTAGATTCTCTAAGATATTTTTAAAATATTTCCACATGACACAGTAAATAGGACCAGCCTCATTCCATGCAACTTTCAGGATTACTGAAAGCCTAGAGGATGTTATATTCTAAAATTTGAGTTTTCTATTTTTGTGCAACTAAAATTCAGTATGTAACACATTCTCCTATATTTTAAAGAGGAATTACTTGCATCTTGAGGGAGAGAAATGTTTGATGGAGCTGGCATGTTTCAGCATTATCCTCCAGAGTTCTAGTTTTATGTTTTTTTATTTAAGTTTTGATTTGTTTTTTTAAACTGTTTACAGAGGCACATCCGTTCTCACAAACCACCCCCTCTCCTGCATGTTCCTGGAGGTACCCCCTTTTACCCCCTTTTCAGCAATTCTGATGGACTGTGACTAACTGAGACAGCTGAGTCCTGATTCCCTTCCTTTCAAAAAAAATATTTACTGCTGCATTTAGGAATTGTCTTAATCCCCTTTCATGTGTTCGAACAGTAGATATTCTGTTGTTTCATCTTCTCAAAAAAGTGTCTCAGAGCCTTGGCCCCCCCGCCCCCACAGTGTGGTAGGCTGGCAGGAAGCCTGGCTGGTGGGGAGCCTGGCGTGGCCATCCCGGGCTCTACCCAGGATTCCCCTTGCCTTTTCCTGAGGTTCAGTCCCGCTTTCTGGTTCCTGCGTTTTGTTCTTCTTCTTTGTGACTCCTTTGCTTAGGCAGAGCACAGCCACAGTAGCTCCTTGAAAAAGTGTGTGTAAGAGGTCAAGTTTTTGAGACCTTGAGTATCCAGCAGAGTCTCTGCTGAACTCACAGGTGATTGACTACTTGTTTTAAAGCTCTGGGATCAAAGTCATTTTCCCTCCAAAGTTAACATCTATTCTAGCTTTTAGTGCTAATGAGATATCTAAAGCTGGCTGCCCCTAAGATCATCAGTCTGTCCCCAGTTGTGTTCAGGGACATGCCCTTGGGTCTCCTTCCGTTCACTATGCTGCCTTCAGTGACAGCCCCTTCCATCTTAATGTTTGTATCTTTGAGCACTGAGCCGGGTTAGAAGCTGTGAGCACATGGGTAAGATGTATCACCTGTGGGGTCCTCACTATAGATCGGGTAAGCTGTTTCTTTGGTAACCTAATTTTTAGGAATTTTAGACCTCTCTTGGGCTGTTCATATTTCTCAGAAACTGCTCAACTGGCTCTTCTTTGAAAGGAGCTGAATAGACGAAGAAGGCCAGCGTTTTCAGTATATCATCCTTCTCTTAATCCCGTAGTTTCTGTGCTCGGTACCCTCTGTTTTACCTTCTCCAGGAACTGAGTTACAGTTTCCTGCCTGGTCCATGGTTGGCAGTTGTACAAGGGGAACTGGGGGCCTAATTGCTTACTAAATAGATGTCCAGCCACCCCAACTTTGGTGCTACCGTCCCCTCACTTTCAGAAGGGCCTGCACCATGATTCCTGACCTGAGGGGAGACAGGGAAGATGATCTCCACTGACTTTCCCTTGCCGGTTTAGGATTCCATTTGCCTGCCTCCTCCCCCGAGTTCAAAATTATGTTGCTGTTGTCTCTTCTCTGTTTCTCTTAACTGGATGTTGAAAAGTTTAAAGCAGATGACCAGTTGCCTTTGAGTTGGCTCTGACTCGTGGCGACGCCAAGTGTGCCCAAGTAGCACTGTGCTCCACAGGGCTTTCAGTGGCTGGTTTTCTGGAAGCAGGTCACCAGGCCTTTCTTCCAAGGAGCCTTTAATTCAGCCTTTCAGTTATCTGCCAAGCACATGAACCCTTGTCACCCCTTAGGGACTCTAGAAAAATTAATCTAAATGTTGTATTTTCCTTTTTATTGTGTGTACTTATTCATTGTGCCGGTACATACATTCAGATGCTTCTAGATCACTTTTAGTTATTAAAGCTGTAAACATGTTAACAGAGACTGCCATCCTGAACTGCCTGAGCCCTTTCAGGACAACCCGTTAAGCTTGTCCTGAGAGCGCCTTGGGCTCCGCCCCGCCCAGCTCCCCATAGGATGCTGCCCCCGCCATGGGATGTACAACATGTGCCCCACTGCGGGATCCCTTCAGGGCAGCTGTGGCTAGTGGACCTGCGCCAGGGCTGTTGGCCGGACGGTGGCAGGCAGGGGTAGCCTGGGACTGGACGTCGTGTTTCAGAACTCCCTGGGCTTCGTTGAACAGCAGACTCCCCTCTCACGCCTTCAGGCCCTTGCCTTACAGCTTCATTGCATGTCTTTCTCCCTCCCAGCTCTGTTTTGTGATGTTCTGGACCCCTAACGTTTCCGAGAAAATTTTGATAGACATCATCGGCGTGGACTTCGCCTTTGCAGAACTCTGTGTCGTGCCCTTGCGGATCTTCTCCTTCTTCCCAGTCCCAGGTAAAGTAAAGGAGAGAGAAATTCTTTGTCACCCTTGTGCCTGATCAGAGCTTCCTTCTTGGGAAAGACATGCAATTGCATCACTAGCAAAAGTGGAAAATTGCACAAAAGATTAGAAAGCTACAAAGCAGTTTGAAAGTTCGAGAAATGACTGAAACTGAAATGATTTTTTTTTTAAGAATAGAGGTTGCAAATACAGCCAAAAGCATGTAGA
Source organism: Heterohyrax brucei (assembly GCA_028571685.1). Lineage (NCBI taxonomy): Eukaryota > Metazoa > Chordata > Mammalia > Hyracoidea > Procaviidae > Heterohyrax > Heterohyrax brucei. The sequence continues at coordinate 16,499,238 of CM053141.1, read as the reverse complement.
GCTTGAGGGACAGGTCAGGAATTTCTTGTGTTTAGGTAGTGTGCTTTAGGTGAAAGTTGACATGTCAAGTTAGTTTCTCATACAAAAACTTACAGGCATTGCTGTGACCCTAGCTGTCCTCCCTATAATGTGGGTCGCACATTCCTCCTTTCCCCCCAGATTTCCTGTGTCCCTCCAACCAGCTCCTGTCCCTTTCTGCTTCTCATCTCACTTCCACGCAGGAGCTGCCTGTTCAGTCTCGTGTATCTGCTTGAACTAAGAAGCCTGCACTTGACAAGTATCATTAATGTCTCATAGTCCAGTCTAACCTTTGGAGGGTGGGCTTTAAGAATGGTTTGAGTTCTGGGTTAGCAGAAAGCCTGGAGGTCATGCCTTCTGGGGCTTCTGCAGTCTCAGGCCATTAAGTCTGGTCTTTTTCCTGGGATTTCAGTTCTGCGCCCTGCTTTTCTCCTCCGAGGGGTTTTTTGAGGAGTCTTTTGGGGTAACAGAACTTGTGTATCCTGATGGTGGTCACACAGACTGATATGTGCATGTACTAATAGAACTGTACACCACATGTACAGCAAGCTTACCGCCATGCAGGGAGGTGCACACAGAAAGAGGGGCATGCTGCGAAAGAAGAACCCGGGCAGGGCTGAGGCTGGGCGGTGGATAGCCGGAAAGGGAGATGCCGGCAGGCACACCGGAAGCCGGCTGGAGGCTTCCCGCGCGGTCTAAGAGCTGAGGTCGGTGACCACGAGAGTGGGGTCGTTCTTGCTGTTAAAACGAGAGGCAGCGTGCAGAATGGTGGCCAAGTATGCTAGCATTTCTGTAATGCATGTGTAGTATATGGGCGTGTGTCTGTGTACGGTGTGTGTGCACTGACTGCTTCCATATCTGTACCCCATTTCTAGAAGGAAGTCATGAAATGGAACAGTAGTTGCCTCTGTACAGGATTTAAAAGATACAAAAGGGAATTCAGTAAAAAGGCCTTCCCCCCACTTCTGCACCTTTTAAATTCTTTACCAAGTCAAGTAATTACCTGTTCAGAAGTTAATTACCAAAAAACCTCACTGCCATCAAGTAGGTTCTGACACAGTCACGCTATAGGACAGAGGAAAACAGCCCCAGGGAATTTGCAGGGAGCACCTGCAAATTCTGTTGGATTCGAAGTATCGACCTTTCTGTTAGCAGCCATAGCACTTAACCACTAGGCCACCAGCACTTCCCGTTACCCACCAAGCTCTCCTAAGATCATTAGGCTGGGAAGCAGCTGTAGACTGGGGCCAGGAAACCAGTCTCAGGTGCCAGTTCTCCTAGTCACCGAGCTCGGAACCGCCACCAAGTCACTGCCTCCCTCTGAGTCATCGTTTTCCCTGCTAGAAATGAAGGATCAGGGATTGAGGCTGGGCCAGGGCTGAGGGTGCCGTGTGGGACAGGACCAGCACAGGAGCAGCTGGGCCTGTCCTGTGGGGACACTGGGAAGGGAGTGGCATCATGTAGCCAGAAACATGCCACCCGGCCATCCAAGGCAAGGAGGGAACTGGACAGTGTTGCTGACAGGCCTCTGCTCTTCCCCACAGTCACCGTGAGGGCCCACCTGACCGGGTGGCTGATGACATTGAAGAAGACCTTCGTCCTGGCTCCCAGCTCTGTGCTGCGCATCATCGTCCTCATCACCAGCCTGGTGGTCCTGCCCTACCTGGGGTATGTCACTGGCTGGGGGCGGGTCCTGTGCCTAAAGGGCCCTGTTGGGGGATAAACAGTGTTTTAGTCACCTGGTACTGCTCTAACAGAAAATACCATGAGTGGAAGGCTTTACAAAGAGAACATTTATTGGCCCAGTCTGTAAGCCAGAAATCCAGTGAGAGCATCTTGGCACAGGAAGCTGAGGTCCAAAGGACGTGCTCTGCTCTTGGTACTGCTTCTTGGTGGTATGAGGTTCCAAGCTCTCTCTGCTCACTTCTCTCCCCTGCATCCCACAGCTGGTAACCTGGGTCCTGCCTCACCAGCACAACTGCTGTCCTTTCCCCATCATGAATATCATAAAGGCAGGATTCACAACAGATGGGAAGAATAGCACCGTATTGGGACTCATACCCAAGTCAAATCAATACATACCTTTTTGCGGGGAACACAATGCAATCCATGACAAACTGCATTTAGGGTGAAACCCACACGTGTTATATAATTTGAAATCCAGAGTGGATGTCCCCCATCTGCCAGGTGCTCCCAGGGTCAGGTGCACACGCCCCAGCTGTGAACCAGGCACAATTCTGGGCCCCGTGGACATATTGGGGGTGAGACATAAGGAGGAAGGATGTGGCCCTGCCCTCAGGAGCCCCCACACTCCTGGGGAAGGGGGCATTAGCCAATCTCGACAATAACAGAACTCCTCAGCCATCACAGCGAGGGTAGGAGAGCAGAAAGGGACTTTAGTGTGGGTTGTGTAGGAGCACAACCAGAGAGACATGTATGCACATACAAGTACATACGAGGTCTGACAATGAAGTTTGCAAACTCATTCTAGAAAAAGTGATGCATACCTCATTGCTGAATATCACTATGGTCACCTTCAAAGTACTCCCCTTGAGAAGCTATGTACTGACACCAGCACCTAGTCCACCCTTCAAAGCAATTTTAGAACGCTTTTTGTGTAGTGACCATCAGAGCTACCATCATCGTATTACCCTTGATGTTCTGAATGTCATCAAAATGTCTTCCTTTCACTATCTACTTGATCTTCAGGTAAAGAAAAAAGTCACTAGGGGCCAGATCAGGTGAATAGGGAGGGTGTTCCAATACAGTTATTTGTTTGCTGTCTAAAAACTCCCTGACAGACAATGTCATATGAGCTGGTGCATTATCATGATGCAAGAGCCATGTGTTGTTGGCAGAAAGTTCAGGTCATTTTTGTCTAACTTTTTCATGCACTTTTCAGCACTTCCAAATAGTGAACTTGGTTAACTGTTTGTCCATTCAGTACAAATTCATAATCAACAGTCCCTCTGATATCAAAAATGGTTAGCAACATCATTTTGACTCTTGATTTGGACTGATGGAAATTTTGGTTGTAGAGAATTGGCTGACTTCTGTTGTGCACTTTGACACTTTGTTGCAAGGTTGTATTGGCACACCTACATTTCATCGCCAGTGATAACATGGCCCAAAACATCGTCTTGCCTCTCCAAAACGTCTTGGTAAACTTCAACACTTCTTTGCTTTGGTTCACCAGTGACCTCCTGTGGGACTGTTTTTGCACACATCTTTCTAACACTGAGATTTTCAGTTAAGATTTTCCTGTTTGTCTATTGATGTTTCTTTGACCTCCTTTGCTTCTCACAGTCAGACAATGATTTCAACCCACAATTTGATGAGTTTTTGCTATGTTTTCATCAGTTCTGTCATTACTGTCTGCTCTGACTTCATCAGTGATGCTTTCTCTCCCCTCAGAAAAATGTTTAATCCATTTGTACACTGCCGTTTTCTTCATGGCATTATCCCCATGAATTTGGACTAACATGTCTCTGATTTCTCTTACCCTCTTAACAAGAAATTTAATGTTTGTTTGTTGCTCTGACTCAAGCTCTGACGTTCTCATGATGGCATACAAAAACATGCAACAGTAATGAGCACCATTCAGCAAGACACCACCACATGCTGATACACACACAGCTGTGAGACACTGAATTACCAAAGTTATGAAACCTCACTGAGTTGTTTGTACAGTGCCGTTGTCATAAGCACACAGTGGCAAGTCTGCAGACTTCATTGTCAGACCACATATGACACGAATCCTTTCAAGGAAGTGGCTCATGCAATTGTGGGGCCTGGCAGGTCCCTAATCCATGGGTCAGACCACAGGCTGGAGACCCTGCTGGCTCACAGGATTGCAAGGGCTGACCCCCCAGAATCTATGTGTCAGGCTGGAGGCTTTGGTGGTGGAGCTAAGATCTGGAAAGAAGAGACCAACTAGTGCTCCTCCCAGAGGGTTTCCACAGCACAATGTGGGGGTGGGGCACTGGGTGCAGCCCCGACCCAAGCCAAGGGAGCTGGACTGTAGTCTCATTCCTCTGTGTTGTCCGTATGGAGCCTGAGCCACTGGGTTTCGGCGCTGACCCTGTGCCTGCCACAACATGGCTCTCACAGGCTCACAGCAATCACCTTCTCTTCCCCAGGGTCCACGGAGCCACGCTGGGTGTAGGCTCCCTCCTCGCAGGGTTCGTGGGCGAGTCCACCATGGTCGCCGTAGCCGCCTGCTACGTCTACCGGAAACAGGTGAGGTGACCATGGGTGCACAGTCACGAGCTCACCCACCAAAAAGCAGGAGGAAGGCCAGCCCTGAGCTGCACCCGAGGCACAGTGATACAGCAGGGAGAGTATTGAGACAGCAGGGCCTCAGACTAAAGGAGGGAAACAGGCCAGCAGTGGCCATGAGGAGGGGAGCAGGGCAGCAGGAGAACCCAGCGCCTGTGGAAGGGGCGCAGGACATGTGTCCAGCACGGGGTCCCCTGCAGGCTGTGCACTGTGTGCAGAGCCAGCTGCCCTCAGAGGCTCTGCCGGCAGATGATGAGTTCCTGAGGGCACAGTGGAGGCTGTGGCAGTTGTGTCCCCCAGAGTGCCCAGCCCAGCAGGCAGGCAGCACACTGACTGCGAGGCTGGTCTGACATGCAGCTAGGACTTGGTAGCTAGGTGCCGTGTCCCTGTCCACAGCTGCCTGGTGACAGGTTCTCTCTGGTCTAGAAAAAGAAGATGGAGAACGAGTCTGCCGCCGAGGGGGAGGACTCCGCCATGACGGACATGCCGCCGGCCGAGGAGGTGACGGACATTGTGGAGATGCGAGAAGAGAACTAGTAAAGCCACAGATGCCACCGTCCCCTGCAGGGACAGCGTCTCAGTACCATTTGTTCTCCATCGTTTCGTTCCTTTCCTTTCTTTCTTTCTTTTTTTTTTTCTTTTGGAAACGTAAGAGGCCTTGACTAAAGGTTTCATGTCAATTCTCAAGCATACTGGGTATGCTGACACAGATGTGGGGCCTAGAGGAAGGTCTGTGCTGTTGCTTTGTAAAAACAAACCAAGGAAACAATTGAATTCGCTCCCCCCGCTTCATGAGAACCCAAAAGGCACGGCTGCCTCGTTGTAGAAGCCACCACTGCCACCTCCTCCATGGACAATCTCGCATGGAACCAAAGGACTGCACTGGGCCACCACGTCTTGGCCACCCTCAGGCCACTGCCGTGGCCCAGCAGGCATAGACTCTGTTCCTTCTCCTTTTCCTTCAGAATCCACAGCTTGGAACCCACCTGGCTTCAGTTCGCTTGGCAGGAACCTGGCAGTCCCTGGGTGGCACACATGGGTCAGCACTGGCCTAGCCAAAAAGTCTGGTGGTTCGCACCCACCGCGAGGCGCCTTGGAAGAAAGGGCTGGCGCTCTGCTTCCCAAAGGTCACAGCGTCAAAACCCTGTGGAGCAGTTCTACTCTGCACACACCATGGTGGCCAAGAGTTGGAATCAACTTGACGGCAGCTGACCGCAGCACAGCGGAGCAGACAGATGGGACCCCAGCCGCGTCGCCTCCTCCCCGTCCACCACAGAGCTGTGTACTCCACTGCACAAACATGAGGGCCGAGCTGCCTGCTGCAGCCAGGAGCCTGGCCGCCCCAAGGGGCATTGCTGGCACACCCCGTCACACGGACAGCCTCATGTACGAAGGCCCGAGACGGCCGTGGAGTATCCAGCTGGCGGGTCTGACGACAGCGTTTCCCTTTGCGTTTTCCTAGGTTTCAGGTGAGCTGTCTGTTCCCACCCACCCCTCCCGCGTGCGTCCCTAAGCTAACCTGTAACAGCTGCCCCTCGCTGCGTGGCAGCTGGGCGCCGCCTCTGGCATGCCTTTCCCCAGGCCGGCTGGCTTTTCCCACACTGCCCTGAAGGTGGCGCTAGCGCGAGCTACGCGGTGCACTCTAACTGGACCTTCAGGTGAAAGTCAGCAGAAGCTTTCAGTGTAACCGAGCTCTCGTGCCAGGCCACCGTGCTGTAGCTTGGGAAGTAGATGTGTCCCCGGCTCTGCTGGTCTTCGTCCTAACTCTGCGGACAGGCCACTGGCCTCGGCCACGGTACCTCCCTCTCACGCCACACAATAAAGCAAGACATTTTATAAGCGGTATCAAAGTCACTATGTGATCTTTCCTGAAAGCGAAGCATCGGAAATCCATTTAGTGCAGTATATTTTTCTAAGTTTTGGAAAGCAGGTTTGTTTTTTTTTCAAACTTATGGACACCATTCACAAAATTCTTGATTTAGTCAAAATTCTTAGACTGAAAGAACCTAAGCAAACAAAAAAAATATTTTAAAGATATAAATATATACTGTATATGTTATGTAATTTATTTTAGGCTATAATACATTTCCTATTTTCGCATTTTCAATAAAATGTCTCTAATACCATGCGGTGGTTGCCTGTGTGCTCAGCCCCCTGGGTAGTTGAAATGTGCTGTGTCAGTGAACACTGGACCTGACTGGGGGCCGTTCCACAGAGCCTGCTAGTTGTACAAATTTAAGAGGTAATTACAAGAGGACTGTTTTCCATTATGGATGACTGGGGCATTGCCATGCATTGGAATTCTGTGGATGGCCCTGGTTTGGGTTTGGGAGTCTCAGTCAGCTGGTGTCAGAGAGATCGTGGGAATGGAATTAAAAGCTGGAAAGACAAGAAGAAAAGCCCAGCATCTTGTGTTTGTTCTCGTCGGTGCTGTGTGATTGCATTATTCCTCACAGACAAAGAATGTAACACTGCAGAGTCAGCTGGGGACACAGCCGGGCTGCGCGGTGCCTCTGGGTACCCAGGGACCCTGTGGGTGTGACTGCCTGGCCACATCCTCGAGAGCTGTTCCCGGCAGGTTTCCCTCCGTGTGTACGAGTGCCTGCTTCAGGGTCAGATCAGTGGGGTGAACAAAGCACCTGATGTGTTGGCTTTTTAAAAGTCCACAAGTGAAAAATTAAACAGCAGTGTTTTCTAACGTATGTGAGTGCTTCGTGCTTGTGGGGTGGGCTCGTAAAGAACAGACTGAGCAACGTTTTCCCCCTAAATCAAGGAGTGGTCTCCTGAAGAGTCCTTAGTCCACAGCCAGACCCTGGCCATGACTGCAGAGCTAATTTGGCAGGACCTGTATCTATGAACCTTCTTCCCAGAAGCACACGTAACGTCTTCCCTGCACTGGGGCTGCTGAAACCACGAGCCAGCCAACACCTTCGATTCTGAAGCTGGTGTCCCATCTTGTGCGTGATCCTGCCAGAACTCCCTCATCCAGGAAGGCAGGGCTAGCCAAGGACAGGGAGATGTGGCCCATCGCCCTTTTAGGGACAGTCCTTTGACTCGGCCAACCAGAGACACACCCCCACCACATGTTTGTTTTTCACTGCAAGTGGTTTAGCTAGAGACACATCAGGAGGGACACTGCCTGTGAGGCACTCACAGCCAGGCCGTGGAAGGATAAGGATGTTCTCCATGCCACGCGATTGCCAACAAAGAGAACTGAAAAATGCCAGGGCAGAAAGGCCCTTAGCAGCACAGCGCCAAGAAGTGAGGCTGGGCAGCCTTCTGGAACGAGGACTGTGCAAGCCCCAGTCAGAGCAAAATCACCAGTTGCCATTTGTTCTGCCCCTGCCTAGAGCGGTCTCAGTGGCACTGAGTTGAGTCCGTGAGACCTCCAAGGAGTGACCAACAAGGACTAGACAGGGCTGCCCAGGCATGTGGCACGTGGGTTCTCCGTGCCCATGTTATACCACTTGTCTGCCTTGCTAGGCAAATGCCAGCCACTCCCCGTCGCTGCTTGGGTCAGACTTATGCCCGAGTCGCTCTTCTGGTTTTCTTTTGTAGCGTTAACAAGTGGTTTGTCTTTGAAGATGTCCCTGGCCAGCCGATCTCTTAAAAAATTAAAACTCTTGATGCCGGTGGCTGAGAGTAATGTGGCAGACGGGAGCACAGGAGAGCTTTGTAACCACAGTGAGAACCACTTTATAACCAGCCCCCAAGTCCTCACAGTGACGTTGAAGGAGCAGAGGACAGAGGAAGCCCTCCCCTCCCAGTCAGAGCTCAGTGGTCCCCCCACCCCACCCCACTCTCAGCCTTCTCCAGATCTGTTAGCTCATCACTAACCCATAAACCACTTGCTGTCAAGTCATTTCTGACTCATGGTGACCCAGTGTTGCAGGACTGAACAGTGCCCCACAGGCCAGGACCTTCTGGAAGCAGATCACCAGGCCTGTCTTCCGAGGCACTCCTCAGTGGGTTCAAACTGCTGACCTCTCAGGTAGCAGTTGAGCGCTTTCTCAGTTGCATCACCCAAGGACTCCTGGGATAATCATTACACTTCCCATGGATCAGAGAAGTAATGGTTCTGCAGCAAAAAGGGAGAAAAGTCAGTGGTCCCCTATGTTCAAAAGTGTTTTGTTCAAAAGTGTTTTCCTTTCGTGGTCTTTCCTTTTGCAGGAAGAGGAAGAGTCCCTTTCTGTAGGCTTGGTGTCTAGAAACACGTTGATTAAAGAGGCGACAGCTCCCCAGCTGCCTTTTTTCCTTTAGTTCACACCCAGGTGGGAGGGAGTGAAAATGTGTGCTGCACAACAGGAAGTATTTCTGTGTTGTAGTTTATATCACCTTGAGAAATATTTTCTTGTTTTTAAAAGTCTTTATCCTTCAGTAAGTTTCCCAGCAGGCTAGTGCCCGGGACAGCATGTCCTGGTGTCTATCCCGTAACTGTGGTTTCTGGCCAATGGATCTCTCAGCCTCATGAATCAAGCCAGGCCACAGGGCGGGGAAGGGTCTTTCCTGTCCTGACCCTTGTTTTTAACCAACACCGCAGTGCAGGATGTGACGTGGGCTGTGTGTACACATCAGCCGCATCCTAACACCACGGCTCGTGCTGCGTTCTGCAGACAGCAGCTGTCACCCACAGCCTTCACGCCACACTTGGCATGAAAACCACTTGAACCGTGGGGATTCATGTTTTTGAGCAATGTGTTTGTTGAACATTTGTGACACTCCTCTGTGTGGGGGGGTCTTCTGAATCTCTGTTTCTGTCCCTACGAGCAGCAAAACATCATGTGAATGTCAGGTGATCCAACCACACATGAAACAGGATGTCAAGAAACCCGTAAAGAAGGGCCTTGTTACCTGCCTTTTTTAAAAGCCAGCTGTCCAAAATCGACCACACAGATGGTCAGAATGAGAAACTTTCTCGGAGATCAGAACATTGCTAACTCACAGGTCGGAGAAGGTATAAGGAATGAGGTGGCTTCCTATCTAACTGCAAAAACAGTGAAGGGGAGAGGGGAGGCCTTGTAGGGTATTCTCTAGGAGAGGAGGTTATAGCCGTCAGCTCTGACAGCACCCTGGGCAGGACTCGGAGTCCTGGAGGCACAGTGCTCCATCCTGCGCCTGCTAACATAAGGTCTAGGATTTGAAGCCACCAGCAGGAGAAAGGCATGGCAGTCTGTTTCCATAGAGATTACAGCTTTGGAAACCCTGTAGGGCAGTTCTGCTCCAACCCATAGGGTCGCTATGGGTCAGAATGGGCTTGATGGCAACAGGTTTTAAGCATGCCACCAAAGGTGAACCTCTTAAATCATGAAAAAAATAGTTACCAAGCCCAAGCAGTTCTAGAACTATAGCCTGCCAAACCTTCTAAAATACTTACTTTTAGTGGTACTTTCCTTCCCAGCTTCATTTGCAATCAACTAGGGTCTCTAAAGACTGCTCAGAAAGATGGCATTCTTCTAGACTGGCATCAGCTACACTCCATTCAGCAAAAGTTTTTCCTCTGGTAGCCCTTTGTAAGTGAGGCCTTGCAACTCTTAAGTGCCCTTTACAAACGAGATTTAATGTCAGCTTCTGTAATGTGTGTATTTAAACAAAAAGGGCTCAAGGACTAGGAGACATCTCGCACCTCAGATAGCAGTGGTTTCAGAAGACAGAAGCAGCATGGTGATGAGGTCAAGCCGGGTTCGAGTGGGCCCACTGTTTGTTGTGCCGCTTGGTAGAGAATCAGTGGAATGGACGTTGTCTTGACTCCAAGAGGTAGAAGCAGACGGTTCCTCACTTGAGTCGGAACAGGAAACAGTGTCTATGGAGCCCGGAGACATGCCAACCAGGTGGACCCAAGGTTCCCTGGAGGTGGAGGCCAAGAGTACGCAGAACCCATGGTTTGAATGAGCCTGTACTGTAGGCCAAGTTCAAACGTCCCTCATGTGACAAGGGAGGACAGGGTACACATCACATGCCAGTCACCCACCACCCACAGCGTCAGCTACATCCCCGTGAAGGTGCCCATCTGTTGCCCAGTGGTGCTGCCCACCGCGACACAGCAGTCAGCATGCTGCTCCCAGGGTTCAGCGGTGTACTTCCAGTTCGCTTCATGATCTACTGATGCGGCAAATATCAAGCTGCTGTGACCAAGGAGCTAGTCGTGGACCTCCGGAAAACTGGGCAGAGCGACATGCATGAGCGATTCAGCACCACGCGGCAAGCCTCTGCTCCGTCGCGGCAGAGTTCTTCCACACTGGAGGCCTTGGGGCCATCGGCGGCCACCCACAAGCGCCCACGCCTCTCGGGCTGCACCTTGCTCACCTTTCCAACGAGGGGTGGAGGCCACTGTTCTAAGGCTCCTTCGTGTTCCTCCATTCTGTGTATGACCCAGGATCTGGAACATAGTTACAGGACCCTCCGGTGAAAACTAAAATTACCTCATTCTCCATTTCAGGTCGGAACCTTAGCAAAGATCCAGATTCTCTTTTTTAAACAAAATTATATCTACTAAAAGCCATCATATGCGCTGTGGTTGTCAATTTCCAGGCTTTTCTGTTTCACATCATAACTGTGGGTTTTATTTAAACTGTTGAAACCCATCACTTTGAAATATGTGTGCAGCCTTTGATTCTACATGACTGCAGAGGGGAGGATGAAATGGATTTTGCATTTAAACAAGTGTGGTTTGTGTATTTAAGAGAGGGATGGAAGTTTTTGCATTGCTTCAAACGTTATTATATGTTTTTATTTTTCTGCCTCTGTGCTCATATATTGGCAAATAGCTCTTACACTCTAATTCCAGTTTAAGTAAAGCTTCAACAGCTGGCATACAATTGAGACGGCTTTTAGTTTCTTGAATTTCTTATTTCTGTCTTAATCATCTCATGCTGCTTTAACAGAAATACCACAAATGGATGGCTTTAAAAAGGGAAGTCTTATTCTATCGTGTTCCAGTAGGCTAACGGTCCCAGATTTAGAGCATAAGCCCCAGGGGACTCTTTCTTTGTGGCTCTGGAAGAAGGTCCTTGATGTCATTCTTCCCCTGGCCTGGGAGCTCCTGAGGCCCAGGGACACTCAGTCCTCTTCATGGGATGCACTCTGCTCCCAGCACTGCTTCCTGGTGGCATGAGGTCCCCAACTCTGCTTGCCTCCCTTTCCTTCCGGTCCCAAAGAGATTGCCTACAGGCACCGTACAGTCTTACACACTGAGTCCTGCCCCACCACGCAACTGCCGCCCATCCTCCTCACATCGGAGAGTAGACAGCATCTAGGAACGTCGCACAGTACAAGCAATCTTGGCCTGGCCAAATGGCTACAGACATGGGGAGGGCGGCCACAACTGGATCTATGACATCACCATTAGCCTATTTATTTACCCCAGAGTTACTTGATTGTCTTAATAATTCTGGCAACGTAAGTTTTTTCCCAAACTTAACATGATATTAAACTCTCACCCTTTGCCTTGGTAGCTAAAACCTCTAACCCCTGGGACATTTCTCTAAACTCCTTGTCTTCTTTCTACAGAATCTATTTCTTCAGGATTTAGTCCACATTAGAAAGAATGTTTACCTCCTGTAAACCCAAAATCCACTGCTGTCGAGTCCAGCTCCTCAAGACCCTATAGGACAGAGTAGAACTGCCCCATAGACTTTCCAAGGAGAGCCTGGCAGATTTGAACTGCTGACCTCCTGGTTGGCAGCTGTAGCCCTTAACTACTACACTCTGAGGGTTTCCTTACCTCCCGTAGCTTTTACAATGTTGGAAGTCCTTCTCAGAACTCATGCTTCCCATACAGGAATCCCAAAATGAGACCAGCAGTAGGAACGCCAGTGAGGAGCACATCCTGAAAAGGTCTCCTACCCACACATTCCCTGTCTAAAGTCGCCCTTCTCATCCATCTCGACATGAGAAGCCTTACTACCCTTTTAAAAAGATCTTAACCTCCAAACACAGAGGCTCTAATTTCTGTGACATCCTTGGGATTTGTTAACGCGCCACTTGCGGTCCACTTGACGCTGACTGCAGTGACCGGTGTGTGTCAGAGCAGAACCAAGCTCCATGAGGTTTCCAATGGCTGACTTTTTGGAATGAGATCACCAGGCTTGTCGTCCAGGGCGCTTCCTGGTAGATTCAGACCCCTCGCCTCTCGGTTAGCAGCTGACTGTGTCAACCATGTGGGAAGACAGGCCTCTAGTTAAAAAAAAAAAAAAAAAAAAAAATATCTCAGGGCGCCCTCTACCGAGCCTCCCCTGTTACTGCCTCTGGTGTTGGCCTGGTTTTGAAGTCTAAGGAGTCGTCGTCTGCCTGCCCCACAGTTCTCACAGTGCTGAGACAAGGCCAGCCTTCTCCACCTTGGCTCTTAGCCTCCGATGCAGCCACTGGGTACCACCTGGGAACACCACGGAGCTGGACAGACATTGGTACTGCCCCTGTCACCTGTACTCCCCTGGGAAGGGGCCCATCTGCCCCCAAGAGTCCTCCAGTGCCACGTGTCACACTGGCCTTCATTTGGGAGGGCTGAGGATGTTCAAGTTAAAAAGGGACAGCAAATGAGGAATGGGTTACAGTGTGTGAAAACCTGGCTCTCCTCTGTTGGCCTGTCACCCTGAACCTCCCACACCCACACCTCACACAGCGGAGCAATTTCCAAAATGCCTCCCTTACGGTAGTTCAAATAAGAGCTAATGGAATTTTACCAAAAGGCTGGCGGTTCCATCCATCAGGGGCTCCTTGGAAGTGCCGTGGGGCAGTTCTGCTCTGTCCTAGAGGGTTGCTGTGAGTCAGAACTGACTCTGCGGCAATGGGTTTGGTTTTTTTCTTTTGGTTTTGGCTATATGGAGAAACTGCAGGATTTTCCTTTATGTCATTCTTAAAGGCAACACTATGCATAGGGGTGGTTGACCCAACCAGCTCCAGGGCTGGAGACATCCTCCTCCTGCACGACCAGGAGCTAGTAAATACCATGCTAATTTCACAGTCGAATGCACAGATCTTTACAGAGAAGAGCTCACATTCAGCGTCAGCTACTTCTTAGCTCTGAGTCCGGCCAGCTGTCCCATCCACCTGGATCTGCTCCCTCGCCCTGGATCAGGTCATTCCTGGTTCTAAGCTACTGGGACACCAGGAATCACAGAGTGTGATCAGTGGCAGTTCAGCAGGCCTGGGATACCACACCATTCAGCTTCCAGGCGGCACAAACGGGCTTCAGCCGGCGGGTGCATGAGCGCTAGTGTGTGTGGCCAGCGCTCAGCAAGCACAGCCACTAGAAAGCAGACGGAAGGAGACATGAGGCCGGGCAGAACAAAATGTAGTTAACACAATCTTCAGCACCCAACTCATACTGTTGCTGCGGCTGGGTGCACTGGAGTCAATTTTCCATTCACAGGACCCCATGTGACCAACTGGAACTGCCCATAGGTTTTCTCGGCTGGAAACTTTAGGGGAGCAGTTCACTATGTCCTTTGCAGAGCTATTGTGTGGCTATGAACCACCAACCTTGCAGTTAGCAGCAGAGCACATAACCAGTGAGCCACTAGGGCCCCGTTCACAAAGCAAAATAAACCCATTGCCATGACGTCCATTCCAGCTCCTAACAACCGCGCAGGAGGAGGAGAACCACCCACGGGGGTTCCCAGGAGCAGCAGGTAGAACGCAACCGCCGACCGCTGGGTTAGCAGCAGAGCTGTACCCGCTGCACCACCAGGCCTCCTCATAGTAAACCGGAGACCTGAGATCTCCAGCAGGCTTTGCACCTGGTCCTCTGAGGAGAGCTAGCTGGGTCACCTATGCTCTCCCTCCTCCGTGCCAAATTCGTCATTGGGATAGAAAACAACCCCTCCCCCCTCCCTGGTCCCTGGCACCGGCAGGACCACCATCTGGCTCCCTCTGCATCCCCCCGAAAGCCACGGGGGCCCAGGTCCCAGCAGCCTTTCTCAGCCTACAACTGTGCCTCCCAAAGGGACTTCCTTCTACCTCCCTTGGAAAAGAATAAAATGGCCCTGTCCCAGGCCCAGGGGTGGGCCTGTTCCCCATTAGAAGGGAATCCCATGCTGTAGAACGCTCCAGGTGACCTCTCCAGGCCTGTCCTCACCTCCAAATATGGCACAGCTGAGCCCAAAGCCTGTCCAGCCGGGACCTGTTCCGGAGCCTCACAGCCGTGCCGTCATTCACCTCTCCACCCGCTTCCCCCGCTCCCGCACGTTCTCTGAAACCCCGTCTCTGCCTGTCACATCAGCACCCAGCCACAAACCCACCCCAGAGCCCTGCCTCCTCCACCTCCTTCACGCCCACTTCCCCGCTTCACCCTCCCCTCCCTCACACCCCTTCCCCTCCCAGCCCTCTCCCTGTCTCAGGCCCACTTCCCCCTCCCAGCCCCCAACCCTACCCCCCTCCCCCACCAGACGTCCCCTTCCTCACCCCACCTCCCCTGCTCACACCCCTCCCCTCCCTCACACCTACCTCTCTCGTCCTCCTTCCCACTCACAGCCACCCTGAAGGACAGAACTGTCCCCTAGGGTTTCCAAGGAACACCTGGCGGATTCCAACTGCCAGCCTTTTGGTCAGCAGACAGCAGCTGTTAACAGCTGCACCACGAGGGTTTCCAAAACAGCTTGGCAACTTAAAATGACTAGAAGGTCTTTCAGTTACCCAGGAGTGCTCAGAAAAGTCCCTGGGGCACCAGCTTCCCTCTGGGGCAGGGCCCGAGTTCTCCCACTCAGCACCTTGTCAGCAGTGGGGGACAAGCACGTGGCTTTGCGAGTCCATCCCTGACCTGTTACAGCTGCACTTGAGTTCTGCAGGGCTGGGGCCAGGCAAGTGGACCCGGCATCACGGAGCCTGAAGCCACCATGCTGGGGACAGAACAGACCCCTCTGGAGATTGAGTAAAGGCTCTCACGTTCCTCCTCTAACAACAAGCTTCCTCCTGCTGCCTTTTCCTTTTCACAACCCTCCCCTTGTCTCCAAAGGCAGCTGAGCCCTCCGTGAGTTTAGGTGGCCTGAGCCAGGGCAGCTGAGCCCTCGGTGAGTTACGGGAGCCTGAGCTGAGCCCTCTGTTAAGGGAGCCTGAGCTAGAGGGAAGTAAGCCCTCTGTGAGTTAAGGGATCCTGAGGGAGAGCAGCTGAGCCCCCCGCCGGGTTAAGGGAGCCTGAGGGAAGGTGGCTGAGCCCTCCAGGAATTCAGCTGGCATCCAGTCGAGTCTGACTCACAGTGGCCTCACCTCTCCCAGAGTAGAGCTGTGCCCCACAGGGTTTTCAGTGGCTCTGATGTTTCACAAGTAGATCACCAGGCCTTTCTTCTGAGCTGTCTCTGGGTGGATCTGAACCACCCACCTTTTGGTTAGTAGGATGCTCTGGACTATTGGGACTATCCAGGGGCTCCAAGTTCTTGGGACAGCCACAAAAGCCCAACACTGACCCCCAACGACCTCAGTCTGCCTTTCCTTCTCTATGTTCCCCAAACCAAAAACCCATTGCAGTGAGTCAGTTGTACCCATAGTGACCCTACAGGACAGAGTTCAACTGCACTGTAAGATTTCTAAAGAACTCCTGGTGGATTTGAACTGCTGACCTTTTGGTTAGCAGCCACAGCTCTTAACCACTACACCACTAGGGTTTCCACTCCCTAGAAAACTTCTCTTCTGTGAAATATATGGGAACCATGGTGGCGTGGCGGTTAAGTGCTACGGCTGCTAACCAAAAGGTCCACAGTTTGAAGCCCCCAGGAGCTCCCTGGAAACCTTATGGGGCAGTTCGCCTCTGTCTTATAAGGTCACTATGAGCTGGAGTCCACTCCACAGCAGTAAGTATTTTTTTTTTTTGCTGTTGTTTTTGTTTTTGGTGAAATACACATACAAATATAAAGCAGTCTAGTGAGACAATATCACAGATGACAAGGGACATGGACTGATGACTCTGGAAAACGAACTGTGAATGGCTTCTACAAATGAAAAGAGGCCCAACCTGACTCAAGTCCAGCAATGTGACGCGGACTTCCAACTATCAGCTCAGCCAAGATCAAAGAGCCTGACACAGCTGGGTGTGGGCAAGGGCCTCAGGAGACCAGCACTCACAGGCTGGTGACAGGGTGCAGTAAATCAATGGTGCTTGGCTGAGGGCCATGTGACAAGATCCTGCCCCCATTCTGTCAGCTACAGAAGAGATCCATGCTGTGGAACAGAACAGGCAACACACAAATACAAGTGACCGGGCAACGTCTGTAAAGAACGTTCATAGCCACACAATGGAGTGTTACTCCACATGAAGAGAAATGAGGTCCTGGTACGTGCTAGGCCTTGGGTGGGCCTTGAAGGCATTGTGCTGAGGGAAACAGACCTGACATGAAAGCTCATATATTTTATGATCACACAGATACGAAACATCTAGAATAAGCAAATGCATAGAAAGTCATTGGGAGATTTCTCAGGGGCTAGGGAAAGGGGGGAATGAAGAGTTACGGCTCAAAGGGTTGCGTTAGTTATCTAGCGCTGCTGTAACAGAAATACTACAAACGGTGCCTTCAACAAGCAAATGTAGTTTCTCACAGTTTAGGAGGCCAGAAGTCTTTATTAGGGGCTCTGGCTCTAGGGGAAGGCTTTCTCTCCATCATTTCTGCGGGAAGGATTTCCCTCTGACAGCTCTGAAGGAAGGCTTCCTCCCATCAGCTCTGGGGAAGGTCCCCATCCTTTGGTTCCCTGGTGCTCTTCATGTACCACGCCATCTCTCTGCCTCATATCTGCTTGTTTCTCTGTGCCTAATCTGCTTTTTCTATCTCAAAGGTGATAGGCTTAAAACACAGTCTACACTGATACAGCCTCTTAATGTAAGAAGGAAAACCTATTCCCAAAAGGGACAGTAACACCATCAGGTGGGCATGAGAATTATACTTTCCCTTTTGCATGTTATACTAACTTAATGTTTTGTTTTGTTTTGTTTTTTGCTGAACTTCAGCAAGAAGGTTTGAAATTGTTCAGCATCCCTTGTAGGAATGTGAAAAATAATTGATAACATCCTTTTGATCAAATAACCTCCAAGGACGAGCTCTGCTAAGAGCTCTGCTCTTAGCTCCCTATTTGTGATTACTCTTCTTAAATAATCTTGAAGGCTGAAACCCTCATTTCTTGTCCCTCTTATCTCCC
Source organism: Heterohyrax brucei (assembly GCA_028571685.1). Lineage (NCBI taxonomy): Eukaryota > Metazoa > Chordata > Mammalia > Hyracoidea > Procaviidae > Heterohyrax > Heterohyrax brucei. The sequence continues at coordinate 16,481,826 of CM053141.1, read as the reverse complement.
TCTTTGTAATTACTTTTAAGTCAACTGCCTGGATCTGTGCCAACATGAGTCTTGGGTGACTGCTGAATGATTCCACCCGATAAAGAGTCCTGCTTGGGAACCAAAGAGCTCATGTCAAGATACAAAAATGACAGACATACATCACCAAAATATATAGCTGGACTGAAGCTGGGAAAAGTCCAACTCTCATTTCCATGCCAAGTCTCAGCGAGCACCTTTTCAGTACGCATACTATTTCCCAGGAATTTAATGAATATGTGTAACTTCCCTTTTCCTACTAGTATAAAAGCTCCTCAGAGCCCTTTGTTTGGGGAGGCAGACTTTGGAGAAACGTAGCCCCTCTGTCCCCTTGTGTACCGATGTGCGATGAAACATCTTGCTTCCCATCTCACCCCTGCTCCAAGACTGGCTGTTTGGGGCAGGGGGCACAAGCCCTGCTTCAGTTTGCAGTAACAACAGGTTTAGGGATTAGGATCTACAGTGTGTACTTTGGATCTACAGTGTGTACTTTGGAGAAACATAACTCAATCCATAACAAGGAGTATTGAGTTTCTGTTTGAGGTGATGAAAATGTTTTGGAAACATGAGGTCCAACAATGAAGTCTGCAAATTTAATTGTTCCATGTGCTATGTATCTCATTGCTAAATATCATTATGGTGACCTTTGAAGCACTTCCCTTAGGGAGCTATGCACCAACGCCAGCACCTAGTCCACCCTTCAAAGCAATTTTGGAACTCTTTCTGAAATGGCACAGTGGCGAGTTCACAAACTTAATTGTGTAGTTGTCTGTGAGGGAGTTTTTAGCCAGGAAAACAAATAACTGTATTGGAACGCCCTATCTACTCACCTGATCTGGCCCCCAATAACTTTTTTCTTTCTCTAAAGACAAACAAAATATTGAAAGGAAGACATTTGGATGACATTCAGAACATCAAGGGTAATACAACAACAGCTCATATTTGAAACTGAAACAGTTCCAAAGCTGCTTTGGAGGGTGGACTAGGCACTGGCATCAGTGCACAACTTCCCAAGGCGAGTACTTCGAAGGTGACTGTAGTGATATTCAGCAATGAGGTATGTAGCACTTTTTCTAGGATGAGTTTGTGAACTCGACTGTCAGAACTCATACAGCATGACAATGGTTTATATGACATGGTGAGTGTAATTAATGTCACTGTATTGTACAGTTAAAGATGATGAAACTGACAAACATATATATTTTACAAAAGTAAATTTAAAAAGTTCACCGTCACAAGAATCCAAAGCCAATTAAAACTGGATACCTCCTCCTTCCTTCCCCCCCTCCTTTCCTTTCTCTCTCCTCCCCGTTTTCTACCCTCCCAGCAGCCAAAGTTTAACATCAAATTGCACCTAGTGTTAACCAGTAACCATCAGGTGGATCCTGGCTGATGGTGACCTCCTGTGTCAGCGCAGACTGTGCTCCATCAGATTTTCTGTGGCTGAGTTTTCGGAGTTAGGTCAACAGGCCTTTCTTCCAGAGCACTCATGGGTGGGCAGACTTGAATGGCCAGCCTGTCCATCGGCGGCCTCACATGAACCGTGTGCACGATCCAGGGAGTCCACATGTCCTGATGCTTGCGGGGTGAAGAAGCAGGCCCCCCAGCACCTGCTGCGGAGTCTAAACTCCCCTCACATTTTTGGGGGGTGGTTTAGAAACGTGCTTCAGGTGCCTTAAACGTTCAACTAACATGGATACCTAAAAAAGCTCAAGAATAAGAGTGTCCACTGCATTATAATGGTGAAAAATGGAAATAGCCTAGGATGTTAATTATGCCATGTTGATAGAGTTAATAGCTGCAGAAAAAAAACAGTGTAATTGCTTATCTCCCTTCTGACTGGTACTCATAAGGATTTTGAGACTGCTTTCCCAGGCCCTAAAGCTATTCTTCTTGATCAAGGGCCAGATGAGCCAAAGCCAGCCAACTTATAGCCCATGCCCAGATCATCACAGCTGACCTGGAGACCCATACCTCACCCCCTCACACCTGGAACTCCCCAGGCCCTTCCCTAAACCCTACTATCAAACCTGTTGATTTGTTAAGATGGCTTTTAGGATACCAGCTTCCCAGATGGCCAGTGAGCTGAATAAAGCGCTCTTACAGATTCACTCCCTGTCTTTGCATATCAGCTTAGTAGTGACAGGCAGCACAGGTCTGCAACTGGGTTTTTTCTGGTAACAATGTTTATTATTTTTTTAAAAAATCTGGAAATATCATGCTCCTCAAGATGGAGCACAGCTCAAATCCCACAGACTCAGGATGCTCCCTTAGGCGCAGGCATGGGACAGGCGGACACCTGGCCGTGCCCACCCACGCCTGCCCGGGGATGGGTTGCTGGTTCCATGCTTGCTCAGCCCTCTCTGACATCTTGAGGCAGGTTGTCTCCTGTGTGAATTGCAGGCATTTGCGTGGACACTGCATGCACTTCCTCAAGGTGGTGTGTTTCCCCCTAGGACCTTTGGTGGTCCAGTGGTTAAGAACTTAGCAGTTCCAGTACACCAGCTGCTCCTTGGAAAACCCCATGGGGCATACAACAACAGCAACAAAAGCCCTGGAGTGCCCCAGAGGGTTCGCACTCAACTGCTACACTGAACGAGGACTGGCAATTCCAACTCACCCAGCAGCCCCTGGGAATAAAGGCCTGGTGACATTTCTGTGAAGATGACAGCCAAGGAAACCATGCATGGCAGTTCTGCTGTGTGACACATGGGGTCGCCATGAGTCCAAGCCAACTTGCTGGCACCTGACAACCATAAATGTATTCCGAGGGAGCAGTGGTGGCTCAGAGGCAGAGTTCTCTCCTTCCCGGAAGGAGTCCCAGGTTCAGCGCCTGGACAGCGCACCTCACGCACAGCCTCCACCTACGTCCGTGGAGGTCTGCGCGTTGCCCAATGCAGCCTCGTGCCCTGGAGCAGTCGAGTCGCTGAAGTGTGCGCTGAGTCAGAGAGAGAAGGATTATTTAGGAGGTGGCAACAGCAGAGAGCTAGACAGCCACACAGGCTGTCTGTGTGGAGTCTTGAAAGGTAACTTTATATCAGAGCTCATGTGTGATTTTCACAAGAGTTGGAAGTGTCTTTGTAGCCCGCAGATGGCATGGCTGGATGAGTTATTCATTACAAGATAATTACAAAAGATTCTTCATCAAGCTACAAAGATATGTACCAGACATCCCCTGATCAGGCTAAAGAGACACATGCCAAACGTCTGGGATCTAATTGCCATGTGCAGGATGCCAGGTGGCCAGACTGAGTGAAGTAAGGTTACTAACAAAGGTATGCAGAAAGCAGGTGGCAGGCACAATCAGAAAAAAGGAGAGGTTCATCATGGCGTTAGTTATGTCAACCTCTCAATCACCCATTTTACAAAGGAGACAATATGCTGTGGAGTATTGGGGTTGCAGTTAATGACAGCGAAGTTTTCAGTGGAGCTTCCAGACTCTAATGAACTAGGAAGACAGGCCTGGCAATCTATTTTTGAAAATCAGGCACTGAAAAGCCTGTGGATCCCAGTGGTCCTATCTGCGGTCAACCACAGATGGCACAGGAACAGGGGGTCACCATGAGTCAGGGGACGATGCTATGACAGCTAACTGACGATTGCCTTCTTGTTCTTGTTTGGGGGCAGCGGTCTGGGGACTTGGAGCTGTATTTGATGGCAGTGTCACAGTAAACAGAAGGAACATTTTGTTACTCTAACAGCACAGCTGTCACCAAATGTCTTGCCCACCTTGCAGCACAGAGGGCTGGGCTGTGGGGTGGTTAGGGAGGCCTCTGGGGAGCTGAGGCGGCGAAGTGTCATCTAGGGCTTTTCCCACCCCAAGAGCCAAGTCCATTCTGTCTCTCTGGAAGTCTGGAATCAACCCTTCTGGTCCAGAAAATCAGAAGTGCCTTATGAGGCCATTCACACAGAGCACAAAGGGTGGGAGTAGGGGCGGGGGTGGCAATCATGTCTTAGAAACTACAGGACACAAGCCCACAGGGTCTCAAGCAAGACTTACGTGTCACCTGGAAAGGGGCTGCAGAACTACTTTCTCCTTTTAAACCAAATACAGTTGATCTTCTCCTAATCAGGAGCCCTGGACAGTGTGAACAGCTAAGTGCTTGGCTACTAACTGAGCGGTTGACAGTTTGAATCCATCCAGAGAAGGCCTGGCAAGGTGCTACCAAAAGGTCACAGCCACTGACGATCCCATGGAGCAGCGCTCTGGAACACATGGGGTCACCACGAATCATCATCAAACTGGACAGCCACGGTTGATTCTCTTATCATTTAGTGACTACAAAATTCTTCATAAGGAACTCTCCAGGGCCCCAGCCTGAGTCCTGCTTTTCTGTGCAGCGTGGAGGGGAGGAGGCAGTGCCAGAATCAGCCAGCGCTCTTGGAATTAAGCAAAACCAAACCTGCTGCTGGTTCAGTTCTGACTCCAAGCAACCCCAGAGGGCAGAATGGAACTGCCCCACAGGGCGTCCAAGGAGCTGACCATTTTGGTCAGCGGCCAAGTTCTTAATCATGGCATCACCAGGGCCGGCCAGCCTTGGACCCTCAGGCCCTGGCCAGAGAAACTGGGTCACCCAGCACTGTGATGGGGTGGTGGAACCAGCGTGGTCTGTTTCTGAGGGTTCTGACTTAGACTCTCCCCACCCCAAGGACCCAGGGCCACCAAGTAACAGTCCTGCCTCCCTGATGAAGCTGTAGCTTCAGCCAGCTTTGTGACCGTGTTGCATACATGCATCTGTCACTCTGTTGTGTTGTGCCTGTGTGTGTGTCAGCCAAGTGGCTGTGTGTTGTATGTTTAGCCTGTGTGTTGAGCACCACCACCCACCGTTTAGTCAATTCCAACTCACAGCAACTCCACAGGTCAGATTAGAACTGCTCCATCAAGTTTCCAAGGAGCTCCTGGTGGATTAGAGCTGCTGACCTTCGGATTAGCAGACACAGCACTTAACCAGCACGCCACCAGGGTCTCTGCGCGTCGGGCAGAGGGCCGCAGCTCAGGCAGCAGGGAGGAGGAGGTATCTTTACAGGCCCCTCGTCAGGTTATTAACCGCAGTGAACAGCACACCGGCGGAGGGAGTGCTGCTCTCAGGGCTGACCACAGCAAGGCCCCTCTGCCGCCCCATACCAACCAGGCGCTTTCCTCATGGACACGTGTATGCCCAACATCCACCCTCTGGGCTCTTGCGAAGGCTGGTGCCATTTTTTTTAAACTTATGCTTTAAGTGCAAGTTCATAGTTCAATTTAGTTGGTATATAAAGACAAGTTTATACACGGGTTTCTACGTGACTCTAGCAGCCCTCCTTACGGTGAGAGCACCCTCCCCCTCTCCACCGTGCATTTCCTGTCCACTCAACCACATAAGGCTCCCAGGCTCGGCGGTTCTTTGAGGGACAGGCAGGTTATCTGCTGGTTCAGAATTCACGATCTGTCCCCTAGAACACACCTGAGCACTCACAATCATCCCTCATCTGTATTAGTGTCTTTCAAGAACAGTCTTGATTTATATACAATGCGTATGTCATGGATTGAATTGTATGAACCCCAAAAATGTGTGCAGCCGTTTGGCCAGGCCATGATTCCTGTCATTGTGTGTTGCTCCCATGTGTTAAAAATCCCTCCTCGATTATGTTAATGAGGGAGGATGGGTAGCAGTTGTCTTGGTGAGGCAGAACTGAACATGTGAGACTGTACTGTGCCTCGAGGCAGTCTCTTGAAATACAAAGGAAAGGAAAGCAGCCAGAAAGGTAGAGACCTCTTACCATCAAGCAGTCTGGAGAGTTAAATGCATCCCTTGCAAAGGTGCTGGGGTCCCTCAGAAGCTCCTAGTCCAGCAGAAGATTGACGACAAGGACTTTCCTCCAGAGCCAACAGAGAAAGCTTTCCCCTGCAGCTGATGCTCTGAATTCGGACTTGTAGTCTTCTGGACTATGACAGAATAAAATTACTCTTTTTGAAGCCATCTACTTGGGGTATTTTTGTTACAGCAGCACTAGGTGACTAGAACAGCATGCAAGTTCTTGCTCTCGTACTTACGGGAATGTTTCCATCAGCGTGAACGGTTTGTGAGCACCTCAGTGTGCACCGTAGGCCATTCCTCAGCAATGCAGCGAGGCTGGGTCTCCAGAGGACAGCCCTGCTTTGCCCCTAGCGGACCTGGCTCTAAGCTTGCACCTGCCTGAGACGTCCCCAGGAGAGCCTCTGGGGCCAGAGATGGTGAACCCAAGGTGGCAGGAGAGGATGTCGCTCGCCCAGGCTTACTTTGCTAGCAGACCCCAGGTATTTTTCGAGGCCTTATTATGGGATAGGGCCTGAGAACCTTATTGTTCCACATGCATTATCTCCTCTAACTCTTTTCACATTGCCTCCCTAGACTCTGAATTACCAGCTCAAGACGGGCAGTAGGGTCTGCCACAGGAAGTCACATGGGCCTGTCCTGGGAATGCTGGAAGTTAAGGCCTTGGACTCAAACCCACTGAAGTCCTCAAACACAGGCATCTGACCAAACCGGGCTTCTGAGTTTTATTTTATTTTTCCAATCCTTGGCAAGTCAGATTTCTGAAGGGAACCAGTAGCCAGGCCCTGGAGCTGCTGCTTTGGCCTTTGAGAAGGAAGCCACAGACTCAACAAGGGACGGGAGCTAGCACCCCCAGAAGCCAGACCCAGGTGGCATCCAGCTGTTGGTAGCTTCAGCCCTGCCTGCAACGCTGTGGTTTACCAGTGTCAACAAGGCAAAAGCAGCCGCCTGGGTCACCCAGCATGTCCCCACACATGCTCCCTCCACAGCTGGATCCCTCAGGAAAGACAGGCAGAATGTCCACGGCAAAGGTGCTGAAGGCAGGTTGCTCCCCTCTCCAGATAACCAGTATGGAAACAGGCTAAGATGCCATCTGATACGGTCACATCATTATAAAAGAAGAAGAAATAAGAAGGGAACTCCCCAAATACATCCCTTTTGGCTTTGTCCTCGATCCACATAAAGTTACCAACATTACCGTGGCTGCTGGCAGTTTCTGGAAACGAATAAACCAGAAAATCAGCCGCCATCGAGCCGATTCTGAGTCAGCACAGCCCTCTGTGTGCCTTGGAGGAGAACTGTGCGCCAGGGGTTTTGGTGACGGAAGTTTAGCAGGCGATCACCAGGCCTTTCCTCTGAGGCCCTGCTGGGTGGACGCAGTCTCAGCGCCCAAGCCTGTTAACTGTTTCAACCACCACGGACTCCTGAAAGCAACGGAGGTGCCACAGTGCGAGCCCCACGTATGCGACAATACAGCGTTTTCAATGATGACTGTGAAGGCCCCACAGCTAAGTACAGAAGCCGCCTGGAAGCTCAGAAGCACCCTCAAGCCTCCCCACCCCCGGTTCCCAGCAAGGCGAATTCCCAGGCTGTGGCTGTTTCAAGCCCTTGTCCCTTCCCATTCTTCCCTGGGTTCTTTGTGTTTTGGCGACAGCAGTCTTCCCCCCAATTGATCCACATGGTTAACCATGGCCCAACTCCAGTCCAGGTCTTGCTCCAGTCACACCTCCCTCCAGCGGTCAGTGAGCGGTTAATGTTGACCGAAGCGGTGGTCTGAACGGTTGGCAACAGATACCTGGGATGTCCCACATCAATACAACTGATGTTTTCAGACTCAGTGGCCACCCTGTATGCTTTATTTACATCAAGCCCTGACAACTCGGTTGGTGAACTCCTCCTAAAGAAAGTGCTGCACACCTCATTGCTCAGTGTCACTGCGGTCACCTCTGAAGTACTCTCTTTGGGAAGCTATGCACCGACGCCAGTGCCTAGCCCACCCTTCAAAGCAATTTCAGAAGTCTTTTTCTGGAATGGTCATCAGAGCTATCATCGTATTACCCTTGATGTCCTGAATGTTATCAAAACGCCCTCCTTTCAATATTTCTTTCCCAAAAGCCACTGGGGGCCAAATCAGGTGAGTACACAGGTTGTTCCAATACAGCTGTTTCCTGGCAGACAACCATACAATTAAGTTTGTTAACTTGCCACTGTGCCATCGGTGGCCCTTCCAGAAAGTGTCGAAACTGCTTTGAAGTGTGGCCTAAGCACTGGGACAGGCGCACAGCTTCCCCTGTGGAGTACTTTGACGGTGACTGTAGTGACAGTCAGCAATGCAGTGTGTAGCACTTAGAACAAGTAAGGTCAGGGACTTGTCAGACCTCAGGTACCATCCCATTCTACCACTCCCACTAACACATCCCAATGCCTCGTGAGCAAACCCATCCGGGGGACAGCTCACCTTCACCCCAGATCTCGGGTCTCACGCACATGGAGGTCAGGACGTGTCTGCAGAGCATGATGGGAACACCCATATGTGGGCACACCCCTGGGCACACACACAGCCCCTCGTGGGCACACACAGCCCATAGCCCCTGTGGGCATACACTTGGCCTGCAGCCCCTAGTCCCGACCATGTGTTCACCTCACCCGTATTTCCCAGACAAGGCCGAGGTAGCAGGCAGCAGTACCAGTTTCGTTCTCTCCACGGCTCCAGGTTCTAAGGTGAATCCGGCAAATGTCAGGCATCAGCTTCCTCCCTTTCCTCACGCAGTCCCCAAACCACTGCACCACCCAGCCGAGTCCCTGGCCTCTCCATCCAAAGATGGGTTCGCTGACCAGCTGAACAGCTCAAGCACTAACTATTCTAACACTGTTAAACAGAGGACAGACTTGTAGAAACAGGAATTTGTAGTAGACACACACTCACTGAGATGTTCACTTTTATAACCTGGGCACCAGAGGTCTGCTAGGTACCTGTGATTTCAGTTTTCAGTGGTGTTTTTTAACTTAGATCTAAAATCAGTTCCTTCCTCCTCCTTTATTCACACAGTTTCTATATCATTTTTAAATGACCTGACACTGTGCCTGGCCTCTGTGAAATTATCTGGAGACTCCATGCATTCCAAACACTTTTCAGCTTCATTTCACACACACTGAGGTGCTGTTTTTTTTTTTTAAAGTGGTCACTGATCTTAAAGCAAGGCATCTATTTCTATGTCTCCCTACAGCATAATTCCTCATGGTCTCTGCTTCTGAAAAGACTTTCTGACTTTCAAAGGGGAATACCTGCAACGTAGCTTCAGAAAAAGAAAGGATCAAACCTTACTTTACATCCAAAAGAAGACATAGCCAGGAAGTCTCTGTTGCCCTGTGTAGACACCAAGGTGGCAGAAGGAGCCTCAGAGGCCACAGATCTTCAAACAGGGGACCCACTCTTCACCTAAGATAGCACTGGGTGTGCTGGAGAGGAGGGCCACACAACAGGGCCCCTACAGAAACCAACACCATCCATGTAAAATAACTCACAGTGCCATTTCTTCTGACAGAGGAGTTAACTTCGTGAGACCTAAGATTTTACCTGATACGCTCTAAAATTGGAGGGGAAAAAAAATTAATGAAAAGATACCTAGGCACTGCCTCTTTTCTTTAGTTAGAAGAAATATTTGATCAGACAGTAGCTCCACTCGTGTCAATGGCTATATAACACAGCAGAACCTGGTCTGTGTTCTAAATATCCTGACACCTGCATATTTGAAGAGGCGCTGCAAACATTCCAGATCAAATTACAGGTTGGAAGCTGGAGGCCACAGACAAGCTCCTTGTTGTCAGAGGCTACGTCGCTTTCCCATGTGTGACAGAAGCAATGCATGGTGTCCACGCTAACTGAAGGAGCTAGAGGTGACGAGGGAACAGAAACGCTGGGAAGGAGCAACGAATGGGAAGTCAATGGAACATGTTACAGGAAGTGTCTCTGGTTTAAAGGCCCCTTGACAATAATTCAACGGCGAGTCATGTCTGCTTAAGGAGTGCGTTTCTTTTCTGCCAGAACTTCAGGTCCCAGCACCCCTGACCCTGCAGGGGCCCCTGAGACGGATGCGTCCCTGCTGCTTTCCCTTCCTGAACACCTCTGTCACCGCGGGGCGCTGAGTGGATTATCCCCCGGAATCCACTGTGCTCTCAATTCAGTGTCTGCTTGGCAGATGTCACCCGCCAGTTCAGAACCAGGACTGAGAAACGGGATTAAGACCCTGGGCACATGAAGTTGCATATTCCAAAAAGGTGGTCAGCTATTTTTAAAGTAGACCAATCACCTGTATTTCCTGCAGTTGCTTCCTTACAATTTTGCCCCTCTCATCCCGTGAGCCCACTAGCCCAAACAGCGGTCAGAGGGCAGAGTCTGACAAGGCCTGGGGACACAGCCAAAAGCCACTGCCTTTGATTCTGACTCACAGAGACGCTCTAGGACAAGCCGACCTGAACCATAGTTTTCAAGGAGCGCCAGGCTGATTCCAACTGCCAACCTTCTGGTTAGCTGACCTCACACCCACTATGCCACCAGGATTTCCTTGGGGACAGAAAGGGATGTAAACTACATGCACCCTTCTGAGTTTCCCTCAGTGTGGTGGGTAAGGCCACAATTTCTGAACACATTCTAACATCATACACGGGAACAAGAGAAATGCACAAGATGTAAACAATTAACTTGCTCCAAAGTCCAGTTCAACTTCAGTAAGAAATGTTCAAAATTCAGAATGATATGCTTAGGGTATTACTGAAGTCCTTACTGCCTGGGACCTGATGGCAGGATTCCATACACCCAAGGGAACCCAGTCCCCACCGCCTTTCATAACTCAAACGCCTCAAGCTATGAGTCAAGAGAAGTCCACGACGGTGCCCGGCCACCAGTGACCGCCCCGGCGAGGAACACAACATACAGTCCCTGACGCAGCATGACAAAAACGGGTTTGCAGAACCAGGACCCTAGGAAAAGACCACCCCTGCTGGTCCACCAGACTGGAGGGTCCCCTGAGGACATGGCCCCCAGCCGCTGTTAGCCCAGAGCTACACCAGTAGCTACACCAGAGCCAACTCTTCAGACCAGACTGACCTATAGAGCAATGCTGGCCAATGTGCTTCTCGGCTTAAATACATACACGAGGCCGTCTGAGCAGCTCCCGTCCAGATGAGAGGGCGGAAGGGGGCAGGAGTTGGCTGAACAGATATGGGAAGCACAGGGTGGAAAGGAGTGTGCTGCCACAGGGTAGGGACAGCCACCAGAGGTGCACAGTGGTGTGTGGGGCTTGGTTTATACGACAAAATGATTCAGATTGTAAACTTTCACTTAAAGCATATTTAAAAAAGAAGGTTCAACAATGACCTTGCAGGCTTTTCCCATGTATCATTACAAAACCCAAAAGGAGGCATCAAAGTCAACACAAATTCATTAAAATTATTTAATTTGGCTTCTAAGTACCTCCGCATTCAAGGCACCTTTGCATTTCACAGTGAAATAACAAGCCTCTCGCACATCCTGACACACACAATTGAGCAGATTTTGATCCAAACCCCCGAGGCAATAAACAAGGGTCCTAGAAAACCTGGCAACTGGTGCTGACGAGGTAACAGAAGCCACCCAAGCTGACAGTCTACAGACTTGTGTAGACCCTCTGAGTTCATAACGAACAGTGCCATGTTTAAGTAGAAGCGAAACCTACATTTTCAGAGTCTCCTCTAGCCAAAAACAACAGATTAGATGGCTTATAAACTACATTACATTGGACCAAAATAGGATTTTAATTATTATAAAATAAAGCTGGGGGCATCTGGGAAACAGGGTGCTAATTCACATGCTGCTGACGCAGTCCTGGGCGTGGCAGGCCTGGCCGCTGGGGACAGTCCAGGACCCAGACGACAACTCAGGCCCTCCTTCAGGCCCTGCTCTGAGGCTCCCCACTGTCGCCACCCTGGCCTGTGAGCCTGTGACAGACACAGCATCCACCCAGCCCCCAAACCAGACTCCGAGGCAGAAGAGCCATCCATGCACTCCTACTTAGTACATACTTCTGCTTAAACCTACTCAGAACAAATTGCAAACCGTCTGCTGCTACTCAGCCCTTGCCACCAGGTGAGCTCTGGGTATCTGGCAGCAGAAGTGCCCTCGAAAACAGGGCAGTGAAAAGGCACAGGAAGACCCGGCTCCCAGCTCATCCCTCTGCGGAGCCTGGTGACAGACGAACAGCTCTGCTTTCTTCCTCTAGAAACACAAGGCGCTAACCTCCCTTCTATCTAGAGAACGGTGAACAGCTGGTTGTTCAGGACACCTAACAGTCCCTGACACAAATGCACCAAGCCCCACGGGGTAAAGGAGTGTCAGAAACCAGCCACAGCGCTGAGAGCAAGACACCCCACTTCCTGTGCCGCACCGGCCTGCACTGCTTCTCTTTGTGACCCACTTCTGGACCCAATCCTCAACCTTCTAGGAGACGATCTGCTGGAGAGAACGGCGGTCGGTGCTGAACCATTATGCTTCCCTCCGCAGCAGCAGCAGGTGACAGCAGACGGAGGGGACGGCTGGGCCATTAACTGAGAACTACTCCAGGTAGGCAGGCTGATCACTGCAGAGACCCACCACCACCATAAAAAAATTATCTTACAAAAGAAAACTCAAAGCCAGTTTACTATTAGAAATAGTCTGAGATACAAAGAAGACAGTCCTCTCCACAGTGAGTCTCCTCTGGTACAGAAACATGTGTACTGTGGAGAAGCTGGTTTGTCCCCGCACCGTGTGCTCTGACGACTCCCACTGAGACAAGATGGTCACAGGAAACGGAAGAGAGACACGCAGTGTCAGCTTGGCTCACAGGGGCGCACGAGGTCCCAGAGGGCCTTCTAAGAGGAGATGGCCAAGTCCCCACAGACCACTCTGAGAGACCGTAGGGCCGGAAGTCCGAGCCGTGGAGCTCCTGGGCACCCTGGCCATGTCTACTAGGCTGTCCGGGGTGGCTGGGACCCTCAGAGGCTTGTCTCCTCGCACACTCGGACAGGGACGTTATAGTGCCGATCGTCCTCGGCGATCAGCGTCACCACGGGCCAGTCCTCTGGGGGGTCGGTGGGGTAGACGGTGATGAACTCCTCCGTGTTGTACTTGGAGAGCCTGTATACCTGGATGGTGTGGCGCACGGCATAGGCCAGCAGGAACATCTCGACCTGCGGGCAGGAAGAGCACACAGGCGTTATGGGGGAACCACATCAGACCAGCTCCTGCGGAGCCGATCCCGCTCACTGCGACCCCGGGTGTGTCAGGAGCTGTGCCCCACGGAGCTCTCAACAGCTGGCTTTTCAGAAACAGATCACCAGGCTTTGCTTCTGCAGCTCCTCGCGGCGGACTAACACCTCCACCTCCCAGTGAGCGGCTGAGTGCTTGACTGTGTGCACTACCAGGGACACCCCGTTCTGTGGGGAGCCACACTGGCAGTACATGGCTTAACACTGCCCTCCATCCCAGGCATTGAGAGAAAGCAGAGCCTTCTACAACCAGAAACTCTTCCTCCCCTCTGTGTCCGTCCCCATCCTTTCCTGTGTGGTCATTATAAAAAAACAGATAATCAAAAACGGATTCTATCGCTGATAAGCACCTTGTATCCAGAACACACCAAGAACTCTCAGAATTCAACAACAAATAACCACTCTGAAAACTAAACAAGGGATCTGAACAGCTGTTGCTCAAACACAGACACACAAATGCCACCAAGCACATGAAAAGACACCCGCCATCCGTCACTACTGTTGTCGGTGCTATGGAGGTGACTCAACTCACAGCAACGCCGAGGGGCCGAGCTGAACCCCCGACGGGCTTCCTGGGCTGTCAGCCTTCAGGGAGCCAGCGGTCGGGCCTCCTCTCCCACGGAGCACGGCTGGTGCTGAGCCGTGGACTTCTGGGTGAGGAGTCCAGCCCGCCACCACTGCACCACCGCGGCTCCCTAACCCGTCATTCAGAAAAACCGAACGCACGCCATCACATCGATCCAATGCACACCCCTCAGCAGGTAGGAGGAGAGCTGTCCCATAAGTTTCTAAGAAGCACCTGGTGGATTCCAACGGCCAACCTTCAGTTAGGAGGTGTAGCACTTAACCACTACACCATCAGGATTTCACCATCAGTCAGTACAGAAGTTCAAACTAAAGCCGCAGTGAGACACCACTGTACAACCAATGGCGTGGCTATAGTGCAAAAGAAAATAATGAAGAGTGACTCCTCAACGGGCAGAGGGTCTTCTTTCAGGACATGGAAAATGTGGTCACACAACACTGTTGACGTACTACATGCCACAGAATTATCTACTCTAAAATGGTTCAAATTATGTTACAATGAATTTCATCCAAACTGATAGAAAGGACAGCAACGGTGTTGGTAGGTATGTAGAGAGATGGACTCTCACACAGGGCTGGGGCAGTGCGACACGGTGTGCAGGTGCTGTGGAAAGGCTGGGCAGTGCATCAGGGGCTCAGCAAAGAGTCACCAAGGGGCCGCAGTTCCACTCCCAGCTGCAGACTCTGAGAAGTGAAAACACGTGTCCACATAAACAATGTATAGTGCTCCCAGTTGCAGTGTTCAAACCAGCTGAAAAGTGAGACCACCAAACCAAGCCAAGCATCATGAGTAACACCAGAGACAGTCATCTGACTGGACAGCCACTCGGCTACACTGTAACACAGAAAGAAGCAGGCCACAAAAGGCCGCCTACGATACAACCCCGTCATCGGAAACTTCCAGAACAGGCAAACCCCGAGACAGAAAGTAGCTGCCCAGGCCAGGGGGCAGGAGGGAGCACGGAGTGGCTTTGAACAGGCATGTGCTCTCTGTCTGGGTGGTAAGTGGTCTGACATTAGAGGGCCATCAACTCCATGAATTACTGTAGCCACCCGACAGCACAGTTGAAGGCATGTACGTTAGGTGTGCTACAGCAATAAAGCTGACTCCACATGACACAGGGTCTCAGGAAAGACAAACACCAGTCTCATGCCCAAACCATCCCCACCAGGATTTCAGCATCAAGCATTTGCTATGGCTCAGGGGACAGAAATAACCTAATGTTGTAAGGACATAGTCTGACAATCATGGTTGTCGTTCCCGCCAGACAGAGCAGTGATCAGCAGAACAGGACAGGACAGCTTGGAGCTCACCCAGCCCAGCTCTCTGCAACTCACAGTTCCTGGCCAGGCACCCAGGGGTGTCCTGGTGCAGGACACGGCAGCAGAAGGACAGCAGTCATGAGCAGGAGGGCAGCACCTCGGAGGTCGTTAACACTACACAGTTGTACGTGTGACTTTCAGTGGCCGGCCATCCCACTGAAAACCTACAAAGACTTCCCAGTGAAACATAATGGATTTCATGGAACACAACCCAGGTAGAGCTGGGCACAGCTCACAGCGCTGACTCCAGAGAAGACTCTGCCCATGGTCTCCAGACAGCTCCACACCTGGTCTGTCTATGAATAAAGACCCGAGAGCACGCTCGGCTCCACTGGCCAAGGTGACGGCATTTCCACAGACGTCTAAAGGACACTACACCTGTTACACACTGAACTGTGTCCTCCCAAAATGTGTGCTGTACGGCCTAACGCCTCTATCTGCGGTTATGGTCCCACTTGGAGGGCGCTGCCTTTGTTATTCGGACAGGACTGGTGTGGGGTTGTCCTCAGTCCACTCCTTCCCAGATACAGAAGAGATTCAACAAGCTAATGAGCGAGCAGAGATGAGAGGTGAGAGCGCACACACACCTCAAGGGCACGCAGGGAAGACAGCAGCCACCTGAGGTTTACCAAGGAGGCGCTGCGGAAGACGCAAGGAGCATCCCCAAGAGCTGAGAGCGAGATAACGCCTTCCCCTAGAGTCCGCAGCCCCCAGAATTTTAACTTTTATACCCTTCAACTGTGAGAATACAAATTTGTTCATTACAGTTAATCACGTGTAGTATTGTGTTACAGTAGCACTCAATAATTAAGACACCACTTAATAAAGGCAGAGCTGCCACAGGTACACAAGGCCCTTCAAGTGACTCGCCAAGTCCTTCCGGTATCTGCAGTCCACTGGAGCCAGCGCACTGATCCCCTCCACCACCCTGGAGAAGACAGCCAATTCTTCAGTATTCCATGGGATGGACCTGGTAGCGTACTTCTAATGAAAAGACTATGGTGTCAGTGTGTGACTGCCAAGACCAGGTCACACAAGGCATGGCAGCTTTCTCCTTGCTCTTTCTCCAGTTACTGTCTGAGAAAAGCCAGCTGCCATATCCTGAGGACACTGAAGTAGCTCTGGGGAGAGAAGATGCCTCCTGCTAACCAATAATGAGAAATCGAGGCCTCCTGTTAACTAACCACCAGGAAACGAGGCCCGTTGTTAACCAACCCTGAGGAACTGAGGCCCCCTGTTAACTAAGTATGAGGAACCAAGGCCTCCAGCTAACTAACCACCAGGAACCGAGGCCTCCTGTTAACTAACCACAAGGAATCAAGGCCTCCAGCTAACTAACCACGAGGAACCGAGGCCTCCTGCTAACTAACCCCAAGCAAGTGAGGCCTCCTGTTAACTAGCTATGAGGAACTGAGGCCTCCTGCTAACTAACCTCGAGGAAACGAGGCCCTGAGATGACTGCAGCCCCAGCCAGCGACCAATGCCAACCTGAACCAACCCTGAGCCACAGAGCAAGCCAGCTAAGCTCCTCAGGATTCCTGGCCCTCAGGCACTGGGAGGAAACCAATGTCTGACGGTTACACCTCCCTAGGGCACAACTCACCTGTTCCAGGCCGCCCGTGTGTCCTACTTGGTTCAGGTGGTTCCTCAGCAGCTGTCCCGGGTCACTGGATGTGTCCCGAGCAAAGAGGAGCACCGAGAAAAACGGGACGTCCTTGCCCTTCTCTTTGTCGTCATACAGCTCAATGGCCCTGCTCAGCATCAGGAACTTGACCGCCTCGTAGAGACTGTACTCCTCCTCCTGGTTGCTGAAGAGCTCGTCACACGCCGTCTGCCGGGCTTCCACCGTCCTCATTTCTGCCAGGCCTGCCCACTACAGCAAGACAGGCACAGAATCATTCCAGTTTTTCCTCTCCCAGTCCCTGGTATACTCCCACACCACGGGCACAAGGTCGTTTTCAGGAGGAGAAAACCACAGGCTGCGCCAACACTCACGCACTCAGACGTCTGGCTCAAATAACGGTACTTCTTAGATAACACAAACCTCTTATCCTCCTTTCTCCCATTAATTTGAAAGAAAAAGTCACAAGTGCCCTGAGGTCAGCAGCAGCACTGAGAGCCAAGGCGGCCACTGTTTGGGCCCTGAGCTCCGGGGTATGGAGAAACCGCCCCCCCCAGGAGTAAGGTGTTGGGGCAAGGCCTGTGTGTGGCACTACAAAACGCAGTTCAGATGACTCCCTGAGGGGCTCCCAGGAGCAGTTCCCACCCAAAGTCAACCAACAGACCAACAAGACTGCCGAGGGAGACGGCAGACCCTCCTGAGCATCAGCTTCAAGGCACCCCTCTAGCCTCTTACACACACACTATGGGTGCCTCCAACGAGGAAATCCACTTGGGAAACTCTGACTCCTGAATAAGAATCAGACAGAGTGTCAGGGACTCAGCCAACACAAGCAGACTCTGTAGGTGAACCAGAACACCCTGTGTGTGTGCTTTTTGGTGAGAGTGACCGATAAGGAGACAGAAGCCCCAAAGGCAGGCCTTAGAGTAACTGTTAGCAACTTCTCTCAAAAACCACTAAAAACTGAAACCTCGAGAGCCAGTGCTAATGGTAGTGGCTGTGCCACAGGACTCTCTCTGGTGCAGGAGGACAGCTAGATTGTCGCCTCCATCTCCCGTGTTCTCAGAAGTGGAGCAGATGCCCACATTGGCAGTCAGGAGCAGAGCACTCGGTCAGAGAGCCTGGAGGGGACCCAGGTTTTACCACCCAAGAGCTTGTGGCTTTTGCAGGGCACTTAACAAGACTCTTAGTTTCCCCATCAGTGAAATGGATCATAACCATGGCAACTGCACCTCGGCAGCTGTGAGAAATCACACAGGAAACTGAGCACAGAGCCCGACACCCAGGGGTGCTCTATAAATGCCAGCCCAGACGACTAACGAAGCATCTAATTACAGAGGTGCATCTAATCAAGCAAATGACACTATTTCACAGAATTTAAGAGAGGAAGAGGCAACGGTCATCTGGGCTGAGCTGACGCCCCTGCCCCTGACTCCTCAGCCAGAACAGGGAGGCCAGAGCCTGCCCTCCGCCTCCTCTAGCCCGGCACCCAGCAGGCATGGCCTCCATCCACAGAACTCTGCGTCTGGCTCCAGCAAGCAAGGAGAGCAGGACCCTCGCCCCTTCTCTCTGTCTCCTCATGACAGAAGAAGGATGCAACCACCAGGCTTCCTCTGACAGCGTGTTTTCTAACAACACATCATATCTTTGTAAAATGACACAAGGGTCCAGGGTGGCAGGAGCCTCTGTCCCTTCCCTCAGCAACAGAAGGGCCAGCTCTCTACCAGACACTGGGTGTGACTGAACCAACAGGACAGTCTCCCAGGGAGCTGAACTGGACCACAGCCGAGCACACAGGTCATCCCTGCAGTGAGCATGACGGAGGAAACTCGGAAACTCTTGCTGACATCTCTTTAGCTGCACCCCCTCACCCCCAGCGCCTTACAAAGCCTGGAACAATCTTAGGCTCCTATGCCTGGCTCCTAAGGGGCAAGCTACGAGCTGCTCCATGAAAAGCAGCCAGCGTGCAGCAGGACACACAACCCAGGGGCCAGTGTGAGCCAGGGTGCAGGAAGACACACAACCCAGGGCCAGTGTGAGCCAGGGTGCAGGAAGACACACAACCCAGGGCCAGTGTGAGCCAGGGTGCAGGAAGACACACAACCCAGGGCCAGTGTGAGCCAGGGTGCAATGGGACACACAACCCAGGGCCAGTGTGAGCCAGGGTGCAATGGGACACACAACCCAGGGGCCAGTGTCAGCCAGTGTGCAGGAAGACACACAACCCAGGGCTAGTGTGAGCCAGGGTGCAGTGGGACACACAACCCAGGGGCCAGTGTCAGCCAGTGTGCAGGAAGACCCACAACCCAGGGCCAGTGTGAGCCAGGGTGCAATGGGACACACAACCCAGGGGCCAGTGTGAGCCAGGGTGCAGTGGGACACACAACCCAGGGGCCAGTGTCAGCCAGTGTGCAGAAAGACACACAACCCAGGGCCAGTGTGAGCCAGGGTGCAATGGGACACACAACCCAGGGGCCAGTGTCAGCCAGTGTGCAGGAAGACACACAACCCAGGGCTAGTGTGAGCCAGGGTGCAGTGGGACACACAACCCAGGGGCCAGTGTCAGCCAGTGTGCAGGAAGACACACAACCCAGGGCCAGTGTGAGCCAGTGTGCAATGGGACACACAACCCAGGGCCGGTGCAGGCCACTGTGCAACACAGCATACAACCCAGGGGCCAGTGTGAAGCAGTGTGCAGGAGGACGCACAACCCAGATGAGAGAGTGGGTGCCCTAGAATGGTAGTATTCTAAAGCCCAAACCAACAGAAACTGGCAAACCAAATTCTCCCTCCACTCAGAGAGAACTTCAGAAGAATTTTTTACTGGAAAACCATAATGAAAAGAAGTTTAATAAATGTGGATAGAATCTTGAAACATGAACATAACTTGGAAAAATTTAGTAAATGTGAATCAGTGCCATTTGATAAAGCTATAAGAAATGCGGATTAGATAATATAACAATCTCATAAATACGACTTAGAACAGAGACTATATCTATTAAAGCTCCTTTCCTAGAAAGGTGGAAGCCCTTGCGGCCTAGTGGTGAAGTGCTGCGTCTGCTTACCCACGGTCGGCAGTTCGAGTCCACCAGGTGCCCCTTGGAAACTCTAGGAGGCAGTTCTCCTCTGTCCTACAGGGTCGCTACGAGTCAGAGTCAACTCAGCAGCCCTCGGTTTGGTTTTGGTTTTAGAAAAGTAAATACTTTCCTTTCTAGAAGCAGATTAACACATCTCTACAAACAACGTGATACTGGCATTTCTCCATCTGACCAAAGACCTCTCAAGATGAGTTTGTGTTGATTTACAACTACGTGCCTAGCAACCGGTCAACCGCCTGGGTACCTGGCTAAGTGGGGACAGAGACCTGGTCTGCAGGGCCCGTTAGGAGTGAGCATTCACTCTGATCAGAGACAGACAACGACCGGCTCCAAACCTTCTTCCTGAGCAGAGAGAGGGACTCCTTAATTCTGTCCACCAGGTCCTCGCTCTTCCCATCCAACTTCAGGCCCAGTTTCCACTGCTTGATCCAGCTGTACGTGCTGATGAGCTTTTCTGGTAACTAGATGACGAGAAACAGAGACACAGAGGCGTCAATGCCGCGGAGCCCACCACCAGACCTGAGATGCAGGAAATCACCGGAGTCTACAGCACCTAGCTCTGCTTCCGGAGCTCACGCCTGCCAATCTGCCTTCAGGGTTTGGAGCAGGGGAGGGGCTTCAGACCTGAAGTCACAGACTCCAGCTCTAGAGGGGCTGTCAGAGGGAGAGACAGCCACAGCCAGGTACAGCCAGTCGCTGGAAAACGTACACCAAGGCTGTGTGGCTGCCGCATCTGCACGCCCATCCTCTTCAGGTGCCGGGCTCACCGCAGCCCACCATCCGCACCCAACACACCACCAGGATGGCACTTCAGGGCAGGGGAGAAGGCCTGGATAAAACAACAGCCTGCTCCTTTCCTGCCTAGAAAATTAAAACCTCATTTCTCATTTTAAAAGCAAAGTAGAAGACTTCTTTTTGTTAAGTACTACTAACACCATGTACTCAAAGTTTGGATATTCACATAAACATCATTATGTCTGGTGTAACTGCTCATCAGCAAAGAATAATAAACAACCTGAAAAGAGAGGCAGATGTGCAGGGTGCAGTGGCCACCAGCTGCCCGCTGGCCTCTCCTCTCCCCTGGAGTTTTAGTTTGGCTCTCCCCTTACTCCCCACAGAAGCTGCGGTGTGGAGATGAGTTGAGACTCCACCCAAGAGGTGACGGCACGGGGTCCCAGATTCCCAGCATCCTTGGGCGTGTCAGAGAAAAATCTCAGCATTAGGCTGAGTGGAGCCTGTCTGACTTCAACTGCTACAAAGCACATGAAGGAAACATTCCCCTCCAAGTTACAGACCCATGAAAGAATAATGAAATCCTCCCACAGGAGGCCCTGCAATCTGGACCAGTGGCCCTTCGTGGACGGGAACCTCGTTCTACCTGCTCACGCCCGCACAGCTGTGTGACACGAAGGTGATGATCATCTCCACAACAGAGCTGTAAATGACTCTTTCAGGTCAGCACACTGATGGCAAGCTACACTCACACACTGGACAGGGTGGGGACAAGGACAAATGCCACCTCTCAGAGACATATGGCCCTCCCATGTCCACATGGCCTGGTGCTCCGGCAACAGGTGGGTGTCTCCGCTGCAGAACCTAATGGGCCCTCAAGTGGTTCATCCCCAAAACCTAACGGGCCCTCAAGTGGAGCAAGCTGGAATCACATCTGCCACAAAGAACTGCAGCTCAGCAGAACACAGCAGCTCCAGCAGTGTGAGCTGGGAACAACGGGGTCAGAAGAGTCAGGGAGGTGGCAGGGGATTCAGTCACTCTGCAGACTGACTCAGGAGAGCCCAAGCCCTAAGTGTGCACCGGGACACGGGAGTGCTTTCAGGCCCTGGCCACGTGGGCACCAGTTCTCTCTCCAGCTCAGGGCTGCCTCTGCTCAGAGGAAGGGCAACAATGAGGAACTGAACGCAGGAAAAGGAAAGAACACCAGCAGTGGGTTATCTAGAAGAAAACCACACCTAACTTTAAATGCCTTTGGGAGTCACAAGACACACCTGCTGCCACTGACCTGACTCTTACAGAGGGTCACCGCGACCACTTAGGACGGAGCCGAGCTGTCCCACAGGGTTTTTGCTCCCTGTTGTTGTTAGGTGCCATCGAGTCAGCTCTGACTCACTGTGACCCTGTGTACAACAGAACACAACACTGTCTGGCTCTGTGCCACCCACAATCATTTTTATGCTTAAGCCCATCTCTGGGGCCAGTGTTGATCCATCTCATCCAGGGTCTTCTTTTTCGCCGACCCTCCACTCTCTCCCAAGCATGACATCCTTCTTCACGGACTGATCCCTCCTGACAAGCCCAAAGTATGGAAGACACAGTCTCGCCATCTTTGCCTCCAAGGAGCACTCTGGTTGTACTTCTTCCAGAACACACCTGTTGGTTCTTTTGGCAGTCTACAGTACCTTCAATAGTCTTCTCCAATACCACAACTCAAAGGCCTCAATTCTTCCTCTGTCTTCCTTGTTCACAGTCCAGCTTTTGCAAACATATGATGCAACAGGAAATTGCATGGCTTAGGTCAGGTGCACCTTAGTCTTCAAGGTGACATCTTTTCAACAATTTAAATGGGTCCACTGGTCGCAGATTTTTCCAATGCAATGCGTCTTTTGATTTCCTGATTGCTGCTTCCATGGGTGCTGACTGTGGAACCAAGTAAAATCAAATCCTTGACAACCTCAATCTTTTCTCCATTTATCATGATGTTGCTTACTGGTCCAGTTGTGAGAATTTTTGTTTTCTTGACGTTGAGGTGCAATCCATACTGAAGGCTGTCGTCTCTGATCTTCATCAGTATTTCAAACTTTCTTCACTTCCAGCAAGCAAGGCTGTGTCATCTGTGTAACACAGGTTGTCAATGGGTCTTCTTCCAATCCCGACACCTCCTTCTTCTTCATACAGCCCAGCGTCTTGGATTATCTGCTTAGCACACAGACTGAAAATGTATGGTGAAACGATACAGCCCTGATGTACACATTTCTTGGCTTGAAAACAACTGCCTCTTGATGCACGTACAGATTCCTCATGAGCACAGTTCTTCTGAAATTCCCATTCTCTACAATGTTATCCCTAATTCGTTACGACCCATACAGCTGAATGCCTTTGCAGAGTTCATAAAACACAAGTCAACATCTTTCTGATACTCTCTGCTTTCAGCCAAGATCCACCTGACATCAGGAATGGTACTCCTGGTTCCACATCTTCTGATTCTGGCCTGAATTTCTGGCAGTTTCTTGTCAATAGACTGTTGCAGTCACTTTTGAATAATCTTTAGCAAAATTGTACTTGTGTCTGATATTAAGGAAAGTGTCCAGTAATTTCTGCATTTGGTTGGATCATACGTCTTTGGAATGGGTATAAATATGGATCTGTTCCAGCTGGCTGGCCGGGCAGCTGGCCTCCAAATTTCTTGGCATAGATGAGTGATCACTTCCAGCGCTGCATTCATTTGTGGAAACATCTCAATTGACATTGCATCAATTCCTGGAGCCCTGGGTTGTGCCGATGCCTTCAGTGTAACTCCAGCTCCCTCCTTCAGCAACACTGGTTCCTGATCACACGTCACCTCTCCAAGTGGCTGACCACCAACCAGTTTTTTATGACTCCGTATTCCTTCCATCTTCTTTCAATGCTTCCTGAGTCATTCAATATTTTCCCTGTAGAATCCTTCACTACTGCAACTCAAGGCTTGAATTTTTTCTTCAGTTCTTTCAGCCTGACAAACGCAGAGTGTGTTCTTCTCTTTTGGTTTTCTATTTCCAACTCTTTGCACATGTCATTATACTACTTTGTCTTCTCGAGCTGGAAATCTTCTGTTCAGTTCTTTTACTTCATCATTCCTTCCTTTTGCTTTAGCTGCTTGATGTTTCAGAGTCTCTTCTGGCATCCAGTTTGGTCCTTTCTTTCTTTCCTGTCTTTTCAATGACCTCTTGCTTTCCTCATGGATGATGTCTTTGCTGTTATTCCACAACTTGTCTGATCTTTGGTCATTAGTGTTCAACGCATCCAATCTTTTCTTAAGATAGTCTCTAAACTCAGGTGGGACATACTTGGGGGTGGACTTGTTCTCCGTTTCCTCAGTTTCAGTTTGGACTTGCATATGAGCGACCAATGGTCTGAGCCTCAGTCAGCACTTGGTCTTGTTCTGACTGCTGATACTGAGCTTTTCCATTGTCTCTTTCCACAGATGCAGCCCATCTGATTCCTGTGCATCCTGTCTGGTGAGGCCCATGTGTCTAGTCACTGTTTATGCTGGTGAAAAAGGTATTGGCAAAGAAGAAGTCACTGGGCTTACAAAATTCTATCATGCATAATCCGGCATCATTTCCATCACCAAGGCCGCATTTTCCAAATACCAATCCTTCTTTGTTCCCAAGCTGAAATAGTCACAGAGACAGACTGTCACAGCTTTCTCCCAGGAAGCAGCTGGGCGGTTCAAGCCCCCAACTTTTGGTCAGCAGCTGAGCACTTAACCACTATCCCACCACAGTTCCTCTGCCATGACACACAGGAACACATAAAGAGCTTCCTTCTTGCTGAGCACAAAAAGACTCTACTTCTATTAAAGAAGATGTAAGTGGGAAGTGAAGCACAGATTTTCTGTAGGACACATTTAAGACTAAAGTTGTCACTAGCTTACATGTACTTGCATTTGTGACAGAAGTACACGGCCTGTTTTCTCCAGCAAATGTCTACAATTCTTGAAGTCATCACCACGACTGAAGGATTACTAAGTAACACAAACACATCATCCCCAAAGCTAATCCAACAAAAGGGTTCCCATACACCATCTGCTCCACTGCCACAGGACCTACGCTGCCAGAGACACGCCAGAGCGCAGTGGACATGGAAACCCAAGGAGCCCTGCCCTACAGGTCACTGCCCTTAGGGACTGAGGAGGGAGAAAGGATGAAGCTCCATCCGCCAGGTAGGAAAAGCAAGGCCAAGAAGCTGGGCAGCAGCAGAGGAAGGCCTAGGGTCTCTCGCTGAGCTCCATGAAGGGGAAGGCCTCCCTCTCTAGCTCTCCTGTATGCCTTTAATGTCCTGAAACCCACTGATGTTCCATGACAGCACAGACAGCAGAACCCACCCAGGACATCTCTCAGCCCCCAGAGGGAAGGAGATGAGACACAGCAGGCTACAAGCTAGGTACACCTGTGGGTTGACCCAAGCATCCTGATGCAATGCACTCAAGGTCACAGATGTTAGCATGTGGTTGGCAGCCATGCACCAAGCTGGTTCAAGGCCCACAGCTAAAGGTCAATGGGTTCATGCTACACTGGTCCTGTCTGGAGACCCTCATTAGGAATGCCAAAACCTGAGTCTGTCCACAGCGCCTCAGAAAGGCCCTCCTGCAGTTCCAGAAGCAGCCAGGGACACAAACCAACATGTACACAAGCCAACAGAGGTGTCTGTGCTGTGAGCAAGACACACGACTGTCACTGGACACAAGGCAGTGCTAAGAGGCCATCAGCACTTCAGTAGGGCCAATGAAGAAGGGTAAATGACACAGAGCCGTTGCCAGAAGGGCTGCTCTGGGTAAGACTCCTGGGTGGCATCAGTACTTTGGCCTGGACTACCCCTAAAGGCTGGCAGTTCAGACCCACACAGCAGCACTGCAAAAGAAAGGTCTGGCAGTAGGCTTCTAGAAAGATGACAGCCAAGCAAACCCTACAGAGCAGTAGTACCCTGTACCACCTGGAGCCACCATGAGTCAGAATCAACTGGATGGCAGCGGGTTTGGTTTTGATCCATTGTGGGCCTGATCCAGGTGTTTATAAAAGCAAGTCTATCCTGTTTTTTAACACAGGTCATTTTCACCCATTTATTCACTCTGAAAGGGCACAAATCACTCTTACCCACTAGGAATACAAGGAGGCAAGGGACACAGTGCCTTTCCTATCAAAATTCCTATCCAACTTTCTTTTTTAAAACAACAGAATTACTTAATAATTCACTTGATTGTCTCAAGCACACAGACTTACAAGTAATACATGGAGATGCGGAGATGCTGAATGTTGTCTACCCCCAGGCACAGTGGACCAGGTAGCCCTCCCACCACTCAGCCCTTCGGGCCTCTCCCCTACCTCCACGCCTTCTGCTGTCCCCAGCTCCTGCCCTGTCTTCCAGCACGGCCCGCCCCACAGTGCACTCCCTCGTTCCATGAGGCCTGGCAGGGTGGACTCCGCACGGAAAGGCCCGTGCAGGGTGGAAGGGGAGCAGGAGGGCGCAGCGTCCCAGGAGCTGGGACACCCGGAGGGGCGAACGGCTTGGTCAAATACTACTGAAGTCTGTGTGTCCTTTCCTGTACCGGGCACAGTGACTGTGATGCGCCAGGTGACTCTGTCACCTCAGGCGAGCCTCTGCCTGATGCAACAAAATGACGGTACAGAAGCTGTGCAAACCCTGGCCAACTGTGGGCAAAATCAACAGGGGACATCTTCTGTAAGAAGAGAGCAAGACAAGAACAAAGTCACTTCCTCGTTGGTCATGTAGTAGCATCAGACTGTAACAAACTTAGTTACAAAACTCACCGGGCGGGTATGAGATGCTCTCCTGCACCTCTTGCCTACAGCAATGCCACTTGGACCAAGTAGCTGGTCAAAAGGAAAATTTTATTTGTTGCCAAACACACAGAAGAAATTGCAAACAATTTCGGAGAAACTAAAAATTACTTTCATATCACTCAAAGTCACCCAACCCACATTCAAGCCCCAGAGTCCCATACACAACATATTCTACACCGATCCCAAGAGCCTGCCCAGGCAAGCATCAGCAAAGCCACTGACCCCACCCAAGTGCAGCCCTTCGGGGAAAACAGGAGGCCTCTGTGCTTTATTAGAAAGTGTTTTACATGTTTAATTAATTAGGACAGCGCTTGCAACACAGTTTCTGTCAAAGTATAAAAGTGCAAATTCACGATGTACACAAAGTCTATAAACGTAAGCAGCTCCTTAGAGGCTCAAAAGGAAAACTCAACCCAACACTGAGGTGGATTTTTGTTCACAATCTATAAACTCAGTGACAGTTGCCAAGCACGCGTATGAAACACAGCACCAACAGAGACAGCACTCGGCAGGGGCTTCCCAGCACTGCCTGATGCCACCGGCATCCTACTGTCACGGTGACCAACAAGCCCAAGACACACTTCACTGCTGCTAAGCACCACGATGTGCAAAGGAAGACGGCCTAGCGTATCAATTTCTCTTACCTTCAGATACACAGAAAAATATGCTTAAACTAAGAAACTTGCTTGAGATGACATACATCGTTACTTAGAAGTACCTTTTACAAGACAGTACCTGGACGTTTACCCAGGTGTGCTGACTTTACACTGGTTTATAAAATGGACAATCATAAAACAGAGGTGGGCAGACAGCAGACCCCACTCACTGGCCATGGGACCCCTCATCCACCTCATAGACCTCAAACATCTCACCCAGCAACCAGCTGCCTCTGGAAGTCTCCTTTTCCCCAGGCAAACACCCCTTGCTCCTCCAACTGGCCCCCGGATGAGATGGATCACCTTGGTCATGCTTTTGCCCTCACCCATCTGCCAGTGAAGACACAGGGCAGAGGGCTAAGCCTAGTCCCTGAGATGAGCTCTGGTCTGTTCACGCTGGCACAGCTCCTGCCTGGGCTTCACACAGCATTGTCTCCGCTGCAGCCAGCACGTCAGCACTGCTGGCCACCACTTCCCTGTAGGCTCTCGCCTGCTCGCAATCCATCAAAGCCTGGAGGCCTTCCTCCTTTCACAGGCTGCTGTTAAGGCCAAGCTCACCCAGCCAGCAGTCGAGCCTTTGTTTTTTCAGTTAAAGTACAGTCAACATAGATTTTCTTCTGATCACTGTCATACGTCAATTCTGCTCACTCATTCCTGCCTACCAGACCCTTTTGGGATAGATAATCACCCAGTTTATTATTATGCAGCCTTGTCTGATCTGTGACAGAGAAATGCTGAGGCATGGCTTTCCAGTCACCACCAAGTCGTGGACTTGAAGCAGGAACAACAGCCAGGCCTGGGACACAGGCCCTGACCCTCACTCTTGACTTACCGCCGGGTTCTCTAGAGAAGCAAAACCAGTGCAGCATACAAAGACACACAGAGATTTACATCAAGGAAATGGCTCAGGAGGCTGCAGAGAACAGAGAATCCCGCAGAGAACAGAGAAGCCCCAAGTCTGTAAGACAGGCTGGAGGCTTCTCTTAACGCACATAGCTGCAGGGGCTGGGGAACTCAGGATCAAAAAATCAGACAGCAAGCCTCTGGCTCCCAGGCCGCAGAGGCCGAATAATCCCAAGACTGGCATTAAGACAGCAGGTAAGCTGTTAGCTCCAGCCCCAAGAACCCGAGGTCAGGTGTAAAGGAGCCAGTTGAAGGACCCAGAGCCCACAAAAGCCAGCAAACCTCGCCAGAAAGCCCACCTACATTGGATGCAGGCCACACCTCCAAAGAAAGTTTCTTTTAACTGACTGGCTGCTCACAAAACATCTTATCATGGAGGTGATCCCATTATGCCAGCTCTTAATACAGAGGTGACTGTGTCACCACACAGCTACCAAGCTATATAACTGCCAAACCACTGAGAATCATGGCCCAGTCACAGTGACACACAACCCTAATCATTACAACTCCCCAGGGCGTCTCTCAGGGGTGACGTTCACATATGTCCTGCACGGTAGCTGCTCAGTTGCCCACAAAGCCAATCTCCCTAACATTGGGCAGAATGCTCCACTTATTTCATTTCTTAAATTAAGTAACAAAAGTGTTTTCAAAACCTCTGGCAGGTTCTTAAATCACAAAACATACTGCCCACCTGATGTCCGTACCCGACAGGGTTGAAGCCAAAGTGCTCCGAAGTGCTTTTAACAAACTGGAAACGCGTGCTCTCTGGTTCAGTGAATGCTTCCACCGGTTTTACTGTTTTTCTTCCTGGGAAATACCCACTGTCCTCAGCCGTGTTACCAGTGAGAGATCACCTCCGTCACACAGAACGGAGCACAACCCCAAAGCTGACATCACGTCACAGGCAACACTTGCCACAGCACAGGCAGGAAGGGGAAGCTGTCACATGCTGCGACGCAGAACTCTGGATTCAAACCTGGGTAGCAGCGTACCAGCATCAGCGCCGGGTCCCGCAGCCAGGGGGGCAGCTCCGACGGCTGGCTCATGGCCTGGAACAGCGTGGCCCTCAGAGCGCAGTAGTTGTCACCACGGACGCACCTTATGGAGGTGAATTTCTGAGACACTTCCTCGTAGCCCTGGGTGAAACAATCCAAAGTGGGTCATTAGACTTCAGCTGACAGGGAGAGTTTCATTCCTGTGGGGAAAACTGTCCCCATTGCTGCAAGAATGGAAACAAGATAGGCTAACTGCTTTATGTGGGGCATTCCAATCTCTTTTCTTATTAATTTTATTAATTAAATGTGAGTACTGGGTGAAGCACATGCAACACACATAACAGGCTAGGTAGACATACAAATACACCAAGGACCGTGCAGGCGCGCCTGTCACCCCTGAAGCTGGAGCTGCACGTCACTTTTAAAGCAACTGCTCTGACACCCCCCGACTGAGCACTCCCATCCTGAGGGCTCATTTCCGTGCTCACATGACTTTAATGTCTTCAATGAACAGGCAGGAGAGATTGACAGAAACGTGCTCAATTTACATCTCTGCAATAAAAAACACCTACCAAAGCGCAAGTTCATATGATATACATAAACAAGTTGTGATGGATTGAATTGTGTCCCCCGAAAAAGGTGTACAGTAACTTGGCTGGGTGACGATTCCCAGGACTGTGTGAGTGCCCTCCACCTCGTGATTTTCTTGTGCTGTCAATCCTCATCTCTGCCTGTGGTCAACAGATTCGATTACGTTCAAGAGGATTAGGGTGGGATTCTAACACCTTTCCTAAGGTCACCTCCATGCTCCAATGTAAAGGGAGTTTCCCTGGAGTGTGGCTTGTACCACATTTTATTCTACACGAGATAAAGGGAAAGGGAAGCAAGCAGATAGTCAGGAACCTCAAAGCATCAAGAAAGCAGCCCCAGGAGGACAGTGTACCCTTCAGACCTAAGCTTCCTGCACTGAGATGCTCTCACACCTAAGAAAGACTAATTCAACACAAGGACTCTCTTCCAGAGCCAATAGAGAGAAAGTATGTTCCCCTGGAAATGGCACCTGAATTTAGACTTCCGGCCTATGCGACTGTGTGAGAAGAAACTTTTCTTTGCAAAAAGCCATCCACTTGTGTTACTTCCGTTAGAGCAGTACCAGATGATTAAAATAGAATTTTATATGCTAGAAGGAACCCTGTGGTGAAGAGGTTAACCCGAAGGTCAACAGTTGGAATTCACCAGGCACTCTCTGGAAACCGTACAGGGCAGTTCCCTCTCTGTTCTATACGGTCTCTATGAGTCACAATCAACTTGAAGGCAACGGGGGTTTTGGTCTGACATGCTAGGAGGTATCTCGGTAATTCTGTTCAACTTGAAAAAAAAAAAGCAGGTTGAAGTGCCATTCTTGCTCAGCCTGGAAGTGAAACAAGGAAATGAAAATACTGAGGCACACTTGCTCCCTCAGAGAGTCACCAACTGGAAGATTCCGAAGCACACGCGAAAAAAGGACGCAAGCAGACCCCAGGGGCTGGTGCCCAGACCCACCGTGATGCTGCCTCCGCCCGCCACACCTGCTCTGACTGCAGAGCGAGGAGTGGGTCCCGAGTGTGTGAGGGGAACAGGTGCTTATTCACGTCTCTGCAGTAACAACATCTTGAGAGCAGCAGGTTTATTCCATCATCTGACTACCGTGGCCTTTCAGGACCCTCACCCCTACCCCACGTACTTCTCCCCTACGGGGGACCTTGCCTTCCCCACCTCATTAACAGACACTGCACCTCCCAAACGTCTTCATTATTCACTCTGAGTCAGCGAAACAAACTGTAAATTCAGTTGAGATTTATATAAGCTTACTTCTGAAAGAATATCCAAAATAAAGAATGTATATGTAGACAAATAAGGACAAATCCAGAACTGAGAGCACAGCGTATAAGCCAGCAGTCACAGGAGCTGGACGTGGCAATTCTCACCAGATGAGCACCATCTGACAGCAGCAGTTCCACAGTTCAGCCCAGCAACAGGCCCGCTGGACTCAGACACAGCCTGCAAGCTGACCAACAGGATCTGCCCTTGACTGGCTCAGTGGCGCAGAGGGGTCACCCAGGCTGCGCAGCCCTGGTTCCCTGGGAGCAGGAGCCACCCCATCAGTCACAGCAGCACACTGTGGGAATCGCCGATGTCCTACAGTCTATGAGATGACCTCAGGGCTCCCACCTAGGACTGGGAGGGCAGCTCCCAGGACACCCTAAGTGAAGGTGGCCCATGCCAGACCCCTATAGAGCTCCAGAAGGGTCTAGGCAGTGGGAGAATGGATTTCGCCAGCCCCAGGAACAGCTCCACTGCCTGTCCCAGAGGTTATGACACCACCTGGTCAAGAAGGCCAGACCCCAGCGACCCCCAAGAGGATCAGCAGTGACGGGCCAACTGCAAACTGCAGGATCCTTCTGTGTTCTACCCAGAAGCTCAGTTCCTGAGAAATGGTGCCGACTCTCCGTTGGCAGACGCAGTCGCCCCTCACAGCATATCCAAGTTCCAACAATTCACACTTCCAACCCCGTCTATCTGGTACGTCCTGCTGGTGGTGTCAGTAATCCGCGCCACGTGCAGCCACGCAGCATGCGATCTGCTGACGCTACGTTCTCAGACACTCACGCACCAATGTTTCAAGATAGGACTTTTAACAATGCTGGTAATAAAAGGCAGTCACAATCAAAACTAAAAAGATGTATCTGACTTACATCAGACCTGAGTCATGACAGAGCAGTCAGAAAGGAACCCTGCTGTAAATCCGCAGCTCCCTGTCCTATGGCTCTAAAACAGTCCTTTATCTTTGAGGTCTTGATTCCTTATTTCTAAAATTAGAACGCCAATACGTACACTGTTGAACAGCAGTTGTCATAGCTAACTTCCAAGAATATAAAAGGACACAGTAAATAGTAACTCATGACCGACTCCAAGAAAGACCTGTGACACGTGACCTTCTCTGTCTTACCTTTTTCATGCACGTTGCTTTCTGTGTATTTCCCCTCCACTCTTTTTTGCAGTAGTCCATGATATCCATCTCAGGAGCAACACTTAATCTGGGTTCTGTACAGGAGTCAAAATAAAAAATAGCAAAGTCATAAAAGACAGCATCAGCAGGTGGCAGGGCTGCCTAACTGGGGCATCACTCTTTACCCCCTAATTCCAAAATCCCCAGAAACCCACCACCGCCTACTGCCTGGGCCAGACACCATCACCTCTCTCTGAGGTCACCCCAGAGGCAGAGGTCTCCCCAAGGGTCTCTCTCCGGCCACCACATCCTACAGACCCTTCACGTGGTAGCAGGGCCTCCCATTTCAAAACGAAGCCGGCTGAGCCCCATCAGCCCCATCACTCCTGGGCCCAGAGCTGTGGTGGCTTTCCACGTCCCGCAGAGTGAGAGCCCTGCCCTCACCTGCCCGGCCCGGGGCATCTGAGGCCTCAGCACACGCACACGCACATGCACACACACACACACACACACACGGACACACACGCACGCATGCACGCACGCGCGCGCACACACACACACACACCGTCCCACCCCCACCCCTCCCACTGCTCGAGCCCTCGTCTGGAGCCTTTCCTGCTGCTCCCCTGACACACAGAGCCCTGGGGCTGCAGGTCTCTGCTCAGGTATCACCTGAGCCCTCACACCACACACACACACAGGCCTGCACTCTCTGTTCCTGAGGCAATGTTCTGTCTTCCTTATTAGCACTTGATCAGTGTTGTTGCCGCTGCTGCCAGGCCTTTAAGTCAGTTTCTACTCACAGTGACTCCGCGTGCAACAGAACCAAACACTGCCCAGTCAGGCGCCATCCTCACAACCACCACGCCCGAGCCCACCGCACTAGGAGTCGGCCTCTTTCTTACTGATTCTCCCTTTACCAACCTGAACACAAGTCCAAAGTATGAGACACAAAGTCTCTCCATCCTGGCTGCTGAGAATTCTGGCTGTACTTCTTTCAAGACAGCACTTAACGCAGGCCTGGCACATTCACGCCTCTACTCTGCTCCCAGAACCCCTCGTGGCACAGTGGGGTAAGTGCTGTGTCTACTGACCAGAAGAAGGTCAGCAGCTCAAATCCGCCACGCACTCCCTGGAAACTCCATGGGGCAGTTCTACTCTGTCTGTAGGGTTGCTGAGTTGGACCCGACTCAGCAGCAGTGGGTGGGAGTTACTGCTCCCAGCCCCTGCCGACACAGTGAGGCAGACACACACACAGAGTAAAACATCAGCTGCTTGAGGACAGGGCCTCTGTTTGGTTTTTCAGTTGTGTCCCCAGCACCTAGAACTGCACTGACACCAAGTGATCTGTGAATACTGTTTTAACCAAATTAGAGATGCAAGAACGTCAGGCTCTGAGAAGATACATTCATGGATCTGTACACTCACTTTACACAGAGAGGAGACCCACGATAACCAAGCGATGCTGAACTATCCTGACTGAGGGCTCTCCCGTGCTGATCCCGAGTGGCTCCAGGCCATCCAGGACACACCAGGAGCTGAGAGGCTCTCAACATTAGCCGAACACAGGCCTCAGGTAACTCCAATAACACCTCCCCAGAAATGAAAAATATGAACTTTGATCAGACAGATGATGCAGTGAAGAGCAGCTGTTAGATTTCCTTGTTTACATCAAGTGAGGTCTGGGTTTCACTCTGCGGTCTGCGCCTATGCACGCACATGGCTGTGCCCTTGCGTGTGTTTTAGAGAAAGTGAGGTAAACTCTCGGGCACGTTTGACTTCCTTTTTAAATAACTGAAGACGAGTCAGCAGTGAAATTAGGCCAGAACCACAGAAACAGCTTACAACAGACTAATTGCTGAGGAAGTTATACATGAAATGCAAATGTTACAGTCAACTCCATCTGACAAAAGTTACTTGGTATCTAACACATGCCAAACTAAGAGCTAGAAGCTGGGGACACGAAGACCTGGAAAATGTAGATTTTGTCTCGGAAAACGTGGATTCTGTCTCGTGTGGGTTTACAGATGACTGACAGAAAGGGAACCGGCGACAGCAGGTGGGACAGTCACAGGGAGTCCAAGCCCACAGAGCCGCAGAGGCCTCTGGGAGAAGCCCTCAACCAGCCTCGCAGTCTAGGAAAATCAATTTTTTTAATAAGCAAACTACAAGACCTGTGTATTTTAAAAATCTCATTGTGAATCCTTTTCAAATGCAAACAGACCTTTTATATAAAAGGGAAAATAACACATATATATCTGGTACAGGCACATTTATCTGTGGTATACATCGTTATTAGCATAAAAGTGAAACAGATCCTAAAGCATAATATTATACAGAGACCACAAATACCCAGGCTGCACAGTCAACCCTCAAAGTCCATTTTTAAATTCAGTAACTATTTTTTGAGTGTCTACCGAGTGGAAGGCAACGTTACTCATATCTGCTTTTTCTATTCAACTCCTCACCACCTACAAGGAACTTGGAGTGTCCTGAGTCCTAGACACCTGTGGGTCACATTCTCCATCAAGATGGGGTACAAGCCTGAACGGAGACCACTGTGTACAGGAAAAGGCTTCTGGGAACAAAGACCTGCTTCCAGCTCCCCTCACCTGCAGGCTTCACTCCTGCCCACACCCAGACACCACCAGGCCCCTGGGCAGCTGGGGAGATGGCATACCAGCACAGCTGTCACCCATCTGGCACCTGAATTCCCACTTGGCTACTGTGCCTTGGGAGGACATGCCACACAGTGGGGTAACAGCTGGCAGCAGCTAAGTCTCCGACAGTTCCTCTTTTCAGTTGCAAAATACACCAACTCTGTTGCTTCCAGAAGAGTATGTCTAGGGTGCCAGCCCCCCTAAAAAAGGGAAGCTGAAAACCAAAGTTCTAACCAAGGGATGAAATGGCCAAGAGGTTTGGTCCTTAACTATTGCATACAGGAGGGACAAGGGCTCGGACCTGCCCTAATGACCACATATGTGAGAGACAAGGCCTCCGACCAGCCCTAACGATGACACAAGACAGACAAGGGCTCAGAGCTTCTGGAGGCGGGAGTTCAACCGAGATCCCATCTACAAACCTGGGAGCTCAAGCAGAGGGCAGGCTAGGATGAGCGCAGACAAACGCCTTGCACAACATGCCAGAAAGTAAAAAATTAAGACCTCATGGTCAGAGACATGCTCCAGAAAGTACATTTCAATAAAATTCTATCTGCCAAACCACGAAGTGGGTCGAGTTTGGTCCAGAAGCTGTAACTTGCTGACCGCTAGACTAGGTGAAAAGAATCTCTTCATTGGCACGGAAGGTAAGAAAACGTCTGTCTCCCCAGCGAATGCACCACAGGCGGGGGCCGGTCTGGGTGGCCCTAAAGTAAGATAAGGTGGTCTAACACAGGTGACCCACCCCGCGGGGCCCTGAGAAGCACAGCCAACCGCTCTCACACTCGGGCCAGGACCAGGGGTCTCTGCAGAGCGGCAGGGCTGAGTTTACCACCCAGAATTTGAAGAAACAAAGAAACAAGCAAAAATAATGACTGGTGCCGTTAGATAATAAAGCAAGGGAATTATCAGATACAGAAGAATACTAGAAAATGCTTAAATAGAAGAGCGGATTTAAAAAAAGAAAAAACATGAGTGAAGAGCAATACAGCACCAAAAAAGACCAGGCAAATCTGAAGGGAAAACATAACTTCTGCAAAAATCAGAGAACCACCACAGCAGATGAAACACACACAGCCAGAGGCCATCTAACATCTGTCTGGGCAACATCTAACCTCATACACAAACAAGTTATTGATACGGCTGTGCTCCCATGAGGCATACCAGGGCTGAGAAATAGCAATCAGGGAGGTGGACACAGCAGACTTCCTGACACCAGTAAGTCAAGTGTCTCAGTCCATAGTGTACAGTGTACCTTCCCACGCATAAAAAAATGAAAGAAACACTTCCTAAGACAGTAAAATATCTTTAAGGGGATTGGTTCGTAACTGCAGGTTGTAAGGAAGTTGACTGACTGTAACCCACAACTGCCTGAACAGAATAAGGTGTTTGCCCACAGTCCACTGACAGCCTATTTCACAGACCGTTCCGGGGGTGACAGGCAGTGTATGTGTACAGCCGAGCGTGACTGCGAGCTCCGCGTGTCTGTCTAAAGACCAGCACACATCCGACTGGAGTTCCGGCGGCGGGAAGGGGGCCAAGAGAAGGGCAACAGTCAGAGAAATAATGGCCGAGAATTTTCCAAAACTAATGAAAACAAGGCCTCTTCAGATGCAAGAAGAAAAAATATCCCAGACAACGTGTTTATGAAAAGCCCATTTTTGAAGAGATTAAGGAGGAGGGCAGAAGAGCAAAGGCAGAGCCAGAAGGAAAGCGCCTTGTGTACCAAGCATTCAGCTGACAGCAACACTTGAACTACAAAGGAACCCAGAAGACAGGAAGGGACAGCCTTCAGAATGGTTCCAGAGAAGAAGCCGCTCCCCTGGAGCTGCTGGCGTCTCAGGAGGAAGGCGCCCAGTCACCCCCGAGGCGGGCTGTGCTGCCGAAGGAAGGGCCTGGAACCGGACGGAGCGCCAGAAGGAGAGCAGGGGGCTCCGCTGTGCTCACACACTGAATCCAGAAGCTACAAGCACCACCAAAAAGCTAGAACAGCCGTGTAGGGCTCCAGTGACGGCCAGCAGAGAACCGGCAGGTGGGAGAGGGACGCCAAGACCCTGCTCAGCCGGCAGCGAGAGCACAGCTGGAGAACCGCTGTCTCCTCGGGAATACGGCCAGCACCGCACTGCACCTCCACCCGACTCCTGAGCAAGTACAGGCGTACACACAAGCGCCTCTGAACTTGCATGTGGGGACAGCAACAATGCGGCCTGGGACACACCCAGCCTGGACCACTGCTAAGAACGGGTGCTGCTGTTAGGTGGCCACTGAGTTGGTTCGGACTCACAGAGACCCTGATGCGTGAGAGAACAGAACCCTGCCAGGCCCCGCACCTTCCCGCCACCGCTGCTCTGTCTGCACCTGCCGCCGCGGCCCCATCACCTTCACTCGTCCCAAGGAAAGCTTCAGCAACCGCTCACGAGGAAGACCCTGAAAGGACTACCAAAAAGCCCAGTGTGTACCCTGTTTCTTTATACGTGACAATGCTTTCGTTAACCATAAAGTAAACAGAAGCTAGTTCTCAAGATAAACCAGTAGAAAAGCTGGCAGTCCGACCTCACTAAGCAGCTGAGGAAGAAAAACCCAGCAACTGACTTCTGTAAAGACTGTTGTTGTTGCTGTTCGACTAAAATGAGTTTCCACTGAGCCCATTCTGACTCAGAAGAACCCCACAGGACAGAGCAGAACTGTCTCATCAAGTTACCTGCAGTGTCTGATGGATATGAACTGCCAGCCTTTCAGTCAGTAGCCATAGCTCTTAACCACTATACCACCGGGGTTTCCCTTACAGCCTAGGAAATCCCATGCGGCAGTTCGACCTGGTCACACAGGGTCACTGTAACTTAGAACTGATGCAACCGCACATAACAATAATAATCCCCAAATCAGGGCAACCCCCAACTCATCCTCTGCAAGAGGCCAGCCAGGCTTAAGAACATGCCTGCCCACGCACAGCCCTGCGGCCGATCCTACAGGGAGTGATGTCCACCATAGCTGTGACCCGGCCGGCTGGGGATGAGGAGACAAGGCATCACAGAAGAGAACTCGAACCTTAAATCAGAAAACAGCAAGAGAATCAGTGCTATCAAGGGCAGCATCTTTTTTATCAGTCAGATTCACATGGCCATCTGCACACACAGATGGTAAGCCCACTTCTAAGCAAGCCCTTATCTGAAATGAATAAACGCACTTCAAAAACCTCTCTCCCTCTAAGCACATAAGGAAATCAAGAACTAATAAACAAAACAATTGTCACATGCACACAAAAGATTGGAAGGTAAGAACACAGGAAGAACACTCACGGTAAAATTTCAAAACCTAACAAGTAAACACTCTACCCCCAACTTAACTTTGGCAACATGAATCATCTAATATAGGGAAGACCAAATGCATAAAAAATGCTTACTGGGAAGCACACCTAATATTTGATAAAAATGGATATACCAGTATCACAGCATTTTCTATCAACAACAGTAAGAACTCTAGAAATAAAACAATTCCAGACATACCTGATGACCCTCTTTCATGTATAAGTAATTCTTTCTCCTTTTCTATTTCATCCGCAGCACGATACATGTCCTCCTCGCTGAAATCACACCAAATGAGACATTTCACACATTGGTCGCACTGACATTCTCCCTCTTACAATACACAGCCGCTTAAAAATTGTCCGTGACGCTAACATTTTTAGTTTCTTCACGTGACACGATGACAACGTGACCAAACACTGGCCTCGCATCCTAGATGCCCGTGTTGTTCTCACTTCCTCGCCCCACTTCAGTTTCTTGTTTTAAACAAGATGTTTCATGTTCCTCCACCTGACACACGGTTCTAAGGCCATTTTAACCGTAGCCTCTGTCGATGCCCCGACATGTTACCAGGTGACCTTATTAATGAGGCCTCTCCCAAGTCCCAAGAATGGGGATAGTGCCAACAAAAGCGCTTACATGTCACAAGCAAATTCTATGGTGAGCACTCTGGAAAACCTCTTCTGGGGTCCTCCTGCCCCCCCCCACTTTCAAGCCATCACCCATTTGTTGTGGAGTTAGTCTCCACTGTCCCCCACCCCCAGCCTCTCCCTTTCAATGGCTGCCATCACTACTGGTGACTTCTAACTCATCACAAGAGCTTTCCAGAGAGACTCCCATCTCGGGCAGTGGTCAGCATGAACCCAGCAGGTCCCAGACAGCACACACTCCCACCAGATGCTCAAGGAAGCGGGAGAACCGGACTTTTGGTTTCATGGCTCCTTCTCCCTCAAGATCCACCCCACAGTAACAGTGACAGAAACACCAGTCTATCTTTGCTGAAACCTGAAAATAAAGTGGACAAAAGAAGGGTACTTGCCGGCAGCGGGGCATCTGCTGACTGGCAAGACCAGGGACGGGACAGCCAGCATCAACGCTGATGGAGAAGGTATCTGCTCAAAGGCAAGCCAGAGACGGGGCAGGGAGCCTCAGTGCTGACGGGGCAAGGACGGCCATCTGCTGGAGGGCAGGACCAGGGGCAGGACAGGGACGTCTCAATGCTGATGGAGTAGGGCTGGCCTCTGCTGACAACCAAGACCAGTAAACCCAGCAGAGCCCCCTACAAGCTCAGGGATGACACCAAGTACTTCAGAGATTACAGGCGACACACTGAGCTGAAAACGGTGAACTGGCTGACATCACACAGGGGGTACCCAGAACCCAACACTCTAGAGGCCCTCCCCATGACAGCACACCCCTACCCTACACAGCACAGGAGAATCCTGTTATAACAAACCGCAGTGGGGAGGAGGAGGTGCCAGGCTGAAAACTGGAATTAATATAGAAACCTCAGATACCCGAGCTTGGATTCCCTGATCACACCAGCTACTCAGTACCTACGCCCCCACTGCTTGGGGAAAGGGTAAGGAGAAAGCGGGGAGGGAGACAAGCAGGGTGAGAGGCAGACTGAGATGGGGAGCCTGCCGTGTCCTGCCCTGCCCATACAAGGCACTGACGCCTGAATCTGGACCTCAGCCACCATTCTGGCCCGAAAGCTACGGCTTCCCTACACGCAACACACACCCAGCCCAGGCCCCGCTCTGGCTGGTCCCTCCGCCTGAATGGCTCCCAGGGCCCTGGCCGGCCTTCCACCTAACCTGTTGGGCCGTGTGCTGCACGGAAGACTCCCATGTAGAGTGCAATGGTCAGAAGACAGACTCACTTTCACCATCTCACATCAGCTCTTACCAGCCTTGTAACTAAAGTAACCAGACTCCTCAGGACCTCAGTTTCACACCTATAAAAGGACAACAAGAGTCTTCACTTCACACCATGGTTGAGAGAAATAAACATACTCAGCAAGCACAAAAAGGCAGTGTTCTTGCTGCCACACACCGGGATTGGTGCAGAGGACAACTGACACACTGGCTAACAGCTCTTGTTCTTTCCTCGCTATGGACAGGCATGAGTGTGAGCATGTGTGGGCTTGTTTTTTGAATGTGGAGGGGTGAGGGGACAATATTAGGGAAGGGTACTTTCCACGGGCGCCGACTCCAGTGAGATCTCAAGTGAAAGGTGTGACAGCACCATGGAGCCTGTGCCAGAGCTCACAGCAAACAGAAACCAGGTTCACAGCAATCATGCCTCAAACGCCAAAAATAAAAAGTGACTCAACCTGTTAGTTCCTCTCTTGCTCACTTCAAGACATCTTTCAGCCTCCTC
The DNA here is from genome assembly GCA_028571685.1 of Heterohyrax brucei. Taxonomy (NCBI): domain Eukaryota; kingdom Metazoa; phylum Chordata; class Mammalia; order Hyracoidea; family Procaviidae; genus Heterohyrax; species Heterohyrax brucei. The sequence goes on along the minus strand of CM053141.1, from coordinate 16,441,637 downwards.
TCTGGCTTTATCAAAGAAAGAGAAACACTGTGATCTTTTCAAGGAGGCACCTAAGCCATCACTTTCCTGAGTGAGTATCAGAAGCATGTCCTCTACAAGCCACTTCTACTACCACAGCCTCAGTTTCCTCGTCTTCAGGAGTACAGCAGGTTAGCACGGTCTGTATGGTATCTTCCATTTCTGAATTCTGGCCATGTGTGAATCACCATGTCGCTAAAGCTTGGGGGAAAAAAAAACCAAACTGCTGCCGTCAAGTCGATTCCGACTCAGAGACCCTCTAAGACAGAGCAGACTTGCCCCACAGAGTCTCCAAGGAGCGCCTGGCAGGTCTGAACGCTGACCTTCCAGCTAGCAGCGGCAGCACGAACTCCCACACCACCAGGGTTTCCTACGAAAGCGGCACGAGAGAATTCCATGGCTCTCCTGCAAGCACACCTGGCTTCACTGCTGTCCTCTCGCTCCACAAAACAGCCCACTTGCAATCGCAAGGCCAGCGCCCTGAGGAGCTCCTCTAACCAGGCATCTCTCAGTACAGCCACCAACTCCACAAAAGCCAGGAGGAGGGGAAGAGAGAGGAGACAAACAGCAGAAAAAACCAGTGGCACTAAAGATTATTGGAAACAAAAAGTAGTGATTCAACATATGCAAAAAGGCCAAGCAAAAACTGACAAAGGCCCAGAACATAAGCAAATGACTTTGGCCACTATGGGATTTCACTCAGATCCTGTGCACGAGTGTTTGCTAACTTCCCTGGCCACTGAGCACATACGCACAGTGTAATACAGCCTTAAACCCACTGCCGTCAGATTGATTCCCATTCACAGAGACCCTACAGGGCAGAGCAGAACTGCCCCATGGAGTTTCCAAGGAGTGCCTGATGGATTCAAAATAGGTTAGCGCCCACAGCGCTTCACTGCTGCGCCACCAAGGTTTCTATGGCCTTAGAGGCGACCCCTACAATGATCCCAAAGCTGGATTTCCATGGAGATGATGAATTTTAAGTTTAAGCAATGAAGCTCAAACAATACGGTCAGAAAAGAAGACACTGAACAGCCAGAATGAAATACTCACTCATCTAATTTATGGATTTATGGGGGGGGGAAATGTTATGAGAAAAAGAAAAAAGGGTGAGAAAAAGAAACACGATATAATTCTTTTAAAAATATATCATCCAGTAAAATTTTCATTTAGTATTTTTAATGTCAGAAGCTACTACACTGATTTAAGAAAAAGATGAAAATAAAGACAAAATAAAAGCACATTTAAAGTTTGGAATCTGAAAGTGAGATCTGGTTTGAATTTTTCTGGGAAAACAGTGAAACAATAACCGGAAAAAGGATATTTACAAGATAAGATAAATCACAGATACTGAGCAATTCCAGAAATCTGACAATCTTTCGCACATAAGGAGGGGCTGGGGGGATGTCCACTATTTGACACCAAAGGTGACCCTACATAAAAGATCTCCAAAAGGTATTCCTGCCTTTCACTTGAGAGGAGCAAAAGAATCGGAAAGCAAAATGCGTGCTACCGGAAAATATTGAGACAGCTTGAAAAGTAGACAAGAACACAACGAGAAAAAAACATTCAATGTGCCTGGGGGACCCCAGTAACACTAGTTACAGGGCTGAGCTCAATCTTCAAAACCCCGCACTAACAATTACTCCTGAGAATGTCTTTAACTCTGCCCTACTGTCTCGTTGCCATCCAGCCAACTTGCATAGAACTAGCTACTCCACAGGGTTTCCAAAGAGCCAGTCGGTGGGCATCAACTGCTGACCTTTAGGTTAGCAGCCGAGCTGAGTCACCGGCCCCAGGGTTCCAATTAGCCCCATGGCAATGCTTTTTTTAAGTATTTTATTGTGACTTACATGAAAAATTTACAATCCAAGTCACTTTGTCAAACAAAAAGTTACACACACACACTGCTATGTGACTCCAGCTGCTCTCCCCACCTTGTGACAGCACACTCCTCCTTTATGTCCTGTATTTCCTACGTCCATCCCACCAGCCCAGTCCTCTTCTGCCCTCTTTATCTCATCTCGGGACGGGAGCTGCCCACTTAGGCTCCTCTATCTTCTTAAACCAAGAAGCGACACTCCTCACCTGTCTATTTATGTCTTACAGTCCAGTCCACTCGTTGAGGAGCAGGCTGTGGGAACTGATTTCTTTCAGTTCTGGGCTGACAGGAAAGTCGGGGGCCATGTCTTCCGGGGGCCCTCCAGTCTGTCAGACCATCAAATCCAGTCTTGAGTTTTAGTTTTGCACACCTGTTTTTCTCCTGCTACATCGAGGAATCTGTGGTGCATTCCCCATCGGTGCAGTCAGTTGTGGTGACCGGGCACAAGTTAAGTTCTTCTGGTTTCATGCTGATGTAGTCTCTGGATTATGTGCCTTACAACAATGTTTTAAAATGTGTATTTAAAAATTCCCATGAACAAGATTTACATATTTTCTCTTACAGATGAGATATTTTATTCTTTACATTAAAACCCAAACCAAACCAACTGTCAGCAAGTCAATTTTGACTGAGAAGTCAAATATTGGGGAGAGTAAGTTATATGACGTACACAACTAAATTGCAACTGACACCTCTTTCTTCAAACACCTGCAGTCAACAAAATACAGGTAAACATTTTTCTGGTATTCTCTGCTTCCAGCCAAGATCCACATGATACCAGCAATGATAAGCCTGGTTCCACCTCCTCTTCTGAATCCAGCTTGAAGTTCCTGAAGCTACCTGCCAATGTACTGCTACAACTCTTTTTAAATAATCTTCAGGACAATCTTACTTCTGTGCAACATTAATGAAACTACTGAATACTATTCCCATCTGTTGGATCACTTTTCTTTGGAATGGGCACAGACATGGATCCCTTCCAGTCAGGTAGACGTCTTTCACATTTCTTGGCGTAGACCAGTAAGCACTTACAGCATTGCATCCACTCGGTGAAACATCTTAATTAGTACTGTGTCAATTCCTGGTTTTTCACTAATGCCTCCAGCACAGTTTAGACTTCTTCCTTCACTGTCATCAGTTCTGAATCACGCATTACTTTCAGAAATGGGTGAACCTGCACCTATTTTTGTGGTACACTGATTCTATCCTGGCTATGCAGGAGCCTAGTGTTGCAGTAATTGTGTCCATCTCTCACACTGAGAGTCTTCAAAACCTTTTCCTGACCCTCTACCAACCAGGATATCCTTCTTCAGGGACTGGTCCCTCCTCATAATACGTCTAAAGTGAGACAGTCTTACCATCCTTGTTTCTAAGGGGCCTTCTGGCTGCACTTCTTCCAAGACAGAATTGTTCATTTTCCTAGCAGTCCATGGTGTACCTGGTATCTTTCACCAACACCACAATTAACAGGCATTGATTTTTCTTCAATTATCCCTATTCACTGTCCAGTTTTCACATGCATATGAGATGAATGAAAATACCATAGCTTGAGGGTCAGGCAAACTTTAGTGCTCAAGTTAACATTTTTGCTTTTCAACACTTGGGCCCATCTCTGGCAGCAGATTTGCCCAATGCCAATATGCCATTTGATTTCTTGTCTGCTGCTTCCATGAGCACGGCTTATAGATCCAAGTAAAATAAAATCCTGAAGAACTTTGATATTTTCTCCATTTATCATGATGTTGCTTACTGGTCCAGTCATATTTTTATGTTCTTTATGTTGGGGTGTAATCCATACTAAAGGCTCTATTCTTTGATCTTCATCAGTAAGTGCTTCCAGTCCTTTTTGCTTTCAGCAAGTAAAGAATCCTTCAATATTGCAATTCAACGCTTGAATTTTTCTATCAGTTCTTTCAGCTTGAAAATCGCCAGGTGTATTCCTGCCTTCTGGTTTACTAACTCCAGGTCTTTGCACATTTCATCTCCCCAAACCACCGTTTGAATTCTTCTGCTCGGCTGCTTTACTTTCTAATTTCTTCCTTTCACGTTAGCTAGTCTGTGTTCAAGGGCAAGTCTGGAAGTGTCCTCTGACATTCATTTCAGTAATGATCTCTTGCTTTCTGCATACATGACGTCCTTGACGTCATCCCACGATTCATCTGATCTTCAGTCATTAGCGTTTGATTGGTCAAATCTATTCTTGAGATGGTGTCTAAATTCAGGTATGATAGCTTCAAGATAGTATTTTGGGTCTTACTGACTTGTAATTTTCTTCAGCTTCAACTTGAACTTGCTAATGAGCAATGGTTGGCATAACGGGCAGTCAGCCCCCGGCCTTGTTCTGACTGATGATACTGAGCTCCCCATGATCTCTTTCCACAGATATAGTCCTTTGAGTTCTGTGTATCCCATCCGGTGGAGGGACCAGTCTCTGTTCGCAGGTACAGTTGCTGTTTACTCTGTTGAAAAAAGGTATCTGCAATGAATCAGTCACTGTTCTTGCAAAATTCTATCATGCAATTGATCTCCTATGTCATCTGTATCACCAAGCCCACATTTTCCAACGACTGATCCTTCCTCATTGTTTCCAAGTTACACATTTCAATCACCAGTCATTTTCACTGCATCCTCAGTGCCTGTGTGATCCATTTTCAGACTGAAGAAGTTGGTGAAAATCTTCCATTTCTTCATTCTGGGCATCAGTGGTCGGTGAGTAGATCTCAGAACTGTCGTATTAACCAGTCTTCCTTATGAGTGTGTGGACATTACCCTCTCACTGACAGCACTGTGTTTTAGGACAGACCTCGATATGTTGAATGTGGCACTGGGCCTCTCCAATTTTTCATTCTCAGCGCTGCAGACGACATAACTGATTCAAAACGACCAACACCAGTGAATTTCAGTTTACTGATGCCTGAGATACCAACCTCCAACAATTCAATTTTCTTTGATTCATACTTTGCACATTCCATGTTCTGATTTTTAGTGTATGTCTGCTGCTGTTTCTTCTCACTCTGAGTGATCTACCTCAGCAAATAAAGGTTCCAAAATCTTAGCTCCATCCACACCGTGAAGGTCGGCTCTAACCCGAGGAAGCAGCTCAGCCCCACCTGTCTGCACCCAGAGTGGCTCATCTTCCAGCACCGTAACAGACAATGCTTTGCTGCTATCCAGAAGGTTTCCACTGGCCTGTGTTTCAGAGTTGGACCTCCGGGCCCTTCCCCACCCGTCTCAGTCTGGAAGCTCAGCTGAAATCTGTCCACCAGAGGTAACCTTGCTGGCATACGGAACACCTGTCGCACAGCTTCCAGCATCACAGCAACAAGCAAGCCATCCCAGCACAACAAACTGACAGGTGACAGGTCTACACACTGGAAACCTTAATAAAATGCTCACTACACAGGAACAAAATTCATGTTTTCCCCAAGAATTATAAGCTGAAACAGAGTTCAGTGAGGCAGACGACATTTCTATGAAATCCGTTTTTCAATTCCTGGCATTACAGGACTCCTGGTAGCTTCAGTGGGGGAGTGCTGGCCTGCTAAGCCAAAGGCTAGCAGTTTGAACCCAGCAGTCACTCCACAGGAAAAAAGACCTGACAAGCTGCTCCTGGAAATACACCTTACAATAAACCCCTTGTGGCAGTTCTACTCTATCCTGCAAGACTTAAGAATTTTATGCTTGCTGAAAGCCAAGAGGACTTGATGCACATACCGAGAAAGATCAAAGACTACAGCCTTCATTCTGGATTACACCTTCATATTACGAAAACAAAAATCCTCACACTAGACCAACAAGCGGCATCACGCAAATATTCTGAAGTTGTCATGGACTTCTTCCTTCAGGTCTACTCTGCTGCTATGAACTGGAATCAGCTGTAGACACTAACACATTATATACCCTTGGCACAAAATTCCCCTTCACACCAAAAGGCCAAACCCACTGCCATCGAGTTGATTTGCCCTAAAGGACACAGCAAAACTGCCCCATACAGTTTCCAAGGAGCTCCTGGTGAATTTGAACTGCCGACCTTTTTGCTGGCAGCCACAGCTCTTAACCACTACATCACCAAGGTTTCCAAAAGGTTAAACTGAACACAGCTTTGTTCAGCTCTCTGGACTTGAGTCCCGCAGCTGAGACTTAAATTGACGTCTCCTAAAAGACTAACAGCCCAGATAGCACCGGTGAGCCCTACCAACCAGGGTGACACTAAGGCACCTTCCTACACAGGCAAAGGAAAAGCGCAGACCACTCAGACCTGCTTTTCTCCACCACTTGCCGTTTGTAGGGATGGGTAAACAACACATCAAATTCAGGAAAGTACCATCACTAAGGCCAAAATTCCACACCGCTTCGGTCAGTGGGCGTTCCGTGACAGGCGCGTGCTACTCCACGTGACTTCTAGATGTACCTGAGGACAACCCAGTGACCTTTAACAATGAGGTTGGATTTGCAGAGATATCTAGACCCTGGAGAAGACTCTAAGGGGGGGGGGGAGGAGCAGGACAGGAGGGAGTAGCTATTACCCCCACATCAAAAATACCAATCCCCACCTTCCGGGGGCTGCAAAGGTATACAACTAGGCAGTGACAACCAAGAACAGTGATATAAGGCCTTTAGTTCAGTCTCTTTGAGAAGTCACAGCTTTCATCAGAACCTTACCCCCAAAACATCAGTAACACCTAAAAGGTTGCTTTCAGTTTCACTGGGGTTCACAGACACATGCGCCCACACACAGCCGGCCCTGGATCCCACACTCAAACCATGTCCCGCCATCAGGCAGACAGGGAAGGACCACAAAGTGGCTGCTTCCTTACACATTTCTGGCCACCAGTGAGGTCCAACGATCATCTTGGTCCTCAAGCAACTTAATAAAGATTCACTTTGCTGAGGGCGAGACACATATACAGTATAAGTGTTCAGTGGTAGGGGGCAGGGGGCAGGAGGGCAGGAGACAGAGCAGAGGAGAGCTTTGATAGGAGCAGAGAGAGCTTCAACATGGAAAAGTCAACTAAACCAGACTTAAGACTTCTTCAGTGAGTCATCCTATGGCTTGCACAGGGGATGCCAGCAACCACACATCTCCAGTGAGCAAATCAAAAATGAGATTTAAAAAACAGCTTGTCCGCAAGATTTTTATTTCTCTTGTTCTCCCTAGTTTTCTCCCTCAAGAAATGTGATGCGTTTAGTCAAAGGGAACCAGATAACTGTACTTCCCAGGAAACGAGCCATCCCTTCCCCTACCCATCACTACACCCTTCAGTCACATTCCAAAATGTACAACAGTTGAAAAAGTTGGGCTCTGATGTGTATTCATAGTTACTGTCCACTGAATGAATTAAAAATGATTCCAGGGGACATCTCAAAATATTTTCAGTCCAATGGTGCTGCATATTTCTAGATGCCAATACTTCGCTCAATTCCCACACGAGGTGGGAAGAAAGGCCTTGACTCCAGCAAGAGACAGTCACAGAGATGAAAAACTGTTTCAGGTCCCAAGTGAGGCTTCACACTCTTTCATCAAACTTACGATCAACTCTTAGGCTGCATATATCATCATGTAAGAACTGACGTGCAGGTATTATACTGCAAACTAAATTAAGTAACGTTTACATGATGTAATATACTTTCTGAAAAAACATCACCGAGTAGAGAAAAAGTCCCACTACTCATACATGGCTGACCTAGAAAGATGGAAATATGCTTGAAGTCCAAAACTTAAGATGTGACGTGCAGGGGTCAGTATCTGGAAGTTACATTCTCCTTTCTCTTGTTTCACTCATTTTATGAGGGTTCACCCCATTGCAGTAAAGTCAATTTCACCTCACAGTGACCCTACAGAACAGAGTACAACTGCCCCATATGGTTTCTAAGGAATGGCTGGTGGACTTGAACTGCTGCTCTTCTGGTCACTGGCTTGAGCTCTTAACCACTTGCCACCAGAGCTCCATGGGAGTTAAAGGGGAGTGATATAATCTCAGACAACAGCAGGAAGGAAAAGAAACAGAGCTGCTAAATAAACCACAAAGCCAAGTATCTATTCCAGAAATAAAAACTGTGAAGTCTGCCACCACACTAATCCTGCCACTTGGCTTGGCTTTGCTGACAAAGCCGAGAAGCGGTGGGTGAAGGCTCCCACCCAGGCGACAAGGCACTGCTGGGGTCACCCTGGCCAAGCTGCACTAACAAAGCTAAGATTCAGTCTCTTAATGTGTGGGTTAAGTGTTACATCTGCTAACCCAAAGCTTGGCAGTTCAAATCCGCCAAGCACTCCTTGGAAACTCTATGGGGCAGTTCTACTCAAGACCTCTAGGGTCACTATGAGTCAGACCCAACTCAACAGCAGTGGGTTTGGTTCTGGGTTTGGAGATGTGTACAATGAGAAGCCCAGGCTGGGATTTTTAGATTCCGTTCACGTCTAAGTCGGTAATTCTAACGACAGTAGACAGCAGAGGCACCTTTGCCACCAATACTTTTTATCGAGAAAGAGTGCTCCTTTCCCACCACGGCCCACTTCCCCAGATGCTCCGATTCTGGGCATGAGGGAACGACACTGAGAACGGGAACTCGCCATCTAACTCTGCCATCCATGCCTCTCCGTCTCTCGGGGCACAGAACTGCTCAGGCCTGGGTGGAGGTGCAACGTCTAAGAGGGGAGCAGGATGAAGGCAGCAGCAGGGAGGAACCAGCGTGTGGCCTGGGTGGAAGGGCAGAGGCACCGGGTCTCCTACTAGACCCTACGCAGGGCCTGGGGGAGGTGTCTAACCCAGAGAGCAAACTGGCAGTCAGTGGCCCCATCAGCTCACACCTGGCCTGCCTTACGTGTTACCAAGAAAAACATAAATTAGGAGCCATGATTTAAGTCAGGAGTCCCTGGGTGGCTGACAACGGTTAAGTGGCTCAAACCCACTCAGTAGCCACTTCAGAAGAAAGGCCTGGTGATTGGCTTCTGAAAGGCCACAGCCTTAAAAACCCTGTGCAGCTCAGCTCCACTCTCAGAGACACAGAGGTTGTCATGAATCAGAACTGGCTCAAGGACAACTGATTTGGGGGATTCTGTTTTTTTTTGTTTTTGTTGCTCTTATTTAAAAGTCAGATTTCACACAGAAGTCAGCATATCTGCATAATTTAAAGACAGATGATCCAGCAAAAGCAGGAGGGAGCCTAGTGAATTGTGTCCCCAGCAGGGATGGGCAAAAGCTCTTCAAGTTGCCAAGGCCCACAGAGGGTAGCTCACTAACTGAGGTGGTCTACCTAGTTTCAGGGCGGGAGAACTTCTAGTCAAAGCCTTTCCTTCCCAGCTGCTATTAGTCATTAGAACTGTGGTGGCATACTGGTTAAGGTCTACATCTGCTAACCAAAATGCTGCCAGTGCAAATCCATCAGGCCCTCCTTGGAAACTCTATGTGGCAATTCTACTCTGTCCTATAGGGTCACTATAAGTCAGAACTGACAACATGGCAATGTGTGTTTTTGTCTTTTTGGTTACTCCATTAGGAAACCCAGGTGGTAAAGTGGTTGAGAGTTACAGCTGGTGACCCAAAGGTTGGCTGTTCAAATCTACCAGGTGCTCCTTGGAAACTATGGGGCGGTTCTACTCTGCCTTATAAGGTCACTATGAGTCAGAATCCACCCTGTGACAGTAGGTGTTTTGGGGTTAGTTTTATATGACTAACACCATCTCAAGGGGGCTGGGTGCTCAATGAAGGAGAATGTGAAAGACCACTGTAAGGCCATATGCAAATGAAGGTTGTTATTACATATTATGTGCATACCAGGTCTCCAAAGGCCCCTTATTAGGAAATGAACAATAAATAAATAAATAAAAGGCTCCTTTGAAGGAACACACCTTACAATTCATATTTCAGGTCAATTGAGATATCCATCAAACTGGCTATCTGAACAAATTCAGTCAACGCTGGAATTCTAAAAATCTGCCTGGAACTTCAAAGTGTAGAAAAGTTTATGTTCTGCTCCTACGTCTAATCCCAGATCTTCAGCAGACTACCCTAATGCCTCCAGATTTGTGTCTTTTTTTTCTTTACAATTCAGTATGGAATGTATTTAACCAGCACTGACGTTCCCATTTAAAAACAGAAGAATCAACTCAAGCTCCAGTCTGTCTCAACAGGTGGGACCGTCATGACTTGCCTTCCAAGAACAAATGCTGTCTGTGGCTCAGTTTTCATGGGGCTGTGACAGGGCGACCTTATTTTCTTCCTGTCCGAGGTTCGAGAAAAAAATCTGCTATGAGTTGGCTATCAAACGAAACACTTCTCGGGTTCGTTTCCCAAGTTTCTGGAGCTTTCCGTAACTTTACAGATAGGCAAATGTCAGAAAAGTAGACTGCGCTGCGTCCCCAGGGCTGAAGGGGCAATCCGGAAGGCGTCTGTACACAAGCCCTGGGAAACTGTCTCTCCGTTCCCCTTAGGGGTCGCCGACCGAACTTAGACCTGAGGATACCCAAGAGGTCTCAGCGGACCTCCCCGCCCCCGCCCCCCAGCTGTCCTCGGGGTTCGCCAGCCCCAGCTTTCCAGGAGACCCGCGCCGCCGCCCTCCTGCCCCGCTACGCGCACTCACGGCTCCATCGGTGACCGCGTCGCAGGCCGCGGCTGGCCGCCGACCGTCGCCGTCCCGCCCTCGCGAGCCGCGGCTCTCGCGGGCCCCGGGGACGCGAAGCCTGCTTCCCGCGGCGGCTTGTCGGCTCGGCTCGCGCTCGACCACGATCCGGGCTGGGGCATGACCCCCCGACTCATGCGGCCACGCCGCCCCGGCTCTAAGCGGTCCCGGTCCTGCTGCCGGGCGCCCGCCAGGGGCCGCCGCCGCCGCTCAGCTCCAGGAGCCTCCAGGGCGGCCGCCGGGCGCTTCCGCGCGCGTCACCGCCGGACGCCCCTACGCTTCTGACCCGGCGGGAGGCGCCGGCACGGCCCCCGGGCTGCGGCGCGCGGCGGAGGGCGCCTGCGCGAACTGAGCCGTTCGCCACTGCGCATGCTCTGGCCGGCGCACTCCCCCATCCGCGCCGCGCTGCCGGTTGCCGCGGCTTCCCGGCCAGCCGGGGCTCGTTGGTGCCTGCGGGCCCGCGCCCGGCGCAGGGGACGGGAGCGAGCGCTGGGACGCGGCCTCGCCTGGAGGAGGCAGGCAGCCTTGAGCACAGGGACGCTAACACGTTTGGGCGACTTTCAGTGACTTGGCTTAAGGGTCACCGTCCACGACGGGGTTTGCTGGCCGTAGAGCGAGGGCGGTGGACAGAAGGAGCGACCGTACGGCGTGAGGCCAGGTTGACTCCGTGGCTGGGAGTCACCGCCGCCACGTTCAGGGAGCTGAGACGCAGTGGAGCCGGCTCAGCCGGTGCGTGTCCTTGGGTTGCGTTGTTAGTTACCTCTACTTCCTACTTGGGCTTAGATAGTGGAACTGCTCCATGGGAGTTTCAAGGCTGTGATCTTTTGGAAACAGATTGCCGGTGCTTTCAACAGGTGTTTTCAGCCTGGGACCCCAGCTGAGAATTTGCATTTCCAGCCTGATAAACTGAATCAGAGGGTCAGCAACAAAGAGGAAGACCCCCAGGAGATGGATGGACACAGTGGCTGCGACAGTGGTCTTAAGCGTAAATACAATTATGGACATGGTGCGAGACTGGGCAGTGTTTCGTTCTCTGGTCGCTGTGAGTTGGAACTGACTGGATGGCTCCTAACAACAACAAACTGAATCGGATCCCTCGGTGATTGTTTCGTATAGTTGATCTTGAGAACCCGCCCTGTTAGCGGTTCTCAGACTTGGCCCCTAACTAGCAGCATTAGCATGGCTTGGGAACTTACTAAACCAAGACCAAACCCATTGCCATTGAGTGGATCCAGACTCACAGCGACCTTACTGAGAGAGGAAGAAAAAGCTTTTAAGAAGATACCACTTAAATTCCAGAAGGCCTGGGTGCAGGGTTTGTGAGCCTGTGAATGAGGCTAGAATGCATGACATCAGACCCTCTTAAATAGTGGGTCTGGCCCACTGAATGTGACCTCTGTACGACACCCAGGCCTGTGTGCTTTCCTCCTTGAGAGGTGAATTCACCTGATGAAGTAGCCTTTGTTATACTGTTTGGATAAGAAGGCACCAGTTTGCTTTGGGAGGAACTTTACAAACCCCACTGGAATCAATGCCTGCCTTACCACGCCTATCCCTGTCCTGTTCACTAAATAAAAATGAACTGATGCCTAAATTAGAGTTGGGACGTCCGAAATACCAGCTTCCCTCCTCTCTCCTATAGAAATCCTGAGATAAGCTCAGTTTCTAAGAAAAAGGTAAAAGTCCAGATGCGTCTCTGGTACCAGCCCAGGACGCTTCCTCCTCCCTCTGTAGAAATCCACGGACAAGTCTAGTTTCCAAAAACAGAAGCAGCACCTTTCTGTGTAAGGTAGTACTAATTGCTTATCTAGTGCCTCATTAAGTGTACTGCTCCAATAAGAATACAATATGCAAATCTGTATACCTATAGCTGCCAATTAGAAAGATGTATGGAAATTACTCTGCTTTCTTAAAGAAATGTGTAAATGGTATGTCTGATAACAGAACGGGGGTTAACCGGGACTAGGTCGAAACCCTGCTTCTGAGGCACCTCTGGGTGATTTGAACTGCCAGCTTTCCACCAGCACACTTAACAATTTGTGCCACCTAGGGACTCCTGTCTTGGATTTTTTTTTTTTTTCCTAATAGAAATTTTAAGAGAAGCAAGTAGGAAGAGAAAATAAGACTAAATTTCAGAGATTGGAAGATGAAACATTTAATCTCCGGGAAGTGAGATTGAGGAATAGCCTCTAAAGATGAGTAGCAATCATAGTACAAGGGAGCGTTACTCAAAGAGTGCAGAACCAAAAATTGGGAGAGCATAGGGTAGTAGCAGGGCACTGTTATTGAAAGATGAAACTGGAAGAGGTGTGCTAGAGACCAGATCGTGACAACACCTGTTAGCTACCCTGAAGAGCCTGTGCTTTGTCCTCGGTGAAAGATCTTGTTAGCTCTCTACAGGTCAGCCCAGGCCTAGAGGACCATGTGAGCAGCTGCAGAAACAACTGGTACTGGTTATGGGTATTTCTTCCTTATTTTGCTATGAATACGAGGACTAATAATTACACTGGGGAAGTCATCCTAGAAAAAATGGTGCATACGTCATTGCTGAGTATCACTATGATCACCTTCCAGATACTCGGGAAGCTATGCACCAACACAGTGGTGCATAGTGGACAGTGCCTAGTCCACCCTTCAAAGCAATTTTAGAACTCTTTTTCTGGAATGGCCATCAGAGCTGTTGTTGTATTACCCTTGATGTCCTGAATGTCATCAAAATGTCTTCCTGTCAATATTTCCTGTGTTTTCTGGTAAACAAAAAAAGTCATTGGGGACCAGATCAGGTGAGAAGGCAGGATGTTCCAATACAATTCTTTACTGACTAAAAACTTCCTCACAGACTATACAATTAAGTTTGCAAACTTGCCGCTATATGCAGTGGCCATTCCAGAAAGAGTTCCAAAATTGCTCTGAAGGCTGGACTAGACACTGGAGTCAGTGCATAGCTTCCCAGGGGGAGTACTTCGAAGGTGACTGTAGTGATATTCACCAATGAGGTATGTAGCACTTAGAACAATTAAGTTCACGGACTTAGTTGTCAGACCTAGTACGTCTATATTAACCGAACTTTTTGTTTTCTTATTCCTTTTTCAGACATAAGATGCACTTATGGTTAACTTTGTATCTCAAAAATTAAGTTACAGATGTAAAGTGATTCAAAATCCATCAAGGATTTCGCAGCCTCGTCCAGGAAAGAGTTGATGTATTTGTATGTGTGAGAATTGTGTGGATGTGTAACTTTACTAAGCAGACCTCACAATCACACAAGCTGATTTCTTGTAATAATGTTCTTAATACATATGTCCTACCATTTCATCTTATCTGGTTGAACCCTGAGTGATAAAATGTGTACTGGAAGGGAGGGGAAAAAAACCATGATTAAATAGTTTTGAACCCATTCATTAAAAACATAAAGACACTACTTTTTTTAAATGGAGGCATCAACACAAAGGAATGTGGAAATTTATTGGTAGAATTTCAAGAAAACTTGAATAACCATGGCTGGAATTTTAAAAGAAGTATCATTAAAAAGTGGAAATATTGATGCTCTTATTTGGGCTTGAATAGCTTTGTAAGCTACGCTTTTTTCAGCCGTGACAGCTATTAAAATCAAGATTCACAACTTCTGGGAAAACAGAGTTGTTAAAGTGCCACCAAGTTAGTTCCACCTCGTAATGACCTTTGGTACAACAAAATGATAAAACCTCAGTCAAAGTCACACCATCTTCACATCTAAGCAGCCTCTGGTTATATTTCTCCCAAAACAGATTTGTTTATTCTTCTCGTAGTCTGTGGTATATTAAATACTCTGCCAGCACCATAATTCAAAGACACCAATTCTTTGGCCTTCCTTATTCACTGTCCAGCTTTCACACACATGAGGCTCCTGAAAATATTATAGCTTGGGTCAAGTACTTCTTATGGCGTCTGACAGTTAAGTCCATGAACTTAATTATTCTAAGCTTCCCAAGCACAGTACTTTGAATGTGACCATAGTGATCTTCAGCAATGAGACATGTAGCACTTTTTACAGGATGAGCTCGTGAACTTGTCAGACCTCATAGTCCTCAACATGACATCCTTTGCCTTTTAATACTTTGAAGAGGTCTTTTGCTACAAATTAACCCAACACAATATGCCATTTGGTTTCCTCGCTGCTGCTTCTGTGGGCATTGATTGTGGATCCAACTAAAATGAAATCCAAAATAACCTCAGTCTTCATTTATCGTGATGTAGCCTATTGGTCCAGCTGTGAGGATTTTTGTTTTATGTTCAACTGTAATCCATACTGAAGGCTGTGGTCTTTGATTTTAGTAAGTGCTTCAAGTCTTCTTCACTTGCAGCAACCAAGGTTATGTCATTTGTATATCACAGGTTGTTAATAAGTCTTCTGCCAATCCTGATTCTTCTTCATGCAGTCCGGCTTCTTCGGTTATTTGCTCAGCGTACAGATTAAATAAGCATGGTGAAAGGCTACCACCTTGATGCACACTTCCTGATTTTAAGCCATACAGCACCCTCTTGTTGTGTTTGAACAACTGCTTCTTGGTCTACAGGTTCCACATAAACACAATTAACAAACCAAAAAAAAGCAAACCCACTGCCATTGAGTTGATCGCCACTGATAGAGAGTATATAGGACAGAGCTGAACTACCCCCATAGAGTTACCAGAGATGCCTGGTGGATTTGAGCTGCTGACCTTGTTGGCTAACCGCTGCAGCAGAACCATAACCAGTACACCACCAGGGTTCCCAAGCATGACTAAGTGTTCTGGAATTCTCATTCTTCACAATGTTACCTGTAAGTTGTTATGATCCACACAGTCAAATGCCTGTGCATAGTCCATAAAACACAGGAAAATATCTTTCTGGTATTCCCTGCTTTCATTCAAGATTCATCTGACATCAGCAGTGATAGCTCTGGTTCCAAATCCTCTTCTGAATCCAGCTTGAATTTCTGGTGGTTCCCTGTCGATACACTGCTGCAACTCTTTTAGAATGATCTTCAGCAAAATTTTACTTGTGTATGACATTAATGATATTGTTTGATAATGTCCATATTCTGTTGGATCATGTTCCTTTGGAATATACACAAATGCAGATCTCTTCCAGTTGGTTGGCCAGACAGCTGTCTTTCAAATTTTCATAAGTGAATGTGCATATCCAGCACTGCATCCCTTGGTTGGAACATCTCAATTGGTATTCCGTCAGTTCCTAGAGCTTTGTTTTTGGCCAATATTTTCAGTGCAGCTTGGACTTCTCTCTTCAGTATCATCGGTTCTTGTTCATATGTTACCTCCTGAAATGGCTGGACATTGACCACTTCTCTTTGGAACACGGACTTTGTGTATTCCCGCTATCTACTTTTGATGCTTTTGGCATCACTTGAATTTTGCTGATAGAATCTTTCGGTATTGCAACTTGAGACTAGTAATTTTCTTCAGTCCTTTCAGCTTTTGAAATGCTGAATGTGTTCTCTCCTTTTGGTTTTCTAACTCCAGGTCTGTGGGCATTTTATTATCACATTTTACTTTGTCTTCTCAATCTACTCTTTGAAGTCTTCATTTCAGCTCTTTTACTTCATAATTTCTTCCATTTGCTTTAGATACTTGAAGTTCAAGAGCAAGTTTCAGAGTCTATTCTGCCATCTATGTTTTGTTTTTTCTTTCTTGTCTTTTTAGTGACCTTTTGCTTCATGCGTGATGTCCTCCCACTGAGTGCACCGCACGTTAGGTATAAACATAAAACTGTAAAAGGAAAGAAGGCAGATCAGCTAAAAACCTCAACGCCCCAGGAATGGCATGGTGGTGAGTTCTCTGGGTTTTCTTTTCACCTCATGTATCCCAGACTTAAAACTAAGGAATCTGGCAATCAGGAATACCAAAACGCACAGATGAAAGAAGCCCCAACAAAAGCCTGCTTTCTGTAGCCAAATTACCAGCTCAGGGGCAGCCTAGCAAGACAGAAAGTTTTGGACAAGATGTACTCTACTCCATCTATGCCAGTGAAGCATTACAGAAAAAACTGGTCACCACCCACACCTACACCAGGAAAGGTCAGTAGGGAGCCGAGACTTCCACCCTTGTGAAGTTATAACAAAGTACCCTAACACACCCACCAGGACAGTGTCAGACAAGGGTCAAGTAGAGAGCCAGTAATTTTAACTGATCAGTATCAACAACTATCCTACCCCCAGTGGAAACCATGTGGTATGCCAAAGCAGATATCCACTCTGTAGCTCACCAGAAAGGAGGGGCCTGTCTCATTCCCCCCCGAGGTCATAGAGAGTCAGGACTTTCACCAACAGCCAGTGGTAACAAGCCCCCTCTTGTCGTAGCATCTGCAGAGACTCAGAAATCCCTTCCTGCCCTGCTGTAACCGTAGAACATTCCCTGCAGATGTCAATGAAGGGCTGGTGAGAGACCTGGACTTCTACCCCACCTGGGTAGTAAAGAGGCAGCACACCCCCTTCCTCTGCAGAAACAGGGCCAAAGTCAAAACTACACTTGAAATAAAATCTAAAGCTTTGTAACGTAATAGAAAAATATCCAAGTTCAATTAAAACTCCTGTGAATTGATGCCTTTGAATTGTGGTGTTAGGGAAGAATATTGAATGTACCATGGACTACCAAAAATACAAATAGGTCTTTTCTGGAAGAAGTACACGAGAGTGCTTCTTGTAAGCGAACAGTGAGACTGCATCTCATATACTCTGAACATGTTGTTGTTAGGAGGGATCAATCCCTGGAGAAGAACATCGTGCTTGACAGAGCATATGGTGAGCGAAAAAGAGGAAGACCCTCAATGAGACAGACTAACACAGTGGCTGTGAAGATAGCCTTAAGCATAAAAGCAATTGTGGGCATGGTGTAGGGCAAGGCAGTGTTTCGTTCTGTTGTGCAGGGGGCGGCTATGAGTTGGAACCGGCTTGACTGGCACCTAACAACAACAAATACATACAGTGTAGCAGTTGCAATCCTAGGCATTGATTCTAGAGAAATGAAACTAGATTTACACAAAGTTTTGCACATGGCTGTTCTTAGTATCATTATTCACATAGCCCAAACTGGAAAACAATACAGATATCTTTCAAGAAGTGAGAGATTAAATAAACTGATATGTACCATGTATGCACAAATTAGTTTTGAAATCCAAAATGATTTAAAAAGATTGGGATTCAAACCCTAAAATCTTTGTTCCTAGGTGGTATGGTTGCCTATGTAGAAAATCCTAAAGAAACAAACTATTGGGACATTCTTCTATACCATCAATGAACAACTGGAATGTGAATTTACAGCACTACCATTTATAATAGCACACAACAAATGAAATACTTAGGTATGAATCTAGCAAAATAGCTAGAGAATTGTATGTAGAAAATTTTAAAAGTCTGATAAAATTAAATAAGATCTAAATAAATGGAGGGATACTCCATCTTCATAAATAAGAAAATTGGCTATTTCTTTTTTTTATCTCTAAATTCTTTTCTGTTGCAGAAAATATGCACAGGGAAACATACACCAAGTCCACAGCTTCTACATGTATAACTCAATAACACTGATTATCTTCTTTGAGTTATGCAACCATTCTTACCCTCCTTTTCCAAGTTGTTCCTCCCCAGTTAACAAACTCTCTGGCTCCTAAGGTTCCTATCTCATCTTTCAAGTTGCTGTTGTCAGTTTGATCCTGCATAGGTTGTTCTTAAAACAGCATAATGCTCAAGGCAGACCTTTATTCTCTAGTTAATCTAAACTATTGCTTGATTTTAGGATGATTTCAGGGGCTATGTTTTGGTTTACGTTTCAAAGATTATCTGAAGGCAGTAGTTTCAGGGGTTCATCTCGCCCTCCACAGCTCCAAAAACATCTAGAGTCCATAAGAATTTGAAATTCTATCTGCATGTTCCTCCTTTTGATCAAGAGTCTTCTAAGGAATCTTTGATCGAAATGTTCAATAACGGTAGGTGGGCACCATCCAGCTCTTCTGGTTTCATAGCAAAAGGGGTAGGTATTCATGGAGTCAATTAGCTACATATTCTATATCCTCCTATTCCTGGCTCTCCTTCCTCTGTTGTTCTAAATAAGGAGAGATCACTTGTGCCTTTGATGACTGCTTGCCAGCCTTTAAGAGTCCAGGCACCACAAAATATACTGGAAGGTAAAACAGAAAGAGTATTGTAATTAGGCCAATTAGCTAGGATGTTCCATGAAACCATGACCCTAAATCTCCAAACCTAGGAGCCAAATGCCATGAAGTATTAGTAGCAATAAGCAGCCTCAGCAACTGCTCTTTCTTTCTTTTGTGGTCATTGTAACTGACTCTCTTTAAGCTGTCAGTTCTTCCAAATTTATCTGTAGATTCAATGTAATCCTAAAAAAAAAAAAATCCAGGAGGGCAGAGTCAAGATGGCGGACTAAGCCCACGTCTCCTTATATCCCTCTGGAAACCAAGACCTGAACTGACAAGCAAACAGAGCTTTCTGAACACCTAATCAGCCTCAGGACACGGCACAGAGCTGTTAATTGGGACTTCATACCACTCAGCGAAAAACCTCCTCTCTTTCGCTGACTCCCGCTCCTGGCTAGCCCCGGCTCTCATGGACAGAAGGTAAATGCACCATTTTGGCTTTTTTTTTCCTTCTGTCCCGGCTGGCGGGTGGAGCTGGGTCTTGCCTGGTGGCTGGACTCAGATGCGCTGCTGGGGGGATAGGCAGGCGAAATTCCCATATTCTAAGAGCCAGGCTTGGGACTCTATTAATCTAGCCATTTTGAGCCTTTTGTTTTGTAGCTCCCTCAGTGGGGTTTGTGTGGAGCTTCGTGGTCAGTGTGCGGGATGCCATGTTGGTACCGAGATTTTAGCGGGACCTCGTTCTTAGCCTGGGAGCCAGCGCCTGCAAACGGAACAGCACTTCTCCAACAGAAAAGTAGTGATTTTGCACAGTGCTGCCTACGTTGGGGGCCCTGCAACAGAAGCAGAGGAATCACTACCTCTCGGCACCTTTGGCCCCTCTGTCTGCTGCCTGTGTGGAGGACGCCATCTTGGATATGGTGGCCGCAGCTGGACCTACTTCTTAGCTTGGGAGCCAGAGCCTGCCCACAGGAGAGTGCTTTTCTGTCAAAAAACCAGTACTCGACGCAGTGTTGGCTAAGGCTAGGCCCTGTCAGCAAGAGGCCAACAGGGCAGTAGCATTGCTGTATTCTGAACTAGTTTGTTATCATCTGGGGTTGGATATAATGGCGCTTACTTTGTCAGATGAGAAGAGGGACCTCTACACCTGAAAACCTAACTGACTTGTGAAGTGGTCAGATACCTTTTGCTTTACATTTGAAGACAGCCTAGAGAAACATTTGCAATCCATCCTCACAGTACCTCTTCCAGCCTCTATATACTCACATGGGACCCAAAAAGCAACAGACAATTGCGGCATACAAGCAATCACTCATGGCTTCAGAAGGCTCCCAGACAAAGCAACCAAGGAGTTTTCCAGATGAAGAAACTTTTATGAAAGGATCAGGAAGTGAATACAAATTGATTATATACACAGCCCTTCTAGACCTTATACAAAAGGCAGCAGAACAAAATGAAAAATTAAGCAAGTTGTTCAATCTGATGGAACACCAGTACTCTGAAATCCAACAGATCAAGAAGAAAATCAAAGACATAGAAACTTCCATGCAAGGCCAAGAAAACAGAATGGAACAAATGGAAAAAATAATTTCTGACTTGGAAGACAGAGCTACTGATGCCAGCATCTATGAGCAGAAATCAGAAAAAAGAAACATTAAGAAGCATGTGGGACTCTATTAAGAGGAAGAACCTTCAATTAATTGGAGTCCCTGAACAGGGTGAGACATCTGAGAACACAGAGAGTATTGTTGCTGAGCTGCTGAAAGAAAACTTCCCAGAAATCATGAAGGAAGAGAATATAGACATCTCAGATGCATATCGTACACCACCTAATATAGATCTCAAAAGAAAGACTCCAAGACATATTATAATCAAACTTAACAAAATGAAACATAAGCAGCAACTCTTAAAGGCAGCAAGACTCAAGGCAAAGCTAACATTCAGAGGGAAACCCTGTAGGCTCTCGTCAGATTTCTCAGCAGAAACCATGCTGGCACAGAGACAGTGGCATGACACATTGAAAGTCTTGAAGGAGAAGAACTTCCAACCAAGAATTATATATCCTGCAAAACTATCTTTCAAATACAAAAATGAAATTAAGACATTCCCAGATAAACAGAAACTCAGAGACTTTGTAAAAACCAAACCCAAACTACAAGAAATACTGAAAGAAGTTCTTGGCCTTGGCTTAGAAGAACGAAACCACTAACTTTATATTTTAGAATGACACACTACTCAATACTCTACTCATTTAGGGAAGGCTCCAAAGTAAATCACAGCTTTGATATGGAAAGAAGCAATCCAGTGATCATCATGAAAACTATGGTGTCATCATAATAAAAAGAGGGATGTACTACAGTCGTTACAGTCCTTCCAGATGGAGAGGAAGATGACAAGACTGGTAGTAATTAAAATTGGGTTTATAAATAGTTTATTAAGGGGGTTCATAGGGGCAGCTGTAAAGCACAACAAAGATGTATCATACCATTTCAAGAAATCTAACACACGAGTCTAAACAACTATAAAACCAGCTCTGAAAAAGGTGAAAAATCAACTCACAAAAAAGTGTCCCAGAACAGACTAATAAGAACAACAGAGAAAACATCAACATAAAAATAAACATATCACAATGGCAGCAGTGAACACATGCCAGTGAACACATACCTATCAATAATTACATTGAATGTGAATGGACTGAATGCTCCAGTAAGGAGACACCAAGTGTCATCTTGGATCAAAAGACATGACCCATCCATATGTTGTCTACAAGAAACTCACTTGAGACCTAAAGACAGGAACAAACTGAAAATTAAAGGATGGAAGAATATATATCAAGCTAACAATGAACAAAGAAGAGCAGGGGTGGCAATTCTAATCTCAGACAAAATCAATTTTAATGTCAAATCTACCATTGTGGACAAAGATGGACACTATTGCTGAAAGGTTCAGTGCACAAGCAAGACTTAACTATATTAAATATTTATGCACCTAATGTCAGAGCACCTAAATATGTCAAAGAAACAACTACACTCAAAAGAGAGTTAGATGACTCCACAATAATAGTGGGAGACTTTAACACTCCACTCTCAATACTAGACAGATCATCTAGAAAAAAATTCGGTAAAGATACAGAAGACCTCATTGACACAATTAGCCAACTAAACCTCATTGATATATACAGAACTTTCCACCCATCAGCGGACAACTACACCTTCTTCTCCAGTGCACATGGAACATTCTCCAGAATTGACCACGTGATAGGCCATAATGCAATGCTCAACAAAATCCATACCATTGAATTACTGCAAAGCATCTTCTCAGATCATAAAGCCATAAAAGTTGAAATCAATAGCAGAAAAAACAGAGATAGAAAGTGGAACTCTTGGAAACTGAACAACATCTTGCTCAAAAAAACATGGGTTATAAAGGAAATCAAGGATGAATTAAAGAAATTCATGGATTCCAATAAGAACGAAAACACTTCCTACCAGAACCTATGAGATACAGCCAAAGCAGTGCTCAGAGGTCTGTTTATCTCCATAAATGCACATCTGGAAGGAAGAAAGAAACCAAATCAAGGAACTAACTCTACAGCTTGAACAAGTAGAAAGAGAACAACAGAGGAAGCCCTCGGGCACCACAAGAAATGAGATCATAAAGATTAGAGCAGAGCTAAATGAATTAGAGAATAGAAAAACAATTGAAAAAATTGAAAAGACCAAAAGCTGGTTTTTTGAAAAGATCAACAAAATTGATAAACCACTGGCTAAACTTACTAAAGAAAAGCAGGAAAGGAAACAAATAACCCAAATTAGAAATGAGAGGGGAGTTGTCACCACTGATGCAACAGAAATCAAAAATATCATAACAGAATACTATGAAAGACTGTACTCTAACAAATTTGAAAACCTAGGGGAAACGGACCAATTCCTTGACTCATACCACCTACCCAAATTATCACAATGTGAAGCAGAACAACTTAATAAACCCATCACAAAGGAAGAGATTGAAAAGGTCATCAAAACACTGCCAACCAAAAAAAGTCCAGGCCCAGATGGCTTCACGGCAGAATTCTACCAAGCATTTAGAGAAGAGTTATCCCCAATACTACTGAGACTATTTCACAGTATAGAAAGGGATGGAGTACTCCCAAACTCATTCTATGAAGCCAGCATAACCCTGATACCTAAGCCAGGGAAAGCTCCAACAAAGACAGAGAACTACAGACCAATATCACTCATGAACCTAGATGCAAAAATCTTCAACAAAATTCTTGCCAACATAATACAACAACATATCAAGAAAATAATCCATCATGACCAAGTGGGATTCATACCAGGGATGCAAGGCTGGTTCAACGTCAGGAAAACAATTAATGTGACAAACCACATAAATAACACAAAAGACAAGGATCACCTGATTTTGTCCATTGATGCCGAAAAGGCATTTGATAAAGTCCAACACCCATTCATGCTAAAAACTCTTAGCAAAGTGGGCATAGACTGCAAATTCCTCAACACAATAAGGGCCATTTATACAAAGCCAATTGCCCACATCATCCTGAATGGAGAGAGACTGAAAGACTTTCCCTTGAGATCAGGAACTAGACAAGGATGTCCACTGTCACCTCTCCTATTCAACATTGTGCTAGAAGTTCTAGCCAGAGCAATTAGACAAGACGAAGAAATAAAGGGCATCTGCATCGGCAAAGAGGAAGTTAAAATCTCCCTGTTCGCAGATGATATGATTGTATATGCAGAGAATCCCAAGGAATCTATAAGTAAGCTACTCAAACTGATAGAAGAGTTCAGCAAAGTCTCAGGATACAAGATAAACATAAGTAAATCAGTAGGATTCCTTTATACCAACAATGAGACTGTTGAGGAAATTATCAAATCAGTACCATTTACGACAGCCCCTAAGAAGATAAAGTACCTAGGAATTAATCTAACCAGAGAAACAACAGACCTTTACAAAGAGAACTACAAGCCCTTACTACAAGAAACTAAGAGAGACTTAGATAAATGGAAAAACCTACCCTGCTCATGGATAGGAAGACTTAACATTGTGAAAATGTCTATTTTACCCAAAGCAATTTATTTATATAATGCAATCCCAATACAAGTTCCAGCATCATTTTTTAATGAGACGGAGAAACAAATCACCAATTTTGTTTGGAAAGGGAAGAAGCCCCAGATAAGTAAGGTACTACTAAAGAAGAAGAACACACTGGGAGGCCTCTCATTACCCGACCTTAGAACATACTACACTGCCACAGTGCTCAAAACAGCCTGGTACTGGTACAAGAACAGACAGATGGATCAATGGAACAGAACTGAGACCCCAGAGATGACAGCATCTGCCTATGAACAGTTGATATTCGACAAAGGCCCTAAGACATTAAACTGGGGTAAAAACAGTATCTTCAACAAATGGTGCTGGCAAAATTGGTTATCCATCTGCAATAAACTGAATCAAGGTCCATATCTTACACCTTACACAAAAACCAACTCCAACTGGATAAAAGACCTAAATATCAAACCTAAAACGATAAAGCTCATCCAAGAAAAGATAGGAACAACAATGGAAGTTTTAATACTCAATGAGGACAGACTCCAAAATCTGTCAAAGAAACCTCAATCAACAGAAGAGAAAATAGATAAATGGGAACTATTAAGAATCAAACAGTTTTGCTCATCCAAAGACTTTATTAATAGAATTAAAAGAACACCCACAGAATGGGAAAAAATATTTGGCAACTCTATGTCAGACTGACGCCTGATCTCCATAATCTATAAGATACTACAAAATATCAATAAGAAGAAGATAAACCATCCAATTACGCGATGGGCAAAGGAGATGGACAGACACTTCACTAAAGAGGCGATCCAGGCAGCCAAAAAACACATGCAGACATGTTCACGATCTTTAGTTATTAAAGAAATTCAAATCAAGACAACAATGAGATAACATCTCACCCCAACAAGATTGGCCATGATCCAGAAAACACAAAACAACAAATGCTGGAGAGGCTGTGGAGAAAGTGGAACCCTCCTACACTGTTGGTGGGGTTGCAAAATGGTCCAGCCTCTTTGGAAGGCAATCTGGCGCTTCCTAAAAAAATGGATATCGATATACCATTTGACCCAGTAATTCCACTACTTGGAATATGTCCTACAGAATCAAGGCCTTTCACACCAACGGACACATGCACCAGAATGTTTACCGCAGCACAGTACACGATAGCAAAAAGATGGAATCAACCCAGATGCCCAACAATAGAAGAATGGATAGGTAAGCTATGGTACATATACTCAATGGAGCACTACGCAACGATAAAGAATAATGATGATTCCTGGAAACATCTCCTAACCTGGTTTCAACTGGAAGACATTATGTTGAGTGAAAGTAGTCAGCAACAAAGGGACAAATACTGTATGAGACCTCTACGATAAGATCTCAGAAACAGACTTGTGTATAGAAGAAAAGACTCTTTGACAGCTGCAAGGGAGGGAAGGGAGGGAGGGTGAGTGGGGGAGGGTTTAGTTTAGATAGTTACTAGAAATCTAGTTGGGAGAAAGCGGTGATAGCACACATTAGAAACAAGAACAACATTAAGTGGACTTCAGCATAACTTGAGTACTCCTTCCATCTTAACTCAATACTGCAAGGATAGAGTAGCTGGGGCAGGGGGCGGGGGACCATGCTCTTAGGCGAATTCCAGGCCAATTGGCACAACTAGCATTTTGCTAAGAGAGCTCTCTGCACCCCACATTGGTGAGTGGCGTCTGGGGTCTTAAAAGCTGCCAAGCTGCCATCCGAGGACACAGCAAATGGTCCCAACTCAGCAGGAATGGATGCTCACCGAGGACCAAAATGAAATGTGGTAAAGACAACCGAGAAGACAGAGAGACCCACAAGAGTGGGTGCCTACATCAACTTGGGACCGGAAGAACTGGATGGTGCCCAGCCAACACCAGTGATAGCCACGATGGAGCTCACAGAGAGGAGTCTCACTGGCAACACAAGAATAAAAAGGGGTGCATCATGAGATCGTCACTAAAAGACCTCAGTTGATGGTCCAGCGGTTTTTGGGGTTCCTCTGAGAGCATGGCCCCCGGCCCTGATGCTGCCCTTTCCCATAAATTATAACAAAAGTCCACTCTTTGGACAGGAATGGATTGGACTTGGCAATGCAGAGTGACCATATATTGGTTGCACTTTATGGTTCTATACATCTATAGGATATCATCCTGCTGACCTCTGGCTGGAGGAAGGAGAGTGGGTGGAGAGGAGGGGAAAGGAGGCTGTTGGGAAGATGAGACATGTATGGAGCAGAGAGGAACAGTGTGCAGTCACCGGACAGGGAGAGCAGTGGAAGCTGCATATAGGTGGGCATGTAAATTTATACGTGAATGTACATTTTCACTGAGTTATGTTAAATAAAAATAAAATAAAAATAAAATCTTGGAAAAAAAAAAGTCCAGCAAGTTATTTTGTTGATAATGACAAGCTGACTGTACAGTTCCTATGGAATTGCAAAAGAGTCAGAATAGCCAATACAATTTTAAAGAACAAAGTTGGAGAACTGATACTGCTTGACAACAAGACTTATAATAAAGGTACACTAATCAAGATAGTGTGGTATTGACAAAAAAAATAGACACTCTGATCAATAAAATGGAATAGAGAGTCCCGAAATATGCCTACACAAATACAGCCACCTCGTTTTAGATAAAAAAAGAACAGGAAATTCAAGGGAAGAGTCCTTTTAACAAACAGTGCTAGAAAGACTGGATGTCTGTCTGCAAAAAAATTAATCTAGATACACATCTTATACCTTTTGTGAAAATTATCCCAAAGTGGATCACAGACATAAATACAAAATGCAAAACTATAAAACTTCTAGAAGGAAACACAGGAGAAAATCTAGATGATCTTGGGTTTGATTAGTTTTTGCAAACATTGCCAAGAACACAGTTCAAGAAATAAGATAATAAGTTGGACTTTATTAAGATTATAAACTTCTGCTCTGTGAAAAGATGCTATTGCAAGAAAGAAAAGACAAAGCCACAGACTGGGACAAAATATTCATAAAATATAAAACATCAATCTGATTAAAGACTTGTATTCAAAACATACAAAGAACTCTTAAAACTCAAAAATAAGAAAATTAGTAGCTCAGTTTTTAAAAAATGGGCCACAGATGTGAACAGACACTTTACTAGAGACATGTAGGTTGCAAATAAGAATCTGAAAGTTGCTCACCCTCAGTTGCTTTTAGGGAATTGAAAATTAAAACAACAGTGAGGTACGACTACACATATGTTAGAGTGGCTGAAATACAACAAATGGTAGGCAATGCAATGCGGGCAAGGTTATGGAGCAGTGGGAGCACGCGTTTATTTCTGGTGGGAATGCAAAATGGTACACACACTCTGAAAGATAGCTTGTTTTTGTTTTTTTTTTACAGAGCTGAACGTGAGCAAACGGAGCTTACATAGTAAACAGAGTCGTCTTACTATATGATCCACCCCTTGTGCTCCTAGATAATTATCTAACCGGTCTGAAGGCCTATGTCTAGGGAAAAACTTGACACGAATGTTTATAGCAAACTTTATTCATAATAGCGAAGATGTCCCTCTGTAGGTAAGTGTATAAATAAGCTGTGCTATGTCCATACAATGGAACATAATTGAGCAGTAAAAAGAAATGAACTATCAAGTCACGAAAAGACTCAGATGAATCTTAAGTGTATACAGTGAAAGACACTGGTCTGAAAAGGCCGTGTGATTCTAAGTCTGTGATACTCTGGAAGAGGCAAAGTTATACAGATAGTACGAAGATCAGTGGCTGTCCAAGGGTTAGGCAACAGGCTGAGTAAGTGAAATACAGAGACCTTGGGGGGAGATGAAACTATTCTGCATGACACCGGAATGGTGGATACATAACATCATGTATTTTTCAAAACCTACAGCACAAAGTGTCAACCTTAGCGTAGGCATATACGTTTTTCATCATTTATCCAATCAAGAGACCCCAGGAGGAAAGGTAGACTGTGACAAGACAATGCAACTGTATTACCAATGTATGAAACAACCTCACTGAAGGTGATGGAAGGAAGAAGAGCTTACCTAAGTAACTTTGGAAATGATGGAGTCAGTAAAACTAAATGCAAAAGCAACCGTACATAAGTACTGTTCTCTGGTTGATAAAATTGTTCCCCACTAAGAAGTTCACAATTCTGATACTGCTGTCTATACATGTATACTAGAGGTGAACGATTAAACAAATGGAGCCAGGACTGTCACTCTTGGAGTGTGAATTTACAAATTAGCAAGGGGGAAGGCTAGTGTGATCATATGGTTACAAATTAGAGTGGAAGACGTCAGTATGAATTCATGTTTAGCTAAATGTAGATACAGGTGGTTGTATACAGGAATGTTTGTAGATATGTGTGTGCACCTGGGTTCATACCCACACATATTTCCTTCCTCTGCCAGCTGGGAGAATCCAGAAGCACTGACACTGCAGTAGCAATGAGCACTCTTAGTGCCTAGGTTTGGGTTTCTAATATCATTCTCCAATAAAAGGACTGAGGCTTCTTAGAGAGGTGGCTGATTCTAAGACTGGGAAGGTAGTACACAAGATGATGCTGGGGTATCCAGTAGTATCAGGAAGTAAGGAAGTATTACAGTTAAAAAGAAAAAATATTCCACTGATGGAGGTATGTCATAGGGCCACAGGAACCAGTTCAAAGAGGGGCCAGCTACCAAAGATGGAACAATTTGAGCAACAGTATAAAACAGTAGTAATATTGCATTACAGCTTACTTATATTTACAGTACAACATAAACATGAACAGGTCCATACTGATACAAATAATTGAATAAGTAAATGAATGGAGAAAGAGAGAAAAGTCTTCATTGCAGAATTCCAAATAATTTATGTAGATCTCTGCCCTCAAGAAAAAACAAAAAAATAAAAAACCAAACTTGTGCTGTCAAGTCAATTCTTACTGATGGCAACCCTGTAAGACAAAGTAGAACTGCCCTATAGTGTTTCCAAGGAGTGACAGGCGGATTTGAATTGCTGACCTTTCAGTTAGCAGCTGAACTCATACCCACTTCTCTACCAGGGACCACAATGAGGTGGTGGACATAAATTCCCACTCTGAGTGCATGACAACTTCCCTTCAAAGAGTATGACATGGAAAAAGGGAAATAAAAGAATAACTTTCCAGTGGAGACGCTCAAGAAACACTGAATCACATAAGCAATCAAGGTCAGCAACAACAGTGAGAAGTCATGTTGATATGTTATAATTAACATGGCACTTGGCATCTGTGGTCTTCTCAAAAACTCATACTGTCCTCATATCAACATAAAAGGAACATGAAACAAATTCCAATACAGACATAGCCTACAAAATACTTGACCAGTACTCTTCAAAAATATCTCAAAATCATCAAAAGCTGAAAAAGTCTAAGACACTAGCACAGCTGAGAGGAGCCTATCATGTTTTTAAAAAAAGTCAAGAATCGAAGGCAAATCATCATGTTGCCAAGTACTAAACTAAGACTTTCCAAAGTAATGAAGATCATTCAGTCATAGCATTTTTATTGTATACTCAGTAAATAATTCTATAAATTTGTATTTCCCAGAAAGATCAAAGCACTCTCTATTTTTAACTCCAGAATTTCCCAATTACCACAGAAATAAAAAATAGATTTCAGGTGTATTCTGTACATCAATTTCTAAAGTCTTTTTCACAGGAAGGTACTTTCTAGTTCATTAATTTCAGTTTCATAAGTTCATGTCCTGTATTCGTGCTTGGAAGAAAGTATCACTAGTTGCACTTAAAAATTAATTACGTAGGAAGAATATTATCTTGGAAGGCTCTTTTTTTGCTTCTTGATTGTGAAATGCTCTTTGTTTTGTATACAGGATCAGGAAGTAAAACACTATGCCTTTGGAATTCTACAGCTAGAAGAGATAGTTTTACATAGGAAAAAAACTGGAGAAATGGTTCAACATACAAAAAAAATCTTGCAGTGATATAAGTTTATTTACCTGGAAACCCCCCAAACAGCCCAAGAGTTTCTCTTGGGAGAAGTACAGGGTCTTAGTGAAACTGGTCTTACCGTGAAAATAAAACCATTGCATACGTAAGGAGGTTACAGAGAATGATGCTGTTACAATTCACAATCTTCGATCTCTGGAAAGTGTTAAAGTAGTCATTTTCCTCCACTGAAACAGAATTTCCTATAGAAACATCACATTCTTCATGCATTCAGTGAGCTTCAGAATGGAATTTCAGACCACTGGTATATCAGTATCAAAAAATACTTCCTTAAGCATACCTTTTAGAAAGGAAAGGAAGCCCACCATTGATATCATACCCTGAAACCTTAGAAAGAGTTCACCCCCTGCCATCAAGTTGATTCCAACTCGTAGCAACACTACAGGTCAGAGTAGAACTGCCCCATAGAGTTTACAAAGAGCACCTGGTGGATTTGAGCTGCCGACCTTCTGGTTAGCAGATGAAGCACTTAATTAGAAAGAGCTACAGGAGAAAAATAAAGACATTTTCCAAGGATATAAAGATACAAATAAGAGATTCTTTGTTGTTTCTGTGTCTTAACATAGGAAACCACCTCAAACAGTCTGATATTATATTGATAACTCTCACATCCCATTCCTGACAAATCAATGTCAACTCATAGCAATCTAGTAGGACAGGGCACAACTGCCCCATAGGGTTTCCAATAATGTAATTTTTACGGAAGCACGCTGCCACATCTTCTCATGGAGTAGCTTGGTGGATTCCAACTACCAACCTTTTGGTTAGCAGCCGAGGACATAACCATTTTATTTTGATTCTCAATAACCCAGACATATCTTCATCACAAAGAGGAAAAACATCACCATCCCATTACCAAATTTGTCTCCTCATTTGGTTATATTAAGCGGCTTGCTTGTTTCTGTGATAGTGGAAACTTTTTCAGATATTGGCAGGGTCACCCATGGTGGACAGGCCTCAGTCAAACTTCCAGGCTAACATAGACTAGGAATGATGACCTGGCAATTTACTCTGGAAAAAAAAGAAAAGAAGTCAGTGAAAACCCTTATGGATAACAGAGGAACATTATCTGATATAATGGCGGAAGTTGAGTCCCTCAGGCTGGAAGACACTCAGAATACGACTAGGAAGAGCTACCACCTCAAGTATAGTAACTTTAATAACATGAGCGGACTAAAGCTTTTGGAGTCTTTTTCTGCTGACATTATAGGACTCAAAATGAAAAGAAATAGTGGTAAACATTCATTAGTGATTGGAACGTGGGAGGTATGAAGTACTATCTAAGAAAACTGAGAGTCACCAGAAGTGAAATGGAACACATAAAGATCAATTATCCTGGGCATCAGTGAACTGAAATGGACTGATAGTTGGGGCCATTTTGAATCAGACAGTCACATAGTCTACTATTCTAGGAATGACAAACTGAAGAGGAACAGCATCACATTGATCATCCGGAAGACAATTTCAAGACCTACCCTGAATGATCAAAATCTGTCACTGTCAGCAATAGGGTAATGTCTGTGCACCTGCAAAGACTACCTCACCATGTGTCTGACAGTTTGTAGTGCTGTGGTGGTTTGTATGTTGTGGTGCTGGAAGGCTCGTCACTGATATTTCAAACGCCAGCAGGGTCATCCATGGTGGACAAATTTCAGCGAACCTTCTAGAATAAGACAGACTAGAAAAGAGGATCTACTTGGTCTACTTCTAAACTAAGGCCAGTGAAAACCTTATGGGCAGCAGCAGAACACTGTTTGAGATAGTGCCAAAAGATGAGACTCAGGTTCGGAAGGCCCTCAAAATACGACTGGGAAAGAGCTGCCTCCTCAAAGTAGAGCTGACCTTAATGACAAGGGTGCAATCAAGCTTTGGGGAACTTCATTTACTGATGTGGCCTGACTCAAAATGAGAAGAGACAGCTGCAAACAGCCATTACTAATCTGAACACAGGATGTACAAAGCATAAATCTAGGAAAATTGAAAATTGTCAAAAAGGAAATGGAATGTGTAAAGATGGATATCCAATACACTGGAGAGTTGAAATGGACTAGTATAGGTCATTCTAAATCAGGCAATCATATGGCCTACTATGCCAGGAATGACAAATTGAAGAGGAATGGCATCACATTTGTCAAAAAGAATATTTCAAGATCAATCCTGAAGTAGAACACTGTCAATGATAGGATAATATCCATATCCCTATGAGAAAGTCCAGTTAACATGACTATTATTCAAATTTATACACCAACCACTAAGACCACAAATGAGGAAGCTGAAGACTTGTACCAACTTCTGCTGCCTGACATTGATCAAACATACAATCAAGATGCATTGCTAATTACTGGGAATTGGACTGTAAAAGTTGGAAACAAGGAAGGACAATCTATAGTTGGAAAATATAGTCTTGATGATAGAAAATATACCAGAAATTGTATGATAGAGTTTTGTAATACTAACAACTTATTCATTACAGACATTGTTTTTCAACAACATAAATGGTGACTGGACCTCACAGGATGGAAAACACAGGAATTAAATTGACTACATCTGTGGAAAGAGACCATAGAAAAGCTCAGTATCATATATCAGAACAAGTCCAGGGGCCAACTGGACTTGATCATCACTTGTTCACATGCAAGTTCAAACTGAAGCTGAAGAAAATTAAAACAAGTCCATGAGAACCCAAATGAGAAGTATATCCCACCCGAATTGGAGAACATCTCAGGAATAGATTTGAGCCATTGAACACTAATGCCCCCAAGTCCAACGAACTACTTCAAGCACATCACAGATGAAGAACGCAAAAGTTCATTAGAACGATAGGAAATAAAAAAAAGACAAAAATGGAAGTCAAAAGAGACTTTGAAATGTAGCTGTTGAAAGCAGAGTAGCTAAAGTGAGTGGAAAAAATGATGAAGTAAAGAAGCTGAGCAGATTTCAAAGGGCAGCTTGAGAAAACAAAACCAAAGAGAAGAACATACTCTGCACTTCTCAAGCTGAAAGAATTGGATGGAGGGAGGGGGGAAATCTTCAAGCCTCGAGTACCAATGCTGAAGGATTCTACAGGCAAAATATAAAACAACCTAGAAAGCATCAAAAGAAGATGGAAAGAATACACAGTTACTGTACCAAAACTAATTGTTTGATATTCAGGGATTTCAGGAGGTAGCATATGATCAAGAACTAATGGTACTGAAGGAAGAAGTCCAAGCTGCACTGAAGACACTGGGGGAAAACCATGGCTCCAGGAATTAATGGACTACCAAATGACATGTTTCAACAAAAGGATATAGCTCTGGATGCATGCACTTATCTATGCCAAAAAATCCAAAAGAGAGCTACCTGGCCAACTGACTGAAAGAGATCCGTATACACACTCATTCCCAAGAAAGGTGATCCAACAGAAGGCAGAAATTATCAAACAATATCATTAATACAACACAGAAGTAAAATTTTGCTAAAGGTTATCGAAAAATGGTTGCAGCAATACATCAACAGTGAACTTCTAGAAATGCAAGCCAGATTAAGGAGAGGACATGGAAGCAAGATTGTCAATGCTGGTGTCAGGTGGATCTTGGCTGAAAGCAGAGAACACCAGAAGGATGTTGTCTTAGTCATCTAGGGTTGCTATATGGAAATACCACAAGTGGACGGCTTTAACAAAGAAAAATTTATTTCTTCACAATAAAATAGGCTAGAAGACCAAATTCTAGGGATTAGTGCCAGGGAAAGCCTTTCTTTCTCTGTCAGCCTTCCCATCAGTCTTCCTTGGCATCAGGAGCTTCTCCATGCAGGAACTCCAAGTACAAAGGACATGCTCTCCTGCCAGACTGCTTTCTTGGTGGTACAAAGTCCCCAACTCTGCTTGCTTCCCTTTCTTATCTCTTGTAGAAGGTGGTGCAGACCACACCCCAGGGAACTTCCCTTTACACTGAATCAGGACAGTGACCTTAGTAAGGGCATTACAATCCCATCCTAATCTTCTTTAACATAAAAACAAAAACCAGAGGACAACCACATGATACTGGGAATCATAGTTTGCCCAAAATGATACACATATTTGATGGGGAGACATAATTCAGTTCATGACAGATGTTTACCTGCGTTTTATTGTCTGTGCAAAGGCGTGAGACCGTGTGGATCATAACAAATTCTGAATAACATTGTGAAGAATGGGAATTCCAGATCACTTCATTGTGCTCATGCAGAACTCAGACCTAGACCAAGATGCAGTCACTTGAACAGAAAATGGGGATGACGTGTAGTTTAAAACAGGAAAGGTGTGCACCAAATTGTATTATCTCACACTTACTCAATCTGCACTGTGGGAATATCAACTGAAATGTTTCAACAAATGGATGCAGTGCTGGAGGTACTCATACATCTGTGCCAAGAAATTTGGAAGACAGCTACCTGGTCAACCAACCGGAAGAGATCCACAATTATTTGTTCAGCATACAGACTGAAAAGTTGTGGTAAAAGGGTATAACCCTGATGCTCACCTTTCCTGACTTTAAACCATGCATTGTGCCCTTGTTCTGTTTGAACGACTGCCTCTTGATCGAAGTACAGATTCCTCACGAGCACAGTTAAGTGTTCTGCAATTCCCATTCTCTGCAATGCTAGCCATAATTTGTCATGATCCGCACAGTCAGAAGCCTCCGTGTAGTCAGAAACACAGGTAAATATCTTTCTAGTATTCTTGGCTTTCAACCAAGATCCATCTGACATCAGCAATGATATTCTTGGTTCCATGTTCTCTTCTGAAATTGGCTTGAATTTGTGGCAGTTCCTCATCAATATATGGTTGTAGCTACTTTTGAATAATCTTTAGCAAACTTTTGCTTGCATGTGTTACTAATCACATTGTTTGATAATTTCTGCTTTCAGTTGGATCACCATTTTTGGGAATAGTCTTTTGGTCAGGTAGCTGTCTTCCAAATTTCTTGACATAGATGAGTGAGTACTTACAGTGCTGCTTCTGTTCAAATATCTCAATTGATACTCCATCAATTTCCTGGAGGACAGATTGAATAAGTACAGTGAAATGATACAATTTGGCACACACCTTTCTTGACTTTTTTTTTTATTTTTATTTGACATGACTGAGTGAAAATGTACATTCGAGTGAAAATGTACATTCACGTATAAATTTACATGCCCACCTATATGCCTCTTTCACTGCTCTCCCTGTCCGGTGACTGCACACTATTCCTCTCTGCTCCATACATGTCTCATCCTCCCAACAGCCTCCTTTCCTGTCCTCTCCATCCACTCCCCTTCCTCCAGCCAGAGGTCAGCAAGATGATATCCTACAGATGTATAGAACCATAAAGTGCTTCCAATACATGGTCACTCTGCATTACCAAGTCCAATCCATTCCTGTCCAAAGAGTGGACCTTTGTTATAATTTATGGGAAAGGGCAGCATCAGGGCCGGGGGCCATGCTCTCAGAGGAACCCCAAAACCGCTGGACCATAAATTGAGGTCTTTTAGTGGAGATCTCATGATGCACCCCTTTTTATTCTTGTGTTGCCAGTGAGAAACCTCTCTGTGAGCTCCATCGTGGCTATCACTGGTGTTGGCTGGGCACCATCCGGTTCTTCCAGTCCCAAGTCGATGTAGGCACCCACTCTTGTGGGTCTCTCTGTCTTCTCGGTTGTCTTTACCGCATGTCATTTTGGTCCTCGGTGAGCATCCATTCCTGCTGAGTTGGGACCATTTGCTGTGTCCTCGGATGGCAGCTTGGCAGCTTTTAAGACCCCAGATGCCACTCACCAATGTGGGGTGCAGAGAGCTCTCTTAGCAAAACGCTAGTTGTGCCAACCTTTCTTGATTTTAAACTACACATCATCCTCTTGTTCTGTTCAAATGACTGCCTCCTGGTCTAGGTACATGTTCTACAGGAGCTCAAAAAAGTGTTCTGGAATTCCAGGGATATCCCTGGAGAAGGACATCACGCTTGGTAAGTAGGTGGCTTAAAAGAGGAAAACCTTTGAAGAGATGGACTGATAGAGTGTCTGCAACAATGGGCTTAAGCACCAAAATAATCATGGCGTGGTGCGGGACCAGGCGGTGTCTCATTCTGTTGCGTGTAGGGTCACTGCGAGGCAGAATTGACTTGACAGCAGCAGCAGCAACAACACTCAACTGGATGCTAAGAAACTAATTCAAGAAGCTGGATTATGTGAAGAAGAATGGAGCATCAGCATTGGAGGAGGACTCCTTAACAACCTGCAACATGCAGACGACACAAACTTGCTTGAGGAAAGCGAAGAGGACTTGCTGACTTATTGACAAAGATCAAAGACCACAGCCTTCACTATGGCTTACACTTCAAAATAAAGGAAACAAAAATCCTTACAACTGGATTTTTGGCTTCTTGACTGCTGCTTTTGTGGGCATTGATGATGAACCCAAATAAAATGAAATCCTCGATAACTTCTGTCTTATCCTCATTTTTCACGCTGTTGCTTGTTGGTCCCATTGTGAGGATGTTCGTTTTCTTTATGTTGAAGGCTGCTGTCTTTGATCTTCACTGGTAAATACTTCAAGTCCTTTTGGTTTCAGCAAGCAAGCCTGTCATCTGCAGACAGTCGGTTACAGTGTTTTCCTCCAGTCCTGATGCCCCAGTCCCCTTCATGTCATCCAGATTCTTTTGGCAGTTTCCTGTCAATGTAATGGAAACCCTGGTGATGTAGTGAGTCAAGTGCTATGTCTGCTAACTGGAGGGTCGGCAGTTCAAATTCACCAGGTGCTCCTTAGAAACTCTATGGGGCAGTTCTGCTCTGATTCTGACCTCTAGGGTAGCTATGAATCAGACCTGACTCAACAGCAGTGGGTTTGGTTTGGGTTTTACATACCTCTGCAACTGCTTTTGAATCATCTTTGGCAAAATTTTACTTACACGTGATACTAGTGATATTTTCCATTAATTTCCACATTCTGTTGGGTCACCTTTCTTGCGAGTGGGCACAGACATGTCTCATCTCTCACCCATCCTAAATCTTACTACAGTCTGCTTCAAAAGCTGCAGGCTACTGAGCACCTGAGATGTAGTTAGCCCGAATGAAGACTTGCTGTTAGCATCAGTTACACAGCATTTCCGTTTTCTTGTTGTTAGTTGCTGGCAGCTTGATTCTGACTGACAGCTGTCTCATGCATGTCGAGCAGAACTGTGCCCTGGGGTTTTCAAGGCTAGGTCGTCTGGGGTCAGATGGCCAGGCTGTCTTCTGAGGAGCCTCTGGCTGCGTCTCAACTACCATCCCTTTGGCTGGTGGTGAAGTGCTTAACTGTTTAGATCACCTAGAGGCCTTTGCAATAAAAGAAGACTTCGTACCAGAGTTAAAAGAGGTAAAAAATACAAAATACCTTAATCATTCTTCTGTTGTTTATGTTTTGAAATGATAAACCAAAACCAGACTCACCGCTGCCGAGTCGATTTTGACTCATAGTTACCCTGTAGGACAGAATAGAACTGCCCCATAGAGTTTCCAAGGTGTGCCTGGTGGATTTGAACTGCTGACCTTTTGGTTAGCAGACATAGCACTTAACCACTATGCCACCAGTGTTTCCTTGAAATGATAATACTTTGGAAATATTGCTTTAAACAATTAACTGTTATCTGTTTCTTTTAACTTTCTAACATAGCTACTAGAAAATGTTAAATTATGTATGTGGCTCACATAGTGTTTCTATTGGACAGCACTATTCTGGAGCATAGCAACCGTGGTGGTACAGTGGTTAAGTGCTAACCATAAGGTTGGCAGTTCAAATCTGCCAGGTGCTCCTTGGAAACTGTATGGAGGAGTTCTACTTGGTCCTATAGGATCTCTATGAGTCAGAATCAACTGAACAGCAGTGGTTTTTTTGTTTTTTTTTTTTTTTTTGGTTTACTCTGGAGCATCAAAACATAAGGGCAATTTAAGTGTTGCTTTAGAGAAGTTGTTTGTATGAGGCACAAAGAACTTGCCTTCAGGCTTTGTGTCTTTCCTATTTTTCCTTTATGAGTGGGCATTTTGGTATTTTGTGTCATATTTTGTCTAGTATTTGAATTCAGATATATTGTAGAGCAGGGTGAGAAGGGTGGTGGATAATGTCACACAAAGAAAGCATTGCCCCTGAGCGAGTCTCAGGAGAGAACGCAAAAAGAGCACCGGCATTACGCGTCGTCCAGGTGACACATTCAGGGCAACACTCTCTGCCGCACTTTGTGTTCTGTCTTACAAGAATTTTGAAGTGTGATGGCCCTTAAGGCCCTTCTTGGAAACCGACGAGGTGATGGCCTCAATCCTTTGGTCACTGAACTGGTTTCCACATCTTTGCTCTCAACAAATTTGAAGGAGGACCTTGAGATGCCAGCTGATGATTAAGCATCACAGTTAGCAAGAGATGACCATGATACTTTGATACAATGTCATACTTTAACTGAGATGATCCTATGATAATTTGGAAGTTCAAAGCAGTGT
This sequence comes from Heterohyrax brucei, assembly GCA_028571685.1. Lineage (NCBI taxonomy): Eukaryota > Metazoa > Chordata > Mammalia > Hyracoidea > Procaviidae > Heterohyrax > Heterohyrax brucei. The sequence continues at coordinate 16,403,441 of CM053141.1, read as the reverse complement.
GTGATCTTATAAGAAAACTCTGCTCTCCTCTGCCTGTTTGTGAGAATGGTATGTTCTTAGCATTCATATCTATAAAATCCAAAAATAAGGAGATATGAGATTACATCCTATCTCTTTCTAACAAGAAATAACACCCATCAACAGATTTTTAAGAGATGCATCCAATAAAAGTTAATGAATTGTGTTCAGTAATTATCAAGCTTTATACTGTTTTGCTCACATTCTTACTGCACAGTCCCTGACTTACAAGACATTCAAGTTACAGTGAATCACACTTGTTTTATTTTTGAAGATCTTGTTAGGAATAGGAACATATTTATAAAGTTACTGATAGTAAAGGTAATAATAATAATGAAAAAAGTTAAATGTAATATTTGACTTATGTCAGGACCAACTTAAGATAAAGTTGTTGGAGCAGAAAGCTGTTGTAAGTTAGCGACTATTGCTAATAATTGTAAATATGAAATAAAACTTTTAAATGATTGTAAATGACAGAATACTAATTACATTAAACACAATTGTAGCATATGACCAGAGCAATAAATAAGCATTCAAGAAGAAAAAGGAATAATGTAAAAGCACAGGCTTTTTTTTTTTAATGAATGACAGAGGATTTCTAATAAATATTTGGACCAGGCGGTGTTCTGTTTGTGAAATAACAGCTGCGCGAATCCTTTACTTTGCCCTTCCCAGTGCATGAAGCACCGGGGCATCTGCTTTAAGTCAAGACCTGAACTCCTCAGACGTTCCATCACCAAGCCTAGTGGTCTTTCTGCTGTACCGGAGGACCTTACAGGACACACTCATTTTTACATGGGCGTAACTTCTGTTTTATCCAGCAAGGTGACTCATGAAATTAGTTTGGCCCTCACTGTAATGAGGAGTAAAATTTAAGGAACCTGACTTCCTAGGGAGGGAAAAAAATGAAGCACAGTAAGAGTTGTTTTTCTAGCAAAATGTTTCAGTTATTTGCAATTTCCTTAAATACATTATTGTTTCTTCAGAATACTGGTAACCAGCGCTTTGGGGAGAAGCCCCACGGTGGACACTAGGTGGCACCAGAGCCCTGGACCTGTCATGACTGCCCAGTCTCTCTCTGCAAGATTCACAGCCTGAAGATTTGGTAGGTCCAACAGAGGTGAAGAAAACTCAGCGTCCACAAAAGAAGTCTTCCATCTCAGCCTCTGCTTCCCTGCGGAGAATACCGCGTAGAAGAACAAGGCTCCCAGGGCAGAAAACCGCACCCGGCGCTGCGCCAGGACTCCGGAGAGCCAGCTCAGTCTCAGGGGGTCGTCTTAGAGAAGGTCTGTTTCCCTGTCCTGGGTGGCATTGCAGCGGATTGCTGGGACGGGCGAACAAAGTCAGGCGGAAAGCTTGTCACAGGCCCCAACTAAAACCCAAAATTCTTCTCATCTTAGGCAGCCGTCCTTTCCCCGGGAAGCTCTAGGTCTCTGCTCACTTCCTCCCTGCCTAATCTTCATCGGCTTCAAGATCCTGCTGGAATATTTGTAAAGCGTCTGGCACCAAACCTCTTGCCGCTGAGTCGATTCCAGCTCCTAGTGACCCTGTAGGATAGAGTGGAACTGCGCTGTCGGGTTTCCAAGGAGTGGCTGGTGGATCGGAGCGGCTGACCTTAGCCGCCAAGCTCTTTAACCACTGTGCCAGCAGGGCTTGGGGTTGGGCACCGGGTCTGGTCATTTCAACATCCACTCAGAAAAAGCTGTGGACACTCCCGGTTCTTCCTGTGTCCTTCACGCCAGTGCTTTTCAGCTTCTTGTCAGCAACTCAGGCCAGCACCTGCCTACACCCTAGACCTTGTCACCATCCAGAAGGGACCCCCTTCACAGTTGTCAGTGTGGCCTATGCCTCTGTGACCAAAGTCGCCTGTCCTTTCCCCTCTCCCGCTTGCTCATCAGCTGCATCACGACTTCTGGCTCCTTCACACCTTCATCTCTCTGCTTGTCACCTCCTGTGCCCACACACATACTTCATGTTCTTGCCTAGATGGTTTACAGTGAGCAATTAGTCTCTATCGTCAACACCTGCACCTCCCTCGCCCCCTTGTGTCACAGTGCCACCGTCCCTCAGGCCCCCACCATGGACCAGTCCAGCCATCGATGTCTGGGCGAATTAACCTGGAAGCTGAATAACCCAGGTGAAACAGTGCCTACAGATGCATAAGCAAACCCAGCGATGTGGTCCTTCTCTCCTTGTGTAGTGTGTCCCTTTGTAGCCCACGAGGCAATGCTGAGCCGGTGATGGAAGAGCACAGCCACCCAGCTGCTTTACGACTCTGACCCTCACGAGCTGTGGAGCCCTGAGCACCTTATCCACCCAGCCTGGGGTAATTTAGGGAGATGAGGACAAATACACACAGGAAATGAGGAGAGGTAACAGGTGGAAAGAACTTTCTCTGAAATACGGTAAAACCTGCGACAGCGGGTACCTCTGTAAAGTGGAAACCTATCCGAGAAGGAAACCTCGACTATCTTCTGTGCAGCAAGTGATAGAAGAAGGGCAAGACTGCACCCTGTCAAAGGCAGAGAACTTCGGAAACGCAGGAAAAGAAGGCAGTCCTGTCAAGTTCTAGTTCTCACAGGTTTCACTGTTTATTTTTATGCTTCTGTGATTTACCCCTTCCACGTACATGAGATAGCCAGGGGTTTCCACGTGGAGGGAGAGAAAATACATTGGTAGGCTAGGATTCCCATTGCCATCGAGTCAATTCTGATTCATACAGGAGTAGAACTGCCTTCTCTGGGTTTCCAAGGAGCACTTGGTGGATTGCAGCTATAGCACTTAACCACTGTCCTTAACCACTAGGGTTTCCAGACTAGGATAAAAAAAAAAAAAAAAAACCCCACTGCCATCCAGTGGATTCTGGCTGATGGTGACCCTGTAGGACAGAGTAGAACTGCCCTACAGAGTTTCCAAGGAGCACCCGGTGGATTCAAACTGTTGACCTTCTGATCGGCAGATGTAGCACTTAACCACTAGGCCACCACCAGGGTTTCCTTCCTTATTAGGGTAAAAAGTTGGTAAAATCAGGGTGTAGGGTTTATTTCTAAAATAGATTATTGAGACTCAGTATAACAGGACTGAGGCAGGAGATTATGCCAAAAAATAGTCAGGGAGGAGAATAGTGGGGAGGTGGTGTGCTCTGCCCCTTATCTGTGGCCACCAGGGAGGAGGGGACCAAGGAAGAGGAGCCACAGCAGGGCTGCCTTCAAAGGAAACAGGCAGGCAGAAGAGAAGCATGGTCTGTTCCTTTTCAGGAGTCCAAAACAGCAAAACCAACCTGTTGCCATCAAGTCAATTCCAACTCATAGCAACCCTATAGGACAGAGTAGAATTGCCTCATGGAGTTTTCAAGAGTGCCTGGTGGACTCAAACTGCCATTCTTTTGGTTAGCAGCTGTAACCCTCAACCACCACACCACCAGGGTGTCCTTCAGGGGTCTAGCAGTCAGTTAAGTTCGTGAAACAAAAGTGGGGAAGAAAAAATTGCAGCATATATTAAGTCATTTAATCCTCAAAACCTCTCTGTGAAACAATTATCATCCCCGTGGAGTACTATTAGCCTCATTTTACTGAAGAGGAAAGTAAGTGACAGTGACTTGGCTTCAAAGGCTATGCTCTTAACCACTGTACTACACTGCCTCTCAACAAGCATCCACACCCACACTCACCCCTAATCCCTTCTCCATTAAACACCAGGGATAAAAGCACAGCTGGAAGAGTTGGCTACCAGTATTTCCCTCTGTTACTAATTTAAGGTCTAAATTCGGCTGGGCTTCCCACTCTGTTGCATCATCTTGTATTTGTCCTCAGTCCATTGTTTTCCCAAATCTCATGCTGGCTGCAGTTCCTCAAAAACTTAACAACAGCAATAACTAAAACCATGGGAGGTCACCCAGCCTGGTCTGTTGCTGGCGCATAGGGATTCTCCAGGAGGGCTGTAATGAAGAACCGCATGTGAGGGTATCGCGTGGGAGGGGGACTCTGCCCGCTTGGCTCTCTCTCATATCCTACTAACTATATTGTCAAGTTCCACCACCTGGCAGGCTAACTCACCCTCATTTCTGAATAGTGGCATCAAGCCTTCAGTGGCCACTCAGGAAGCCAGCTTCTATTCCAAATGGTATGGCACTTCACCCAAGCCCAGAAGTGGGTAGTGATATAGCACAGATAAATCAACTGAGACTTCACCCAGCCTGCCAAGCTCAGCAAAAGTGGTAGAACTGGCACAGTCTGGGCTGTGCCTTCAGAAGGAAGAAGGCAGTTTAGGGTTTCTAATACAGTAATTATTTGACACTTGTGGGAAGTTCAGAATTACTTCTGCCCTGTCCAGTGCATTGGTGGCTATCCTAAACTTGCAGCCTTTCCCTGAAACAGTATAACTGTTACCTGATTTGGGTTTGTGCACTGGAGCAGTCGAGCCAATGAAACATAACTCCAAGTTAGAAAGAGGAAGAAAGTTTATTAGGAGTATGATACCACAGGAGACTTGACAGCAACCTAGGCTGTTCTCCATGGAGTCTCAAAAGACAGTTTTTACATCAGAGTTCATATATAATTTTAGCAACAAATACTTCACGTTTTTAAGCATGTAGCCCACAGATAATTGTATACATCACAAAATAGTCACAAGAAATCAGAAATCCTCTTTTGCTTACAACAGGCCAAGACAAAACTTATACGAAAATTCCTCAGCTAGTGAAACTAGTCTGCCAAGTTCACTCTGAGATAAGGAGCATGAAAGAAAATTGTGGATATCCAAAGTGCCAGGCAGCCTTCCTCACTTCCTCACTTCCAGGCTGAAGGCCATTTCTTAGGAGAGCAAAGAAGAGGAGGGAGACCAAGGTCACAGGAGCTGAGGGGGCTCTGTACCCCTTCGGAAAGAGGCCAGAATAGCTGGTACAGTAAAAAACACTTAGCAGATTATTTAGATATCGTTATGGCATTAGTTATGTGAAGCCCTCAATTACACATTTTGAAAAGGGGAAAACATGTTCCAAGGTATTAGAGTCACATAACTACAAAGATCAAAACCACCAAACCTACTGCTGTTGAATTGATTCCAACTCATAGCAACCCTATAGGACAAAGTAGAACTGCTCCATGGAGTTTCCAAGGAGCACCTGGAGCAGATGTAGCACCTACCCAACTATACCACCAAGGTTTCCACAACTACAAAGTGTCTTTCAATGGTCATATAAACATTAATCACATTTTAAGTGAAATGGAAAGAAAATATTTAAGAACCAAGTAACATATTTCATCCAAACCTGAACCTTGGTAGGTGCCTTACTGTGTGTCTTCTTATGTACCATTATGTTTGGAATTCACTCTAGGCAGCTTTCAACGTTATTGAGTCTGCAGTCAGACTCCAATTTGCTTAAAAGACAAGTGGTCAAAGAATGTCATCATTTATTTTTCTAACAAAACAGGTGAGACTTACCCAATTTGGGGGAAAAGAATGAGAATTCAAGATACATGCACAATGGCAGCCAGGGTGAGAGGTAGCTCCTTGCTGCCGGGTAATTTGTAACTGCCTGGGTTGGAATGACAAGGCTGTCATGTTCTCCTTGTGGTAGAGACAAAATGTAGCAGCTCCATTAGGTCACATTCTGTAACAAGGAGCATGTGGCTGCTGGCTAAGTCTTAAACACCAAACCTCAAAACACCTTCATTTCCATTGATAATGTCATGAGATTGCAAATGATCTATTCCTGTTGTATTTATTCATGGTTTTGAAGTTTGTGACATGGGTTGTCATGGATATGTATGTGTGTGTGCTTTGTGTCAGGAAGTAGTTATTTCAAGCAGCTTAAGGAAGAGCAGAAGTGATCAGCAGACAGTACTCAAACTGTCTAAATGACTGAAAATGGACCTGTAAAGTTGTCACCTCTGCAATGAACAGGAGTCACTGAGAGGAGAGACAGGGAGAGCGGGCAGCTCTGTATGAGGTACGCTAGCAAGAGTGACATTCCCAATGGCTTTAACTGCTTTAAGGCGTGACCCACGGATGCTGTCAACTGGAGGCAGATGATGAAGAAGACAGTTTCCACGGCCAGAGGGTCTCACGTGTGGCATCAAGTGCTGTGTCCTGCACCCCTCTTGAATCCACGTGCGGTGCTTATGTCCTCTTGATTAGAAAGTTGTTCTTATATTGGCACTTGAAGTGGCATAGTGGTTAAGAGCTAAGGGTTTGCAGTCACCAGAAGGTCTGTAGTTGGAGTCCACCACGTGCTCCTTGGAAACTTGATGGAGCAGTTTTACTCTGTCCTGTAGGGTCAGTATGAGTTGGAATCAACTTGATGGCAATGGGTTTGGATTTTTGGTTTCAGCACATTGACTTTCAAATGTCAGTCTCCAGCCTCATCCCCTCCACCAAGTGCCAGCCAGACTGTATGTTCCCGAGGGCACCTTGTCATGTTGCACACTGACCCCACTACCCATTCTCCCTAACCTGCCTTTCCTCACGTAGCTCTGTTCTGAACTTCTGATCTTGTGATCCCCTTATTCTCTTAAAGCAGTCATTTCATTTTTTTCTTTAAAATACTTTCTGTGCCAGGCCCTGGGGTTACAACGGTAAACCCAGGAAATGCCTTCTCTTGTGGATCTTACATTCTTGTAGTGAAATGAACAAGTGGGGTGGGGGTAGTGAACTTTTAAGGGAAAAAAATAAAGCAGACTAAAGGGATAGAGGGTGACAAGAGATGCTACTTACGTATCAGAGAAAGCTTCAAACATATCGGTTATTTTAAATTCCTTCCTATTCTTCACCTGAGCTTGAATCCACAATCAACAACCACGGAAGCATTGTTTAAGAAATCAAAGGACTTATTGCATGGGGAAGCCCACTGCAAAAGTCTTCTTTCAAATGTTGAAAAGCAGAAGTGTCACTTTGAGGACAAGGTGCATCTGATCCAAGTCATGATATTTTCAATTGCTTTATTTGCCTCCAAAAGCTGGGCAATGAATAGAGACAACTGAGGAAGAACTGATGCTTTTGAATTATAGTATTGTCAAAGAAGAGTGAATATACCATAGAATGCCACAGAATAAACAAATCTCTCTTGGAAGATGCAGAGCCAGAATGCTCTTTGGAAGCAAGCACAGTAAGACTTTTTCTACAAACTTTGGGTTTGTTATCAGGAGTGATCAGTCTCTGAAATGGAACATCATGCCTGGCAAGGTAGAAGGTCAGTGAAAAAAAAGACCCTTGACAAGATGGATTGACACAGCAGCTGCAACAGTTGGCTCAAACAGAGCAATGATTGTGAGGACAGTACTGGACCGGGCAGGGCTTCATTTCGTGCACAACGGATCACTATGAGTTGTGTCCATGTCCTGTAACTGACCAGACCCCAAGCGACCTGGTTTGCGTTTGGGAGATCAAGCTAGCAAGTCTGATCTCCCAGCGGGAGGCAAATGAGGATGTCCCTTTTCCCCAAAGCACCAGTCTCCTCCTCCCCCTAGGCAAGAGGATGAAACCTTTTAGTGGTGAATAGCAGAGAAGCTTTATAGGTGAAAGTACATTCCAAAGAGGGAATGGGTCAGTCTCCATGGAGAAAGACTCTATACAGGTTTGCCAAAGCCAAGTGCCGTCGAGTTGGATCTGATTCATGGCGGCCCTTATGTTGGTAAGGGAGGTGATGATGGCATGGTTCCTGGTTCCGGTGATGATGTAACACCGGGATCGAATTTTGGATCCTATGTCAGCAACTGCATGATGGGTCCCCCCGACCAAAGAGTATGATAATGATATGGAGATATGATGGCAATAAGGGGTAGGTCACTTCTAGGTCATCCTTGGCAGGTGGCTGCAGGTGTGACCATAACTCAGCTGCTGGGAAAATGGCCATATCTGCAGTCATAACTGTCAGGAAAGAACTGTGACATTTACATCAAAACTGCCAGGAACAAACTATTGTATCTGTAACTATCCTTCTCAAGTGGCAGCGATCAGGCTTGCTAGCTAACTTTGAAAGTGGGACACAACTTGTGGCATCTAACAACATTGCTTGAGCCCAAAATTCAGGAAATGTTCTTCTTCCTGTTAAAAGCAGTGTTGTTATTGTTAGATGCCACAAGTCTTTAAAAACATATTCTGTTTTCCTCTAGGTAAAAACTTTTGCAGAAAGTAACACTTTTCAATTAAAAAATAGTTTAGGCTCCAATCACGTAAAATATATACATGTATGTATTTTTGCCAAAGAACAGAATTTGGAAACAGGAACTTATTACTTGTTAAGGCAGGAAACAGTCACACACTTCCATTTTTTTTTGTTTGTTTTGGTACCACTTCCAAGCTGAGTTAGAATGTATGCTCCATGTAAGGATGCATCAGTACTGGAGGGATACTGCTTCTCCTGGAGGTTACAGATGTCACGTATTCTGCATCATCCATTTGCACAAACAAGTCTTTTACTGAGAATTGCTAAGAATTTTCTTTCATAAGACACTTCCCAACAATTGGGAAACATGCTCCTGGCTTCATAGTGAGCTATTCAGGGCACAGATTTTGGAATTCCTGTTACATTCTGTCAACCAGCACTTGGAGAGTTGATGAGGGGAGGATTGGGAAGAATCAGAGAAATCACCATGTGGAAAAACAGTCCCCCACACCATCAAGAAAGTGAAAAAGACAATCCACATAGTGAGTGAAAATATTTGGTAAGTGACTTGCACTGAGAATATGTAAAGAACTCTTACAACAATAAAAGAGTAACCAATTTTTTTTCTAAATGAGTGAAGCATTTGAAAAGACACTTCTCCAAGGAAGATAACAAATGGCCGATAAGCACATGAAAAGATACTCAGTATCATTGGTCATTAAGGAAATGCAAATCAAATCCAAAATGAGACACTACTTCATACATACTGGAATCTAGACTAAAGTAAAAAACACAGACAATAACAAGTGTTGGTGAGAAGGTGGAGAAATCAGAACCCTCACACTTTGCTGTTGGGGATGTAAAATCATGCATTTTCTTTGACAGTTTGGCAGTTCCTCAAAAAGTTAAACAAAGAGTTATCAACAACCCAGCCATCACAGTCCCGGGTATAAACCTAAGAGTACTGAAACATGCTTCCACACAAAATCTTGTATATTGTGTTCATAGTTTATTCTTTATAATGGTAAAGAAAGTGGAAAGAGTGCCAATGTCCATCAGTTGATAAATGGATGAATGAAATGTGGCATACTCATACGATGAAATATTAGTCAGCCATAAGAGGTTGAAGTACTGATACATATTACAACACGGGTGACACTTGAAAATGCAATGCTAAGTGAAAGATGCCACTTACACAGGCTACATATTGTATGACTCCATCTACACTAAGTGTCCAGAAGAGGCAAATCAGCTGCTGACTGAAAGGTTTGTGGTTTGAATCCACAAAGCAGTTCTGCAGGAAAAAGACTTACAAATTTGCTTCTGTAAAAATGACAGCCAAGAAAACCCCCTGGAGAACTTCTGCTCTTTCACATTCCGTCACAAGGGCTGGGAGTGGAGGGAAGGGTTGCTGATGGGAAACAGGATCTTTTGGGGGTGACACCAACACTCTAAAATTGAATTGCAGTGACAGTTTCACACCTTTTTTTAATATACCAAAATTCAGTCTTAAGCTTTAAAATGGTAAATCTCATAGTATATGAATTATAACTTGACAAAGCTGTTACTTCACAAAAGAGTTCTAAAGCTTAAACATGAAAAAATTGATAAAAATAATTTTTACTAACAGTGTTGCTATCAATAATGGAAATCCTGAAGAAAATATGTACAAAAATCGGTGATGGTCATTGTCTCACCAACAGCCAATTGGATCATCTCAGATTCAGAACCGCGGACAGCTCCCCTACTAACGCCAGCTTCTCGGAGGTAGCATATAAAAGGATACCCAGGTTCCCACAAAGGTTTCCGCCATTCTTTGAACTTTTCTTATCTGTAGCACTGACCTGTGTTCTGACAGTTTCTGGTAGTAGTTTTATATGTATGTTTTGTGAGTACCTGACTAGGAGACAAAATTCTGCTACTCTGTTTGATTAATCCTTTAACAAATACCTATTGACCGGTTGGTATGGTACTCACTAAGCATGAGATTGTCCAGAAAAGTCACTTGCCTCTTTAAGCTTCAGTTTCTTATCGAAAATTTGTGAATAATTACACATGTGTATTAAATTAATATTTGCGGTGGGGGGAAGACCTCATAAATCTTGCATTCATGAAATAAATATTTTTATTATTGAGTTCTTAAGTAAGTCATCCCATTGCACCTTCAAACATTTTTTTTTTCATCTGGAAGCACTGGATATGCTGTGACTTTAGAAGCCCAGGTGAGCATTCTAGATACACTCAGAATTAAGTTTGTAATTTTGTCGTTATTAGGTATCTTTGAGTCAGTTTTGACTCAGAGTGACCCTGTATTCAACAGAATGAAACACTTTCTGTTCCCGAACTATCCTCACAATTGTTATGCTTGAGCTGATTGTTGGATTAAGCTTAAGTCATTCAGTCTAAAGGCTTGCTGGTAAGTGTATTTCAGATGGCCACTGATTCCCAGGTTTCAGACAGGCACAAATTTCTAGAATTGAAACTCTGGGTCTGGCCTGAAAAAGAATCCATTTCTACGAATGAGTAGAAGGTTAATCTAATCTTTCACCATCCTTCATTTAGTCCAGTGCATGTTTCCATGGGTATGAAAGAGATGGGAGGAGGTGCACTAGATGGTCTACTAAGGTTCAGCTAAATTCGCATGACTCTGTTTCACTGTTTTTAATTACTGTCCTTGTTACTCATATGGTTAAACTTTAGTTGTCATTTACCGATCTTGCTCATATTTAAATATCAAAATAATGAGCAAGGGGTGTTTGTTGTTGTTAGGTGCCGCTGAGTCAGTTCCAACTCATAGTGATTCTATGCACAAGAGAACAAAACCACCTGGTCCTGTTTCATCCTCACAATCGTTGCTGTAGTTAAGCTCATTGTTGCAGCCACTGTGTCAGTCCATCACCTTGGAGGATCTTCCTCTTTTGTCCTGACCCTCGACTTTACTAAGCATGGTGTTCTTTTCCAGGGACTGATCTCTCCTGACAACACATCCAAAGCATGTGAGACGTAGTCTCACCATCCTCGCATCTAAGGAGCCCTCTGGTATACTTCTTGAGACAGATTTGTTCTTTCTTTTAATGGTCCATGGTATATTCAATATTCTTCACCAACACCACAATTCAAAGGTATCAATTCTTCTATCATCTTTATCCATCGTCTGTATTTTGCATGCATATGAAGCAACTGAAAATACCATGGCTTGGGACAGGTGCACCTTAGTCCTCAGGGTGACATCTTTGCCTTTCAATACTTTAAGGAGATCTTTTGTAGCCGATTTGGCCAGAGCAATGTGTCTTTTGACTTCTTGACTACTGCTTCCATGGGTGTTGATTGTGGATCCAAGTCAAACGAAATCCTTGACAACCTTAATCTTTTCTTTATCATGATGTTGCTTATGGGTCCAGTTGTGACGATATTTGTTTTCTTTACGTTGAAGTGTAATCCATACTGAAGTCCGTGGTCTTTGATCTTCATCAGGAAGGGCTTCAAGTCTTCCTCACTTTCAGCATAACACTAATTGTTTGAGTCTTCCTCCAATCCTGATGACCCATTTTTCTATATAGTCTAGCTTCTCAGGTTATTTGCTTGGCATACAGAATGAATAAATATGGTGAAAAGATACAACTCTGATGCACACCTTTCCTCACTTTAACCCACAGAATATCTCCTTGTTCTGTTCCAGTGACTGCTTCTTGATCCATGTACAGACTCCTCATGAGCATAATACAGCGTTTCAGAATTCCCATTCTTCACAATGTTCTCCATTATCTGTTACGATCCACACCGTCAGATGCTGTTGCATAGCCAATAAAACACAGGTAACATCCTCCTAGTATTCTCTGCTCTCAGCCATGACATCCCTGGTTCCACACCCTCATCTGAATCTAGCTTGAATTTCTGGCAGTTTCCTGTTGATACACTGCTACAGCCATTTTTGAATGATTTTCAGCAAAATTTTGCTTGCATGTGATATTAATGATACTGTGCCATAATTTCCGTGTTCAGTTGGCTCACCTTTCTTGGAAATAGATATAAATATGGATCTCTTCCAGTCAGTTGGCCAAGTAGCTTTCTTCCCAATTTCTTGGCATAGATGAATGAGTACTTCTAGCACTGCATCCGTTTGTTGAAATACCTCAACTTTTTTTTTAAGGAATTACTACCTCTGCCAGTTTCCATAAAGCCAGATGCTGCTTCCTCAGGAAGAAAAAAAAATACTGATACTTAAAGAGGAGAGGCTGGAAGGCACATGCTTGACCTCTCAGAGTCTATTATTTCTTTTGCTCTGAGTTAATTAAGAACAACATTGTGTAAGAAGTCAGAGTACACATCTGTGGAACTCCTGGGGATCATTAACGCAGAAGTTGTAGTCATTTCTCTTCCTAAGACAGACCTCATTCTGTCCAGGCACAAACAGTGGCATCTAACATTTTAAGAAGCTGGAAGATGGGCCTTGAGTCCAAAGTTTCAAAACACACCATCTTTCCATTTCTATTCCATAAAGATTCTTAATTTCATCCTTACTGTTTCCTTCAATGATTAATCTATTGCCTTCTTCAACTCTAAGCCCATCTGAATGATGACTTTTCTCTTTCTATGGTGCTCAGAACCTCAAAAGTCTCTGCTTTCCATCTTCAATGATTTGCCCAACTCATCTGTCTGGCTATATTCTTTTCCAAGGCTCAAACACACCATATCATTTCACATCATTTATTAACATCTATGATATTGTATAGAACATGTTCTTTCTTAATTTTATGAATGTATTTTTCTTTTTGTTCAGTTTTAGGGATCCATACACAATGATTGATATGTACTTACTATGCTTCTGAATATTATATAAACACTCAAGAAACTAAAAATGGAATTTGCCTTTATTAAAAATTTGTTCAAGACTTATACCTACAAATAAGTCATCAACACAAATGAACTTCCCTCAGGCTGAATGCAAACCATAACGCATAATTTTATCTTCACTATTGATTTTTTTGGAAACCCTGGTGGAGCCGTGGTTAAGAATTGCAGCTGCTAACCAAAGGGTCAGCAGTTCAAAACCATCAGGTGCTCCTCTGAAACTCTAAGGAGCAGTTCTAGTCTGTCCTGGAGGGTCACTATGAGTTGGAATTTATTCAAGGCAGTGGGTTTACTGGTTTGTTAGCTATACCTTCACATTTTAGCTTTTAGTAGCTGAACTACTGTTTATAATGTACATCCTTAACTTATCAAATCTACATTAATAATAGTTGAATGTCATACAAGTAAGAACTTTGCAACAGTACGTTTCCATTTCCCTCTTTCATCCATTGTTCCACTGCTGTCATGTGTTTAACTTGGGCAAATAGTCAAGCCCATATTTCATCTGTTTTTGTTTTATGTAGTCAATTAAAACAAAATATTGTATGGCTATGCATATATTTGCCATTTCTTGTGTTCTTCATTCCTGTGCAGATTGAAGTTTTCATCTGAGTTCATTATTCTTCTGCCTTATAAGTGTCTTTGACATGGCTTATAGTGCAGGTCTCTTGGTGACAAAGTCTCAGCCTTTGTTTATCTAACAAAGCCTTTATGTGATTCACCCTCATTTTTAAAGAATTTTTTTATGATTGTTGGATTTTGCATTCTACATTGGTAGAATATTTATTTTTTACTTAAAAAACAAACAAACACTGCCATCAAGTCGGTTCAACACATAGTGACCGTATAGGTCAGAGTAGAACTGTCTGATAGAGTTTCCAAGCAGCGCCTGGGGGATTTGAACTGCTGACCTTTCAGTTAGCGGATGTAGCACTTAACCTACTATGCCATAAGGGTTTCCTTATTTTTACTTGGCAGCTTAAAAATACCCTGACATTGTCTTCTGAGACACATAGTTTGTGTTAAGAAATCAGTTCTCATTCTTGTATTTATTGGTTCTTCCGTACACCTATTTTTTATTTTCTTGCTAACTTTAAGATTTTCTCATTATCATTATTTTCTAGAAATTTGATTATGGTATGCCTCGTTAAAAGTTTGTGTGTGTTTATCATACTTGGGGTTTGAAGTTTCTTGGGTCTGTGAGGTCATAGTTTTCATCAAATTTAAGTTTTCCCCATTATTCTCTCTTCAGATCTTTTTTTGCTTGTTGGCTTTCCACACACAGTTAAACACTTTTCTGGGAATCCAATTGCACATAGAATAATTTGCTTGATTGTATTCCCGGGTTACTGAGGTCCTGTGTTTTCCCCTATCTTTTTTTTTTTTTTCCTGTTCCTCAGTTTAAATGGCTTCTACTGCTACAGCTTCAAGTCAGTAATGTTTTCTTTTGCTGTATCTAAACAGAAGTTAATCTCATTCAGTGTGTTTTTAATTTCTGATAATACGTTTCATCTCAAATTCCATTTGGCTCTTTTTTTTATCTTTATTCTCTCTCCTGATTGTTTATGTTAAAGACTCTTGTATATACTCATACAGTTTCTTTAAAGTATTTGTATATTCACTCCACATCTCTGTCAAAAGTGGTTATTTTCTATTGACTTTTTGTTTTCTCCCCTGATAACATGTCACATTTTCCAGCTTCTTGAAATATTTAGTAATTTTCTATTGAACACTGAACACTAAGTTGGTAGGTTATTAAGAGACTGGATTTTGTTATCTTCCTTTAAAGAGTGTTTGACTTTGTTGTGGGAGGCAGTTACGGAACTGGCAGATGAGATCCATTTGATCTTTTCAGGACTTTAAAGCTTTTTCAGAGTGAGGCTGGAGTCATCTCTATTCTGGAATAATTTAGCTCTATTACTAATGTGTGACCCTTAAAGTATTTCACTGAGTGAATGGACAGATTGTAGTATATCCATACAATGAATGTTCTCAGATACACACAACACACAACATGAATGACTCTCCAATGCACTGCAGCATTATACTGTTGCCAAGCCTTTTCTTGCTCCACGTGCCAAGGAAAATCAGCAGCTTTATGCATTTGTTGGTTTGTGTGCTGAAGAAGTATACTAAAATAGTATGTTGCCTGTGAAATTCAAATACTCTCACATTTATTATTTGACATTTTATTAATCTTAGTGGTGAAGATAACAGCAATTTATCACTTTAAAGGGGAGATTCTGGCATAGAAACAAACAGAACTCTAGAAATGATACTGATGTGGGAGACAGACTTCTGAATTTGCACCTTTTCTCTCATCGTGTGGAATGCAGGTCCCTTACCTACATTATTTTATGCTCACCAGGCCCAATTGGTATGATGCCATCAATGCAGCAAACCTGCATGGCATTTTCAAGGAGGAGACTGGATCAAAGTCTCTGACGACTCTAGCATGACAGAGAGCCAGAGAGTTGACATAAAGAAGGGGTATTATTTCCCCTGCTGGGTGAAAGCAAGCTTCTTTTTTGGTGGTCTTCACTGATCAGTATGAGAAACATTCAGTTGCCAGCTCAGTGGTTGCCTACTAAGCGCCAAGGACTATGTTGTTTGATGTAGCAAAGAAAACATCTGGAACAGCAGCTGCAATTGGATTCATCATGTGACTAAGCTTCCAACTACCCACCATCACCTTCCACTGTTTTTCCTCCTCTGGAATTGGTCAAATAGAGAGTTAAATGAAGATGAGCTAAAAAATCACCATCCCTGTAAGTTTTCGGCCTTTGAAGATGGCAAATTTCAAGTCTTTGAAAGCGAGCACTACTGATTTCCACCATTCTTCTAAGAATAATAATTTGGATTTAATATTCTGGTAGAGGAAGGCTGTTCCAGGCATTCCCACTGGTTGTTCCTACAATAATACTCTCATTACTTAGGTCAGGGAACTGATATCTTAGCCTATTTTTTTTTTTTTTTACAGTAGTACATCACTTCTAAACACCAGTTTCTATTTCAGTTAAATGAGGCTTCACAAACATCTCAAAATTTAGCAACTTGAACACTAATTATCTCACAATTTGGTCAGTAGACTGGGATGTTCTTTTGTAGGTCTCACCAGGGATCCCTCCTGTACCTGCAGTCAGAAGAAAGCTGAAATGGTTGGTTTAGGGAAGCCTCACTCTTGAGTTTTTGCCTGGGAAATCATACGGCATCACTGCTGTTGCATTGTTGGTGAAAATAAGTCATTAAGTCAGACAGATTCAAGGGACAGGAACAATGGATTCCATCTCTTGATGGGAGAAACTGTAAATGATTATGAGCTTTTTAAAATTGTGATTGAGAGTATACAATCCAAATTAAACTTGCATGTTTATTTGCAGCTCCTTTCTGCTCTCCTTGCCCAGTGACAGCACACTCCTCCTTTCTGTCCTATATATGTCATATCCTCTTAACAATCTCCTGTCCCCTTCTCTCCACCCTCTCCTTTCCCTTGTGGTAAGAGGCCTGTAGGACAGCATCCTATAGAAGCACAGAATCATAAAGTACACACACCACATGGTCACATTGTGTCCCTGTGTCCAGTCCATTCCTGTCTGAGGAGTTAACCACAGAAATGTTTTCTGGTCAGGGGCAGCAGCAGGTCTTGAGGCCATGCTCCCATGGGAACCCCAAGGCTGCCAGACCATCATTTGTGGCCTTTTAGTGGAGTTCTTGAGGTACACCCCTCTTTTTCTCAAGTTACCACTGGGACTCAACATTGTATGTCCCATCATGGCTGTCTTTGGTGGTGGCCAGGCACCATCTGGTTCTTCTGGTCACATGTTGATACAGTCACCCACTCACATGGGTTTTATGACCATTTTTAACCTATCGTATCATGCATACAAAGAAGTGGGAAATAAATTCACAGAAATTCCACTCCAGGGAACTTCCTCAGGTTCAGGGAATATAGACACTTCCTTTAAGTTAACAGCCATTTGGTGGAGGGCACAGTGAACACAGGTGTATGACGCATTTGGATTGCTGCTCTGGCATATTTACCGAGTAACCAATAGAACTGCTGCTTTAAGTGGGTCTCAGAGCAAGAGAAGGCTCTGCAGCAGAGCCTCACTAAGCCACCAGTCACCCTGCCACTTGGGCCTCAAGATCCGGTGGGTGGAAAGATGCTCACATCACCTGTGGCAGACAGCAAGGCTCTAGTAAGCCCTGGAAGAGCCCTGACAGGAAAACCGTACTACAGACACTGAGTGTTTAGAACAAAGCCATGCCTGCCTCTTCTGATGACCATCCACGTCTTAGACTGCAGTAGACACTAAATGTCCATCCATGGGAGAGCAGGAGACTGTGCAACCTGAGACTCTTATATACCCAGAGCTATTCGATTCACTAGGTTGATCTGTGCAGCATCAATGCATCATCTCATGAAAATGGCATCTGTCTCCGTGGTGCAAGAGTGTGATACACACCAAGGGGTAGTTTTTTTATTTCTAAGTGAACCTGGATCTGATCAAGCCTTTAGCTCTACCTAAGAGTTCACAGGAAAGCAGAAGGCAGGAAAACAGAGGTAACTCGGTGCTGGCCATGTCCCAGTGGCTCAACGCCTGGGAGCTGATCAGTGAGAACAGTCACCAGATTTACCTTTAGTGTCCAGGAACTTACCCTTTTCCTGTCCCAAGGCTACATCTTAATAAATATAATATCCTGTAGAAGTCACAATAGGCTTGGGAAATACAGTATCTAATTCGAGTAAACAAAGCTAGCTGTGATTGAGCAGCTGGGAATTCAGTGTGTAAGGCTCCAGACAATCAGATTTGACCTTCGTGCTATGCTCAGGAGCCAAGGAGCTAACTTCCCCCTGCCGGGTAAGGATTTACTACCTGTGGCACAGAGAGGAACAACACATTAAGGAAGTGGGCATGGAACTTGGACCAAGGCAACAACGACAAATCCCACACGTGCCATGTGGAGTGCGAGTACTGGAGCCAGAGTGCTTGGCGAACGGCTGGCCTGCTGCAGGCTGAAGGGGAGGCTGAAAACACTCCTAAGTCAGACCGGGAACAATGAGAAGGGACTGTGGTCAGCTCCCCATCAAAACCGTAGCAAGTAAAGCTCAGAGGGCTTTGGTCGGCGTTTAAAAAGAACACGTCTGTCTTGTCAGCCATTTAAACAAAACTACCACCTCTGTGCTGGAGGAGTTACTGTGAGCAGTTGTAACTTTTTCCCCCTTCTATGCGGACCTCTGAGGCTACTACTAAACCCACTACTAAGCCCACTGCTGTCGAGTTGATTCCAACCTCTAGGACAGAGGAGAACTGCTCCGTAGTTTCCAAGGAGCTCCTGGTGGGCTTGAACCGCCAACCTTATGGTTAGCAGATTAAGGTTTAACCACTATGCCACCAGGGTTACCAAAGGTGACCACTGCCCTCAAATCACGAACCTGGTCAGCATGCACACAGACCAACTGAGATTTCTGTTGGTGAGTGTGCTGACTGAAGCTCTGAAGTGACCACAGGCCACTCGTGTGTGTACCTGAGCTATGGGAACCCTCATGTCTTAGCCAAGGTGGGAGGTGCGTCTCCCTCACACAGGCTTCCTGAAACCTCTGACTCTGGGCTGCTGGCCCTCCAATGTGTGCTCCTACTACATGACTGGAGAGGCATGGCCATGATGTTCACACAGGTGGCTGAGCCAACATACTTCTCAGGACTATGAACTTGTGAACTGAGGTGCTGCTCTTTCCTTTGGGAGAAGCAGGTTTCCCTGCCAGGTGAATAGGCAAAGGTGTAGCTGAGAGGTGAGGGAGCGGTGTAAACAGAGACACAGAGACAGCGAGAGGCAGAGGATGTATACAGAGGGAGTCAGAAAATTCTTGAGTTGAGGTCACATGCATGGTGAGAGATAAAGCCTATAACCTTCATTCTTGTCTTTCTAGTTCCCAGGCAACTTGGCAACTTCCTGGGAGGACTGACTGTATTTCCTGTTCTGCAGGTCTGTGGGATTCTCCCTAATAAAACTTCACTGGTTTTCTGCCACTGAAAACCAAAAGGGCTTGAGCAGAACCCTCACTGTGTTGGAAAGTCCTATTTCTTGCATGTGTAGCAATACCTGATTCAGGCTGAGGCAATATTGCATAGGAATCATAAAACAGAAGCTCCAGCTGGCTATCACTGGTCATTCATAACAAAACCCACCCACTGCTAGAATGCCTGCATTTGTTGAAGCCCTTCCTCACGGCAGACACGCAACCTGTGCCGTCTCTTCAGCCCTGCTATCTGGGTGGCCTGCAGACGTCAAGCTTCTGGTGTTTATCTTCCAGATCCCTGAGGTCAGCCAGGGAACCATGGCTGAGGAATCTGTCAGGAGAAACTCTAGGCCAGCTTATGGTGAGTTGATCTCTAAGTGCCATCAAGTGTTTAACAAGGCCCTCTTACCCGACTCCCCGCCGGCACACATCTTCCTCTGGACCAGTGATGGGGGAGTCTCTGGGAGACGCAAACGGTCAGTGGGATCAGCTGCTGACTGAAGGCTGGTGGTTCAAATCCACTCAGAGGCACCTCAGAAGAAAGGCCTGGCAAAATCTACCTCTGAAAAAAACTAGTCACTGAAAAGCCACTGGAGACAAGTTCTACTCTGCCACACATGTGGGGTCTCCACGAGTTGTTGCCACAGAGGTCAGCTGTTTGGGGTTATTGGTGATAAACTTCCAGGATCCATGTTTTCCTGGTTTCAGTGGGGCACCTCGGTCACATGCTTCTGTGTCTCCCACTCTGAGAAGCACCTGAGATGAAATGCCAAGTGTTCCTGGTGGCTGCGCGTTTTCAGGCTGCCCTGCCCTTGACCTAGCCTGGTGTTTGCTCCTCCCGCCCAAGCCTGCGCTCTGTCTCTAACCTGAAGCGGGCAGCATGGAGGTTGTGCAGAGCCCCCGCAGGGCCAAGTGACAGGTCAGGGCCAGGTGGCGGGTCAGCACAGGCTCCGCTGCCAGCAGCAAAACACAGTGAAGCATCCCCATGCGCTGCTTATTTGTAACTCAACTAAATCTTGGGTTTCCATAGCTGTGTCTGTCTAAGAGCTTGTTCCTGGGTGAACTCAAAGTCCCTGAACTGCCCTGAGGACGTAACATTAGCAAAACTTGGTTTGATCTCTGCTGTAATTCTGTGGCTGCCCTGATCTCATCTATGTTTCAGAGTATCAGTAACTTTAGGAAACTTCTTTCTCCAGGACTACATCGAGAAACTTGCTCTCCTGAAAGCCAGGTTCGGGGAAAAAAAAGAAACTTTAGGGAAATATTCACACTATAGTTTCTTTGCCCTTTCAGAAGTAATGGCAGAGGCCAGATCTCATTATCAACTTGCAACTTACAGTGGTGGTGATGTATGCAGCCTGGTGGTGCAGTGGTTAGGAGCTTGGTCACTAACCCAAAGGTGAGCAGTGAGTCTATCAGCTGCTCCCTGGCAACCCCATGGGCAGCTCTACCCTGTCCTGCACAGAGCCCTGTGAGCTGCGACCAACTTAGTGGTAGTGAGGTATGGAGCCTGGTGGTGCAGTGGTTAGGAGCGTAGTCACTAACCAAAGATGAGCAATGAGTCTATCAGCTGCCCCTTGGCAGCCCCATGGGCAGCTCTGCCCTGTCCTACACAGAGCCCTGTGAGCTGCAGTCAATGCCACAGCAATTTTTTTTTTTTTTTGATGTGAGTGCTGTTCTAGTAACAATGATCGACACCAAGACCCACACGCTCTCTTTAAGAGGGAGAAGCTCGCTAAAGAAAACAATTACAATGAATGGTTTCCTTAAGTACACAAAACTGTGCAATCAAACTGAGGTTAAAAGATGCACAAAACTCTCTAATTTCTCTCTGGTTTCTTGTAAGAACAGACCGTGGAAGCTTATGAAAGCTGACTCAGGAAAGTATCACCTTGCTCAAATACGTGCCTTGGTAGCTGACCATCAGGAAGCTGACTGGAGGACCCTGCAATGCAGGCCTTTATGCAAATTAGGAAAAGGTGACCGCTGCCGGCCACCACATCCCTGCCCCCACTGGCACCTGGCCTTTGTTCCTAGAAAAGACATTCCAACCACTGGGGGCTCCGATGTCCCCTCTCAAGGGCTGATGGTTTAGAAAGGAGACGTTAGCTCCTCACTCTGGTCCCCATAGCAGGGCACACACTGCACAACCCCCCATGGTGACCTCGGTGAGACCACGAATCACAAAAAAAGCAGTGGCTTCCCCTTTGAGCAAAATCCCACACATCCAGATAAATATCATCGGAATCTGCTGCTCAGTGCCTGACACGCTCATTTCAGGTTTACTGACGTCAGGTCTGCAGACCACCGTCGGGCTAAAGAACCTTTGTTGGCAGAAAGCGAGAGACCAGCCTCCAGAAACTGTCATTGGCAACTTCACCTCGGGGCAATATTTTTTAATACATTTTACAAAAACAGCAGTCTGCATGGGGGGGGGGGGGGACAAAAAACTTGCCTTTCACCACGGATCATTGGAAAAACACCGCCACACCACAAGGGACCGTGGTGAGATTTGGGCTTGCCAAGTTTGGATGTCATCAGGAAAGACCTAATCACCAGAAAAGGAGATCATGGTTGGTGAAGCCGAGGGTCAGCAAAAACACAAAATCACAAAAAGGGCTGGTGCAATGGTCAAAACAATGGACTCCAACACACTGGCAACAATGCAGCTGGCCCAGGAGGCCTCAGGACCAGGAAGTATTTCATCTGCTATAGGTGAGTCGTTCTCAGTCACAGCTGACTCGGCAGATGCTAACAGTCACAGGGAAAAAGCCGCTCTCCTTCCTGCTCTAAAAAGAGGATCGAGTCTCCTTTACATGCAAGTAGAGAGGACACAGACTCTTTTCAATTTGCTTGACTTAGAAAAGCAGACAGGAGGAGCGGCCCAAGATGCAACCACTAACACAACTGGTCTCACCAGCTGACTGAAGCATTTCCATTATTACCCAGTGAAATGTAAATCATTCATTTGGTGCACTTACCATTTGTAGACTAAAGACTTAAACACAGATCAGATATGTCAGTGCTGAGTTTTAATTTCACTCTCTCCAGCTATTTGCTTACAGCTAAAGGCAGCTTCAGATAAGAGAAAGATCAATATTTGTCTTTCCCATCTAACTACAAAGAGGCCAGTGTTTTATCTCACTGTTTGCACCTCCACTGCCCTTCCTATCTGCTCCTTCTTTACGGCAGTCCTGACTGGGACTACTTGGAATCACAGGTGACCTCTGAAGTTTCCAGAGCACTCACGCAGCTCTTCTGGTTTCTGCATTCATCATCACTTGTGTTGCACCGGGGGCTTCTCTTCACCCTGCCCCAGGGTCCTTGTAAAGTTCTCAGCCCAGCAGGAGAGTCAGCACCCACAAGAAGCCAGTGGGCGTCCCACGCAGGGACAAAAGCAGAGACCTGACAAAGTACTGTAAGTAGTTCCAAAGTTGCTCCCCCAATTTTGTCTTTGGGTATGGGAGTGACTGCAAGAAATAAAGCCAGGAAAGACTTGTCCCTTCTTGTCCTGTGCTGTCAGGTTGGCCCTGATTTACAGTGACCCTACATACAACAGAACACTGTCTGGTCCTGTGCCACCCTCACGGTTCTTATTAAGCCTGAGCCCATTGTTACAGACAGGTGTCAATCCATTTAATTGAAGGTCCTCCTCTTTTTCAATGACTGCATACTTTACCAAACATGCTGACCTTCTCCAGGGACTGGTCCCTCCTCAGGCTTCTGTATGTGTCCCAGTAAATTTGTTAATGCTTCATATGGACTGTATCAAGACAACCTTGTCAGTGAAAGGATAATATCTATATGTCCACAAAGAAGACTGGTTTCTGTTTTTCAAATTTATGTACCAATCACTAATGCCAAAGATGAAAAAGTTAGTAATTTTTACCAACATCTGCAGTTTGCTGCAAGACCAATGACCCATTCATTGAAAATATCTTTTCTTTCCCCCAACACAAATGGAACTATGCATATGAACTTAGCCAGATTGAATGTACAGGCATTAATCACCTTCATCTATGGAAAGAGATGATGGAGAAGCTTAACATCATCACTCAGAATAAGGCTCCAGGGCCAACTGCAGAACAGACCATCGAGGGCTTAAGAAAATTAAAGTAAGCCCGCAAGTGTCAGAATACCACCGTGAGTGTATCCCACCTGAATTTGGAGACCATCTGCAGAACAGAGTTGACCCACTGGACACTTAATGATTAAAGACATGATGTGGAATGATATCAAGGACATCATGTGTGAAGAAGGCAAAAAGTCATTAAAAAGACAGGTGTCATGAATTGTGTCGCCCCCAAAATGTGCATAGTACTTTAGCTGGGCCACTGATTCCCAGTGTTGTGTGACTGCCCTCCATTGTGCGATTTTCCTGTGTTGTCAATCCTAATCTCTGCCTATGGTTAACAGACTGGATTATGTTAAAGAGGATTAGGGTGGGACAGTAAAACCCTTTCTAGGATCACCTCTCTGCTCCAATGTAAAGGAAGTTTCCCCGGAGTTGGCTTGTACCACCTTTTGTCCTTCAAGAGATGAAAGGCAAGGGAAGCAAGCAGAGAGTTGAGAACCTCGTAGTATCGAGAAGGCAGTCCCAGGAGTCGGGTGCCTCCCTCAGATCTGAGGTTCTCACACCAAGATGCCCTCCCTGACCAAAGACTAATGCAACAGAGGGACCTTCCTCCAGGGCTGACAAAAAGGGAAACCCTTCCCCTGGAGCAGACACACTGAACTCGGACTTGTAGCCTACTGTACTGTGTAAGAATGAACTTTTCTTTTTTTAAAAAGCCATCTACTTGTGGCATTTGTCAGAGCAGTACCACATGACCAAGACAACAGGGTAGAAAGAAAAGATCAAAATGCCATGTCAAAAGAGACTCTGAAACCTGTTGTTGAATATCAAGCAGCTAAAGTGAATGGCAGAAATGAAGTAAAAGAGCTGAACCACAGATTTCCAAGGGCGGCTTGAGAAGACAAAACAAAGTATTATAATGACATGTACAAAGACATGGAGAAGTGGAGTTAGAAAACCAAAAGTTAGAACATGCTCAGCATTTCTCAAGCTGAAAGAGCTAAGGAGAAAATTCAAGCCTCAAGCTGCAGCAGTGAAGGACTGCACGGGCAAGAAATTGAACAATGCAGAAGGCATCAAAAATGGATGGAATGAATGTACAAAGGCACTGTACCAAAAAAACCTGACCAAGCCTCAGATATTTCAGGAGGCAGCACATGACCAAGAATTGATGGTGCCGAAGGAAGAAGTCCATGCTTCACTGGAGGCCCTAATGAAAGACAAGGCTCCAGGAGTTGCTGGAATACCAACTGAGATGTTTCGACAGAAGGGCGCAGCACTGGAATCACTCACTTGTCTACACCAAGAAATTTGGAAGACTGGTACCCGGCTGACCGACTGGAAGAGATCCCTGTTTCTGTCCATTCTAAAGAAAGGTAATCCACAGAATGTGGAAACTCTGGAACAGTATCAATGGTATTACACTCAAGTAAAATTTTGCTGAAGATAATCCAAAAACAGTTGCAGCGCTACTTCAGCAAGGAACCACCAGAAATTCAAGCTGGATTCAGAAAAAGATGTGAAATCAGGGATCTCATTACTGATGTCAGATGCATCCTGGCTGAAGGCAGAGAATATCAGAAAGATGTTCAGGTGTGTTTTATTGACTATGCAGAAGCATTCAACTGTGTGGATCACAATAAATCGTGGATGACATTTCAAAGAGTGGGAGTTCCAGCACACTTAATTGTGTTCATACAGAACCCATATATAGGCCAAGAGGCAGCAGTTTGAACAGAACAAGGGGATACGGCCTGGTTTAAAATCAGGAATGGTGTACACAGGGTTGTATCCTTTCACCATGCTTGTTCAGTCTGCACACCCATTGCTAGTGAGTTGATTGTGACTCATACCAGCACCACAGGGCAGAGCAGAACTGCCTCACAGGGTTTCAAAGAAGTGGCTGGTCAAGTTGAATTGCCAGCGTTTTCGTTAGCAGCCTGAGTTCTTAGCCATTGTGTCACTCAATAGGGCTTCACTCATGCTGAGCAAATACTCCAAGAAAGTGAACTAAATGAAGAAAAACACGGCATCAGGATTAGAGGAAGACTCATTAACAACCTGTGTCACACAGATAACACAGCTTTGCTTGCTGAGAAGTGAAGAGGACTTGGAGCACTTACTGATGAAAATCAAAGCCTACAGCCTTCAGTATGAATTACACTTCAATGTGAAAAGCAAACCAAAATCCCCACAACTGGACCAATAAGCATGATAAATGGAGAAAACATTCAAGTTGTCAAAGACTTCATTTCACGTGAATCCATAATCAATTTCTATGGAAGCAGAAGTCAAGAAATCAAATGACACATTGCATAGGGCAAATCTGCTGCAAAAGACCTCTTCAAAGTGTTAAAAAGCAAAGATGTCACCTTGAGGACTAAGGTACTCCCGACCCAAGCCACAGTATTTTCAATTGCCTCACTTGGCTTGGCTTGGCATATGTAGTGAGATCTGGACAATGAGCAGGAAAGACTGAAGAACTGATGCCTTTAAATTACGGTGTTGGCCAACAATGTTAAATACACCACAGACTTCCAAAAGAACGAACAAACATGACTCAGAAGAAGCACAGCCAGAAGGTTCCTCAGAAGGGAGGATGGCAAGACTTAGCCATACATACTTTGGACATGCTGTCAGGAGGGACCAGTCGCTGGTGAAGGACCCCACGCTTGGTAAAGCAGACCCCACACTTGGTAAAGCAGACCAAACCTACTGCCAACAAGTCAATTCTGATTCACAGCAAACCTATAGGACAGAGAAAAACTGCCCCATGGAGTTTCCAAGGAGTGACTGGCAGATTCGAACTGCTGACCTTTTGGTTAGCAGACATGGTGCTTAACTACTACGCCACTAGAGTTTCCTGGTAAAGCAGAGGGTCAGCAAAAACAAGAGGAAGCCCCTCAGCAAAGAGGGACAGTGGCTGCGACAACAGGCTCAAACGCAACAACGACCGTGAGGAAGGCGCAGGGGGGGACAGCATTTCATTCTGTGGCACACAGAGTTGCTACCGCTCAGAACTGAATGGAGGGCACCTGACATCATCAGGTCCAATGCAATGAACCTACACAGCTTAGGGTGCATTCCAAAACAACAGTCACCATAAAACTGACTCTGACTCATGGCAACCCCATGTGTGACCCAGCAGACCTGTGCTCCACAGTGTTATCAATAGCTGATTTTTCAAAAATCAATTGTCAGGACTTTCTTCCTAGGCACCTGTGGGTGGAACCAAACCTCCAACTTTCAGTCAGCAGTGGAGCATGTTAGCTGTGTTATGGATTGGATTGTGCCCCTCAAAAATGTGATCTATGAATCCTAACCTTTATGCCTGTGGCTATCATCCTATTTTTGAATTTTTGTTATGCTAATGAAGGAGGAATAGTGCAGGGCATATCTTGATACAATCTCTTTTGAGATGTATAAAAGATGGGGGAAGACTGATGCCAAGCCATGTGGAAATCTGTTCAGAGTGCCTGGAAATAAGCTGGAGAAAAAAGGCCTTCCCCTGGAGACTTCAGACTGAATTTAGATTTCTAGCCTCTTAAGCTGTTGAGAAAATAAATGTTTGTTAAAGCCACTGTCTTAGTCATCTGGTACGGCTCTAATAGAAATGTCACTAATGGACGGCTGTAACAAAGAAAAGTTTATTCTCATACACTCCAGTAGGCTACAAGTCTGAACGCAGAGTTGGCTCTAGGGGAACACACTCGGCCAGCTCTGCAGGAAGGTCCTCGTGTTGCATCAGTCGTTCTTTGGTCCCAACGCAGGAACCTCAGGTCCGAGAGACGCACTCAGCTCTCGGGCTGCCTTCTTGATGGTGTGAGGTCAACTCTCTGCTTTCTTCCCTTTCCTTTTAGCTCTTGTAGGATAAAAGGTGGTGCAAGCCACACTCCCGGGAAACCCCCTTTACATTGGAGCATGGAGATGACCTAAGAAGGGTTTTATAATCCCACCCTAATCTTGTTTAACATAATCCATTCTACTAGCCACAGGCAGAGATTAAGATTTACAGCACAAGAAAATCACAAAATTAAGCACAATGACAAAATACTGGGAATGACGGACCAGCCAGGTTGTTATGTAACAGCCACGTACTTGTGGTATTTTTGTTATAGCACCTCTAAATAACTAAGACAACCAACTGCACCAACTCTCCAAGCATTCCAGGATTACAAATCCGTGCTCCATTGCATATGCTCGGGCTGCTGGGGAATCCGGACAAAAGCTGAACACCCTGCGCTGACACTTCACCTGAGCTGCCCAACTCCATGGAGGCATCCCGTCTGTTTTTATAAATTGGGAAGAAGAAATACTCTTTGTTTACAAATGACACTATTTCAACAGGAAAAAATACTTCTATATTTCAGGAATGCTTCTTGGAACACATTCCAGTTTGAAATAAACTATACATATGAAACATGTATACAGAAATGACTTTTAGCAGAAGATGAAAATACTTAGAGCAAGTCTTTTTTTAATTTTATTTTAGGAAAGTCTCAACTAAACTTTGCAAGAATCTCTACAGAAACAAAGGCAGTCACATGAACAGATACATCCACATGAATGTTTATTGCAGCATAGTCTGCAATAGCAAAACGATGGAATCAACCTAGGTGCCCACCAACAGATGAATGAATAAACAAACTATGGTATACATACTCAGTGGACCACTATGCAGTGATAAAGAACAATGATGATTTTAAGAAGCATCTTATAACCTGGTTTCAATTAGAAGACATTATGCTGAGTGAAATTAGTCAGCGGCATATAGATAAATATTGCATGAGATCCCAACTATAAGGACTTAAAAGTAGTCTTATGTGTAGAAGAACAGATTCTTTGACAGCTGCAAGGGTTGGGATAGAGGGAGACGGTTGGTCATAGATCAGTTGATACAAGTTTGGTTGGATGAAAGCAGTAACACCACATGGTAGAAAGATCAACACAACTGGACTTCAGCATAAACCGGGAACTCTTCTAATCTTAACCCGATATTGCAAGGATACAGCAGCAGGGACGGGGCTATGGAGACTATGCTCTCTGGGGACACTGAGGCCAACTGGCACAACTAGCCTACTGCTAAGAGAGTCTTCTGCACTCCATATTGGTAAGTGGCATCTGGGGTCTCAAGCTGCCATCTGAGGTACACCAAATAGTCCCAAATCAGCTGAAACAGATGATCACCAAGAAAAGCAAAGACAAGAAAAAAGAGCCCTGGAGACAGAAGGACCCATGTGAATAGGAGACTGTATCAACATGTGACCACACAAAACAGATGGTACCTAGACACCGCAAAGACCGCTGTGATGGGGCACACAACGTTGAGTCCCTGTAGCAATATGAGAAAAAGAGGGGCGCAGCTCGAGAACTCCACTAAAAGACCACAACTGATGGTCCAACGGCCTGGGGGGTCCTCTGGGAGCTTGCCCTGAGACCTGATGCTGCCCCTGACTAGAAAACACTACTGACATCAACTCTTTGGACAAAAATGGACTGGACTTGGGGACACAGTGTGATTATATAGTGTGTTTACTTTGTGGTTCTATGCATTTATAAGATGCTCTCCTACTGGCCTCTTTCTAGATGGGAGAGGAGAGGGTGGAGAAGAGGGAACAGGAGACTGTTAAGAGGATACAACAAGTGCAGAATGAAATAAAGGAGTATGCTGTCACTGGGCAAGGAGAGCAGAAGGAGCGGCAGATAGGTGGGCCTGCAAAATTAATTTGGATTGTATATTTTCACTTAATTACAATAAAAAGAAAAGAAAAAAACTTTCCAAGGATCATTGCAAGTAACACTTACTTGGCAGCTGCAAAATGAATTAGGTAACATTTAGGACTCAATGGTGTGACTGCAAGGACCAGCTGGTCAATTATCTACAGAATTTCACTTTTTAAAAACAGACAGACACTGTTACTTTTGTGACAACAGTGGCTAGTCACTTTAAATTCCACACACAGGATTCCCCCGGCTGGCTCCAGACCCACACAGGGCGTTCTCTCCACCCCAGCTTCCTGCCTCCTCAAACCCATTCTGAGGTCTCAAAGGCAGATGCCGTCTGAGCTCCAGTTGCTCCAGCAGCATCCAGGGATTGCTGAAAACATGAGCGGGCGTGTCGGCCACTCACGGATAAATCCAGCCAATGTGATGCACACGTATGACCTAGGGAAACTTTCACTTTCCTAGTCTAAATGAGCATAACAGGATGGAGACTGAAGGCGCTGAAGGGACAGCTAAGTTATTTCGGACAAATACCACAGACAGGAGTCTATAACTGGACCCACTTCATCTTGAGTCTGGCTTTCAAAGAGATGCTGTCAACAAACAGCAGGATTGGAAGGCAACTGAATGGCCATCAAGTTTAGCTGCATTGTTGCTAGGTGGTGCCGAGTCAGTTCCAGCTCAGAGGCACCCCCAACACAACAGACCAGGAGACCGCTTGGTCCCGCGCCAGGCCCACCATCGTTTTTACGCACAGGCCCTCACTGTGGCCACTGGGCCAGTCCACCTTGTTGAGGGTCTTCCTCTTCTTCACTGGCCCTCCACTTTACCAAACTCGATGCCCTAACTAAGTATGTATTTCTAAGGTAACTAAATAACACTCAGTTGATGGCAAAAAAAAAACCCAAAGGCAATTAAAATTTTAGATCCAAAAAATATATATTTTTAAATTTTACACAATAACCAATCTTGTTAAGCTGTGTGACATACATTCTGATGAACAGATTTGTGTAGTTGGAGAAATCTGGTATTTAAGAGACAACTTGTCACTCTGGAATGAGGCATGTCTGTTCCTATCTGGGGAAACCCTTGTAGTGTAGTGGTTTAAGTGCTACAGGCGCTAACCAAAAGGTTGACAGTTCAAATCTGCCAGGTGCTCCCTGGAAACTCTACAGGGGTAGCTCTATGCTGTTCTACAGAGTCACTCTAAGTCGGAATTGACTCAGTGGCAGTGGGTTTTGGGATTCATGTTCGGAAACCCAATACTACAGTGGTTACGGGCTACATCTGCTAACAAAACGACTGACAGTTCAAATCCACCAGGCACTCCTTGGAAACTCTACGGGGTGGTTCTACTGTGTCCTATAGTATGGCTGTAAGTTGGAATCGACTTGACAGCAGTGGATTTTGGTACTGATATTCTGGAAACACTCATGGTGTAGTCTAAGTGCTACGGCTGCTAACCAAAACATTGGCAGTTCAAATCTGCCAGGCGCTCCTTGGAAACTCTATGGGGAAGTTCTGTCTATAGGGTCGCTATGAGTCGGAATCAACTCAGTGGCAGTGCTTTTGGTTTAGTGGGTTTATTCATATTCTAGGAAACACTAGTAGCATAGTCCTTAAGTGCTACATCTGCTAACCAAAAGGTGGGCAGTTCAAATCCATCAGATGCTCCTTGGAAACTCTGCTGAGCAGTTCTACTCTGACCTCTAGGGTTGCTATAAGTTGGAATTGACTCAACAGCAGTGAGTTTGGTTTTGGTGGTTTTATTCATATTTTAAAGATGCCATAGTGGTGTGGTGGTTAAGTCCCCGAAAGGGCATCAGTTCAACCCACCAGCCATTCCACAAGAGAAAGAAGTGGCAACTGATTCCATATAAACATGACAGCTTTGGAAACCTCATGGCTGCTAACTGAAAGGTCACTGGTTCAAACCCATCAACTACTCCACAAAAGAAAGAAGCGGCACATGCTTCCATATAAATACAACAGCTTTGGAAGCCCCGTGGGGGAGTTCCATTCTGTTCTACAGAGTTTCCAAAAGCTGGAATCAACTAGATGGCAATGGGTCTGGGGTTCATATTCTGTAAAGAATTGATGCCTTTGAATTGTGGTGCTGCAGAATAATGGTGAATGCATCATGGACCACCAAAAGAACCAACAGATCTGTTCTGGAAGAAGTCCAACCAGAGTGCTCCTTGGAAACAAAGATGGCAAGACTGTGTCTTACATACTTTGGACATGTTGTCAGAAAGGATCAGTCCCTGGAGAAGGACATCATGCTTCAGATCAGTGAAAAAGATGGACTGACACAGTGGCTGCAACAATGGGCTTAAGGATAAAAGCGACTGTAGGCATGGCACGAGACCGGGCAGTGTTTCGTCCTGTTCTGCACAGGGTAGCTATGAGTCAGAGCCTATCTGACGGCACCTAACAACAACAAGAACGCTCTGGAAAGATGTATAAAAATCAGAATAGTTACCAACAGAAAACCATTTACCTTTTCCGAGGTGGATTTCCTAACGTTCTCAGAGTATTTAGAAAAATTAGATGTTTTTCCCTCTTTAAAACCAGCTCAGATAAAATTATCTTCATTTGGTCTCACTAAATTATGGAAAGTTTTCACTTAGAACAAGAATATAAATATTTCCTCCTAAAATACACTTGCAGGAAAGTCCTTGGGAAAAAGCAGGTGCCCTTGAGTGGCACTGTCCTCTGTGGAGGCTGGTCCTGCCCCACACCAGCGCGGACTGGGGCTCTCCCACAAGCTAGAGAAGGCCGTGGCTTTTAACCTGGCTCCCACACAGCTGTAAGTGACCGGTTCAAGACTGCAGAGGCCCATTTTCAGGAAATTCAAGTCACCAGGGTAGCAACGAATTAATAGTTTCCTGGAGATCTAACAAATGACAGCGTCCTGGGATGAACCCAGAAGCCACTTGCGGTTATTTCACTGCTTTGGAGATGAAGGAAAACATAATTTACCTGAGCGTTTGGTCCTCCAGCCTTCCTGTGTGTTGGACTTCTTGGAAGAGGGTCTTGTGAGCCTGGTGAAGATACAAAGACTAGAAGGCTGTGACATAAGGATAAGGTGAAAAAGATACCTAGGTACGTAGCCGGGAGCAAACGTGCCTTCTGTGGAAAGTCAGCCTTTGGTCTTCATCGTACAACCCCACAGGGCGTACACACACGGCCAAAATGTAAGAAAATGTATGCTCACACCAGAAAAGGATAAAGGCACATGTTTTCATTTTTGTTCAACTAGTTATCACTTGCGACACACAGAGTTAGACACTGAAGGTTGGCATCCTTTGGTACCTTTACTTCCAATTTCTCCTTGATGTTTATGAGTGCTTGGTTCAAGGGAAGTTCTTCCTGGCTGATGGCTTTGTTAGATTCATACAAAACTGAATATAACAACAGAAAGACAAAAAATACAAACTTGTCCATCCTATAAACTGTTTGAAAGCCTTTTCCAGACATGCTATCGCTGGCTGCTGATGGGTTGACTCCCATTTAAGATGACCATGCGTGTGACGGTGCTAAATGCCGCCTGGTCCCACGCCATCTTCACACTCATTGGTGTACTTTGGGCCATTGTTGTGGCCACTGTGTCCTCTGAGTGCCTTCCAGCCAAGGGGACTCGTCTGTCAGCCCTGCACTGCACAGTTTTCTGCCGAGACCCACAGGGTTTGCAGTGGCTGATTCTCAGAAGAGGAACCCACGGCCCTTTCTTCCTCATCCATCTTGGTATGGAAGCTCTGCAGACATCTGTCCTCAAGGGTGACCCTGCTGGTGTCTGAAAAACCAGTGGCATAGCTTCCAGTACCACAGCAACCTGCAAGCCACCACCTCATCACAAGCTGGCAGACTTTCGAAACCCAGCAGCTATTTAAAAGTGTTCTTATTTTCAGCTTCACTGTACTGAAGTAATCTTTTTACACATCATTTGGTCCTGACCCTCTAAATAACTCTTGCCCACCCTGCCCCCCCACACATAGCTAGGGATAAGCACAATGGCTCAATCAGCCCTCTGACTTACAATAGGACCTGCCAATCCCTCTGACAGTTATTTCCCCTCAGTCGTGGCTGGATGTGAAAATAATTACATCGGATGAGGAGATCCATGGTTAAGTGGTGACACAAGAATTACCAGGTAGGTATCCTGGACAGCCCAATCTGGGCCAAATAGTCCATATGACAGGCTGTCATCCATCATATCTACTCTGAACAGCAGGAAGAGATCAGACCTTCTTGGTCATGGTAATGTACCAAGGTGGGTAACATCCAACAGTGTCAACTAAGTGACAGCTTTTCTGCAGAACCACAGATGAGTCTGAGTCTAAGAAGTCCTATTTACGTGGCTGTTGAGCTACCGGCACAGCTCCCAGTCTGAGCTTGTGACTCCTTGACCAGAAGATAGACTAGCAGCAGGCAAGACGCACCCTCGAAGCCCAGGCTGACTGGTACATAAAACTGAATACTCCCATTGCAAGAGAATCTGAATGTTAGTGTCACGCACCACAGCATTCAAAAACCCTTTTATTTGTAGTAGAAGCAATATGAAAATGGGGGATAAAGTTAGTGTCAGACACACTGCTAAGTGAGTCACTCTTAGAGAGGGGTTTGTGACTCTGAATTAGTCTGTCCTTACTAAGATTTCCAAAACTATCCTGTATTTATTGCAATTTAGACTAGCAAAGTACTTCCAAAATGAACACCATCTAACATTAATCAGCCAGAACACATTAGCCTTCTATTACCGCTATAACATACAACCGCACATTTAGTGACTTAATTCACATGTATCATCTTACAGGTCTGCAGGTGACTTTGGCAGAGTCTCAGGGAGCTAAAATCAAGGCGTTGGCGGAGCTGCACTCCCTTCTGGAGGCTCTAGGGCAGACTCTGCTCCTTTCCTCTTCCAGCCCCGGCAGGCTGCCTGCAGTCCTTGGCTCATGGGCCCCTTTGTCCACCCTCGAAGCCAGCAGCTGAGCATCTGCTCGCTGACTGTTCTTCCATAGCTCCCATCTCCCACTAAATCTCTCTCTCTGACTCCCTCGTCCTCTCTGCAGGATGCCTGTGATTACACTGGGCCTGCCTGGACAATTCAGGTCCGCTCCCTCTTTCAAAGTCCGCTGATTATCTACCTTAATTCCACCAAGCTTTATTCTTTGTCAATACCCTAACATATTTATAAATTTTGGGAATGAGGACACAGACATCTTTGAGGGCAGCTATTACTGTGTCTAACACAATGAAATTCCACACTAAATGCACATTAAATACAACATAGTTTAGTATTTTCAAGACAGCTCAATAATTGTCATTTCAAGACAGCTCCATAATTGTCATTGCCTTAATCTACAGAATTCATCTTTTGTATTGATATAAAACACACAGCCAGATGGAACAGGGAGAACAAGAAGCTATAAAACAACTGTACAACAATCCTAAGTAGTGGTTGTGTGTGTGTGTATATGTGTGTACAAAACTATATATGTACATATCCCACTGCTGTCGAGTCCATTCTGACTTACTGTGACCCTGCTGGAAAGGGGAGAACTCTGCCATGGGACTCCCAAAGCTGCAATGTCCATGGTGGCGACCGCTGCCCTTTCTTCTGTAGAGCAGCTGATGGACTAGAACTTCCGGTCAGTAGTTGCAGGCTTACCCACTGGGCCACCAGGGCTCCTGCGTGTGCACGTGTGTGTCTGTATGTAGATGTATGTAAATATACATATATTCACATACACAGAACTGTCAAGTTAAGCCATTCTGGAAAATGAATAGACCTCAAAGAGCCCTGGGAAGATAATGCTTATTATAAAACAAGGCCACACTGACGCCACCCTACAGTCAGCCAAAGAAGAGATCCTCAAGGAAGAATGCAAGGGCTGGAGATAAAGACATTCTTTCTTTTCAGTTTAGTCACTTTCCCGACTTGTTTTATTCCCGCTGTTTCTCCTGCTGTTGTCATTGTCCCCATTAAACTTCCTTGGGCTCTCAGTGGCTGGCCGTCATGTGATATGACCACAGAGCCCTACGAACAAGGTCAAACCACCCACCCACAACTATCAGTGCAGCTGCTTTTGCTGGAAACCACTGGAAAACACAGCAAAGCCATCTGCGTCTGTCTCCGTTCCCATGTACCTGGAATTCCAGAGGAAGCCCTTCCAGCCCTTCCAGTGGCTGAACACTGGCTGTGATTTTTGAGAAACACTCTCCTGGCAAGTGTGACCACTGTCCCCAACAAGAGCCGGTGCCCTGTCCCAGCAGACTCAGAAGACAGGGATGAGATAGTGGTGGTCGTTCTCTGTCAGCAGGGAGATCTCTGGCCATTCCCACAGAGGCTGCTCTGGGTAGCAGACTTCAAAGTCCCTGGAGTCAAACTTGAACAGTCTGAAGACTTTTATCTTGACTTCCAGGGAGAATCCAAGTATAAACATATCAATCTGGGGAGGAGATGAAAGGGAGGTCACGGACACACATTTTCGCATTCCTGCCCTCCCACCACAGCGGGGCACGCGTCCTTCTGCTGTTTATGAAACGATCTGCTTGTTTACGGCCCACACGTCAGCCACCGAGTGGGCTGCGTGGGAACAAATGCCCATTACAGGGAAGAGGGGGACAGCTCTCTAGTACTCTAGAAAGAAAATAAAAAAATCAAAGGGAAAAGCTCTCCAAAAAAAAAAAATAATAATGAAAAATAAAGACTGCTCACAATGAAAATGACACTGTTATCCAACCAGCTGTCTGTCATCTTAAATCTGTAGAAAAACCTCCCAGATAATTTTGCTCACCTCCTAGGAAAGTCAGAAGGAACACTTTTCCAAGTGGATGATAACATTTTCTGGATTTAAAACATGTGAATAACTTCTGTTTATCTGCAGTCATTAACCAAATGCTTTCCCCTGGTTATCTTGTTTTCTAAATGGTCTTCTTTCTGGTTAACAGCTAGTTGTGAAAGGTCACCCAGGTGCCCAGAGCGGGGGCTCCAAGAGATACACGGCCACCAACACCGAGCGGTGAAGCCACAACTCTCCTTATCTTCCCTGGAGGGGCATTCGTATCAACCAGTAGACTGACACAGTGCCTGCCACTGTGGACCCCAAAGTACCAACGATTGTGACAGTGATGCAAGACTGGGTAACATTCTGACTGTGGGACACAGGACTGCTGTGAATGGGAGGCAACTCTGCGGCAGCTGGCACCACAGACATTCACCCCTCACCTCTGCATGGGGCCGTGTCACCTGTTACCAACACCATCTTGAATCCAGCACTTAGCACTCCTACGCACCACTCACCCGCTCTAAACCACAGGTGTCGCCCACAGAGTTCAGGTGATTCATCATGAAGCTCAGAGGATCTGAGGACGTCTCCCTGGAAAAGAGCAGGCTGAAAAGGCTGGGGACGACCTTCTTGGCCTTCATCTGTTCATAAACCTCGGTGACTTGGTACAGCATGATGAATTTCAAAGCTTCGTAAAGTCGGTACTCCAGGATCGCATCAGAGAAGAGCATGTTGCACATCCTCCCTCTTCTATGACAGTCCTTCATCCCGCTGAACTCTGCCCACTAGGAACAGACCCGAGAGTGAGCCAAGAAGGGCAAACAGCCTACACCTTCAAGGACTTACAGCAAACCACGGACCCACAGAGGGGCAGGGAGCTTCAGCTTTCCACATCTTATCTTTTGGCATGGTTTTTTTTTTCCCCCAACCATTTAAGTACACAGTACTTTTATAATAACACACTGGTTTAAACGGACTATTTTTTAATGGTACTACCTAATAGGTAAGATACTAGCAGGTCAGTTCCCGAACGCTGCTTCAGACAGCAGGCTTAGACAAGGATATGCCAGCACAGACCAGAGCCGTGTTCTCTCACACATACAATGCGCCTGGCACAGCGGGAAGCATCTGACATGCATAAGCTCCCAGGTAGCAGCACGTACAGAATCTCACAGTCACTGTCCAGGGTAGGTAACCAACAGGAATCAGATGTCACTGAGATGACCCTGACTCACAGTGACCCCAGGAATGTCAGAGCAGAACTGTGCTCTGCAGGGCTTTCAATGGCCACAGTTTTGGAAGAGACTGCCAGGCCTTCCCTCTGCAGCTCTGCTGGGCCAGCTCTGACTTGGTCAGCTGCTGGGCACGTTAACCATTCGGACCAGCAGGGACTTGGAAGGTTTAGATACTTACTCACATTTCAGTTCTACAGAGAAGAAAACTATAGTCCAAAGGTTGGGTACTTCCCAAGGTAACTCAGGAAGCCCAGGATTAATTCGGGAAACCCAAAATCTCCACCTGTATTAAAATGCAGGGAAAAGTCTTTGCCAAATGATGCTTTTGCTTTCGCTGATCTGTGCTTTTGCTGAGCTATTAATGGGATAAATTTCCAAAGGGCATTTTTAAGCACTTTGTCTGGAACTTGCATCAGACTTCTGTGGGGGAAATGAAAGTATGTAACTGTCAAAAGTTTTGAGGCCAGAAACGCTTCCTGAGCTCACAAGGAGCCTAGCTGTCATGCAGCACAATGCGGCTCTAGCTCTGGACATGGGAGGAGAAAGGACAGCAAAGGAAGGCCACCTCCACTGTCAGAATGCCCAGCCTGCGTCCCTCCTTACCTAACATGAAGAGACACGGTGACGTTAGAGGAACGTAGCTGCATTTGGGAATGCATGCTTTCCTTCCTACTCACTTTTATGCCCCTAAACGCTTACCTGAGTTTTCAGTAATTCCACGCATTTACGTAGTTTTCCAAACACATTTGAACCTGTATATTTCTCTGGACCAAAGCTGTACTGTTGAATCCAATTACAACCTTGCGAAAAGAGCAGCTTTTCAGGAAGCTTAAAAAGGAAGTGAATGTCACACAGGTTAGGCTCTCCACATCTATTACACACAGCTCAGAGCATGTCGCAGCTCCGGCTTATCCCATTTAGCAATCTCCTTTGACAAAGTCCACAAGAGGTACGTGAAAAGTATATAGACTTTCTTTTTTTTTTTTTTTAGATTCGTGAACTCGGTTGATTTGTAAATCATCTTCCTATTTCCCAGTTTCACAAGTGATGAAAATCTAAACCAAAAATATTCTGTCTACAGAAACTGTCTTTTGGGATTAATGCTTCCTATACTTCCTAGACATAAGCCTTTTATTTTTAACAAGCCATGTTAGAGCAGTATCACAGCACATCAGGACACGTGGGAACTTTGGTATGTGTTCAGGGGTTCCAACTCAGCTCTGTCACTTGCCAACTGACCGATGATTTAACCAGCTGGGATGACTTAGCCTTTTAGCGCCATCCTTAACTGTAAATTAAGGACACTATAGCCCACCTTACAGGGCTCTTGTTAATTAGGATTGAATAAGACAATGTCCAATACAGGCACCCAATTTATTTTCCACCAAAAAAATCTTGAACCGAGGGTCTCTGTTATATTTCACATAATGCAGAATAATCTTGTGGAACACACACGTGCATACATACACACACACAGTACACATTACCAATTTCATTATATTGTTTAGCAGGTAGCAGCACGTCTAGCACACACACTTAACAAATATTTGTTGGATCAAACTGAACTAATGAAAACAGCTCTAAATAAGATATGTCAAGGTCATACAATGCATATGGCTATACAGATGCTTGCACTTTGTGTTTCCTGGTTCCTTCACCCTTAAATGTACATTCTAAGTTAGCATACTGTACTTCAGAATGAAAATTCAGCTTATGTATTAAGAATTTACTCTTTCCACTGGTAATATACTGAAAACACAAGCTACAGACAGGGAGAGAACACATGAAAACCACATATTGATAAGGTATTAGTGTTTAGAATATATAAACTCTCAAAATTCAGTCAATAAAATAACTCAGAAAAAATGGGCATAAGATAATTCCCTCAAGATGATAATATGGATTGTGAATAAATACCATCATTCACTAGGGAAATGCAAGTTAAAACCACAATGACACCAGAGCACACTTATTAAAAT
Source organism: Heterohyrax brucei (assembly GCA_028571685.1). NCBI lineage: Eukaryota > Metazoa > Chordata > Mammalia > Hyracoidea > Procaviidae > Heterohyrax > Heterohyrax brucei. Next base: position 16,364,642 of record CM053141.1, on the reverse strand, counting down.
AAATACATAGAAAAGCCAACAATGGCAAATGCTGGCAAGGACACAGGGCAACTGAACTTTCATCCATTGCTGGTGGGAATGGAAAACAGCAGAGCCACTTTGGAAAAGAGTATGGCAGTTTCTGTGACCCAGCAACCCCACCGTAGGATACAGAAACTTAGGTTCACACCACCCTGTGTGTGGACAGAACAACTAGGATGGAAATGGTGAGAACACTGATACAAAGTGAAGAAGGTAACCCGAGTCACTGAGCAAGAGTACAGGAATTGCTGACTGCTTTGCTGTGTACACTTCCTCTGAAAATACAATATTATCTAATACAAAATCTGGTCTGCGCACATTTATATGTTTTATTCACAACAGCCAAAAACTGGAAACAATCCCATTATCCTTCTACTGGTGACTGGATAAACAAGCTGCATCTATCCATGCATTCGACAAGAAAAAGGAATAAACTACAAATTCATGGGACAGCATGGAGGGACTGGAAACACATCACGCTGAGTGAGAGGGCTGGCTGAAAAGGCTACGCACCGTACACCGCCATTTATACGGCATTCCTGCAAAGACCAAACTAGAGGGACACAACACGTCATCAGCAGTGACCAGGGCCTGGGGGCTGGAGAAGGCTGACTCCACAGAGACATGAAGAAACCGCCAGAGGGGTGACTACACAACTGTGTGTTTAAGTCAAAATTCACGTATTTCTATCAAGTCAAAAGTGAATTTCACTGATCACCTGACTTACCAAGGATGGGTACCCTTTTCAGGAAGAGATGTGGACATTGAAAAACAAACAAATGAAAACCTGAATATGGTCATCTTTCTGGGATGGTTTATTTGCAAACTTACATGAGAGAATGTCATGGATTGAACTGTGTTCCCTATAGAGTGTGTGGCAATTTGGCTAGGCCGTAATTCCTGGCACTGTGTGATAGTCCTCCAGGTCGGAAATCCTGCCTCTGTGATGTTAGCAGGGATGGGTGGGCTACAACTGTGCTGGCAGAGCAAGAGTCAGGGTGTAAGACCGTTTGGTGCCTTGAAGGGTCCCTTGAGATATACAGGAGAGGAGCTCGCACAGATACCTGGGGACCACATCACCAAGAAAGGAAGCAGTGCTGGGAGCTGATCTCATCCTTTAGAAAAGACCGGGGTCCCTGCACCTCAAAAACTTCCAGTCCAGGGGAAGAGTGAAAACAAGGACCTTCTTCCAGAGCCAGCGGAGGAAGCCTTTCCCTGGAGCTGACACCCTGAATCTGGACTTTTACCTTACTGGACTGTGACAGATAAAATTTCTCTTTTTAAAGCCACTTCTGTCAGAGCAGCACTAGCAGACTAAAACGGAGAGGACTGGGTTAAACGAGCTTGGGAAGCTCCTTCAGCCTCACCGCGCCCTGCGTCCTCCATCAGACCTTGCTCTGCTCTGAGCAAAGCCGCCCGGGGAAGACCCACGGCGTCCGCGTTGCCGTCATCACCAGCATGTCCCTTCCCGGGTGTCAGGCATGATGGCATACCTTCACGATGTCCTTTTCTTTCATCCAGGATGGGAAAGAGAGGCCCTGGCTGAATATCTGAAATAACACCGACCTCAGTGCGTTGTAGTTATCTCGTTTCACTCGTCGGACACATTTAATATGATAGCGCCACAACAGCTCCTCGTAAGCCTATCAGCACACAAAAAAGACACACGGTTTGCAATCCCATGAGCTGAGAGACTGAAGAGGCATCACTGTATTTTCAGCAAGGTGGTACTCACAACTAAGACAGACAATAGAAACAATATGACTGCATGTAATTTTGGAGTACTTTCATGTGGACAGAGGCCAGGTCATGCTAGGTTAGACAATAAACAGCTGGAAACTCAGGCTATGAAATGTCACTTCTAGGGAGACCACGGGTACAGCTTGAGCACAGGAAAAACATACCATGGACTTTTAAGACGAGGGTATGGATGTGCTTTGCAGCCCTGGTGACACAGTGGTTAAGAGCTCAGCTACTAACCAAAAGGTCAGCAGTTCAAATCCACCAGCTGCTCCTTGGAAGCCCTATGGGGCAGTTCTACACTGTCTTACAGGGTCACTATGAGTTGGAATTTCCTTGACAGCAGCAGGTTTGGTTTGGTTTTGGTTTAAGGAAGGTACTTGAAAAGTAGCCTTTTGTTTTGCTTTTGCAAGTGACGAAGCTGGGTGGTAATCCTGGGAATATCTAAGAAAACTGATGTGATGGAGAAATCTAAAAATGTTCAACATATTTGACATCAAGGTGCCTGGTCCCTTCAAAGACAGCCATCTCCACTGTGTGTGTAGGTGTGTAACAAGCCCTGCCAGGGGAGGGCTGAAAAGAGCTGCAACACTCCAGGCTCCCCAACTATACACCTACTTCACCCTGTCCTCCAAGGAGCCAGCCCTGGGTGCACAGCCCAGAGCCAATGTCTAAGTCTGGCCTCTGAATTAGGCCCACAGCGGTTGCTGGTGTCACACTTGGTTTAGTTGATCTTTGGATTTAGTTAAAACAGAACAGCATGTCTGTTTCTTTCCAGATTTCTATGGAAAAAGTCTGTGTTCTTCCATGGTTTTATAAACAGACACACCTTCTTCATCAGCTTGGCATAGGGCGTCTCTCCTTTCCATTCTCTTGCACAATAACCAAGCAAATCAACTTCCGCCTCCACACTGAGATTCTCTGGACCAAACAAAAAACCAGAGGCAGTTAAGTTTCCCTCTCCTCTCCCTCCTTGAGTTCTCTCCACATCTTAAATACCAGGAGACAGACATAAGCAAACACTTACTTTTGAACTTTCTCTGCAGATAGCCAATCCACCTGGAAGATCAAAGGAACAACAGTATCAGAACTCAACTGTGTGTAGCCAGGGCATGTTGGAGGCTGAACAATGACAGGGTAACCTACCATTTCAGCCGGTGCCCCAGGTACAAATACAGCCTTCTGCAGAAGCAGAGGATGGCCAGCAGGAAGGAGGCTGCCAGCATCACTGACCCCTTCACTATCTTCCAGGCACTGTCCAAGGCTTGGCTTGTGATGAGCAGCCAGGAGGGAACTTTGTCATTTGCTATAAAAAGGTATTAAAAAAATAAAATCACATTACAACTACACAACAGTCTGCTTTGTTGCAGTAAATACTGTATCTATCACTGGTTAACAGAAACCTTTTTAAAAGTATTCAAAAAGTCAGCCCACAGAACATCCAGCTCTACAGTCAGAGTGTCACATATGAGAATGTTTTTGTTCTACAAAACGAAACAGGAATGCTGCTGTTGTTGACATCTGCCACTAAACTGGTCCCTGGCTGAGGGTGATCCCAAGCTCAATGGAACAGCCCAGTGACCAGCTGCAGATTAGACCATTGCTATCCACAGAGTTTTCACTGGTTGAGTTTTTGATGTAGACTGCCAGACCTTTCTTCCTACTCTCAGTCCAGAAGCTCCGCTGGAACCTGCTCACCAATGCAGACACATGCAGGCCTCCCCTGGCTCTATAACGGAATAGAACCTAGGTGTCCCGCATGGAAAGTGACAATTCTACCACTGAACCCTCTATGTGCCCTGAAGAGGATGGGCTTCAGAATCAGTCAAGCCTCCGGTGAAACTCGCCTCCACCACTTCTCTAGATGTGTCACTGTGAGCAACCTGATTTCTCCTACCTTGGGTCTTCCAGACTGTAAAATGAGGATGCAAATTCTGACTCACTGGAGAGAGATGACAGAGGCTTTTCGAGCACCAGCACAGGGCCCTGGGGCACAGAACTGTTCCTGATGCTCAAGTGAAGGCTGACAGCCTCATCAGCCCCAGGCACCGGAGTCCCCTGGCCACCAACCCTCCTCCGTCACTCCGCCTGCCGTGATGCCATGAGGCACTACCAGCCACAGCGTGCGGCATCATTTTTACAACACCGAGCAAGCGAGCCCAATGGCAGGCACACAGGCCTCACTTCCAGAAAGCAGACACTTAAAAGGAAAGATGAGTATGTGGTGGAAACAGATGAGCTGCTTACGGCAGATAGGATCATTCCTGGTTTGACAAACAGAAGGAACATGAGCACACCTAGACAGTTCAGACTGAACTGACAGCATTCTACCACGTTCGGTCGATTCTCAATCACGTTATGTTGGAGCGCGTCGAATGCTGAAGCATGAATGAAGAGGACTTCTCAACAATGGCCAAACTTCCAGGGCTCCTTGGGAAACTGTCTCCTCCACTACACACGATTCTGTACAATTCCTAGGACTAACTGTAGGAAAACCCCATCAACCTGGAATCCATCACTTAAGCATGTTTGATTGCACTCTCCATCAAGAAAGAATTGACCAGAAAATAAGTTTTCAAAGAACATACTTACAACTATTTAAAAGAACATTTTCAAAAATGAGTCCTTATCTCCTTATAATTATTGTTAGTGGCCATCAACTCAGCTCCAACTCACAGCCATCCTTTGTGTTTTAGTCAGCTAGTGCTGCTCTAGCAGAAATACCATGAGTGGATGGTTTCATGAAGAAAAACTTCATTGTCGCAGTCCAGTAAGCCACAAGTCCATTCATAAACAGAAATTATCAAAGCCTGGTAGTCTAAGTCCATGTTCACCGAGAGCATCTCGGCACAGGAATCTCAGGTTCAAAGGGCGTGCTCTGCTCTTGGTGCTACTTTCTTGGTAGTACAAGGTTCCCAACTTGCACTGCTCATTTCTCTCCTTTGCATCCCACAGCTGGTAACGGGAGTCCTGCCTCACCAACACAACTGCTGCCCATTTCCTCTCATCAACATCACAGAGTCAGGATTCACAACACATGAAAGGAGTGGCACCATATTGGGACTCATTAAAAAAAAAAAAAAGACAAACAACACTCAATGCCACAGCCAAGGCAAATCAATATATACATCTTGAGGGGGGACACAATGCAATCCATGACACTATGGGACAGAGCCTTGCCCCCGGTTCCAAGTACCAGCTGGGAGATTTGAGCCGCCGACCTCGTTGAGCACCTGAGCTCGATGGCTCAGGGCCCCTTCTATTCAGAATAGTGATTCACTGTTCAAACCACTGTATATTTTCTCTAGAAATTTAATGGAGTTCCTGGGAGTTGAGAACGGGTGTCTGACTATCATCCAGAAGACTGGTTATTCAACCACCCAGAGGCACCTCAAAAGACAGCCCGCCAATCTGTTTCTGAAGGGTTGCAGGCTCGAAAGCCTCATGGAAGGATTCTACTCTGCAGGCATGGAGTCACCATGAGGTAGAATCGACTCACTGGCAACTAACATAACAACAAGAAACTTAGTGGAACTTCAAATACATTTTCTAAAAACATAAAATTTTATTTTCGTATCTATAATTCAAATAATTTTTCAACTCTGAAAATTCTAATGCATGCCATTTTTTTGAGTATTTATTGTATTCATGGGAGAAATAGAATTTGTCTGTTACATAATTTATTGTAACCATAAATACACTTTGGGATATCACACAATTTTAGTTTTTTCTCTTAATGAGACCTGGGAATCTTTCTGCATCAGTGATTTCACACAAATATATATTATGTCTTGAAAAACGTTTCACATTTCAGTATAAAGCTGTTGTTGCTGTTAATCGCTGCATGCGCAAAGTAGAACTGCTCCATCAGGTTTTCCTGGCTGGGAGGTGTTCCTGAAACACCGCTGGGTAGGTTCAGACCACCCAGCTCTTGGCTAGCAGTAGAGTGCTTCAGCCTGCACCTCCCAAGGACTCCTTGTGTGATGTCAGACCATCACCTTTGCACACTTAGATGTTTCCCATTTTCAAACAATACTGCAATGAACAAGCATTCTTTTTCAACAGTCCTTATGGACTCATGGTAGATTTTGGAGGATAATTTCAAGAAGACAGCCTTCTGGGTCAAAGGATGTGCAGTTCTGGATTTGACACGCACTCCACAGGGCCATCGGACACAGCTCTGTCCAGGGAGCACTCCCACCATGGAACAGGAGAGCGCTGCTTCCCCCAGCCCCTATGCTGGACACTGCTGTTTTTCCGTTGTGTTGGCCTGATGACCGAGAGGTGATTTCTCATTTAATCCGCATTTCTGTTGAACAGTCAAGCTTGGGAATCTCTCCTGTGTACAGCAGTCTCCGTCACCTAGTGCTGCTACAACAAAAACACCACAAGTGGATGGCTTTAAAAGGAGAAATTTTATTCTGTCACAGTCCAGTTCTGGTTGAGTGAATGAATGAAGGTCTAGGGAGCCTGGCTGAGGGGGGCTGCTGTGGGTAGCAGGGAGTGCTCTGCAGCAGGGGTGGGTTCCGGGCTTGTGAGGCCACGTATGCGTGGACTGCTCACTCTACTGCCAACAGCCACGGCCAGACAGCCAAAGAGATAGGAGATTCCTTCCTGTTCACTGCTCCCTCTGCCACTCAGACAATTCCAAGCTGTTTACTGGTAATATGTTATCAGGAGTGGGGCTTCCAAGACAAAAGAGGTGAAGTACAACATTTTAGTAGATAAAAGGAAGGCTTTACTATATAGTAGATTAAGTGTTATGGCTGCTAACCAAAAAAAAAAAGTCTGCAGTTGAGCACTTGGCTTGGCTAGTTGAAATCTGCCAGGCCCGCCTTGGAAACTCTATGGGGCAGTTCTACTCTGTCCTATAAGGTCCCTATGAGTCAGACCCGACTTCATGGTAGTGGGTTTGGTTTGGCTTTTGGTAACACGTTACAGTTTGAGCTCTCGCTCAGATCCCATGCTGAGCGCTTGGCAGGAATGATCTTGTTTGTTCCTGGGAGTGACTCCATGCAGCAAGGATGGCTCAAGGGCCTGAAGTCCAACAGCCAGGTCCCTAGCCTGGCCTAACCACATATCAGCCCCGGGGTTTGGGGCAAGTCACCTCCCTAAGCTTCAGAATCTTAAAAACAGCACAAAGCAGCGCCTGGGACAGTGCTGAGTGCGTATCAGCTCTTGGATCACTACTGTGTGGAAACACATTCCATTGTATGGTCCTGCTCTGAGAATGAAATGAAATGCTGGGGAAGCGACCAGCACGATGGCTGGCACACCGGAGGACCCAAGCCATGCAAATCATTGTTTTCATTACTATTACTTTTATCATCTCTATTTTTCTTGTAAAAATACAGAAAACCCAACACTTGCCAAATCAACAGTTGTCACCTGTCAGCTAAATGAAACCAAACACAAGTACACTGTGCAACTATCACCAACACCCACCGCTCTGTTTTCCACGGCCACACACCCCACGTGATGCCGGTTACACCACGATGGCGCGGCCGCCCCTTTCTCCTCCCCTGGGAACCTGTGGGAAGCTCTGATCTCGACGCTGTCTTGTCACACGTCACTGAGTCATCCTCACTGACGGTGTCCGCCCTGACGCAACAATGGCACTGCTCCATGGTGGCTTCAAGACTGTGACCTTTCATGAGCAGAAGGCCAGGCCTGTCTTCTCAGGCATCTCTGGGTGGGGGCATACCGCCAAGCTTCCGGTCAGCAGCCCAGGCTTAACTGTCTGCAGCACCCAGGGGCCCCTTATGCTTGCCTACTCTACCTGTTTCAGACTCACAGTCACACAGTTCTTGTTTTGTGATTGACTTATTTCATTCGACACAACGTTTGCAGGTTCTTCCACTCTGTGGCAGGTGTCAGGATTTTGTTTCTCTTTATGGCAGAGTAACATTCCACTGTATGGATATACCCACATTTTATTTATTCATCGGCTGATGGGCATCTGGGTTGTTTCCACATTTTGTCACTGTTATTCTGCAGATGAGGAAACTGAGGGAAAGAGAGACTAGCTCATTGCCCACGGAGATTCAGCCAGTCAGTGGTAGAGCGTCAGAACTCAACAGGAGCAGCGGGATGCTGGACGCTACATGCCTGGCCTCTCCGCTCTCCTGTCTCCACGTGACAACGCCAAGTTGGCCTGCAAATCTGCCTTATTGCTGAGTGGATTTAGACTCTTAGCAGCCCTACAGAACAAATCTGCCTCATAGGTTTCCAAGCAGCGCCAGGTAGATTCAGACTGCGGACCCTTCCAGTAAGCAGCCAAGCTCTTAACCACTGCACCACCAGAGCTCTTTGCTATAGCAGGTGGAACTAAGACTCTTTAAACACAAAATTTAAAAAGATCTTCTGCATGTATGGATAACTAGATTACAACTCAAAAACAGCGGCCACGGAAGGAAATACCATGGTGAGGCACCTCACAAAACAGCTCCGTGACCACAGCCTGGGTAATCTTACGAGTCAAAGCTCATTTCCTCCAAAGCAGCCAAAAGAAGATAAAATGTCTGACATCAGAGTGATCACAGGGGTCCCCCTTCTGCCAGCCTGGCAAGTAATAACTTCTACAACCGCCACCCCAACTTCCCCTCTCCTTGCCTGGGGAGAGGCACCCTGCCTGACAGGGTTCAGGTCCTTGGTGACTCAGATGCGGAGAAACAGGAAGAGGAGAGGGTTCCACCACAGCCTATCATTCTACATCATAGAGAGAAGGGAGGACAAGACACACAGGGACCATGGGTAGGGGGCTATGGGGCAACTGAGAATCTCCAGGAAGTCCCAGCTTACAAGACAAAGCAGTGAAGGCAACAGAACAGAAGAATTACAGATTTCATCCTCTTCAAGCTCCGCCAAGAGACACAAAAATAAAATTTCTCTTCAGTCTTTGTGGCCTGAACCATTTGCATCACAGCTCACTGAGGCTATATATGGAGTGCCATGCATTCTATTACCCTGGACAACTTATTTCTCCAACATAAGGGCTGTCACACACACTCCAGTCATTAGCATTTATGCATGCTGAGACCCTGATCTATACCATCGGAATAAATAATACTTAAATAATTAAGATGTACTTGAGTAATTATACCAGAAACGCCTGAAATCAACGAAGCAAATATCTAAAACTAAAATCTGATCTCTGCTCATTGTAGCAGATGAGACTACTGACTAACACTGGGGGGAAAAAATGCTACAATTTTTGTGGTAGAATTCTACCTAGAATATTTTTTCCATTCCCTAAAATGTACCAAAGCCGAAATAATTCAAACATTCAAACAGGAAACCAACAAGAAGAGAAGAATAAAACCCTGAAAACAAGACTCTAAGACACTGGCAAGCCGGAAACCACGTGATGACGAAGACTGAAGTGTTAAAAACTGAAAGCTTGGAGGCCCCCGCCAGGGAGTCACACTCCGTCTGTCATGGAAACCCATCCCCAGCTGGTTCTCCTCTTGGCTGTCTCCACTTCCCCCGGTCCAGCTACAATCTTCCGCCTCATCTATTTCCTCTTCTAGTCTTATACACAGTACAGCATTATTGGTGGTCTCTGTCTACACATGTCTACGCTGTCAGCTGTCTCCAGCCCACCCACCTTCTCCTAGAGTCAGGGTGGGTCAACAAGCACTACCGAGTGGGCTGATGGCAGGAGGTGGGGTGGGGGGGAGGACCCCAGCCAGAGCTGAAAGATTGCAAGTAGCAATTTAATTTAGATGTCTGAAATAGCAAAGAGAGGTAGATACAAACTAGACAGCATGACGGTCTTGCTAAAAAAATTTGGTGCAATAAATACAAGAGACGTTTTTATCTGCATCGATGTCATACATGGTTGGTTAACAGGAGGTGGAAGAAAAGAGTGGAGACTGATGGACAAAGAAATACACAGAAAGGTTTGGCAAAGTGGCCAGCATCTCTCAGATTTTGCAGAGCTGTGTCCTGGAGATGGCAGCCCTTGAGAACATGAGGTGACCACTGGTAACTCCAGCGAAGGGAGGGAAGTGCTGCCCGGAGGCCTGAGCTCAAGCTGAGTGCTACAAACGACAGGCCGGCTGGGGAGACTTTCTCCCCTGTCCTCTCCTCATGCCCCTCACCTGAGGTTACCGGGGTCTGGGAGGCAATGAAGTTAGGAGACATATTCCCTGTCTTCAGGGAGCTTGTGGTTTCAGGAGGGTGAAAGGGGAGGCTGGGGGGATGCCGCAAGAAGCCTTCCCAACAGCAAATGTGCAGATGGGCTCCTCCGGTGAACAGTTCAGAACTGCACTCTCCAAACTCAGCCCATCCTCCTTGCAGGATGCAGCCAAGAGCAGCCACTAACTGCAGGCAGGAGAGCAGAAGGGCCTGAAGTGTGACTCGCAGGTGGCAGGCAGACTCCCTTTCCCTATAGGTCACTCCTCTCAGAGGTTTTTAGTTTCTCCTGGGGCCTCATGGCTAAAGGCTGAAGCCGGTAACCTGGGAATCAGTTGTTAAACTCCAAGAAAGTTCAAAGCTCCAGAACAGAGCACAATAACACACTCTAGTCTAGTCAAAGAAACCCTGGTGGCGTAGCAGTTAAGGGCTACGGCTGCTAACTAAAAGGCTAGCAGTTCAAATCCACCACGGGCTCCCTGGAAACTCTATGGAGCAGTTCTACTCTGACCTACAGGGTTGCTGTGCTTAGAACTGACTTGATGGCAAAGGGTTTGTTTGTTTTTTTCAGTCTAGTCAAATATACTAAGCACTACCCATACAACACAGGAAGCATGCAGAACAAATTCTGTTGGACCACTGAGGTTTTTAAATAATTTGGGGTGCCTGCAGACTACTACAGAATTAAAAACTGCAAAGAAGTGTGACAGAGTAGGCTTAAATCATGTTGATTTTAGCGAAATCACAGGTTAGTTGGTTGTTTTTCATATCAGATAAGGGGGAAATAGGAAAAAAAAAATCTTTTTAACATATCTTTGAATGGGTTTAAGTTAAAAGACTATTTACATTCCTGCATTTCAGGTGTCCATTCTGCTGTGTTAAGAAATTACACTCCTTCCACTCAGTAAGCAGTGTGCCCCAAACAGCTAGAAGATCAGTATCACTTAAGAGAGAACCACCAAGTGGAAGGTTTTTATCTTGAAGGTCAAGACCAGAGAGACATTCAGCTGTAGCCCTGTCATGTAACCTCTTTAAGCTAGTAGCCAAATCTGTCCGGGGGCCAGGCGTGTTCTACGGTGGCACAGCCATTAAGTGCTGTGAAAAGTCAGCGACTTGAACCCATCAGCTGCTCTGTGGGAGAAAGCTAAGGCCACTTGCTTCCGTCAAGATTCATAGCCCGGGGAACCCTGCGGGGGGAGTGCAGTTCTGCTCTGTGCTACAGGGTTGCTATGAGTAAGAATCAACTTGATGGCATTGAGTTTTTGTAGGCCTGTTAAAGTACAAGTGTTAGCAAAGATAATAGGAGGCTGCTCCTAGCTAAACACAGATTTTGTGTCCTTTTTTCCTTTTTAATTGTTTTATTGTGGTAAAAAATGTATACCCCTGCTTGTCACTTACTCACATGGCAGGTTAAGTTTCACAGCCCAGATCACTACATGAAGAGAAGCATTACATATGTGAGAGTCTGGCATGCCCCTCTTTGGTGCCCGGGTGCCTCTGTGTCTTGGGGTGCATGTGGTTAGGTGGTCCCTCTTCTTCACCTTGCCTTCCATGCCACTGCACAGAGTGCAGAGGTTGAGGCTGGGGTGGCAATGGTGGTGGCTGGGGGTTGCCTGCCACCTCTGGAACAGCAGGGGCCCCTCAGCATCTGTCCATGCTCCAGGTTTCCACAACCCCTGTGCCTCACCTCTCCAACTTCCCTCCCCAGCCCCCAGAGGCAGGCCTTGGCAGTGGGGTTCAGCGGGTGGCAGGAGAGGCTTGGCCACCCGTGGAGGCTGTGGAGGTGGCTGAGAGGCCTCTTTGGAAGGAGCCCTCCCAGCCCCCTGCCCCTCTCCTGCGGCCCAGCCCCTCTGCCTCCTCCAGGCCTGGCTGCCCCCGCCTCCTGCCTGCTATCCACCTGCTAGAGCTCGTCACAGGCCCGGCACGGCTCCTTGCCCTTCCTAGGTGACAGGAGCCACGGGTCCACGGAGCCAGGCACCCTCACAACCCCGCTCTGCCCACGTCTCTTGCCTGGCTCCTCATTCATGTGCAAAACAGCCAGGTGATAGACGTCCCACTACTGTCATAAAGGCAGAATATCCCATGAGACCTTCAGTGAGGAGGTGTGTATACACAAAACATCTTCCAATTCCACTGGCTACAGTCCTCACACTGTCAGCACCACCTTCCATTTCCACACGATCCTAGCATCAGGAAACCCCCCCTCTCGCCCTCCTTGCCCTTCTGGGTAACGGCTGAGCAACTCTGGCCTCTGTCGCTTTGCCTATGTCATGCAGGTGGGATTACACAGTGTCTGTCCACTAGGGACTGCAAGGCTCATTTGTGTTGTCACGTTTTTATTTCTTCCTAACATCTTAGTTCAGAAGTCTGTTTTCATTTTACTGGACACATTTTCTAGGAGTGTTCCATGCAACACATCATTTTAAACATACAGCTAGTTTTCTAATTGCGTGTGGGTTTTTTAAAACCCCTGGCTATAAAACCACAAAAGGTGCAGGGGTGCCAGGCTACTACTGACGAGCAGACTGGAAGGCGTCCTCGATGGAGTCGGAGTCCCAGGACTGACAGACACCTTATAAAGACCACCCTCTCAAACCCCACAGGCATCTGGGGCCTGCTGGATAAGTGCACTGGCAGAACAAGGACTGGGGTGGAAGCTTTCAGCCCCTCCCCAATTTCTAGCTTTGAGAATTCAGACAAATCATGTCACCTCAGTGAGCCCAAGTCGTCCCCCCAACGGACAAGATGTGGTTGGCAAGCGCTCCCAAGGCAGGGAGAGCCAGCGGAGGCCCCAGCCAGCAGGCCTTTCGGCCCTGTGAGTAAGTCTGCTTCACCTGACCAGCCGAGTCAGCCCCGGAGAGCCTCTGGCAGCAGGCTTAGGTGAGGAGCTAAAGCCCCGACTTCCAGGCATTACTGCCCGAGCGTGAAGAAGAAATTTGATTCCTCTTCTTGGCTTCCCTATAAGGGATCTTACACTTTCACAGAATTGGAGAAGGCTTTGGGCTGAAGGGGTTGGAATTTCACTTGTCCCCCAAGCCTGATCCAAAGGTCTCCCGTGACAGGGTCCCTCCCAGGCCTCTGCCCGCTCCGTGAGCACCGGCTGTGCCAGGCCATTAGCTGCATGCATGGCTGTCGTCCTACCAGCCTGTGAGCCCCTCTAAGGCCAAAGCAGAAGCTTATTCACTGTGGACCTGGTTGTCTGGTGAACTCCCAGCTACACACACACACTTCATCTCTGCAGTGAAGTAGCCGAAGCCCAGAGAGAGAACAAGCAGTCTGCACACAAAGCCCCCTGTCCTGACTGAAGGTTGGCACCCTGTGCCCCACACAGCTGCCCTCCCCCGAGTAATCCCCTTCCAAGAAGGAAAACAATCACCTAGTACGATCTCTGAAGACAGCTCTCATTTCCACCAAGTGCCTCTGGCCCCTAGGTTCATCCATACTGCTCAACCAATCTACACATCATATGGCTTGGGTGTCTTCTCACTCTTCTCTGTGCTCATTTCACCCCTCAGTGAGGCCCTGATGTCAGAACAAAAGGCACTGGGTGTGGTCAGCCAGGAGAGCATCCAGCAAAGTGACTGATCACTGTCTTCCTTCCTGATCAGGGGTTGGCACACTTTCTGTAAAGGACCAGAGAGGAAATATTTGAGGCTCTAAGGCCACACTGTTTCAGTCTCAATGCTCAACTCTGCCATCATAGTGAATGAAGTCACAGACAACACACAGCCATATTCCACAAAACCCTACTTATGGTCACTGAAGCCTGAGTTTCACAGAATTTTCACTTAAAAGTAGAAAAGCTATTCTTAGATCATAAACCATATAAAACCAGACAGCAGGCCAGATTTGGCCGGCCAGCTACTATGCACGCCAAATCCCATTCTACACGATACACTCAAATTCATGCAGCCTGCCAACATATTCATACTACTCACATACTACACAACAAAAAGTTATGGATGCACTTTCAGCCTGCCAGTAACTGAAAGCCCTTTGGACCTGCCGTGGGGTGTATCTCTCCTTCTGAAGGATGCTGTGCAGATGCTTTGACGTACCATTCTCAAATGTCCAGGAGGTGGGGCTTTCTTGAAGAAGTGCTCCTGGCCTCTCCTTGCACTGTTGCTCACCCCTATTTTCTCACTTCACACTTTCCAGGACAGGGACAAATCTGACTAGCAGGGTCAGGAGATACACTAGGTGGGCATGCTCAGCTCGGCCCCTTCCTTTCTTCTCTTAGGAGCCACTGGACTACAAGGCAGGTGCCCGTGTGCCTGCTCTCTCTGAGAGGGAGCCTGGTACCTCAGCAGGCCCATGCGCTGACATAATGAGTAGATTTCATCAGATACTGAGCTGACGTTGTTATCTCTGACGTCGACGTCCACCTTCTTCATTCAGAGTCTGGGACGAGAAGAACGGGCTATCCAGCTCATGTGTGCAAGCCCTGTGCTTTTTAGCCCTCACACAAAATTCCACATTCACTGCTTCAATTGGCTTCCATGGCTCTTGGCTCAGCCATGTGATAGATGTCTTTCTCGCTCTTGCCTCTCAATATTAAGCTTGCTTTCTACAGTCTCATGGCTTCTACAGTCTCATAAAGATCATTTATGAACACAGTGACCCAGCAGAACTGAAGGTACGCTCTGAAAAAGACACTCTTCCTCTTGGCCCCATAATGACTTTTCCACTTATCAGTACACATGGGTGCTATTGCCAACCATTACCAATCCTTCAAATCAGTCCTCCTTTTGCCCCATTTCATCTTCTACACTGTAGCCAAGGTAAATTTTTTTTTGGTAACATCCAGTGGATGTGTCACCTACTATTTAAAAATCTTTCAACAGCTTTTCTCACTCATAAGACAAATACCCAAACCCCGGCAGCCAATGCAGTGAACTAGAAAGGCCTCCAGACAGGGTACACCTGCATCACCTGGTAAACCATCCTCATCAGAAGCCTCAGGCAACAGGTGCTTCTGTAACCAAGAATACCAGCGCCAGCCAACACTTGTTGAAATCAGGCAGCAGAACACAAGGTTAGTCCAACTGAAGAAACACATTCAAGGATTATTGTTTGCAATGAGAGTGGCACTTAGAGAACAAAACTGTCAGTAAGCAGGAGACCACAGAGAAGGTCCTTTAGTATAGAAGGCATGGGCAAACGACCCTACAGGTCCAGAAGAAAGGATGGTAGCAGCTGCTGAAAACTTCGGGCAGAGCAATAAGAGAGCAGCAGAAACCAAATCTGCTCCACTGGGTGCTAGGGACCAGTACCAGCCTCAGCAACGTTTCTTCTGGGGCCCTGGGACCACATTTCATTTGGGACCATCCTACAGTTACTTCACAGACTATACTCAACACCCAGAGCCCAACACCAGAGGGCAAGTGAAAGCAGCCAGCAGGAAGCCACCCCCTTCTGAGGGACAGTACCAGTACTGACAGAGCAGAGCTAGAAACAAGGCCTGTGCGGCTCTCCAGAACTCAGGACAAAGGCTGAGAAACTTCACAACTTGTAGGGAGAACGTGAGTCTACGGAAGACCCTGCACAAAAGTTGTGTCCATCACACAGATGCTAAGGACTTTCTCCAGAAGAAATACTCATTCTGTGTGGCTAAAACAAGTTTGTGAAAGACAGCAGCCAGCCCCTTGCTCCTTCACAAACCAGGGCCACAGTGACTGGGTGGACTGATCCTCTGGGTGTCATGGGGCTTGTACTTTTGATTCTTAGAAGACAGAGCTATACTGGGTTGCTACTAGAAGATCCCCAGGCCAAGTCTCCCCACATGGCCTCACAACCACTATCTGGTCCCAACTAACAAAATGAGACCTACCCTACATTGGGTGTTCAATGGGACCTTGGTGGTGGCACCTTGTCACAGAAGCATGCCCATCCTGCTCCCTCAGTCTTCCGCCTCTCTCTCCTTTCACAGACCCATCCACCCCATGTGGTTCTTCAGATCTCCTCTCCTAAAGAAACCAGTGGCCTCAAAGCCAAAAGACAACAAAAATACCGAATGCTCAACAGCATGGCTACTCAAATCTACAGGCCAGCAATATCAACACCGCTTGGGCACTTCTCAGAAATGCAGAACTTGCATCTCACTTCGCTGAGTGGTGTCTGGGCTCTTAAAAGCTAGCAAGTCACCAACCATCTGAGTAGCATCAATTGGACCTAAGCCGCCTGAAGCAGAGAAGAATGAAGGACATCAGAGACACAAGGAAAATATGAGCCCGAGAGATGAAAGGGCCACCTAGTCCAGAGACTACATCAGCATGGGACCAGGATTAGATGGTGCCTGGCCACCAGTGACGACTGCCCTGACAGGGAACACAACAGAGTCCCTGACACAGTGGACTAAGAAATGAGTGTGCAGAAATCAAACTCTATTAAAAAGCCAGACCTGATGGTCAGACAGACTGGAGGGTCCTGGGAGACATGGCCCCCTGACTCTCTGATAGCTCAGAAAACTGAAACCACTCCTGAAGCCAACAACTTCAGACAGAGATTAGACTGAACTATAAGACATAAAATGACACTGGGGAACAACGACAGCTGTGATGGGGCTCACAATATTGAGTCCCAGTGGCAACACGAGAAAAAAAGCAGTGTACCCTAAGAACTTCACTAAAAGACCACGATGGATGGTCTAAAGGCCTGGGAGTTCCCCTGGGAGCATGGCCCCTAGACTTGATGCTGCCCCTGATCATAAATCATTACTAAGGTCAACTCTTCGGACAGGAGTGGATTGGACTTGGGGACACAGAGTGACCATATCGTGTGTGCACTTTATGGTTCTATGTATCTACAGGATGTCGTCCTACTGGCCTCTTACTAGATGAGAGTGTAGAGGGTGGAAGGAGGGGACAGCAGATTGTTAAGAGGATATGACATGTATCAAACGGAAAGAAGTAATGTGCTGTCACTGGGCAAGGAGAGCAGAAGGAGCTACAGACAGGCGGGCATGCAAATTTAAATTGAATTGTATACTTTCACTCAGTCACACACACACAAAAAATGACACTGGTGAACAGTGTGCTCCTTGACTTAAGTAGATACATGAGACTAACTGGGAAGGTCCTGTCCAGAGGCAAGATGAGAGGGCAGAGCGGGACAGGAGCTGGTTGAATGGACATAGGAAATAACCGGTAGAAAGTAGGAGTATGCTGTCACAAGGTGGGGAGAGCAGTGAGCTAGTCACATAGCATTGTGTGTTTAAGTTTTTGTACAGTACAATGAGTTGGACTGTCACTTAATGCACCAAGCATTTTTTAGAAGAATATTAATTTCAAGAAACAAAAAGGCCCTCTTAAAATTATCGCTAAAATAAAATACGTAAATTTTAAAAATTTGTTAGCTGAAATTAAATCCTTAAGTAAAAACTTGGGGGAGGGGAGAAAGAAACGTGGAACATCAGGTCATTCAGGCAGAATCTGTGTCCTAACAGGGTCTCCAGGTGACTCCTGCACACTGTAGTCTGAGGGGTGCCGTGATGGAGCAGAGCCTGCCCGCTCCCAGGTAACTCCATTGTACGGCCACTACTGAGAATTACTGTCTAGAGTAAGAGCTTCCTCATCTTTGGTTGCTTTTACTCCCTCAGATAAGGGCAGTCCTTGATTTACAATATATTAGAGTCATGACAAACATGTTTTTTGTACATCTTAGCAGTATCTTGTACATGTTAGCAGTAGGTAATACATACAATGATGTTGCAGCACATGATTTGCTGATATTCTCGGATGTTCACGTGCAGATGCTCAAGACAGGATTTATAAAGACACTGATAATAAAAGACAATCACAATGAAAACTAACAAAAGGGGGGGCATTCAACTTATGTCAGAATTGACTTACGATGGAGCCACTGGAAGAGAACCCGCTGTGAGGCGGGGACTACCACCTGCAATTGGATGCCCAGTAACTTCCAAAATTGCCACTGGGGGAAATCACGCCGGATGAAGGAACTTCTCAGAGTTCAGCGATCTAAGCACAAGAAAACTGCTTCCATTCTCTACCTCTTTCTCTCTGGCCAGTGTGAGGTGCTATTTTTACTAGTCAATTGTTTTTCTATTTACTGGGAGTTATGCCTCTCTCAAAATGAACTTTTCGAAAATGAATAAAGAAGAAATGAATCCAACCATGTGGCCTCCAGGCAAGGGGACCAACTCATCCCAGCTTACCTGGGACATTCAGTCAACAAATAACTTGCAACGTGTCAGGCATTCGGGTTTTAGCATTGAAAGGCATACATTCTGCGAAATCCCTCAGTCCTTGGCAAACTGGGATGGTTGGTCACCCCACCTCCAGGGCCCTGCAAGCTCTGACCGTGACTCGCTCTACCCTCACCTTTTTCTCTTGTACCAAAGACGATGGGCCTCTCTCAGACTCCACCAGAGCTCACCCCTCTCCTGGCTGGCCTTGCCTAGCTGTTGCCCTCTGCCTGGACACTCTTACTGTCACTCAGAGCCTGGTTCACGCATCTGCCAGCTCTCAGCTGAAATGCCATTCCCTGGAGTGAGGCTCTCTGGCCGTTTCCGATGGCCCAGCATCATGATGTCTGTGTTGTACTCTTTCATAGGACACCGTGTTCTTTTTCTTCAAGCACTTATCATAGTTAATACAACTGAGTTTGTGTCTGATTAGTGTCTGTTTCCCTAATAGACAGCAAACTCATAAGGTCTGGGACCACGTCTGCTTGCTTTCTGTTTTCTCAGTGCCTAGGCACACACTATTCGTTATTAGCGGCCGCTGAGCTGGCCACTGAGTCATACATGACAGAACAAAAAGCTACTCAGTCCCGCACCACTCCCATCATCAGTTGAGAAGCTGACTGTTGTGATCTACGTGGCTTTCACTGTCTGATTTTTAGAAGCAGATCTCCAAGCCTTTCCTTCCTAGACTTAGTCAGAAAGCTCCGTGGAAACCCATTCAGTATCACAGCAGCATGCAAGCCTCCACTGACAAACAGGAGGCATCTGCACACGAAATGCACTGGGTAGGAATCAAATCCAGGTCTGTGGAGCAGGCGAGAATTCTACAACTGAACCACCAATGCCCCTGCCTAGGCACATAGTAGACCGTTAATAACCGTTCAGTGAACAAGATGCATGTGATTAGATCCACTCCATATCTTCCCATGACAGGGACTGCTATCTTCCCCCACTATCCATTCTCTCCTCCTTCCACAGAGAAAGAATTGGACTTACGGATGGCACACAGCCACGTGAAATAAAAGCTAGGTTCCACGCTCCCTGGTTTCTGGACTGAGCTGTGTGAGTGAATTCTGGCCAAGAAAAACTGATACATGCAACTTTCCCATGGGTCCACTGAGAAAGGTGTTTTCCACACCCTTCTCCTTTTCTCCTAACTGGGATCCAAGTGTGATGACTGACACTCCAGCAGCCATCCTGGACCAAGAAGTGACTACGGGGACTGAAGCTGTGCACGGGCTGAAGGAACGTGGGCCTGTGAGCCTACAGGGCCCACCCCAGCCCTGAGGTACCTCCTCTGATTCACTCCATTTAGGGGGGCTCTGTCTCCAGCCATAACTAGTCCCAACTAACAGTCTGTATCTTGGCAGTCCTCCAACTTTTAAAAGCCTTGATTCGTCAGAAATAACGAGCCACCAGTGTGTTTCTCCTCCCTTAATTACACTCATGTCAGCAGAAATCAGGAAGTGAGACTGTGAAGCAGTCACCTAGAAGGTGGGGTTCAAGGTAGTGGAATGAGCAGGCTCCTAGGAGTCAGGAACTCACAGTCTCTTGCTTCAGAGCAGAGAGAATCTGCATGCAGCTTCTTGTCCAGTGAGTGAAGACAAGGAGGCAGGCCACTGCTGCGCTGTCCCTTTGTTTCCCACAAGCCTTCTTATTTTAACTCATTTTTTAGAGTGATGTTGGAGAAGCAGGCACAGGATTTTCAGCGGTTGTGAAAGAACTTAACTTCAGTTAAGCTCAAAATGGTGCTCAGAGCTTGCGCCACAGGAAAGATGCCCTCAATCTCTAGATATTGACAAGTGCCAGGAAATACCCCAACCCTTAGCAGTTCGTGCTTAGTTCTACAGATTGATTTATTCAATGGACCTGAAAGTGGAGTCTGATAAACAGCCTTTTCCAAGAGGGCTTCCACGGAGGTGACTGGTTTCTAAAAGACGGTAAGAAAAAAAACTTGGGGAGGCAGAGAAGGAGGAAGAGGGAGGAGTGAGTGTGCCTCCACATGTTACAGGTTACAACATTTGAATGAGCCAATGAGGTGTGGAATAGGTATGTGTGAAGAAGAGGACAGACGGTACAAAGTAGACCAGCAAACACAGACTGTCCAAGTCTCTGCCGTGATGATCAGCTAAGCACCCCAAACTGAGACCAATAAACATTTATAAAACAGAAGGCTATGCCAGGGGTAAAATAAATCTAACAATCTCTCTCCATTGAAGTGGTTTTCCCTCTACTTTAGATTTCACAAGAAATGAAGGAAACATTACATTCAACTCTGCACTGTTTTAGGGACAAAACCAAGGGACTCAGTGCTTGTATTCACCACTCCATGGGCGACGCTACAGTTTCAAGCCAAGTGACCAGCTTAGTTCTTAGCTGCAAACTGAACTCGAAGCTCATTATTTCAAATGGCAAATAAAATGACATACTGTTGATCTTGTCCACTGACACTCCTGCCCCCAGGCCCCCCTATCTAGATGGTAGCCGATGACATTCCACCCACGCTGCCACTGGCTTGCTGGCTTCTCCGCTTCCTCTTTCACAGCAGCTCTTCGGCTTCCTGCAGTGTCTCAACCTGTCCGTCGGTTGGCAGTCAGTATGGGAGACACAGGACACTAGACTTCCTTGAATGCCAGAGGGCTCACAGGAACGCCAAGGCCTTCTCATCAGGGGTCAGCCTGAGCCACCAAGCAACAGGTGTTGTGTTAAGCATTTGGAAATGACGCTCTCCACACAGGATGAACATCAATGCTGGCAAGAAGGACCTTAGTTCACTTCCTTTACACTTGGGAGACTAAGTACAATGGGGGGACTCTGTGCCTGTCCTTGGAGGACAGACACAAATGGTTTAAAGCCTGCACTTCAGTGGCCTTCCCCAACCAGCCCCACTGCCTAGCTCCACTCCAGAGCCACCCAGGGGCTGATGTGTACCCACAGAGGCCAGTCTAAGCCACAGGGAGCCCAGAGCTCAGCTATCCCATGGGGGTACCCCAGAGGATACAGGGCTATTCTGATAGCAGCCTCTTGAAGTTTGGTGGAATTTCACATCTCTCTGAATTGGGAAAGGGCTCTATGGAGAAACTGACTTTCAACAACACTATTAGTCCCTTTGTTATTCTCTCCCACCAGTTGTCAGCCTTGGAGAATGGACCCTGTGGTGCAGCGGTTAAGAGCTGAGCTACAGACCTCAAGGTTGGTGGTTTGAAACTAACAGCCTGCAGGAGGAAGACAGGGTAGTCTGTGTGTCAAGATTACATTCTTCCATTAAATCAACCACAAATCAAATATGTGTGTATACAGCACTGCCAATTAAGTTTGTGAACTCATCCTAGAAAAAGTGCTACATAGCTCATCACTGAATATCACTGTCACCTTCTAAGGACTCCCCTTGGTAAGCTATGCCCTGATGCCAGTGCCTAGTCTACCTTTCAAAGCAATTTTGGAACTCTTTTTCTGCAATGGCAGTCAGAGACCTGTCATCGTATTATCCTTGATGTCGTGAACATCACTGAAATGTCTTCCTTTCAATATTTCCTTTATCTTCGAGTAAAGGAAAAGTCACTGGGGCCAGATCAGGTAAGTACGGCAGGTGTTCCAATAGTTATTTGTTTAACGGCTAAAAACTCCCTCACGGACAACTAGACAATTAAATTTGTAAAGTTGCCACCATGCCAACTGTGCACAATGGCCATTCCAGAAAGAGTTCCAAAACTGCTTTGAAGAGTGAACGAGGCACTGGCATCAGTGCATAGCTTCTCAAGGGGGGTACTTCGAAGGTGACCACAGTGATATTCAGCAATGAGGTATGCGGTGCTTAGAACAGTTAAGTTCACAGACTTAACTGTCAGACTTTGCACAACAGCAACAGTTAACTGTTTTGAAAAAAAGACAGTTCTGCTCAGTGTATGAACATTCACTAGAAGACTCAGCGAAGAGAAAAAGATCGGCTGGTAGGATTTTCTAGTCTAGCAGCTCCTCTAACAGTGAAGGAGGAACTTCAGTAACCATGTATGTGGAAGTTTTATAGCTCAAAAATGACCAACTTTTTCCTTCTCTCTTCTCCTGTACCACAGACCTGTGACAGTGATCTCTGGCAGCAGCACTGGGATAAAAATGACCAACTCTAGAAGAGCATCAGCGTGATGAGGTGTCTTGGAAAGTGCAGAGTGCTTTCAAGTTGAAACCTGAACTAGTGGGTGGAGTCCCCACCCCCGGGGACTGACTCCTGGCCAC
Source organism: Heterohyrax brucei (assembly GCA_028571685.1). Taxonomy (NCBI): domain Eukaryota; kingdom Metazoa; phylum Chordata; class Mammalia; order Hyracoidea; family Procaviidae; genus Heterohyrax; species Heterohyrax brucei. The sequence goes on along the minus strand of CM053141.1, from coordinate 16,342,306 downwards.
CACTTACAGCAGCTCTAAGTGTCACGGAGATGGTGGTTGTGGAGATGACAGAAGGCTATCTATGTTCAGTGTTTCTGGGCCCAGCACCATGATGAGAATATCCCCGAAGATTGTGACAGACCAAGTGCTGGGTGCTACAGGCACATCAGAGGACACCCAGCCCAGTCCAGGGAGTCAGGAAAACCCTTCCAGAGGAAACCAAGTCTAAGTTGGGACCCGGGCCAGGTAAAAGGTCATTATCAAGTTAACACTTATACCAATCAAGAATTTCTACCTGGATGAAACACATGGTACCAAAAAATTTTTTTCAGTGAAAAAAAAACTATCAACTGTGCATCACTGGATTTCTACACTGTTTCATGTCTACGTATGAGCATGTTTAATTCCAGAGGGTTTTTGTTTCCCTAAGCCCTCAAACTATTTTTTACAGAAGGAAAGTACTTCTCTGGACAATTACACGCAGCGCATGCAACAAGGGCAGCAACACACTCCCTTTCCTTCTCGGCTCTCACTGTCCGCGGCTGAGCTTCTGGCGAGCACAGGCCTTGGAGGCACAGATTCTAGAGGAAGCTCCAGGGAATTAGTGCCAGTGCTTCAAACCAGGTTCATCTGGGAGCCAACCACCCCTGAGAACCTGCATTTCTCACAGGTTCCCCTGTCATGCTAATACTGCAGGCTAGGGACCCATTCTGAGACCCACCAGTGGAGCAGTGGTTCTCAACATTTTTTGTACCTAAGAATCACCTGGGGATCTTGATAAACTGTAGAGTCTGATTCAGTACATCTGGGGTAGAAATGCAAATTCTCAGATGGGGCTCACAGCCCTGATATGCGCACCCCACACTCTGCACACTGGCCCTGGGTCACTGACAGCTCTGGTCCTCTCCCCTTGTACACAGAAGGTGCTCACCAGGTAAGCTCACCTGCCTGCCTAGTGGGATACCTGGGATTGCCTGTTGGGACAGGACAAAGACTGCTTTGGGGATTCAGAGACATTCACTTCATCCATCAAGTCAGATGTCTTGAATGGTTTTGGAAGAACAAAGCCCACAATACTAAAGAACACACCTTCTAGTCAGGCAAGGCTAGGTGGGTGGCTTTTTACAAAGGAGCTCACGTGACTCACTTTCATAAAATGGGGACAAAAATACTACCTCCTAGCACAGATAATGGTAATAATAATAATAACAGCTGCTGACACTTGAGTATCACTACGTTAACAGTTCTAAGGACTTGACACAAAATAAAAGAGCTAAGATACAAGAAGCACTCAACAACCATTAGCCAGGACTGGTATTTTTCAAACCTCTTCTACACTTGGCCCTCTATAGTGTGGGATTCTTTTCCCCAAACCCAGTGTTTTCCAGGTTATCAATACAAAACAGAAGAACAGCAAAACTGCTCTCATTACAGCTAGAGCTGGGGTAGGGGGCTGCTGGCCGCCAGGGCCTCTGTTCCACTCTGGGCATTCCTGTGTCCCCACCAACTGCTGGCCTCTTGGGACCACCCAGGAGCCCCAGGTTCCTAAGAACACGGTTGCAATCTCTCTGTCTCTTCTCTGTCCTCACTTTACTGCTGAACAAATGGAGATAGACAGAGGTGGGACAGACCACAAAAGTTGATGACCTAAGGCCAGATAGCCGGCTGTAGGACAAGTGACGAAGAGTACGGGGGTCCAAATTCACTCCCCCAACAAAAATGGGCACAGGCCAACTGAGAACCATGAGCTTATTCTACGGCAGTCAGATCCCCTCTGCCTCCCTGATATGTCCCAGTGTCCTCGCTGGACACTGGACTAAAGGCTCTTCAGAGCCTCTGCCACAGCTAACACTCTCTCAGTGTCTTTCCACAATGTTGTACACAGATGTTCAGACCGTAACTGCAATACCCAACCATAAAAATCATAGGAATGGTTAACAAAAAGCCTCTTTCCATCCCTACCTGTGCTGTGGTTTTATTCTCATAGTTCATTTGCTTTTTAGCTATCAAGTGTTTCTTGGTCTGACTTACTATCTTAAAAGTAAATTTTGTTCTCTCTTTTACCAAAAGAGTTGCTACTGTTGTGTGCCCTCGAGATCTCGCCTCACAGTGACCCGACAGGACAGCATAAAACTGCCCCCACAGGGTTTCCAAGGCTGTGATCTTTACAGCAGCAGCAGCTGCCACATCCCCACCCCCCTGCCAAGTGGCTGGTGGGGTCTAACCACTGACCTTTTGGTTGGCCGGCTAGAGCTTACCCACTTGACCATCAGAGCTCCCTATCAGAACATTTAAGGGTAGGTTAAAAAAAAACAAAAATTCCCCATCCCTAGCTGTGGCAACTGATTTTATGACTTTCTTTTTTTTCTTTTTGCCAAAGATAACCAGCAAAGCAGGGAAACTATGCTCCTAAACCCTGAGAGGTTATGTTTTGGAGAAAAGTTTTCCAGAATCTGAGCCTGGAATCACATTCTTCCATGGTAGCATATCAACACTGCAGAGCCCACCAGCTGGAGCAGAGGAAAGAATTCTCTCTGGAGGCTGACAGGGTGGGCACACCATGCCAGGGAAGAGGAAGAAAGCATTCCTGGCAATTAGGTTCATCCCACAGTAGGCACCTTTCTGCCTCCCAGCTGAACTTTTTCCAACTGTGTCTCTACCTCTGTTTCCAGCTTTGCTTTCTCTGTGTCAAACTATGGTGGAGTGAAGGGGAAAAAAAATAATAATAACATAGAGCAGTTCAAATGAATACGCCCACAGGAAATATTCAGCTAATTCTATAGTAACCCAAGGTGCAGAAAGGTTGAAAAATGAGCTTATTCTCCCATCTTCTGGGAGTAGGGGTGAGTCAGTCACAGAATTCTAGACTGGGAGGAGCCTTGTGGATGGCTAGCCCAGCACCCTCATTTTATGGAGAAGAACACAGAAGGAAATCCACAGTGATTGACTTGAGTGCACACACTCAGGGGTTAGAGTGATGTCTGCACCTCTTGTCCTGATTCCCAGAATGGTGCTGGTCCTGCACCACCTAACAGTCTGCTGTCTGAATTAAGTGCCCTGTCAGGACCCCAAATGGCAATTCACAGCACCTACCAACTTCCCATAAATACCGCAGTATCTGGAATCCAGGTGGCCCTGCGAGGGGCAAATGGTGGTGAAGGGTTTGGACAACTAGCCAAAAGGTTAGAGGCTCTACTCCACCCAGAGCAGTGCCATGGAAGAAAGGCCTGGTGATCTGCTGACAAAAAGTCACGCAGCCCTGAAAGCTGCGTGGAGCCGTTCTGCTCTGCACACCTAGGTCGAAACCTACCCAACTACAGCAACTGACACAATAAACCTGGAGCCCAGGCCTGCTCCCCAAATTCACCAGTAGCCCCCTTCCAGTCCTTGCCTCCCCGAGGCCTCCAGCCCCATCTCCAACTTCACAACGGAGAAGCACTTCTGTTTATCACCCCTACAAGTGGAGGTGGCAGACAGGATGGCAAAGAAAACTACTCCTCACGTCTTCGGAGTAGAAGGGGGCCCAGCTACCAACTCTGGGGGTAGTGACGCCCAGACAGGTGGAGGCCCTCCCGCCCCCACTTTGGAGTCGGGGCTGGCGTGTGTGACCTGCTGCCACACTGTGCCACTATTCTTGTTCCTCGGCGCAATTCAAAAGGAAAAAAAAATAAAAGCCAAGGGTTTTCTCTGCTCAACAGGTCTCGGAGGCTGCGAAGGTGCGGACCACATCCTCCGCCAGCAGAGCGCCAAACCCGTCGGCTCCCCACGCTGGTCCCCACGGCAACTCCGACGGGACCCCCACCCAGCCCACCACGACGACGCGCTTTTCTTTCCAGGAAACGCCTTCCCCACCTCGGCGACACACACGGCTCTGCCTCTCGAGGGCGACCCGGCCCCCGCCCGCCGCCACCCTCATCCTGGCACGGTGACGGCAGCACCGTCGCGGTCGCAGCGCACCCCGCGCCCCAAACGACCGCTGTGGAGAAGAGCGCCCCACCCAGGCCCCCGCCCGCCGTCCCGGCGCCCACCTGCGGCGGAGGCGCGCGTCCTCTCCCGCTCGCGGGCCCGTGGAGGACTCCTCGGCGCCACCATGCCGGCCGCGCTGCCGAGGGCGACGAGCTCCGCCGTGCTCTGTCAGCCGCGGCGGCTCCCGGGCCACAAGCCGGCACCGGCCCGCTTCCACCCGCGGGTGGGCGGGCGGTGCACTGACTGACACGCCATGGCGCCAATCCGAGGCCGCGGTTGGGCGGCAGGGGCGGGCTGGGGGCGGAGCCTCCACAAGTTTCGGGCCAGCCCCCCCCACCCCCCGACCGGCCCCGGGGGTCCAGTGCCTAGTGGCCGGGTAGGGTCCTGAGTGCTACTCCAGAAGCATCCTGGGAATTCCTACTGCATGGGCACGCCACCTCCTGGGGCTTGACATCAAAGGCCCACTGGGATGTGAATCACCTGGACAGTGGTGAAGAATCTGTGCCGTTTTCCTCGCCACTCTAAGGTTGCGCTTTGGGGGTTCCCTCCCCTGTTACTTGCCACTTAGTCAATTCTAATTCACAGCGATCCCGCGTATACAGAGTGGAACTGCTTCAGAGGGCTTTTCAAGGCTGTAACATTTCAGAAGAAAATCACCAGGCCTTTCTTCTGAGTCACTTCGGGGTAGACTTGAACTGCCAACTTTTCAGCTAGTGGTTAAGGGCGTAACTGTTTGTGTTCCCCAGGGACTCCTCCCTCTTCTGACCTATACATGAAACCAGCGGGATCGGGGCCAAGAGAGGGCAAGCCTGGAATCCAGCTGCAGCTGCTGGCCCACGGCCTGTTCCACTAGACTGGCAAATTATCTCATCATTATTTCCTTGTGGGTCAGCAAATCGCGGTCGTTCTTATTTAAAGCTCACCGTTTGCTTTAGGCAAGGAAATAGGTGCAAGGGTGACAGACTTAACCCTCTGGTAACGCTCTGGGAGTGGTCGGCAGTAACAATAAACAGCCCCACAATAAAAATGTGCTCACAACAGCTTCTTTTGCCCCTGCTTTCCTAGTCGGATGGACCCTTTTGTTTATGTTTAGAAAAAAAAGGGAAGAAAATGAAAATCCTGGTGAACACTTCCTCTTTTGTTACCATACCCTGTTCCAAAGACACAGAAACACTTATTTGAACATGTTTCAGCACTGTTGGAAACAGAAATTTCATAACTGAAGAAAGCTGTAGGGAACTCCCTGGAATTTTCTATCCACTCAGTATCTTTATGGCAAGAAACTGAATCACCTTCCCCTTTCTCCTAATTCTAGAGCAAAAGATGAGAGAGTCTTTGAGGGTTCTGACAGAATTCTCTATACTGCAAATCATATAATGCCAGGCATTTACAGATGGGCCAGGCACTTAAAGTCCTTTACATACGTGATTTCACCTTCTCTTCACACTTACGTATAAAGCAAGTACTGTTGTTATCCCCAGTTTACAGAGGAGGAAACTGAGGCTCAGTTACTGCCAGGGCAGAGTTTGAACCTAGGTCTGACTTCTAAATCACTGCACTCTGCCATAGTCCATGAGTCACAAAAAAATAATAAAAAGGTTATCAAACTCTGCTGTGTGTTTAGAAAAAAATTCCTTTATCCAAATCAGATTATAACATCCACGAATAATTTCCGGCAGCCATAAACCATGACTTGCGTGTCTGGAACCCTGTTACTCATACGAAATTAATGACTTGACATTGCTGGGCCTAATTAAACCTAAACAAGCTTACAAGGAGAAACTGAAAATCCCAGGACTAAGTTCTTGTGGTGATAAAATTTACTCAAGATCTCAAAATAGGTCAGCCAGTTCACCTCTGTTCTTCCCATAAGATAATATTTATGAACACAGCTGTTTGTACTTGGCCTAAAATCCTCTTGATTCCTTCACATTCAGGATCGGGTAGTTGACTGTTGGTTGTTATCCCACAAGCTGAGTGGGAGGCCTTTCAGTGTGGACCCTACGGATCCAAACCTTGGAGCTGAACTGCCTGGCTTGGCTGCCTACCAGCCATGTGGCCTGGCACATATTAACTGAATCTTGTGTGACTCAGTTTCTGCATTTGCAAAATGGTGCTCATAAGAATACCTACCTCATAGATTGGTGTGGGTGTTCAATGACTATGTATCTGCAAAGGCCTTAGAATGATGTCTGGCATATAGTAAGGAAATTTCTGTTTTGAAATATTTGAAATTTCTGTTTCAAATGGTGCTGAAACGTGTTCAAATACATGTTTGTGTATAGGAACAGGATATGGTGACAGAAGAGAAAGTGTTCACCAGGATTTTCATTTTCTTCTCTTTTCTTCTGAACATAAATAAAAGAGTCCATCTGACTAGGAAAGTGTTAGTCAGATAAAAGACATGAATATACACAGAGTTCTGACTAGCTTTCTGATCTTCTCTGTATGATTTACTGTATTAACAATATCAGGGAAATTAACTTTATATTTTTCTTTATACTTAGATTGTGAGCTCTTTGATGGCAAGTTGTTTAATACAGAATCCCTAGTGCCATGCTGAAAACGTGAAAATTTGTGAATGTGGTGAATTTGAGCCTATGGCATGAGACCAGCTAAAGATCATGCTGAGAAAAGACCTCTGTAACAATGGGTTCTACTGGCATGGTGATAGAAATCATCACACTCACTAAAATATCGAACTGAAAGCAACAACAAAAACCCAGCATCTGGTATTTTGCTAGCATGCCTGGGTGCCACAAATTGTTAATGCACTCAGCACCAGAGAGCTGAACTTTCAAGTTTGCCCAAGGCCTCCTTGGAAGAAACTCCTTGGGATTTGCTTCTGAAAAATCAACCACTAAAATCTTGACGGAGCACACTTGAATTCTGACACAGATGGGGTCACCCTGCGGGTCAGACTCGACTCAGCTGCAGCTGGTTAGCAGTGCGGGTAGAAGTCGCCTGCTGGTGATGATCAGGAGTTCACATCTGGGGTGACGTCCACCCCAGCTAGTCACACAGAGCATGGTGATACGCCCAAATCAAAAGAAAAAAGAAAAATAACTGGTCAATAGCCCTAGCCAATTTTGTCAGAGTTTTTGCTTCTTGACCATTTGAACTTGGGAAATGGAATGCAAACATCCAGAACCACTGAGGACATTACGAAATGTATTTTCCATTGCTATGTCCAACCCTTCACATTACTAAAGGGTCACTCGTTCATATTTGGGCCAGCCCTGGGCTAGGACAAGCTGACAGCCACTCCAAGAACAGGGGAACTGCTACACCTTTGGGTAGCAGAATTGCAGTCTTGTTTGCAGCAAGACAGCTTCCTTTGCAGACTGAGATCCTCTGGCAGAGGCCGCAGATGGCGATCCTTGGTCCGTGATGTAATTCCCGCACCACGAAGAACGCCTGGCACCTGGAGGGCATTTGTTCAGCGTCTGGTGAATGCCAATGTGAATCAAGGACGGAGTCAGAGAAAGAGCTGACCTCCTGCTGAGAATCAGTGAAATCTTCCAGGCTCTAGTCACTTCCAGCTCTGCTTATACAATTTCTAAAGCAGTATGCCATCTTTGTTAATATCCTTAAAAATTGAAATTTTGGGAAATACTTTGCTTTCCTTCTTTTTCATGAAGGTGAAACTCACATAACATTGAATTCATCCATTAAAGCATTCAGTTTCATGGTATTAATGATTCTCCATGTTGCCCAAGCATCACCTCTAACTAGTTTTGACACTTTTTCATCACCCCGGAAGAACACTCCCCTTGCCTCTCCTGCCACCTGGCAAACACTGCTTTGCTGCTGTCTCCATGGATTAGCCTGCTCATATGAAAGGAGTCCTGCAGTACGTGGCCTTTTACAGCCAGCTTCTTTCACATGGCATAATGTTTTGGTGGTCCATCCAAGCTGCAGCATGTATCAGTACTTCGTTCCACCTTACAGCTGTGTACTGTTCTTTTATATGGATATCCCACAGTTTTTCTGCTCATCCACTGATTGACACTTGAGTTGTTTCCACCATTCTCAACAATGCTCCTATAAATACTGGTAAACCAGTTTCTCTGTGGACACACGTTTTCATTCATCTTGGGTATAGAAATCCTTTGTTTTCTATTTTAGTTGTGCAGTGGATCTGAACATGTGTTGGTTCTGAACATGTGTTGGTTCTGAACATGTGTTGGTTCTTATCCATATGAAGTCCTTCACCCAGTACAAAAACTATCAGAATCACCAATGGTTCACTTTTGCCAGGTAAGGGTGGTGTACAGAAATCAGTTGATGATGAGGATGGTGACGATAATGATGACAAAATAATAATAATAGTCCATTACTGTCATAATTTGATTTCCATCTTACACCTGTGTAATGTTCTTTTATAAGGATACCCCATCTGCTCATCCACTGATAGACACTTGAGTTTTCTATTGCCCTCAAGTCAATTCCAACTCATAGGGACCCTACAAACAGAGTAGAACTGCCTCACAGAGTTTCCAAGGAGTGCCTGGTGAATTTGCAGCCATAGCACTTAACCTCTATACCACTGGGGCTTTGGATGATGAGGATGGCAGCTCTGTAATAATAGTCCTGCTCTTAAATGGCAGTTACAGGATTGAATGAATTAATGCATGAAACCACATGACGAGGCTGGCCCTTCCTTACTGAGCACAACCTCCACTTGAGATTGCTACACTGGCTCTACCATTATTAGTCCATAAAAATACAGATAAAGACACTGAGGCATAGAGAGGTTTTAAGTCTCTTGCTACAGGTCCCCCAGCTAAGGAACAGCAATCTAGAATCTGAACTTGGATTCCAGAGCCATACAGAAAGCATTCCCTAGGAAAAAACTCTCCTCCCAGCAATGTGACGGTTCTTGAAAATTGTGTCCTTCTCTTTGTCCTGATTGAGCAGAGGCTAGGAGAGGTCTGGTCCATTCTCAAACCTGCCAGCCCAGGGCAGGGGTGAGGTGCCCCCTGCACACCGTCACTACATGGACGTCAGCAAGTTCTGCAAGGAATGAATCCAAGCGTGAGACCAAGATCCAAGCTGTGTAACCTACACTGAGAAATCCAAAGGGGCCAGGCAGCCATGGGACTCCCAGCTACGAGGCCAGAACAGGAAGGGAAACCAGGATGGTTCTCTAGAGGGTCTAATGCAGCAGAAGCGGAAACAACTCAAAAGAATCCCACAGCAGTCCAGTGGGTGCTGGCAGAAACCTCTGAGACACCCCACCCCGGGTCTCTAAGTTGTCCAGGCCAAATCCTCAGGCTGCAACTGAAAATGTATTTCTCGGCCTATGACTACGTCCACTGTCAAAGTGATGCCAGATATCTTGCTTACAAGCAGCTGACCAACCAGTTTTCATTGAGTTGACTCTAACCCATGGTGACCTTGTGTGTCAGCACACGGCTGTGCTCCATAGGGTTTTCAGTGTCTGCTGTTTCAGATCACCAGGCCTTTCTTCCAAGGCACCTCTGGGTGGACTCAACGCCCTCATCTTTCAGTTGATTGCCTAGCCTGTTGACCCATTGCATTGCCACCTCCAAAAAAAATTAAAAATAAAAACAAAACCAAAGCCCGTAGCCGTTGAGTTCTGACTTACAGTGACCCTATAGAACAGAGTAGAAATGCCCCATAGAATTCCCAAGGAGTTACTGGTAGCTTTGAACTGCCAACCTTTTGGTCAGTAGCCACGGCACTTAACTACTATGCCATCAGGGTTTCCACACTTCTGGCCTGGGACTCTACATTACAACACTACTAAATTACTCATTTACACCTCAGTGTCACTAAGCCTTCCTCTTTCCAAGAGTAAGTGTTGATAAGGACATTGCAAAGACAGCAGAAGAGCTGGCTACAGGGACACAGGAGGCCAGCTTACAGTCCCAAAGGAGAACTGAAAGATGAGGGGGCGGCATATGCAGAGAAGAACTTCATGATTTTGTGAAGGTACAGACCAGAACTTCGTGTTTCCTTACATTTTTATTTTTTTTTTTAGCAAATTAAATGTCTTTGCTGTTTCCCAGATTCCTAACATCTGTCCTGCCTAGAGTTTGCACACAGCTGTGATCACTCTTGTCTCTGGCTTTGAACTTGGGACTTGCTATCTTTGGGCTGTACCTTTTCTATCCATTAACTGCACTCTGCCCAAGCCTGCTCTTCCTCAGTAAGCCATTCTGGAACACCCAGGTGAGTTCTTGTGATCTGGCTTCACAGCTCTTCCCAAGTATTTCCATGATCTCTACTGCTTCTAGGAACCTGGAGGCACTTGTCCAGGTCCTCGTCTGTCTTTGCACTTGACTGTGAAGATCCCAGAGGGCAGAGATAAAATCTCAGTCTTCCTGATACTCCCAGCACGTTGCACGTTATATTGTGGACCTTTCATTAGTGTCTGCTGTTGTTGTTAGGTGCCATTGAGTCAGTGCCAACACACAGTGACACTATGTAACACAGGAGGAAACCCTGCCTGGTCCCGCACCATCCTCACATTCAGTGTTAGACTTGAGCCCATAGTTCCAGCCACTCTGTCTGTCCATCTCCTTAAGGGTCTTCTTTTTTCTGCTTTACCAAGCCTGATGTCCTTCTCCGGGTCCCGATCCCTCCAGATAACACTTCCTAAGTTTGCGAGACATAGTCTCGCCATCATTACTTCTAAGAACATTCTGGTTGTACTTCTTCCAAGACAGATGGCTTTCTTTTGGCAGTCCATAATTTATTCAATATTCTTTGCCAATACCATAATTCAAAGTTGCCAGTTTTAATTCGGTCTTCTGTTTTCATCGTCCAGCTTCCTATGTACATGAGGTGATTGAAAACACCATAGTGTCTGTCAGGTGCAACTTCGTCCTCCAGGTGACTTAGTCCTCGAGCCTTCTTACGAGTGCTTATAGAACACAGGATTTTTTTTCTCTCCTCCAGGTTCACAGCTTAGTTTCTTTCTCCTCATCAAGCTCACTGAGGCTCCACGTAGACTCCTTTCTTTCCTCTACAAGTGGGCTCTGAGTTACCAGATGTCCTGCCCAACGAATTCATCTTCTAGTGGAAGACACTTCCCCTTTCAAGCCTGGCAAGCCTTGCAAGATTGCAGAGACTGTGGGAGCCTCACCACGGGAATCAGACCAATGAAAAGCCAATTTTGCTGTAAAATCAGACAATTATGAAAAATGTCTGGAGACCTGCTAGCTCTGAAACCTCTGAGATACTTTACCCCCGCCTTGTGGCTCTGATTAGCCAGCAAAGCATATTTGTAAAAGAAGTCGTTAAAGAGGAACAAATGAGCAGCAGCATCTGTGGCTACGTCTACCACTGCCCCACCCCGTTTTCAAAAGTCCATCCAGGAATGGGGAAGAAAGCCCGTCTGCTCTTGCATTCTGATGTATTTGCACGTGAGGATCTCTGAGGCTGGCACGCTGCTTAAGCTGACTGTGTTTCCAGCCTGAAATTTTGCTTCAGAGCTGACATTTAAGATAGAACAGATGGCAGAGGGGAGTGAACTTTGGAAATTTCTAATTCTGGCTCCCCACCATTAAGTCTTGAAAGACCATTAAAATGAAAAGCTTTGTGTCTCAAAGGACTTTAGCAAGAAAATAAAAAGACAGCCTACGTAATGGGAGAGAATATTTGCGAACAGTAGAGTTGACACCAAACCTGTCGTCATCAAATCAATTAATATTCAGAACACGTAAAGAACTTCTACAACTCAACAACAACAGGCAACTAATCCCATTTTAAAATGGGCAAAAGACTTGAATGGACATTTCTCCAAAGAAAATTCATGAGCAGCCAACACGCGCAGGAAAAGATGTTTGGCCTCATTAGTCACTAGGGAAACGTAAATCCAAACCACAGTGAGATGCCACTTTACACCCACTGAGATGGCTATTATCAGAAAAATGGAAAATAAGTGTGGACAGGATATAGAGAAACTGGAACTCTAATGGGTTGCTGGTAGGAATGTAAAATTATGGAAATCTGTCTGGCAGTCCTTCAAAAAGTTAAACACAGAATTATTATATGACCAACAATTCTACTTCTAGGTGTATATGCAAGAGCTTGGAAAGCAAGGATTCAAATAGATACGTGTACACACCAACGCTCCTTGTAGCATGATTCACAACAGCCAAGAGGTGGAAACAACTCAACCATCCATCAGCAGATGAATGGACAAAGTATGACATGTAATACAGTGAAATGTTATTTAACCCTAAAGAGAACTAAGGCTCTGATGCGAGTTATGTCTGGTGACCACAGGGTCAGAAATTTGATCCGATAGGCATTCCTTGGATACTATAGGGCAGTTCTACTCTGTCCTATAGGATTGCTTCTGAGTCAGAATGGACTTAATGACAATGGGTTTGGTTTCGGCTTTCTTGGATGCAGGTGATAACGTGGAGGAACCTTGAGAACTTTTGTTGAATGAAATAAGATGAACAGAAAAGGACAAATACCATGTGATCGAACTTCTGTGAAATATTCTAGAGTAGGCAAAAGCACAGAGCCAAAAGTTTATTAGAAGTTATAAAGGGCTGAGGGAGGAGACAAGGACAGCTATCTGGGTGTGTTTCTGTTTAGGATGATGAAAACCTTTTGGAAATGGATAATGGAGATGGTGTACAACATGATGAACATAATTAATATCCCTGAAATGTACACTCAAAAATAGTTAAAATGGTAAACATTTTCCTGTGTGTATTTTACTACAATAAAATAAAAAGGAGGTCAAAGAGATCCAAAGACCCAGTAGGAATGTTTTCCAGTTGGCATATGGACACTAGAAGGAAGAAGTCACTGTTACTTAGGCTGCTTGGAAGGGAGGATTTCCAAGAAGCCAAGCCCAGAGAAGAAAGATCGAGAACCTTGGTAACACCACAGAGAACAGCGAAGAAGTCCACGATGACAGCTGAGCAGTGGGCCTAAAGGTCAACCAGCCCAGGTGTGATCAGGAAGCCAGAGGGTTTGGGAAAGGAGAGAGGAAAATGGAATTGATTACTTACTTACACAGTTAAGCATTTGTAATAAATATTTTTGCCACCTGGCAGACCTAACTCAGAACCTGGGGAAAAAAAAACTAAGTATAAGTGCACAGAAAAGCAAGCAAGCAAAGTGGGGCATGAACTCCAGGAAAAGCAAACAATTTTACAAGGAGAGAGGCAAGTATTACATTACACTCCCTTGCTCAGCAATGAGAAATGTTGACATAGTCATTACTGGGTTTAAAGACTGCTTTGACGTGGGAGGTTGACAAGGTGGAAGGAGATAAAAATGTAGGAGGGAAAAGCAACACAGGTAAATTTTCACCTACTGTAACAGGAAGTCCAAAGAGAATGGCTGAAATGACAAAAAAGAGACAAAAACTCTTTAGATATACAAAAACAAATACCGAGAGTCGAAATATTAGGGCAAGAGGCTTGGAGGTTTTCTTATCACAAACTTTATTAAACTATGTGGTTTTGAAATAATATGCATTGCTAATATATATATGTAATATGCAAGAAAAAAGATATAGCAGTCTGCTTCCAGAGAGATTACAGCCTTGGAAACTTTATGGGGCAGCTGTAACGGGTCGTGCAGGTTGCTATGAATCAGAATTGACTTGACAGCAATGCATTTGGCTTGGTTTCATATGTAACATATATACAACATGTTTATCATGTAAGTAGCATATATTTCATAGAATATATACCATGTATATAACGTATATACACGTTTCAAAAATGTGTGTATTTTGGAAAAATATAATGAACAGATAAGCAATAATTCCGGAGAAGCTATAAATGTGGGCTGTGCCTATGACCTTATGTTCAAATAACTCAATTACCATATTCTATTGAAATGAACCAGCAACTAAGCACAAGAGCCAAAATACACATGTCTCTCAAACGCAGCTCTCTGCATTTGAGGACTGCCAATTAAGTTCACAAACTCGCCCTAGAAAAAGCACTACCTACCTCATTGTAAATATCACCATGATCACCTTCGAAGTACTCCCCTCGGAAAGTTAAACACCCTACCGGTGTCTAGTCCACTTTTCAAAGCCATCTTGGAACTCCTTCTCTGACATGGCCATCAGAGTTCTCTGTTGTCATACTGTGCTTCATGTTCTGCCGTCTTGGCTTGGCTTCAGTATTTCCTTTTATCTCTGGGTAAAGAAGAAAGTCACTGGGGGCCAGATCAGGTGAGTACAGAGGGTGTTCCAGTACAGTTATTTGTTTACTAGCTAAAAACTCCCTCACAGACAACTATACAATTAAGTTTGTGAACTTGCCACCTTGCCACTGTGCATGACAGCTATTCCAGAAAGAGTTTCAAAATTGCTTTGAAGGGTGGACTAGGCACTGGCATTGGTGCCTAGCTTTCCAAGGGGAGGACTTCAGAGGTGACTGTGGTGATATTCAGCAGTGAGGCATGTAGCATTTAGAGCAATTAAGTTTGCAGACTTAATTGTCAGATCTCGTATATAGCGCAGCTTAGTGGTATAAAGAGAAGAAAAGTGAGAATAAAGAGTTTTCAGGGAAAGGAACCCCTTTACAACAAAACAACTCATCCCAGGACAGCTCTGGAATCTCTCAGCTAACAAAGACTCAGGGGCCAGAGGTGGGTCCACACCCTTTAAACCATCATATTCACAAGCGAGGGCTGACTACTCAATACATAAAGTTTTAAAAATCTTGAAAAGAGTAGCTATGAGTATATGTACATGAATCTGTGCTAGAGAAAAACAAAGAAAGTTTCCATTTTTAAGGTATGCAATCTTCTGAAGTCTTTTTTTTCCTCACCACAATTCTTGGGACTAATGCCCCATGATGCTGTCCTATGATCTTAGCCCTCCAAAGTCCTGCTGGTGAAGAAAGGGCCATTTTGTAAAGCTATCAGCCTGGCCCTGAAAACCAATTGTGTACCCTGTGATTTTGAGAACAGCCAGAGCAGATGGCTGTGGTCTTTCTGCCCAGGAGGTCCAGCACTAAGAGGAGGTGGTGATTTCGGGATCTCCCAGACCTTAACTACACCAGGGGGAACTCTTCCTCCCCACGGATTCCAGCGAAAGCATAAGATTTCTCACCATGGAATCCTGCGTACACTAATGTCTGTATCAGGACCTCATGGCTACAAGTGGCAAACCCCCATTAAAATTACCGTCTATCAAAAAGGAAAGTCATTGACTCAGCTGATTGGTAAGTCTAAGGACTAGCTCTAGCTTCAACTAATTTTCCCAAGAGTTCAATCTCATCATTCTTTCTCATACTTCAATCCAGGCTTATACAATTCTTAGTACACAAACTCTCAAAAGAAAAAGATCCTCTCTGTCCCAGCAGCCGTAACAATCTCCAAGAATAAATGAGTGTGGATTCTGGACTCATGTTACATTACATGCGTGCACGCATGTGCACGCACACACACACACACACACACACACACGCATAGAGGCTCCCGTTAGCAGAAGGGAGAAGGAGTCAAGGGCAGGCAAACTACACGACTGCACACCCCTGCAAAATATAAGTTAAGCATGATTACATATTTATAGATGGAAATCTTGGTGGTGTAGTGGTTAAGTGCTAAGCCCGCTAACCAGAGACTCAGCAGTTCAAATCTACCAGATACTCCTTGTGAACTCTATGGGACAGTTCTACTCTGTCCATTAGGGTCACTATGGGTCAAAATCAACTTGATGGCAATTGGTTTGGGTTTTTAGTTTTCTTCTTGTTCTGTTTTTTAAGTGCTCTTCTTTGTGTTGGACTAGGGAGTGTTTTGCTCATGCCGTATTCCTGATGGGCAGGTTTCAAAGGAACTTTCAGACTAAGAGTAGAAAGAAAGATCTGGCAATCTACCTCTGAAAATCATTCAAAGCAAACCCTATGGATCCCAACAATATTATCTGATTTAGTGCTGGAAGATGAATGAGGCATCTAGGTTGAAAGGTGCTCAAAATACACAGTGACCACACCACAACACTAGACGCAAGTGTACCAACAATCTTGAAAATGGCACCGAATCAGACGTTTCATTCTATCACACATAAGATCGCCATGAGTTGAGGCGAACTTCATGGCAACTAACAAGAATCAGAAATACAGACCATGAAAACATGGAACTTTAAAGAGATTCTAGGAGCAATCTCATTTTACACACAAAGAAACTGTTGTGGTGACCTCTGAAGTGGAGTCAAGCAGTCATTTTTTTAAAGGAGTAGAGCATAACCTAGTGAACTCAACAGAATATTCATTCAGGCTGAGACAGCATCAATGAAGTGAATTGCATTCCAGCTGATGTCTTTGGTAGTGAACAACAGAAAGTTTGTTCAAGATCCGTAGGTTCACACTTCGATTTCTTTTGTTATCAGAGTTTGTTGTTGTTGTTGTTGTTAGGTACTGTTGAGTTGGTTCCAAGTCATAGTGACCCTGTGCACAAGAAAGCAAAACACTGCCCAGTCCTCACCACACCCACGATCATTTCTGTGCTTCAGTCCACTATTGCTGCCACTGTGTCAATCCATCTCTTTGAGTCCTCTTTTTCGCTGACCCTCTACTTTACCCATCATAACGTCCTCCTCCAGGGATTGGTCCCTCCTGACAATAGCCAGTTTAGGTAGGGCTTTATGGCTTTATGTACAGAGCTGATCTTACAAGCCATTAGAATTTTCTGGGCCCAAAACAACAAACTCAATTTATACCACTGTAGGTTAACTATCTTAGGAAGGAGAGTACTGATTACAACACAAGTTGAGCAAGGAAGTCTTGGTCATTGGTACCTGTTAGCTTCATCATTGGGCCCTAGGGCTCCAGGTCAGACTCTCTGGGCATGACCCTGGCCCCTCCACTAGCTTGCTCATCCTTTTATCAGCCCTGGGGTCTCAAGTGGATAACGCTGATTGTAATAGTGCTCTTCCTGTCGGAAAGTTAGCAGGACTGAATCCAGAGCACCTGTGAAGGACCAAAGGCCTGCCTGATATCAAGCAAAGATACAATAAGGTGAGCTGTAGTAGTAAAATAATTACATTCTCAGTATAACCCTGTTCTCATACAAAGAGCAATGATGTCTTGGTTAAAAGAGCTAGGCTTTGGATCTTGAGTGCCTAGGTTCAAATCCTGACTACAACTCACTAGTTAGATAATCTGAGCAAACTGCTTGTCGTGAATTGAATTGTGTCCCCACAAAAATGTGTGTGGTAATTTGGCTGGGCCATGATTCCCAGTATTCTGTGATGTTCCTCTATGTTGTAGACACTGCCTCTGTGATGTTAATGAGGGAGGATGGACAGCAGTTGTGGTGGTGGGGCAGGACTCAATGTGTAAGATTGAACAGTGCCTTGAGGCGGTATCTTGGGATGTAAAGGAAAAGGAAGCAAGCAGAGAGTTGGGGACCTCGTAGCATCAGGGAAGAAGCTGCCCTAGGAATAAACAAGGGGTCCCTGCACTTCAGAAGCTCCCAGTCCAGAGGAATGTTAATGATGAGGATCTTCCTCTAGAGCCAACAGAGAAGGCTTTCCCCTGGAGCAGATGCCCTGAATTTAGACTTGTAGCCTACTGGTCTGTGACAGAGTAAAGTTTCTCTTTTTAAAGCCATCCATTTGTGGCATTTCTGTTAAAGCAGCACTAGATGACTAAGACACCACTTAACCTCTTCATTGCTTAAGTTTCCAACTTTGCAAATTGAGAATAAAAACAGCACCTACTCATAGGTTTGTCATGAGTTAACTCCTGTGAAACCTCTAACCTGTGACTGGCATATAACACTTATTCAGTGTAAGTTAGTATTTTTCCTATAAATAAGTCCTGTAGTTTACATTGCAAGTCTTTCTTGTCTGTTAGTCACTTAGATATTGCTACAAACTCTAAAGGAATTGGTTTAAATTTAAGGTCAAAGGTTACGGTAGAGAGAATGGTGTGTTGGCTTCCATTATGCAAGTGTGAGTTCATAAGCCTCCAGAAAGACTTTCACTCTTCCAAGATATTGTTGCTGAGGTCTGAAAGCTCATGGTCTCAGCTCCTGGCTCCCTTGTGAATACTGTAAACTGATAGGATGTTGTCCTACTGACCTTTTACTAGAGGGGAGTGGAGAGGGTGGAAAGAGAAGACAGGAGATTGTTAAGAGGATATGACATCTATAGAATGGGAAAGAGGAGTGTGCTGTCACCATGCAAAGAGAGTAGAAGGAGCTGCAGATAGGCGGCCATGAAAATTTAAACTGGATTGTACACTTTCAGTCAATTACAATAAATTAAAAAAAGTAAAAACTCAGAAACAATCATCACAGACCTTGACATTTAGTAATCTTGAAACAAAATAAGTAAAAACATGTATGCATAAGTGGTCATGATTTTTAAGTTGGTAAACTATAATACAAACTCAAACCAGTTGCCATTGAGTCAGTTCCAACTCTTGGCAACTCTACGTGTGTTGGAGTAGAGCTGAGCTCCATAGCGTTTTCCAAGGCTGATTGCTCAGAAGTAGATCTT
Organism: Heterohyrax brucei; assembly: GCA_028571685.1. Taxonomy (NCBI): domain Eukaryota; kingdom Metazoa; phylum Chordata; class Mammalia; order Hyracoidea; family Procaviidae; genus Heterohyrax; species Heterohyrax brucei. Next base: position 16,323,900 of record CM053141.1, on the reverse strand, counting down.
CAAGTCTTCTTTTAAGGTACTCTGGGTAGACTTGAACTTCAGATCTTGTGGTTAGCAGCCTAACATGTTAATCATTTGTATCATGCAGGCATCCACATAATATAAAGTAAGGTTCAAAGAAATCCATACCTTGGGCCTTTGGCAGGGAGGTGAGGTCCCATGACTAATACTCTCCCTTCCCCATGACCACACCCCTGCCCCATTCACCTCTTTGCTCATATAATCAATGTCCATGCCCTACTTCTTCCCACATTTCTTCTTTACCTCTTCCAAAGAGCTAAAGAGATGATTGCTTTTCTAGTCTATTTTAGAGTGAAATTTCTTACCAACTTACATTTTATTGACGTTTAGAATAGAATAGACCTCAGCCCAAGAGAAGGAAACCACAAAAGTTGACAACAATTTATTGCTACATAAACCTGATGCTGCTGGGTCAATTATGACTCCTAGTGACCATATAGGACAGAGTAGAACTGTCTCCTAGGGTTTACAACGAGAGGCTGGTGGATTCGCACTGCCAATATTTTGGTTGGCAGACAAGTTCTTAAGCTCAGCACCACAACGGCTCCTCATTACAACATGTTGCTGTTGTCAGGTGCCACTGAGTCGGTTCCAACTCACAGCTACCCTATGCACAACAGAACAAAATGCTGCCCAGTCTGATGCTGTGCCCACAATCTTTTTATGCTTAAACTCATTGCTGCAGCCTAACTCTTTGAAGGTCTTCCTCTTTTTTAGCGGCCCTCTACTTTACTAAGCATGATGTCCTTCTCCAGGGATTGATCCCTCCTGACAACATGGCCAAAGTACGTAAGATGCAGTCTTGCCATCTTTGCTTCTGCAGAGAACTCTGGTTGTACTTCCCCCAGGACAGATCTATTGGGTCTTTTGAAAGTCCGTGGTACATTCGATATTCTCCACCACCACAATTCAAAGGCTTCAGTTCTTCTATCTTCTTTATTTATTGTCCAGCTTTCACATGCATATGATGCAATTGAGAATACTATGGTTTGGGTCAGGTGCACCTTAATCTTCAAGGTGACATCTTTTCAGTACTTTAAAGAGGTCCCTGGCAGCATATTTTCCCAATGCAATGCATCTTTTGATTGATTTCTTGACTCCTGCATCCATGGGTGTTGATTATGGGTCCAAGTGAAATGAAATCCTTTGCAGCCTCAATCCTTTCTCCACTTATCATGATGTAACTTACTTGTCCAGTTGAGAGAATTTTTGTTTTCTTGGTGTTGAAGTGCAATCCATACTGAAGGCTGTGGTCTTTGATCTTCATCAGTAAGTATTTCAAATCCTCTTCACTTCCAGCAAGCAAGGTTGTGTCATCTGCACTACTCAGGTTGTTAAAAAGTTTTCCTCCAATCTTGATGCCTCATTATTCTTCATATAGTCCAACTTCTCAAATTATTTGCTAGTCATACAGATTGAAAACGTATGGTGAATGGATACAACCATGACCCACATCTTTCCCGACTTTAAACCATGCAGTGTCCCCTTGTTCTGTTCACGTGACTGCCTCATGACCCATGTACAGATTCCTTAAAAGCACAATTAAGTGTTCTGGAATTCCCATTCTCCACAAGGTTATCCATAATTTGTTATGATCCAGACAGTTGAATGTCTTTGTGTAGTCAATGAAACACAGGTAAACATCTTTCTGGTATTCTCTGCTTTCCTCCAGGATTCATCTGACATCAGCGATGATATCTGTGATTCTATGTCTCCTTCTGAATCTGGCTTGAATTTCTAATAGTTGCCTGTCAACATACAGGGAATGTTACAGCATAGACATTCCTAAGTAAGTTCTGAATGAAGAAGGAATAAGACTCAAATTCCATGTGATGTCTATTCCAGGTTGGCAACATAGACTTCTACCTTGTGGTAAATACATCCATGTCCATTCCAGATCCACTTTTCAATGAGTTTACACTTTCATCCATGCCACCTCTGTAGACCTGCAGCTGTTGTTGTGACCCCTGGCCATCTGCTGTTTGCAACTAGAGCAGTCTGGGCAAACAAAGTGGTGAGTAATGGAGGAAGAAAAGAGCCCTGATTACTCTTGACTGGAAACATATGGCCAAGAGGAAAGACTTCAGCTGATTTTGATGGGGTAGGAGTGTTGGTAAGAGGTATCCGCGGGGCCAACAGGAAAGCAGAGAGCTGAGGTGACCACTCCAGGCATAGTGCAGTGTTGATTCCAACTGGTTTGCTTTGAAGCAAAGTGTTGCAGAGTATTTCCATAGCAACTAAAAGAGAAGGAAAACAATGCAAACTGTAGAATGACTGTGTCATTGGTGAATGCCCTGAGAGTTAGACATGAGGATGTTCTTGTTTTACTTTTCCTTCTTTCTTTCTTTCCTTTAAAAATTAAAAGTAGCGATAATGAACAGTCATTGGTGGCCATAGAAATTTGATTTTGCTTGTCCGGGATGATTTGAAGCTCAGTTTGGCACAATGAGTATTTTAGGTAACTTATGGTGCAGTAATAAGAGATGTCACAGGTGGGTGACTTTGAAGAACAGTAATTTTTTGTATCACAGTCCTGGAGGCTGGAATCCAAATCAGGGTATAGGCTCTAGAAGAAGGTCTTTCTTTGTCTCTTTCAGCTTCTAGTAGTTGCAGGCAACCCTTGGCTTTCCTGGCTTGTAGAGGCATCTGTCTCCGTCACCATACGTTCTGTGATACCATGGAAGAAACCTCTCACCAACACTCCTACCCCATTAAAACTAGCTGAAGTCTTTCTTCTTGGCCATATGTTTCCCAGTCGAGGGTAATCACTTTGCTCAGACTGCTCTACATCCTCCCCTGTTGTGACTGAGTCTACTGTCACAACTATCTTTTTTATAAGACATCACTCAGAACCACTGAGAAGAGGGTTCAGGACCTACTCCTTCCTGGCATTAACATAACAAAGATTGTGTTGCTCATAGGTACAGGGGCTAAGACTCACACATCATTTGTTGGAGCACACAGTTCAGTCCATAACAGGGGCAAAGTGCCTGGCGTTGGAGACGTGGCATTTCCTGGGAGTGAGCAGCATACTGTGACTGCCTGCACGCATGTTATAAAAGGAATTGGCAGCCCAGACTACTCCCAAAAGCCACTTAAAAAAGAGTTGTATGGTACTGGGCTGGAGATAGTAACTGAACCCACTGAGAAAAACAAGAGACAGGGTTGACTTCCCAAACCTAGACTTAAAATCTTACTCTCTTATGATGCTGTCACTGTAGCTTAAAAGAAAAAAAAAAGCTACTTCCATCAAGTTGATCCAACTCACAACAACCCCTTGTGACAGAGTAGAACTATTTCGTAGAATTTTCCTGACTGTAAGTATTACATAGGACTAAGTCTCACACGACGTGTTGTCAGGAGGGATCAGTCCCTGGAGAAGGACATCATGCTTACTCAAGTAGAAGTCAGCACGGAAGAGGAAGACCTTCGACGAGATGGACTGACACAGTGGCTGCAACAATGGGCTCAGGCACAACAATGATCGTAAGGATGGTGCAGGACAGGGCAGTGTTTTGTTCTGTTGTACAAAGGGATGCTACGACTCAGAACTGACTCAGTGGTACCTAACAACAATCTTTACGTAAGGAAGCAGATTATCAGGCTTTTCTTCCATGGCACCACTGGTTGGGTTCAAATTGCCAACCTTCGGGTTAGTAACTGAGAGCAAACCATTTGTGCCACCTGGAGAGCTCCACTGTAGCTCAGCCCATATGAAATCTAAAAGAAGATGTATACTAGTAGGTTGGATTCTGAATGGGCAGTGCTAGCCTCTTATTATTATTATTTTTGACACAGTACTGTTGTTGCCATTGAATCAGCTCCATCTCATGGTGACCCCATGTACAATATAATGAAACATTGCCTGATCCTCTACCATCTTTGGGAACCCTGGTCGTGCAAACAGACAAGTGCTCACCTGTGAATAAATAAAGACCGGTGATATGAACTCACCCAGTCTCTTCAGTGAATAATGAAGACAGAAGAATTGATGCTTTTGAACTATGTGAGGTATTAGAGAAGAGTATTGAGTGAGCCGTGGACCGCCAAAAGAACCACCAAGTCTGTTCTCAACAGAGTGCTCCTGGGAAGCAAAGATGGCGAACATGCTTTGAACATGTTGTTAGAAGGGATCAGCCCATGGAGAAGGACATCATACATGGTAGAATGGAGGGTCATTGAAAAAGAGGAAGACCCTCAACAAGATGGATAGACTCAGTGGCTGTAACGATGGGCTGAAGCATAAAAATGATTGTGGGCATGGCACTAGACTGAGCAGTGTTTTGTTCTGCTGTGCCTAGGGTCGCTATGAGTTGGAACAGACTCAGTGGCACCTAACAACAGTCTCTCCACAGGAGAAAGGCCTGGCAGTGGCTACTGTGAAGTCTGTTTTATAGATAAGAAAATCCTACATGGCAGTTCTACTCTAAGGCATGGGGTCACTATGAGTCTACAATCAACTTAACAGCATCTAACCACAACAGCATTACCTTCATGACTATTGGTATGTTTGAGACTGTTTATTGTGTCTGCTATATATTTTAAGGGCCTTACAACCTGGGGGGAGGAGGGCCCTGGAAGCTGCAAACCATTTAACATGCAGTTAATAGCCAACAGGTTGGTGGTTCAAGTACACCCAGAGACACTTTAAAAGAAACTCCTGGTGATCTACTTCTAAAAAAATCAACCATTGAAAACCCCATCAAGCATAGTTCTACTCTGACACACATGGTGTCAGCGTAAGTCAGAACTGACTCAACAGCAGCTGGAAAGGCACATGGTATACACGCCGTCATGCGTCACCTAACATCTGTTTGGACAACATCTGCCTGCATGTATCTCCACAATCCTATAAGGTTATAATCGAGTTTAGAAATCCTGAACAGGACATAGTGGATTTAAGGGTTTCACACACAACAACTACAATCCTCCTCGAAAATATAGAAAAAGTTCTCCAAGCTGTTAAAGGATTAACTCCACTAAAGCTACAAGAAATTGGAGAGGGACCTATATCATATACGGAGAAATTCTTAAGGATGTGGATTGAGAACTAAACACAAAAGCCAATCCTCTCAGCACACTGCAAAGTCAGGAAGTGTGTTCAAGATTCTTGAGGTAAAGCAGGACCACCCAAGGGTGACGAGCTAGTGCCGCCTTTGGTGCTCCAAAGCTGTTTCCAACAGCATTTTTCGCTGCATAAAGTTAAAGCGAGTGACAAGTTTGCAAGTCCTGATACAAGGGCAGCATCAAAACCTCAGGTAAACTAACTTTGTGGAGGGAGGTTATTTGACCCAGCCAATTCTTTGCTGTGGAAGCGGACACCTGAAAAGAACTTTATCCATAACACAGTTCTCATACGCTGTCCAAGTCACGTAACCTCCTATTTTGCAGACTGCATCATGGACATTAAGCGATGCATGTATATAGAGAGTTGTGTGTGTGTGTATGTTATGATAAAATTCCCAAAGGAGACATTATAATACTGACTGCAATGGTCCTTATAGAAAGTAAACAGCATTTGAGACCCTGGTGATGTAGTGGTTAAGTGCTATGGATGCTAAGCAAAATGCTGGCAGTTCAAACCCACCAGGTGCTCCTTGGAAACTCTATGGGGCAGTTCTAGTCAGTCTGCAGGGTAACTATGAGTCAGATTCAGCTCAACAGCAGTGGGTTTTTGGATTTTGGTTTAAGAAGGATTTGGCACTCACATGGCAGGAAACAGGTATTCCTCCAGAAAGGAAGGAAAGGAATAAAGGCAGTGCATGGGAGTGTCTGTGTTGGAAACAGCAAGGGAAGGACATCTATGGTGGGACCTCCACTTCCGGTACAGTCTGTGGACCACTCTCATGCGTCCACCTCTTCATCTCTTATTTACTACTAACCCTATTGCACTGTTCCAGTGACATTGATTGTGGATTTAAGGAATGTCCACAAATACTTCAAGATACCTGTCTTCAAGAGAAGGGGACAATTCCCTTTCCTTGGAGTGGGAACTGGATTTAGTGACTGACTTCTAACTATCAGAATATTAGTTTGGCCTTTTATCTTCTTATCCCTAGATACCGTATAAACTACTTTTCAATATCTTTCCCCTAACTGGGTGTCTGTTAGGACTGAGCCATGAAATGCTCGGAGGAAATACTATCAAGATATGGTGATTTAACATGACAGCAAATGTAGGTGATGGTTGCATAGCATGATTAATGTCATAACATCACTAAACTGTGCACCTGAAAAATGTTGGATTATATACATATGAGGTCTGACAATGAAGTCCACAAACTTAGTTGTTCTAAGTACTACATACCTCATTGCTGACTATCCCTATGGTCACCTTTGAAGTACTCTCCTTTGGAATCTATACACTGATGCCAGTGCCTAGTCCACACTTCAAAGCAATTTTGGAACTCTTTCTGGAATGACCATTGCACAGAGTGGTATAATGGCAATCTCACGAACTTAATTGTCTAGTTGTCTGTGAGGGAGTTTTTAGCCAGTACACAAATAAATATATTGGAACACCATCCCTGTTCACCTGATCCAACCCCCAATGACTTTTCGTTACCCAAAGATAAAGAAAATATTGAAAGGAAGACATTTTTAATGACATTCAGGACATGAAGGGTAATATGATGACAGCTCTGATGGCCATTCCAGAAAGAGTTCCAAAATTGCTTTGAAGGGTGGACTAGGTGCTGGCACCAGTGCATAGCTTCCCAAGGGGAGTATTTTGAAGGTGACTATAGTGATATTCACCAATAGGTACGTAGCACTTTTTCTAGGAGGAATTTGTGAACTTAATAGTTGGACCTCATAGACACGTATTTTTACAATTAAAAAAAAATCAAAACTTGGTCATTGATTGAAGGGACAAACTAGAAATCAAAGTTGATTAGGTTTACTCTGCTTGGGGACTGCCATCAGTGGGATAAACTATTGGAGGCAAAAACAGTGAGAATAGTTTGGGGCCCTTGGGACATTTGAGTGATGGGTAATTCAGCAAATACTTGGATGTATGAATCTCTGGGGTTGGCAGGATGAGCAGGGAGGCCAGCAGCATACAGATAGTAGTTTGGAGTCTGACAGAGGCAACAACTTGACTCTGCGGGACACCAGCATATGAGGAGGAGCTGAAAGAACAAGACACTATAAGGAAAGAAGAGTCGAAATTCAGCCAGGCCACAAACTCCCTGTAATGGATAGACTTGAGTCTCACAAAAATAAATATTGAGGTCTTGGTGGTCTGTACCTCTGAACATGACCTTGTTTGGAAGTTGGTGTTATGTAAGTAAAGTAGTAACAGTAGAAAAAAAACCAAACTCATTGCCACTGAGTCGGTTCCAACTCATTATAGCCAAATATGTCAGTAGAACTACCCCATACAGTTTCTAAAGAATGGCTACAGGATTCATACTGCTGACGTTTGCTTAGCAGCCATAGTTCTTAACCATTGAACCACCAGGGCTCCTACAGGAGTAGGGTAGGTCCTAAATCTAATCACTTCTGAGTGATAAAAAGAGCAGACTAGACACAGATATACACATAGGGGGAAGACAGATTCCATGAAATACAAAGGAAGGCCAAGGACTTCATGGAGCTACCAGCAAGCTTTCTACTCAAGGACTTTCTGCCCCACCTCTCTGACCTGTCCCACTTCTCTGTGTTTCTACTGACCCTCATCCCTCAGAGATTTTGACCCCAAGAAGAAGCGAAGTCTCTCTCCCTCTGCTTTCTGTCAACTGGGACTTCCTTTACACCAGATCCTCCTACTTCCCTACTTCAACCTTACATTATGCTCTCAGTGGGAGAAGGAGTGCCATATGAAGAAGAAAAGAACCCAGGTGACTAAGAAGAGAACTCATCAGTAGGTATTTCAAAAATAGCCTACTGACTTCTGGCCAATATGGTGCCATAGATAGAAGCAACATGCCATTCCTCCTCCATAGCGAAGCCCCCCAAAACTAAGTAAAACAGAGACAGATGTCAGTCCTAGAACCTGTAGTGTTAAATGGAGAGATAACAAATCTCAGCCAAACACCAAACAGAATAAGAAACTGACAGAGAACAAAGAGAGAGAATAAATATGAGTGGAAGTCCCCCATCAGCTAACCCAGTGTGGATTGGCCATCTCAGATCCCTGTCAGAGAGCAGAAGATAGGGAGCACAGAAAAGCAGCTTCATGGAAATCCCAGCAGAAGACAGAGCACCCAGTAACCAGCAATGTACGCTTCCTGCCCCTAATTCTCTCCCTGTTGCTCTACCTCCAATGCCTCTTGGCCAGCTGAGATGGTTCAGTCAGCTGGAAAATGCAGTGTCTGTGCCATCTGGATTTGCTCCATCCACACTGGAGATTGGCAGATGAGGCATACCTGAAAGCACCTTTAGGAGCTCTCAGCAGAATACAGATCACCTGGTAACCAGCAAATTACACTTCTTAATCTCCCCTTCCATATACCCTATCTGGCTTCACCTGCTTCCCACCAGCTGCAATCTCCTGGCCAGGAGGAAACTCCTTCAGCCTGGCTGTTTGGATTTGCTCCCCACATACTGGTTGACTCTCTGATTTTCATTTCTCTGTAGCTCTTGTTGCATTTTTTCCATTTCTTTTTGGCTTATTCCATGCATCCCAGCACATCCCCCTCCTTTCTATCAAACATCTGGCTCCACATGCCATCTCTGCTTTTCCTGACAGGCTGTGAAGCACTGCTCATCTGGGGGAAACACTTCCCTGGCCATTAACACCATGCAGGTTGGATCCTTGGGGCTTTTTGTCTGTTTGCTTTCTTTTTCTTTTCATGGGTTTGGAGTTCCTTCTAGCTAGGTTGTAATGTACAGCTTAGGATCCATGCTCCCAGACTATGCCCTTATGTCAGTGGGATCCCTGGGGACATTTCTGTTTTTCTATTGCTTTTTTTCCTTCTCTTTTTTCTTCCTGACTTTCTTCATTTCTCACTTCTCATCTCTGTATACTTAACCTTCTTTTCCTGTTTCCTGAATATCTGTCTTTCAATGACATCTATACCCCATCTAGCCAAGCCATACCACAGCTTAGGAGACACGTTCCTGCTCTTTGCAGCAGACCTTTGGGGGGCTTACTTTTCCAGATTTTTATCCAATTTTTTTTCTTATTTTTTCCACTTTGTTTTTCTCCATTTCTTGGTTTCTCATCTCCCCACTCCAGTGGCCATCTCTCTCAGTACTCTTTGTTTTGGCTCCTGTGTGTCTCTCTCTCTTCTCTTTACCATACCTATCTTAGCTCCACACATCACAACCTCCCTTCTTCTACCTAACTACCTGTACTGTGCACTGAACATCACGCCCCCAAGTAACACAGACACAGCCTACTGGAATTTGGTTACCCCTGATTCCTGGCCCACCCTGTTGGCCTTAGTATGTGCTTCAATCGACTCATTCCATTGCTTCCCCTTCAGCTGCACCTGCCCTGCTGCACTATAGCCAGACAACTACCAGTGCCTCTTGGACAAGGAGGTGAAAAATAATGGTGAACACAGACTAGAAAACAATGAAGAATGCACAGATTGCCTGCTCTGTCATACCCAAATAAAACAAAAATCAGGATGAAATAAACGGATCTACAATCAAATAACAAATAAGATAACTATCAGATGGCCCAAAGACAGCAGACAATATAAAAAATATATAAGAAAAAAAAATAGGGCAGGATGCTTCCAGTAGGTGTCCAAAATAAAACACCAGATGACTTTCCAGTAGAAGAGAAAACACTAGAATTACCTGACAGGGAATTCAAATCTCTAGAATTAGAGGTATCCAGTGATGAAGCAAAAAGCACAAAAAATGAGGAAAAAATAGACGAATTCATGGAAAAAGCAGATGAATTCATAGAAAAATTCAGTAATATAACACAAGTACAGAATGCTAAAAATAAGTTCACAACTAGAAATCATACAAAAACAACAATTAGAAATCCAAAAGATAAACAGTAAGATTTCAGGAATGGATAGTGTCATGGGTTCAACTGTGTCTCCCCTCCCCAAAATGTGAGTAGCCATTTGGCTGGGCCATGATTCCCAATAGTTTATGATTGTCCTCCGTTTTGTGATTTTCCTATGCTGTATGTTAAAGAGGGTTAGGCTTGGACTGTAAATCCCTTCCTAAGGTCACCTCCTTGATCCACTGTAAAGGGAGTTTCCCTGGAGTGTGGCTCACACTACCTTTTATCCTTTCATCCTACAAGAGATAAAACGAAGGGGAAGCAAGCAGAGAGTTAGGAACCTCATACTACCGAGAAAGCAGCACTGCCAGTACAGAGTGTCCTTCAGACCCGAGGTTCCTGCACCAAGATTCTCCTTGACCAAAGACTGACACAAGGAGCTCCCTCCAGAGCTGACAGAGAGAAAGTCTTTCCCATGGACCAGACATCCTGAATTCTGACTTGTAGCCTACTAGATTGTGACAAATAAAATTTCTTTTTTAAAGCAATCCACTCATGGTATTTATATTAGAGCAATACCAGATGACTAAAACAATGTCATAAAAGAGGTGAAGGACAGGTCTGAAATGATAGAAAATAGGATCAGCAAAATAGAAGACAAACACTTGGATACAGCTTTGAGGAAAAATCAGAAAAAAGAATGAAGAAAAATGAAAAAGTCTGATAATTATGTGGAATAAAATCAAAAGCAAAATTAATTGGAATTCCAGAACAGAGGGAGAAGACAGAAAACACAAAGAGGATCACTGAAGAACTAGTGACAGAAGAAGCTGACTGACCTTCCAAAAAGCTCAATAAACACTTTATAGGATAGACCTAAAAGAAAAGAACCAAGGCATATCTTAATCACCCTTGCTAAAACCAAAGACAAAAGAAAAATTTTGAGAACAGCTTGAAAAAAAAACAAAAAGTCACAAACAGAAGAGAAACAGGAAAACTAAGTTGAAATTATTTGACAGAAACAATGCAGGCAAGAAGGTAATAAGAAGACATATATATATGAACTCTTGAAAGAGATTGCCGACTGTTACAGATTGAATTATATCCCCCTAAAAATGGGTGTAGCAATTTGGCTGGGCCATGATTCCCAGTATTATGTGGCTGTCTTCTATTTTGTGATTGTAGTCTTTGCATACGTTGTAAATCCTAATCTCAACCTGCAATTAAAGAGGCAAGATTGGATTATTCTAAACAGGATTAGGGTGAGACTGCAACACTCTAATAAAGCCACATCCCTGATTCAGTGCAAAAGGAATTTCCCTCAGGTGTGGCCTGTACCATTTTTTATCTCTCAAGACATAAAAAGGAAAGGGAAGCGAGCAAAGGGATGGGGACCTCTTACCACCAAGAAAGCAGTGCCAGGAATAGAGCACATCCTTTGGACTTGAGGTTCCTATGCAGAGAAAGTCCTATAACAAGGAAAGATTGATGACATGGACTTTTTCCAGAGCTCACGGAGAAAGATTACCCCTGGTACTGATGCCCTGAATTTGGACTTGTAGCCTACTAGACATGAAAGAATAAGTTTGTCTTCATTAAAGCCATAAACTTGTGGTATTTCTATTACAGCAGCACTAGATGACTAAGATGCCAATATAGAATAATATATCCTGCAAAACTCTCAGTCAAACATGATGGTGAAATTATATTTTCAAATAAACAGAAATTAAGGGAATATGTAAAAACCAAAGCAAATTTACAAGAATTATTAAAGAGAATCTTTCAGTCTGAGAACAAATAACATCAGACCACAGCCTAAATCTAGGATGCAAGACTGTATCAGCCAAATGCCAGGCTAGGAGATGAAATCTCAAGGGCTACCCAAAACCAAAAGAGTTACAACAGAGAACTAGAGCAGTTAATGTGTAAGTGACAACAACATCAGAACAAGAAAAGAGGGAATAAACGGTGTGGGTATAGAACTTTCTAATGGTGTGGAAGGCAACACAATACCATATAATAACAGAGTGGTTCAAACTTAGAAGTAAAAGGGTAATTTTCAAGGTAACAATAAAAGTCAGCAAACCTACTCATCAAAATAAAGAAAAACAAAGTCTCAATAAAAGACAAAATCTACAAAAAGAAAGGAAATCCAGAAGCAAAAGTAATTCAGCACACAAGAATAAGAAGAACAAAGACAATGTCAGCACTAAAAAAAAAGAAAAAAAAAAAACCCACAAGATGACAGCAATAAACTCACATCTAGACATAATTAAACTGACAGTAAATGTCCTAAATGTGTCCACAAAATGATGGAGAGTGACAAAGTGGGTATAAAATGAGAATCCATCAATAAACTGTTTTCAAGAGAACACCTTAGAAACAAAGACACAAATTTATTAAAAATCAAACAGTGCAAAAGTATACATCAAGCAAATAGCTACCAAAAATACCAGGAGTGGCAGTACTAATTTCAGACAAAAAAGGCTTTTAAACAAAATCCACCACAAAAGACAAAGAAGGGCACTATCTAATGATTGAAATGATGATCCATCATGGAAACTTAACCACACTGAACATCTAAGCACCCAATGATAGGGCACCAAAATACATAAAACAAACTTTAACAACACTGCAAAGAGAAATTGACAGTTCAACAATAGTACTAAGAGACTTCAGCACATCACTCCCAGTTAAGGGCAACATCTACAAAGCAACTCAGTAAGGATACAGAAAAGCTTAAGGTCACAATCAACCCTTAAAGACCTTATAGACATGTATAGAACATTCCACCCAGCAGCTGCAAAGTACACACTCTTTTCCAACACACATGAAACATTCTCCAGAATAGGGCACATCTTAGACATGTAGCTACCCTCAACAAAATCCAAATCGCTGAGATAATACACAATATCTTCTCTGACCACAATGTCATCAAAGTAGAAATTAACAACAGGAAGAATAAGTGTGGAAAAAAATCAGTTATGGGGCAACTGAATGACATCCTACTTAAAACCTGAAAACAAACAAAAAAAAAATCACTGGGTAATTGAAGAAAACAAAGATGAAATTTAAAAATTCGTAGATTCAAATGAGAATGAAAACATATATCAATACCTTTGGGATACAGTAAAGTGAGTCTTCAGAGGTCAATTTATAGCAGTGGATGGATACATCACAAAAGAAGAAAGGGACAGAGTCAAAACATTTGCTACATAACCCAAACAAATAGAAGGAGAACAGCAGAAGGACCCAGCAACTAGGAGAAAGGAAATAATAAAAATCAGAATAGAAATAAATGAAATAGAGAATACAAAAAACATAGAAAGGACCAACAAAACCCAAAGTTGGTTCTTGGAAAGGATCAGCAACATCAACAAGTCACTGGTCAAACTAACAAAAGAAAAACATTAGAGGATTCAAATAAGATATGCCATGGGGGACATTACAACAGACCCAACTGAAATAAAAATGATCATCACTGAGTATTATGAAAAATTATGCTCTGACAAATGTTATAGCCTAAAGGAAATGGACAAATTTCTAGAAACATACTATCAACCCAAACTAACACAAAATGATGTCAAAAACCTGAAAAGACTCATAACAAGAGAAGAGATTGAAAAGGTAAAAAAATAAAAAAAAGAAAATTCACAACAGCGACAAAAAGTCCTGGTCAAGATGGCTTCACTGAGAACTTTACTGTCTTAGGCTGGGTTTTCTAGGGAAGCAAAACCAGTAACGTGTAGGTACAAGGAAAGATTTATAATATATAGAGATAGATAGATAGATACAGACATAGGAAACAGCTCACGTAATCACAGAAGCTGAATGTTCCAAGTTCTGGCACAAGCCTCAAGTGGCCACGGAAGCTGAGGAACCCAAAGTCAGCAGGTCAGAGACCAGAGTTCTACATCACCGGTTGTGCAGGTCAGTGGATCCCAAGCTGGTGGCTAGACGAGGCGACAGAGGCTGGCAAACCCAGGATAAGCAGGTCAGGGAGCAGGAGTGGCAGAGGCTGGCAAACCCAGGATCGGCAGGTCAGGGAGCAGGACTTTCAAGTGCCGACTGTAAGGACTGATGAGTCCAACAGCTGCTAGTTCAAGTCCTGGAACCAGGTGCTGGAAGAAGAGAGCAGGAGCTCCTGGCTATGTGAGAGAACAGCAGCCGTAGTGAAGGTTGGGTGATGAGAGCCAAGGGGCAGGGAGCCACCACAAACCACTCCCTGCCACTTAGTATAGCAGCCAAATATGGAGTAGCCAAGTTGACATAATCCTGACCACCACACCTACCAAACATTTGGAAAAGAGTATATACTAGTACCACTCAGTTTCAGAACAATGAAAAAGAAGGGATACTTCAGAATTTATTCTATGAAGCCAGCATAACCTTGATATCAACACCACGCAAAGACACCACAAAAAAGATAATCAACTAATTTCACCGTTTTAGTCAGCTAGGGCTGTTGTAACAGAAATACCACCGAGTGGACAGTTTTAACAAAGGAAGGTCTATTCTTACACAGTCTGGTAGGTCGCAAGTTTATATTCAGGGTGTCCGCTCCAGGGGAAGGCTTTCCTCTTGTTGGCTCTGGAGGAAAGTCCGGTATTGCATCAGTCTTTGTCCAGGGAGCATCTTGGCGCAGGAACCTCAGGTCTAAAGGACACATTCTTCTCCTGGTGCTGCTTTCTTGATGGTGTGAGGTTCCCAGTTCTCTGCCTGCTTCTCTGTCCTTTTATCTCTCATAGGATGAAAGGACTAAGGGTGGGGCAAGCCATACTCCAGGGAAACTCCCTTTACAGCAGAGCAGGGAAGTAATCCTATGAAGGAATTTACAGCCTCACCCTAATCCTTTAACATACAGTTTAGGGAAACCACAAAATGGAGGACAGTCACAAGATACTGGGAATCATGTCCCAGCCACATGGCTACACATATTTTTTGGGGGACACAATTCAATCCATGACAATCAGTCATGAATATAGAGGCAAAAATTCTCAACAAAAATTCTAGCCAACAGAATTCAGCACCATATTAAAAAAATAATACACCATGACCAAGCAGGATTCATATCACATATGGAAGAATGGTTCAGTATTATAAAAGCAGTCAATGTAGTCCATGACATAAATAAAAGGAAAGAAAAGAATCACATGATCATCTCAATCAATACTGGAAAGGTATTTGACAAAGTCCAACACTTATTTCTGATAAAAACTCCCAACAAAATAACTACAAAAGGGAACTTTCTCAACATAATAAAAGGCATCTATGGAAACCATGGTGGTATAGTGTGTAATGCTGCATCTACTAACCAAAAGGTCTGCATTTCAAATCCACCAGGCACTCCTTGGAAACTCTATGCAGCAGTTCTACTCTGTCCTGCAGTGCCTCTTTGAACTGAACTCAAGAGCAGTGGGTTTGGTTTGGTTTCGTGCAAAACCAACAACCAACATCATTCTTAGTGGAGAGAGGCTAAAAACATTCCCCTTGAGAACAGGAACAAAACAAAAATGCCCTTTATCACCATGCCGATTTAAGATTGTGCTAGAAATCCTAGCTAGGGCAGTAAGACAAGAAAAAGAAATAAAGGGCATCCAAATAGGTAAAGAAGAAGTTAAACTCTGTTTGCAGATGATATGTTATTATACATAGAAAACTCAAAAGACTTTATGAGAAAACTATTGGAATTGATAGATTCAGCTAAGCAGCATGATGCAAGATAAACATACAAAAATCAGTTGTATTCCTATACACAAAGAGAATGATGGAAAGGAAGTCAGGAAAATAACACCATTTATATATCCTCTAAAAAAAATAAAATACTTAGGAATAAATCT
The DNA here is from genome assembly GCA_028571685.1 of Heterohyrax brucei. NCBI lineage: Eukaryota > Metazoa > Chordata > Mammalia > Hyracoidea > Procaviidae > Heterohyrax > Heterohyrax brucei. The sequence goes on along the minus strand of CM053141.1, from coordinate 16,308,126 downwards.
AACTGGGGATACAAAGGACCAATACAAAACTACAAAACACTACCGCAAGAAATCATAAGAGAGCTACGTAAGTGGAAAAACGTATACTGATAGACAGGTAGACTAAACGTTGTGAAAATGACAATTCCATCCAAAGTGATTTACAGATACATTGCAATCCTGATCCAGATACCAGCAACGTTCTTCAAAGAGATGGAAAAACTTATCATCAACTTCATATAGAAATTGAAGAAGCCCCAAGTAATTATTTAAGAAGAAGAATAAAGTAGGTGGACTGGCACCACTGACCCCAGAACCTACTATACACCTACAGTAGTCAAAACAGTGAGTACTGGTACAATAACAGCTGCACTGACCAAAGGAACAGAATTGAGAACTCAGATGTAAATCCATCTACTTACAGTCAACTGGTCTTTGACAAGAGCCCAAAGTTCATCAAATGTGGAAGAGAATACCTTTTTAACAAATGGTGGTGGGAAAATTGGATGTCCATCTGCAAAAAAAGAACTCCACCAAAAGATTGCAACTGACGGTCCGAGGCCTGGGAGTTCCCCTAGGATCGTGGCCCCTATTCCTGATGCTGCCCCTGAACAGAAATTATCACTGAGGTCAGCTCTTTGGACAAGAGTGGATTGGACTCAGGGACACAGAGTGACTATATAGTGTGTAATTTATGGTTCTATACATCTACAGGTTGTCATCCTATTGGCCTCTTACTAGAGCGGAGTGGAGTGAGTAGAGAGGAGAGAGGACAGGAGATTGTCAAGAGGATATGACATGCATGGAACAGAAAGGTGGAGTGTTCTGTCACCACCAGCAAGGAGAGCAAAAGGAGCTGCAAATGGGTGGGCATGCAAATTTAAATTGGATTGTACACTTTCACTTGATCAAATAATAGTAATAACAATAAGACCAGAGTTGCTGACTAGCCTGACAGAGACTGGAGAAACCCTAAAAGTATGGCCCCCTAGACATACTTTAATAATTTAATAATAAAGTCACTCCTGGGGTTTGTCTTTCAGCCCAAAGATTGGACAGGCTCGTGAAACAAAACGAAACTAAAGGGGCGCACCAGCCCAGAAGCAAGGACTAGGAAGCAGGAAGGGCCAGGAAAGCTGGTAACAGGGAATCCAAGATTGAAAAGGGAGAGTGTTGACACGTTATGAGGTTATTAACCACTGTCATAAAACTATGTGTATTAACTGTTTAATGAGAAGGTGGTTTGTAAAGTACAAAAAGAAGAAAAGAAGTTAGGATACCCAGGTTAAAAAAAAAAAAGCCTCCTTATTACCTCACGATGGTGAAAAGTCTCCCAGTGTGGACAAAGAAGTTGACCGACAGGAGTCAGTGGGATCTGAACTGCTTCTGTATCTTTCTCATGAAACCAAGGCCAGCTCTGTGGACAGCCCAAGTGAGGAGACCAGCTGCCACTGGCCATTCTAACCAGCTGCATATTGGAGTAACTGACTACAGGCTTCTACCTCCCAACCTGGAAGGACCATCTACAGACCCTGCCGGGCCCCCAGTAACCTAGGTCCCAGAATAAGAGGTGGACTTCCAATGTATGTTACCCCATGTGCCTAAATGAGGAAGGGCAGGGGACTCATCTTATCAAAATCTATCTCTTCCAGCCAATAAATGAAAGTATGACGTCTGCCAAGTAGGTTTGCAAACTCATCCTAGAAAAAGTGCTGCATACCTCATTGCTGAATATACCTGAGGTCACCTTCCAAATAGTTCCTTTGGGAAGCTATGCAGTGATGCCACCGCCTAGTTCACCCTTCAAAGCAATTTTGGAACTTTTTTCTGAAATGGTCACCAGAGCAGTCGTTGTATTACCCCTTGATGTCCTGAATGTCACCAAAATGTCTTCCTTTCAGTATTTCCTTTATCTTCGGGTAAAGAAAAAAGTTATTGGGGGCCAGGTCAGTTGAGTAGGTAGGGTATTCTGATACAGTTATTGGTTTCCTGGCTAAGAACTCCCTCACAGACAGCTATGCGATTAAGTTTGCAAACTTGCCACCTTGCCACCTTATGCAATGGCCATTCCAGAAAGAATTCCAAAATTGTTCTGAAGGGTGGAGTAGGCTCTGACGTCAGTGCACAGCTTCCCAAGGGGAATACTTTGAAGGCGACCACAGTGATACTCAGCAATGACGTATGTAGCACTTATAACAATCAAGTTCGAGGACTTAATTGTCAGATCTTGTAGGTTTTGTGTGAAGCTTCGAAAGCTTTGGATAGTAAATCCTGCTGGGACGTTGTTCTGCTCTGGACTCCTCTACCCCAGAGAGGTCTGTGTGGCTTCTTCCTCGGTCAAGGAGAGCTATTTCTCCTCAGACTTGCTTGGACATTCCCCACCCCCAGCCCCTGGCAAGTTTCCTCGCTGAAGAAAATTGAGACGTAATCACATAATATTGTCTGTTGAATTTGCTTTCTGTAGGGCTGCCTGTTGGTGAGCAGTGACAGGGCAAGGAGACACCACAGGCTATGTTCAGACCCTTTCAAGTGTTGCTACCCAAGTTTTAGAGCCTGGGAAGTCACTGGGGTTCAGACTGGCTCGCATTCTCCTGACCAACGTTGCCATCATGCCATAAAAGGTCTGCAAAAGGTGGGGTAGGGTGGGAGGGAGAGGGTAACACAATTTCTAGGTACAAAAAATTTTTTCCTAAGATGGTCATCCATAGTTCAAGTATGGCCTCATGACTGGTATTGAACAAAATGCCTTTGCAATTTGTCATGGATTAAATTGTGTCCTCCAACACGTGTGTATAGCCATTTGGCTGGGCCGTGATTCCTGGTATTGTTGATTTTCCTGTGTGTTGTAAACCCTGCCCCTGTGATGTTGATGAGGGAGGATGGGTGGTGACCATGAGGCAGGACTCCTCCAATCAGAATGTATTGTGCTTTGAGGCGGCGTCTAGGAATATCAAGGAAAGTGAAGCAGGTGGCAAGCTGGGGACCTCTCACCATCAAGAAAGAAGCAGTACTGGGAGCAGACCATGTACTTTACAGAACATGTCCTTCGGACCTGGGTCAATGTGCCTAAGAAGCTCCCTGACCAGGGGAAGACTGAACAAAAAGGACTTTCCTCAGAGCCAACAGAGAAAGCCTTCCTCTGGAGCTGATGCCCTAAACTTGTATTTTAACCTGCTGTACACTGAGGTCATAAATTTCTCTTTGGTAAAGCCATGCACCTGTAGTGTTTCTATTACAGCAACACTAGATGACTAAAACAATTTCATGCAGCACTGCTGCCCGCACGCACTGAGAGGCCCCTTCAGTAGAAGGAATAGGTAGTGATGTCCTCGTCACACCTGTGCCTCTACTGCTGAAAGGGTATTTAACAGTGTCACCCAGGACGCGACATGGGACAGCCCAACCTGTTGCTATCGAGTAAACTCTGACTCACAGCAACCCATGTGGCACAGTAGTATAATCCTTATAGAGTGAGCTTTGGTGGCAAAATGGTTCAAAGTTCAGTTGCTAACTGAAAAGTCAGCAGTTCGAACCCACCAGTAGCCTCACAAAAAAGCCTGGGGATCTGCTTCTGTAAAGAATTACAGTCCAGGAGATCCAGTTGGCTCTGTCCTAGTAGTGCTATGTATTAGAAACCCCATGCCTCCATCAGATTCTAATACCATGGTGTTCTGTGTGTGACTGTGATGCTGGAAGCTACGCCACTGCTATTTCAAATCCCAACAGGGTCACTCATGGTGAATAAGTTTCAGTTGAACTTCCAGACCAAGACAGACTAGGAAGACCCAAACCTAGTGCTGCTGAGTCAATTCCTACTCCTAGTGGCCCTATAGGACAGAGGAGAACTGCCCCGTAGAGTTTCCAATGAGCACTTGGTGGATTCAAACTTGTGACCTTCTGGTTAGCAGATGTAGCACTTAACCACTATGCCACTGGGTTTTCTGACTGGGAGGAAGGACCTGGCAATCTGCTTCTGAAAAAATTGTGGCTGCAAGAATGGGCTGAAACAGAGCAAAAGTTTGAGGCTGTCACAGGACGGGTATCTGTCACATTCTGTTTTACCCAGGGTCGTTACGAGTTGGAACCAACTCAATGGCACACAACAATGACAACGTGAGTCAGTGTTGACTCGATGGCACGCAACAATTTTATGGGAGCAGGTCAGCAGATCTTTCTCTCCACAGATCCACTGGGGGCCTTCAACAGCCACTTTTCAGTTAGTAGCTGAGTATTTATTTAACTGTTTGTTTAAAATGTTTAGACATGTAAATATAAGGGCCAGACCCACCTAGCTGATACACCAGCTCAGCCCAGAGTCTCACGTGGAACCGTCCTCCTGGCCAAGATTTTGACCCTAGTAGGGTTGATATAAATCAGAACTGACTCGATGGCAGTTGGTTTGGTTTTGGTTTGGGATCTGAGTGGAAACCCTGGTGACATAGTGGTTATGTGCTATGGCTACTAACCACAAGGTCAGCAGTTTGAATTCACCAAGCGCTCCTTGGAAACACTATGGGGGCAGTTCTACTCTGTCCTATAGGGACACAGTGAGTTGAAACCGACTCAACAGCAGTGGATTTGTGTTTGGGGTTTTCTCCTCTGAGTTGGAATCCACTTGACGACAATAGGTTTGGTTTTTTTCCTCCTCTGGTCACGTTTGAAGGGGCCAGGGGGCTCTTGAACCATGGAAAATGTGTGCCACGACAATGGGAAGTGGTGGGGAGTCAACCACATTCCGTCTCTTTCTTAGGAATTTAAGTGCAAAAATGCCTGAAGAATGGGGCAGAAACTTCTAGAACAAGCCTGGAGGGGCAGAAGTGAACTGTCATATGTGCAGACAACTAGCATGTGGTAGAGAAAAGTTTCTTGAGTAAGGAATAAGAAGCCACAGAAATTATGCCAACGGTGAAGCCCTGGACAGGGGTCCCCAGAGCCCCCTGGAGCTGCCCTTAGTTCCAAGTCTAGCCTTCCCCAGGGTCTGTCTCCCTGGCTTCCCAAAGTTCCCACTCCTGGGTGGTCAGAATTCCCAGACTCATGTTTAAAGGAAACTTGAATGAAATTCCATTCCTTGCATCTGGAAAAGATGTGGTTCCCACAATCCTCTGGGGTGTCTGGGCTGAAGCAGAAGGACACTGTGCCACCCTGCCAGCCAGCCGGAAGCCCACAGCCTTGGGACACAGGCTGTGCTATTCTGGTCTCAGTGGAGGGTCTCAAGTCGACCTGGGGCATATGCCTGCCAGACAGGGTACTGTTTGAGTTTAGGCTTTGGTTTTTATGGCAGTGTGATGAAAGACTAATAAAATCTCAACTAAAAAGGGCAGAGTCAAAGAGCCCATGGAAATGTCCCACAGATCTCCTTAATTAGAAACAGGAAGCATTTCCAAGAAGCCTTCTCCGAACAAATAATAATTAAATACACCACCCTGGCTACCAGTTTCCTTCAAGGACTCACATGCCTGTGTTTGGGAAATGACTGCTTTGCCCGTAATTTTCTTGCATACGAAGCTTATCCTTGAAGCAGGCGGGCCAAGCGTTGCTGACTTGCAGAGTTAGACTTGACCAAGACTCACAGACAGCATGCTGTGTCCAGGAACCCAGCTGGGTGCTGTTTCACACGTGATCCAGTAGGTTCCAGTCACAGGGCAGGAGAGGGACCAGCTGCCTGGGTTTGCCCTGGACAAAAGAGTTTCTAAGGTTTCAGGACTTAGTGTTAAAACTGGGAAAATCTCCAGCCAACCAGGATGAATTGGTACCTACTAATAGGAGACTGAGTCAAGGATAATTTTTCCTCCATTGTCTGCCATCCAACAAACCTCTGGTATCCACTCATACGACTTCTTCATGGACACTGATGCTCCTTTCCATATCCTTGTGTTATGGATTGAATCTAGTCCCCCAAAAGTTATGTAGAGGTCCTAAACCCCAACTGAAAAATAATCACTGCTGTTGAGTTGATTCCAACTCATAGCGACTCTAGAGGACAGAACAGAACTGCTCCACAGAGTTTCCAAGGAGTACTTTGTGTATTTGAACTGCCAACCTTTTGTTTAGCAGGGGTAGCACTTAGCCAGTATGTCACCAGTGTTTTCTAAATCCCAGTACCCATAAATATGACTGTCATGGTTTGAATTGTGTTCCCCCCAAAATGTGTGCAGCCACGTGGCTGGGATATGGTTCCCAGTATCTTGGGACTGTCCTCCATTGTGTGGTTTTGCTAACCTGTATGTTAAAGGATTAGGGTGGGGCTGTGAATTCCTGCTATGGGGGAAGTTTCCCTGGAGTATGGCTTGCCCCACCCTTAATGCTTTTAGCTTGCAAGGAATAAAAGGAAAAAGAACCAAGGACAATTTGAGAACCTCGCTACCATCAAGCAAGCAGCACCGGGAGCAGAGCACGTCCTTCAGACCAGAGGTTCTTGTGTGAGGACGCTCCCTGGACAATGACTGATGCAATACCGGACTTTCCTCCAGAGCCGTCAAGGGGAAAGTCTTTCCCTGGAGCGGACACCCTAAATATGGACTTGCAACCTACCGGACTGTGTAAGAATAAATCTTTCTTTGTTAAAACCATCCACTCTGTGGTATTTCTGTTAGAGCAGCCCTAGCTGACTAAAACAGAATTGGTACCGTGGGAGTGGGGTGCTGCTCTAGCAAATACCTAAAATGTGGAAGCCACTTTGAAACTGCGAATGGATAGAAGATTCAGAAAGAATGAAGAAGGCGCAGATGGTGAGAAACAACAGAGGACCGGCAGCAGCGGCAGCAGCAACAGCAGAACCAGAGGCAGCGCTGGAGCCGACCGGTGGAGCGAGAGAGGTCAGTGCCTGTGCAGGGTTTTCCTCGCGGAACGGGGTGCCTCTGGGCACTTGAATCGGTGAGCTGGCCTTGCTGACCCACGGAGTGAGAGAGTTGAGTGCCTTTGGGCAGGACGCTTTCCAGCAAGAGTGGAGTGCCTCCGGGCACTTAAACCAGTGGAGCTACAGAGCTTTGGAACACTTGCCCGGCAGGGCAGATGTGGGCCTGAGGCCCGGGCCACGCGGCCATAGGAAGCTGAAGCTGAAGAGGCAGATAGCGTGAGAAGCTGAGCTGCCTCAGTCTCAAGAGGTATGGCCATGACCTCAGGGGTTTGAAAGGGTGGAACCATGGCGTGCTGTGTTCGTAAGGGTGGAATTGCCACTCAGTGGGGCTTAGGGTGCTCCTAAAGCCGACGGGACAGAGTTTCTGTCCAAGTGGGCCTTGAAGGCAGAGTTGTAGCACGGGGCTGGAGGTCTCCACTCAGAAACCAGAGAGTGTGGCCGATACCTAGAGTCTGGAGAGCATTGCTGTTGTGTAGAATGTCTCAGAAAATGTAAGAGTATTTCCAAAGCTTTGAGGGCTAATGTAATGTGTTCTGTTGACTTGCCTGTTGCCTGTTAATGCCTTCTAAGTTTCACAGATGTAGAAGAGTTTTTGTATTTTGGACTTGGAGCTGATTTAAGACTTCTGTTATATGGATGGACATAATTTTGCTATGGTGAGATGAATGTGTTAAATGTTTTTGTGATGTGATTTTTGGGCTGTCAAAGGGTGGGATGTCATGGTTTGAATTGTGTCCCCCCAAAAATGTGTGCAGCCACGTGGCTGGGATATGGTTCCCAGTATCTTGGGACTGTCCTCCATTGTGTGGTTTTGCTAACCTGTATGTTAAAGGATTAGGGTGGGGCTGTGAATTCCTGCTATGGGGGAAGTTTCCCTGGAGTATGGCTTGCCCCACCCTTAATGCTTTTAGCTTGCAAGGAATAAAAGGAAAAAGAACCAAGGACAATTTGAGAACCTCGCTACCATCAAGCAAGCAGCACCGGGAGCAGAGCGCGTCTTTCAGACCAGAGGTTCTTGCGTTAGGACGCTCCCTGGACAATGACTGATGCAATACCGGACTTTCCTCCAGAGCCGTCAAGGGGAAAGTCTTTCCCTGGAGCGGACACCCTGAATATGGACTTGTAACCTACCGGACTGTGTAAGAATAAATCTTTCTTTGTTAAAACCATCCACTCTGTGGTATTTCTGTTAGAGCAGCCCTAGCTGACTAAAACAATGACCTTATACAAAAATAAGATCTTTGAAAATGTTACCCATTAACGTGCAGCCATACAGAGTAGGGTGGGTCCTAAGGCCATATGGTTCATATATGACGGGAGTCCTTATAAAACAGAAGACAGACACAGACAAAAGAAGACAGCTATGTGAAGATGGAGCAGACACTGGAGTGATCTATAAATTGAAGTTACCCAGTTGTCACTACAAGCCAGAAGGGAAGCACGCAACAGATTCTTCCTCAGAGTCCTCAAAGGACTCACCATGGGCGTCTTGAGTCCAAGCTTCTTGCCTCCACATTTGTGAGAGGATGCATTTCCATTCTGCTCAGCCATCCAGTTTATGACACATTACCCCTGAACTCCTAGAAAACTATACACCTGGCCTCACAAGTCCCTGGCCATCTTAACTCTAGCAAGCTTTCTCAGCAACATTACACCTTGGGCTATTAGGACTTGTGGCCACATAAGATCATGAAGTTAAAATTCTAATTTTATCTGTTTTTTTAAAAAAATTCTTTGCTACTCAAACTGTTGAATGGGACATTTAAACACTAAACCAATAATCACTGAGTCACTTCTGAAGCATGTTGACCCCAAGTCACAGTGATCCCACGTGTGCCCAAGTAGAATTGTGCTCTGTAGGGTTTTCAATGGGTGACTTTTCAGAAGTAGATGGCCAGGCCTTCCTTTGGAGGTGCTTCTAGCTGAACTTGGACCTTCAACCTTGAAGTTAGTAGCTGAGCGCTTAACTGTTCACAACACCTGGGGACCACACAAACATCAAATGCTTTGATATTCACTGAGTTGTTAGTTGGAAACCCTGGTGGCATCATGGTTAAGTGCTACTGCTCCCAACCAACAAGTCAGCAGTTTGAATTTGCCAGGTGCTCCTTGGAAACTCTGTAGAGTGGTGCTACTCTGTCTACAGGGTCGCTGTGAGTCAGAGTTGACCTGATGGTAGTGGCTTTGGTTTTAGCTTGCGCTGTTACTACCAAACGATTCATTGCAGTTTTATCACCAACTCAAGAGAGAAGGGGCACAACAGGAGAGGTAGGTGGGAAGCTGTCCGCTGTATTGGAAATCATGGTGACATAGGGGTTTAAACCTATGTCTGCTAACCAAAAAGTTGGCAGTTCAAATTCACCAGGTGCTTCTTGGAAACTTTATGGGGCAATTCTAATCTGTTTAGAGGGTCTCTATGAGTCAGAATTGACTCAACTCGACAGCTGTGAGTTCGGTTTGCATTTGGTTTTTTTGCTATATTACTCCCAAGGCAGGGACTGCGTACTCTGCTCACGTGCTTCTGGAGAGTCTTGTACCCGGCCAAGGTCCTCAGTGTCCTTCCAAGTTCTTTCTGTAGTTTATTGGTTAAAAAGTCTTCCCCTGTGTGGGTCATTGTTGGATTTGCTGTGTACAAGCTCTCTGACTTTGTTTATAATTTCAGACCAACAACACAGGGTTTGTTTATGTCATTTGAAGAGATGTGGCTGAGAAGAGACAGAACAAAGAGAGAAGGCATCACATCATCCCCGATAGCTTTCCACCCTGATCTTTGGCACATTCAAAGCTCTCCTTTAACAAGCGGGAGATGGCATTCCAGCTGTGTTGCTCTGTGTCGTAGTCATCTAGTGCTGCTCTTACACAAATACCACAAATGGATGGCTTTAAAAAGAGAAATTTATTTCCTCACAGAAAAGTAGGTGAAAGTCCAAATTCAGGGTTTCAGCTTCTGGAGAAGGCTTTCTCTGTTGGTTCTGGAGGAAGGTCCTTGTTATTAATGTTCTTCTGGAGTGGGAACTTCTGAGGTGCAGGCACCCCGGGTCCAAAGGATGTACTCTGCTACTGCTGCTTCTTTCTTGGGGGTATGAGGTCCCCAACTCTCTGCTTGGTTTGCTTTCCTTTGTATACCACAAGATTCCTGCTAGACACCATACAATCTTACACATAGAGTCCTGTCTCACTAACACAACTACCACCCATCCCCCCTCATTAACATCACAGAGGCAGGGTTTACAGCACACGCTAACATCACACAATACCGGAAATCATGGCCTAGGCGAATAGCTACGTATGGTTTTTAGGGGACACAATTCAATCCATGACAGGTAGGTCCTAATCTAATCTGAAGGTGTCCTTACAAAAGCAGAGAAGAGACACAGAGAAGGTGATGTAGGAAGACAGAGTCAAGGATGGAGTGATAAGAGCCTAGGAAGATCACAGATCACCAGGCACCACGAGAAGAGAGCAGAGCACAGATGAATGCAGTACCCAGCTGTCATCCAGAGCCACCTACTTGGTGGTAATTCATGAGAGCAACCCTAAGAAACCAGTTGTTGTGGTTACAAACAATGAATGAAAATAGCCTCTGAGATCCTTCCAGCACACAGGACTCCAAACAGACAGATTGCAAAGTGATGGCTTTTCTCTTTTTATTTGTTCTAGCAAATTTTCCAAACCCACAGAGAGCTGTTCGTTATTTAAACAGTATAGAAAGTATTCCATTGTTTGCAGTACCTTCATTTGTCTAACTGGTGCTCTAGCAGCCAATTGTTTGTTTTAGATTTATCTTTCAAGGTTTTCAGAATGTCAGGGTCTTGGAACTCACACTCACTGGGCTGCTTTTTGTCCTGGCATCACTGTCACCCTTGAACCCACCAACCAACCAGTTGCTGCTGAGTCAATTCAGAGTTGCAGCAACACTGTGTGTGTCTGAGTAGAACTGTCCTCCATAAGGTTTTCAGCAGCTGATTTTTGGAAGTAGATTCCCTTCTGTGAGGCACTTCTGGTGGGTTCAAACTGCCAATCTTTCAGTTACCAGCTGAGAGTTAACTGTTAACACCACCCAAGGACTCAGTGGCATTACCTGAGGATTCCAAATCCTAGCTTCATCTTGAGCAAGACACTTGACCTCTAGCTGTCTCAGTGTCTACATCTGTAAAATGGGGCAAGAATGCTACTTCTGGGCTTGATGTATTGCTGGATTTGGTTTAGTAGTATGAGGATCTGACAATTAAATTCACGAACTCATCCTAGAAAAAGTGCTCCATACCTCACTGCTGTATATCATTACAGTCACCTTCCAAGTACTTCCCTTGGGAAGCTATGCATTGTCACCAGTGAGTAGTCCACCCTACAAGCAATTTTGGCCATCAGAACTGTTATCATATTACTCTTGATGTCCTGAATGTCATCAAAATGTCTTCTTTTCAATATTTCCTTTATCTTGGGTTAAAGAAAAAGTCATCAGGGGTCAGATGAGATGAGTAGGGTGAGTGTTCCAATACAGTTATTTGTTTACTGGCTAATAACTCCCTCACAGACAGTGTCTTGTGAGTTGGTGCATTGCCATGATGCAAGAGCCAAGAGCTGGTGAAAAGTTCAGGTCATGTTCTTGCAACTTTTTCATGCAGTCTTTTTAGCACTTCCAAGTAATAGGGCTCCATGAATCGGATCCAACTTGATGGCACTTGGCTTAGCTAAATAATAAACTTGTTTGACTGTCCAGTTGGTACAAATTCATAATGAACAGTCCTTCTGGTATCAAAAAAGGTTGGCATCATTTTGTCACTTCATTTGGACTGACAGATTTTTTTGGCTGTGGAGAATTGGCTGACTTCCATGGTACACTTTGATGTTTTGTTTCAAGGTCATATTGGTACACCTATTTGTCATCACGAGTAATGCCACAGCCCAAAACACAGTCTTGCCTTTGCAAACTTCGACTCTTTGCTTTTGTTCATGTTCAGGACCATTTTGCACATACCTTTCTCATGCCAAGATTTTCAGTTAAAATTTTCCTGTTTATTGATGTTTATTTGTTCTGCTATGCTTCTCACAGTTAGCCGATGATTTTGATGCACAATTTGATGAATTTTTGCAACGTTTTTATCAGTTCTGCTCATTACTGATTGCCCAAATTTCTGCTCATCAACGACTCTTTCTCTTCCGTCAGGTAGATGTTTAATCCATTTGTACACTGCGATTTTATGGCATTATTCCCATAAACCTGGAGTACCATGTCCCTGATTTCAGTTCCACTCTTGCCAAGTTTAATAAGAAGTTTAATGTTTTGTTCATTGCTCTCATTCAAGCTCTGACGTTCTCACAATGGCACACAAAAATACACAATAATAAATGTCACTCAGTGAGACACCACCACAGGTGAACGTGAACAAAGCTGTGAGACACTGATATACCAAAGTTGTGAAACCCTACCAAGTTGTCTGTACAGAGCTGCCAACGTAAGTGCATGGTGGCAAGTTCACGAACTTAGTTGTCAGAGGGCTATTTGCTAAGGGCTTTTGAACTTATAATCGTAAGATACATGTCTGTAACTTCTTTTTCTTTCCTGTGGTTTGGGTATTAGGGTAGTATCATCTCATAAAATGTGTTGGAAAGTGTCCCCTTATATTCTTTGTTTTAGAAAAAGTTGTGAAGGATTCCTTTTTAAATGTCTGCTAGCATTCCCAGTAAAAAACATCTGAGCCAAGAATTTTACTTGCAGGAAGTTTCTGATTATTATCAATTCAATATCTTTTCTTGTTGCAAGTCAATTCAGATTTTGTATTTCTTCTTGAGCCTCTTAACAATTTGTGTCTTTTTAGGAATTTGTCCATTTAAACAGGCTACCAAATTTGTTAGCATGTAATTGTTACAGTACTCAATCCCTGTTATTTCTACAAGGTAAAATAATGTTCTCACTTTCATTCTTGATTTTATAATTTGAGCTCTTTCATTTTTCTTATTAAGTCTAGATTGAAGTTAATCAACTTTTACCATTTTAAAGACATACTTTCATTTTAATTGATTTTTCTCTATTTTTTGTATTCTACATTTAATTTAGGTCTGTTCTAATCTTTTGTTTTTCCTTCCTTTTTCCTGAATTTAGTTGACTTTTCTTTTTTTAGCTTTTCCAGACAGAAGGTTAGGTTACTGATTTGTAATCTTTTTTCTTTTTTAATGTAGGTGTTTGCAACCATAAATTTTCCTATGAACACTGCATTAGCTGCATCTTATAAGTTTTGTATTTTGTGTTGTCCTTTTTCATCTTTTTTTTCTGAGTATTTTCTTAATTTCCCTTTGGTTATTTTTTAGGTACTTTCTTCATTCCCAGCCTGCATAGTGGAAACCATTTAGCCCAAAAGAAATGACTGCCAACATTTCTGGAAAATGACCAAATACTCTAAAGTTAATAGTAGGGCAGATTAATTCCCTCAATGTCATCTAAAAGTGAAAAGGAACTCAGAACTGAAGTCCTGATACATGCAGTCCTATAGATTAACTCTGAAAATATCACACTGAGTCAAGTAAGTCAGACTCAAAAGGACAAATATTGTACGATCTCATTTACCTGAAATAAGCAAATATATAGACAGTGACAATTATTAGTGTCACCAACAGTGGAAGAAGGGGGAATTTTTGCTTAGGAGACATTGAGTTTATGTTAAAGGTGGTTGAATGCTTTTGAAAAGGATTGTGGGAGTGGCTATACAACTTGGAGAATGCCATCGGTGTTACCAGTTGGAACATGTGGAAATTGTTCACATCCCATATGCTTTGTTAGGTACATTTTCACCACAATAAAAAAAAAAAAAAAAAAGACAGTGTTGTGCATTAAAACAATGTCTAGAACCCAGTGCAAGGTGATGGCCTTTTCTATTTAGTATTATGGATCTTAACTTTTTTAGTAATAAATTTGTACCCTTATTTTTCCTGGCCCATGTAGAAAGTGAGACATAGCTCTATCAAATCACTTTCTTCAACTAAGGCAATTTCTGAAACAAATACTTACGAAATTAAGTTAGCCATAGTAGCAAGGAGTCTTGCAAATACCAGTGGAAAATTGAAAATTAGTCCCCTCCTTAAAAGTAACTTGTAGAGTCGCTGTGCATGCAGTCAGCAGGTAATGGGGTGGGAAAGCACCCTGGCCTTTGGCAGGTGATGTAAAGAGGTTTAATGACAGGCTACACATTAGAAAACTCATGACGCACGGATTTCCAGCTCAGCATTCCACATAGCAGGTCCCAACTTAGAAACCGGTTCATCGTCCCAAAGTGGTTGTAAACAGAATTTCCTATAAAAGTGGTGTCAGAGTTTGTGTGTCACTTTCCAGGGCAGCCTATAGCCCACGGAACCCATAAAGTGCACGGGACTTTCTTTCCAACCAGCTGGGGGAAGGCACAGGCCTTTGAACGAGAGGTTTCAATGAGCCACTGGAAGCTGGACTTCCTTTCCCAAGATGCAAGTTTGACCGGACTCTGCATTGTTCGAGTTGGGCCTGGTTCAGGCCTCTGGGTGGGGAGGCACAAGGGGACAAGGAAGTCACAGTCTGCAGCCTGGGGCAGAGGCCTGCAGCCCCTGAGGGTCTACACCGCTGTGCTCCCTCCCATGCCCCACACAGCTGACCTTGTCCTAGCCTTGCACAGGCATAGCCAGAGAAGGAGGCACAGGGCAGAAAGAAATGGAGTTCCCCAAGGGGTTGCTCTGGGTTTGCCAATGAACACCTAGGGGCAAGGGAAGGAATTTCTAAGACCATGGAATCCAGAAGAGAAGCATATTCTTGTGGCTCTGGGCCAGGTGGCTGTCTGTCTGTGGGTGTTCATCAAGCCAGGAAAGCCTGTATCCAGTATAGTCTGGGGGACAGAGAGGGCTGGTCACCTCAAGCAATGGGTCCTGGGACATCTCCACCATTTGCCGGCTGTGAGAAGAACTAAGTTTTTTGTTTTATTAAACTTTTCATTTTGAAATCATCATAAACTCACAGCAAGTTCCCAAGGTAGTACAGGGGAGTCCTGTATATCCTTCACCCCGATCCCTCCAGTGATTCCACCACGTGTAACTACAAGATGTAAAACAGGATGTTGACATTGGCACAGTGTGTGTATAGAGTTCGCTGCCATTCTATCATGTGACAACTCATACAGGTACCACTGAGGTCAAGACGAGAACTGTTCCAGCAACTCTCTGACCTACCCCTTTACCGTCACACCACCCCCTGCCACCATCTCTAACCCCTGTGGCTGTTTTCATTGCAGTTGTTGTTAGGTGCCGTCAAGTCATTGAAGGCTTTCCTCCTTTTCACTGACACACCAATTCACCAGGCCAAATGTCCTTCTCTAGGGACTGGGCCCTCTTGGTAACATGCCCTAAACATGTGAGATAAAGACTTGCCATCCTTATATCTAAGGAGCGTTTCTGCTCTTCGCATAGATCAGTAGTGACTGTGGTCTCAGTTCGCTTTTCCCTGATGGCTCAGTGGAATTTCTAGATAGTGCAAATGGTTAAGCACAGGACTAACACTTACCAACCACTAATCCATTGTCAACCTCTGTAACTTGGTCATTTCAAAATATTATTGTTTCAGTCATCTGGCACTGCTATAACAGAAGTACCACAAGTGGATGGCTTTAGCAAAAAAAAGTTGATACTTATACAGTCCAGTATAGACTGAAACTCTGAATTCAAGGTGCCAGCTCCAGGGGAACACACACTCTCTCTCTGTTGGTTCTGGAGGAAGGTCCTTGTGCTGCATCAGTCTGTCTTTGGTTTAAGAACATCTTGGCACAGAAACCTCAGGCCCAAAGGATGCGCTCTGCTCCTGGTGCTGCTTTCTTGACTGTATAAGGTTCCTAACTCTGCTTGCTTCCTTTTCCTCTCTTATAGGATAAAAGGGAGTGCAAGCCACACTCCAGGGAGCAGGAAGCTGACCTTAGGAAGGGTGTTATTTTCCCACCCTAGTCCTCTTTAACATAATCGAATCTATTAGCCACAGGCAGAGATTAGGATTTTCAGCACAGGAAAATCACAAAACAGACAACAATCACAAAATACTGGAAATCATGGCCCAGCAAAATTATTACACGCATTTCTGGGGAGACACAATTCAATCCATAACAGTTACATAAATGGAGTCATATAGCATGTTTTGTGATTGGCTTATTTTGGTAAGCATAGTTCTCTCGAGAGACATCCAAGTTGTTGTATAACTTTGCTTATTTTCATTGTTTGGTAACCTTTCATGGTCTGATGTACCACAGTTTAACCACCTACCCAGTGAAGGACATCTGGACATTTTCCAGCTTTGGGTCGTTAGGAATAAAGCTTCTTCCTTGCATACCCGTGCACAGGGTTCCATGAGTTGGCATCCACTTAGCGGCAGCTGGTTTGGTTTTTGGTTTAGTGCCCTATCAGGTTGATCATCTTCCCATGGACTATTTGCCATTGTAGATCCTCTTTGACGAAGTGTCTCCTCATGTCTTTTTTCATTTAGCCCATCTTTTCCCTAGGAATCCTTCTTTCTAACTCTTTGGCCATCTGTCACCACAGGAGGTTGGAATACGTCAACTCTAAGGTCCTCAGTGGCCTAGTGGTTATAAGTACTATGGCTCTTAACCAAAAAGTCAGCAGTTCAAATCCACCAGCTCCTCCTTGGAAACTCTATCGGGCAGCTCTGCTCTGTCCCATAGGGTCACTATGAGTCAGGATGAAGTCAACAGCCAGCCAAGCCAACTGCCATCGAGTTGGAGCCGACTCATGGCGACCCTAGGGGCCGGGGTAGAACTGACTCCCAAGTGGGATTTTTTTTGGTTTAAGGTCCTTTGATTCTTATGATTTTCCTTCTTCTGATGCTAGGCCAAGCCAAGTGCTGTCGAGTCGGATCCGACTCACCTCATTACGTGTGTAATTCAGAAACACTAGTTTACGCACATCATGTTATGCAGCCATCACTACTATTGACTTTTGATTTATTTTACCACTGTCATGGATTGCATTGTGTCCCCCCAAAAATGAGTGTTGATTTGACTGGGTTATGAGTCCCAGGATCCTCACACGTATTGTGAATCCTGCCTCTGTGGTGTTGATGATGGAGAATGGGCAGCAGTTGTGCTGTAGAATAGAAGGGAGAGAAGTGAGCAGAGAGAGCTGGGAACCTCACACCACCAAGACCAAGAGCAGAGCCTGTCCTTTGGACCGGAGGTTCCTGTGCTGAGATGCTCTCCTGGAACCTGGACTCAGCATACTGGACTGTGACAATGTCACCTATAGAACGGACCTGTAACTCATAAATGGATTTGTGGCTTACCAGACTATGTCAATAAAGTTTCTCTTCATAAAGCCTTCTACTCATGGTATTTTCTGTTGGAGCAGTACTGGCTATCTAAAACTGCCACCATTAGCAGAAGTTCAGTATCCCTAAACAATGACACCCTCCCCTCCCCACTTCTGGTAGCCACTAATAAACTTGGTCTCTGTACATTTTCCTGTTTCGTATAAATGTGTCCCACTTATTCCACTCAGCATCGTGTTTTCAAGGTTCATCCACATTGTAGCATGGCTTAGGACCGCATTTCTCTGTCTGGATGAATAACATTTTGCTGTGTGTATATTCTTATTTTGTTCATTTTTGGATGGACATTTAGATTTTCACCTGATGGCTATTGTGAACAGTACAGCAACGAACACTGGCCCACAGGTTTCTGTTTTGGTTCTTGCTTTCAATTCTTTGGGGTATGTGCCTAGGACTGGGCCTGCTAGGTCATATGGTAATTCTGTGTTTACGTTTTTGAAGAACTGCCACACTGTTCCCCACCGGTTTGCATTCCCAGCAAAAACAGATGCAAATATTTGCTTCCTCAGGCCTCTAACTAACTTTTGGTGCTTGGCCAGGGGGTGCATTCCTCTTCCAGGCCTATACGCCTTTAAAAGTTTCATTTCTAACTTTGGAGTTCATTTGTTTGTTCACCCAAACAATGATGAAATTAAATGCATTTCCCCTGGGCTGCAGAAGTATTCAGGTGTATTTGTGCTGGGGTGAGCAGCACCTATTGCTTTGGAGTGAAGACAGGGCGTCTTCTGCACTCAGTTGCTTCATGAGTATGGCCCATACTTTGTTGAATCCACCCCCCTCAAAAAAAGAAAGAAAGAAAAAAAAAACCTCAGAAACAAAAACAAACCCTTTGCTGTCAAATCAATTCCAACTCGTAGCGAAGCTATAAGCAGAGCAGAACTATTCTGCAGGGTTTCCAAGGGGCCTGTGGTGGATTTGAACTGATGACCCTTTGGTTAGCTGCTGAACTCTTACTGAGCCCCCAGAGCCCCACTGGGTTCCTAAGCCCCTCAGATGCCAGCCTCTCCTGCACTCTCCTGATCACCAACAGTGACTCTTCTGGCTTTCCTCCTTACTCTGCCCTTCCCAAGACCCTGGGTCCTGGGGCTGAGCATCCATACATTTCCCAGCAACAAAGCAGCTTCTCCGGGGGGTCTGTTTCTGCCCTTCTTCTTCCCTCTGACCTGAGGCCACGAGCCCCTTCATCTGCTATCTACCTTTGTGTGAAAACTCTCCTCATTTGCTTATGGAAAGTTTCCTTTTCCTAGATCACAGCACAGGCCACACCTGAGGGGCAGAGGGCCTGCCCCTCCTCGTGCTATAGACACCCCTTCCCGTGCTTCTAGTCGCTGTCATCCTGCCGTCCTGTACCTGCGGGAGGCTGGAGGCTCCCTGGCAGGGGTCTTTCCCGGCAACAAGGCTAGGGCTGCACTGTCTAGTATGCTAGTATGATCACCACTTGCTTCATATTGCAATGCACGAAGTAATCAGAATGAAACCAAAGAAAATTCAAGTTGCACTAACCACATTGCAAGACCTCAGCAGCCACACGTGGCTAGTGGCTATGGTGGTGGATGGTACAGACACAGACCTTTTCCATCATATAAGAAGCTCTACTGGACAGAGCAAATCTATGTAAGAGAGGCCAGTGAGGGTTTAGTGGTTGATTCTCACCTTCCATATTGAAGACCAAAAAAAAAGCAAAGAAATCCACTGCCATCGAGTCATGTCCAGCTTATATGACCCTAGAGGTCAGATAGAACTGTGCCATTGAGTTTCCAAGGAGCACCTGGCAGATTTGAACTGCCAATGCCTCATGCACAGCCACTATCTAAATGTCAGTAGAGACTTGTGTGCCGCCGTGATGTTGAGCAGGTTTCAGTGGAATTTCCAGATGAAGGTAGACTAGGAAGAAAGGCCTGGTGATCCATTTCTGAAAATCAGCCAAAGGTAACCATGTAGATCGCAGCAATCCAATCCGTAGCTTTCCCGCCGATAGCACAGGACCAGGCCGTCTTTTGTTCTGTTGTGCCTGGGTCACTGTGGTCGACACTGTGTAGACCCTCGGCAATCTACATAAACCCTTGTAGGAGGCCTGCGGAGCCCCACAGATGACTGGGAGAGACCCCTGGCAATCTGCTCCGGCATCCTGGGTTTGTGTATGGAGCAGCTCTAAGCACACAGCTCCAAGGACCGGCAAACACCCCCAGACTTCAGATCAAACTCACAGCGTCCTTGATGAAATGTTTCACTGAAGGAACTCAAACCCACAGCAGTTGAGTCAATTCCAACTCACAGCAACTCTATAGGACAGAGGAGAACTGTACTGCAGAGTTTCCAAGGAGCTCCTGGTGGATTTGAGCCGCCGACTTTTTGGTTAGGAGCCATAGCACTTAACCACTATGCTACCAGGGTTTCCACAAGGAACTCACCCACTAAACCCCCTGCTGTCAAGTTGATTCTGACTCAGAGAGACCCTGTAGGACAGAGCAGGACTGCCCTGTAGAGTTTCCAAGGAGCGCCTGGCAGATTTGAACTGCCGACCTTCTGGTTAGCAGCTGTAGTGCCTAACCACCACACTACCGGATTGCTGTAAGGAACTCAAAGGGTGCAAAAAAATAAACAACAACAAAGACAAAAACCTGAGGAAAGTTTCCAGAGTTTGAACACTCAGCCTCCTAAGTCCAGTTTCTTAGTCTCCTGCCCCTGCCATCAAACAAAGGAGGTCACTGAGCAGCTTGCACCAACCATATCATGAAATCTGTAGGGGGCGACTGTTTGTTGAGCACCTGATCAATCTGGGCAAGAGAGAAGGATGAGGTAGATGAAAAGACCCCTGTCCCCACAGAGCTTACAGTCCAGCAGGGACAGTGCGGGGCAGACGCACAGCATGGAAACTGCGTGTATCGCTTCATGCTTGGACACACAGGACAGAACTGGGCAGGAGGGGGGCTAACCGGGGCTACCCTGGAGATTCACGAGGGCAGGTTTGATGTCTTCAAGGCCACCAAACCGAGGTCCCAAGGAGGTGGAAGCAGTGAGTTGGGGGCGTGGTTTGGGGGGCCAGAGTGTCCAGGTGGAGACAAGATCATGTGCGAAGGCCCAGTGTGGGAACGTGAGGCTCACTTGAGGCCTGGGGCAGTGAGAGCCCAGTGGTTAGAGCAGAAGGAATGGGGAGCAGTATGTTGTGGGGTAGCTGGAGACATGGCCGGGTCAGGGGTTGGAGGCTAGCCACACAGCAGTGAGAAGACCCCTGAGGGTCTTAGGCAGGGAGGGACAGGATCCAGTTTGCATTTTAACTGCACTGTCCTGTGGATGATAGACTGTGTGTGGGCCTACACAGACAGAGAGGTGGGTGAAGAGGCCTCTGTGGGCACATGGCTTCACGTGGCGGAGAGAAGGGGAAAGGTGGGGTGTCCTTGAAGGGTACCTGGAGCTGGGTGAGACACAGGAGGCTGGCAGGCAGAGGTGACCATGACCTCTGAGGTTTCTGTCCAACATCTAGATAAGGAGCCACAGAGTGTGTGTTGAGTTGAGGGTGATGGTCGTTAGATGACAGCTGAGCCTCGAAGTCCAAGCAGAGCGCTGGGCACGTGACCTCAAGCCCAGGGGACTGCGTCAGAGACGTCACATTAGGGAATACTGGCACACTTGTCGCGTGGGGTCAGCTGAGAAATGGGCCCCAAAAGCCTCTGTGTCCCTGGAACTGTGCACGTTACCTCCTATGGCCCCAAAGGGGTCTTTGCAGGTGTGGTAAAGGACCTGGAAATGGGGGAATGTCCTGGATTATCCAGATGGGCATTAAATGCCATCCTAAGTGTCATTATAAGAAACAGGCAGAGGGGAACTTTACACATAGAGGAGGAGACATGAAGACAGGGCAGAGAGAGGTGGGCAGACGCTGGTCTTAGAGACTGGGGTGATGTCACAAGCCAAGAAGCGCTGCTGGCTGCTGGGAGCAGGAAGAGGTAAGGGAAAAGTCCTCCTCTGGGAGGAAGAGGGGAGGCAGGGAGGGCGGAAGGGGGCAGGGACACTGGGAGGGGTGCTGGGAGGGAGGGAACAAGGGAGCGAGGGACGGCAGGCCTGCCGAAATCCCAATTCCTCTTATTGGCCCTTATTTCAGACGTCTGGCCTCCAGAACTAACAGATAGTACATTTTTGTTGTTTTAAGCCACTAAGTACGTGGAAAATTGTTATAGCAGCCACAGGAAACTGATGCAGGTGGTATCAAAAGGAATATAACCAATTAGGGTCACCTAGGTAGTGTAGTGGTTAGGTGCTTCAGCTGCTAACCAAAAGGCGAGCAGTTTGAATCCACCAGGTGCTCCTTAGAAACTCTATGGGGCAGTTCTGCTCTGTCTTACAGGGTTGCCACGACCTGGACTGAGGCCTGAGGAAGTCTCACAGAGGAGAAGGGGGAAGGGAGGAGAGAGAGAAGGGATAGCAGGAGGGGAAGGGGAGGGGGAGGGGGAGAAAAGGAGGGGGAGGGGGAGGGGGAGAAAAGGAGGGGGAGGGGGAGGGGGAGGGGGAGAAAAGGAGGGGGAGGGGGAGGGGGAGAAAAAGGAGGGGGGGAGGGAGAGGAAAAGGAAGGGGAGGGGGGAGGGGGGAGGGGGGAGGGGGGAAGGGGAGGGGGAGGGGGAGGGGGGAGGGGGAGGGGGAGGGGGGAGGGGGAGGGGGGAGGGGAGGGGTGGAGTCTTATGTGCTCTCCGTCACCTGTCCTGTTTCTCCTGTGTTTGATAGCTCCTCATTTGGCCTCAGCTGAGCACAGGGAGGTAATTTTCATGTTGGCAAAGAAATCTCTGTTTTGCATCTTTTCTCTTTTGGTGTGAGCACTTTAGAATAAATAGGGAAACAGGGTTATTGCCTTATGTCAACAGTCCAGTAGTGTGGGACGTTCTCAACTTACCAGCAGAGTCTGACGCCAGCATCTGTCTTTGTGTCCCTCATCCCGACGAGTCCTTTCCCGCAGAAGCACATTCCTGTGAAGTCACTTCAGCAGACAGAGATGGTGATGGGTTAAAGAGAGCCAGAGAGGGCGCTCTCAGCCTTCCAAATCAAACCTTCCTTTGTGACCCCAGTGGGGTGGCCCTCTGCCACACCAACTAGGAAAATCTCAACTTGAATAAAAAGCATGATGGATTACCTCCCAAAGATTTTAAAGTCAACTTGATGAAAGAGAAGAACGCCAGCAGTCCCTGGGTGACCAATGCTCAATTTATAGACAACCTGTAGTTACACACCTACCCCTGTAATGTCTATTATACAGGCCGTGTCTCTGTTAAGAGCACCCAACTTATGTACAACCCATAGCTATGAACCAACCTCCATAAAACTTGTTATATTAAAAACTCTAGGTACACACAATGGTTTATAACAAATAGCTCCTTCTTTGTGACAGACACTCAGACATCATTATTATTACTGTGTTATCTTATTAAAGATGTTTTAGTGTATCTGGAGGTGCTTCTTTAATTTTATTTATGCATAGACAGGCACACTATATACTATATACTAAGACAAATGTTTAACTGACATTAAAATGGATGGTACCTAAGTGTTCTGACTTAATGTACCATTTCCACCTGAAGGCAGCCTTCAGAATGGAACTCTTTGTAACTGTCATGGATTGAATTGTGTTCCCCCCACCTAAATGTATACATTGATTTGACTCAGCCAGGAGTCCCAATATGGTGCCATTCCTCCCATGTGTTGTGAATCCTGCCTCTGTGACACTGATGATGGAGAATGGGTTGCAGATGTGTCAGTGAGGCAGGACTCAAGTTACAAGCTTGTGGGTTAGGAGGGAGAGAAATGAGCAGTGGAAGGTGGGAACCGCACTCCACTAAGACCGAGAAGAGAGCTCCTGTGCTGAGATCCTTGAATTTGGACTCAGCCTACTGGACTGTGATAAATTCTCTTCCTTAATGGATGCACAATTTGTAAATGGATTTGTGGCTTACTGGACTGTATCAATAAAATTTCTCTTCATAAAGCCTTCCACTTGCAGTATTTTCTGTTGGGGCAGTACCAGCTAAGACAGTAACCTTGAGCAGGAATAACAACTGAGGTAGTTTAAAGTCTTCTTCTTAAATTTCACAAGAGTCTTTACCTTGCCAACACTTTAACAACACATTCTATAGGAGGAGAGGGTTCACTGGTGCAAGAGATTGGCTCCAGACACAAGCCAATCTCATAGACTGAGTCCTGCCTCATTAACATAATTCCCACCCCTCCCACCTCACTAGCATCCTACAGGCACAGTTTACAACACAAAGGAAAACTGTGTCAGATGACAAAATGGTAGATAATCACACAACTGGAATCATGGCCTAGCCAGATCCACACACATATATTTGGGGGGTGTCATGGATTGAAGGGTATCCCCCCAAAATGTGTGTATTTAGTTTGGCTCTGCCATGATTCCTGGTATTGTGTGATTTTCCTGTATGTTACAAATTTGGAAACCCTGCTGGTTAAGTGCTATGGCTGCCAACCAGAAGGTTGGAAGTTCCAATCTGCCGCTCATTCCTTAAAAACTCTATGGGGCAGTTCTACCCTGTCGTATACGGTCACTCTGAGTCAGAATCGAACTGGAAGGCAATGGGTTTTTTGGGGGGGTTGTAAATTCTGCCTTTATGATGTTAGTGAGGAAGGATAGGTTGCAGCTGTGTTGGTGAGACAGGACTCAATCTACAAGACTATATTGTGTCTTGAAGCAACCTCTTGGGATATACAAGAAAGAAGTGAGCAGAGAGACAGGGGGTCTTCTTATCACCAAGAAAGCAGTGCCAAGGGCAGAAGGTGTCCTATGCGTCCAGGATCCTGGCATGGAGAAGCTCTTAATCTAAGGGACATTGATCTGAATTTAGACTTTCATCCTATTTTCACTGTGAAGAAACAAATTTATCTTTGTTAAAGCCATCCACTTGGGATATTTCTGTTACAGCAGCACCAGATGACTAAAACAAGGAAACACAATGCAAACCATGACAACTGGTATGTATAAACCAAACTGGTACAGTCTGGAGAGAAGTCCCCAAACTGGGGCTTCAGAAGGATGACAGCCACATCCTGAAAGATGAAGCTCTATAAAATTTATGAATTGAAAATAACAGAGGCCTGGTGGAAGAAACATTTACTCAAGAAAGCAAATGTTCTGTCACTTCAAAGTCTACTCAGAGGTGCCCTCATCTTCTGACCATTTGCTGTTGCCGCAACAACTCGACATCTGGACCCAACCCGAGGTCATTGCCTAGAATCCCGGTATCCCTCCAAGGCCCACCACTCACTTTGCCTCAGAACTTCTGTTACAGACACGTTGTCATGGATTAAATTTATCCCCCCCCCAAGTATATGTGTTAATTTGACTAAGCCATGATTCCCAGTATTATGTGACTGTCCACTATTTTGTCACCTAGTGTGATTTTCCTTTGTGTTATAAATCCTATCTCTGTGATGTTGATGAGATGGGATTTGTGGTAGTCATGTGAATGAGGCAGGACTCAATCTACAAGATGGAGTTGTATCTCGAGTCAATCCCTGTTGAGATACAAAAGAGAGACATGAGTAGAGAGACAGGTGACCTCATACCACCAAGAAAGCAGCACCAGAAGCAGAGCATGTCATGTCCTTTGGACCTGAGGTTTCTGTGTGGAGAAGCCAAGGAAGATTGATGATAAGGACCTTTCTCCAGAAGCGACAGAGAAA
The DNA here is from genome assembly GCA_028571685.1 of Heterohyrax brucei. Taxonomy (NCBI): domain Eukaryota; kingdom Metazoa; phylum Chordata; class Mammalia; order Hyracoidea; family Procaviidae; genus Heterohyrax; species Heterohyrax brucei. The sequence continues at coordinate 16,283,260 of CM053141.1, read as the reverse complement.
GAAGCCTTCTCCTATAGCTGGGGTTCTGAACTTGGACTTCAACTTCACTAGACTGTGAAAGAATAAATTTCTTTTGGTTGAAGGCAGCCACTTGTGGCTTTTTCTGTTATAGCAACACTAGATGACTAAGACACATGTCATTGTGTTCTGCCTTCTAGAAGAAAACTGAGTCAGTGCTTTCCTCTTCTGTCTTAGTGATCTGATACTGCTCCAACAGAAATAAATACCACAAGTGGATGGCTTTAATAAGAGAACATTATTTTGTCATAGTCCAGTAGGCTAAATGTCCGAATTCAGTGTCAGCTCCAGGGGAAGGCTTTCTCTGCTGGCTCTGGAGGAAAGTCCTTGTTGTCAATCATCCCCTGGACTGGGAACTTCTGAGGCACAGGGACCCCAGTACTTTCCAAAGGATGTGCTCAGTTCCCGGCAATGTTTCTTGGTGGTTTGAGGTCCCCAAATCTCTCTGTTCGATTCTTTCTTTTATATCCCAAAAGATTGCCTCAAGGCACAATACAACCTTACACATTGAGTTCTGTCCATCGGTCCTCACTAACATCATAGTGGCAGGGTTTATGACTGGAGGAACATCACACAGTCGTGGGAATCATGGCCGAACCAAATTGCTACATGTATTTTGGGGGGACACAATTCAATCTATGATACCTTCACTCCCTCCAGATGCTAACTGAAGGCAGAGCTGACTGTCAGAACCCCTGATCTCTCCTACAGTGCCCAGGGCACAGCTCTGCACTAGACCATCTGGCCTCAGTAGCCTAAGAAATCCACTAGTTACCATCTCTAATCAGTGATCCTTTTCTGGATGTTCTGGATCTGGTTATTGTTGAACCATAGTCAGATACCAGTGTTGGTAGTTGTGATAGTTGATTTTGGGTGTCAGCTGGGCTGGGTGATGGCTGCCAGTGATTTGGCCTAACGTCAGTCTAGTAGTTGCACTGTAATGCAATACAACGTAACCTAAGCAATCAATCAGCTGAAAAGGGAGTTTCCTTAGGTTGTGTTTTGCCTCTAGTCTGCAGATATTTTGTTAGAACTTGGTCTCTGTCTTCACTCTGCACTCTTCTGTTGCTTGGCCTATGGATCTTGGAGGGTATCTGTCTATCTATCTCATTGGTTCTTTTTGTCTAGAGAATCCTATGACAACATTTAAATAAAACTGCAACAGGAAATGAGTCAGTGAGACAGTACAAGGTACAAAGTGCTTAAATTCTGACAGTTACTGTATTTTTATGCAAATAACACACACAATGCTAATGGACAAAATAGTTGGAGAACAGATTTTTTTACTATTGATGTACACATGAAAGGTCAAATAACAAGACAGTTGATAAGTGAGTAGTGTATTTCACTTGAAATGGGAAAATAATGACACCAGAACGGTAATGAGTTAAATATATAATATAAGAATACCTAGCACAACCACTAGAGCCATGCAAAGAGATACATTCTGAGACGAATTGTGTCCAGCTACAATTACTGAACATTTCAATTAAAGATTCTCTGTAAGAATCTTCATCAAAAGAGGGGACAATGCAAAACAGAAATTGAAATTTTCATGGAGTCCAAACTTTCTGGAGCCATTGAGATTGCATGAATCCCAAAACTATTGCTCTGAGAAAATCTTCAAACCTTTAACCAAAAATATTCCCAGAAGTATTTTTTAAAATGTTTATCATGCTTTGGAAACCCTGGTGGCATAGGTTAAGTGATACATCTGCTAACCAAAAGGTCAGCAGTTTGAATCCACGTGCTCCTTGGAAATTATGGGGCAGTTCTACTCTGTCGGGTCTAACTTGACAGCACTTGGCTTTGGCTCTGTCTGTCCTGTAGGGTTGCTGCGAGTCATGATCAACTTGATGGCAGTGGATTTTTTTGGGTTTTAGGTGAAAGTTTACAGAGTAAATTAGTTTCCCATTCAATAGTTCATACATAAGTGTTCCATGGCACTGGTTACACTCCCAGAATGTGTTGAAACTCTACTTCCACCCTGAGTTCCCTGTGTCCTTTTGTCTGAATTTTCTACCACTTCCTGCCTTCTCGGCTTTGCTTTCAGGTTAATGTTGTCCTTTAGTTCTCCTATAATAGATTTTTCTAAGATACACACTTCTCTCAGGTATTATTTTGCATTTTATGGCCCTGTCTCCTGTTTGGCTTCTAGGTGGTCTCCAGGAAGGACTAGAGTTCCAGGTCAGAAGGATGTCTGAGTTCCCGAGTTCCAGCGGTCCCTGCAGTCTCTGTCAGACCAGGAAGTCTGATCTTTCTTTTGAGTTTGATTTTTTGATCTACATTTTTCATCCACACGGGTTGGGACGCCCTGTTGTGATCCCAGTGACAGCAGTTAGCAGTGGTAGTTGGGCACTACGTAACTCTTCTTGTCTTGGGGTTGTATAGGCTGTAGCTCACGTGGTCCGTTGTAGTGCTGGGCTAATTGCTCCATGTGTCTTTTGTCATCTCCACTCTTCTTTGCTCCAGACAGAAAGAGGCCGATAGTTTCATGTTCGGCAGAGCTTGTGAAATCGTAATACCCAGATGCTACTCACCGGAATAGGAACGAGAACAATGTCTTCATGAACTATGTTGTTCCAGTGGACACAGATATTCCACTAGTCTATGGCTCCTTTGCTGTTGAGTCTAGGAACTTAGTCCCTTGAGGTGTTTGGTCAAGTCTAAGACGTTTCCATGACTGTGCTCCACTGCGTGCTCTATTGCCCATAGTAGTAGTATACATGCAGCATCTATAATTATGCGTGTAAAAATAGCCACAACCAAGCCAGTCTTTGCAGGTGAGGTGTGCGCCCTCACACCGTACCACACCTTGCAGCATACCTGTCTATTAGGTACCGCTCTGTAAATTACCGCTAACCCGACTGTTACAGGATTGTCTATATTGCAGGCAGTGTGGTTGGTCGCCCTTTATTTTGGGGCTCCTTTCAGTGTCTTCCTTTGCCTTAGTTGTGTTGTGCTGACTTTCCCTATATTGTTGTGTTGTGTTTCCCTTCAACATTATTAACACGTCTTCTCTCTGGTTAGTAGTTTTTTCTCCTTCCCCTCATATCCCTGGTAACCACCTAAGAATGCTTTTTTTTTTCTGTGTGTAAACATTTTCTTGTTTATTTATAAAGAAGATATTAGTGGCTTGATTGTCTTCTTTGGTGTTTGTTCATATCCTTTGTCTATTTTAAAAACTAGATTGTGTCATGGATTGAATAGTGTTCTCTAAAAACTGTGTGTGGTGGTTTGGCTGGGCCATGATTCCTGGTATTGTATGATGTTCCGCCACATTGTAAATCATGTCTCTACGATGTTAATGAGGGAGGATGGATGGCAGTTGTGTTGGTGGGGCAGGACTAAACGTGTAATATTGCTTTGTATTTTGAGGCAGTCTCTTGAGACATAAAGGAAAGAAGCTAGCACAGAGATTTGGGTACCTCCTATTATCAAGAAAGCTGTACTGGAAGCTGATGTGTCCTTTGGAAAGGACCAGAGTCCCTGAATCTCAGGAATTTCCAGGGGAACATTGATAACAAGGACCTTCCTCCAGAGCCACCAAAGAAAGTCTTACCCTGGAGCTGACATCCTGAACTTGGACTTTTAGCTTCCGGGACTGTGATAAAAGCTCTCTTTTTAAAGCCATCCACTTGTGGTATTTCTGTTACAGATGTTCTAGATGACCAAGACAGATTATTTATCTTTTTGTTGTTGAGGTATTGAAGCTTTCTATAAATTTTAGAGATTAGACCCTTGTTGGATACATCATAGCCCAATTTTTTTTACACTGGTTCTCTCTTTATGCTTTTTTTTCACACAGGTTCTCTCTTTATGCTTTTGGAGAAGACTTTTGATGAGCATGTGTTTAAATTTTAGGCAGTCCCACTTATACAGTTCCTCTTCTGCTGTGTGTACATTTTTAGTTGTGATTGGTATTCTATTTATGCCAAAAATTAGCAGTCCTAGCATTGTCCCTATTTTCATTTCCATGATCTTTATAGTTTTAGGTTTTATATTTGGGCCTTTGATCCATTTTTAGTTATTTTTGTGTGTGCTATTAAGTATAGATCCTGTTTCATGACTCTACAGAGAGACATCCAGTTTTGCCAGCACCACAAAACTAACTAAAAATGGATTAAAGGCCTAAATATAAAACCTAAAACTATAAAAATCAGATATTGTGAGGCCTCTTTTTTTGTTCTTCAGTAAAGCTTTACTCATCTATGGCCTCTTTCCATGTGAAGTTGGCAATTAGTTTTTCCATTTTGTTAAAGACAGCTGCTGGAATTTGGATTGCATTGTATCCACAGGTCACTCAGGGTGGTACTGACATTGTCACAGTGTTGAGTCTTCCTGTCTATGAGCATGGCGTGCTTTTCCATTTTCATAGGTCTCTTTTGGTTTCTTGTAGTAGAGTTTTGTAGTTTTATTTGAATACATCTTTTGCATTAATGATTAGACTTATTTCTAAGTATTTTATCTTTTGGAGTGTTATTGTATATAGTATTTTTTTTCCTGATTTCCTTTTTTGGTTTACAGGAATTCTGCCGATTTCTGTATGTTGATCTTGTATCATGCTACTTTGCTGAATCTTTCTATTAGTTGCAGTACTTTTTTGTATTTGGAATATTTGGGATTTTCTATGTATAGAGTCATGTCTTCTATAAACAGGGATAATTTTTCTTCTTCTTTAGCAACCTAAATGCCCTTTATTTCCTTTTCTTACCTTACTGCTCTAGCTAAGACTTCCAGTGCAGTGTGGAGTAAGTATGCTGATAAAGGACATCCTTGTTTTATCCCCATTCTCAAGCAGAAGGGTTTCAATCTCTCTCCACTGAGATGAATAATGATGGCTGTTGGTTTTGTATGTCCAGGAATTTCCCTTCTATTCCTGTTTTGGTGAGCTTTGTACTTTTAAATTGGTAGCAGGTATTGGACTTTATCAAATACCTTATACTTTTTCTGCACTGATTGAGATTATTATGTGATTCTTCTGTTTTTACTTATGTGGTGGATTATATTGATTTTTCCAGTGTTGAACCATCTTTGCATAGGTATGAATCCCACTGAATCATGATGTGGTTTTTTTTGGCTCTGCTGTTGAATTTCATTGGTTAGAATTTTGTTGACAATTTTTCCTTCTTTATTTATGAGAGATCCCACTGTCATCAAGTCAATGTTTCATAATATTCTATTACGATCTTTTTTATTTCAGTTGCTTCTAGTGTAATGTTACCCATTTTATTTCTTATTCAGGTTATTTGTTCCTTCTCTTTGTTTTCTTTTGTCAATGTGGCCAGCGGTTTGTCAATTTTATTGATCCTTTCACAGAACCAAATTCTAAGTTTGTTGATGTTTTCTTTTTTCCTTTTGCTTCTCTTTCATTTGTTTCTCCTCTAACCTTCATTATTTTCTTTTTTCTGATGACTTTGGGCTTCTTTTGCTGCTGTCTGAGTTGTAGGGCTAATATTTTTATTTTAGCCCTTCTTCTTGGTGTGTGTGCTTATTGCTGTAAATTGACCTCAGAGTACTACTTTTGCTGTGTACCAAAGGTTTTAGTATGGTGTGTTTTCATTCTTTTTGAGTCTATGAATGTTTTAGTTTCATCTCTGATATCTTCAATTTCCCAGTGGTTTCTAAGTGAGGTGGTATTTAGTTTCCAAGTATTTGATTTTTCCCCCTTCCTCTTCCTGTTACTGATTTTTTCTTTCACAGCATTGCGATCAGTTACTGCCTTGTACTATTTCACTTGTTGGATTTACTGAGGCTGGCTTTATGGCCTATAATTTAGTGGCCTATTCTGGAGTGTGATTCATGTACTTTAGAAAATAATGTATACTTGACTGTTGTTGGGTGGGTAGTTCTGTATGTGTCTATGAGGTCGAATTGATTGTGGCATTTAGATCTTCTGCATCACTGCTGAGTTTCTTTCTAGTTTTCCTGTTCTTCACCCAAAGTGGTATATTGAAGTCTCTTACTATTATTGGTTGAAGGACTGCACAGAATCACTGTGCCATAAAGAATTGGTCAACACTCAGCCATGTCAGGAGGCAGCATATGATCAAGAATGGATGGTATTTATGGAAGAAGTCCATGCTACACTGAAGGCATTGATTCAAGAAAACGCTAAGGGAACTGACGGAATAACAATTGAGACGTTTCAACAAATGGATACAGTACTGCAACTGCTCATTTATCTATGTCAAGAAATTTGGAAGATAGCTGCCTAGTCAACTGACTGGAAGAGATCTATACATGTGCTCACTGATTCAAGGAATGCAGAAATTATTAATAGCACATACAAGTAAAATTTTGCTGAAGATAATTTAAAAGCAGTTATAGGAGTACATTGATAGGGGGCTACCAGAAATTCAAGGCAGATTCAGAAGCGGTGCATGCAAGAAGAGTATGCCCCAATCTGCTAGAGCACTACACAGGAGAGAATACACCACTGGTCCTCATGCCCCTAGTGCAGGTGACTGGAGCAAGTAGGAGGCACTGCTGGCCTGTGTCCCTTGGTGCATATGGCTGGGTTTTGGAGCAGCTGCCTTCAGCTTGAGGGCTCCTGGTGCCTATGGTTGGGCAGAACAGGAGGGGCTGCTGGTCTTTGGGCTCTTGGTGCAGGCAGCTGGCTGTAGCAGTACGTGTCATAGGTTCTTGGGCCCCTGGTTTAATCAACTGGGTGGAAGAGGTTTCTGGGCTCCTAGTGCTAGTGGCCAAGTGGAGGAGCTGGTGCCAATAGTCCATGGGTGACTGGGCTTATTAACAGACACTACTGGTGTATGGGCCCCACTGTGGCTTGGTGGGTGCAAGAAGGGGCACTGTTCACCCATAGGCTCTAGGCGCAGGCAGCTGGATAGAGGAGCAGGACCTGCCAGACTGCAGATCCCTGGCACAGCCAGGTGAGTGGAAGAGACGATGCCACCAATCCACAGGCCGCTGGCATGAGTGGCTAGGCAGACAAGTGGGTGCTGCTGTCCTGTGGGCTTTCAGTGAAAACAGCTAAACAAAGAGGTAGAAGCCAGTGGTCCGTGGGCCCCTGACTCAGCAAAAACAGCAGGGATGGTGGTGGGTGCTGTCAGATCGCAATCACATGTGGTAGGCAACGTAAGAGGGTGGTGGAGGGGTACCGCGTGTCTGAGGGCCTCTGGCATGGGGGATGAGGGCACACAATGGGTGAGGGAAGTGCACTTCCCTATCTCAGGGAAAGCAGCACTCCTCCTTGGTTCTGGAGGTAGATGTTGAGTTGCTCCTGCTTCGTTACACCAGATGATGGGTGCCTTGGTCGGGAACACTGCTCGTTTTGTTTCAGTATGGACACACTGTGCAGGTTTGGCTAGCAGAGTGCTGACAATCTGTAATTCTCCAAGTCTGCCATTTGCATGTAGTCTCTCCTTTCACTTGCACTTGGTTTGATTCCTCAGCCTCGCTGTTGATGCTCAGGGTTCCTCAGCTGTCATTATATCCATTCTACTTTCTTCACATCTTTGTCGTAAGAGGGACATTATAAGGTGTCTGACTACGCTGCCATCTCGGACCACCTCATTACAGTTTTGGGATCCAACAGTTCTCCTGTTGTTGGATATTGTGTTGTCTTCAATCAGAAATGAAACTGTGAAACAACCCTTGTGGGACTGTTGCTCTGAGCAACAAGAAGCCTCTTCTCTCCTGTCTTCTTTAAAGCAAAAATACAGTTCAGCTTAATTAGTCAAGTGTATCTGCCTTGAGTACGGGGCTATTTTAAACAACTATCCAGACGGCATCCAACTGACAGCAACGCTAGTAAGTTTGCATAGGAAGCTCACATGTACTGAGCTTATGTTGATAAAAGAGGAACAATTAAGACCAGAAAAGAGGGGTAGGAACAGCTGCCCTGAATTGTACAGGTTGAACCAGTGTATGGTCTCCTGTGTACATTTTTACCAGCACTAGCATAAGTAAATTGCTGAAAAAAGTAGAGATAAATCAAAATAGAATTCTAAATCTGTTTAAGCAACTCATGGAAAGGAGGCAAAAGGCAAAAACAAAACTAAGAAAATGGAAACCCAGAAAACAGTAAAAAACAACAAAGGACTCTTTTAAGCAAGCCCTAACTTATGAATGCTATTGTTAATGTTACGTGCTGTCATCGATTTTGACTTGCGGTGCTATCATGTGACAGAGTAGAAGGCCTCACAGGTTTTCCCAGACTGTAATCTGTACAGGAGCAAATTACTGGGCCAGGGAGTCACTGGGTGAGTTAGAACTGCTAACCTAATGCTTAACTATTGCACAGTTAGGGTTCCTCAAATTATCAATAATTATATTAAATATAAATGGTCTAGAATATACCAATTAAAAGATAAAAATGGTCAAAGTAGATTAAAAACATAATGCAACTATGTATTTTCTACCAAAACCTCATTTACAATATAATAAGTACGTTGAAAATAAAAGGATGAAAAAAGATAGACCCATGCAAGCATCAATCAAAAAGCAAAAAACAAAAAAACCCAGGAGTGCTCTATTACAATCTGATACAGTAGATTTCAGAATAAAGAAAATTACTACAGACAGAATGTGGTCTTACATAATGATGAAAGGGCCAGTCCATCAAGATGTCTTAGTGTGTGTGCACCAGCGCTGCAGAATATGTGAAGCAAAACCTGATAGAACTGAAAGGTGAAACAGGAGAATCCATAATCACAGTTGGAGACTTCAGTACAGTGTTCTCTCAAAAACTGATCCACGTGATAGTTAATGTCATGTGTCAGCTTGGCTGGGCCATGCTTCTCGGTGCTGTGCCAGATACTAGGTAATCGTCTTGCATTTTGTGATGCCACGTCAGCAGCCAGTCATTTGAAAGGGCAATTTCCTCACAGGTGTTGCCAGCATCAGGTATGCACACATGCTGAGGCAAAGGTTGCCCTCCCCATCTTGCACTGAGTTTGTCATCCTCTGACTCCGGTTTTTTGGATGTAAGCCTGCAGTCTTCCATTTGACCTGCTGTTTTGGGGTTTCTCCGTCCCTACAACAGCATGGCAGAGAATACCAGAAATGAACAAAGAAGACAGAAGAATTATTGATGCCTTTGAATTGTAGTGTTGGCGAACAGTGTTGAATGTATCATGGGCCACCAATCTGTTCTGGAAGCAAAGACGGCAAGATTGCATCTTACATACTCTGGATATGTTGTCAGGAAAGATCAGTCCCTGGAGGACATCATGCTTGGTAGAGTGGAAGGTCAGTGAAAAAGAGGAAGACCCTCAACGAGATGGACTGACACAGTGGCCGCAACAATGGGCTTAAGGATAAAAAATGATTGTGGACATGGCACAAGACTGAACAGTGTTTTGTTCTGCAGCTCATAGGGTCGCTATGGATCAGAACCTAGTCAATGGCACCTAACACCACCACAATGGCATGACTCAGAAGCCTCCAGACCAACTTCTGACCCAAGGATTTGGGGCTTCCCAGCCTCCACAGCTGTGTGAGCCATTTCCTTGAAATACATCTCTTTTACACATACACTTCACTGGTTTTGCCCCAGCAGAGAACCTAGCCTATGACAATTAACTAATCACACATGAAACAGACACATTGCTCAAAAGTTACAAATCACATTTCATCCATATGAAAGCAAAAACTTGGAAGAACCCTATGACAATTCAGGAAATTGCTAATTCAAAATCCTCCCCAAAGAAATCCTCAGGCCCATGTGATTTCACTGGAGAGGTCTACCAAATGTTTAAAGCCTGAACACCAATTCTATACTCTGTTTTCCAGAAAGCAGAATAGGCAGTAACACTTCCGAATTCATTTTATGACGCTAACAATGATCCCCAAACAACAGACCAAGTGTGCTATGTCCCACTTTGGGTGACGGTCACAGCCATGCTCTGTGCTGACAATTCTGACTCAGAGCGACCCTATAGACAAGAGTAGAACCGCCCTATAGGGTTTCCAAGAAGTGGCTGCTGGTGGATTCAAACTGCTGACTTTTGGTTTGCAGCCATAGCTCTTAATTACTCTACACCAGGCCTGCAGGCCTGCAGGTGTATACACACAGAATCCTTTACTGAGCTACATACAATTTTTGTGCTCTATTTTCTGTAAGTTGAATCTCACATAAAAATAAACGATACATCCATAAAGAGAAGCCTTCTGCTAGTCCTACAAGGTGTCTCTGTCCCTACTATCATGTCTTTCTACCACTGGTCTAATACCCTTTAGATTAATGCTTGCTATAATATGATGTTCTGACTTTATTTCTGTGAAAACACTGATTTTTCTTTAATTCTCCTCTAAGGCTAAAGAGAGTCTCTGGGTTTATAAAAGGTTTATAAGTATTAACATGCAGAATATGTAACATCTTTTTATATTTTAGATAAAAATATCCAGATAGAAAGCATTATAGACCCAAGATCTAAAGGACTAACTGTTGTGGAAATGTTTTAGTTCTGATCACTATCTCATTTAGCAAGTATCTAACTAAGAAAGGTATAAACCTCTCAGTTCTGTACTGATGAGAAGGTGCCAAACTGCAGTCAGCCGGTGACTCACTCCCAGACCTGTTAGCAGGCTGGTGCCTGGATCAGAACCCAACGCCGAACTCTCTGCTCCATCCTGAGACCAGTGAATCTCTCGTGCCCCTGGGCTCTGTGAGATAAGGCACGCGCACGTGTCAGGCCTGGCTTCATGGGTCGTCCCAACTCACGTTCAGCATGAATGCTTCTTTCCATACATGTCTTAAACAGTCACAGTTACATAGTGAAGAAAACAAAAAAACACAACTTGTTTTTTGTGGTGTGCTGAACAACAATAGAAGTCACCATCTCCAAAGCATCAAGGAATCAAAACGAGAAAGATGATTTTGGTTACCAGCCTAAGTGGGCAGCCAAGACCACATGGGGCCAGGAGTGTCAGCAGCTGTGTCGGCATCAGACCCTGATAGCGGAGCCCCAGACAGGTAGCGGCTGGGACCTCCCAGAACAAGGTGCTCCCAGCAGTGGGGAGACTGAGGAACGGCTCCTCGGGGTCTTTTCCAGAGGGGCGGGGGTTGTACTTACCTGGTCACACAGGTGCTTGAAGCCAGGTGCATGCCTCCTTGAAAACATCTGGAAAACGCTCTTGTTTTGGGGGTGAAGCAGGTCTTCCCTCTGCTCCGATTCCACGTTCATCAAGGAACCCTCCTTCTACTCCCTTCCAAGGGTATCTAGACATTCTACTCAGGACAAAGCCCCTACTGTCAACGGCTGGTGGGCCAGTGTCTCCTGAATTGGTTAGCATGACCCAATCTGCAAGTGCCTTACCAACAAGCCCCGCCTTCACCCGATCCATGATCCAGGACACCCAGCCGACCTCCCTCATGGCTCCCACACTGTTCCACGAGAGGCCCCAGGTTCCGACTAGCCCATAAACATCTCTCTCTTTCCCATTCAACAGTCACCACTGTAAATAAAAGACTGAACACCAAAATCAGGCAAATATGTTTAATTTTTTAAAATAACTGATGGCAAAATAAAATATTTACATCACATCATACTGTGTAAACATGTAATGTCTCTGTACAAAGAAATATACATGCAAAATAATGTAAAAATTGAACTGAAATAATAAAGGAACCGGCACAAATAAAAGTTATGAGGTTACGAATACACATCCAGTTTTGAATCCAATGTCTTTGAAAAAGTTTCTGTACAATTTTACAAGAAGAAACGAACAAACAAAAACCCAACAAAAGAATAAATAAAACACATTGGAAGTTGCAAAGTTTAACTATGCCAGTTTATGGCTCACAACCCAGGTGTCTGGCTAGCTCGGGGAGCAGGCTGGTCACTTTTTTTTTTTTTTTTTTAGTGTTATTTCATACAGCAAAGGTAAAAAGACATCCAGAAGAATTCAGCCATGCCCAGAAGCCAGCCCCTGTATTACGGGCATCTCCACAAGACACCGTTACTTCTGCCACAGTGACCAAGGCTGGGACACCAGCCTCATGACGGCCGGTGCTGAATTGGCTTAACTGGCTCAAAATCCAGCCAATTTTTCTACAGAAAGTTGAACGTCAGAAAGTCTAAAAAGTAGTAAAGGTCCAGACTGATTTGGGGAAAGGGGGAAAAAAAAAAAGAAAAATAATACTTTGGCATTCTGAATAATAGCATAATCAATTTGGAAAACATTACCCTATTATCCAGTTTTATACTCAGAGTATGAAATCACTTTTTTACAATCCTTGAAACTGACAAATTTCACAAAGAGTCCGATCTCCTGGAACCGATGGCACCGGGCTTTGACCCCACCCCGCCCACCCCCGACACGCACAAAACCATAAAGCTCACCTTACGAAGTCTGTGCTTTTTCTATGTATTTATTACAGGAACGACAGAGGTCTTCATAAATAGTTGCATAAAATGTTAAAGCCACAACATTGCACATGGTAAGAAATAAAACCAAAAAAGGAAAAAAACCAAACCAAGCCCCCACGAGTGCATTTACAGTATTCTCATCTGACTGTTGACTGTGCAACAGTCTGATTGCCGGCTGGGGGGCGGGGCGGAGAGTGGGCCGGGGTCCCAACCGGATGTCCTCACTTGGTGGACAGAGCCCTCTGGTCCCCGGGGGCAGGGGCATCCTGGAGGTGGCTGGGCATGGAAGGGAAGGCAGTGGGGAAGGACAGACTGAAGGCAGGGACAGTCTTATGTACAAGTAAGGCCTACATTTCATCAGAGCAAAATGATTCCTTCTAGTTTTATGCAGAAGTCTGAGGCTGAATGCACGGTGGGGTCATGGGGAGACGCTGGCGGCCGGCAGACGAGGTGGCTGGAAAAGCTCAGAGCCAGGTAGACACTGAGCGGGAGAAGAGGCTGCGGGCACAGCCGCCAGGCGGGTGACTCTGCCCAGAGATGTAGAGTATCTTTGCTTTGTTCGTTAACACCAGTGGTTGAACACAGGCATTTCATTTTTTTTGTTTGTTTGTTTTTGAGTAAATCTTGAAAATGTGAAATTTGCAAAATTCTATTCCTGTTCATTAAAAAAAAAGTTGTCTGTTGTATTTTTTGCAGAACCCTGAATCAGATCCCGTGACCCAGCGGTGCTCCCCGTGCCGCCTGCAGGGTGCAGCCAGGCCCTCCACCCCAGTGCAGCATCCGCTTGGGTCCCCAGTGAGCTTGGGAGGCAGCGCCACACAATGGGCACACCGGCAGCTGATTGGTGACGTTGGTTGGTCGGGTCAGTTGTTTCCCTCTTTGAAATTCAAATTAACAGCTGATTGGCAGGTGAAAGAGAATGAGAAAGGACTTCAAGACAGGTCAAACTCTAGGCAGGAGTCTGCTCTGGAGGAAGTTTTTAATGCTACGGATAGGTCCAACATCGTTCTGGTGTTTGCGCCGCTCAATGAAGGAGGTCAGGCGGGACGTGTCCAGGGTGGCCGTGTTCTTGCTGTGGCCTGCCTGCAGCCAGTGCTCCTGGAGGGACAGTGCAGCTGAGGGCCGTGTGGCCGGGTCCTCCTGCAGCAGGAAGCACACGAAGTCCTTGGCCTTCTGGCTCACCCCTTTAAAGTAGTCGTCTGGGAAGCTGAAGTCTAGACGGCAAATGTTCAGGCAGGTCTCCTCCACGCTGTCGTCCAGGAAGGGGGACACGCCGCTGAGAAGCACGTAGGTGAGCACTCCAACACTCCACGTGTCGGCGGTCAGTGAGACGGGGTTGCCCAGGATGATCTCAGGGGCAGAGAACTCGGGGTTCCCCAGTAGCGGGTGGATGTAGTAGGTCGTGCTGAGCTGGACAGCATCTCCAAAGTCGGCCAGCTTGATCGTCGGCTTGACTGAGCTCTGATCCACCAGGATGTTCTCAGGCTAGAAAAGGGGAGGAGAGGACGGTCATTTCAGACTGCCCAAAGCTTAAGAGTTTGCTGGGGATGGTCAACTAGAAGAAACTGCCTACGCACGCAGCAAACAGGGCGTGATCCCCAGACGCAAGCAGCAACGGGGAGGAACGACCGTCCCGGTGCGGCAGGAGGTGCCTGAGCTGGAAACAGCCAGCTGGCTCCTTATGTTCAGGGCTGGCTGCACAGTTAGGTGCTCACGTCTCCTCATGACATTGGGCTGGCAACAGAACGGCCTCTCCTCCCGTCACTAATGGTAATACTCTTCTCCTTTTTTAAGTTATGATTTAACCAGTCTTGTACCAACTAACTTATTTTAAATTTCATGAGCTGCTGAGAGACATCAAATGCTTCCCTAGCAGTTTATTGACAGCATGTATCATGTGAATGCAAACCCTTCACATAGATTAGAGAGCTGGTGTTCTTCTGGTTTCTCATCCCCATGACCTTGTATTTGCCCTTGGCCCCCCACCCCGATCACAGGCTCCTGGACCCAATTCTGAAGACAGGCTGGCAGCGGAGCTCCTGTCCCCCATGCGGCAGAGAGGCGGTGCTGCTCACCTCCGGCCGGTGCCCTGCTCACCTCCGGCCGGTGCCCTGCTCACCTTTAGGTCCAGGTGTGCAATCCTGCAGTTGTGAAGGTATCGTACGGCCTCCAGCACCTCCCCCAGGTACATCCGGACCTTCCCCTCGGTGAGGTTTCCCCATCGCACCACGCAGTCCAGGAGGCGGCCCTGGTCAGCCCTGCAGGCAGGCACGTGTGACAGTGGTTAGGGCTGCTCTTGGGTTTGTCCCCGTCTCTGATCTTTTACCAGTTTCAGGAATATCCTTCCAACCAAAGGCATGGCTACATAAAGAACATGACTTTTCTTAAAAAAAAAAAAAAAGAATTTCACTGTGAAGATGTCAGTGGGGAGCAATGTATCCACAAACTTAGAGGCAACTGGGTGGCAGAGCACAAAAACGTCCAGCGCTATCTCAGCTGATGAACGGACACACCTACAGACACGTTACATGGGCAGGGACCAGCCCAGGGGGCCTTCTGTACCCATCTGCTGAATGAGAGAATAGTCATACTACCTCTCTGAACCTCAGTTTCCTCATCTGTAAAATGGGTGATGTGAATACCAAACAAGATAATGTCATTCAACAGACAGACAATATGTGACGTCTGACATGAATTTAACTGTTCTATGAGCTACATATACCTCTTTGCTGAATATCGCTACAGTTACCTTTGGAGTATTCCCCTTGGGAAGCTATGCACTGATGCCAGCACCTAGTCCACCCTTTAAAGTAATTTTGGAACTCTTTCTGGAATCACCATTGTGAACTGTGGCAAGTTTGCAAACTTAGTTGTATAGTCATCTGTGAGGGAGTCTTTAGCTAGTAAACAAGCAACCATATTTGAACACCCACCCTACTCAACTCATCTGGCCCCCAGTGACTTTTTTCTTTACATGAAGATAAAGGAAATATTGAAATGAAGACATTTTGATGACACTCAGGACCTCAAGGGTAATACAACGATGGCCAATGCCGAAAGAGTTCCAAAATTGCTTTGAAGCACAGACTAGATGCTGATGTGGGTGCACAACTTCCCAAGGGGAGTCCTTGGAAGGTGACTGTACTGATGTTCATCAATGAGGTATGGAGCACCTTTCCTAGCATGAGATTGCAAACTTCACTGTCAGTCCTCGTAGTAGGTGCTTCATGCTGGACTCCCAAGCCTTCCTCCTCTGAAATGATTTTAAACAGTGCTGCACAAAGCCAGGACTAGATGCTTTACCTCAGTTCATTTAGTCCCCATGACAATGCTGGGGCAAGTATCGTTATGGTCCCATGGTACAGATGAGGAGACTAAGGCACAGAAAAGATACCTAGCTCTCCCAAGGTCACAAGCCTGTAACACAGTAGCTGGAATTGGAACCAGCACAGGTCTGGCTTCAGAAGGCCGCTGGTGGTCACATGGTTTGTGCTTGATACTGACCTGAGGCTGATGGTCTGCACCCACCTTGAGCACCTGGGCAGGAGGACCTGCCCAGTGGTTCCGCAGAGGTGACCACCATCAAACACCCCGCGTGGCAGGTTTACCTTACACCACACGGCTGCCAGGAGTCTGAGTGAGCGTCATCAAACACCCCGCGTGGCAGGTCTAGCCTGCACCACACAGCTGCCAGGAGTCTGAGGGACCCTCATCAAACACTCTGCGTGGCAGGTCTACTCTGTACCACAGGACTGCCGGAGTCTGAGCGACCGTCATCAAACACCCCGTGCGGCAGGTCTACTCTGTACCACAGGACTGCCGGAGTCTGAGCGACCGTCATCAAACACCCCGTGCGGCAGGTCTACTCTGTACCACAGGACTGCTGGAGTCTGAGCGACCGTCATCAAACACCCCACGTGGCAGGTCTAGCCTGCACCACACGGCTGCCAGGAGTCTGAGGGACCCTCATCAAACACCCCGCGTGGCAGGTCTAGCCTGCACCACACAGCTGCCAGGAGTCTGAGGGACCCTCATCAAACACTCCGCGTGGCAGGTCTACTCTGTACCATAGGGCTGCCCGGAGTCTGAATCCACATGGCTGTGGGTTTGTGTTCGTGTTGGTTTTGTTCTGGGCCCAGTCTCCCTAAACCACAGGTCTATGCTGCCTTCTTTGTTTGCAAAGCAGAACCGTGAGGCAGCTCCCCCCTTGTCTGGATGGTGAGCAGTGAGGACTCTGCTGTGATTTGTTATGAAAATAAACTCCATCCATCGGTCCAGTGAAGCCGGACCACTCAGTTCTCCAGTGACAGAACGACAGCTGAGAGTACTGACATGTCCCACTTGCAAGAGACTTCTGACAAGGAGTCCAACAACTCCTCTTGTTAAAAATCCCCAGGGAAAATCTACAACTGCTATCAGGCAAGCTTCTAGAACCAGACAGGCCGCTCCTCTAAGCAAAACACAAGGAAGGTTCAGTCCGGTTCAGGGCACCAGAGAGCTGTGTAAGCGAGGGGCAGAGGTGGTGTCCCAGCCTCAGGGTGAGCCTGCCCTCAGGGGACTCCCTGGAAGGTTCTGCTAATCCCACACTGTCTGCCAAGAACAAACATTTACAAGTAGCTGCAAAGCGAAAAAGAGCTGGTGAGCAACAGACAGGTGTGAAATGACTCCCCTAAAAACAGAACAGGAGTTTTTACACAGCTAAACACAAAGATGTGTTGCAGAGATTAGAACGCGCCAAGGGCAAGGTGCCCTGCAACACAACACCACTGACTTCCTGATCTGGACAGCTCTGTAGTGGCGGGGGCTGTCCTGTGTGCTCATCTGGGACTCTACCCTCTACCCCTGTCCCCAATGTCTGACAGTCTTTTAAAATCATATCTAGACTGTCCTCCAGGTGTCACAGCAGGGCTCAGCTGGGGACTGCTGCCTGAGAGTCATGGGCTTCTCAACAACTGAACTGTCTACTACGGCCTGACAAGGAAGTCCTCCAGTTCACAGGCCCTAGTGAGGAGCCCGCTTCTCAGTGGAGGTGCACCTTCCCTCCCCTCTACTCCATCCTTCCTGTTGGTAGGTGGCCAGAGACAGCACTGGCCCCAGGGACGGAGCCCCACGTCTGACACAGTGATCTCAGGGAGACCATGCTCACCGTCTCCCGGAACAAGGACTGCCCTGAGCAGACATGAGTCAGGTCGACCTCAGGATCCATGGGTGGTACCCGGACAGCTGACCACTCAGGGCCCCTGGGAACCGCATGGAACCCCCAGGTCATGTGAGAGCCAGTGTGGGGCCTGCGGGACACAGCTGCACTGATACGAGGCACAATGGCTCCCTGACGAAGACCGGACTGAAGACTTCTGCTTGTCACTACCGTCAGGGTCACACTGCACCGAGAGGCTGGGCACGCGTCAGCAACCCAGTGAGCTCTGTAACCCTGGTCTCTGTCCCCACACTCAGGGAGCGACCCCCCCACCACACAGGAGAGCGGCGAGCTCGAGGCTGAGGTGATGTGGAGGCGAGGTAAGCAGGTGTGTACGCACATTTCTAGAACCAGGACGTAGCTGGTGGGGGTCTCGAAGGTGTCCAGGAGGCCAATGAGGAGAGGGTGCTGGAGGTTCTGCAGGATTCCGAGCTCGTGGGTGACCTGGTCGCGCTTCATCAACTTCTTGTTCACAAACTTGGTGGCCACTGCTCGTTTGGTTCCCTTCTGATCACATTTCTTAACGACAGAGAATCGGCCCCTGCAGAAGGCGTGGGGAAGACAGTGTGCTCAGGGTGCTGAGGCGTGTCGAGGAGAAACCCTGAACACACATGAGCTGAACTGGGTCTCTCCATGGGCTGGTGGCCCACTACGGTCCACGGTCCTGCTCCCCAGCCCCTTTAGCAGAGGGGCTGGTCTCGAGGGCCGTGGTGGCCCCACTGAAAGATGCTGTGTCCAGGCCCTGCAGCCACAGGACTCCGTCATCCTTGCCTTCCAGATCCAGAGCCGACCCCGCCTCCCGCCTCCCCGTCTCCTCCTCTGACCAACGGAACGGGGCAGAAGTGGTAATATCAGACTTTCAGGTCAAGGCCCTACAAGACAGCTTCCCTTTTTTGTGCTCGTGGAAAACTTTCATCATCCAGTAGAGAAGATGTCTGATGATCTGCTCAGTGCCTCCTGGTCACCCTGCTGTCACGCACTAGGAGAGCTCACTGCTGTCACCTTCCTAGGCCTTGTTGTTTGGTGCCTGTGTGTGTGCAGGCTGTGTGTGGGGTGCAAGAACTCCTTTCCATAGTTCACAGGTCTCAGTGGACTCATGCTTTGGGGCCTTATCCACATGGACTCTCTGGGATGGCAGGACCTTGGACCTCCAGCCTGAGCGAACTGACAGAATGAGAGCTGGGGGGCCAAGGGAGCAACAATGTGGGGCTGGCACAGCGCCAGGCAGCCTTTCATCTCATCGCCCACAGGGCTGCTATGAGTCGCAACTGACTCAACAGCACCTAGGGACAGCAGAGAGGAGCTAAGCACACTCTGCAGGTAGGAGGACGGTGCATCACTCTCTGGCTACTAGGCAGAAGGTTGGGGATCAGTGACCCTGCATCAGTGGGTGGAGCCCAAGTCTCCCCCAGGCCAGGCCGGCTGTGCTTGGTCTGGACACCCAGAGCCAGGAGGAATGGGGAGGAAGTGCGGCTGTGTGCCTCCAGAGGCTCAGCACCTTCTGCTTTTGCTCTCTTGGAACAGTTCTGCCATCAAGTGGGGACAGCTGGGAGACTGACAGCTGAGACAGTGCAGGAGACCCCCAACGACTGCCTAGTTTGTCCACAGCACATGTGAAATAATGAACCGCCACTGTTCTCAGACAGCAGGTGTTGGTGTGGGTGTTCTGAGTTGCAGATCCAGAGCCACATGACCAGCTGTGGGGACAGGGAGGCGGCTGCCAGCAGGGCATCCCAGATGGCATTTTGAAAGGGACAGGCTAGGCACTGTGCTTCTCCGACCTTCCTCCTGCACTGTGTGCAGCAGTGCTATGTAACTCAGATGCTCAGGGCCCCGCAGGGCCCCTGTCTGGCTTGGGCTGCTTCCTCGGGAGAAGGAGAGCCCTTACCCCCGACGCGGGGAGCCCAGCTGGCTTGTATGCGTAGCCTCATCTAGTCCTAACAGATCATGCCTTGCCTTCTCAACTGGCATTCCTTGACAAAATGAAATCATGATTTAGGTGACTGTCGTAATTCTAAGGGCAGTAACACAGCTAGAACTATTCTAGACAGGAGACGTTCATTTATTATGTACACTGGATGGCTTAGGGCCTCTGGCCTGAATGCTTTCCTGGTACTCTTGCCGGAAAAGGCTCCCTGAGACGGCCAGCAGGGAGACAAGGCGACTACAGGCTCCCCTTCTGCTAGTACACCGCAGCCCATGGCTGACAGAGTGTGTGGCTCTCGCTCTGCCCGCCTCCTCTTCCACTGTGTTACATCGGGTTCTCTGCTTTCCATGGGGGTTCTGCGGTTGTCTCATACCTGCCGAGCTCAGCGACTTCACTGTAGAAGGAGTCAAAGTTGTCCTTCCAGGTCACCACGATCCCATCACTCCCTGGACCTGCAAGAAGAGCAGCATCTCCTCTGAGCACGCAGATTCCAAGTTCGCTGGAAACTGAACTTGACCACTGCTGTCTAATTGGTTCCCAAGCACAGCCACCCTACAGGATCCTACAGGGTTCTGAACTCAAGGGCGAATCAAACCAAACCCATTGCTGTCAAATTGGTTCTAGCTCCCAGCCACCCCATAGTGCCCTACAGGATCCTGAGCCTATGGGCAAACCCAACCCACCCCACTGCTGTCAAACCGGTCCAAGCTCACAGCCACCATCTAGTATGCTACAGGACTTGGGGCTCACAGGCAAATCAAACCCACTGCTGTCAAACTGGTTCTGACTCACAAGGACACTACAGGACGCTTTAGGGTTCTGTGCTCAGCTTTCAGCAGTGCTGCCTGGCTAGAAAGTTTATAGGCTTGCATGGCCAGCACTGTGGCCACAGGTGGCTAGGGGACACCTGCTGCATGGCTAGTCTGCAGGAAGGTGTACTGTATGTAAAAAGAGAATGCCAAATAGCTCAGCAGAATTTTGTTACTAAAAAAAAAAGGCAGCCCAGTGGTATAAAGGCTGAGCACTCTGTTGCTAAGTGACCCAGAGGTGGCTTTGCAGGAGAAAGGCCTAGTGAGTTGCTTCTGTCACAGTGACAGCCTGGG
Organism: Heterohyrax brucei; assembly: GCA_028571685.1. Taxonomy (NCBI): domain Eukaryota; kingdom Metazoa; phylum Chordata; class Mammalia; order Hyracoidea; family Procaviidae; genus Heterohyrax; species Heterohyrax brucei. The sequence continues at coordinate 16,262,683 of CM053141.1, read as the reverse complement.
GCACCTAGGGCTGCTCTGCTCTGTCACATGGGGTAGCTGTGAATCAGAGTCCACCTGACAGCACCACAGCCGTAACAACAGCCATCATCATGGCTGCTAGGCACTAAGAAGCACCAGATTAAAGAAAAACTTAGAAAAATTGTAACAGACTGATTTTATGTTGAAATCAAACAACTCTGGCTCTATTAGGATAAACTAAATACATTAAATAACATAACTCATTTTACCTGTGCTTTTTAAATGTGGTAATGAGAACAATTCTATTGGGACATGCAGTTCCTTCAGCTGGACAGACTGTCCCCTCTTAGTCAATAGTCACACAGACTCACAGTGTCACTGTCAGCTCCGGGTGCTCCCTCAGCCACAAGAAACCTACCTCAGTGGATTGCACTCACTGACCTTCACAGGGTGACATGGACTGAATGTGTTCCTGAAAAAAATCTGTCACACTTTGGCTGTGCCCTAACTCCTGGTATTATGTGATGTTCCTCCCTGTTGGAATTCCTGCCCCTATGATGTTAACGGAGGTAGGTGGGTAGCAGTTGTGTTGACAGAGCAAGATTCAATGGGTAAGTTTTGTTTTGTGCCTTGAGGTAGTCTCTTGAGCTATAAAGGGAAAATCTGGCAGAGAGAACTGGGAACCTCCCACCATCAAGAAAGCAGCACTGGGAGAGTACATCCTTCAGACCTGAGGTTTCGGCACCGAGATGTTCCCTGAACAAACACTGATGCATCACAAGGAACTTCCTCCAGAGCTGACAAGGGGGAAAGCCCTCCCCTGGAGCAGACATCCTGCATTTGGACTTGGAGACTACCAAACTGTGCAAGACTGATGCAACACAAGGACCTTCCTCCAGAGTCAACAAGGGGGAAAGGCTTCCCCTTAGTGGACACCCTGAGTTTGAACTTGTAGTCTAGAGAACTGTGTAAGAACAAACTTTCCTTTGTTAAAGCCCTCCACTTCTGGTATCACTGTTATAGAGCAGTACCAGATGACTACACCACAGGGTTTACAAGGTTAATAAACCATTATGAAACAGAAACACAGCAACTTTATTAGACCACGGCCTCTGTAATTCAGCCTCCCATGGGTAACGATCTAGTAGTACATCCAAAACCACCAACTAGAAACAACCCACTGCTGTTGAGGTGACTGTGACTCAGAGAGACCCCGCACGACGCAGCAGGACTGCTCATCTGGTGGAGTGGAGCTGCTGACCCCAAGGTCGCCTGCGGAGGGCTGTGGAATAAGCAGAGGCATTCTTCTCCTACAGCCACTTGGGGCAGGAAGACGGCTCACGTGACAGAAACCAGCACTGCTTCCTGGGTCACCACGTCCCTACTGGTATCCCCCTGGAAACCCGGGTGCCATGGTGGTTATGAGCTATGGCTGCTAACCAGAAGGCCGACACTGAAATCCACCAGGCACTCTTTGGAATCTTTATCGGGCAGTTCTATGCTGTCCCATCAGGTCACTGTGAGTCAGGATATACTTGAGGACAGCACGTGTTGGTTGTGTTGGTGTCTCCCTATCAGAAGAATCTCATCTCTCTCAACTCCTTAAGCTCTGACTACTGACTGCAGGCAAAAAAGCCACTTGCGTAATCTCTGCAAGCTCTTTCTAAGATCAAAAAATCAGTGGTTGTGTAACCTCAGATTCAAAGCTATCTAAAACTCAAAATGTTTCAGGGAGGTGACAGGGTCAAGCTTCTGAGACGGATTCTGGTTCATGTCTGCACTCAGGACATGTCAGGCCTCCAGGCTTCACGTAGTCTGTGTGTTTGCAGATTCCCATGCCACGGTGCTGGTAGAGGTAGGCGACCTCCACAGCCTGGTAGGCCTCAACCAAACCGCAGTCAGACACCAGTCAAGAGCTGAGGGCAGTTTAACGAGGCCTCAGATATGGGATCTGCCCTGATGGGCTTACAGTTTAGCTGAGGAGTGTGAGGCTTTACAGCAGAGGTGGGCAGGCCCCGCAAGGCAGGGACTGGTAGGACAGAAGGCCCTGGGAAGATGGCTGTGAGGACCTAGGACACAAGCTCAGTGCCTGGGGGTTGGCGCTTGGCCCCCTTTCTCCCGTTTTGCTTTGTCTGTATTTCACTTCTACATGAGGCAGCTCACATTAGACTCTGAGCGTCAAAGCATCAACTGGAAAACCCTTGGTCCCACCAGACTCAGAGAGTGGGTGGCCACTAGAGGCTCCCATGCTGGGGTGCAGGGTGGTGGGGTGGTGGGGGTATCAGTGGCCTTCCCCGTCCACGCCCCCATCCTCTCCCCCGCCTCCCAGGCCTGTGAGTGGTGCTGCAATCACTGTCCTCGTGACTGGTCAGAACATGCAGCTCTCTTCTGGAAGGCGGCACCTCTGGCCACACAGGTGGACGGACAGAAGGAGACTGCTGCACAAGTGGGATGGGGTGGCCCTGGCCGGGGTAGCTCACCTAGAACCCTCAGGCTGGCCGATGATGAGGCAGCGCCCATGTCATTCACCGCGATGCAGGTGTAGAGGCCATCATCCTCCGTGGTCACGCCGATGATCTTCAGAGCGGCCTCTCCTAAGTCACTGCCACACAGAAGGGGAGACGTGGGCGTCAGGAAGGCTCAGCGCCCCTGTCACTGGCCCAGTGTCTGAGGAGGGATGTTAAAGGTCCCACCGCACATCCAGGAGGGAGCGTGTCCCCTCAGGGAAGTACCTTACCTGTAAGAGATGCTGTAGTGGCTGTCGTTGTTCAAGGTGTTGTGTTCAGGGCCCTTCCAGGTGATGGAGGCCTTGGGGCGGCCACAAACGCGACATCTGAGAACAACGGTCTCCCCTGTCTCACACGTGACCTCACTCAATGGAATGACAAATTCTGGGGGAACTGGAAAGGGAAGGAACAAGTCAGCGCCAGGGGCCCTACACTCCTCCTGAGCCCAGCGACACTTCCGGACAAACAAGTAATACGGGGACTGCCATCCAAGCCCTGGGTGCCCCAGAGAACCACGCCAGAGCTACACCTGAGTGCTGTGAGACAGCCTCCTCCCCGTCACAGATGTCTATCTCCAAGACAAAAGAAAAGTTACAGGACTCACCATCATAAATGTAGTTGGGATTGAGAAGCTGAAAGGGAAAAGCAAAACGATGTTAACCCAAACAAAGAACTATTTTAAGGGGTATTACCTTCAATCCAGCACTACAATTCTTTCTGGAAGATGAAGAACAATGTCACTTGACGTGTCTGGGTATTAATCAAGACAGGCTGGGTTTGTTTTCACCGTCTTTAAATGTCAGTGAAAGCTGCCTTAATTTTGCAGTGTTGCCCTGCCTCCCTGGGGCTGGGGCACCTGCTGCCAGCCGCCTCCGGTGGGGAGGGGTCTCCTCCTCCCCTTTCAGGAGGCTTTGCTGTTCCTCCAGGTGAAGCCTCCATGGTATAAGCCAAGCTGATAGCAGAAGACTAGAAGCTGGACAAGGAACCCTGGTGGTACAGTGGTTAAGCGCTCAGCTGTCAACCAAAGGCCAACAGGGTGAACCTGCCAGCCACTCCATGAGGAAGATGTGGTGACCGGCTTCCGTAGAGCTGCCCTATGGGGTGGTGAATGGACTCCGGAGCCACGATGGAAACTGCTCACAGCAGCCCCAGGGAGCTCTGTTTACGCCGCTGTCTGCATCTCCAAGCCTGTCACTCCCCTGCGGTCTGGCGCTGGAAGGTGGAGGAAAGGGCACCAGACACAGCGTCTCCGCGCGCTGTCTGTTTCTGAGAACCGAAGTCTCCCCGCTCTATCTAGAAACCACACAGTGTTCCTTGTGAGATGCCACACCCAGGCAGGGGCACACATGTGTATGGTTCCTCTGGTGACAAGCACAGCTGTGCCCACCAGCACAGTCCCACGGTGCCTTCTCAGAAGACCCGGCAGGGCACTCCTTGCAGGGTGGAGGTGGCAGTGTGGTGGTGGGGGCATGCCAAGGCCTGCCCGGGGCCTGCCCTCCTCGGCCCCCGGCCTGGCGCAGGGACTCCTGGACACACGCCCACTCACCTTCACAGACACTTTGTTGCTGAGTCCTTCCCGTGATTTCCGGTAACCGTTCTCTAACTTGCCTTCCCTTTTGCCGTCTTTATCTTTTTTCTCAGATTTTTTCCTTAAACGGAGTGCTGTGTGCCAAGATGTTGACTTCCTACGGGGAAAAAATACATCATTGGCACCATGCCTTTCCTCCATTCAGCCTGGGACACCTGAGGGTATTAGCAAAGCACTTCTGTGCTAAAGTAAACTTTCCTGGGATTGTCAATCACCAGGAGATCAAATGAGCACTTCAATCAAATTACAAGGATGGAAATTTAAAGGGGCCTCAGAGCATTCCTTGAGGAAACAGTGTAAACTGGGACTTTTGAACAATGAGCTAGCAGATTTCTGTGACCCAAGGAGGGACAGGACCAGGGCATGTCCCGGGAGCAGCAGTAGTGGCAGAGGCAGCCTGAGCACCAGCCCAGCCTCCCGGGAACGTCAGCGCCTAGCCCGGGCTGTGTCGACCAGGGCAGAAGTGCCAGTCATGGCCTCACAGACCAGAGTGGGGGGCCAGCCCGGGCCTGTGTCCACACCTCGCCCCAGGGCTCAGCCAGGTTCAGTGAGAAGAAACGCCAGGGCATTTGTCAGGAGACTTCAAAGATCACAAAGGCTTTTGTGCATCCTCCCCGGAACCTGGGCTCAGGCGCACAGCCTCCCTGGAACCCAGGCTCAGGTGAGCGTCTATCCAGGAATCCAAGTTGCAGGAGCCATCTGGCTCACTGCTTCCCACAGCAGGCACTTCAGGGAGACAGGGAGGGGAGAGGTTTCCATTCTGCACCTAGTTTTGACTTAATTTAAAACAGCGTTTAATGTAGCAAACTGGTTCGTTTTTCCCTAAGTAGCCATCTAGAGCCTGAGTCTCGGTGGCAGTACCAGGGGCCCCGCCTGCTGCTTACAGATGCAGGCCTTCGCTGAGTTTCCGCATGGACTCCCTGCCCAACCGCCCCCGGCCAGGACCCCCAGGGACTAACCTAGTGCTCTGCAGAAGCCACATGTCACTAACCATAAGCTATTACAAGAACCTGCAGAGGGGCTGACGGGTGGAAAGACAGCCCACCCCCCCACTCTGGGGTGACACACCCCATTAGATGTGAACTCTTACTAATAACAACGCATGGTTTTCCCTGCCAGCACCTCCTCCCTTCCGGGGTCCTCTGCCTTACTGCACGAGGAGCCCTGGTGGCCCAATGGTTTAAGTGCCTGGTGGCTACCTGAAAGATCGGGGTTCAAACCGACCAGCTGCTGACAGAGAAATCTATGGCAAATTGCTTCCTGAAAAACATACAGTCTAAGGAGCCCCAGGGGGACCGTTTTCCTCTGTCCTGTAGGGTCACTATGAGGTGGGATTGACTCGACGGCAATAGGTCTGCCTCGTTTCAGACGTGCTCCCCTGCCATCTGCCGCCGACAGCCGCCCAGGAGGGCGGGCAGGCACTCACTTGAGAGTCCCGTCAGGGTTCTCCAGGACGACTGCGCTGGTGTGCCCCAGGACGAAGCCCGGAATCCAGCCCTCAGCGGCAGGGCACTGGTCAGTGGCGGCTCGGAACACCAAAAACATGTTCTGTTGGTTGCTGGCTAGAATTTGAACGACCTCCCCTTGATAGACGTTGATCTCATCCTCCTTCACTGCCGTGTAATCGTGTGTCACCAACATGGTGGAGATGTTGCTACTGCTGCTGCTTTCACTCTGCAGAGAGAACAAGGGCACAGAAAGGCTGATGGGACCACGGTGAGGGGCTGGGGACACACAACACCCGCGTCCCTCTGCACGCCAGCCACAGGACCCCCTGCAGCAGGTCGACCAGCCACAGGCAAAAGGGCGTCTCTTCCTTTAGACTCCTGTGGCTAATGTGGTCTGCCTTTTTCATAATTAAATAATCACAATTTCTCTATAAAGCCATTTAGGACAGCTGAAAAATTACCTCAGCGATGACACTCCTGTCTGAGGCCTGCCTGTTACCATGCTCTGAGCTCCCTCACACCGTCAGAGTAACAGCTTCATCCTCACAGCCACACCATACCAGGCACGTGCAACCCCGACTCAGAAACGTGATGCTGACAGCATGCTTGTTAAAGAAGGGTTATAAAATTTAAAAGCCACTTTGGCTCAGTAATAATGAGAAGTCACCAACACTGACAGATGAAACACTGTCAGGAAAATACAGTCTAGAACGGAGCTGCTGGCATCCTCACCACCTCTACTTTGTCCCTTCCAAAAGGAAGAAAGTGAAATATCCGAAAAGCAAGCGCACTACCATTTGGCCTCTACAGAGAGCTGCTCGGCCCTTCTTAAGGATTGCCTGGTAGTGTCTCCTAGAAGCTTGTAAGAGCTGACGCCCCAGTTGCTGTAGGGATGGATACATGGCAGACACATGGCTGCAGGCATCACCGCCACCCATGCCGGACAGCAAACAGGCTTTGGAACCAGCACGCAGATGGGACAGCCTTGCCCTGTACACTGCAGCCCCAGGAAGCCTGTATCTCAGCATCACTAGTGTGTCCTTAGTGTCCAACAGTGGCCGGCACACAGTAGGCGCTTTAGTAACCATGCAGTGAGTTGTCAACATGGCAGGACTGCAAGAGCAAAACAGATCATTTCTTAAGGCCGCAAGCCGAGTGGTGGGAGTAGCTGAGAAGCCAGGTAGGCACAAACGCCAGACTTGAGTCTGGGTCTCATTTCACAAGTGGCAGATCACTCCGGGGGAGGACATGGCAGAGAGCACGGCCCAACACCAAGCTGCATCTTGCCTAAGTCCCTCTGGCCGTAGCTGGGAGGGGGAAGGGCATCAAGTGCCCCGGTCCTATGAGCCTATACTAACCAACAGCTGTGTCCTCCATGGCACCAACTACTTGGCCTCTGCTGGGACCCTGGAGGTGGGCAGGGCCTGGTAGCGGAGCTGCTGTCACTCAGACAACCTGCCTTGTTCACGTCAGCGCTGCTGCTGCTGATCTGGGATTAGCCTTGTGGCAAGAGCCACCGAGGGGGCAGGGGCGGGCTGCTCAGGCAGGGGTCTTTTGTCCTGGGATTTGGAGCTTGGGGAAGCCCACATGCCAGCCTGCTGTGACCTTTAGGGACTAGGGCTGCAGATCTCTACCCACTGGGGACATCTAAAACACACATGTGAGCTACCAGCTCTCTTTCCTTGTCTCTGCCAGGATGTTTGCTGTGAAGCCCCACTACCGTCCGTGGCTGCCTGGCTCAGAGGACCCCGTGCACGCCTTGCCAAGGCCTGTGCCCTCCTCTAGACCACCACAGACTTTTTTCAGCATGTACTCTACCACTCAGATGCAAAAGGCAATACTCGGTAGTTCGGAGATTACAAACTTGCTAGAAAACAATCAAAAACCAACTTCTGTGGCGGGACGCTTTGAGAAATACTCCGTGCCAGGCTGTGTGTCACAACTGGAGTGTTTTACCATAACAGAAAAAAACTACTCCTGCTTTCTGAAGACATCCCGTGTGCCGGGCACTTACAGTCCACCTTGTTCAATGCCCTGGGCTGTTGCCCTGCCTGAGGGCATGGCTCTCATGTCCTACAGAGCAGGCAGGTGGTCAGCTCATCTGCTCAGGACTTCCTGGCCTGTGAGAGCAGGGGCTGCAGAGCCCCTCCTCAGGTGGATTCTGACCTGGCCTGTCCCGCTGTTGGGCTGTGACCTCAGACAGTATAGGGATGAGGCTGTGAGAAAGGCGGCTTCTGCTGACCTGTCCACTGGCCCAATAGGTGGCGGTAGAGAGACAGTTCCTTTTAGCAGAAATCTTTGTCCTGGAGGACACTGGGGAGAGACCCTAATAATCTACTTCTTTTTTTTTTATATTTTATTTTATTTTTATGACTGAATGAAAATGTACATTCCAATATAAATTTACATGCCCACCTATATGCAGCTTCCACTGCTCCCCGTGTCTGGTGACAGCACACTATTCCTCTCTGCTCCTTACATGTCTCATCCTCCCAACAGTCTCCTTTCCCCTCCTCTCCACCCCCTCTCCTTCCTCCAGCCAGAGGTCAGCAGGATGATATCCTATAGACACACAGAACCATAAAGTGCATCCAATAAAAACTCAGGCATAAAAACCCTACTGGACACAGTTCTGTTCTGACACACAGGCTGCCACTACGAGCTGGGAATCAACTCGGCAGCAGCTGGTTTTGTAAAACACTGTTTAGTAATTTGAGGTTACCTGCTGCATCAGAAAAAGTGGGAGGCTGGAAGAGCAGACCAATCTCCCCACTGAGAACTTTCTAGAATAGGTGGAGCACCTGTTCTAGATGAACATCCAGTGACTGGCTCGCAGGAGGGAGCATTTCAGGTATTCAGTCTGAAGCATGGACTCTGAGAAGGCCTCTTTTGCTTAATGGGGTGTCCAACTTAGCAAGAGCTCAGGAGAAGCCACCAGGCAGGTTTCACAGGCCATGCCCACAGCTGCAGACTCCCTGTCACTGGGAGAAAGGGTGCTGCAGGTGCTGCAGGCTCGGGCTCTCCTGGGCTACTGGCACCTCTTTCTTTGGCTGAATCCGAATGTTACACTCATCCAGCCACCGAGCATCTCTAATCTAACCTGGAGGTAACATGCCCAGCAGGCCACGGTGACACCGCCATAATGGAGACCTCAGTAACAGCCTCCACAAAAGAGGACTGTCCTGGCCACCTGGATTTGAGGATGAGACTCAAGTATAAACAAAAACATCAAGTCCCATTACCAAAATACATAATAAAAAGCAAGAGGAAAGGACAAGGCCAAGTTTACCTAACAGGCATTAATCAAATTCCGGAAGAAAGGGAAACATATGCAAAAGCCAGGCTTTTTTCCCATTTTTATAAAGAGAGACACAGACGCTCTGCAGGTAATGTACTAAAAATTTATACAGAACTTCAACAGTCTTCAGAATGGCGTGCCTTTAGCAAAGTGCCCTCCCAGGCCAGGCCACCTGCCAAGGAGGAGACAATTGGGTAGGACAGCTGAGCAAGCCACTGACCAAGAAGAGACCCACCACAGGACCTCTGGTCTTGCGAACACAACGTAAGTGACAGGCAGAGGGCAGCCCAGATGCCAGTGGCCCTCTGCAGAGGCCGGCGAGCACCGCCACACTGTGCCCCCTGCTGGACAGCAGAGAACCCCCAGCCAAGCGCCGAGGTGTCTGCAGCAGCTGGAAGTCCCCTGCTGGATGCCCTGCACGTCTCTCTCCCTCTGGCTGGTGTAAATCTCCCACAGCACAGACTCCTGCCCCCCTGGCTTGTCAGCTTGGTGTGCTCTGCGGTGCTGCTGGAAGTTCTCTTGAGGGATCTGTTTCCAGTAGGTGAGTCAAGAATGTTGCAAAGACAGTTTAAGGCATAAAAGAGCAAAACTGAGTGGTGAGTGGACAGTTGCAAGTGTACAGATCCGAGTTAGAACAGGGGGTGTGGAGTGAGGGCAATGGCCCGCCACCACCTTCCAGAGAGGAAAGCAGGGCGGAAGGAGGAGCTCCTGCGTTTGCGGCTGGCCAGAAAGTTGGACAGACGTACAGGTGGCGCATTCGGAAGGACAGAGATCAGCTTTCTCTTGTTAAGGAGACACACACAAAGCAAGGAGAGCGTTAGTGGAGGCCGCTGTGTCACTGTGTGTCCACGAGCATCGCCAGGCACACACGTACACACACAGAGCTACACAGGTGTCTAGGAGGTCAGTGCACAGGAGGCTGGAGAGTCCGTTACTGCAGCGCAGCGGCAGTGCGAGGAATTAGTAGAGGATGGATGGCGACGAGGACAGGTCACCAGGCCGTGGGCTTACCCCGTTGCTCTGGGTGGACTGCACGGACTGCTCGCTGGCCGAGGAGCACGTGCTCAGGCGGTCCGTGTCTTTGCTGGGGGCCGCCTGCCGCTGCGCCTGCCGCTGCAGGGAGCCGCTGTCACCCGGGAAGGTGAAGGAGCCGGGCCGGCCGGCCGGGGAGGCAGGCACTGCACTCCAGAAGGAGCCCCCTTTTTGCAGCGGGCTGCTCGGGGGCAACGGTTCCTTGCCGAAGGGAGAGGGGAACGCAGTGGACAGCGGAGAGTTCAGAGGCGAGGTGGCCCCAGGCTGGGGCTTTGCCAGGGGCAGGGCGCCCAGACTGGCCCTTGGGCGGCTGTCCTCGATGGGCCCCCGTGCGTCCTTGGTGCTCCCATTGGCGGACTTCCTGGCGCTCTCCATCACCTTCATCTTGGGAATGGGCTCGGCTTCTCCCTCGGGCCCCTCACATTCTCTGCTGAGGGGGGGCCTGCTTGGCGGGCTGGGGGTGGCCTCTGGGGCCAGGCTGCTTCCAGAAGGAGGCAGGGAGGGGCCGTGAGTGGACGTACCTGACATCTTGTCTGCCTCCGCCTGGCTCGAGGTGGCAGAGGAGACCAGCACTGGGGAGTGGTGTCGGACGGGCTGGGGGATCCTGGAGGGCCTGCTCCTGCCGGTGCTTGGCATCCCGCTACAGCTGCCTGGGCCGCTACTGTGGTTGCTGCCGCCGCTGCTGGGGCCACCCCCACCTCCACCCCCGCTGCTGCTGCTGCCTCCGCTTCCCCCACTGTGGTTCCTCTGGTACTCGATGGGTGACGTCAAGGCTGGAAGAAAGCAGGACACCATAGGAAAGGTCAGCCAGGCAGCCAGGAAAACAGCAGCCTGCAAAGCAAGGAGCCCTGGTGGTACAGTGGTTAGGAGCTTGGTGGCAAACTAAAAGGCTGGCAGTTCGAATCCATGGGGTGCCTCCTTGGAAACTCCAGGGGCAATTCTACTGTTCTACAGGGTCCCAATAAGTCAGAATCCAGTTAATTGGCACTGAGTTTCGTTGATTTCGGGGCAAAGAAAAAGGACCATCACGTAATCAACGGAATGTGTGTTTGTAAAGGTCCCACAGTGAAGTCACAGGGCAGTCAACAGTCTCATGGCATCATGGTCTACAAACACATGCACCTAGACGCAGCAGGGGCCACCACACATCAACAGAGGGACACAGAAGCTCTTCAGTGCCACCCTCCCACGCATTACAGATTCAGACTCTAAGGTCCACAGAGCTCAGTGGGTGTGGGTATGGGACAGGAGCTGGCCAGTATGATGGAGGCAAAGAGAACGGGTCGGTACGGCCACTCTCTGTGCTGATAAGACCTCTCCCCTAGCTGTTCTGCAAGCCCTCTATAATCATGCTTGTGGCAGAAGCCAAGAACCCAAGAAGCCCTGCCATAGCTTTTCAAGGGACAATGACAATGGACAATGGACAAGAACCCTACCACAGCTTTTCATGGGGACGAGGTGTGGACAAGAAGGCGGCCACAGCTTTTCATGGGGATGAGGTGTGGACTTGCAATGCGATCCCACATAAATTCTGAAGTGCCCCTGGGGAAGGTCTCCAAGACATCCAGCCAGCTCCATCTCCTGTCCTATACACTGGACATGCACTGAACAGCGAACGTCCAAGACTGAGCGGGGCAGAAGGGGGGACCGTGGTGGGGAGATGCATAGGCCCAAGAATGAGATGGCCTGTTCTGAATCCTGACTCTGCCACAAACTACCAGTGTGACTTTGGGGCAATGCTGAATCACTCTGAGCCTGGGCTTCCACATCTGTAAAATGGGAACAATAAAAGTATCTGCCAGAGGGTTGTGAAGACTAAATGAGGTAAGTGCAGCTCTCAGAACGGCATGCGGTACACCGCCGAGTGCTGAGTCAGCTGTTACGTGTATGTAACTGGAGGAAGAAAAGAACTGAGAGATGCATCCACCGAGGACAGAAAACATACACAGGAACAGAGCACGCATTACCATTTAAAAAATTGCGCTGGTTTTCTAAAATTTGGTTGATTTCATGGATCCATGTTTGCCGGACGCTTGGACTGGACGAATGCAAGATAAAGGTCTCCACCACGTCACCTGTCCTCGACGTCAGTGCAAACTTACAGGGATCATTCTCTACGTTCTCCTCCAGGCAAAGGCAACTCACCTGAAAAACATGACAAAACCGTGGCTGCCACGGTCAAGTACAAGGCCAGTCTGCCCATGGTCAAAACCAGCGTCACTTTTGGTTGACTGCCCACTTTCAGTGCTTCAGACCCGGGTATCTTGAAGCTGTTCAGGTGTGCTGCAAACGGTTAAGGACTCGGATATTAAACAAACAGTTACTGGTTCAAACCCACCCACAGGTGCTTGGCAGAGAGGCACGGTGACCTGCCCCTTAGGGGTACAGCCAACGACAATCCTAGGCAGCACAGTTCTGCTCAGCTCACCAGGGCTCTGTGAGCTGAAATCCACTCAGACAATTTTTTTTTGTAGGGATTATCAGTACTTTCACTAGTAGCTTGAACAATTAACCCAAAATGTGGGCCAGAAGAACTCTTTTCAAACGCCTGCAAGATGCCCCAGTCCATCCCTTACTGCTCTTTCCCAGGAAGAAAATGACCCCTTTTCAAAATTCTTCAACATTAACCTGTGTTACAAAGCTGAATGTGACCGAGGGAGCAAAAAACATAATTTGGTAGATGAAGCAGACACATAAAATGAGGTACAGAAGAAATGTCTACAGCAGGAGTGACTTTCTGTCTGGAAAACCACACACAGAACGGGGTGAACACTCCAGTGACAGCTCTGTCGTGAGGAACACACAGGCCACGAGCATGTGTTAAACACGGCTGTGGAGTGAGGAGGTGTGAAGGGCCAGGGCAGGGCTGCAGGGTGACAATGTACAGGGAGAAGGACAAGGGGTGGTATGAAAAATACCCACTCCCTACCCCGTGGAGCTAGCTGTAAGGGGTTGGCTCTGATCCTCCCCAGGTACTACAGGGCCCACGAACCTCCCCGGCCTGGAGGCTGACCCAGAGACAGACCCACCCGAGTCAGACATGGGGCTGGAGTGCTCCCACGAGCCACGTGGGGAGCGAACGGGAAGAGGAATTGGCATCTGCCTGTGCTCTGGGAGGTCTGCGGGACTCAGAGAGCCTGTGGAATCTCCAGCACCCAAGGGCCCTGGCAGCTAAGGACAGGAGGTCCCACAGCTGCAGACAAGGGGAAGCAGAAGCCGGGAAGAAGCATGCCTCTCCCAGGGGCTGCCGCCTTGTAGGCTTAGGCCTCCTCTCCCCATCCTTAGTCAGCTACTCTCAGCCCATCCTGAGTTTGTCTCCTTGAGAGGAATTAGGGAAAGTGCAGTTCTTGGTGGCCGTGCGTTGGAACTGACACAATGGCAGCAAGTCCGTGGGTGGCACAGATGGTCTGGGTTTGGCTGCTCACTGAAAGCCTGACAGTCTGAATGTACCCAATGGCACGGTACAGAAACATCCGGTGATGCTGTACCCCATGGCGTGGCAGGAGCGGTGCCCAGTGATACTGCTTCACTAAGACCACAGCCCCTGACGATCTGTTGGGTGGAGCCTGCCTCTGATGAGAGTTAGAGTCGACTCAGGCGGTGAGTCTTTCTTCTTCTTGGCTCATTTACTTGCTTTCTCCTCCTTCAGGGAGGATGTACCGCCAAGGCAGACACCATCCTGTATGGCCACCCCGAGCGCAGCACTGACACGAAAGAGATCCTTGCTGGAGGAATGACAGCCTGAAGGTCATTTGCTTCCCAGGTGAGATAAATAACCCAAATCTCAGCCTCCATGTTTAAATCGGTTCTCCGTGGTCCTCAGACGAGTGGAGCACAGAAACCATTCACGGCAAGAAGAGTTCTGCTCATTGTGGTAAAATGCATGACAGTGGCAGAATTTGCCTCTTCCAGGCAAGAGACCTGGGTTGTGCTCCCAGCCAAGGCACCTCACATGCAGCTGCCACCTGTCCGTCAGGGAAGGTGGGCGCGTGCGGTGATGCTCCACAGGCGTCGGCAGAGCTTCAGCCTAAGATGGGCCAGGATCTACTCCTGAAGACCTGCCGAGGAAAACCTCACAGATCACGATGGGCAGAGAGGCAGCCAGTCTTGGGAGTGGTTCCACCACACGCAGGGTCACCACTAAGTGAAAGGCTGAGTCGATGGGTACTAACAACAGTCACACAAAGAGACATGTGAGAGATGGTGCAATGAAACAAAAAGAGTGCTGGGGGAACTGAAGACCCTCAAATGGGTAGGAAATCCTATAATACTTCATCCAGGGTCCACATATGCCATCGGGAAGGCCTGTGGTTCACTGGCACCGATGCCCGCACATCAGCACATGAGCCAACACACGCAGGCCTACGTTACCTTGACACTGTTCTTGAACAGGAAGCCTGGCATGGAGAAGCCTTTTTTCTTATCGAGCGGTTCGCTGAAGATGACGATCTGCTCAAAGAGGAACACTCGCCTCTCCTTGCAGCGAGGCAGGAGGCCCGCATCCTGGTCGGTGACCAGGAATGTGTCCTGCAAGAGCAGCTTACCCTGGGCGACGATCTTGCCCTGCAACAAGGAGAGGGCAGTTAAGACAGCCAGGACTCTGTGGCTTTAGACTTCCTGCCCCAGGCTGATGGCATGTCTTTCCTCCATTAAAAAGCCCTTTCCTTATACTGTAATGAGTTCTCAGCCCCACAGAGAACAGTTATTCACGTGATGTGCCTGCCAACCTTTGTGCAAAGCACTGGCCTCATCTACAGTCTAAGACCGGGATCACACTGGTCCCCTGAGCAGCAGCATCAGCAGCATGGGCAGAACCCCGCTCAAAATGCTCAAGAAACTGTGTTAACCCTCTGGATGACTCCGTTGTGTGCTTAAGTTTGAGAAACAAGAGCACCTGAACTCTCCAGCATGGTCCTCTAGCAAAACAGGCAAGAAAAGCAGAGCTCTCTCAGTCTCTTTACTCAATAAAACTCAGATCAATTCCGACTTGCAGCAACCCTCCAGGACAGAGCAGAACTGCCCCACAGCGTTTCCAAGAAGTGCCTGGTGGACTCAAACTGCCACCTTCTGGTTAGCTAACAGAGCTCCTAACCACTGAGTCACCAGTGTCCACTTACTCAGGAGCTCTGAGTGTCTTCAGGGTGGGCAGCAGGCCCTGCGTAAGGCGGACAGCTTGGCAACGCACCCAAGTCTGTGAGAGTAATGATGGGCACCAGACAGCCATCACTGCCGAGTCTGTCCTAATTCAGTGACCCCACAGGCAGAGCAGAACTCCCCTACCGAGTGTCCAGGGGTGCCTGGTGGGTTCACACTGCTGACCGTAACTGAACAACTACACCAGCAGGGTTTCCACGATGAGCGCAAAGGCCTGCAAGTCAGGCTCACAGGGGTGACAGGCGGTTTGGGGCCTCGCTGGACCCACTCTCTGCAGAGCTACCACGGTTTAAGCACCAGAAGACAATTTACTCTCAACAATTGAGGGGTCCAAACGCTAACACGGTCCTGTCTGTCTCTGAAATGAAGCCCTGAGCTTCATGCCTCATGCAGAGGCAGCTCCCCAAAAACAAATCAAATGGACAGAAAAGAAGCTGAGAGGAAACATCAATCAGCTGACGTCTAGTGACAGGAGAGAAAATCAAGGAAAAGGCTGAGCTTTCTACATGTGGGGATAAGTAACTGAAGACAAAGGAAGGTGAAGGGAGACGGGCAGCTTTGCGGGCAGGCCCCGCCTTACATCGAAGCCCTGCAGGCGCCCCACGGTCATCATGTCGTTGCACCGCTTGGGGACGATGCACATGACCTCCACGGCTCTCTGTGGGGAGAAAGCAGAGTCAAAGCGGTCTCCTCTGAGGGAACACTGCTCTAGGAACCCTAAAGCACTGCTGGGTGACTGCTTCCTCTCTCTCCCACAGAGAGGCACACGGCCACCACAGCCACCAGGAAGACCCTCCCTCACAAGGGCACACAAGGGGTCTGAAGGAGCCGGGGTATGGGGCCCAGCAGGGAGGACACGGTACCTCGAGCTCTGACGTATCCAGGCTGGCTTTTTTAGAGTACTTGAGGAAGTCCTGCAAGGGAAGCAGGGAGAAGGAGCCCTTGGTGGGACGACGGCAGCAGCTCACGGGTCTTGCCCGCCATTCCCTGTGTGCCGGGCACTGGAGCTGGCTTCTCTTTCTATCCTCACAGCAACACAACTAAAAGATATTCTGATGTGGATTTCAAGCTATGGCAAACCCAACCCAAACCTACTGCCAGTGAATTGATTTCAACTCACAGTGACCCTGTAGGACACGGCAGAAACTGCCCCACAGAGCATCCAAGGAGTGCCTGGTGGATCTGAACTAGCAACCTGTTGGTGAGTGGCCGTGGCACTTAACCACCATGCTACCAGCGTTTCCAAACCTATCTATGCAGGCAATGGCTCCTGTTCTGTGCCCAGACAAGCTCTTGTCTCTCTTCTAAGCCAGGTCCTGCTTTTCATATACGACAGAATCTTAATACATTTAAAGAGTCACTTTTTATCACAGAAAAAAATGTGTTTTTTGCATTGCACTGTGTTTGAGAATTTCAACAAAGCAAGTGCTACTGCCAAACTCCAAGAGACAAGGCAGGGCTTCAAATGCTTGCTTTATGAAAAACTCCAAGAGACTGGGAAATATTTAAGGCCAGCAGAGCTGAAGAAAGTTGTCTCAAAGAAAACTGGTATTAAAAAAGTTTACTTGGATTGACATTTTGATTCAGAACTTGACGAAGATGAAAAGTGGAGAAAACTGTATAAAAGGTGTTATGCGAAAAATTTCACAAATTGAAGTATTTAAAAATTAAATGACAAGACCAAGTTACCATTTTTACAGGATCTGGCCCCCAAGCCAGCCCGAGTACCCTGGCCTGTGCCTGGTCGGGGTGTCCTCCTGCCAACCACCCACCCACACGTACCTTCAGCAACAGCTGGTACTTCATGATTCTCTGCACTGGCTTTATCAGCAGGTCTGTGAGTTGCAGCCTGTGCCCAAGGCGCTGCTTTAAGTCCTGTGGTTTTAGAGGAGAATAAATGACCTTCAGTCTTGCTTCTTCAAGGGGAATGTTTTAGTGCTTGTACTGGTAAGAAAGGTTAACTACAATGCTGCCAGCAGAGTCCCAAGCAAAGCTGCAGCCACTCAGCACCAAAGCCACCAGGGGAGGGGATTTCAGAGTTTCACACTTGAACCTGCTCGAGTGCTCTTCAAAGTAGTCTCTAATGCTGACATAAAGGACTTCTTTCAACCGCCCTCTTCTCCGCCTCATTAAAACACACATTCTACTTAAACCTCAGAAAAGATTAAAAGTTTCCATCATGGACAGTTCTAAGTAAGTCATGACGTCTACACTGAAAACTGATTAAAACACTGATTTTAACAATCACCTCAGCCTTGTGAATGCCTAAGGATGCAATCATATATCGAACTGACACCTATTTCTCTGATTTACAGGCAGCAAACAGAGGCTGAGAACTCTTATCACTGAGGCTGATAATCCTCAGAACTGCTTTCACACCTGGGTAACAGATGATATTTTAATCTCTGGAAATCAAATGTAAGAAAAGATTCAGAAGGACGTTCTGCTTCCGTCCTGGGTCTTACCTCAAAGAAGGTATCAATGTATTCTGAGACAATGTGCTCAGACTTTGGTTTATTTTGACAATAAACTATGTACATGTGCAACCTTCTCTCCTAGGAATGAAAAGGCAAACGGACGAGTTAGAATGACTGCAGGCCCAACAGACACCGCAATCTACACACGTCTCCGCACATTCAGGGGGAAACTCAAGCAGAGCCGCACGGTCAAGACTGGCTTCTGCTTCGTGACACCGTCACGGCCCTCATCACTGCAGGTGCGCCATGCCCTCCTCTGACACTGCCAACACCAGGGACAGCCAGAGGACATACTTCTAAATACTGGGGGGAGAACTACTGCCCCCTCCCAAACCTGCTAACAGTCCTAGACACAGTCTGGTGGTCTTCAGTGGGCAACAAAAACAAAAAACAAAAAAAATACAAAAAATCCAGCTGCAATGAAGCTGATCTAGACCCACGGCGACCCTGTCTGTGCAGAGAACCGCGCCACAGGGCTTTCCGGGCTGGGACCTTCCAGAAGTAGGTTCCCAGGCCTGCCTTTCGGGGAGCTGTCAACCTTTCCATTAGTATTCGGGCAAACTGTTTGTGCCACCCGAGGACAAGAGAGAAAAGCAGATGACACAATCTCTTAACCCAGTGGCACTTGAACTATGACCTGTAGACCCCTTGGGATTCCCACGGCCCTGCCAGGGGATCGGTGAGGTTAAAATTATTTCAAAATATGACTCAGCTGTCATGGGCCCTTCTCCTGGCACTGGCTTCGCAGTGGTGTGCACACCAGGGTGGTGGGAGAAAGTGCTCGGCACCACTCCGTGTGAAAACAGCCCGCTTCACTGAGGGGGGGTCCTGGACGAAGTAACACCAGTGACTCATCTCACGAGATCTCAGTCACAGAGTAAACTTCTCTTTAACACTCTAGTCTCGAGTGGGAAGTCTGCACAGCCCTTCTGCAGGGGACTGGTGTTTTTAGGAAAATGACCTGTGCCACTGGGTTGTGAGTGCAGCTGATGGCTTTCTTCATGGAACGCTGCACAGAAGGGCAGGCATCACTACACTTACACCCGTGCACCGTGAACGTGGATGAAATAAGCCTGCCAGCTTGAGGTAGTTCAGCAACAGTGTTTGTCAGGAACTGAAAACTCCAACTTTCAAGCACAAACTTAGGATTTTATAAAACGTGTATCTGCCACTGTCAGCTTGGTGTCTGCCCAATATTTGGGACGGTTTCTGGTATTGTGTAATGACGTGCCAACATCTGGAAGGTCTGACTGACTCAGTAGACCAATGTTTTCCTGTGACCAACGTGTGATTGTACGAAATCATGTTGGATGGATTATACGGTGACAGCGAGGCGAAGCTCGCTGGAAGGGTTTCAGATGCTACGTTCCACCTGGTGGCACTGTGGTTAAGGGCTGTGACTGCTATCCAAAGGTCAGCAGCTCAGATCCACCAGGTACTCCCTGGAAGCTCTATGGGGCAGTTCTGTTCTGTCCTGTAGGGTCACTATGAGTCAGAATCAGCTTAATGGCAAAGTATTTTTTTTTCCTGTATTACAACTAACTTTTAAGAAATTATCACTTATTGAGTTATGCTGTATTGTGAAGGAAAAATATCTTTTATTATTTGAAGAGGCTATTAAAAGATGCTTCCCTTCTGAACTATATATCTGGATCAGGCCGGATTTTCTTCATGGACTTCAACCAAAACAATGTATCACTATGGACTGAATGGAGAAGCAGCCATGGAAACCAGGCTGCCACTAACCCTTAAAGATTAGCAAAAGTACAAAAATTCTTAGTGCTGTGTTTAAAAATATAAGCCAAAAGCCAAGTCTACTGCCACTGCGTTGATCCCGACTATAATGACCCTACAGGACAGAGGAGGACCGCCCTACAGAGTTTCCAAGCAGCACCTGGTGGATGTGAACTGCTGACCTTTTGGTCTGCAACTGTAGCACTTAACCACTACACCACCAGGGCTTACATTATTAAACACAGTGATTTTTAACAACTCTTTAATAGTGACACATTTATTTCAGATACATACATGTATGTGGCTAATAGATGAACCTAACCCTGCTGGTGTAGTGGTTAAGTGCCACAACTGTTAACCAAAAGGTCAGCAGTTCAAATCCACCAGGCACTCCTTAGAAACTCTATGGGGCAGTTCTACTCTGTCCTATGGGTTTTTTTTGGTTTCTGGCAGTTAGAGGCACACCTGTCCTGAACACCTGTTTGCTGACAGATATCGCTAAACATTCCAGCTTCAGGCTGTCCCCTGGTACCCACTGGCCAACCTGTACGGATGACAGCTAACTGCCCACCTGGGGCCCAGGGAGCCTGGAAGGCAGGCAATTCAGAGGCAGAAAAACCAGCAGGGATCTTAGTTTCACCTCACCAACACTGTGCAGCTTGATCGCGTGTACTGCTGACATGGGCACGTCCACCAGCCGCCAGGGGCCTCTCCTGTCTTCCCACCCACCAGCCGCCACATGTGACAGTGTCAGAACAGAGCCCAGTGCCACTGCCACTCTACTTACGTGCTTAACAAAAAGGGACCCCAGTTTTTCCGGATCTTCAAGGCACTTCTCCAACTCTCCTAAAAAAAAGCTGAAAACAGTGGGAAGGACATCAGGACCCCCCACCAGCGTTCTCACGTGGGAGTCAGAGTTCTCTCTGTAAAACACTCTGTTTCCACGTGACTAACTAGGAAGCACAAAACAGATACTTAACAAATGCAACCGACACAGAAAATGTCTTGTCAGGAGACTGCCTTTGAAGCCTTGAAAACCAGAGACACACAGTCCCAAAGACCAGGCAGAGTTAGCACTCGGCTTGGCTGGCAACCTGCCCTTCCTCTGCACAGTTAATGCTTTTCTCTCAAGTTTTCTCCAGGGACAACATTTTTGTCTCTGCAAATCTGGTCCTTGTATCTGAGTCTCACATTCATTCCATGATAATTTTTAAGGGACTCAGACTGGATAATGACAGGTATAAAATACTGACTATGCTACTTGTTCTAACTTTGTAACATTTTCTCACATATAATGAAAATCAACTTTTAGGTTACAAATACTAGTATCCATTAAAATTAAAACTGGATTAAAAAATAATCACAGCGTAACAAAAGAGCAATAAGAAAACCACTCTTTATTTTCTCTGGGCGGTAGCTGTCTTCCCGATGTGTGGTCACCTCAATTATCACTTGCACATGTTTACACTTTTGTTCGGTATTTATTAACCTGCAAACCAACAATGTTGTGCTGAATTTCCAACAGAGGGGTATTACTACCCCCGGCTCCGCAGCAGACAGAAGCGTGTGCTGGGATCCAGACGCCCCCTTCAGTGCCAGCCAGCAGCTTCCCTGCCTCACCACCCCAGGAGCCTTTGTCCCTTTCACCTTCCCTCACACAGGCTTAAACATCAGCCAAACAGAAGATCAAAGAAAAGCACAAAACACCACTTTTCAAACTGGTTTCACTGTGAACTTAGCAGTCTACAGTCTATAACGCTGTTAACTGGAAGGCTGCTCCTAAAGAGGAACTACTGTTTACCTGCGAGTCCCTCTGAATCAGACAGCACAGGCTGCTGTCACTGCTGAGTCAGCTGCCGAGTCATGGCCACCCCACGTGTGCCAAGTCGACTGCTCCACAGGGTTTCTGAGGCTGTGGCCTTTTGGAAGCGATCTTCTAGGCCTCTGGGTAGGTTCATACTGCCAACCTCTGGCAAGTCATACAGCACTTAACCATCTGTGCTACCCAGGTGCCTAGACACTAGAGGTGATAGTAAATAAAAGAACCTATACTTGGGTTCGAGGGCTCTACAGTCCATCAAGACAGATAAGAAAATTGTAGAAAACACACTAAAGCAAAACACTGCTTGACCCATGCCACAATAATATCTCCTGTTCGTAGACTACTTCAGGTTAAACCACACACTCACACGCTAACTAGAAGAGACTGTGTCTGCTTGGGAGGTTCTGGTCTAATGCAGAAGGGGGCATCTGAGGCAGCTTTGAAGAGAGGGTGGGAATCTGGACTTGCCCCAAGCCAAGGGACAGCAACATACAGAGGGATGGGAGGCGGGAGGCACACCCAGATAATACGGCACAGAACTGGCAGCTGGAACATGCCACTGTAACATCAGCAGCCTGCCCGAGCTTTCTCAGACAACAGCAAGGTGGTGAGGATGGCATGGCCAATGCCTGGGGACCGAATCAGATTGTTCCTGAGAAGTCATATCTTCTTTTCCCAGGAAAAGCAAGTAGGAAAACAGAGTATCTTTGAATCGCTGACAGTAACTTTTGCTTAATTAAAAGGTAGCTATTACCCTAACATCAGTTAGAAACATTTAATGAGGCTTCCTCAGTCCATGTATTAAGTTGGCCACTCTTCACAAACCTCTGGGTGGCATCACGATCTACACTGCATGGATGTAGAACAGAGGCACAGGGCAGAGAACACAGGGACAGGGCAGCTTCAGGACAGGACTAGGCTGTGAACCTGGCTGTCTAGCTTGGGACCTCTCTGCATGGGCCAGCAAGAAGATGGGGGACCTCTGTCCCACGCCACAACTAACAAACTCCTGCTACACCAGCACCTCTTCTGTACCAGCTACCTGCAGGGACCACCCAGAGAGCCAGAAACCTGGCTCTCTCTTCTGTTGGTGCACATCCTTGGCCACCCCCTGGTGCGAGGCAGTGACAGGCGTCCCCACGGCACACCCACTCGGGGCACACTGGCTCTGTGTGCTGCAGTGGTACGTACTCTCTGTGCCAGTCGTAAATCTGGTGGATGTTGCCGAAGACGATCTTGTCCTTCCCCTTCATGTCATCAGGGACGCCATCCTCCTTCATGAGCGCCATGTAGCCCTGCAATCGACAGCCAACCCAGGTCACCCCACTGCATGCTGGGACCCCCGGGCCGCTGACTGTTCAACAGTCCAAAGGACACGACAGTTACTCCCACTGTCATGTAACCAGCTTTTAATTAGAAACAGAAACTTTACATGCAAAGTGACCTTAACTGGCACTTGAGGTTCATGGCTACATTCAACATGCAATGTCCCCTGCACTGTTCACCATCCACAGGGCAGAATTCTTCTAAAGACTGAAGAGGTTTAAATCAACGCAAGTGGCTTCAGAAAGCAAATCCTCTCAACAGCTTGTAAATATTACACCTTTGGCCAGGAACATACTGCGTCTGTTCTCAGTATTTATCTCACAAAGATTCGTCCTCCCATTTCAGGTTATTTATATAACCTGTTAAAGAGGGATCTAGCTTTTTTTTAGTTTGAAATAAAGTGGAGTTTTAACAATGGCCGATTAAACAAGTTGCTAAAATGTGGTTTACACGTCTACGTAACTCAAATGAAACCTGGCTAGCATAAGAACCTTTGAAGTATTTGCATTCCTTATTTTTTATTTGGGTGTTCACAGCGACCGCAGATCCATCAGGCATGCTGTTCTTGCACGTTAGCCATTCGCATCAGCCATCACTTCTAATGGAATGTGCACCTCTAAATGACTGTACTGCACACATTTTCAAAGATAAAAGCAAACAATGACATTTTATGCCTTAAAAACGGCTTTGCAATAGGTCTAGCCTATTGACAAGGTTGTAATTCGGCCTTACAGTTCAGGATGAGCCCTGAGAGGGTACTGACCGGACAGCTAAGCCAGCAGCTTTGCTCTGGCCACAGAGTGACCAGCAAGTTCTGATGAATGGAAATTGTTCATCCTGCACAGAACTCTGAGCAGACAACCTGGTGAAGACGCAGGCTGAGCTCTGAATATGGGGGATTCCAGACGGAAGGGAATCCCTAACTGGGCCACAGTGTCCTTTCCACCAAATGTTCTTACGTTTGTGGAGAAACCCACTCTACCATGCAGTCAAAGGCAAGACTCTGACAGCATAAATACAATGGTTGGCTATCAGAATTAAAAGCTTAATTGTAAAATGAACGTGATTATATAGAGATACTCTGTGTGAAGAAAAAAGAAAAGAAGCATTTACTTGAATACAAACTGTTAGGATAATAGGCTAATGGTATTTTTCAGAAATGTCTTATGGGTTGCTTATTTTATCTTCCTCAAAAATGTTTTTAAAGCTTTTGAGAAAGTATCAGTGTTAGCTGATCCTCATGCTACTTCTTTGGACATCTCTTGGAGTTGTTATAAGGTTACCCAATGTCTGAGAAGACATACCTCTACCACGCAGCCAAGGTCCCGGACATAGTCACGTTCCGTCTCCACTAATTCCTGCAAAACATAGCTGGAAAGAGACAGCAAGGTTTACTGCCCAAACTGTTGGTGTTCTCTAAGTGAATTCTCTAGGACTTTCGTTTCTGTCGGACAGACCCACATCAGGACTAAACAGTAACATACTAGGTTGGCACAACTGGGCCCCACACCAGTTATGGGTTCGGTGGTGACCTGTGACAGCTGCCAAGTCACTGGAAACTCAGATACTTACACCTGAATACAACCTGGGGGTTTTCACGCTGCCAGGCTCGGGGCCAACACACAGACAGCACACAGAAGCTTCGGCCTAAGCCGGCCATAAAGGCACGGCATTAAAGGAAGCTTGAAAGACAAAAACAATTTAGTCATTTTAAGCTCTAGTGACGTAGACGTAGGAGAAAGCCTTTTACCTCAGATACTTAAAGCTTTGGGTCCAGTCCCATCACTTAGAAACGACTTTTTTTGCTAGGTTCAGTGACCACGTAAGGCCACTGAGCCATCAGAGGCTGACTGCTGACCAATGCAGCCAACAGCCCCAAGTGGTCTGCAAAAGCCAGCGGTTTGCTGGTCCTCCACTCAGCACAGATGAGGCACCCTCGACTTTACTAGCATGGTTCTGTGGTCAGACGCGGAGTCAGTTCTGACTGCTATCAACCCTGTGGGACACAGAAGACCTGCGCCCACAGGGTCTCCGGGGCCGTCACCCTCACAGTAGCAGCTCACCAGCTCTCCCTCCCTCAGAGCTCTCACTCCAGCACTGTGGACACAGCACGGAGTCAAACAAAGCTCCGTCCTCGGGAAGCTTGCCCACAGTCCCCTGCTTCTCCAAAAGCAAGTTGACACCCTGTGCCACTTTCCAGACCCCTTTCCTTACTTCAGCTGCTTTATGGGAGAACATGACCAACACGTTGTGTCTGAAAATGGTCACGTTTGCAGGACTGTTTGTAATTTCGTGCTTCCTTCACAACTGGGCACACCATCAAAAGCAGAGAAGTTTCTTACCAGCAGTGGCAGAAGATGCACTTGTCTCCCACTATTCTTAATTAAAAATACAGCAGAATGGACAAATGAAACAGTAAAAACTGCAGCTGTGGCCTACTGAGCTCTTAGCAAGTCCTGAGTGGTTTTTCAACATGTACACATATGTGTAGACAGAAATGAACACGCGTGTGCACAATGACTCCACAGGAGACCCTGCACTCCTCCTCAGCCCTGGCACCAGAGTGGAATCCCAGTCCCATCTTTAAAGGTGACCAAGACAGGTGGGTGTTAGACAAACAGTGACAACAAAAATGTCTGTCTTACTGCCGTCTCTTCAGAGAGCTGGATTTCCTCTCTTCCATCTCATCAATG
The DNA here is from genome assembly GCA_028571685.1 of Heterohyrax brucei. Taxonomy (NCBI): domain Eukaryota; kingdom Metazoa; phylum Chordata; class Mammalia; order Hyracoidea; family Procaviidae; genus Heterohyrax; species Heterohyrax brucei. Next base: position 16,237,646 of record CM053141.1, on the reverse strand, counting down.
GGTGAGGAGGAGGACAGGAGGGAGTTGTCCGAGGGGTTGAAGGAGGGGCTGCTGCTGTCCCCCTGGTCGACGAGCAGCGAGCTGGGACGGTCCTCCAGGGCCTGGAAGAGAAGGGGCCGTCAGCGCGGCTCACTGTCCACCACCTGCCGCAGGCCAGACAGGACGAGGAAATCTCCTCAGTCAGAAAACACAGCAGAAATGCTCTTAAATCATGAAATCCGTGTTTGTGAAACTACATGGTGTTTCACTGGGCACACACACACAAAGACCACAGTGAAGAAAAAGACTAAGAGGAGCTCGATGAGGAAGGAAAGCTAGAACAAGGACCATGAATTCATCCAAATTAATGCATTCTGCTCTTTAGTGCCAAGTAGTAAGAAATAATATCACTTGCTTTTATCAGTGTACCACGTCCACATCTGGATATATCCTGCAGTTTAAAACCCCATACTTCAAACCTAGTGATTTTCTCATGAGCTGTATCCCTCCAAATAAAAGCAAGACCATCTCAGAAGTGTGTGGAATGTCTGTGTCAGGTCACCTTCCCAGTATTCAGCTGCCGACATTTCTTGTTGGTGGGCGACCTAGCAATACCGCCAGCGGTCTGTACTTCAGCTTAGTTTGTTTCCCGATGACCCCTGAATCCACAGGCACTTCAAGAAGCTCACTGTCATGCAGCACTGCACATGCCACCCTGCTAACACTAACCTGCGCCTCGTGTCACGGGGACATTCTTCTATCCCTTCCATGGGCAGAGTCATCAGCTTGATCCTATCACTCATCCTCATCTCTCCCCCTACCAGAGTTCACTTTCTGCAGGTGACTGTTTTCACTGTGGTCTCTACAGAGCCCATCAGAAAGCTCTGAAGAAATTCCAGAAACCTGTGAATAGCGCTCACTCCTCTCTGGGGAGCAACAGTGTAACAACGCCAGGCAACTTCACAACTGGTACACACTGGCTGTTTCCTTACCTGGATTCACAAAGCTCCTAGGTTGGCACCTTACAATTCTTTAAAATTTTTTCACAGTATTCCTGGACACAGGCTAGTTATCAAAGACACTTACTGACTGAACAGGAAAAAGGTGACTTTGTTTTGGGTAAAAAACACAATACAAACTGCCAAGTTCACTGGAGACTTCATTTTAAATTCAGTCCTCAAATTTAAGTCCACTTAATACTTTGTATGAAACTAAAAAGTCAAGTATCTCTCCTAACTTTCCCTCAATGGCAAATGACGGACCTGTGTGTACAACTAAGCAATTCAGTTTTGCTGAAGAAAACGCAGAGAGCTGTAGGGATGTCCGGCCTGCTGCTCTCATTTATGAAAAACTGCACATTAAGTTGCTGAAAGAACAGACTCTGACTCACAAATAGCTCTATCTTAAATACACAGACAGTGACCTGCACTGCCAGCAATGATCACACTGGAAGCAGCAGGGTGGGGGTTCTGCTGTCAGCCTGCGTGGCCCCGTGATGGGGGAATCGACTTCAGGGAGGCTGCTTTGTACTGCAGTCTGTCTAGACTTGGAGGAAACAGCTGAAGTTTGTCAGATGAAAAAGGCTCCACTTCAGCAGTGAAAGGACGAGAGAGACTGCAGGCCCCCTCGACACAGATGAGGGTGCAGGGAGGCCACGATCCGTGGTGTCTGGGAGGACCCGTCAGCCACCAGTGAGGCACCCTGATGTGGTGGGCCTGGCTGGACCACAGTGGGCAGCCGGAGGGTGTGGGCCGCCATGCTGCGTGCTCTCATGACGTTTTTGATGCAGCTATCTCCACACAGCCTGCTGACCTTCCTGCAGATGAGGTTCAGCCAAAAGGCCACGGCCAGGACAAAGCTGACGCACAACTGGAGTGACCGACACTTGACAGCTCCGGACAGGTTACTGTGAAACCCTTCAAGTTTCGCTGTTTGCTGCAGGCAGGTCCTTGGTAACTTTGTTTCTTATGCGACATTCTGACTGCAGAGACATTCTATGACTCTTCAGATTGTTGGTCTTGTTGTCACTGGCTCCCCGGAATCAGCCCAACTCACGACAAACTCACACAACAATGAAACGAAGCCACCCGCGTCCTGATCCTGTACCACTGCATCGTGGGCTGTGGACTGGCTGTTCCCTGGAGGGTTTACGCCGGCTGAGTTTCAGTAGCAGGTCACCAGGCCTCTCCTCCTAGCCTGCCTTAGCCTGGAAGCTCTGCAGAAACTCGTTCAACGTCCTAACAACACGTTTAAGCCTCCACTGACAGACGGGCGGTGGCTGTGGTTTTGATAAATACTTTCTTAGGAAAGAGATGAACAAAGTAGTGTTTCATGACTTTAAATTTTCTCTGCTTACTCCCTCCTTGTAAGTTGTGATTTGGTGAATTTGTATTTATTTTTTAGTTCCCTCCAAACAACTTCATTTGTGTAATACGAGGTATGACAATTAAATTCATGAACATAATTGTTCTAAGTGCTACATTCCTCACTGCTGAATATCACTACAGTCACCTTCAGGGAAGCTGTGCACTGATGCCAGTGCCTAGTCCACCCTTCAAAGCGATTTTGGAACTCTCTCTGGAACGGCTATTGCACATGGTGGCATGGTGACAAGTTCATGAACTTAATTGTATAGCTGTCTGTGAGGGAGTTTTTAGCCAGTAAACAACTATATTGGAACACCCTATTTACTGAGTCGGAACCGACTCGACGGCACTCGGCTCGGCTACTTACTCCTCTGATCCATCCCCCGATGACTTTTTTCTTTACCCCAAAATAAAGGAAATATTGACAAGAAGACATTTTGATGACATTCAGTACACCAAGGATAATGCGACAGCTCTGCTGGCCATTCAGAGTACTTGGAAGGTGATCATGGTGATATTCAACAATGAGATATGCAGCGCTTTTTCCAGGGAGAGGTCGTGGACTTAACTGACAGTCCTCGTATTTCTGTTTTCAGACTGCATACATTTTCTGTGACAGCTGCATTCTTGCTCATTACACATCCCAATAAACAGTATACACAGCTGTATATGCCACACGGAACAGATGCCTTTTTTACTAAGAATGTAAAAGATGGCACGGTACATGAAAACTCTACGGCCATCAACCCGTGTTGTACAGCCGACACGGGACCGGGAGCTTGCCAGAATGCTCCAAGCATCATTCCTGATGCTACCATTTCTTTCCTTTCTTAAATTATACAATTCAGTGGCACTTAGCGTATGGACAGCATTGTGTAACCAACATTTCTATGTAGTTACAAAACATTATCACCCTAAAATGAAACTCCGACTCAGTTACCCTTGACTTCTCATTACCTCCTTCACTCAACCCTTGGCAAGTCCTCATCTGCATTTGTCTCTATGAATTTACTTCATTTCACATATATCACACATAGACACTCCCCAATTTACAGCGGGGTTCTATTCCCACAACTGTTTTAAGTCAGTTGTGATGGAAGTCAAATACTTCATTTTATTTTTTTAGTTTCCATTAAACTCATGGTTTCATTATTAATACCTTTTATTATCAGTATTTTTCTCAATCTGGCAGCGTTTTGAAAATTAAATCCTAAGAGTGAACATCTGAGCATCATGTTGTTGTTACCGTTGTTGTTAGGTGCCGTGAAGTTGGCTCCAACCCATGGTGACCACATGAACAACAGAACGAAACACTGCCTGGCCTTGTGCCATGTCCACAATTGCTTTTATGCTTAGGCCCATTGTTGTGGCCATCTTGTCAAGGATCTTCCTCTTTTTCACTGACCCTCCGTTCCCCAAGCATGATGTCCTTCTCCAGGAACTGATCCTTCCTGACAACACGTCCAAAGTATGTAATACACAGTCCTGCCATCTTTGCTTCCAAGGAGCACTTTGGTTGTGCTTCTTCGAGAACAGATCTGTTTGTTCTTTTGTCAGTCCATGGGACATTCAACATGCTTCTCTAACATCACAATTCAAAGCCATCAATTCTTCTTCTGTCTTCTTTGCTCACTGTCCAGCATTCGTATGCATATGATGCGACTGAGAATACCATGGCTTGGGTCAACTGTACTTTAGCCTTCAAGGTGATACTTTTACTTTCGAATACTTTAAAGATCCTTCGCAGCAGATTCTGAGCATGTTAACATCAGCAAGTGACAAACTGCAACATACTGCTATTTAATGGTGAGATGTGAGAAATGGCAGAGATGGTCTCACGTATGGTTTGTTGGAACTCAAGCACGTCATAAGGTGGGGACTACCTGTCAATGCAGTCATACAGTGTCTGGCTTCTTCCGTTCAGCATAACACGTGCAAGGTTAACCCATGTTACAGCATGTATCAGTACTCTGTTCCTTGTTATGACTGAATAATATCCCACTGTGTCCATATAACACCTTTTTCTTCATCTGTCCATCAGCCGATGGACATTTGGGTTACAGTGGGCTGTTACACACCTTCTTGTACAACTTTTTGTGTGAGTATCTGCTCTCATTTGCTGGGACAGGAGGCAATTCTATGGTGTACTTTCTGAGGAATCACCAAACCTTCTACACTTGTGGCATGATTTTACATTCCCCTCAACAATGGAAGAGGGCTTACAGTCTTCTATATCCTACCAACACTAATCATTTTATTTGTGCGTTTTTTAAAATAGTTACCCTAGTGAGTGGGAAGCAGTATCCCACTGGGCTTGATCTGTATTCCCCCACTGACATCTCTCCATGACTTATCAGCCACTTATGTTCTCTTCTTTGGAGAAATGTCTATTCAAGTCCTTCGCCCATGTTTTAATTGTCTTTTTGTTATTAAGTTACTAGCTTTCTATTTTCTTGAGATTACATAATGTCTTTTTCTCCTCAAAGACTAAATTTTTAAAATACATTTATTATTCTACTGTTTTTCTGTTTCAACTCAATGTCTTTATCTAGATGAATTCCTTCCGATTTCCTCTGGTTTATTTTGTTACTCTTTTAATTCTTCAGTTAAGAGATTTAATTTTTGTATTTTCATTCTTTCTTCTATCTCCCTTACTTTTAAATCAGCTAAGAGAAGAAAACCCCAGGACTAAGTTCACATAGTCATGGTGGCTGTCGGCTACCACCACCCATTACCAAGATTGAGGGCAAATGCACAGCTCTTAAAACAGCTGGCTGGATCAAGAATGTGGAGATGAGGAGACAAAATCCCAGTGGAGAGCTGTTGGTGTGGCTTTGACGTATCAGGTGGCATCCCCAGGTCTTAGAATTGTTTGGTCATCATGCTCTACAGCTACTGGACACCTTTTCCCCTCTCCTCCTCAACCCAATGAACTACTGTGCAGATTCTGACAGATGGGCCATTCAGAGTTCAAATCTAATTATAAAGGTGCTCTAGCCTGAGATCACCCACAAGAAAACAAATGTGACAGCTAAGGACCTGCAGACGTGAGGGAGGAATGCTGAACGCCCAAGAGAAGGACAGGCTGAAGGATACGAAAGTGACCAGTTTTCATGAACCACAGCAGTTCCCACGGGTATCAGAAGGTTAGTGACAAGCTATCACTGCATGGATTATGTTTCTCTTGGCTCAGAGAAAGAGGACAGATTCCACATCACATTCCATGGCTGGCTGAAGGGGGAGGAGTCCATCATATGAAGGCAGCTCTCCCAGAAGAAGGGAGGCACCAGTCCACGCCACAAGGAGGGACCTTGCTGGGGCTTAACCAGCTACACCTGCGGCTCCAGCTCACAGGCTCAGGCAGGCGCAAACAGCTGTCCAGTGAACTCAACCGAAAGGAGGAGGCTTGGAACTCAAGTTTGTACAACTCCAAAATTTATGTTCTTTCTACTGTGCCTACAGCTTTTAGCCTGTTGACTTAAGAGACATAATGTGAGTGGAAATAGTTTGAACTGACAAAGTCCTCAGAACTGATACGGGAGAACAAGCCAGTAAAAGCTGAAAGAGACCCTGTCACAGACTTTCTCACCATTTAGGAGAAGTCTGCCTGAGCCAGTCACAAATGAAACATAAAACCACAAGCAAACCCACTACCGTTGAGTCAACGTCGACTCACAGTGACCCTGTAAGACCCGGTAGAGCTGCCCCACAGAGTTTCCAAGGAGCACCTGGAAGATATGAACTGCTAACCTTTTGGTTAACAGATGTAGTACTTAACCACTACACCACCAGGGTTAAATAGAATGTAATTTAAATACCTGTGGAATGATAACCAGTAGGTTAACAAAGCATTTTGTCACAAACTTTCTTGCAAAAATTATTTCAGTTTTGGGTAAGAGTAATTTTAATGATGTGTATAAATTTTAAGATGTTTAAAACTTACGAGGAGTCAGTAAACACAAGTTAGATGCCTCTGTTAACAGATCTGTCTCTTAGAAACGAAGATATGGCTGCAATTTAGTTTACATTAGGATAATCCCAGGGTCTTCATCAGAGAGTCCGTGCTCTTGAGTCACCTATCAAGTTCCTGCAATCTCCTTGTGTAACTCAAAGCCCATTACAGCCTTTCTAGAACACAGTGAGAAGCTGGATCTGGAAGCTGACACATGCTGCTCTCAGTTCTCCTTACACAATCCCCCCTGAGCTAGCCCACCAGCTGCACTGGGACCTATCACGGATGGGAGAAGAAATGACGACACAGCAGCAGGGGCCAGCGGATCCCAAGGGAGCTCTGAAGAAGTATACTCTAGTTCCAATTCTGGGGGTTTACTCTGTAGACACGATGGTGCACATGGAAGGAAGAGGGTGTTCATAGTGCTGAAAAACTGTGAACAACTTAAACATGTCCCATCAGGGAGTTATCTACATAACTTAGAACACAATAATGGCTCTGCTATTGACAGCTGGTCAAATTTCTGAACTTTACATATGCCTTGGTTTCCTCAGCTGTAAAATGGCATGACAGTTTCACCTCTTAGGGCTGTTTGGGGAGTATACGCATTAGCATCAGCCTAGCACTTAGAATATTATTATTGCATTCAAGTAACGGAATTCTACATAGCTAATGAAAGAAGGAGGTGCATCTGAATATAACGATGTGAGAAGACCTTCAAGATACATTAAGTTTTAAAACCATAAAAACAGAAAGAATGCATTTGAAAGAAAAAGGATACATGTACACAGACCATCAATACGTGCACAGAAAGTGCCTGGCAGGAAATGTTAGTGGACGTGGGGACGGCTTAATAAGGGTTCCCTAGATTACTAAACTACATTCCATTCTTTGTTCTGTGATCACTCTCTCTCCGGATCAGCACACGTACATTCCTTTCCCTGTCTCTAGGGTAGTAAACTGACTATTTCAAAACTTCAGGGAGACAATGACATTTTGGGTAACTCACACTGTTTAAGATGTAATGGAATCCTGTGACAAGGTCTGACACTTTCCAAATGCAAAACCCTTTGTAACCCAGCTATAAAAGCCACTGGAACTGTCACCCAGGCAGAACAGTCTTGGAGAAGCCATTCTCACTGTTTCCCAGATGTGCCTGCTCGAGTCTTTCCCTGTTTTCTGGGTTCAGCTGCAGTGACAAGCAGAATAAACCTGCTTTGGTTTGGCAATGGACACAAGTCAACTGCTCACAGCAGTGACCTCACAAAACTGCTTGGCAGGAGAGGCAGGCGGCTTTCTACTCTGGGGAGAGGACAGCTAAAAAGATGTCAAACACTTTTACAAGGGCTGCAGGACCTACAGTCTAAAGAAATGTTACTATCAGTGATGTTCCATTTCAGTCAGGAAAAGGAGGGAACACCGAGAAACCCACCGACCTCACTCAGCTGGAAGCACTGAGGCAGCCTCCACTTCGCAAACCCAGCCTCAGGGTCAGAGGCTTTCACAAAACGAGTCCAAGGTGACTGAGTGGCAACATGGAAGTCACTGAGGAAACAAAGTCCTTCTACACTAACGCAAATCTTTCTCTTTTGTACACTGCAAATGCAAATGAAAAATGAGAGAGGCAGCAAAAGGCAACTGGAGCCCTATCTGTGGATGCTGACCCTGGTCAGCAGGACCAGAACCAGCCATGTCTGCTATGGCTGGCAGGACTGCGGTACCCAGCCACACGACACAAACAGGGTCAGGAACCTCCCAGGCTCTCTCTGGGAAGCCTTACCATCTTGCTTTTCACGAGTTCCTCGATGGCACTGACAAGCTCAGCGGCGCTGGGTGTCTCAGAGCTGGTGGGACGGACTAACAGCCGAGAAGAGGCCTGAGGAAGAAGGTCAGAGAGAGACAGGGGCGGGGGAGGCCCGCGTTAGCAACCGGACAGACAGCCCATGCACCGTGTGCCCCAGCTCTCGTTAAAAGTAATTCCAGACAAAAAAGACCACAGGTTTGTCTTTGTTTGCATTTATTTAAAGCCATCCTTTTTAGTTTACAATGTTCTGACAGGAAACATTAAATAAGATCTGCTCTGGAATACAGGTGGAAAGCAGACTAGCTCTGTTTTCAATCCGCATCATGTAACATCGTAAAGGTTTTCAAAGAGGTGACTGGGCAGGGAATATCCTAGCTGTAACTTTGCAACTGCTGGCCAGGCTATTGGTTAAGGAGAAAAAAAAAAAAGAAATAGTGTCTGATCAATAGAAGAATGAAAGACTTAAGGTCTAATGAGCAAAGCCTTACATAATCAGAAACAGAAACGGCATAATAAAAATGGCTTAACTGTGCCTTCGTGGCTGAGAAAAGACTCAAAGAAGAAAGGAAAGGAAAGGAACCGGGGAGCACTGACCAGACAGGGAGGAGAGCTCACCATTTTCTGTGCCATCCATCTCCCCAAGATTAGTGCAGAGGACAGAAGATCTGCGGCCTCACAAGCTATCAGATGCCATTTATGGCTAGAATAGAGGGTGTGAAGGGTGGACAGGGACAAGGACTGGGGGCAGGTGATTTGGGTCCCGCCTCAGTAATCAGCAAACAGGGCGTGTTTGCACATTACTTGGGCTGTGTACCAACTGGAAACTGAAGTGGGCGTAATATGAACCTTGTGTCATATTAAGGACAGCAGGGATGCATGCGAGACATTTAGCTGTCCTAACGGGGCAGTTCCCAAGCGTGACACATGAATTCATACATGTACCATGGGGCTCTCACATGTGTGGGTCACAATGTGTCACTCGCAGACAAACAGGAGTGTCATCTAACGAAGCTTGGAATATGGAGGGAAGAAAACAAAGGGGGGGGCGCAGTGAAGAAGCATCAAACGGCCAGGTAAGGAAACTGCGCCCAGACAGACACAGAACGCAAACCAACGCGAAGCTGCAGTGAGCGCTTACAAAAAGAGAAAACAGAACAGAACAAGAGATTAGTCATGAGATCATATGCCGCCTGGGAGCATCGCTACAGGGTTTTTTAAAGGGAAGAACTGCTATTGCAAATACTCGGTGAGGTAATACAACCACCCACACGTGAGTCTGGCAGACAGAAGACCCGAGTGCGGCTCGCTCTTAGTCGGCGAAGGGTGAATGCGGCCTCGCACCTCGCTGGCGGATGGTCCCCCAGACTTGGGCCTTTCCATTTTCTCATTTTAAGTAAGATGCAGCCTAGAATGTTTTGCCTCAATAGCTAAGGAGTGGTCAGAAAGCCAGCAAGAACCCGGTGTCCGGGCAGTTACATCCTGTGCACGGGCACCTTGTCTTTTCTCACTCGGGGCCTCCCTTCCTGCCTATCCCCATGGCACACAACCCCTAACTAAATCCTTCACTTGCGCCATCTTTCTCAGGCCTGCAGCTCCCTTATGCCAGCCTGCGGGCTATAACGTGAGAGGAGACAGAGTTCCATAAGACGGGGCCGAGGAGGAGCTGAGGGTACACCTAATGCTGCCCTGAGCGCTGACGCAGGAGAGGGGACAGTCCTACAGGACAGGGCCATCTGAGGGTACACCTAACGCTGCCCTGAGTGCTGACGTAGGAGAGGGGACAGTCCTACAGGACAGGGCCGTCTGAGGGTACACCTAACGCTGCCCTGAGCGCTGACTGAGGAGAGGCCTGAGGAGGATCTGAGGGTACACCCAATGCCAGCCTCAACTCGGATGTGACTGCTGGCTCACAGCAGTCAGCTGTTGCAGTGTGGGAGATTTCTGGGTCAGCAAAACACTGACAATCCAGCAAGTACTGATGGGGAAAAGAAGGGAGGAGAGAAAAAAGAAGGGGGAAAATGTGGAAAACATCTGTCTGATTCAGAAAACTTACCAACTGCCCAAACCAAACCAACACAAAAGCAAAATCGCCAGAAATGACTTCATGGCATGGTTTTCAACACCTGACAATTGTGAGGAGCCCAACGGGGCCAGACTGTTAGGACGGGCAAGCTGCACCGGCCAGGTTTCCTTTTTCTGTGATGCTGTTTTTGGGGTTCTGCAATTGGGATATTAAGGATTGTCTTAGCCTATGAAAGGGCTCAATAGAAAACCCAACTTCCTAGGCCTGAAGCCTTTGCATATATCTAAAGGGAAGACGCATGGCTCACACTCACCTCTATCCTTTTATAACCATCATCCTCACACTCCAGCACATACACTGACCCTACAGGCTCAGGCCTGGTGTGCTGGGACAGCAGCCAGCCGGCCATACAAGCCTGTCCAAAAACAAAGACCTGCACGCTGAAACAGCCAACATAAATGAGAGGCCACGTGTGGGTCACTCACTGTCTCAATTTCAGACTGTCTGTGATTTCTCTGTTTTCTCAGGGATTCTTACCACTGCACAGAGGAAAGTTAAAACGACTTTACAGAAACCATTCCTGAAGGATCACGAGAAAGCACGGGCCTACTGACAGGACCACAGGCGCATGAGAAACTGCACTTGGGGACTCTTTACCCTAGACAGACCTCATTATTTACTCTCGTCAGGTAGAGAGAGGTGAGCCTGCTCTCAAGAGCACTGTCCCCCCCTCCGCCCCGGCATCTCTCCACAGCCATGGAGGCTGAGCACAGCCCCGTGCCTGCAACCCGGCCTCCCATACCTTGTCATCCTGCGAGTCCGGCTGGAGCAGGCTGTGCTGCTGGATGGCCATGGGCGGGGGCAGGGGCACGGCGTCAGCCCCCTCCTCCCCTTCCTCTTCTCCGCAGCTCTGCATCCCTGAAGACGAGGACTTGGAGAGGGTGCCGCTGCTCAGGCCCTCGTTCCGGCCCCGCTGCAACCAAACCAGGACACACGCATCACAGTCAAGCCACAGCTTCAACGTCGGGTCCCTGACACTGAGCTCTACGGGGCGAGCAGGGCAAGGGCACCATCTGAGAGGCCGGAAGTCAGGAACAAGCACAACTTTTCGCTCCCAGCCTTTGCCCTGGCCATCTGCCTGCCGGCTTGGGTGGCAGGAGCCGCGTAGTTCTGGAAGGACTGCTGGAGTGATCCATCTGGCTCTGAGCACAGCTCCTTTTCAGCCAGCCCAATCCCGAAACTCATCAGAGGTGTGAGCCATGACTCTCCTGTCACTTCCCCTTATCTGGGCTGGTTCATTTTATCTTTGGTACTGTGTTAACAGTAAAATTTACTGAAATGCTGAAATAACTGTAAAACGCATTTTAAGAATCTGAATTAAGTATCACATTCTTTTTCCTCTGCTCCTGCTTTTAGAAGAAAAGGTGAGTTTTGTTTCTCCTTAGAAGACACAGATGTGTAACACAGATCCAGGAACATGGAACAAACATGCCCAATTGAAAGCCAATGACAAAAGAATGCCCAGAAAGGAAACCAGTGGAAAACACTCATCTGCACCAGAAGTGAAAGGACACAAGTCTTCTCTGTCCCCTCTTGGCCTTTGTTTCCCTGAGCCTGGAAGGGGCTTTGGGAGTCCCAGTTAGAAGCGTCAAGGGCCTCTCACTGACGGCCCACGCTGCAAGGTCCACCCTGTGGGTCCCAGGGGAATCAGTGTTCCTGCCAGCACTGCAGAGAGCCTCTCTGAGCAAACGGGCACTGACACACTCCCGGCTGACTCACACGGGCTTACCTCTGGCGATGCGGGAGGGAGCGCTCCAGCGTCTAAATTGATCGACTACTAACCGAAGGGTCACTGGTTTGAAACCACCAGTGGCTCCACGGGATAAAGGCACGCTTCTGTCAAGGATTCACAGTGGGGTGCCACAGGTCACTCCTGGGTGGCCTTTCTACTCAGGGTCTTGTAACTCCCACCCACGTGATGGGGCGGGACTGTGCAGGTATCGCGGAGTCAGAAGTGACTCAATGGCACTGGGTCTGGATTTGTGTAGGTGCGTTAACTGTGGCCCACCAAGGGGACTGGTCACGTCTGCCATCTTGCTGGGCTTGCAGTGAGCCACCCAGAGGCATAAGAGAAGAACCTGCCACCAACAGGGAGGAGAGACTGGCAGGAGACAGCCGAGGGGGCTTCCCCATCACGGCCTTTCAGCAGAAACTGAGGGTCAGCGAGAGTCCTGGCTGTGAGCACAGGTAGGAAGCAGGGTCCTGAGTGCTCCTGAGTCTGAACTGCCACCTGTGACTTCCCTAATAAACCCCCAAGGTGGAAGTATGGTCTGTGCCTTCTCTGTGGCCACAGCAAGGAATTCCTGAACCCAGCAGAGAGTGCCCTGGGAGCGACGGCTGGTGTCAGAATCAGTGCAGATGGTGGAGAGAGAAGGCATGTCTGACCCTGCTCACAGGAATCAGTCTCGGGCTGCTGATCTCGACTCTCCTTCCCCTTATGAACTCTAAGAAGACGAGACACTGTCCCCACACCATTTGTACAACAGCCTGGAAACCCTACAGGGTCTCTATGAGTCAGAATTGACTGGAGAGCAGTAGGTAGCGGTCACTACTGGGTTAGCCCTACTCAGGATAAGAAATAAGTGTAGACAGTGGGGAAAATAAACAGGAGGATACAAACACCCCACGCATTCTTCCAAGGCCTTTCAGTGATAACTCAGGGACTTCCTCTCCTGCAGTGCCTGGCAGTACCAGTTGCTTGACCTAGGTGACACAAGGGAGGGACAGCAACACTGCAGCAGCTCAGCTTCTGTCAAGAACAGGTGAGGGGCTGGAAAGTCCCAGCAGGCTTGTGACATCTGATTTCTTCAGGGGGAGCCATGCATGGGTTGCAGCCAAGTCTGCGGAGAAGCAGCTATTTCAAGCTGTGTTCCCACTCTGTCTGACAGTCCGCTAAGCAGAGAACTTAATGGGCACACCTGACTTACAATTTCCAGGTAAGTGCAGAAAAACCTGTCAGTAAAGCTCAGGTCAGGGCAGGAGGGAGTCCCTGGGGGTTGCAGATGGGTACACCCTCAGCTGCTGACAGAAAGGCTGGGAACCTGAGTCCTGCAGAGGTGCCCTGGAAGACAGGCCTGGTGACCTACTTCTGAGAAGTCAGCCTCGGAGGGACCTGTGGAGCACAGTTCCACTATGATACCCTGTGTTATCAATGTGACACAGCAGATGCCACAGCAGCTCACAAACAGGAAGACAAAACTAACCAGTCTGTTTGTGTTGCTGCCGTCCACTGCCACCCCACCAAGTCGATTCTGACTCCATGTGTGCAGAGCGCACCTGCTCCGTGGGCTTTTCAAGGCCATGACCTTTGAAGCAGGTCACTAGGCTGGCTTCTGGGGCGCCCTGGAGCAGTCTGAACTACCCACCTCTCAGCTAGTAGTCTGTGCTGCTCCTGTGTGCACTCACAAGGCACACAACCCACTGCCACAACTTGAGGAGAGAGAAACTGTCCCCAGGGCCCTGCCTCGGCCCTGCACCTCCGCGCAGCCCCGGGAAGCCCGACAGGCCCGCACCTCCTCCACGGTCTCGTCCTGCGGCGTGGCTGCGCTGTCGTCCGAGTCCTTCTGTGAGCCCGCGTCGGCGCTCTTGCGGACCTCCCGGCTCTTCTTGTGCTTGTGGGCCAGCTTCTTCACGTGCCCGTCGGCCTTGCCGCTGCTGAGACGCCGCACCGGGCTCGTCAGCCACTTCCGCAGGGTGTTCCCTGGGCGCTTGGGTCCTGGAGAGCTCTGGGCCCCCATCATGTGGGGCTGGAGAGACGCCACGGACGCAGGGGGGCTGGCGTCATTACTGGAGACGGAGAGCGAATCTGTCAGGGTGGGAGAGAAACACAAGGCTTACTGCTTGCACTCGATTCCTTCCAGGGTGGCAGGCCATGCCCTGGGGTACCAGTGTTCCAGGTGCTTCAGCACTGCCTGGTGGTGGGCCGGCTACTGTGAGCTTGGCTGACTGGCTTCACCACCAGGGTGCAGAGAAGGGAGACCACCGCCCCACACCCACCACACCCACATTCACATTCTTTCTCTTAGTGTCCACCAGACTTGAGTTTTGCTAGAAATGATCTTTCTCAAGACATACTTTCCTCCAAAAACACACTTATCAACAATCTTGGAAGACTAGTTTGATTGTCACACAGACTTAAAATGTCAATATCATGCAAAAAACCACAAAGACATAAGACAAATTTAAATGATGTTCATGCATTTTCTTGATAAGCTAATGCAAAGGAAAAAGAATTAAGAAAACTATTAAGCTACATTCATTGATACACGTATCACAAATGAATCCTAGTTTGACTATCTGTGAACAAAAATTACATCATTTTGTAAAGAGAGAGCTTTGGGCAGATTTGACCTGGTCACACTTTGTGACAAGCAGCACACATTAAGAAGGCTGCTTCACTCAATGTTGGGGACGAAGCCTGAGGCTGTGGAAAGAGTACAGCTCGGGGCTTCCTGGGAGGCCAAGCCCCCGACCCGCTGGTCACAGCTGGACCCCCCTGACACGTACACACACGGCATCTGTACTGTCAGCCTCAGCAAGGTCACTTCACACGACAGAGTGAATACCAGCAATACTGAAAATATTACAGCAACACGTTTTAAAAAGACACATGAAGAAGTGGAGTTTTCTACTTTCTCTACAGAAAACACGTCCAAACAAACTTTGTCATTGGATCTCAAATACCAAACCCAGTCAAGGCTGGGCTGACATTTTGTAAAAGGAAAAAAGGGGGACCAACAATTTCACATCACAGCACTCAGCAAATCCACGGAACTGTAGTGAGGTGCTGCCTCAGAAACTGAAGACCAGTGGCCTTGGCCCGGGCCCTCCTGGGTCCCTGACGCCAGCTCTACCACAATGAAACGGAATAAAATAATTTAGAATATGGAATAATGCAGAAAAGTGCAACCATTCACTGTGTTTGTTAATTTCTCAAGCCTTCTGAAGTCTTAAAAGTCAGCTGAAATCTATCTTTGGGACTATTCCTTTAGACAGACACCTGTATTAGCTGTATTTACTTACGTGGCAGGGGAGACACTGCAGGCTGCAATTAAAAAGCAGTGACTTCATTCTGCCCAGTTCTGCAATTATGTGTGCAGAGAGTCAACACTCCTTTCCCACTAATGCTCCAGACGCTGACACCAGACAGTGGGTACTACCTGTCTCACTGCCGTCCGTTGTTCCTTGCCTGGCCCAGCCCACACGTCAATAAAGGGTATCATCTTCCATAAACAGGTGACACATTTTAAGCAGGGTCATTCACTCATATAAATCTAGTTTCTCAGGCGCAGACTTGGATGAGAAACAAATCAACATTGCATTTCTGGTTTAGACGAACCACCTTCCTCCCACATAAGCCTGAAAGCCAAAGCCCACTGATGTTGAATCAATGCTGACTCACGGCAGGACAGAGAACTGCCCATAGGGTTTCCAAAGAGCACACGGTGGGTCTGAACTGCTGACATTTTGGTTAGCAGCTGTAGCAACTTAACCACTTCACCACCAGGACTGAGCGCTATTTCTGAACTGACAAACACAAGCCTCACTCTTTCTTACGTACCATGCAGGAGAACAGAGAGGAATAAAATCGTGACTTTGAAGCATTCATGCAGCTAATATCACTCAGGGACTTTCTCAGCTGCTAGATTAGGATAAAAGATGAGTGACGCAGATGTGGTCCCTGTCTTCAAGGACTCTTGGTGTGGTGACCAGACGAAAAGATGAAGACAAGAGGAGGGTTTGGATAATTCACGTCTTCTGTGACCATGTATTCACTTTTGTTTTTTTTAATCCCCAACTACTGCCAGGATCCCGTGCTGGGCACAACAGCTGACATAATTCATTTACCGAACATGACTTAGAGCCATGCCCTATGCTTGCCACTGGGACACAGAAGGAAAAATCTATCATCTTCACTGAGGAGACTGATGGAAGCATCAGGGAGGCTTCATGGAGGAGGTGGCACTGACCTACTGAGTGAGCTGGGCCTGAGGAAGGCACGCATGAGACCACGGAATCTAAGTTCCACGAGGTCCGGGGCCTCATCTGCCTGGCACAGTGCCCGACACACAGGAGGCAGTCTCGGTGTTAAACGCAGTAGCAGAAATCACCAGCTGAAGGAAGAGCATGCAGGCTTCCAGCCTGTGTTTTAAGGACAGTCATTTCTTGGACATACAGTCACCATGCAACTGCACAAGGTTAGGAACCACAACAACGGCAGCAGGTGGAGGTCGGGAGCACGTTGAGCTTGGAAGTGACTCGGTCTCACTGAGGAAGCTGTACAACGCCTCGGGGAACAGATGTGTGAGGGAACGGAGCGGGGCTCATGTGGCGTGAAACTCAACTGAGCACAGGTCTGAACGCTCCTGAGCAGGACACTCATACCACCTAAGCCACAAAATCAACATCATGTTAAGTCTTGGGGCCTGAAAGTGAGAATCCAGAGGAGTGCGGGACGGGGCAGCGAAGCACATGTGAAGAGTCTTGAGGGAAAAGAGAATGCAATCAAGAATTCTGAGTCTGTCTGTCCAACCCAGATGCGCAAGGTCATGGAGCAGACAGTGGAGGGCTGCAGGCAGGACGGGGCTGTCTCCCACAGTATGGAGACTACCCCAGGGCTCAGCTGACCCCACAGGCCTCTGGAAGCCTGAGAGAATGCACCGCAGTCAGATAGCCACGCTTTGGGGGACTCAGCTGGCCTTACAAGGATAACGTGCTGGGCATTTGAGTCTTGCCTGGGAAAAGATCTGCTGGCTGTACAGTGGTCTGGGAACAAGAAACCCCAGACAGGACTTCCTCCTTCTCTCTGTGAGCTCAGCTGCACCGCACTGGGTTCTCCGCATTGTGACGGACGTTCCAAAGAGATTTCCTCCCCAGTGGCAGGTCAGGTATTCACACCTGGCAGTGGCCTCCCCACCCCTGATGGGCCAGAAGGAAGCCGAGTGTGCAAGCTGGGGCTCACGAGAGCCATAGGTGAAACGCTCAGGTATCCGCGGCCCTGCCATTCTGAAGGGAATGAGCAGTTCATCTATTTAAGCGTGTTGCAATAATCAGGGCTGAGAAAAATGCCAACCGTAACTGACACAAACTATGAATACAACTTTTGATTTTTTTTTTTATCTTGAAAACAAATTCTTTACAGATGTCTGATAACACACAGGGAAAGTTCCTGGTCTGCTTCTGAAATCCACCACCCGTCAGTGAGTCGCACTGTGGTGGCCCATGTGGTACCGTGGTGCTGGAAGCTGGGCCGCTGGTCTTTCAGACACCAGCAGGGCCACCCAGGGTGGACAGGTTTCAGCAGAGCGTCCAGGCTGAGAGAGACGAGGCAGAAAGGCCTGACAACATGCTTCTTAAAATGAGCCCATGAAAACCCTGTGGACTACCACAGATGACTGTCTGCTTGCCTTAGAGACATCCTCAGAAAGGGTCAGTGGCTGGAGGAGGACATCCCGTTTGGTGACCTAGAGAGCAGGTGAGAGAGAGCCACCGCACGACGGCTGCGGCCACATGCACCCCCACAAGCCAACAGTGATGAGGGTGAACCAGAACAGGCAGAAGCGCCCTCAAAATTCAGTGGTCCACGAGGCTGCCACAAGGTGGAGCCAACCAAACGGCAGCTCTTACCTGCCCACCTATCGTCTCTCAGACGCAGGGCATCAGCCACAGTGTGCGGTGACGGTGACGAGCAGTAACAAAAACAACCAAGAGTCAAAGTCAAACAGATGAGCTGACACCTTATCTGTGCACTTTGTAGCAATGACGGCCAGTTCTTGATGTTACCTCACACTCTCGAAAATACAACAACTTAGGCACTTCTTTTCTATATAGAAACTCTTTTTGCCTAAATCAGTGGTTTGTGTGTAATAGCCATTTCCTGTGCTCTTGGGTGGGTTGTGACATAAAGCGTAAATCTGTGGCTTAAAAAGCTCACAACTCATTTAACTCAGTGCAGGCCCTGAGAGAAGAAAACACAGTGCCTGCTGTGCTCTGAGCAAGCTGAAGAACAGACTCGCCCTCTAGACCAATGGCTCTACTGCACACTTGAACCGAGGTCACACGTCCCCACACTATCTCAGCAAAGATCTCCACTGTTACTACATGCAAACTGGACCTAACAAATGAGACAAACAGAGCTTGAGAGTGCCTGGGTCTCCTCTGGAGGATCTCAAATTATTTGTCAGCACACAGCTGAGATCCCCAGTACAGCTCCCGGTGGCTGTGAAGTGCTGTGCCTGCAAGTGTGGCTCGAGTGTCCATCAGCGAGACAGAGACACTTCTCAGGGCATGCTCCGTTTCTCCACACACAGCATTCTCATCCAGAAAGACTACCACCGGACCGGCTGCTGTACAGTCACTGTGGACTCACTGGAAGCCCACACGGGTAGGAACCGCTCCACGGAGTTTTCAGAGGTATGGTCTGTCGGAAGCGGACCACCGGCACTTCTCCTCTGCAGCATTCTCTGGCGGGCTCCAACCACTGACTTTCTGGTTAGTAGCAAGCATCTAACCAACGGTACCACCCCCGGAACTCCTCATCTGAGACTCAACTCTTCTGCTCAGGGTTGGACTGGGAAGGCTCGGTCTAAGAGCAGGTGCAGTCCTTACCAGACACAGCCCTATGGTCGCAGCTCTATGTAACCCTTCTGTGACACGTCCCTAGTGGGTAACTGTGTTACAAAGCCTTGCCTGTCCAGACAGGAAGTGACCATGATACTAGAGTCCAAGCTTCTGGCATGCAGGGACCACCATGCCTGCTTTGCAGCTGCAGGATGCCTGGCACATGTGTGGAGTGCAGTGACCGTGCCAGCTTTGCCAGCTGCAGGGTGCCCGGCACATGTGTGGAGTGCAGTGACCGTGCTGGCTTTGCCAGCTGCAGGATGTCCGGCACATGTGTGGAGTGCAGTGACCGTGCCGGCTTTGCCAGCTGCAGGGTGCCCAGCACATGTGTGGAGTGCAGTGACTGTGCCAGCTTTGCCAGCTGCAGGATGCCTGGCACATGTGTGGAGTGCAGTAAATACAGGACTGAAGGAATGACGAGCGAGAGCAAATCAATTCCCAGTCACAGACTCTGGGCCCAGTTCTATTTTCCCAGCCTAGACATGCCAGCCAACCAAGTAAGTCAAGCATGTTGATTCAGCAGGGTGTCCTAATAATTTAAAATATATATTGGCTTTATTGAAATACGTAATTCACACAACACACAATTTGAACTGTATCATTCAGTGGCTTTTAGTATATTTACATCAATCTTAGGACATTTTCACGTTCTTAATCATTTTTTCTAACTGCAGCCTAGCCTGGTATCTATGACAGCACTTAAGATTACGAGGCAGGAATGAGGCAACCTGGATGAAGGATGTCATCCTGCTTCTATGTATCTTCTAAAACAGGCGGTCTCTTAATTAACATGCCAAAGCGAATGTCAACACGACACTCTGAGCACTGACAATCACTTAAAAAGATGCTTCAGAATGCACAGCAGAAAGTCACTTGTGATCAGCGTAAAGCTCCAAGGGAGGAATCCAATTAAAGTTTATCTCCTCTGATTTTGGAGGGGAAAACAATTCCACATAGATGGCTTCTTTGCTGAAGTCAGAGTTCACACAAAGTCCACCCTTAAGATTTCTTCTTTAAAAACAGAAAGAACAAAAGCTAAGAAAAAAAGGAGTGGGGGAAGAGGGAGCAGGGGCCCAACCCTCAGCGCCCAAGGGACAGAAGCCACCAAGGGAACACACACAAGACATCTACACTGCGGGGAGTAGGGACGCCTCCCCTTCACGGTCTGTTAGCCCAGGACATCTGTGATTAATGAAACATGATTTATTTTTTTAATTTAAGAAAAAAAGGAAATGCCTGTATCCTGTTGGTTTCAGACCAAGAAGAATTCCACTTCATTCCAGCCCTCTGCTTGTCTTCACAATGGTCAAGAGTCTCTAAGAGTTCTAGAGTCAAACTAAGGAGTCCTGGTGGTGCCATGGTTAAGCACTCGGCCGATACAACCAAAAAGTCTGTGGTTCAAGTACACCAGCCGCTCCATGGCAGAAATGACCTAGCAATCTGCCCACAGGATTGCAGCCTAAGACACCCTATGGGGCAGCTCTCATCCGTCTCATGGGGTTGCCCTCAACTGGAACTGACCAGAAATGGCTGACTCCGAATGACACAAGGGTACAACTGGATGAGTAAGTGCGGGAGAAACCAAACGAGAACCTCCAGACCCAGAACACGGAAATCCTCCACCGTCACTGAAGGACCCCTCATGTCACGATCTCAGCACACGAAGAGCTGAGGAAGGCAGGGATTGGGCTGCTCTGTGCACACGGCACCCTGAGCCCAGACCTGCCTGGACCCAAAGGTGTCTAAAAGCACCCATGGGGTGAGCAGTTTACAGGCTAACAGGGTGCAAATCCCATCGGTAGAGTGCTGGGTAAGGGATCTTATAAGACTGGTTCTATGCTTCTTTAGTGTCGTTTTCCTCACGTGTAAGATGACAGCAATTCTTCCTGCGATACCAGGATGCAAAAAAAGGACTCTGTGCATTTACAGGCTGGGAAAAACATGAAGCAATGCATGGAAAATGACACTGCAAAGGAGCACAATGCAGCAACGAGAAGGGTAGTGGCCTGCTGGAAGGGTGCAACAGGGCTAGCAGCAAGAGGAGGAGGAGGTGGATGGTGACGGCTGGCTCGTCCAGGTGCCAGTGTCACATGGCTTCACTGCCCTCACCTACGTGCTGGGTCAGGCAGCTATCCCACCACGTGATGTCAGCCATGTGCACGCCTGGGACCACAGTCCTGTCACAACGGCTGAGGCCGAGACCACCCACAAATGCATTCGCTTGGCACTGGGAGGCTTTCCAATCGGGACGTCTCGCATTTCAGGTTCTCCCTCCAATTGTCCGAGTACGTTGGTTGTTACCTCTGACCTTTCAAAAACAGCATGTTCATTTCCTGCTTTTGGAATCAAGGTCCTATTTATTGGAATCTAATATCGTTGCTTTCAAAGACCCTCCCCGAATGGCTGCAGCTCATTAGTTCTCAAGACATTCTCATCAATCTGCCCTTCTTGTTGCTAGTGTGTCAAGTCAATTCTGATCACGGCAACCCAGGTGCACTGTCCACTGTCCACTGTAGGTGTCCAAAGACACTTATCAAATGAAACAATGCAACGGTGTCCTGGTAAATTCTCTAACCAAGATGAGCACAGTTCAGAGGCAGATTTTCAAAGCAAACTGGTACTTGAACTTTCTGCTTATAAGGACTTACAGAAATGTTTATTTAGCAGTTACTGCTATTTACTACAGAAAGACTAAAAACAGAGACAGATTATTGACTGATTGTATTAGAACCCTAACCCAATCCTGGCAGGCTACATGAGGACGGACCTGACTTAACCAGGGACACCTGGCCTTCGGCAGTTTCTCAGACCTCTATCCATCAAGAACGCTACACAGTGGACAGCATTTTCATTCAGGAAGTTCACCCACCACAGCAGGAAGGTTACAATGAACCTAGGAAAATTATAATTTACTTATAAAATGTAAAGCAAATATGCCGCTAGCTTGTAAGTGCTGACTGGCTTGGCTCAAATACTGAAGACTCATATTTGCTGAGTACAGTGATTGTGTCTTTGTACTTGTCCATACTGGACAGTAAATCCCTGCTTTTGGAATCAAGATCACATTTATTGGAATTGAAAACAAAATGATACACTAGAAATTCTCTTGCACACTGCACAGAAGAGCTACCGTGTAAATTATCTTCCACACGCAGCTCTCAAGGATCGCAGTTTCTGTTTCCTTTATGTGGTGAGTGTGACACTCTCCACAGGCTCGGCATACTCATTCAAGGTGACAATGAATGAGATGACGATGAACATTATGAGATGGGTGGGGAATTTTAGGTAATGAAGAGGGAAATAACTTGCCCAGTGAGGATGGTGACACTTTGGATGGCTTGGAACACAGAACCAAGTATTTTGATAATATTTTCCTAATTTAAATCTATACTTGTGACTAAGTATCTGAAAACTTAGCTTGACTACCTTCTGCTGTTTCATGCCATCTGTTTTGTTCCCACACATTACCCAATCTCCTGCCTGTGAGGCTTGATGCATCTTAATTGGTTACTCAGCAAGATGAAGACACATCAGGGGCTGCAAGCACCAGACTTAGAGAGGATGCTGTCCCCCATGTGGGTTATTCTCCTCTTTGCACACACCTGGGCCCTTCTGGCTCTAACTGTCACAGGAACACCATGCTGGTGCAGGAATCTTTAAGGAGCCGTGTGGAGGCACTGAGTGCTAGTTTGGGGGATGACAATGACTGAAAGAAGGGGCCCTGGTGGTGCAGTGGTTGAGTGCCCAGCTCCAAATGGAAAGGCTGGCAGTTTCAACCTGTGAGCTGCCCTGGAGAAAGGCACGGCACTGGGCTTTCGTAACTACCACAGCCTTGGCAACCCTGGCTGGCAGTTCAACTCTGCCCTGGAGCACCACTGTGGGCAGGAGCTGACTTGAGGGCAACGGGTTCAGCTTGCAATGACCGCAACTGAAAGGCTTGACATGAGGGTATAATACAAATTCTATACACACTGCAACTGGGTGCAGTCGGCCCTTAATATAAAAATACGAACTTTGTATTTTGTTCTCAAAAACGAAGTGGGCATAGAAAACATGGAGAAAAATTAATACTTCAGCTTTGGAAAAAAGTTAATAACCCATACATCTGTGGAAAGAGACAATGGAGAAACTCAGTATCATCAGTCAGAACAAGCCAGGGGTCAGCTGTGAAACAGACCATCAACTGCTCACACGCAAATTCAAGGTGAGAGGCAAGAAAATTAGAACAAGTCCATGAGCTCTAAGTACGGGTACGACCTTGAGCATGTTTCCCCTGAATTCAGTGGCTGTCTCAAGAACAGATCTGACGCACTGAACGCTAAAGCCTAAAGAGCAGATGAGCTGCGGGATGACATTACGGACATCATGCACGAAGCAAGCAAAAGGACCTTAAAAAGATCGGTAACAACGAAAAGATCAAAGCAGATGTCAGAAGAGATTCTGAAACTTGCTCTTGAATGCAGAGTAGCTAAATCAAACAAGAAATGATGAAGTGAAAGAGGTGAAGGCCAGATTTTTCAATGGCAGCTCAAAAAGAGAAAGCTAACTATGTTTAATGAGATGTGCAAAGGTCTGCAGTTAGAAAACCAGTGGGAAGAACTCTCTCAATATTTCTCAAGCTCAAAGAACTGAAAAAAGAAACTGAAGGCTTCACAAACTGGACTCATGGCAGGAAGCATCAAAGCACACAGTGGCATACAGACTCACTGCACCACATAAGAAATGGTCAACGTTCAGCTGTAACAGGAGGTTTCATATGATCAAGACCCAATAGTACTGAAGCAAGAAATTCAAGCTGCACTGAAACCAAAAACCCACTGCTGCTGAGTTGATTCTGACTTACAGTGACCCTACAGACAGAGGAGAACTGCCCCAGTTTCCAAAGAGCATCTGATGAATCTGAACTGCCAACCTTCTGGTTAGCAGCCACAGTACTCAATCACTAAGCCAAAGGCACTGACAGAAAAACAGGATGGAAGAATTGAATTAAACTGAATTCCAGAAATGACATAGTATCGATTGAAATGTTTCAACAAACAGATGTGAAGCAAGAAGCATTCACCTGTCTAGGCCAATAAACCTGGACGACTGCTACGTGGACAATCACAGAACAGTTCCATAAACATACCCATTCCAAAAAAAGGTGATTCAACAGAACAAGGAAAATTTTTTTTTAATTATTTTTTTATTATGATTGAGTGAAAATGTACATTCCCGTATACATCTGCATGCCTGCCTATGTGCAGCTCCTCCTGCTCTCCCAGCCTGGTGACAGCACACTCCTCCTCTCTGCTCTATAGATGTCATATCCCCCTAACAATCTCCTATCCCCTCCTCTGGCGAGGCCTGTCCCCCACAAAAGCCCCTGTGAACAAAGTTACAAGCTTGTGTGGTGGCCGGCGGAGGCATCTCACCCATGACATTTTTAGCCTACTGTCCCTGATAGTGTTTTGCTTCCTAATTAAATCTTCCTCAAAAAATACTTCCTCCTCTCCCGGCATGAGGATCAATGAAGATGCCTTCTAAGAGGGGCTTTACAACTCCCTTGGCTTTTGAAATAATATTGGGAAAACGTGACTGAGAACTCCTAGAGAAAAGAGCTCGGAGGAATGAATTCTAATAGAGCACGCCCTGCCTGAGAGCAGCGAGGTTGGCCCAATCCCCCTGGCTTCTCCCAACTGCACATCCCCTTTCACAGTGATAAGCAGATTACAGGAAGGCTCTGGGAAGCTCCCCAGGGATGGCCATTCCCCACCCCCTCAGCTCTTAGAAGACAGATATTCCACTCCTCGCATCAGGAAGACAGATAGGCTCCCAAGTTTATTATATTTGGTATTGGCAAATAGACAAATACTAAAGAAATATCCTTC
Source organism: Heterohyrax brucei (assembly GCA_028571685.1). Taxonomy (NCBI): domain Eukaryota; kingdom Metazoa; phylum Chordata; class Mammalia; order Hyracoidea; family Procaviidae; genus Heterohyrax; species Heterohyrax brucei. Next base: position 16,212,973 of record CM053141.1, on the reverse strand, counting down.
TTAGAAAAGCTTGAGAGAAGCTTAGAGTGAGGGATGGTGGACACTTATTGTCCCCACAGGAAAAGATAAAAAGATCAAAGAAGGAACAAATAGAGACTGTCAGAGTATAACTTTTTAAGATGAGTTTATTCTCTCTTCCTGCACCTTTGACCTCGAGGCATAGGTAGAGTTAACAGAGTTCCAGGACTAGCCTTGTTCGACTGTTGACTATAATCACAACACACTGGTCTCAAACCATTATTTAGAGGGCCCCAATGATTAACATGAAAAAGGACTACAAGGTATCGGTTCTTTACTAGCCAACAGAGAGGACCCTAATAATTAACATGAAAAGAGACCACTGTCTTGGGCCAGGGCCATTATTTAGAAGACCCTAATGATTAACATGAAGAGAGACCACGAGGTATACACTTCTTGCTAGCCAACTGCTTACCGTGGTCAAAGTACAGTTACCTCATTGACTATAAAAGATAAAGGCAGACACACCGTAACGGGCTGCCATTCTCCAAAACTCTTTCCTGTCTCTGTCTCATTTTCCTCCGCCGAGGCCGTACCCTCCCTTCGTGGGGCCCCGAAAAAGCTGTCAGGTCTGGCTCCCGGCACTCCTCTCCACCTCACCCCTGCCTCCAGTAAGAAGTCAGCAGGACAATGTCCTGTGGATGCACAGAACCATTAAAGTGCATACATGATACGGTCACGCTGCATCACCAAGTCCAATCCATTCCCATCCGAAGAGTTGACCACCATTATGATTTATGGATGGGGCAGCACCAGGGCCAGGGGCCATGTTCCCAGAGGAACGCTGAGGCCCTGGGACTATCAATTGCAGTCTTTTAGTGGAGATCTCAGGGTACATCCTTTTTATTCTCATGTTGCCAGTGAGATTCAACTTTGTGAGCCCCATCACAGCTATCACTGGTGGTGGCCGGGCACCATCCAGTTCTGGTCACATGTCGATGTAGTCACATACTCATGTGGGTCTCTCTGTCTTCTGGGTTCTCTTTCTCCCATGCTATTTTGGTCCTTGGTGATCACCTGTTCCTGCTGAGTTGGGACCATCTGGTGTACCTCAGATGGCAGCCTGGCAACTTTTTAAGACCCAGACACTACTCACCACTGAGGGGTGCAGAAGACTCTCTTAGCAAAATGCTAGTTATGCCAATCATGTCCCCTGAGAGCATGGTCTCCAGACCCCTACTCCAGTTACTCTGTCCTTGCAATACTGGGTTAAGATGGGAGGAGTAATCATGTTATGTTGAAGTCCAGTTAAAACTGATCTTCTTTCTAATGTGTGCTGTCACTGCTTTCACCCAACCAAATTTCTATCAACTATCTAATCCATACCCCACCCTGACCTTCTCTCCCTCCCCACCCTTGCAGCCGTCCAAGACACTTTTCTTATCATAGGGGTCTCATATAATATTTGCCCTTTTGTGACTGACTACTTTCACTCAACATATTGTCCTTCAGTTGAAACCGGTTATGAGATGCTTCCTAAAATCATCATTGCTCCTTATCATTGCATAGTGCTCCATTGAGTATATATACCATAGTTTACCTATCCATTCTTCTGCTGTTGCGCCTCTGGGTTGATTCCATCTTTTTGCTATTGTGGACTGTGCTGCAATAAACATTCCTGTGCATGTATCTGTTAGTGTGAACGGCCTTGATTCTGCAGGATATTTCAAGCAGTGGCATTACTGGGTCAAATGGTATATCTATTTCCAGCTTTTTAAGGAAGCACCAGGCTTTCCAGAGAGGATGCACCATTTTGCAATCCCACCAACAGTGTAGGCGAGTTCTGACTTCACCATAGCCTCTCCAGCATTCGTTACTTTGCGTTTTCTGTATCATGGCCAACCTTGTTGGGGTGAGATGGTATCTCGTCGTAGTTTTGATTTGAAGTTCTTCACTAGTTAGTGATTGTGAACAATTCTGCATGTGGTTTTTGGCTGCCTGGATCACCTCTTTAGAGAAGTGTCTTTCCATCTCCTTTGCCCATGGCTTAATTGGATGATTTATTGTTTTCTTGTTGATATCTTGTAGTACCTTATAGATTATGGAGATCAGATGTCAGTCTGACATATACTTGCCAAATGTTTGTTCCCTGTTTTGTAGGTGGTCTTTTAATTTTTTTGCTAAAGTCTTTGGGTGAGAACATGGAAATTATTGAAGAACATCATTAATATCACATACAGGAAACACTCTGCTGAAGACAATTCAAATACGGTGGCAGCAGTCCATCAGCAGGGAACTGCCAGAATTCAAGCTGGATTCAGAATAGGATGTGGAACCAGGGATATCACTACTGATGTCAGATGGCTCTTGGCTGAAAGCACAGAATACCACAAAGATGTTTACCTGTGTTTTATTGACTACACAAAAGTCTTTTGACTATGTGGATCATAACAAATTGTGGACAACACTGCAAAGAACAGGAATCCCAGAACACTTAGTAGTGCTCATGAGGAACCTGTATATAGACCATGAGGCATTTGTTTGGACAGAACACTGGGAAACTATGCGGTTTAAAATCTGATTATATCCTTTTATCATACTTACTGAATCTATATGTTTACCAAGTAATCTGAGAAACTGGACTATATGAAGAACAGTGCATCATTAACAACTTGTGACAAGTAGCCAAAAAAAACTTGCTTGCTGAAAGCAAAGAGGACTTAAAGTACTTACTGTTAAAGGCCAAAGACCACAGCCTTCAGTACAGATTACACCTCAACATAAAACAAAAATCTTCCCAGCTTGGACCAACAAGCAACATCATAATAAACAGTAAAAAATACTGAAATAGTCAAGGATTGAATTTTACTTGGATCAACAATCAATGCTCATGGAAGCAGCAGTCAAGAAACCAAACAGCACATAGCACCGGGCATATCTGCTACAAAAGGCCTCTTTAAAGTGCTACAAAAGAAAGACACCGCTTTGACAACTAAGGTGTACCTGACTCAAGCCATGGTGTCTTCAACTGTCTCATACTTATGTGAAAGCTGGACAGTGAATCAAGAACTGAAGAGAATTGATGACTTTGAATTATGGTTTTGGTGAAGGGACTGTCAAAAGAACAAACAAAACTATTTTGGAAGAAATATGGTCAGGGTGCTCCTTAGAAGCAAGGATGGTGAGTCTCTGTCTCAATTTGGACATATCAGCAGGGGGAACCAGTCCCTGGAGAAGGGCATCATCTTTGGTAAAGCAGAGAGTCCATGAAAAAGAGGAAGAGTCTCACCGAGACGGGGTGACACTGTTTGCAACAACAGTTGCCAGCATGGCAATGACCGTGAGGACAGTGTAGGACCAAGCTGTGCTCCCTTGTACTGAACACAGGGCTGCTAGGAGTCAGAGCAATTCGATGGCATTAAACAACAGATTCCAGCAGAGGCCCAGGACAGCATTAGGAGGGCCTGTGCTGTAATGAAGAACATATGGTCTTTGCTGCTGAGAAAATGCCCAGAAAATGACCTCCGTGCTCACTGCTCTCTGTCTGCACAGCCCCTACTCACAAATTCACATGGGAGCCTTTACCAGCTGCCTCCTCGGGGTAACCCTGAATGTCAGAACATTGGGTAGCCCCCCCCCATCAATTACAACTCACTTAGCTAAATACACTGTTCTCCTTTTTCCTTTGTGAAGACTGTGAGGGCACACAGACACACACACATGTACAGACACATGCATACAGATACAGATACAGACACATACTAGACACCACATGTATCACACACACAGGGATACACATCTACACTAAACATACACAAGGCACACACACACAACAGATACATACAATAAACACATTATAGACACATGGACAGAGACTTAACACATACACACATGTAGACACACACTGGACATACAGAGACACAAACACACACACCAGACACATACAAATACACATTCAGAGACACAGACGCCAAGATACATGCGCATGAAGACACACAGACACAAACACAGTAGACATGCAGATATATACACACATCCAAACACAGACAACAGACACATAACAGAGACACTGACTTACAGACACATGCACATGCAGACACACAGAGACACTAGACAAACACACCTACAAATACACACGACCTATGTTCACACATCGGACACATACAAACACACACCCTCTCCACACCTAGTGTCTCCTGTTTTGTGTCCCAGCTTTAGTGAGTCATCTCATGACCGGGAGAAGAGCCTTCGCGTCACTGCCTAACCCACGGCATCTCAGAGACGCAGGCGTGGTAAGGTGGTCAACAAACAGGCCACACAAACCAAGGGACACTGGTAAATGTGCTGCTCTGACTCTCAGGAATCTCCAAGTGCAATGTACTGTTAGGATGGTTTCTGCAACACAACGTTACCTAAAGATTGGAAAAGGCAGCTACATGACAACAAACGTTCAAGTACCACTTTCCCTTCAGACTTTTTTGAGAGGGCACTAACCTGTGAGTGTCTTGTGAGGGGACACTAACCTGTCAGTGCTTCCAGTCAGGAAGTTACCTCATTTGAAAGGTCTTCTTTTTTATTTTCACTGCTTGAACTGCCAATACAGAAACAAAATAATGTGGGAACAGTCATTGCTGACAGTGGGCAACAGAAAGGCTGGCATTAATGTGGACGCCTGAAGAGTTACATGCCCTGAAGAGAAGAAGACTCAACTCTTTTTACGGATAAGGCTACACGTGACCTGAAGAGAAGAGGCCTAGCTTGTCTGATGGATGAGGCCTGCTCTTGGAACAAGAGAGTCTGTCAACAGGTAGCTGGTCTCCAAGAAAAGACGAGCTCATGACTGAACACCGAGAAGGCAGCTGTAGTGGAATAAGGCTCACAGAGAAACGGAGCAACAGGCAACATACCTCATGCTTCTCCAGAACTTTCTCTGCTCACCTATAAACTGCCCCTCATCATACAGGCTGTGAGCTGAGCTTGTCACCTGCTTCATGTCTCCAAGGGAGAGCTGGCACTCTGGGTCTGGCTGACACCCCGACCTGGCAAAGCCACAAGGCAATACACTTGAGCAAGGGACAAAAGGATTTTTCCTGTTTTAACTCCACGTGCATGGTGGGACTTGTTTTTGCCGTGCACTGTCTTGGTCTGCACACACACTGGCTCTATCCTAGGGGCGTTTCTAGCCCATGTTCCCATCTTCTGGGAAGGATAGGGTCATTTTCTCAGCTTTGCAAGTCAACCCCTAAAGACACGTATTTTGGAGGATAAACAACAGTTGTTTTCTGCAACCAAAGTCTAAGCTGTCACCAAGGGGAATAAGTCGCCAAGGAACAACCCACTAGTGATGACTGAGGGGGAATCTGGGCTCATTCCTGACTTTATACAAGGACAAAAGCAGATGTCGCAAGACAGCCTTGTAGGATGAAAGAAATCATCTTTTGTTAAAGAAAATTAAGATTAATGAGACTGGGAACACAGAGAGACGAGAGAGAGAGAGAGAGAGAGAGAGAGAGAGAGGGAGAGAGGGAGGGAGAGAGAGAGAGGGAAGGGAGAGAGAGAGAGGGAGAGAGGGAGAGAGGGAGAGAGGGAGAGAGAGGTTAACATCTGACAGCTTCCTAAGACATCTCCCGGCCTGGCCTACATCCTGATGCCCATCCCACAGGGCTCTGCAGCATCTGCTGGGGAATTAACAGGAGGAAAGGAGACTTAGCATCAGGCCTCCCATGACATGGCCCACGCCATGGCAAGGCTTCCTTCAAGGATTCCCAACAGGGGCAGCTGTCCTCGGGCGGACAGCACCGAGTGCGGAGACCCAGGGAGTATGCAGACGGCCACTCTGAGTGGGCAGTGCAGGAGAGGGGCTCATGGGACCCACCGCCACGCAGGCCACCATGGCTGGCAGTGAATGGCTTCCTGCGGTCTGTGGCTCTTGGCTCCAGTCTCTGGGACTGCTCAGAAACCACGCTTGCCTCTGAATGCCCCTCTATTCCCCTGGCCTTTGAGATGCATCAGTCCTCTGTGTTCCCCCAAAGTCAAAGGGCTGTTCTAGTCACAAAATTAATCAAGATGACTTATCACTTACAGGATTCTTTTAAAAAAACAAATCTGGTGTGTTCACTGGATTACTTAGCATTTAGTTTGCTGCTGACTTGGGGATAATGAGGTTCTCTCTGCTACAAATTAATGAGTTCTTGATTTTTCAATTCTCTGCTGGGGAAATCTCCCACCAAAGCAATCCAGTACTGATTATTGCCCTGAACAGACAACCATCATTTGTAGGAACAGAAGTTAATTCTGGGATAAAAGGCACTAATTGGGCCCACTCCCCATTCCGGCCTTCTCAGGGTGCCTTTCATAGGTTCCAACAAGCCTGGGAAACATGAATGTTGGACTCACAGGCAAGGCAAGCCCCCATTCTAAATAAACCTTTAGTACTGGGAGAGCTGGTCTTATCTGAAGGCACTGTACATTTGGAACTGTATTCTTCACAATGAATATTCATGCTTTCAATTAACAAGTGAAGTAATGTAGGCTGCCTTCTTCAAGAGGAAACCAAAAATTTATGGGCATCCATCAGTATACATTTTATGATAAAAAGGATTTTAAATGAAGCAGGGGACAAACAAAAACACTAGAATGCAAAATGGTTTAGGAGAATATTCTGCAATTATTAAACTACATGGCTGATTTATTTCAGGAGGTGACAGATATCTCTTCATTCATTTTTATTATTTCAAATGAAGACCAGATTCAGAATGCTAGCATGAAAAAGTCTTGTATCCATATTCTAAAAAACCATGATCTACCTAAGAACACAGAGAGTCAGATATGCTATACACTACTCAAACTTAAAATGTATGGAGCTCCATAACAGTATACTTGTTTTTTATACTGTATGAAAAGGGGAAATAGAAGAAAACAAAAAATCGGCCTTGGAATGTTCTGAAATGAGCCTGCCAAACAGTACCACTCTTCACGTCATCTCCAGGGCATGTCAGGCCGGAGTTTCCAGGGATGGGATGTCAGTTTAGAAAGAGTTTCTTTCAGCTGTGGACAACAAGGGGCCAGGCAATTTTCCCCCCAAACTGTAAAGCAGATCTCCAGTATCTCACATTGCAGGGTCCCTGGATTTTTGGTTCAAAAGCAAAGAAACAAAAAGCTCTAACCAATTTAGAAATTCTGTTTACAGTTACATTTTAGTAACACCTCAATCAAAAGCAAGCCGTTGCTGTAACTAAGCTAAGGCATTATCGACTGGAATTTCTATGTTAGATACATATTTGAGAAGCAGAAACGCATTGCTACTACCCACATCCAAGCCCCTAAAGGATTAAGGGGTACCATGCTTTGACCTTATCTAGTTTGGTTTTATGATATCTTGTACCCTACTTCCCTCTAAGCAATGGGACTGAAGCCTGTACTTAAATGATAATCACAAATTTGTAATCTTTTGAGGGCTGCTCCACTCACTCCCTTTCCAAGAATCACACACTAAAATATAACCAAAAAAAGTCAAAGACCAAACAGAAAAGAGGGATGGAGGGACCGTTCTGGGGGTGAATGGTGTATCTGACATGGACTGCAATCTCTATACAGCACGATGGCCGAGTCTGCGGTGCAGTGACTGGCCCAGGGACACATCAACTTTGGGAGAACTCCTATGCCTGCCTGCCTGCCTGCCAACAAGCCATCCTATTCAGAACCCTCCACACTGCAGTGTTATTTAAGCAGCTGGGAGCGCCAGTGGGAAGAAGGAAGGAAGGGAGGCTGGAGTTAGTCCAGAAAGAAAACAAAGCAGCCTGGACAAAGGGGAATGAAAGAACGCCTCTGCTGAGCACACCAGTGGGCTGCGTACCCTGTGCTGGGCTTTAATTAGGGCCCTTGTGATAAAACGGTGTGGCCACAGATCAGCAGGAAATCACCCAACAAGGAAAGACAAGGTGGGCTAGAGGAAGGCTGGGTGTGTGCCCTGGGCTGGCTTTCCTTTTTAACTGGAGAGAAGAGACAAAGGGAAAAACTGGCCATTTTTAGCTCCCAGATTGCAAGGAGGAAGGCCCTTCTTGTTACCCAAGAATGCTTATTCCCCCTCACGTGATTCTGGACTGTGGGGCTACTTGTTAAAATAACCCATCCCTTGGAAAGGATAAAAGCAGAGGAGGACACAGCCTCAGGGCTAACAGACTTGGTCTCTGAAGTTTTACAGTGGCCGTATCCTTAGGTCCAAGAAAAACTGCAGTCTTTTCAAGATGATATGTTCATTTCTACCACGGTATGAACTGTTACTCATTTTAACCAGATGTAACAACAGAAACTTTTTCCCCCAATTGTGCTCTTGAGAGAAGAGACAATAGCTACAATTGGGAGTGATGTCTTAGAGCCAAACTTAAAAACAAGGAACAAAGATGGATCTTTACTCTACAGAAACGTGTCCTGTATCGTCATCAGCAGTCATCTCCTCCTCTGGGGCTCCATATGGCCGTGACATGGCCAATTTTTTTACATAACTGGCATATAGTTTCAGAAACAGGAATGAAGGGGGCCATGAAGGGAGTGGTTTCACGTGAGTGTAGTTTTATGTGAGAATGACAAAAAATTAATACGAGCATCTGGGCTGTGGTTTAACCACCCGCCCCCACTCCTTTGAGACAGGAAAAGGAAATCGACGGAGCCTCGGTGGGTGAATTCCACGGACCATTACCCACTCTCCCAGGCATACTAAACTGTGTTTATGGATTTGCGTCTTCACCCCAGAGGCCAACTGTGAGCACCTGGAGGAAATTCTTCAGAATCAAAAGCCATAAATTTGGGTTCCCTATTAAACCCAGCTAAAGGGCTGTACTAGAAAGCATACACAGACCAGAGAGAGACTGCAGCCAAACAAAGGGATGCCTGCCACTTGTCCAGAGAGGCGTGAGCTCCAGAGCCAGGGCCAGATGTTCCTCACCCGAGACCTTCAGGGCTACCAGAACACCTAGAAGGTGAGGGGCTGCTCGGTTTACTTCTAAAATAAGAACACTTTAGTTTCAAAGTTGTAGATTCACCCTAAAAAAAGCTAGAACATCAAACACTTAGGTTGCTTTGCGTTATGGCTGCTATCACAGAACTCCAGTGTGTAACACTGGTTTCCTATTCTTCCGGTTGCCTCCACAAGTCAGAGCAACTATTAGCTACATCTTTGGTTAGTTCCAAGTGACAAAACACATTTTTAAAAATGCAGTTTACATTAAAAGGAAAAAAAAGAAAAGAAACCACCACCCTTCCTGCAGTTCTGGAACAGCGGCAGCTGCCTGCACATGCTTTTTCTTGGCAGGCGAGGCCACTGCCATTTGCAGAGATTAACGGGGACTTACCCAGGGTCACACTGGTAGGGTGAATGAAGAGGGGGAAGCCCTGACCTCTAACTGCTACAGCAACACGCCACTGCCATTGTAACTAAATGTATACTGCATCCCAAACTCTGCTCAGGTGCTGCCAAAAATGATCGGAGACAGGGTTTTGGTGGCGCGGTGACCCCTGGGAGACAACGAGTCTGCAGAGTGGAGAATGTCAGGGACGGCAGAACCTGTGTGTGTGTAGTTGTCTTTTACCCGAGGGGTACTCCTCATCTCTGCACTGGCTTCCTTCCAGGCAGTGCCGAGGGCCAACTGGGCTGCTTTCAGAACAGCATTCAACGACCAAACCTCTTTCCTATGTTCAGTATTTGAAATGTTTTCCCTTCCTTTATTAAAATAAAAATCAAACACTGCATTAGTGAGAACCCATAACACAACAGAAAAAGGGGAAAAAAAAAAAAAAAGCGAGAGAGTGAATTCCAGCATCCCAGACAGACGCGGGGCTGAGCCGTCTGCGGAGCTGCCTGATGTTCAGGAGGCACCCCTGTGCTTCAGTCAGGGGCTCGGCACAGCGCTGCATCAGCTCCGTGTGTTCTGTACAAGGGCGCACCTACTCTGAGTAAGAACTCCAGCTGTTCCACTATCTTATCAGAGTAACTCAGCTCTGCCATCGGAACCCTCGTGAAGATAAATTACAGCTCTCCTTGGCCCCACCGCCCCCAGAGCTGTTTTTCTCACAACCACTTGGCAGTAAAACCTTCCTGGCTCATGGCTGTGACGGTGATGTGTGCATGTGCAACAGGCTTCCCTGTGGATCACCCCAAGCAAGATTAATTCACATCTGGACAAAGAGAATGCTCCAGTGACTATGTCATAAAGCAGAAAATCAGTCACTTCCCAAGACAGAGACAAATGAACTCCCAGATTGCTTGCAGTTGGAAAGAGAGTCTTTGGGGTCACTCTCCACAACTTGTTGGGTATTTTAAAGTTACTCTGGGATTTACTTCTTGTAAATCACAGTGTCTCCTTTTCAAACCTGATGCATGCATGTTGCCCATAATATATTTAGCAAGTGAAGAAAGAATATATTCATCTATCACTCTCATAACAAGATGATAGAAAGCAGTTTTGAAATCACCACAAAAGCATGGAAAGAGATGGACATTTGCTTTTTCCTGAGGGGAAGCTGAGGTGGGGAAGGGGATCAAACTAGAGTTTTCCTTTCATTAATATACCCTAATTTGACCCCCTCCCCATGGAAATTTCACCAATAGTCCAGTTCTTTCCAAATTTGTGTTAGCTTAAAATATTTGTGGCAGCAGCTCAGAGCACATAACCTAATGTTTCCTAAGAGTCTGACAATTAACAGAACAAACAAAAACATATGTAGAAGAAACCAAAAAACAACGGCACAATCATCCACCAGGATTTTTTGAAGCTGGTTTCATAATATTCCTTCAGAATAATTCTTAAGGAAGGAAAATCTTGGTAAGATTCACAGCTTCCTCACAGGAAGAGTGTTTTATCTTCTTAACATCCATCACTCCCTAGCAAAACTGCTCACAGGAATATGTCATCTAGGCTCTAGGGACATTGAGAAGGTACTCTGCTGTCACCTACACTTTACAGACGACAAAGATGAAAAAGAGAGACAGACCTAGTTAGTGGCTGAGACGACAAGTCAGCCTTCGGATTTTATCAACTGCTCATGGCACAAAATTTAGTATCCTTCATAAAGAGATGTTACAGGTCTCTTCATCCTCCCAGTGCAGGAATTCCTAGCCCACCGTGTCACTAACAAAATGACTTTGCTTGTACACCTCAAGGGACACGGAGGTCACTACCTATCAAGATGGTGCATGCTTGAACAATATAAATATAATGCTAGTGTGATCTAAATTATAGTTTATGTGACTTCTAATAGGGCTTTCATAGCTTTATGGACAAAAAAATGCAACATGAATGGTTGAAAACTAGGTTCCTGTCAATAAATTGAAAATTTATGTTGCCAACACTTACCTCATTAAAAGACCATGGATCAAAGCTCATTTTGTTGTTTTCTGTCTGGTGTTTCACAAGCACATGAACAACAGACTGAAGTGATGCCCGCCCTTCTCTTCAGATGCTGCAGGCACATCCTGTTTGCCTCTTTCTCACCCCCTTCTCTGGCAGGCGCTTCAACCTCCAGCCCTCTTCTCTGCTGAGCTCACAGGGCACAGGAGGCGCCTAGCGCGTCTCCTCTGACCACCCTCCATCTCTGCATCCTGCGCCCACCTCTGTGCTTGCATGCAGACCAACTGGTGAGAAAGTGACAGTGAACACCAAGGGGGACCAGGACAGTGCTGAAATCCTAGAGAGACTGCTCCTGTTGCTCGGACGGTGACAGTCTCTGAGGGCTCATGTCAATGGCTGCATGGTCCCAGAGGATGTTACAGGTTACTGATGGGAGCTGTCCCTCATCTGGACCACCTGTCTTGGTGGAACCAGCAGGGCAGGCAGGAAGTTCTGAGGGGTCCCCAGGAAGTGGGATTCTTTTGTAACCTCCTGCCTTTTGCTCAGAAACCCCGGTGGAGCAGTGGTTAAGAGCTATGGCTGCTAACCAAAAGGTCAGCAGTGCAGAGCCGCCAGGTGCCCCCTGGAAACTCAGCAGGGCAGTACGGTCCCTGACAACAGGGGGGCTATGACTTCAAACTGACCTGGTAAGAGCGGGTTACCGTTTTTTGGGGGTCTTTCCCTCAAAGTTGATCTTACCAGCTTCTCAGCGACCTCTGCAGGAATCACATGTATTTTTTTCCAATTCAGTGGATAAAGCCAGCATCTGGCACACACAACTCCCTTGGAATGTAATGGAGGTACATAACACAGCTTTAGGTTCTCTTACCACACGGCTGCATTTCTTAAGAGAGAAATTATCCTTAAACATAAACACCAGGACAGTGCCCCATTTCCTCGAGCAGTCTGAAAAACCCTAAACAGAATTAAACCCAAAACAGAGATAAACCCAACACTGGCTCCACTGAGTTGATTCTAACTTGTCATGATCCTGCGGGTCCAAGGAGAACTGCCCCACAGGGTTTCCAAGGTGTGGTTGCTGGATCCGAACTGCCATCCTTTTCGGCTAGCAGCCAAGCTCTGAAACCACTGTACCACCAGGACTCCAAAACAGAGATCAGACAACTAAAATCACAGGAAGGCAACTGGCAATACCAATTACGATGACTTTAGATTGTTTACACGCTATTTACAAGGAAAAAAGAGGCTCTCAAAAGCAGCCCTCCGCTATTACAAATCTCTGACCGACAAGTCAGCAGCGTGTCAGGACTGCATGGAGCCCAGGCTGTCACGTGCTCAGAGGTCCCCCAGACAGACACCGGTCCCCAGCCCACTCCACAGGGCGATTGCATGCAGTCCCCTCAGCACACACAGTGCTAGCCTGACCCCTTGAAGGCACAGAGGTGAGCCCAGCCCGGGGCAGGGAGCCCCCGTACCTAGGTCGAGGATCCAGTACTTGCAGGTGCCAGGCTGTCCATCGCCGCAATAAGGCGTGGTGACAGGGGACAGGGAGCTGAGTGTGTCCATCGGCTTCATTCCATTTGGCATGGTGAGGGGCAGCTGTGAGGGTCACAGTTCAAAGCTCTGCCCTCTCTCTCACACGGCCAGAACCACGCACTTGACAGAATCAGAACCGGTCCAGCAGATGGTCAGAAAGAGACTGGGAGCGGGACAGTGACGGAGCGGGACGGCGACGGAGCGGGACGGCGACAGAGCGGCCCCTTGCTGTCAGCCCCTCTCATGGGCGGCTGGCCGCCCCCTCAGCCTGGCTCCAGCAGGCTCTGCAGTTGGATTTCACATGTGGGAACAGAGAGCCTCCACAGTCGATTACACTACCACAGTGTCTCTAATTGGAGCTCAAGGAAATTCTTCAGGCATACTGTAAACCAGATGTTTCGACTCTCCTCCCCGAGCCAAGACTGCAATTTCCTCTACCAGTGAAATGTGAGGTGACAGGCGCCCAAACCTCCCACCCCAGGCCTTCTAAACTGGGTCACTGGCTCAGGCTCTATGGACCAGAGGGGGAGCCTCTCTGTGACAGACGACTCCCTCCTGATGGGATTTGATTAAAAAAAAGAAAAGAAAAAAAAAATAAGTAATGTGATTTGGTCTAATAGCCAACTGGTGACATCACTGTGCTAAAACGCCACTCCTCACTTATTAAAACCATATCTCCTCACAGGAAGCACCCTTCATACAAGTGAAAATAAAGACCCATATTTGTGAATTGTCAAGTTGTCTTTAGTAAAGCAAATCCCGAGGGCTCCGTTTTGTCCTCCTTGGAAACGGGATCTTTTCTTTTGCTTTCATGCATTCTCACTCTTTACCTGAGGCTTCCCTGTGTGCCCCCCGCCTTGCCCCACACAGCACAGTGGTTCTCAGGAGAGCACTTACCGCTTCAGAACCACAGACACTGACTTGTCGACCTATGTGGTCAGGGTGTGCCCTCTCTAAGCCTTGCCTGGAAGGCCCACCTCTCACCCCGAGACCAAGTTACCTAGAATATCTCTCGGCGCAAACTAACACACAAAAGCAGCCTTTACCTTCCAATTCACTCCAGTGTGCAGTGACCCCAGAAGATAGAGGAGAACTGTCCACAAGCTTTCCAGTGCTGCAGTCTTTATGGAAGCAGACTGCCATACTCTTCCCGAGCAGCAGCTAGTGGGCTCAAACCACTGACCTTTTAGTTAGCAGCTGAGTGCCGGCTTAGCTACGGCATCACCTAAAACTGCTGTGTGGCTCCTGTTGCTGTCAGGTGCTGTGGAGTGGATTCTGACTCACAGTGACCCACGCAACAGAGAGAGACGGCACCACAGGTTTCCTAGGCTGTAATCTTTGCAGGCCAACACTCACCTCTGACTCACACTGAACCCGTGTGACAGAAAAGGAGCACCCCACAGGTTTTCTAGGCTGTCCTCTTTACGGGGCCACACTCATCTGCCAGTTTGTTGTACTGTGAGGGCTTGCATGTTGCTGTGATTCTGGAAGCTATGCTACTGGCATTTCAAATACCAGCAGGGTCACCCACGGTGGACAAGTTTTTGAGAAGCTTCCAGACTAGGATGGACTAGGAAGAAGGGCCAGGCAGCTTACTTCTGACAAAACTGCTCAGTGACTACCTTATGGATAGTAGCAGAACTCTGATACAGCACCAGAAGGGGAGCCCCCCAGCTGGGGAGGCACTCACAAGACAAATGGGGAAAAGCCTACTTAAAGTACAGGTGACCTTAATGACGCAGACAGAGTCGAGCTTTGGGGACCTTCCATTGCTGATGTGGCATGTTTCAAAGTGAGAACAGCTGCAAACATCCACTAACAGTCGGAACACAGACTATGTGAAGGATATAGCTAGAAAAATTGAAAGCTGTCAAAAATGAAATGGAACACACAAAATTCAGTATTCCAGGCATTAGTGATCTGAAACAGACTGGTACTGACCACCATGGATCCGACAATCATAGGGTCTATCATGCTGACAATGACCAACTGAAGAGGGATGATGCCACGTTCTTTGTCAAACAGAACATCTGAAGATTTTTCTTGAACTATAACACTGTTAACGGTAAGATAATATCCATGTGCCAACACAGAAGGCCATTTAATGGGACTATTACTCAATTCTTATGCACCAACCGCTAATGCCAAGATGAGGAAACTGAAGATTTTTACCAATTTCTACAGTCTGACATTGATCAAACAAGCAATCAACATACATTGATAATTACTGGTAACTGGCATGTGAAAGCTGGAAACGAAGGAGGAGGAATATATGTCTTGGTGATGAATGTGACTCTGGAGACTGCAGGGCAGAATTTTAAAAGACCAATGACTTCTACACGGCAAATATGTTTTTTAACAACATACACGGAGACTATACATGTAAAATTCACCTGATGGAGTACACAGGAAATAAATCACTGACACCCGTGGAAAGGCACAACGGAGAAGCTCAGTACTGTCAGTGAGAGCAGGGCCAGGGCCCAAATGCAGAGAAGATCATCAACTGCTCTTATGCCAAGTTCAAGTTGAAGCTGAAAAAAATTAAAGCAAGTTCACAAGAGCCAAAATACAACCTTGAGTATACCCCACCTGAATTCAGAGATCTCCAGAACAGATGTGATACAGGGAACATTAACGACCACAGACAAGAGTTATTAGATGACATTAATGACACCACACAATGAAAAAAGCAAAAGGTTATTAAAAAGACAGAAAGAAAAGACCAAAAAGAGATGTCAGAAGGGACTCTGAAGCTGACTCAGAGACTAGCCAAAGTGAAGTGAAGAAATGATGACCCAAAAGAGGTGAACAGCAGATCTGAAAGGGCAAATCAAGAAAACAGAACAAAGCACTAGAATGACACGGGCAAAGACCTGCAACTACAGAACCACAGGGAAGAGCACGTTTGGTGTTCACCAAGTTCAAAGAATAGGAGAGGGGAAAAAAAAAATCAAGCCTCAGGCTGCAATTCCGAATCAGAATTCTGTGGGTAAAATACTGAGGGACAAAGGAAGCATCAAACAAAGGTGGAAGGAATACACACAGTCACTGGATCAGCAAGAATCCATCAATATTCAAGCATTTCAGAAGCACCATGTGAAGTCCCAGCTGTACTGAAGGTGTTGGCAGAAAAATCCCAGGTCCAGAAGCGATGGAATACCCACTGAGATGTTTCAACAGAAGAACGCAGCACTGGAGCAGCTGACTCCACTCAGGCTGGGAGCCCGAAGACTGCCCCCTGGCTAACCACGGGAAAGATCCATGTCTATGCCCATGCCAACAGAACGGGGAGCCAACAGGAAGCAGGCATTAGAGAACAGCAGAGCTCAGGGTGCTAACCGAAAGGTTGGCAGCTCGAATTCATCAGCTGATCCCTGGAATTCCTAGGAAAGGGCAGTTCAGCAAGGTTCTGTAGGACTGCTGAGTCAGATCCAAAATCACAGCAACAGGTTTGGTTTTATTTTATCATTAATATCATACACAAGTAAAATTTTGCTGAAAATAATTCAAAAGCAGTTGCAGCAACACACTGACAGAAATTCAAGCCAGCTGCAAAAGAGGATGTGGGACAGGGAGTAGTATCAGTGCTGACGTCAGATGCATCCTGGCTGAAAGGCGAAAAGAACAGAAAGACATTCACTTGTGTTACACTGACTAGGCAAAGGCACTGGACTGTGTGGAGAATAATAAAGCACAAATAACACCGGGAAAGATATGAACTCCAGAAGACTTAACCGTGCTCACAAGAAACCTGTATATGGACTAAGAGGCAGTTGTTCAAACAGAAAAAGGAAATACTGCACAGTTTACAATCAGAAAAGGTGTATGTCAGAGTTGTATCCTTTCACCATATGTATTCAATCTATATACTAAGCAAGTAATCTGAGAAGGTGGATTTTTTATACATAAAGAAAAACAGGGCATCAGGATCGGAGAAAGACACATTAACAACTTTATATGCAGATGACACAACTTTGCTTGTCGAAACTTAAAAGGACTTGAAGCATTTACTGATGAAGATCAAAGACCACAGCCTTCAATATGGATTATAAATATAAATATGAATATAAAACAAAAATTCTGACAACTGAACCAATAAGCAAGATCATTATAAACCCTGAAAAGATGGAAATTATCAAGGACTTTGTTTTATCTGGCTCTACAATCAATGCCTCTGGAAGGAGCAATCAAGGAATCAAAAGATGCACCGCATTTGGCCAACCTGCTGCCATAAAAAAGCAAAGATGTCACCTTGAGGACTACGATACGCCTGACTCAAGCCATGGTGTTTTCAATCATCTCATTCTGTTTCAGTCATCTAGTGCTGTTGTAACAGAAATAACCCAAGTTAATAGCCTTAACAGAGAAATTTATTTCTTTAGAGTAAAGTAGGCTTAAAGTCCAAATTCAAGGCATCAGTTATAGAGAAAGGCTTTCTCAGTCAGCTTCTTCCCTTGGACTAGGAGCTTCTCTGCATAGGGACCTCCAGTCCAAAAGACACCTCCATCCCTGGCACTGCTTCCTTGGTGGTATGAGGCCCCTACTCTCTGCTTGCTCCCCTTGCCTTTTATTTCCCAAGAGACTGCCTCAAAACATAATACAATCTTATAGATTGAGTCCTCACTAACACAACCACCACTCATCCTCCCTCATTAACATTACAGAGACAGGATTTGTAACACATGGGAAAAAAAAATCACACACACTACCGGGACTCACAACTCAGACAAAGAGAAATACAATCCAATCTATGACACACATGCATGTGACAGTTGGCCAATGAATGAGTAAGACTTAAGGGTCAAGAAGAACGGACGCCTCTGAATTGTGGTGTTGGTCAAGAACACCGAAGGTGCCACGGGCCACCTAAAGAAGGACTACATCTGTCTTGGAAGAAGTGCAATGCAAATGTTCCCTGGATGCAAGACGGGAGACAGTACATCTGATATGTACTTTAGACGTGTTTTAAGGAACACTCAGTCCCTGGAGGAGAACGTGATGCTAGATAGAGCGCCAGGGAAAAGGAGGAAGACCCCTGACAAGATGGACTAACCAGCAGCTAAGGGTGGGCTCAAGCACAATGCCCGCGAGAGCGGCACCGGGCTGGGCAGGGTTTCCTCCGGCTGCACACTGAGAGGAGACCCTGGTAGTGCAGTGGATTAAGTGCCACCTCTGCTAACCAGAAGATCAGCACATCAAATCCCCTAGGTGCTCCTTGGAAACTCCACGGGGCAGTTCTACTCTGCCCTCTGGGGTTGCTATGAGTCAGACCTGATTTGACGGCAGTGGGCACATTAAGAGGGCTATGAGTGGGAACCAACTCAACGGCACCTAACAATAAGACCACCAACTCCAAGTAAACAAGCTTCTCTTTTATTGGCAAAAAAACCCACTAAAATTTATGTCCTACAGCAAATCAAAGCAATTTACATTCTAAGGTTTCATTTAATATAATCTTTATTAAACATTTTACTTTGTCCTTTTTCCAAAACCACAGACTGCCAGCAAGGTCTATTAATTTAAAAAAAAAGGTGTCAGGGAAATTATTTTATGTGCACTAACAGTTCTCTACTGAAGAAAAAGGAATACAGCCTTAAATGAACAAAATAATTCTTAGTAAAGCCACCGATGCGAAAACTTCCCCAAGGACGAATTTCAGAGAAGCAACTCAACTAGAACGAAGAATGTGCCCATTAGTATCCCCCCATACACCTTCTTTTGATTTACGGAAGTTTGATATTACAGTGCACTTAACATGCAATGATAAGATAGTTCATACACTATGGATAAATACCATCAGTGAATGGTGCCATACAGTCCCTTTGAAAGAGTGACAATCTAGCCAACTAGAGGGATGGGCATGCAAGCAACAGAAAACTGAGGTTATTAAGCAAAAGGGCTGGGAAGGGAGGTGAAGCAAAGAGAGAGGCAGAAAGTTCAGACAGCTGGCAAACACACTATTCTGGATTCCTGCATTTTATTTCTACCACGGTAGTAAGATCAGGAACTTGTTCTAAAAGGCTGAACCAAAGTTCAAGAGAGAAAGACACGGGTGACTTCAGTGGGCCATGAGAACTCTGAAAGCCTGACAGAAACTGTGGCTGCAAGGAGGGAAGGAAAAGGATGGGTGAGAAGTCTGTGACTTCTTGTTAACTGGGTGGTTTTAGAGGAAATAACATGATCTGACCAGAAGCTACTCAGTGAGATGCTTGAGAATGTACAGCATGAGGTTAGCACTCTGGGCTCAGGAGGGTTCCACCTGCTGTGTGAGCCTATGACCAAGGAAGAAAAGACGGCCCTCAGACAGTGACAACAGTCTGGATTTTAAATGACTGGGTCCCAGGTTAACAGGCTGGGCTCAGGAAGGTTCCACCTCTTGTGTGAGCCTATGACCGAGTCCCAGAAAAGGAACAGCAACATCAGTCTAGAATAGGTGGAATGAGGTTTTGCAAAGAAGATGGACAAGAAAAATGGCTAAATGGAATACGCTGAAGACAAGTATTGAGGGCAACTCATAGAAAAGGAGCTATATAACACAGAAATTAAAAAAGTAAAATTTAGAAAGAAACCAAAAAATTCTGGATTTTAAAAATATTTTTAGTTGTGTTTTTGATATTTTAATATGATGGCTATACATATAGCTCCAAATGTCCCAAAGATAACAGAAGAGTCACTGCCCAAGATCTAAAAGACCTGGCACAGTGGTTAAGAATTCTGCTGCTAACCAAGAGGTTGGGAATTCAAATCCACCAGCTGCTGCTTAGAAACCCTATGGGGCGTCCTACTCTATTGTATAAGGCCATTCTGAGTTGGAATCAACTGGGCAACAATGGAGTTTGGTTGGCAATGATTATCTGGAATCCCTGGTTAGTGAAAACGGGTAAGCACTAGCCCAGTAGTCAACAGGTTAGCAGGTGCAACCATCTGAGGTGCCTCAGAAGCCAGGCCTGGCCACGTGCTTCCCCATGGCCTCAGCCTTGAGGACCCCCTGAAGCAGAGTCCTGCTCTCACACGCGTGGGGCTGCTTAGAGCCTTAGTCTACCCACAGGCAACTACGGCAATGAAACAGTAAGCACACTTGCTCATGAGGACCAAAGGCAAGAGAAGAAAAACAGATGGGTGGTGTCCGTATGCAAGAAAACTGAGTGCTGACTCTTAGGGGCCCTAGTTATACTTCACACCACCCCAAAGAAGTACTGATGATCATTCTGAGGGGACGGGGGATCTAACTGGAATGTAGACGGTAACCACTGAAGCTACGTGACCTATAAAGGAACACCAGACCACAGCCAGAGGGGAGACAAGAAAGGAAGCAACCTAAGGAACTCGGAAGAACCGCTTATACAGTGTAAAATTAAAGACAGAAGAAGTGTAAACTGGTTTCTCATATGGGTGTTGTTAGCTGCCACTAAGATGATGCTTGCCTGAGGACAATCCCCACTTGGCACAGACTGGAACTGCTCCAGGGGGTTGTCTTGGCTACATTCAGCCGATTACCAGGTCATACTCCCGCAGAGCTGCTGGGTGGGTGGGTGGGTGGGGGCCAGACTTTCAATTATCAGCAGGGCGCTGAACTGTCTGTGCCACCTGGGCCCCCCAAATCTGACCTCACAGGGTGTGGCGCAGCAGTGCTGAATGACTCAAGGGAGGCAGCTGTCACCGAGTTCCTAAAGGAGTCGTCTGTAGTGAGGACAACATTCAATGTCCAAAGAGGAATCAAAGGAGCTCTAGCCTTGGATTGAGGGTTATAGGTGTGGAAATGGGGAGGAGGAGAATGAAGCCATGGTGTGGGGTCAGAATTCCAAGTTTCAGTATAATACCAAATCCCATTTATGGTCACAACACACACGCAAGGACTATACATACAGACATGTCTGCTGAGAGGGCCTAAAAGCCATTACTCTCATGTATAAGTGAGCAGCCGGATCATCCAGATGTTGGTTTCTAACATGCTTCCTCCAACAAAAGCAACCAAGACTTCTTGGAAAAAATGGTCAGCTCTGTGGCTAAAAACCAGCCAACCAGCCAACTAACACCAACCCTGCTGCTGTCTAGTTGATTCTGACTCATAGCAACCCTACAGGACATAGGAGAACTGCTCCATAGAGTTTCCACGGAGTGCCTGGTGGATTCAAACTGCAGACCTTTAGGTGATGAGTGTCTAATACCTTGTGGTGCTAAAACAAACAGCCCAGCCTGGGGGTGCAGTGGTTAAGTGCTTGGCTGCTAAAAGAAGCAGATATCATTTTGTCACTTTCAACTCATGGTACCCTTCCTGTGTCACAAGAGAACTGTGTCCCACGGGAATTTTTCAGAAGCTCATGTTTTTAAAAACAGATTGCCATGTCTCTTTTCCAGGGTACCTCTGGGTGGGCTCCCATGAGTGCGTTAACAGTGTGTACCACCCAGGGACCCCACCCAAGGAGGTTCTCCAAAGTGTGATGGGTGTGTCAACCAGTAAAAAGGATTAACACACAAATGGTGTTTTTAAAGGAGAACTGTGAATACACTTAACTAAAGCTGCTTATAAAACCAAGACTAAGGTGAGCCCTCAAATCCAAAGACTTTTCATTGAGATTATTCAGCACCTCTCGAGGCAGAAGCTAACACCCCCAGTTATGCAGTTCCTGCAGGACAAAAAGGTCCCCAAAATATTAAAAGCAAATGGCTGGATAAATACAGCAGTATTGAGATTAAAAATTCACATTACTTAACTTTCAGGAACATCATTTATAAACTTTCTCTTAAATACACGTATTTTTATGAGACCCGAACACACTATTAATAATCCCTGATACATTTTCAGTATTCAGTCTCCAAGGCAGCGCTTTAACCCCAATTATGAAAAGCAGCAAACACTTCTGCTGTTGGGGCCTTGGGACTCTGAAATGCCACACGACTTTGTTCAAACAGCAGCTCTGGATGATCTGTGCCTGGGTCTTTCCCTCGCCCTGTCCGCCCTCTCCCGGCCCCGCCCCGCCCCCGTGTTTCCTTTCTGCACAATATGTCCACAGTGCTGGCCTCGAGCACAGCTGGGCCACCAAGACTGGGGCACTCGGGCCCCCTGCACAAAGATACTTCTGTTCAGAGACAGCTTTCTCCTGTTTCTTTGCTCCATAGATAATACCTTAAGCTCAGGAGGGAAGGACCTACGAAGCCTTGCTCTGAGGGCTCCGTTCCCACAGTATTTCCTCTGCTTTCTAGCACAGTGGCTGACCCACAAAAGCACCTTTATCGGGGCAGTTAACCACCCTGCTGGGGTGCCAAAAATCTGATAGGCTCCTTTCTCATGGCTTTATTTACTATCTTTTTACAAATGATAGGAGTTTTTCTCTTTCTTTTATAAAACAAACACTCAGATACTCCTTTGTGGCCATGTCACTGTCACTGGCTGATTACCTGTGGAGCAGCAATTTGAGCTAATACACTCACAAATGGGTCCCCTAAAAACAGTATAATTCCCGGATGCCGTCAAGTCCATTCATAGAAACTCAGAGCAGTGCACGGACCCCTGACAGCCAGTACCCACGTCCAGTGTTCCCATTCCGTGGCTTCTGCGGCACTTCAGAGAGCAGGAGATGTGGTCACAAGGCCACTTAGTGTGGAGCCAAAGGCCAGAGCTGGAAGACCTGACAGGGTGGCTGAGGGACACAGAGCAGGTGGTTTTTATTTTTTATTTCCTGCAAGCAAGCTGATAAAGAAAAAAAAATTTCTTCCTTTTGCGGCCGGCTCCTCCACTCAATAACCCAACAGGCCCACCACGAGCGAGGCTGTGCACTGATCGGGGGGAGAAGGGACAGGAGAGACCCGCCCCAAGAGAACACTCTCAAAGCAGGTGTCCACTGAGGTGACTTCCCTGAGGGGTGGAAAGCATTCAGACTTCTCATATTTTAATTCAGACCAGAAAGCTGAAAACAGGTCCTTTTCAGAAGGTGACCACAGATGGCATGTCTCTCAGGACTGTGTGTAGCTGCAGGAAGCAGCCAGCCTCCAGAGCTTGGAGTCCAGGGACTTCAAGCTGGCTTCTAGCACCAGCTTTTTCACAAAGACTGCCGGCCTGGGTGTTCCCTGTGTCTCCAGAGGCTTGCACTCTGCTTCTTCCCTGACCAAAGGTCCATTCCAACTTGTTGGGACAGCAGTACGCACAGGGGTGAGTTACATGAGCCCCGAAATCTGACTGTTCTTAAAAATCCCATTGCCATGGCCTGCTAAGTATGGCCCAGTCTGTATCTCTGTGCCTCATTTTCACCTCACGCAGTGGGGACAATGGCAGTGTAAACTGTGCAGGGGTGCCTGGTGACGAAGTGACAGGAAGGCAGCACAGTGCCTGACACAGAGCACGTCATCCACACACGGCACCTGCCACCACTGCTAGCTTTCTGAGGCTCCAACAGCCCTGCCTCACCGACAACCCTACAACCCAGGACTGACAGGGTTTTTGAGACAGTAGGAAACCCATCCAGGAATGCTGGTGGCACAGCAGTGAAGCGCTCAGTGGCATACCAAAGGCTGGTACTTCGAACCTATCGAGCCAAACTACAGAAAAGAGACTCAGCGGCACCCAATGACAGGAAGCCACTCTATGTTTGAGAACACAGCTGTAATCTTCCGTCTTTCTAGTCAATTCAAAGCTCTATGCTGCTAATTTTGTGCCACCGAGTGGCTTCTGCCTCACAACCACTCCAAGGATCTGCAAGGCTGTGCCCTCTCAGGAGCAGATCGCCAGGCCTGCTTTCTGAGGCAGCTCTGGGTGGGCTTGAACTGCCAGCCTTTTGGCCAGTGAGCAGCCCCTTAACTGTCTGCGTCACCCAGGGCATGGGGAGTCTAAGGATGTGACTGTGAAGCACAGGGCTGTACTTCTTGACAAGTGAAAACAACTGAGAGTCTCAGGGCTGTCCTGCAAGGCAGCCGAGGGAAATGAGCCTGTTCACTGTATTCTACAATGCTGGAAAGGGCCTTTCAGATCATCAGCACTCTGGGTTCCCATCCTGTGCTCACAAGACAAGTTTTGGGAACATGATGACTCTGCTGGAGAACGTGAGAGGACCAAGCCACCTGAAGTCTTCCAGCCGCTGCTGGTCAGACCAGAATGCTGTCAGGCACTGGCAGTTCAGACACCACAGTGTCTGCCAACACCACAGTGGCCCGCACCACACACACAGAGCACCAGGGAGGGAGAACCCTCTTTCTAGACAGAGCAGGTTGTGGGCGAGAGAGAGGTCAAAGGTTGGACGCTAGGCCTGACCTCCAGCGCCCCACACCTCTGCTCTGGAGCTCCTGCGATCCTTCAGCAGAGTCAGCAAGGAAGGGCGGAAATGATACCTGGGAGGCGTGTTTTATACAGGGTTCTTCTACACTCACTGTGAAACTTCAGCAGCCAGAACAGTAACGCTGCAGAAAGTGCAGAGGTCATACAGAGACTTTCAGGCCCAGTGTAAAAGCCACAGCCACCACTGTGTCCTGAATGTCTTTCTGACAGGTGAGGGTCTGATCTGGACTCATAAACAGCTATGCAGGATTGGAGGGCAAAGCAGTCACCTCACAAAAGCTATTTTTACATACACACTGGTGGAAGTTACTCGCTCTTTGGAAGCTATCATCACCCGTGTTAACATGGAGGACTCTCAATTTGTGCTTCTTTGACTAAAAAGGTAAAAACCAGTGAAATAATTACACAGATACTTCACTGCCTACTGTACAGAGTTCTATGGGAAAATGCACATCAAAATCGCACCTTACAGCAAGGTACGCCGACACACTTTCAGGATTTATTTAACCGATTTCAATGCACTGCATCACTCCAAGGGAATAATTTTCCCCGAAGAGCATAAAATAAAGCTGGAGAACTCAAGAGGTTCTATAAAGCTCAAATGTCACGACTCATCACAACTCAAAACTTCTGTCTGATACAGGAGACCTGACAATTAAGATTATTAACTCATCCTAGAAAAAGTGCTACACACCTCATTGCTGAATATCACGACAGCCACCTTCGAAGGACCCCCCTTGGGAAGCTACGCACCAACACCAGCGCCTCGTCCACCCTTCAGAGCAGTTTTGGAACTCTTTCTGGAATGGCCACTGCACAAGTGGCATGGTGGCAAGTTTGTGAACTTAAATATATAGCTGTCTGTGAGGGAGTTTTTAGCCAGTAAACAAATAACTGTATTGGAACACCCTACCTACTCACCTATGTGGTCCCCAATGACTTTTTTATTTGCCTGAAGATAAAGGATAGATTGAAAAGAAGTTCATTTTAATAACATTCAGGACATCAAGGGTAATACGATGACAACTCTGATGGCCATGCCACAAAAAAAAATTCCCTAATGGCTTTGTAGGGTGGGCTAGGTGCTGGCATTGGTGCATAGCTTCCCAAGGGGAGTCCTTCGAGGGTGATACTCAGCAATGAGGTGTGTAGCACTTCGACGAGTTCATGGACTTTACTGTCAGGCCTCGTGCATGCCTTCTTCTGGCGGTCAGGGCCACAGCTTCCTTCTGATTCTCTGATGGCTGTTGCTGGTTGCTGCTGATTCCGACTCAGTGACCTGACATGTGCAGATCACATTGCTGTCCGGTTCTCATGGCTGTAACCTGCGGAAAGCCGATCACCAGGCCTGTCGCTTAAGGTGTGGCCGGGTGTGTTCAGCAGCGTTCCAAGGGTCCTGTTTTGTCCAGCCGTACCTGACTCTAAAGCTTTCCAGGCCCACTGCTTCAGAATTAGCCAGAACCACTTACGGCGTTTTTTTTTTCCTTGTTCTCCCAGTTTCAGCTCACCTACCAGAATCTATAGTCAAACTTAGAAAAAAAATCTACCTGTTGATGGGTAGAATTAACTCTAGGAATATGCAGCCACTGCAAAATCTCATCTCATGACCCTCTGCACAGAGGAAGGGACAGGGAAGTACGAGCTGAAGCCTCCTCTGACTGCCTGCACCCTCCTCTGGATGGTGCTCACCTGGGAGTTTATTAGGCACCCTCACAGACATACAATACCAGGATCCAAGTGCAAACTCAATCTACTGCATAGACAACTGCTTCCTTCCATCTCAGCATATATTTGTTTTTCGGCATAGCTCATGAAAAGCTAGACACTGCATTTTTAAACAATCTCTCACCAAACCCATCATGGCCCTCTAATTTTCCACAGCTTCTGAAAGGCTAATTCAGTGAATTCATTTAAAAGACAAATACCAGTCTATCTAAGGAACAGCAAAGTCAGGTGTCTCCAAGACGTCAGCACGGAGGCATTCCAGAAGCGCAGGTCACAGACACCTGCCGCCAGCTCTGGCCACCCTGTGAGTCCCCTGGTTCACAGGCCCCCCTCTTGATGATCTTGTCCTTGCTGACAATTTCCTTGCCTAAACGCTGTGTCACGGTCATTTAAGGCAAGCGTGGGAAGACACCTTCTCTCTGTTGTTTATGACTTTGCTGCATATATAATTTTGTGATCATCTCCTATGGATAGTGTAAATACCTTGCTCATGGGATTTTCCTGTTTCAATGAACACTTTAATGTAAAGTTGGAACAGGACCTCAACCAAGAAGCATTCACCAGAGCAGTGGCCGACTTGTGTGGCCCATAATTACACGCTGCACAGAAAATGCTCCTTAATCACAGGTCTGGGGCTGATGGCTGGGCCCTGGGTACACAGCGACCCAGAAGGACAATGTCTTATCTTTAATTCTGGGGGTGACTCCTCATTCTCAGCTTTTCTTCCCACAGGGATTTACCTGAGAAGCTTTTCAAATGAAATGAAAGGTGTTCTTTTCCAAGCTGATTTGAGAAAAAAAAAAACGGAAACCTATTTAGACCTTCCATGATCACTTCCTTCAGGAACATGTGGGCAGGCGGCTGAGAGTGAGCACCCGCGTCAGACAGGGCCTGTGCGCTCTGGAGCCACACTCCGTCCCATTAAACTGAACTGTCACTTAAAAGTTGTTAGAGCTTCAGCATCAGGAGAGGAGGGAGGAAAGCTCGGATTCACCTCTGGGGGAGATGGTTTCATGATCTGGCAAGACCTCAGGAGGGCTAAACAAGTTTAAACTAAGCGGGCCCAGCATATCTGAGAACAGCAGGAAGTCACACACCGTAAGGCTCCATCTTTGGTCTCACAGACTTTTCCCGAAGGCTGAACAGCCCCTCAGCCCGCATGGTGGCAGGGGTCCTTTTCTCAGTGCAGTGTGCTCTTGTGCTGGCCGTCATGTGCATGTGGCCTTGTTAGAGAGACTGCTCCTGGGACACGCAAACTTGAGGAGGAGGGTCATCTCTACTAGGGAGAGAGCAGGGCGAGAAATGGGATGTTTTAGACTTGAAAGCACTGGTAAGACAGCCAAGCAGAGAGGCTGGCTAGAGAAACCAGCAGAGGAGGAGGACCAGAAGTCCTTGTGAGAGTTTAGAGGGATGCAAGGTGGTGGGCCAGGATTAAGCCTGAGAAAAACCTACAGTTTAGGTAGTTTATAAAGACAAATACCTCTCTCTTTCCTCATGTGAATTTAGATAATGGAAATGCTCCCTTCATCAGTAATCATTTAGTGTCACTGCATTCAGGAACTTCTATGTGGCACAAATGGGACACGTCTGCTGACTGACAGGCAGTGGTTTGAAGCCATGCAGCAGGGGCTCAGAAGAAAGGCCCCTTGGCCTGCTTTCCACAGCCACAACCTTGAAAGCCGCGGAACACAACCCCCACCCGACAGGCACAGGGTCCCATGGGCTGCAGTGCCCACAACGGCCGGGCTTCACCACTGCATTTACAAAGAACGATTCCTGCAGCTTCTCGCAGAGCGGCAGCCAAGGTAGGGCGCTACCTTTGGCCAAGGTAGGGCGCTCAGCCTGTTGGCGCCCACCCCCTCTGTGCGTGTTGAGGGGAGCCCCTGGCAGAGAGGCTTAAGTTACCAGCAGGTAAGCAAGGACGGTTATTTCTCAGTCCTTCCTCTGCCTTTCTCATGAATTCACTACAAATAGATCACGCTTTTCACACCATCAAAATACACTGCAGATACTGAGCTATACTTTATCCAAGAGAAAACAAACCTCAAAACTTTGTAATTACAAACAACCTTTTGACAGAGAGGTTAAGGCTAATTTCTGTGAGTGGGTATTTTTTTAAATACATCAAAACACCAGCAAAAAGCCTCCTGCCATCTCATTTCTGGGTTAGCACAGTAGACAGATGATATTCTGAAGTAGTCCCTATTCAGAAAGATCTCCTAAGAAATGTAAGCCTAGGACATCAGAGTAACCAAGGATCTTAGTGGTCACCTGTCTCTACCCTAATTCATGTCCAGGGCTGCAAGATCACTAAACTAAAGACAAAGTCAGAGCTCAGGTCCTCCTGGCAGATCTCATCTAAAAGCTTAATAAGCCCACGAATGATACTGTCCAAATGTCTGCTGACTAGGTTTCAGTGGAGATTCCAGCTTCAGAAGGACTAGGAAGAAGGCCCTAGTGATCTACTTCTGCACATAAGGTAATGGAAACCTATGGGCACAACAGTCTCATCTGCAACTAGTCACGGGACGCCAGAATCCGTCTGTGTTTCCTCCTCTTGCACCTGGGGTCACCATGAGCTGGGGACTGACTGGAGAGCGAGGAACGAGACTGAACAGACAAGCCTGTAACTTGCTGACCTTCACCTCAGGCCTGCTGCCATCGAGGTCCCTGCCCTGCTCTCCCTGCACCGGCTAGGCCACCATTCTCAAATCCTATCACCCCCGGAAGTTCTTAGATGTGGAGGAAACAAACCTCAACCACTCAGACAGGTGCAGCCTAAGGGCAAAAGAAGGCTTCAAATTGGTCTCAGTGGAAACATAAGCATATCTCGTATTCCTGTTCACTGTCTCCGGCCAAGAGGAAGCCGACAGAAGAAAGCGATGACGGTTACCAGGTGAGGCAGCAGGCAGGTAAGCTCCTGGGGCGGACTGCCAGGTTCACGCTGATCCCAGGATCCCTAGGCTAACAACAGGTCACGCACTCCATGGAAGGGAACACACGCCCCAGGGCACAGGGGCTCTCAACCCTGCCAGTACGGTGGCCTCAGTAGAGGACCAACGCAACACCTTGAGGCCCAGACCCTGAGCCCAGGGCTTCTGATGCAATGGTAGACAGTGGAAGCTGCACGCACGAACAAGACAGAGAGTGCCCATGGGTCCGACGACTCCTTCTTCTACTGCAGTGGGCTCGTGGGCCTGTTTAATTTGTCACTGAGACACTGTGAGGAAGCCACGGCTGTCACACTAAGGCCGTGACGGAACGCCCAACAGCAGGCCAAGTGATCCTCCACATGCTTCCCACAAAGCAGAAGGCACTTTCCAATGGAGGGATCCCCACACTGAGGCTAGTCTCAGATGCAAGACAAGCTCCTTGGAAAATAAACTGAGTGATCAAATTTCTTGCTTGGTTTAATCAAACTGAATCTCTATCCCACCCCCAAGGCACCTAAGGAGTCTGCAGGGGGATACTTAGATCTATTCTCACTGTTCAGTAGATTTTTACTCAATTCTAGCTATCCACCGCAATCACCCGGTGGAGGCAGCCCTGTTCACCAGAGTACCCGGCCCCGCTCGGCTGAGTTAGTTATACTACACTCAGGACCCAGTAAGTGGCTCCTTGACTTCAATAAGCATGTTTTTCACATTTGAAGTCTACAGACAAACACAAAAAACATTTTCTTTCAGTAGTTTGAGAATTTCCTAATTCTCATTTGACTAGTAGTGTGGGTCCCTAATTGTGTGCTAAGGTGCTCTAGGGTGCCCCAGGAAACTGAGGGAAGAATCAAGAAACTCACAGGGCATCAATCAATGCCTTCTAATTTCAAGTGCAGTATCTGCTGGACAACACATCTGGACAAGGGGCACTGTGAAGCCACCATGGAGGCAGTAAGGCACCCCAGAAGTCCTGGGAGGGACACACGCAAGGCTGGAGGCTCAAGGCCACGTGGACCTCGGGAAGGAAGGTCTTACAACCTACTTCCAACAAACCAGCCACTGAAAATCAGATCTAAGAAGCCCAGTCCTACTCTGGCACATGCTGGGTCACTGGGAGTTGCCATCAACTTGACAGCAACCACGAACCAAGACAACTTCCAAACTGCTGGTCTAGGGATTAGCGAACCAGCATACTCTTCCACTCAAAAGGTCCAGCAGTAAGAATCCAAGACAGTTAAGGAAGCTCTCTTGAGAATGACCAGAGACAGATATATGTGACAACAATTCCTTGACATTCATGCATTTTTAAGTGTGTGCAAGTAAGGACAATTTGCTTATCTGAAACTGTCAACCAGATCTAACAAAACTACAAGACTGACATAACAAAGGCTTAGGAGGAGAGGAGCTGTATTGATCTTGATCATTGTCACAGCCTTCAACCCTAGCACAGCTCTTGCAGTGGAAAGGTGCTCAGAAGGAGGTGATGCTGGATGAGCAAATGCGTGTGACGAACTGGCCCTGGCTGTTCAGCATCCCCTGTACGCTGACAGTGACAGTGGCACACGAAGGACACCGGGGAGGCTCCCTAAGGGATGGGGTGGTGGAGTCAGGCAGAAGCAAAGCAAGATGGGCTTTCCACGGTGGCTGGGGGCCTCCTGCTGCTGGAGTCCATGGGGCTGCTATGGACCTAACTCCCAGCCCTTCACCCTCTGTCCATATGAACTGATGTCAGCTTTCGGCCTTACAGACAGAGGCCCTGGTCAACGCTACCTGAACTCCAGAGACTCGTCACAGGAGTGGGCACATGTAGATTTTCCCTCAGTCTACTGTCCTGCCACTGTCCATGTCCTAACATGACAAGGGGAGAGACACTCTAAGAGGTTCCATGCATTACAGAGAAAAAAACGAGGGAAAGAAAAGAAAAACAGGTAAGATTCTAAGCTCATGACCACTGACTGATTGGTATTGCTCAAGAGGTCTCACTCACTGGTTGAACACTTTCTCAGTAAAGACAAGAGTGATGGAGACTTCATCAGGGGCAAGGAAGGACTTTGTGAGTGTTAGAATGTCACAGAACATCAAAGGGAAAAATAAAATGGGATCTAACTCAAAAACAGGCAAAAAAACCCAATTTCTCTCCTCTCAGCTAGCCTGTAACTGTGAACACCAAGAAGGAAGAACATGCCACAGGAAAGAAGTCTATAAAAAGAACTCTTCTGGAACAAGTGTCATCTGAGGCACATTTAAGTTCAGCAGGGCTCCTTTGCATAACTGATTAACTTGAGGAAAAAGGCTGTACTTGATCTTCAGCTCAAAAGTGAGGGCTTAACTGTATCATGCCACCTCAAAACTCCCCTAACAATGGACCTCCGGGCAGCACAGCCCCAGACTGCTATTTTGAACTCAAGTGCCACATTACAAGTACATCCAACGCTATTCTAAATACACAGACAGCTTCGCCAGAAATGAAAGCGGACACCTCAGCCTGTGCCCCAAATCTGGCAGTTCTCTTTGTCTCCCTGCAGAAAGAACAGCCTACTTCTTCCTGTGTCACACTGAGGTGCTAATGGGTTCGTATTTATGTCCCAAGGGATCCAGAACGCACTGGGGTCTGTAATTAATGGAAGGAGCTCATCAGTAGCTGCGTCCTGTGCAGCTTTGTTTAGCTCCACAGAGTGACTAACCCCCAGCAGCCGTGGATGGTCTCCAGCACGACAGGGCACAGATGAGAAAAGGGGATGCAGGGGAAGGGCCCACAGCCAGCAGAAAGGAGATCCAATATGGCACAACAGAGTACTGCTCTCTCAGGAACTGCAAAGAGACTGCGTTTACCTCCAAATCCAGAAGACACTGGCTATTTGCCGATACTGCAGAAAAATGAAGACAGTGACATAGCATGGTTCAAAGCACATACACTATCTATTCTGTACTTTTCTAGAAAACACAGACCAACATTTCTGGAAACACCCCAGAGTCTCCAATCAGATTTTCTGTAAGAGGAAAGACTGCAACAGCACTGTCCAACAGAAATAGAACACAATATGTATACATAATTTAACATTTTCTAATAGCCGTCCACATTTAAAAAGGTTAAAAAAAAGAATGGACTAAATTTATTAACATATTTCATATAAATTCACTTAGTATATAAAATATATTAATAGCTACATGCTAGATAAAAGTTTATTAATATATTTCATTGTAACAAAATTAAGCTTAAATAGATTAATAGAGTATATGAAATTTACTAATATATTTCATACATAATTTCATGGGAAATGCATTAATAAAGCAGAGTTATTAACAGAGTCCTGGTGGTGCAGTGGTGAAGAGCTTGGCTGCTCACCAAAAGGTCAGCAGTGGGAGTCCACCAGCCACTCCCTGGAAACCCCGTGAGGCAGTTCTACCCCGTCCTACAGGGTTGCCATGACTCGGAACTGACTCAACAGAAATAGGCTTGCTTTGGTTTATAGCTATAGAACAGCTGTTTAGATGTGGCTATAAGACAATTTTAAATTACATATGCAGATCATGTTATATTTCTGTTGGAAAGCGTTGATGTGATCTTTCATCTCAGTGAAAATCTACTTTGAAACTGAGGTGTTTCAAGAAAACACTGGTTGGTATTTTCAAGAAAAGCAGGAAATATGAGTCGGGATCAACTTGATGGTGGGTGTTTTGGTTTCCATATCAAAACCACGATCTTCATGCTTATAAACATATAAACATAATTATGCTTGTGACATAATCCTCTTTTGTGATAAATCCTGAAAGCCAGAGTGCACTGTACCACAGGACGTCTCAGCACAGGTGAGCCCCAGGAGCTAACGTCTGTCTGGTGGCCGCTGTGGTGGATACACAGGACACACGCACTCACACCACTCCTGAAAGCCTGTTCTTGATCCATCCAGACACATGGCAACGCCGGCTCACTATGATGACCTCTATCAGGAGACACCACCCGGGAACGCGGAGTGCTGCTCTGCTCAGATGCTCTGCCACTTCAGCTTCCAAACCCTTCTTTCAAAAGCCACCTGCAGAGCCCTGATGGCAAGCCTGCCTGCCTCTGCCCCAAGACCTGCTCCATGCAGGAGCTTGTTGTCTTCTCACACTTCAGTTTCCATAACCACAAACCACATGGTAAAACTCGAAGGCCTGCTGGTAAATTTCCTACGACTTGACAATAAACAGAATAAAGAATCCACAACATGAAAAGCTGATCAGGGAGATGCTGACTCCAGTTCCGCCTTTGTATCTTATCATACCACGTTGGAAATGGGCCCATCATTCACCAATTCTGAGTCACCAGCGAAATCCTCCTCTCAACTTCAGCACCCAAGGCACAGGGATAATGCCCCTCAGGCACCGCTGACGAGGAAGATCCACTGCCTACAACAAAAGGCCACAAAGCCGAGGACATGGCAGGCATGGGCCGCCTGGCCCCAGCCAGCTCCATCCTACCTTTGTGGTTGAAGATGCCCTCCATCTCCATGCTGCTCCGTGAGTGGGCAATGCACAGGGAGCCGCAGGGGACCAGGCCTTCTGCCGCGGGGGACCGGTCTGTAGTCCGCACCAGGCACCAGTCTGGCTTGTCATGGGGCCGCTCCAGAACCTCCACCGTCTGGCCCCGGCGGATGGTCAGCTCATTGCTGTTGCAAGCTGTGAAGTCGTGGATGACCACCGTCAGCTCGCAGCCACCTGAGAGCTGCAGAGGGAGGGCACAGGTCAGTCAGTGCAAGTCACCAAGCCTGAGGCAGGGGGGGTTTCCACTGGCAGGTGGGTCAGAAGCAGGGCTGGCCACCCGAGGGAGAGTACAGTGGTGTCGCCGTCTACAGGTGTGCTAATTCTGAGGCCCTTTGAAGGGTTCCATGAGCCCCAGAAAGATCCCTTGGCCCAGTGAGTCTACTGAATACAAGCATGTGGCCTCCTGGTTCCTATTTGCTTTATACGGCACATGCCCCATATAGCTTCCTGTTAGACTGTAGTCTCCTTGGAAACAGGGTCTTAGTCTCGTTACTAGGTCCCCTTTCTGGCCCTGCTGTCTCTGCTCTTTCCCTTCAACCACCTCCCAAGAAGACTGCCCCAAATGTGGACCCAGGCTTCCCACTGTCTGCTGGATAATTCAGCAGTCTCCTCATCCCTCCAACGCAGTATGTCTAGAACATGAGATGACCCTCCCTGCCTGTCTGCTTTCCAAACCAAAACCCAACGCAACCCAGTGCCATCAAGTGGATTCTGACTCACAGCAACCATATAGGACAGAGCAGAGCTGCCCTATAGAGTTTCCAAGCAGCATCTGGCAAATCTGAACTGTTCACCTTTTGATCAGCAGCCGCAGCACTTAATCACTACACCACCAGGGTTTCCATTTACCTTCCAGAGTTTCCTATTCTGCAAGCCATCAGTATCAAGTCACCCAAGAGAGCATAAAAAAAAAAAAAAACTCAGTGATTTTCACTCTCGAAATATTGTCAACTAGATTTGAGGATGTCTTCCATACTGCTTTCCTCTCATACACTCCCACACCAGCAACTCCAGCTGGGTTTGCAGTGGCCACCAGAGAGGCCTCCCTGATCCACACCAGGCTCCCCCATACCAGCCATCGCACACTGCTACCAGAGTGACTACTCTAAACGTAGACCCCATCATGCAGGTGAGGAACAACTGACACCATTTCTCAGCGTACGAGGCAGCTACAACCGAGTCCCAACTAACCTTCCCAGCAAAACTACCATCCACCATGTCTGTGCAGGGCCCTGCACACATGTTCCCACTTGCTAGCCTCTGCTCATGCCCCCTTCTGCTCAGAGGCCACATCCCCAAGGCTTTCCACACTGAGCCCCCTTCAGATCCCTCTGGGAAGCCTTCTTGTATTTGCCACCTTCAGATTTCACTTGGATCCACAATTAATGTCCACGGAAGTAGCTGTTAAGGAAACAAACGACACACTGCACTAGGTGAATCTGTTGCAAAAGTCCTTTTTAATAAGTGTTAAAAAGCAGATGTCACTATGAGGACTACGTGTGCCTGCTTCAAGCCCTGGCACCTTTAACTGCCTCACATGCATCTGAAAGCTGGACACTGAACAAAGAAGACCTCTGAATTATTGGCAAAGATAACTGAGTATAGAATGGATTGCCAAATCTGTCTTGGAAGAAGTGCAGCCAGAGTACTCCTGGGAAGTGAAGATGGCAAGACTCTGTCTCCTGCACTTTGGACCTGTCACTAGCAGGGACCGGACCGTGGAGAAGGATATCGTGCTTGGAAAAGTATAAGGTCAGCAAAAAAGAGGCAGACCCTCAATAAGGTAGACCGACCCGGTAGCTGTGACACTGGGCTCAGGCATGACAACGTGAGGAGGGCATAGGAGCACGCAGGGTGTCAGTCTGCTGTACAGTCGCTGTGCGCTGGGACGGACTCGACGACATCTAGCAACGAAACAGCATCCCCCTCTTGAAATATGCTGGGTCCTAAACTGACGAATGGTTCGTGTCTGTCTATCACCGGAAGCAGGAGGGCGTCATTCACATGTGGGCTCTGCACACCTGGTCTGGGAGGGCAGAGAGCAGGCCTGGCTTGGTTATTGCAGATGCCCCCAGCGCCACACAAGAAAAGGCACGTGGTTTGTGCGAAAAAGTCCACCCGGAGTTTCTCCTACAGCCTGTCAATGCAGAGTGCATCACATCCAGCAAGTATCTGAACATTTGCTCAAATGTGTTTGCTCCAAAAAATGAAAGTACTGCCCTTGAAAAAAATGGCACTGCCTTGTGTTCCAT
Source organism: Heterohyrax brucei (assembly GCA_028571685.1). NCBI lineage: Eukaryota > Metazoa > Chordata > Mammalia > Hyracoidea > Procaviidae > Heterohyrax > Heterohyrax brucei. The sequence goes on along the minus strand of CM053141.1, from coordinate 16,177,425 downwards.
CTGCCGCACACTCAGTATTTTCAGTCTGCCCTCTCAGTACAGATAAATCACAACACGTGAGTGCCTGGCTACGCTCCCACACCTCTGGGGACAAAGCCAGTGTGGCAAGTGGGAAGAAGTCATGGCTGCGGAGGCAAAAGGCACCCACCAAGCCACACGCTGGGAACCACCCTAGTGACAGTGTCCACCCTGCACAATGTCCTCCAGAGAACCAGGGATCACACCTCCTCCCAGGGTTTGTTCTGGGAACACCCCGGTGACACAGGTCACCCTGCACACCGTCCTCCAGAGAACCAGGGCTCACACCTCCTCCCAGGGTTTGTTCTGGGAACACCCCGGTGACACAGGTCACCCTGCACACCGTCCTCCAGAGAACCAGGGCTCACACCTCCTCCCAGAGTTTGTTCTGGGAACACCCTAGTGATAGCACCCACCCTGCACACAGTCCTCCAGAGAACCAAGGCTCACACCTCCTCCCAGGGGTTGTTCTGGGAACACCTTGGTGACACAGGTCACCCTGTGCACTGTCCTCCAGAGAACCAAGGCTCATACCTCCTCCCAGGGTTTGCTCTGGGAACACCCCAGTGACACAGGTCACCCTGCACACCGTCCTCCAGAGAACCAGGGCTCACACCTCCTCCCAGGGTTTGCTCTGGGAACACCCTAGTGACACAGGTCACCCTGTGCAGTGTCCTCCAGAACACCAGGGCCTGTGGCCCCCCCAGGATGCTCTAGACCCCTGTGTGGTTCTGGGGCGGCCTGCTCGCGCCCATGTCTCTGCCAGCCCCATGCACACCCTGCGCTGCTCCTCACTCTGCCGCCTGACGGCCTGCCTCTCAGGGACAAGTTCAGGTGGTGACAATATCGTGTGTTCACTAGACAACCATGAAAAAAGCAAACACAATACAACTCCTCCACAAGGAAACACAACTGTGGACAGAAGTATTCATTTTTTCTAGACCAAAAAAACAGCTTTCCACAAATGATTTGTCTCCTAAATTTTTCAAGTTTCTCTGTAGAAAAACTATGTTAAATCTTAACCAATTTCTGTGTGAAAAATGAAGACGGTAATGTTATAAGGTAGAGGCCCAGCCTAGAAAGGAATTTTCTGCATAAAGCCACACTCCACTGAAACAGTTAATCCCAATGACAAAAAGGAGGAATGTTTCCTGTTCCAGGGAAAGCAGGGCCTGTCAACCGGCCCCAACTGCCGTCTGGATTGCACAGCCCCTTCAGGATCTCTGCTTCCTGTGGGCTCTCCCCCGCCCTGTCAAACCGCAGGGGAGCCCAGCGGGCTTTCTCATGACTGCCAGCCAGGGACCCTGTCATGGCCTGCCTGGGCTGTGTAGGCACCGCCTGTCATCCATCAGCACAGCCCCCCTATAGAAACCCGTCCCAGACTCCTGACGGAGGCCTTGAACTTGCCCATAGCCCATTCCCGATCCTGGGAAGGACGGCTTCACCACACACTGCCATTTCCCAGCCCTTTGCCTGCTTCATTCTTGAGAGTTTTATTCGTTTTTCCAGAAGGGTCAGAGCTGTGTGGTGCAGCCTGTCAATGGGGGAAGGGTGGGAAGGGCTGCAAGGGTCTGCCCAAATTGGGAATTAAGCTAGACTGCATTTCTGGCACAGATTATTTTAGCCCTTTACAAAGTAATCAAAAACTATTGGAAACATCTGTGTTCTTGACAGAGCACAAGAAATAAAAATCAAACCTGTTCTGACAAAGAATTGTGTATGAAGTTAAAATTTTTTTCAAAGACTTGAGAGAGGTTGCTAACAAAATCTAGTTCTAGAACAATGTGTTTTCAAACAGAATTAAGAGTCTCATCTAGAAAAAAAAATCTCTCCTCGTCAGTCGGTTTTACCCATAAAATTCTCTTGTACACATCTTTAAAGGGCTGATTAAATCTATCTTTTCTAGCTCAGAGAAGGGACATCCCATGGCCTTCTGTCCAAGTGTGAACATTTAAATATTATAAGCTCCCTCTCATAAAACGTCTTTGTAACATTGGGTTTGCTCACTGAGTGTTAAGCATCAGTAAGAATTCAATTCCTAAAAATCACGGAGACTGTTCCAATCCCAACCTCCTGACTTCATCATCCTTGTCACCAGTCACCCCAGTCGTACTCCCTCCCTTTGACCCTAGCCACCTACAGCTAGGTCAGAGATGACAGGTGAAAAGCACACCATCCTTTAGGTCAAGGTCAAACTGGCAGATCCCAGCTGCACATCTGGGGAGTCTATGTAACACCCCAACTTTCTCAGATGCTAGCCACAGATTTGGGGCTGGTCCCCCACTATCTCTTCAGAACGCCAGCCTCAAGCTGAGGCGTGCACACAATACCCTGACTTCCTGACATGCTGCCCCCGACTGGCCCTGTGGGGTCGATCATTTGCTAGAACAACTTGCAGAACTCACAGTGACTAAACTGAAGTATACAGGTTCAATGCACCCAAAAGAGATGTAAGTGAAGACACACAGAGCAAGATCTGCAGGGATTCCTGGCACACAGTATTTAGGTCAAAGGGATGAGCTACCTTCACGGCAGAAATGTTTTCACCAACCAGGAAGTGCTCTGAGGCTCAGTGCCCTGGGTTCTTGGGGCTCATCCTGCGCGGCAGGTTAAATCAGGCCTCTTGAGGCTAGCTGACAGCAGCCTCCCAGGAGTGTCTTCTCTGCTCTGGCCAGCTCCAACTCACCAGCACAAATCTTCAGGTGGGGCCTGGAGGTTACAGACCAAGGCACCCCAATTCTACGAACGATTACTTTTCCACAGTTACGGACAAAAGCTCCCTTATGTAGGATAAAACTAGGTCCTTTATCCCAAATGAATTTAAAAATACTTGTGACATACAAGATTCCTAACATTTCAAGGAAGCAGTGCTACTATTTCTGTTTTGAAGAATACAATCTAAAGTGTCATCAATGTATCATCTACATCATTAAAAATGGCTGAGGTTTCACTCTTTCCAATGATAGTTCTATCTCTAGCGACCGAATTTCATTACCATGTCAAATAAATTTTCATTTACTTCATTAAAACATTCACTTTTCCGTTCCAATCATCGTTTATGAAAGTTTTCACAGCATCTTGTGTATGTTCACATGTTTTATGGGCTTCTTTCCTGGGCTCCCTACCACATGCACTCAGTTCAGTCTTACAATGTATGAAAACCTCCATTTCCGTGACCATCTCACAAGACAGATTGCACTTCTGGTAACTTATGAGCATGTCCGTGAAACAGCCTTAACCGGACCACGGACACCACCACGGTGCACCCCGACAGCCTTAACCGGACCATGGACACCACCACGGTGCACCCCAACAGCCTTAACTGGACCACGGACACCACCACGGTGCACCCCGACAGCCTTAACCGGACCACGGACACCACCACGGTGCACCCCGACAGCCTTAACCGGACCACGGACACCTCCGCGATGCAGCCCGATGACAGTGCCAACACAGCCACCCGGAAATGTCAATAACCAAGATGTGTGACAGTGGCACAGTCAAGCCGGGGATCCTTTCCCTGAATTTCCTCTGGGATGATGGAAAATGAGTAACTTGCTGCGCTCCATCGAAAGAACAAACCCTTGATTTCTCAGTGCTCGTGGGCTCCTACACCCCCAACACTGAAGACGACTTCGGTCTTTATTGCCACAGAAACCTCGGCCATCTCAGCCCTGCCTGAACCCAGCTAACAACACGGCGGTAACGGAGCTGGCCCCGCTGCTGGCGCTCTCCACCCAGGGCCCTCTGGTGCCCTCTCCCTCGCTCCTCAGAGCCCCTGGCCTGGTGTGCTGATCAAGGCGGTGTGGGGTTACAAGAACACAGAGCGCTTAGTGGGCAACAGCCCACAGCTGGTATGGATTACTACATGCTGGATGACTTCCGGCAAGTTCTATGGAGGAGGAGAGGGCTCTTCTGGAGGGCACACGATGCAGGGTCCGTGCTGCAAACGACTCCACTCCAAGTCCAAAGCTGAAAGTGCTCAAAATCCATTGCAGGTGGGTGTCTGGCCAATTTTCTAAGAGCAATTCAAAAGGAAATGGGGACTGTGGCCTAATTAGAGCCTTTATCCCCTAAACAACAAAGTATATTCACTGTTGTGAGCAGCCACATCCCACAGCCTGCTTCGGTTCAGTCATTCAGAAACCTCACCAAAGGGTCCTGTGGTTTCGTGACAGTTTCACACAGAGTCAACTGAAAACTGATTATCACAAACCCATTACTGGCCACAGTTACAAAAGACAGGCAACCGCCGGCAGCCAGAACCACCCCCGACACTAGTGCCCTGCACCCCAGGTGCCCCTGCTCAGGTGTTCTTGCTGGGGAGCTGCCTGGAGGCTCACTAGCAGCTGTCATCACAGGAAGAACAAGACCGCCTCTGCCTACACTGACCACGCTGGGTGCACCGATCCCTGGAGTTCACAAAAGGAGCACTGTAACAGGCAGGTTCCCACACACTGGAGGCACAACAAGAAAGTTACAAGGGAAAAAACATGTTCACAACCAGCACTTTACAGTAACTTGTTGCTGTAGAGTGGATTCAGACTTGTAGTGACCCTGTAAGACAGAGCAGAAATACCTCACAGGGATTCTTAGGCTGTTCTCTTTACGGGAGCAGATCGCTCGGTCTTTGCTCCCTCAGAACGGCTGGTGGATTCCAACCATGAACCTTTCAGTTGGTAGCTGAGCACCTCCCTGTGCCCCCAGGGCTGCCCCCTTCACCACACCTGGCATTTTATCTGGAAGAGGAGCGGTGAGGCTGGTACCTGATGGTGGACAGGACGCTAATTTCTCCGCTCTTGACTAATGCAAAAAGCATCCCTGAAAGGCTTCCCTGAGTGTGTTACACAAATGAACTGTAATGGGAAATCGCACGTAAAGAAGCCACATTTTGTAGATACAACTGAAAAAGCAAACGCTGAGTGTCAAAACCCAGACAAATCAGGGGCATGGCCAGTAAGATCAGTCTCCAGGCTGCAGGAGCTGACCTGGGCTGGCACTGCGCAATCACTGGACACCCACCAGCTGAACAGATGCTGCGAGGAGGGCGGTGCTGTGGGTATGCTGACCAAGTGCTGCAGAGGAAGGAGTGGGCGATATGGGAGGCCTCGCAGCACAGTCACTGACTGCTGCACCAGTTAGAGAAGGAAGAAGCAAACAGCCGATGACCACATTTGTCACAAGCGTCCTCATCAGGCCCTGGACACCAAGAAAGTTCTTAAGACAATTTAACCCAAAGAAACATGCTGCTTTCATCTCCTGAGCCACTCAGGCATCTTTTACTCAGAAAATATACAAAATGCCTCTTCTTGTCTTCATCTGAGGGACACTAATCTGAAGGACTCACCCAACAGCCAGCTGTCCAGCTGGTTGTCCACCTTTTCAGCAAGGAGAGAGATGGGACTAACCCACCAGCCTCATGGCTGGCAGTGGCTTTGATCATCTGACACAGAACTTACATGGAAAAGTGCTTCTTGGGGCTCTGCCATTTTCATCAAAACTTGTTATGTTTCTAACTAAAAAAAAAATTTAATCTGCGTTTTCTTAGAACTGAGATTTTCTCCTTGAGCTTGGAGCAGTTTCATTTTTTTGAGTGGGTAACTAAAATTATCAAAGACAATGTTCATTTTGTGGTTTGATGAGGGGACTCCAAAAATAAGTGTTACATAAAAAAGCAAGAGTCACTTAGAAAAAGGGAACACAGATTAGTGAAAGACAAAGGATTAGCTTCATGCACTCCATGACCTGGAGCATACTCACAAGGCAGAGAGAGGGCCACTGTCTCCTCTGGTCCTTGTGTCCAAAGCACAGATCACAGGGCCCGCCAATTCACACATGCGGAGGAAGACCTGGCAGCCGGTGCAGCCACCAAGTCGTGGTGGCACGGTGGCTACCACGCCACCACATCATCAGGGTTAAAGAAGACGGGCCGGAAGAATGGCTGAAGCCAGAGTTTCCCCTTCTTTGGTGACTGCACCCACTCGGGGTGTAGTCAGTATTGAGTACACGAAGACTGGGCAGCAAGCGTGAGCAGCTACTTCTTAGGAGGGCTTCCAGCTCCTAAGACACACAACAGCTACCCTGTAAATCCACTTCAGACAGAGGCCAACACAAGTCACCAAGGGACATGAGACACAGAAACTGCCAGCACCCACTCAGTGTTCAGTCCCCACCAGGCCTGTTCTAAACCCACAGCACATACCGAATGCTCACAGCCCTGTGAGGTGGGCAGTGCCATTATCCCATTCACACACAAGGGGACTGAGGCATGGCATGGTTGGGTACCGGGCTGAGGACACCAGCTGCAGAGACACAGAGGCCAGAGCGGTCTGCTGCCTGAGCCCTGAGTGCTTTCCCCTGTGCCAATGCATGTGTTACAGACTCTGGCTAACCACTAGGCTATACTCCGAGCAGAGAAAGGCAAATGGGATGCCGGCTAGACTCCGGGAAAGGAAAAGAAAGCCACGTTTGGTCCTTACAAGACTTCTGAAGTGAGGCTTACAAAGCAGCAAACCTACTTTAGACCCTGTGAAACTCAGACTGCCTCCTCCTCTCTAAGCTTAGGGCAACTTCAGCTGGAGGAGAACACTGGCTACCTAAGTACAGGGCTAGGGAGCTCACTGCTCCAGGAGGGGCTCTCTGCAGCTGCCAGGGGCAAAGGAAAAGGGGCTGTACAGGAGAATGCAGTGTATCCTCAGAAGGGTCCTCATTTGCTTTCCCACTACATCCCCCAAATTACAAGTTCACCATTGTTAGCTGCCATTGTGACCCCATGTCTGCAGTGCAGAGCGCCTCTGGAGGGCTTTCAGTGTCGTGACTGTCCAGGAGTAGATCTCCAGGCCTGTCTTCTGAAGTTCCCCTGGGCAGGAATGAACCTCTAACCCTTAGGCTGCCGGGTTAAATGTTGGCTCCACCCAGGGACCTAAGTATAGCTTTAAAAAGAAGCATATTTCCTTTCTCAAAAATGTAACTTATACCATTTGTTTTCTTAAATATGTGGATTCATATATTCATGCTATAAACCTAGGGGCAGTTCAGGTCAAGTATCTGAATTTCACATTCATTAAAAATAAGACCTGTAACAAGGGAGGTGTGGTCAAGATGGCGGAGTAGTGAAATGCTTCCTGTGATCCCTCTAACAACAAGGACCCAAAAGAACAAATGACTTGATCATATATAACACTCTAGGAGCCCTGAACATCAAAGGGGAAGTTAAGAAATCAGACTGAGCAACAGGGAAGGGAGAGAGAGTTGAGAAATACCCAGGACTGGCCAGATCTAGGAACTGGCTGCAGCTAGCGTAGTGAACAGAACAGTGACATTCAGGGAGAGTTGTCCTCAGCAGGAAGACATGGAGCAGAGAGCCCACTTGTACTTCCAGAGCCAGTGAAAAGAGGCACTCAATAGCCAAAAGCTATGTGACTGGCAACTACTTACTGAGAGGATCCAAATATTTCCTTCAGGATAAACCTCTCTCCTTTCTCCCAGCTCTTCCCCCTCCCCTCTCCGCACTGTGCCCAGTTCCAGAATCTGATGCCATTAACTGAGATGAAAATAAGATTCCTTAAGCCTGCCCTGAGCCACTGTGAGATCCAGAGAGGGAACAATTTAACAAACTGGGGGAAAAAGGGAAAGAAAAAAATCTGCTGACTCCCCTGAGGCAGAAATTCAGGGCAGAAACAGTTTCTGCACCTAGAATCAGAAATAAGGGGGTATGTCTTCCTCACAGACACTGAGGGACAGCTGTTAAGCCTCCACTTTTCTCAGCACCTGCAGCCAGATCTCATCTAGCACACTGGGGGGACAGCCTACATCAGGCACCTGGTGACTGACCACCTGGACAATTGGAGCTGAACCCATACAAGAAAATGGACTCCTGGTCTTGCACGTCTGGTAACAGTTCCAACCACTTGGTGACAGGATGTCAGAGCTTCAACGGCACAGACAACCCAACTAGCACACATGAGCAGCCTATTTGGACATTTCAAAAATGAGACCTATATTACCTCGTAGCCAAACAACAGCTAGCGACCTTGCCCCCTGCTGGCCAGGGCTGGCCTCCGCACATGGTATCTCATCTCACCCGGGTGGCTTTCTCATCTGGGTCTCGGATGCTTTGTTCTATGAGCAGACTATGCTTTTATTCTGTATTTTCCATCTTAGTCACAGTAAAAATTTTAGCTCTATAAATCACAGACTAATAAGGCAGATACTGGAGGAAAAACATGTTTTCTCAGTACACTAAAAAACATGAGCTTCCCATTGAACTCTATCGAGAAACGATAAGGTCTAGAATAAGGCAATTAAGTCCACATTCCGCTTCTGGATGGCCCGCTCTAACGCGGGTGGCCTGGCAATGGTCATCTCGCCTGCCCTGACTTCCTCAAGGCCCAGGAGGCTGACTCAGGCCTCTCCTCCCAATCTCAGGAAGATATTCAGGACAGATGAGGGAAGAATCTGGCAATCATTTGATTTCTTTGGAGCCCAAATGCTATTTTCATAAGCTCATATTATCAGTATAAGCATCCTGAGTATCAGCAAGAACTGGTGCTAAACTCACTTTGGGAACAAAGAGATGGCATGTTTTAAAGCTGACATTTCCAAGAAGGGAAAGTACTCATGGAGGGTGGGGGCAACGTGCTCTGCATCTCTGACCCACGAAAGCCAGCCCTGCTAACAGCATCCCCTGGGAAGAGGATGTTGCCAGCAGCCCCTCCTCACAGACCTTTCCTATAACGCCTGTGCCTCATCTGGGAATTACTAACATCCCTGGTCAGACAACTTCTTCCTTAAGAATTCTCCAAGAGGCTGAGTCAAAACATCCCCCCACCCAGTTTCTGAAATGGAACCAAATTCCACGATAACAACTAAGTGGTAACAGACATTCTAAACGAAGTCAGGCATCATAAATTACCAGACATCCAAATGAAGTCAGGCAGGCTGAGCATGCTTACGCAATCGCTCTCTCGAGGGCCATCTGCCTGAGCCATTAAAGGCTGTTTGGATTTGAAATCTATACAGTGGGAAGAACCCTGGGACAGATGACAAGTGACTGCCATCCAAGTCAAGGCTGTCTTCCAGAAAGTCAAGTTTAGACACACAGGGCATTGACAAATGGATTCAGAACAGCATGCAGTTTCCTACTTTTCAAAACATATTCCTCTGAATCACTTACAGACCCTGAGACATTCTACCAGAGATGTATACAAAGGGAGTTGGCTGTGAAAAAAGCCTTTCTTGAAGCAGAGAACACATGAACACAGGCGCATGTGTGACAGCAAGCATGGTCTTTTTAATGAGCCTAATAACATATCTCCTGTCCAACCGTCCCACGGTAGTTCATCAAGTCTCACGCTATTCTCATCCCAAATGCAGATCCCAAGAACTGAGCAAGACAACTTGTTGCAGTTACTGCAGGAATGTTTCTTCTTCTTTTTTTTTTTTTTTTGTATTTCTGAGCCTCCTGAGGGCCTATGGTCACAGTGAAAATTACTAAAGAAAATGCAAGCCACATTCATTTGAAAACACCAGTTTTGGCATGGCACTCCTCAGAGGCGGTTTCAAGCTGTGTGGGTGCAGCTGCTGTCACGAGCTCCACCGCATCAGCATCAGCAAGACCCTCTCCAGATGCCCCAGTGGACGAGGTGATGGTGGGCCACCCATCAGGGACCCCTGAGTGGCTTCCGAGCTAGTGACTGAGCTTCAGAGACAGCATTATCAGGTGAGGTCAACAGCGACTGGCGAATGATCGCCCCAAAGAAATCTGCCAGTGGACTTCCAAGGTAAAATGATCAATTCCTGCAAACCTACACTTCTCTGTTAGTGATTCTGTCTTCCTTTCTCATGGAATATAAACACAATTTGCTGCTTTTCTGGTAACAGCCCCCTAGCATAATACCTTGTTTTTTCTATGGAAGTGGTGCCAGTTGAAGCCCAACTTCACATCTGGCTCTACTACACAGTGACCCTAGAGAACAGAGTAGAGCTGCCTGACGGGGTCGCCAAGGAACACCGGATGGGTCTCAACTGCTGGCCTCTCGGTTAGTGGCCAGACTCTTAGCCATTACATCACCAGAGTTTTCATTATACATGTGTGTGTGTGTGTGTCCGTAAAATGTGGTGAGGGGTCTGAATAGGAGCAGTTTCACTATTCCTGACTTTAGGATATAGCCCTATTTCTGTGAATTCCAGCTGGCTGCACACTCTGGGGACTAGTGTTGCACTGGGAGTTGGAGAGGGGTGTGCGGGAGGAATAAGAACCACCAAACCAGTCCTCTGGGTGGCAGAGGCCAGGCATGGCGCAACATGACTACATCACACACAGTGACAGACAGGAGAACCAAGCAACCCCTGCCAGGACACAGGCCCCCCCCGCCCCCAGCTCCCTTTCATTAACGTTGTTGGTGCCCGTCGTGGAGGTGACCCTAGCTCATGGGACCCCTCCATGTGTCAGAGTACTGCAGGCTCCCAGGGGTTCCCAATGGCTGCGACCTGCAGGAAGCGCACCAGCTCGTCATCTTCCGAGGAGACACTGGGTGAGTTCCAACCACTGGCCAGCTGTTGGGCCAGCTGTTGAACTGTAAGCACTTGCAGTGCCCAGGGACTCCACTTACACCTAAACACCCACAGCAGCCCCACTGGAGAGAAGTCTGTGCTCGACACTCACCAAAAGCGAGCCGGCGTAAAGCCAGGCAGAGGTGCCATAAAAGTTACAGCCAAGAAAATCCTGTGGAGCAGCTCTATTCTGGGACCCAGAGGCTGTGAGGAATCAGACTCGACTCAGCAGCGATGGGTTTGCCTTTTGTTCCCTCATGTACCTGTTCACACATAAACTTCCAAAGGAAAATCACTCTTCCTTCCTTCCTTTACCAACCCTAGAAAGTCTTCACCTACCTGCGAAGATCATGTTCTACACTTACCTCTTTGGTAACTTCATTCAAATAACTTACTTTTACATAAACCCAAACTTGTAGGGAGACCCAGATCAGCCTCATGACACTACTGTGAGAAACGTGACTAGGGGCCTGGCCAGGCCTGGAGCTCCTGGTGGGCCTCAGGAGAGCCTGTGAGTGGCTGGACGAAGACGGTCACACACCTCACACTTGCACAACCACTTTTTCTGATTTTTCTTTCAGACAGAAGTGCAGTACAGAACTATTCAGATAACTCAATTATCATCCATACTTTAAAATAAAGGATTTTAAAAAATAGTATTACTTTAATGAAATGTTTCCTAGTCCAAGCTTTACCTTCTACAGTGAACAGCTACAAAGCAGGGGCCACAGGAGAAATGCTATTAGATACCAGATGCCTGACTACGTCACTTTATCTTGTTATTACCAGTGGCAATAAATATTTGCTGAGTGTTAACATCCTGGGCAGTGAACACAATAAAATGAAACACTATTTTTATTCTGTGGTCCTGGTTTTTCCAGGCATTCTAGGTTCTAAGACTTACCATCTAGTGAGCTCAAAGAGTAGAGTGAGAAAAATTACTCAAATGAGAAGAATTTTGAAAATGAAAACATGAAAGCAGAACAGTCGCTTTAAACCTACACACTTCTGTACCGGAAGCTGCACCATTACAGACTATACATTCTTTTTGAAAAACTGAGAGAGGACCAAGGCCTGGTGCTACTGGGTTTACCATCTGAAACAAGCCCCAGATGGAACCTCCTCCAACAGGAAAAATTTCCAACGGACAGTCAGGTCAGATTCCCTTTCTAAGAACTTCCTTTCAGATTTTGTTGTCTTGTGGCACTTGGGGATGCTATGCAAAGATGAGAAGAGACCGTCTCACACTGCAGGGTCATGACTGAGGGATCACGTGAGCAAACGCAGCTTGCAGCAGACTGAGAAAACCCAGCAGCTCCAAAGTGATGACCATCTGATATCTGTTGACTGTCAGGAATTCTGGTCCAGCATCCTAACACTGTAACAGTGCAGGTGGTCATTAAGACACGGGTGAGATAAGTATTCCCCACAAGATTTCCGAGAGGACTTTTCTGGGGTCATTTGTTGACCTAATTTGCAGATTTCTTAGATTCTATCAACACAGCCCTGATTCTCTCAGCCATTTTTGTAGAAGGTACACCTACACGAGTGTTTCTGATAAAAGTAGCCCTGCCATCTGGTGGCTATCACTGTCACAGGCCAAGTCTGGGGGGCATTTTGGGGGTTCTGCTGTACCCCCGGCTCTGAGAAGGCACCCTCAGTGCCAACACGGAGGGTGCCACCACCCCTGCTTCCATCAGAGCCGCCCCGCTTGTGCACACTGCGGTTCTGCGCAGGACCTCACGTCCGGTAACAGGTATTTCAGCTCACTAACAGATGAAGGCACAACCACCTGCACTGGACGCCCCAGCAGAAACCCCTGTAAGTGCACATGCAAGGTGCAGCTGCAGAGTTCAGTGATGTCCATGAGTCATCGGAACTCAAGTCCTCTTAACTAGCCATCCCCACGTCCTTGCCCTGCTCCTGATTCCTCACACACACTGACCGTGACAACAGTCCATAACTGATGGTCCTTCATGGACAGGCAGGCCCTTCACATCAGACTAGAGCTTGGTGACATTAACCTCCCCAGGGCCAGCGTGGGCTGTGGTTACCTTGTCACTGTCCAGTGTGTTCTGCGACGTCCGGGAGGCGATGGAAATGGTGTCAGGTTGGCTGCTGCCGTCACCTTGGCTGTCGAGGTCTTCTCCATCCCTGCAGACACAGAGAGACTTTCAACTCCTGTGCTGGCTGCACTGTCCCTCAAGGCTGGGAAGATCACCCCCATCTCACGGGGGAAACGGGAAGCCATCTCACGGGGGAAACGAGAGACCTGGGCAAAGATGTGTGTGCCCGCCTGAGACCACCATTATATTCACACAGATCAGTCTTCATCCTCGTGGGTTTTTTGCTGGGTGCTGTGCTAAGGGTCTTACACTATTTAAAATGTGGCTGAGATAGTCATTTCCATTTGGGATGCCATGTCACTGCTGCATGCTATACAACCTGTCCCAGGCTGCACAAGTAGAAAGAGCTCTCAGTGGATTTAAGTCTTTGCAACTCCAAAACAACTCGGCTGTGCACTCTGCCAAGCAGAACAAGTGCCAACACTCCCACTGTGAGGCCTAGTTTACCTGACATAAGCCAGATACACAGGGCCTGTCCACGAAGAGAAACACTAACAGTTATGCGTGGGATGTCACTCCACATACGTGGAGGGACTGCCACCTCGGGTGGGAAAGGGATTAGGGATTTTTGACGACTTGAAGTCAGCAGTGGCTCTTGTCTTGACAATGCCAAAGGATTACTCACAATGAGTAATGCATCTATAAACTGTATGTTAAAACACAGTCCTCAGAACACTTGAAAAATGCTTTTCAGATCAACTTGATGGCAGCTACCACTGCAGTGTGAGCTCACAGTGCTCTCTGCCCAGCCCCCAGAGCGGGCCGGGTGAAGCCGGGCCCGAGCACTGACCTCCTGCCCTTCTGTCGCGTGGCTGGTGCGGTTTTGGGGATGTGGATTGGCTCCTTGAGGGCTCCCTTCAGGTGGATGGTCCTCTCCTGGATCACCTCCCGGATGTGCTTGATCCAGTCCTGCTTGTTCTCTATGCTGGAAGCCTGCAAGAGGTGTCCCACTCAGTCAGACCCGGAAGGGCCTTCTCCAGACCTACACCAAGCACATGCAGGTCTCCCATGCTCTGGGAGTGTCCTACTGAAATATCAGCCCTTCAGGAAAAAAAAAAAACCCACACTGTATGCTTGGCCTGCCATCAAATAAATGACCCTAATTAAGAAAAGGTTTTTTCATCGAAACCATTTTTATATTCAAGCACAATGTGTTATTCCAGATAGAAGACTACCTTAACCATCAACCCCAAGACCAGCTTAGCAGCCCAAGTTAAACTATGAGGACATAGCAAGCCTCAACCCAAAACTTCTCTTAGGCTATTTAGGCAAAGACTATGTCTTTGCTGGTCAGCAGCTCGCAACCAGTCTTCAGGGGGCCCCGAATCCATCACCCTGCGAGTCTGCCGCCCGGTTCACAGAGGAATGTCAACAGCAGTAGCTGCTGTGACCTGTCTCTCCCAGGCACCCAGCTAAGGCTTCCTGTGCCTTCTCACTTCTGTGCGTTGCTCACGGGTCCCGCGTGAAGCAGAGCGTCTCCAAGGCCCTTGTTTTATAAACGAGGAACTGAGGTGTGGACACAGGAAGAAGACTACCCGCAGGTGAAGGAGCAGGCATTTCCAGTGCCCGATACTGGAGCTTAACTGTTACACAATGCCATTACCTACCACTAGTTATTCCAAAGAATAAACTATCCCAGCCAACTCCAAATTATACACGGTGAGGTTTCCTTGGGGACCCATAAGAGTTATGGCGGAGGAGGGGGCATTCTAGGAAAATGACACAGTGATACTCTGCGTTTGCCAGATGAACACAGACGCCATTACTTTCCCTAGATTTTTATTTTTTACTTTGCCTCAGAGGAGATAGATTAAAAAAAAAAAGTTTTTATTTCTTTCCCTTAAGAAACACATCAACTTCTTATGCTATGAGTATAACTCATTATAAATGATTAAAACAACTGTCAATGGAATTGTAGATGAGATCACGGAGGGAGGAGAATCCAACATGTCCTCACTATATAAATTTGGTTTTTTGAAAACAGGGAATCAAAACGCATGCTTGGGAAAAGAAAATTGAAAACCTTTCTGAATAAAATGTTTTAACTAAAGGATTTCTTTAAAGTTATTGAGGAGCAGTAATGGTGAAACAAATGAAAAGAAAAGGCAGCCCCTTGCTCTCCGCTCAGAGCTCGTGTCAGACAGCAGTAAGGCCACGGGCCACACTCTTCCGGGGAGGAGGCGGGTGGAAGACAGGCGACGTGGCAGCCGATGAGTGTGCATTTACTCCCAGTGTCTCAGGATGCAACACTCAGGAAATCACAGAACCATCAGAATTTAAATGCTTAGGACAAATGATACAACAAAGAGAAGTATCTAAGTCACAAAGAACATGTGGTAGAGTTTAGAAACAACTGAGGAAAACTGTTAATACAGTTTTGAAATGAAGGAAAGTCTCATAATTTAAAAAGACTGCATTTATAGAGTAATTACATTTACGGTGACTAATTTTCCTAAACTTAAATAAATTACACAAGGAAACCAGGCACCAATTTTTCAGAAATAGCCAGAGTACAGTAATTCAGCTAAAATCCTAAGTAAAAGGTCCCACTTGGCTAAGAGAAGGGAATAATTTGTTTCATATTCTTGGAAGTCCTGATCTGTTTAAGTAAAGATGCCAGCCAAGTAAAGATATGGAATTAAAAATTCCTCTTTCCAGACTATACAAGTTAAAAGGGCCAACACTTATTTCACAATGGCTATGCTGTCACCAGCACTGCCATCGTAACAACACTACCACCGGCACTATCACTGCGAGCACACGGCCACCACTACCACTTACACTACACTACGACCACTAGTGACACCATCACTACCACCAACTGTATCATCACGGTTGCCGTCTACAGCAGCAGCAGCAGCAGCAGCACCACCACCCCCTGTACCACCCTCCACCAACACCACCCCCCCATACAACCACCACCACCACCATTTGCACCAGCAGCACCACTACCACCTACACCACCACCAGCAGCACCAGCAGCACCTACACCAGCAGCAGCAGCACCAGCACCTTTACCACCAGTACCACACCCAGCACCTACATCAACAGCACCAGCACTACTACGATCGACACCAGCAGCACCATCTGCAGCACCTACACCAGCAGCAGCAGCAGCAGCACCAGCACCTTCACCACCAGTACCACACCCAGCACCTACACCTACTCCAAGTGTTGTCTCCCCTACCAGCTACATATCCAGAAGCATCCTGTTTTTTGGATATTTTACATCGCATTACCAAACCCTGGCAATCACCTCCTTCCCCTCTGACCCCAAACTAAAAAGTCAGAGAGCCTTAAGACTCCTGGAAGACCTTGCAAAGCCCTCACAGATTCATCAGGTGCCTGTTTTCCTTTCAAAATTCAAGGTCAAGTACGCACCATCACGTCTACACCAACAGCACCACCACCATCACTTATATCACCTCCGTACCTACTGACACCACAGAACAATCTCTGTGATTACAGAGGACACCAATCCTCTCTGTGGAAGTAAGAAAATCTTACCCCAAACTCCCTGTAAACCTTTTCAGCTGATAGAACCTGTGGAAAGTATTACAAAATACCCCATATCTGCTTAGAATTCTGGGTACTGTTTCTTAGAAGCACCTTTAAGCATCTGCAACTGCAGCTACTACCAATAAATAAATCAGACGCATGTCTTAAAGCCTTGGGTATACACTAAAAATTTTTATCTTAGCAAAACTGAATTATTAATATTCAGCTATTTGTATAACTTACAGTTTACAAGGCTTTGTGCCAGTACTAACAAAAACATGCTGCATTGGTAATAATAGATTTGTTGCAGATCAATCCATTATGGTCCATTGTGAATAAAGGCTTTAATAATGCAATGGCTTTTTCAAAAGTCACCAGAGTCACTAAAGTGCTGTATCAGAGTGCTGTGTAGATGAGTATTCAGTTTCTGGCAATACCAGAGAGATTATAAGGCATGTAAGAGACAAAGTAGCTGACATGCCGGTCCACACACTGGAGTCTCATTAAGCTTTTGGCTCGCCTCTCAACATTCTACAAATCTCCAGCTACACCTTCCCCCAAATATCCCAAGGCCACTTACGGTCGTCCAGGCAGCTCAGAAAGACAGTTCCATGTGTGTTTTCTCAAACCCAGGATGAGGGAAGTACCTAACGTACACTTCACATTACTCTTCACAAGTCCCAAAGGAGGTGGGCGTTGTCACAAGAGTCTGAAGCAAATACCCAATGGGTAGTCTCCTCAAACAGCCTTCGCATCATGACATTACCAAACCCTGGTAATCAACCCCTTCTTCTCTGAAAGTTGGAGAGCCTAAGGCCCCATGAAGATCTTTCAAAGCCCTCACAAATACATCCGATGCCTATTTTCCTTTGGAAATTCAAGGTCAAGTAGCAAGGATGAACTGATTCTATTTAAGATGAAGAATGGTAAAAATTTAATAAAAGACCTTTCTCTGTTTTCTCTTTCATCTGGCAAAGGGAAAGTTTAGCTGAAGTTATTTCATCACCAGAATATCCAAATGCCTTAATTCCACTCTTGTTTTTGTGTTCCTCACCCATCCTAACAGTACATCAAGAGACAAATAAAATTATACGATAACTAGATGTTTCAAAGACAGGGGAAAAAGTACACAGAGCTATGACAAACTTTTCAAACCACATGTTCCCAACTTCAAATGAACCTACCTTAAGAACAATTTTATTATCTGAAGTTGGTGTTCTCCCCACCCACAGTGCAAATTTGCAAGGATCTCCTTCAACGTGCTCTGTGACACCCAATTCTGAGGTCTGGATGGAAAGACAATTACATTGTTAGGCGAATACAGTAAAATTCTGGCAGTATACAGAAAAGAGACCAACAAAACCATTTTTGTTTACTAGTGGTCATACTAGATTCTAATAACACAGTTCATTTACATCCATAGGTCATCCCTGGGTCATGTTTTAGTTAAAACATGGAGATTTCTTTCTCAGGCTATATGAGACTGGCATCATCCTTTTCACTCCCACTGAGCACCTCTAGTGGTGACCCCAGTGCTGGGTCTAAGAGCAAAACCTCAGAGGAAGGAAATCCAAAGATCTAAGACAATCCGGAAAACCAGGAGTTGTCAGTTTTCAACCGCATGAACGGTAGGTGAGTCGTCTTCTAGTTCCAAAGTGCTGTCATCAGGTTTACGCAGCATTCACAAAGTCACTTCAAGTCACTTCACACACAGCAAAAGGTACCTTAGCAGCTAAGTTATGTTCCAGTGTGTTTAACAATAACTTGGAGTGCTTCACCAATAATCTTATGGAGCAGGAGATAAACATGGCACTTCAAACCTGCCAGGTGCTCCTTGGAAACTTCCTGCAGTATGCTGGAGGGCCTAAGGCCCCACGAAGACCTTTCAAAGGCTCCCACGTCCTACAGGCTTGTTAGGAGTTGGAACCAACTCGATGGCAATGGGTTTAGGGGATAAAACTCTTCCCTGTGATCCAGGCCATTGTCACCTGGCTAACACGGAAGAATGGAGGCAAAGGTCCCCCGCTTGAGACCCTTCCAACAATGCAGTTCAGAACTAACGTAGTCCTTCTTGCAGCAAAGGAAGTGGTTTACAACCTATAGCTCCAGAGGTGGCCTTGGAGGGAACCTTAAATTAAATGAAGCTGTATCAGCTTCTAGAACAGCTCACATGGTCTCTGAGGACAGATTTAAGCTATCTAATAAAATCATTCGCTGGTCTCAGTGCATTTTTTCTTCCCAGTTAGAATATGACCTAAAATGACGTAAGGCACACTGTGCTCCAAGAGAAGATCTCAAGCAGGACGCAAGCCAAAGGAAAGGGTATGGAGACCATTAGTTTACACTCACAAATGCCAGGTCATTCCTGAGATGATCAATACATGCTCAGTTGTGCTTTACGTTTGGGAATTTGATTAACGGTTACACTACAGAATGGTACTTGTCTCTAACCCTTTTGGATGGCTCAAATTTTTTCAAAATAAAAAGTTAAAGATAAAAAATGCATAAGGTATATACTGTCCACACTCCAAAAATCTATCAACATTTACAAGGATCTGCATACTGTGTGCAAAGAAGAAATCGAACCCTACCTCCTGTCCTAGTTGCCCTTCCTCTGATGCCTTGATTCCCCTTTGTCCATCCTCTGTGTCCCTGACCCCGCCCAGCAGCGATGTGTTGACAGACCCTGGGATATTACTTGTGACGGGGAAGTGGAAGTCAAGTGGACTCAGGGGACATGTGGGCCTCAAATGCCTGAGACAGGGTTTACAAAGAGGCTGTCTCGGCTCCCTGCTATAGTTGATGGCACCACAGATGCTTCTACTGTCAGGAAGGACATGGAGAAGCTATGCAAGAAGGAAAGTGCATCACAGTATGAAGCAGTGCTGAGTGGCTGGTGCACACAGGTGGGATTAGGGAGCTTTAAAATTTATTTTTGCTTACGTGCATTTTCTCTGTAATGTTTTGCTATTGTAAAAAAAATAAAACAAACAACATTTATTTTTAATTAAGGAGAAAACCCCTGATCATTAAGGATCTATAGTGAGCTATCCAGTAAAGCTGCTCAAGTAGCTTCTAGTGTGAATGAATGAATGAAAAGTTCATTACAATGATACACAGACGTAACCTTCATCTGGTACGGTCAATGTCTTTATAAAGCTAGTTCAAGGCACACAGGAGGTATGTGATGGAAATTTCCTACACCACAAGGTTTACGGGCTTCAGAAAAACCAAGTTTCCTGAGATTTAGTGAAACTCAGGAGGGCCCCCTAGTGGACATCGGAGTGTCGGAGGACTTCAGCGCAGAAGACAAGTTTGGGTGCTCACAATGAAGGCAGCAGTGGTTTTCCCCCAGCTACAAAAACGTCCTGTTCTGGAGACCTATACTTACAAACAGTTTGCTTTTGTAAAGATACTTGCTCCTCCCGCTGGAATCTTTCACTTCTTTACTGAACACCAAGGACATTTCAAAGAGGAAGAGATGCCGTTCTCGACCTTTCCGGATTAAAGTTTTGGGGTCCCACACTTGGAAGGATTCCTGCAGGATGAGTTCTCCCTGAGACTCAATATTTTCATCAAACCCTGTGATGTGAAGAAAAGTAGGCACAATCAACGCGAAGGAATAAAAATGAGGCACGCAAAAGCACCATCAGCATTTAAACATGTGCAAAGTGCCCATCGGTGAAATCTCAGAGCGTTCGTATTTGTCTGGAACATGTTTTCAGGTGCATCCGTACCTGACCGAACTGCCTCTAAACATGGTTTAAGCCAGGTAACGTGGCAAGGAGCATCCTTTGATTCCACTGTTCTCTCTGATGTCCGGTCACGACCAAGTCCTTCAATTTACCTGCTGTTACATCCTGCGTGTTCACACGTCACTACCTGCCCAGGCTCTAGCCACCCTGACCTTCAGTGTTTCTCTCGGAGCCCGATTCCAGCTTCCCCACCACTAATTTACCCTGTAGAATGATTCTTATGAAAACACTACTTTGCAAGCTTTCTGTTGTTTGAAACTCCTTAGTGATTCCTGCAGCTTTACTCTCTAAATCCCATCTCCCTGGCATGGCATCCTGCCGCCTGCCGTGTCGTCCGGCCACTTCTTCACTGCCACTCACAGCACTCAGCCAGGAGCTTCCTCCTCTGGGCAGTGGTCCACGGGCTCCTCCCAGACCCCCACTCGCATTATGGCTTGGGTCTTGACTCTCTGTGCCTTCTCAGCCTGCAACCACCTTCCCAGGCATTCTACTGACATGCGGGCCTTTCCTCAAGGCCATGTCCTCGCCTTCCTTCCTGGTGGCCCCCCTCCTCGGTGCGTGCCCCCTCCCATTCACACTGCCAGTCCCCATGTGATTCAGCCACACTCCAGCTGTGCACTGGCTCTCGCTGCATGGAAGCCGCCTAGATTCCAATCTGCCCGCTTTAGCAAAGCGCACACTCTGGGTAAAGGATGCTCATTAATCTCCTGCCATCCACGCTCCTGAGCAGAGACCCCCTCGATGGCCCCGTCTGCCTGGCAGACAGGAACCAACGCATGAGAACAACGCGGGCAACCTCTGATTTCTGCTCTTCCAGCTGTTCACTCCCTTTCCTTGTTCCTTACTTCCTGCTAACTGGATGGAATGTTAACATGGTTTTTGAAACATCCTAGACATCCTAGGACTGGAAGCAACTAGTTGCAGAGAGCCTGAGCTCATGACGGTGTCAAGAGAAGCTGCCACACCAGCTCAGGATTTACCAGAGAGAAAGGAAACTGTGCTGCCTGGCCCCTGACGCAGTGGCTACAGAGCCATGGCTACTAACCACGAGGTCAGCAGTTGGAACTCATCAGCTCTTCCTTGGAAACGTTATGGGGAGTTCACAGGGTTGCTATGCAGTGCCACTGAGTCAATGGCAACAGACTTACAGCCCTGGTGGAGACTGGCTAAGAGCTCAGTTGCCAAGCAAAAGGTTGGCAGTTTGAATCTACCAGTTGCTCCTTGGAAACTCTGGGGGGCAGTTCTGCCATGTCCCAGAGGACAGTTGAGTCAGAATCTACTTGCTGGCAATGAGCTTTTGTTTTGTTACTACCAAATAGCAGGAGCTTACCCAAAGGTGCCTCAGAAAAAACATCTAGTGACCTAATTCCAGAACTCGGCCACTGAAAACCCCTGTGGAGCACAGTTTACCCTGACACACAGGGGACGGCCATGAGGCATGACTGACTGGATGGCAGGTGGTCTTTATCACACACAGCAGCATGTGTGTCATAACTAGTGCTGTGCTCATTGTGACTGATGGTAATGGCACAGACTGTCAATGGCACTGGAGGCAGGAGCCCCACTCCCATCAGACTCCAAGTCAGAGAGACCCTGTAGGACAAAGCAGAGCTGCACCGTAGGGTTTCAAAGCTGTCCATGTTTATGGGAACAGACTGCCACATCTCTCCCCCATGAAGCAGCTGCTGGGTTTGAACCGCTGACTTTCTGGTTAGCAGCTGAGAGCTTGACCACGGTTCCCTCAGCACTCGAGGCAAGATCACTCACTGCACACCAGCCTGTGAAAACGGTCACAGTGGAGCTCTGAGACAAAGAAAAAAGCTTTCTTAAGCAGAAGCATCTGTGCACATCATAACTGCTCTAATAATTTTTTAAAACATATTTATCTAGTTCTCTCTTCACTAAGCCACACATCAAATTCAACTGCCTAAGAAGGTATCTGGCATAAGCTATCTCCCAAACTCGAGGCACATGATGCAGTGGGTACAGAGACGGGGGAGCACTAGCTTCTTTTAAGGACTTCATAAGCTTGGAAGTTCCCTGCCTCCCTCCGTCCCTCCAACCATCAGGGCACAGAGCACTCGCCCTCTAGGTAAGGACTGTGGAAAAGCTCTTACTGAGGCAGAAGCATTTCTGGGTCCTTTTAAAAAAAAGGAAGACATCCACATCTAAACTCTTAACCATCAGCTGAAGACGGAGACAGAAAGCCAGGGTTTTGGGGCTGCGGGAAACGCAGGGACACCCAGCGCCGGCAGACGCCATGTGTGTGCACGTCAGGGCTGCGGCACGCCGGTTACCTTCCAGCATGCTGAGGTGCATGGCGTCGTTGGCTCGCTTTGGCACACTGAGCATCACCTCGAGGCCATCTTTAATCTCCCCTTTCCCTTCTTCACAGCAGGTAAGCAGTTCCTATAGAAGACCAATACCAGGAACTTAGCCAGAGACCGAGACGCTCCGTCAACCTGATCTTCGCAGAGATGAAGGTGTGCATGAAAACCCATGGCTTTCCAAATGAAACAGACTGAGGTCAACTGGGCATGCATCCTCACAGAAAATGAATCGTCTCCTCTTTTTCCAGTGAGTGGAAGGTGCGTTCTGCTCAAATCAGGATACTAATTCACATCACAGTAACCCAAAACAGTCACATTTTAAGATAAAATTTTAGTAGATACACTACCTACCAAACCTCAAAAAGGATAAACAAAGACATTTAACTGGTAGAGCAGAACCTAACAAGCTACTGTTGTGCCAGAGTTAACTTAGCATTGCTACGCTTACCATGAGGTCCCAGCAGGATTCTGAACTCTCTGGTGCCACTAAATCGATGCCCCAGCTTATGTGGAAATGCCAAAACAACGGATGGGAGAAACGTGACACTATGGGACTATCCCTAGGCAGAAGTATTTCCCTTGTGCATGAGCCGCTGAGGGGCTCTGGTGCCTGTGCTGCCCGTCCCTGGGGAGCGCGACGTTCCAGACCCACTTAGAGGAGCGTGTTCATCAAGGGAACGCTGGCCTCAGGAGCAGCAGACCTGCATCCTGGTGCCCTCCAGGGCAGACTCTCAGCAGCTACAACATCGTCGTGTTTGCATCCCAAGAGTCAACAGAGGGGCCAGCACACTGGCATCCCAGGGATGGTCTGCAGTAACTCAAATACCTAAAAAGCACTTTTACTCACAATCAATCACACAGTTACATATGATGCTGAGCAGCTTGCCAAAAAAAGTGCTTTCAAAATGCAGTATGTTCTGAGAAATCCCCCTGGTTGGCTAGCTCAAAGAAGCTTTTTACTATTCTCTTGAAGAACCCCCAAACAGAATAAAGAAAGGTTTATAAATTAAAGCCACATGTTAACGGAGACAAGCAGGAAGACCACTGCGTCAGACCTTCAGTGGACTGGCGTGACAAATGGAGCACAGAAATTTTGAGGCACCAAGGGATAAATGTGTTTGTGAAATGAGAAGACAAAGGGTACACTTGAATACAAAAAGCTCAGCCTCTTGACCCTTTCTTTCCTGTGACTGCCACTGCCTATTTTGGCAGACGTGGTCATAAAATCACTCACTGGGATTCTGATACTGGGAGGCATGGGAGCTTCCCAAAAGAGAAGTCCCCAAACAGAAACACTGTCACAGAAAGAATGCAGCCTCTTCTGTTTCTAGATTTGCCTTCGTAACAAACGGAAAGGAGGGTTTCAGGCGCCACAACTGTGTCCTCTGCGTTTCTCACATGTGCAGGACATTACAGCATAACCTAATGGGTGACCCATGAGGACTGTACCTGGGATGAAGGACACACTCTGGATTCTAGTCACATTTACCAGCCAAGGGAACATTGGAGACAGCATCGGCCAGACACACGATGCAGACCACTTTCACAAAGTAGAGAAACATGTGTGCTGATTACATACACTGCCTCCCTGACAACCATCACTATAGAGTCTACGTTTTCTTTACCATTCTACTGTCTAAAAGTACCTGCATGCTTTTTGCAGGTTAGATCTGAACTAAAATCGGTCATAATCAAAAAATAAAATAAAAAGAAAAGAAAAAGTCAGCCTGAATTCAATACCTGTGATTTCCATCAGCTGCATGCCCCATAAAGGCAGGCGCAGCGCTCGGCTAGAAACGAGAGAGGGGAAGCTGCTGGAGCCCATCCGTGGAGCCAGGGGAAAACCCTGGCATCAGCCAGAACCGGGTTCAAATCTGCACGCAGGTAATGGGTGGTGCTCAGCGACAGCTCTGGGGTAGGTCTCACCTCAGAGGTGGGCTCCCACACCTGGAGACCAGCACTGCTGTGAGGTTAATGTGTACAGTCGGCACTACGGTACCCAGGCCAGAGTCGGCAGGCTGCACTAAGGGACTAAAATGTCAACAGGACAGTCTTGCTCATCAGCTGCATGAACAAGTTATCTTCTCTTTTTTAACTGTTACAAGGAGCAACTAGTCAAGGCAACAAATGGCCATGTGTCAAAAAGTGTAACTAGTTTGCTAGGGGTCATTTAAAAAAGGCAAGATAATAGAGAGAGCAAAACGTCAGAATGGCAACCCGCAATTCATCAAACGCCGCCACACAAAGGCTCTTCAGACTTACTTTTAAAAGGAGCTGATACTTGGTTATTCGCTGAACTGGTTTGATAAGGTAGGAAGAGATAGAATTGGCTAATCCATGCCGTTGCTGTATCTCCTGTATTAAAAAAAAAAAGTGTAGATATACAGTTATATCTATACACACACACACACACATTCTGATTATCACTGGTGAACATAAAGAAAGATTATAGCTGGTGAACATAAAGAAAAAATTACATTTATTTACTCCTTACATGAATATCTGGAAAGCCTGGTGGCTAGTGGTTAAGTCTTATGGCTGCTAACTCAAATGTCAGCAGTTCAAATCCACTGGTGGTCCTTAGAAATTCTATGAGGCAGTTCTACTCTGTCCTTAGGGTTGCTATTAGTCGGAACTGACTCAGCAGCACAGGGTTTGGTTTGGGTTTTTTTTGGTTACATGAATATACATATCACAAATTTTTTGTAAACAAAGTGGAAATCGCTATGAATTCTCTTAAAATACTCAACAGAAAAATAAGTCATTATTTAGTAATAATAAATCTACTAAAAATGTTAAAACTCAAGTTACTTTAACATTTTGAGCACCAGAAACACCAGCACTAACTTAATGTCACTGGCTTTAACAGCAAAACCACAACCAGGCAAACCACCCCAATCAGTGGCCCCCTCCAGGCCATGGCTAGCACACTGAGCGGACACCCGAAGCTTTCACTATGTTGACGCCATAACCACAAACCACCCCGCATAAAAAACATCTCTACTGTACCCAACTCTCCCCAACACAGACTGTCTTCTTCCTCACTAACAAGTTTTGCGCTGTCAATTAATTTTCTGTCTGCCCCCGTCCTCATCTGTCACCATCTACCAGACCCGGAGAAACCAGCCCTGGAGGAAGACATCCGGGTTGGTACGTATGGTACAGGGTCAGTGAAAAAGAGGAAGCCCGTCCACGAGACGGACTGACACGGTGGCCGCCACAGTGGGCTCAAGCACAGCAATGACTGTGAGGCTGGCACAGGACTGGGCAGCATTTGGTCCTGGGTGAGCAGGGTCACCCCTCAGAGTTAGGATCGACTGGCAGCAGCTGACCCTACTGTCAACCACCCTGCCATGTTCATGTCTGCATCACTGCAGCTCTTAACATCCTTTACAAAACTTAAAAAATAAGATTATCTTCTGATATTCTATATTCCCAATCAGATTTACAGCTTCTCACGTTTTTGGATGCTCAATCTGTTTGTCACTTTGAAGCCTCAGTGAAAAGTAGACTCACAGGTCACACCCCATGGCTCCTCAAGGGGACATCATACGCCACGGCTCCTCGAGGGGATATCACACCCCACAGCTCCTCAAGGGGGTCATCATACCCTATGGCTCCTCAAGGGGACATCATACCCGACAGCTCCTTGAGGAGGTCAGCTGAATCACCAGTGGACCCCTGACTCGAGTCCTTCTCTAACTTCCAAAATCAGTCTGAAAAGTTTCTTTTCAAGATACAAATGTCTAAAAATGTTAGATTTATGATTTAATTATTCTAATACACACATTCCTATCTAGTATTCACAGCTAAAAGACATCTTTTCATATATAACATAATGCACAGGTCTCAAGCACCCAGGTCACTGGGTTCCGACGATTGTTAACAGCCTTGCAATGAACCCCCAAACCAAAACACAGGATGTTTCCAACATCACTGAGCACTTGGTCCCTCATGCTCCCTTCCACCAGTCTGCTCTCTCACCTCTCCCCCGACACCCGCCACGAGGCAACCCGTTTTGATTTACGTCACCATAGATTGGTTTTGCACATTCTAGAATTCACATAAAAGAAATATACGTAAATTTATTCCTTTGTGTCTACTTCCCCTCACCAAACATGTTTTGCAGATGATCCACGTTGTGTGTATCAAGAGTTTATTCCTTTAGACTGCTGAGTAGTCTTCTATTTAATACAATACCTTCTTTTAACAACATTTTCAGAAACCCATCTCTGAGACTTAAATATTCCAATCTCAAGATTTCTGTTGACATCCTTATGACCTTACTGTTGGGTCACACTACTCAGAAATGGCCACAAGTTCAGTTTTTTGCAAAACATCTGACAAGTGTTTGCAAAAAACAAAACCCACGGCCGTCGACTCTGACTCCTGCTGAAATAATCAACTTCCCTTTCTCCAAAAGTCTGTTAGACTAAAACATTTTGCTTCTAAAATTTTATTTTAAATGTAAGGGCCAGAGAGTTGGGAGACAAATATCCCTTATTGGTCAGTGCGCCTCACACTGTGCGTTTCTGTCAATATTGACTTTACCAGCACTGTGTACTTGAAGACGGCACCTCCCCTGGCGCAGGCGGACCCCTGTCTGCTCCCCTCACTGCTGTCTGCTCGCACTCACGAGAGAGCTCAGTGAGTCACACCAGCACCTGGGGATGCTCCGTAAAGCAGGCCGCCTGAGCGTCTACTGACGGTTAGCAGACAGGCCGGGGAATGGAGGGAGTTACAAGAGAAGGGCTCTTTAGGAACACACGCCATACAGCGCACACAAGCCCGTTGTTACGGAGATGACTCTTAACACATGACAACCCCACGGAGGGTCAGAGTAAACTGTACTCCATGGGGTGTTCAGTGGCTCATTTTTCTAAAGCAGGCTGCCATGTCTTTCTTCTGAGGTGTCTCTGGGTGAATTTCAGCCACTAGCTTTGAGCAGCCAAGCATGTCACCGAAGGTTTGTCATTTGCAAAGTGTATATGCTAAGTGAACACGATCAGAGCTAGGTTTTAAGGCACCAAGTTTTTCCAAATGGCCCTGATTCCAAACACTCAATATACTACACACTCTCACTACTGTTCCCCAAAGGATTCGAACTCTGAATGCAGCCGCAGCTGTGGATGTCATCTGGTGGCCAAGACTCGGCGGTGTTAAGTGTGAAAGGTAAAAGGCCGAGGTGGGCCAGGAGCAGACTGGACTGTGCATTTACAAGGGCGGTGACACAGCACGGTTGGTCAGCCAAGGTCAGTAACAGACGACCAAAGGTCAGCCTCGGTGAGCACCTCACCTCAGAGAGGACAACTAAAATCTATCTCAACTTCCCTGGCTTTTGGACAACAGCAGAGATCACACTTGTCCTTGAGCTAGGGTAAAGATGGACAACAAGCCCAATATTCCCGGTGTGTCATGCACCCACATTAAATCAAACCTTCACAAGTACCTGACCTTTGAATCACCTGATTAACTTCTAGGAATGCAGAAGGCAATTTTTAGACTGTACCATAACACTCATTTGTACCACACAATCTCCCTGCTACAGCTTTCAGAACACAGATGCCTTACATCTATATTTACTCCAATTAGAAAGTGATTAAGGAATCCTTCAGCTGATGATACCTGCTAGAGTGTTCTTGGTAAAATTTTACTAGGAGGCCACTCTGGGGATGAAGAGGAGCCCTTGTGGTCAGTGGTTCAAGTGACCAGCCACTAACCAAACTTGGGGCAGGTTCGAGGTCACCAGCAGCCCTGAGGGCCAAAGATGTAGCGTCTGCTCCTGCAGAGCTTCACAGCCTTGAGAACCCTGTAGGTCTGAGGAGTTAGAATCGACTTCAGAGCAGCAGGTCTTTGTATGTTTTTTGAAGTTCGTAACATCATGAAATTGAAATAAACTATTTCAAAATTCAAAATTATTTGTTTTGTATATGAAACACTTAAACAGATTATACCTTCCATGTGCCACATTACATACAAAAATTAATGTCTGTATGCTGTGTTGATTAATGGCACACATATATACGTACACAAACATATATGTATATTTAAATTGGAGTTTCTCAGATACACAGCTTCTAGCACTTGAAAAGATCTTTTAAAAATCATCTGTTACTTCTTTAAAAGAGTATATAAACATCACAACATAAAATGTAGTAAATAAAATGAAAGCAAAATACCATGCAATCCATGGTATTTGAATCCATTAGGTTTGAACTATGAGTAATGCTGCCATCCTGTCTATACCAAACAGGACTTGGGACAGTGCACAGCCTAGTGAGGAATCATTACTCACATCAAAGTAGGACCCTGCATGCTCCAGTATCAGCTGAGTGGAGTCGGGCTTGTTTTTGCAGTAAGTAACATACATCTGAAATTTGTCTGCCTATAAACCGAAAAAAAAAAAAAAAAAAAAAAAAGAGTATCTTACTGAAACTGCAACAAGTAAAAGAGTACAATCAACTTTATGTAGAACAGAAATTGTGTGGGTAATGGAAATTTAAGCCCCAAGTAAAAGAAGCCTTATTTTATACAGACTGCTAAAACCATTTCTGAAGTGCACTTTTCAGAGACTGAGAAGCCTATAAAACAAAAAGTGACACACTTGAAGAACGCACTTCTTAGTTCAGTCAAACTTATGGGACCGAATGGGCAGCTCCCGTCCAAAAGCAGGCCGAGGAAGCAGGAAAGGACAGGAAACGGATGGACAGACACAGGGAGCCCGAAGTGGAAATGGGGGTATGCTGGTACACTGTGAGAATTGCAACCAACATCACAAAACAATGTGCACAAATTTTTTAATAAGAAATTAACTTGGGCTATAAACTTTCACATAAAACACAGCAACAACAACAAAAAGAATTCAAAAATAAGAAACATCCTCCAGCTGATACCACTCAGACCCAGAGCCTCGGAGACACCACCTTCGGACAATGGCCCCTGACCTGGGACCGCTGCCTGGGGCAGGTGCCGGTCCTCTCTCTTCCCACTGTGATGTGTGCATCTCACCCAAGCGGCCCCAGGGGCCTGACCCCCGCTACTGCGGCTGCGCCCCCTCCGAGTGGGAACTCCCCGGTGGGAGTGGGCTCTCGCTCACCCATGAACCCCTCAGGGTCAAGCCAAAGCCTCACACACTGAACCTTCTGTTCCCAACCACCACTGCTGCCGACAACCTTGTTCCACAGTAAGACTCAGCCGGAGAGTACAGCCCTTGGACGTCATTTGTCTTTTCCTGTACATGTAACACAAAGTATCCCGCGGAATACATGGTAACTGACAGGAATTGAGAACTACTCCCTCTCTAACACCCTGTCCTTCAGACAGAAAAGGAGCTGAGGTTTCCTCACCCAGGTAACAAAGCAATGGCCAACATCCTCTGGCAACTGCTCGTATTTTTCCAGCTCCTTTAGGAAAATGCTGCAAAGAACAAAGGACAAGGTTATTAGAAATGAGAAATGAGCATTTACTAAGGTGTTTTAAAACATTTGGTTGGTGAGATAATACACCACATATTGGAACAACCAGACCATAAATTCTGGCAACTCAAACAAGTATCATGCGAAGTGAAAAACCTAGCCTTCCTGATTTTAAGATGTATAACTGCTGGCTCAGGTTAGTTACAGTGACTTTCAAACAGCTCACTAGTTTAGCCTTCAAACATTTTCTGACTGAAATTCTGACTGGCCGCTCGTTCTGAGACGCCACTGAATTGACGTGCGAAGGACTTGCGCGCTCAGTCGGAGGAAGCTGATGAGCACGCTGCTGACCTCGGCCGGCGGTGGGGACAGTCGTGTGCCCGGACCGGACCAGCTCCATCCCTGGACTGTGGAAGCCTTCCCTGAGGGAGCTTCTGCTGCTTTTCTTTAAATCTTAAAAACAAAGGTGTGTGACTCCATGGCCCATGGAAAGCCATTTTGTTCTGGTCAGACTACACACCTGCTCCTTTTCTTACAACCCGGCCAGCAGGCCCAGGTACCCGACGAAGTCAGCCAGGAGGCAGCAGATGACACAGCTTGAGAGATGTTAAAATTCCTAGAGAACCACTGCCCCAGTTTTCCTAATCTCATTTCTAGGAAAAATACAAAACTGAGCAAGTATTCAGACTTTCTACACTGTCAAAGTCCGTGGGGGAGGAAGACAGATACGCCTCCCTCAGACAGTTTTCCCGAAATCAGGGACGCTGTGATGCATCGACGTCACACACTATTTCTTGCTATGATGCGGGGTAAGCGCCGTCTGGGGATGGGGCCACTGACTTGTTGTGGAACTCGTAGATCTCCTGCATGTTCCCAAAGATGACGAGCTCCTTGTTGACGATGCCGGCCGGGATCTCCTCCACCCCACTCGTCATTTCCCACAGGTAGGTCTGCAGGGGACACGAGGGAGGGCACACACGTGAAACCGAATTCCCCAGGGACACCGACTGCTCACGACTATGATCACACACTCAGAGCTCGTGTGCACATGAAAACACACCTGAATAGGGAGGCTTTCACTGAACAATGTGCAAGATTGTTGTCAAAGGCCCTAAGCTGTAACGAACACCTGAGAAGAGCAGTTCTACTTCTTAGCTCTAAACTTACAGCTACGAAATTGGGAGTGAAAGCAACTGCTGATTTTATTCCTGCGAACTATCTGCAATCATAACCACTCTGCACATTTCACTGAAGCTGCTGTAAAATTCTGTACAAAAACAGTGTTAGCCCCGCCGTCACGGGACAGCGAGCATAAAGGGAATTAACGCTGCATCATCCCCGTGGCCAGCTAAACGCCAGCCTGGAACCTCAGAGAAACAGGGGGGACGCCGCCAGCTGCTCAGGCCCAACAGTGAAGGGCGACTCAAGTAGAAAAGGAAAATGAGTGAGATGCCACTTCACCTACACAAACAAGCCAAAAATCAAGGCGACACAAACAGGACTTACTTACATCCATACACTCCCGAAGGTCCCTGACGTAAGCCTTCTCAGTCTGAATCAGCTCAGCCATTATGAACCTGAAACAGAGGGAGAGTGAAGAGTGAACAGTCAGGATACAGGCATCTTTTATCATCTACTTCCAAAGATGTATGAAGTAAGAAGGCAGCTTTAAAAGTACTCTGGTTTAGAGAATGAACTCATGAATCAACAGTAACAGAAGCCAGTAAACAAGTCAAAGGCATAAAGACGATTCTGGAGAAAATCTCACTGAGGTATCTACAGTTTCTCCAGCTCAGCACTGTTGCAATCTGGGGCCCTCGAGTATTTGTGGGGAGCGAGGGAAGGCTGTCCTGCGCACTGGAGGACATTCAGCTTCATCACTGGACTCCACTCCTCAGAAGCCAGTACCACCCAAACCCCTAATCGTGACAACTCAAAACTCTGCCAAACATCCCTTGGGGGCAAAAACCAGCCCTGGCTGTGAACCTGTGCATTAGAACAATCTTGTCTTTATTAACAGCACAATAACTAGCAACTTTTAAACACCTAATTTCACATCATTGATTTCTCCTTCTTAGCACTACTACTCGTGACCTACTAATGACAAACGGAAATAAAGCAATTTGTCAATCTCATATGAAATGAGAGCACAGAGATAATACACTTTTTCTGAACCAGGTGACAAGGACACAGTGGTGGATACACAGTGACTTCTGTGCTATAAAAACTAATAATGCTCTGGAGTAACTAAAAACAGGAGTCCTGCCTGACTTCTGAGCACCCAGGACGCAGGCCTCTCCGGAAGCCTGCCCCGCAGCCCCCGGGGTTCAGAGCCCCGCTTACTCTTTCCTGCGGGCTGACTTCCGCTTCTCCTCATTCAGCTCGTGGGCGGCATCCCGGAGCTTCACTTCCGACCCGGGGGTGCTGGCCGGGATGATGTCCAGCTGAAGACTTTTACTCTGTGGGACGAAGGCGGCACGCAACTCAGTTAACTGGGTCAGCACAGAAGGACATTAATAGCACTGAGATTTATTCAATTTGTGAAGGACAATTTACCGATTTGTTGGAATCTGAAGAAATCCCCAGCGCTTTCTCCAGAGAGGTCCTGTACTTCTCCATCCGAAGAGAGAAGTCTCTGTACCTCTTGTCCACAGCGGTGACACATTTTTTTATCTCTGCCGCGTGGGCATGCCCCTTTTCACAAAAGCCATCAGCCAGCTGTATCAACAGCTTCACCCGCTCTTTGGTTTGCTGCAAAGGACAACAGGAAAGGATTGTCTAGCAAATGAAACCGACTGCTGGAAACCCAGAACAGCGGTGAGCAGGGGCACAGGGCCCAGGTACACACAGGCACACGGGGCTTCCTCAGTCATCTGCAGTGAACAGTCTCACCTGGCTTTCACGTCTTGGATGAAGAGATTTCACCACAACCCATGGGGAACTGTGCACTACAGATCAGTGAGTAAACATCATTAGGTTGGACTGTATCGTGCCTATTGGCTCATCCACCCCTGGTGGCACTTTGCCCGTAACTCTGAGTCTGAACGAGAAAAAAAATGTGTGTGGCAGAGACTTAGATTAAAACTCCAAGGCCATTCAACCTCTCTCCCCACCGTGATCAATTGCCTTTGGGACCTCAACGAAGCTCAACTGTCTTTCATCAACATCGTCATCTGGCAGGTGACCAGCAAAGCTGTGCAGAATGAAAAGATGTTCATCTCCCTGACACCTCCAGTCTCTGTCCAAACAAAGGTCACCTTCTCAACCCAAGTGCCCTGGCTACTTTACTTAAAAGTGCAGCTGGCATCTCTGACCCCAAGGACCCTAACTTTGGGCACTCTTTTATTCCTGCAACACTTACCACCTTCTTTTGTCTTGCTTACTGATACCTCAAGTAACATCCATATGTATACACATTCAACCAACAGCCTAATATTAGGTTCTTTATGCAAATGTGTACACATCTGTAATGTTAATGGACGAGGTAGTTACAATTTTCAGAAAAAGTATATCAATCATTAGTATTACTGTGGAAAAAAGTCACTACTGTGATTCTGTGAAAGCTTTTTACTGGGACAAGTTAGCAAACTTGAACAGGCTCTAAAGCTTTCCAGGCCCTCCGCCTTGTGTGGAAATGAACTCAAGAAAAGTGAGGTGAGTGGAAATACTGAATTATAAGATCCAATTATAAGACAAGGAAATAAAAACTCAAAACTTCAGTCTTCAAAGCACTAATTCCAAAAGAGATTTATCTTTGAAATTAATCAACTCCTTGCTGCTAAGTTGATTCCAACTCCTAGTAACCCTATAGGACAGGGTAGAACTGCCCCACAGAGTCTCCAAGGAGCACCTGGCAGATTCACACTGATGACCTCTTGGTAGGCGCTACAGCACTTAGTCACTGCACCACCATGTGCCGCGCTAGGTAAGGTTTCCTTGAGCGGGCCAAGGAAGATCAGCTGCTGCAGAGCACTGCCACACTGTACCGCCCTGGGACCCGCTGCTGCCGAGTTGACTAGGACTCATGATGACCCCGTGTGTGTCAGAGTAGAGCTGTGCTCCGCAGGCTTCTCAGCAGATCCTTTGTCCGAGACACCTCCGGGTAGGCTCGATCCTCCAACTTCCCAGTTCGCAGCCCAGTGTGTCAGTGGCCACCCTGCCCCCGGACTTCCAGTGTGTGCTCCCCAAGAAAAGGACATCACTCGCAGTCTTGTCAACACCGCCGGGTGTGATCAACCTTCTGATCTTTGCCAATTTACTGGGGGTGGGAGTGGGGCGATAAAATTCAGTGTAGTTTTGATTCATACTCTTCTCATTTTAGCTCAAGTTGGCAATTTCATAGGCTTAAGAGTCATTTATAATCCCTTTCCTGTGAAACGTGCTTAGTGTCTCTTTTCTGTTTTTCTTGGTCTTTTTGTAAAACCTTTTTAATACTGGGAAATCAGCTCTTTATGACAGGAACTACATAGGTAGCTTCCCCATGTCAAGTGCTCGTTATAAATTTCAATGTGTGTATAGGTGAATTTGTCACTTTTTTCTCAACTAATAACCAGTGGCCGCCCAGTCAATACTGACTTATGCCAAAACCCTGTGTATCAGGGTAGAGCTGCAGGGGTTTCAAGTGGCTGAAATCTCCTATTTCTTCTAATGCTTTCATATTTTCACTGATTATATTCAAATTTACATCCATTGGGCATTTATTCTGGTATCAAGGTTAAGATGTAAATCCAACTTTGTTGTTTTCCCAGAAAGCTATACAACATGATTAAAAAACAACAACAACAAAAAACCCTTAAGCCTTTTAAGGGAAAGATTATGACTTCTCATCCTTAACCCATCCATTACCTCTAGAGACTATTCCAAAGTAGATTTAAAAAGCCTAAGAATATTACAAGCTGAACAACTTCATCTACAGGCAAAATCAAGGAATTGGAACAAACAGAAAAGTTAATTGAACTTCTAAGTCCACATTCTCAAAAGAACTTAGATGCATTGTATCTCCAGGAGGACAGTTCCCAATGGCCTTAGATGCTTTCTAGCAAAGTAAGACACATGGCACTAAGGACACTAGCAACTGGACTGCAGGAAGCTACGTGGGGAGAAACTGGCCAAGCTCCAAGTAACTCGGTAAGGCAGTAGGCTCACACTTCACCAGCTGTAGGAAATGACCGCCCCCGGCCTCTCTCTCATAGACTCTAAGTCAGCGTCCTGGAGAGAGGAGAGATATCTCCTGGGGACAGTGGTGCCTGCGGAGACACCCCAGCATCCAGAGGTGCAGACCAACCCAGCCACATCTCAACAGGACAGTGGGGTGAGACTGTGGTGGGGCTGTCAAATCTCCTTTCTCACAGCACTTAAGACGTTGCGTGGACAGCCCCCGGAACATGAGCGAGATCAGCTCCTAAGTCTGTCTTTAAGTTGATTTTGTATCTAAGTTAGAATAGTTGGGTATGGTTCCTATCTGATGTCAGTCAAACACGTGGCTTACTGTATATAGTGGATTGTCGGGAGCCGTGGGTGAGCCCCCAGGCCCCGACATACAGGAAGCTTGTAGGGCTGAAAAAGCCCGCGCGCGCCAAGTTTGAAAAAGCCCGCGCCCGCGAAATTCAAAAGGCCCGCGCGCAGGAAAAACTTCCTGCCTGATGTCACTGCCTTAGTCATATGTATATCCAATCCCCAGCCGACAACTACCTCACTCCAAATGTCACTCCATCCCTACGTCACTTGATCCCTCCCTTTATTCCTACCTCTATAAATATACCTCATTTTGATAATAAAATTGAGGCTTGATCAGATTCTTGTCTTGCCTCCATTTTTCCGCCTTTCCTGCTTTACTTTCACAGGCTTCCCCTCGTCCTTTCGTTGATTTGTCCCGCGGGCCGGGGCAGTGGATGGTATATAGTGGATGGTTTACAGTATATAGTGTATGGTTCTATGCATAAGATACACAAGGAATATTTCCAGCTACACAAAGAGTCTTTACGACAACAATACAGTAATACTAAGGTTCTGATACACACTGCAAAATGGTGCCAGTTTGCATGACAAACCGTTGTACTTAACCTTGAATTTTTATAATAGGCTTCAGGGGGTTGGTTTGTAACTGTGCGTTGTATGGCAGTTGTTTGTAACCTGGGGACCAGTGGTGAGTACTAACCATTACAACAAGAGGATTGGAAGATTGTTCTATCAGAGCTGGGGATTCTCTCCATCACAGCAAAAACATGAAGACATCAGTTCTCAGACATGGGGACAGAAGGCAAGTGAGAGTAGCAGCTTCATTTCCACATGAAAAACTAAATGCGTGCTCTGAAAACCAAAGAGGGAAGGCAGCCAGAGGGCTGTGGGGACCAGGATCTCAGGGACATCTAGCTCAATGAGCATAACATAGTTTACACAGAAAATGTTGTACCTTCTACTTTGGTAAATAGTGTCTGAGGTCTTCAAAGCCTGTGAGTGGCCATCTAGGACACTCCATCTAGGACACTCCACTGGTCTCACCCCTTCAGTAACAAATAGAATAAAGAAACTAAAGCTAGAGCAGTTAATGGATCACATGTACAGTGGCTTCCACCGGGGAGAATCCAGTCCAAGCAGTGGGTGCCCAGCTACCACCACTGACCACCCCGAAAGGGATCACAGCAGAAGGGCCCAGAGAGAGCTGGAGAAAAACACGCAGAAGGAAATTCTAACTCAGAAAGACCAGACTCGCTGGCCTGGCAGAGACTGGAGAAATCCTCCGAGTTTGGCGCCTTGTAATGAAGTCAGCCCCGAGCGTCACCCTTCCGCCAAAGGCCGGACAGGCCCATAAAGCAGAATGCGACTGAAGGGGTGCACCAGCCCTGGGACAGGGACGAGACGGGAGGAGGGGCAGGAAGGAGGCGTCTCCACACGCTGGGGGGTTATTAGCCAATGTCGGACAACAGCACGGGTGCTGACTGTTTACAAAGAGACACACTTGTTCTGCGAACCTTCCATCTGAAGTAAAAGAAAAGAGAGGCAACCAGAAACCACGCAAAAGCAAAAACTGCAAAGGAAAAAAGAATAACGGCGTTCTTTTCAAACTCTTGTTAGTTCTTCCCAGGGTAACTAATCCAGTAAGTCAGTATATTACATGAAGGGACAGCTTTATACATTTGGGTAACAGGCTAGGTGGCACCCACAATTTGAGAAGCTCACTTCTCCCACTCATCCAATATCTACACTTAGGGAAAAGAAAACTTAGAAATAATGGGAAAATTCTCTCATCTAAACCCCACTGGTGGAACAGGGCTGCCCACATGCCACTCAGCTGCAGAGAGTGACACTCAGTGCTGTCCAGTGCATGACACCCCTTGAAAGTGAGCAGTCAGCAGGACCTCTGAGCACGCACGCTGGCCAGCAGAGGGAAGTGTCAGCTCAACTTGGAGGTCCCCCCAAAAAGACAACACCTTAAATCTACCTCTAAGTGCTACCCTAGGCATTATCTTTTTATTGTTTTATATTTTAAATAATATTTTTTGGTGTTTTTAATGAAAAGTTTACACAGCAAAATAGGTTCCTATTTAATAATCTGTATAAATACACTAGGCATATTCTTAATACCTTTATAAGGGATAATCAAAGAAACAAATATAAACCATACAATACATGTAACTGTAATAGCCAAACATTAAAAAAAAAAAAGCAAGAAAGAAAGTACAGAGGCAAAAGTTGGCTGTATCTACAGAACACAGTGACACAATCCATCCTTACCTGCTGGCAGGGTCCACCACAGTGGAGTGGTCAGCTGTCCTCTCCACAATGTGGGGCCCTCCTCTCAGCATCGTCCCCTCTGGGAAGGGCTACCCTTGTCGGCCTACCTGCACCCACCCTCCCCAGATGCTCACTGCAGTGATCAGCCCATCTGTACCCACAGGGGCAGTGGTGTCCTCCAGAACAGGGCCCCGGGGATCAAGCGGAAATGAACTCACAGTTTAGGGGAGGGGAAGAAGGCAGGCAGGAGACAGGAGAAGGAGCCAGAAATTATCACAGAAAAGGTAACAAAGTGCCCTAAGCACAATACAACGTATCTGTTCAGTGGAGGCCATTTTAAAAGTCCCCTTGAAACACATTTTTCAAAGCCAAGTTAAGAGCCACGCCAGATAATCATGTGTATTACTTTACAGGAGTACTTATCTTAACCCCAAATATTATCCAGCTGAGATCATTTATTTTCCACTCAAATTTGAACACTGTCATCAAACAGATTCCAACTTGCAGTGACCCTAGAGGACAAAGAAAAACCACCAGGCAGAGTTTCCAAGGTGCTGCAGGTGGATCTGAACAGCTGACCTTCTGGCTGGCAGTCCTGTCTCTTAACGACCATGTCACCAGGGCTGCACCAGCCATCACACACACAGACAATTTCAGGACTGAACTCAGCTTCACGACTGTTGGCAACACCACGAAGGTGTCTTCTGCACACCACCGAGAGAGGCAGCAGGTGCCGTTAGCGCGCGTCGAAGTCGGTGACAGCCCGCTATGTTTCACGCAAACAGCAAATGCACAGTCAACAGCTTAGAAAAGGACATGAAGGAAAAAAGGAGAGGAGACAGGCGGTTTTAGAGGAGCAAAGGAAAATAACTGATAAGCGGGTGGGAGGAGATAAAGAGGACCAGCAGGGGATAGGCTCGGAAGGGCAGTAGCAAGTCCCATTCAGAATCAGTCTGCAACAGTCCACTCAACTCCTCCTGCTTCTCTAGTTTCAAAAGCCACTTCCCAAACAGTATTTTTAAAAAAGAAAAAACAAATCCACATTTACACTGAAGTACACTGTTTCAGGCTGATTTTGAAGAACTTACGCAGACTTACTGGCCACTAACCAGAAGTTAGCAGGCTTAGGCATGAGAATGATTGCAGGCCCAGCACAGGACCAGGCAGTGTTCTGCTCTGCTCTGCACCGGGTCACTATGAGTTGGAACCAACTCAACAGCACCTAGAAGTCAGGGTTCCTGGGTAGTGCAAATGGTTAGCATGCTCCGCTGCTAACAGTAAGGCTACGGGTTCAAGTCCACCCAGAGGCACCTAAGAAGCAAGGCCTGGCAATCCACGTCTGAAAGCCCCTATGGAGCACAATTCCACTGTAATACCTGTACAGTGTACCATTCAATCCACTTCTGAAACCCCCTACGGGGCACAGTTCCAGTGTAACACTCACATGGAGCAGCATGGTTCCACTGTAACGCTCACATGGAGCAGCATGGTTCCAGTGTAACGCTCACATGGAGCAGCATGGTTCCACCGTAACGCTCATAGTTTCACCAGGCACCAGAGCCGACATGACATTCCGTCAGCGATGTTAGTTTACCTTTGCAGTTATCTGGAACTCCTCATGTTCTTTCAGGAGCTCCTGGGTGTGCTGTATGCTTGACCCTGTGGATGTGTGTGTGGAAAGGTAGAACTCTCCGTTGTCATGGATCCACTCTAATGCCTAGAGAGACAGGAAATGAAAGCAGTTCAGGGGCTGACTCTGGGAGGCAAGTCTCACTTTCTGAGTGTGTCATTTGAACATGAATCACAAGCCAAGGATTCTCCCTCAGGGAGCGACAAGCTTCTGAAAACATCATTTGTAATCACGTCACTTAGGTAACAATAACCAAAAGTTCACGAGTTTCCTAGAACCACAACAAAAGCGGAGTGAAGGAACCATGGGTAAGAGCCTTTCTATGGAAGATGGAGCAGGCCTGTGTGAGGAGCTTCTCCCAGCTTATCCCACTGCTACCGCTCCAGATGGTCGCGGTGCTGAAACTTTAGCATCCTACCAGAATGTTTCAATTTAAAAGAAGGAAAAGGAAGCAGATTCATATTCCCACTTTCACATTTAAAACTTTACAGACTGTTTCCTGACAGTCCTGTGCCCAGAGGTGCACACAGGTGTATACCCATTCTGGTAAGTCACGTGTGCTCCTAAAACAGGACCGTGTCCACGTCACACAACCACAGGCCACTGAGGAGATGCTGGCCCAAGGAACAGTGGTGTCACCCTGTTAGTTGCAGGAGAGAAGTGACCTCACTAGGAGGTAGGGGGTATGCCAAGAGCTGTGACGGTGCAATGCAGCTCTAAGTCACATTCCCCCAGGTTTTCAGAGATTAGCTCCTTTTTTCTTATAGTTTTATGTATCTGAAGTAAAATCAGACCCTTGAACACATACATCCAGACAAGGCAATGCTACAGAAAACAAGCCTAGGGAAGGAGGAAACGTCTGTTGTCCCCCATAATCTTCGCAGTGCCCTGAGGTATCTGCCAGCACTTGCAGGGTTTAAGGAGAAGAACGAGAAGGTCACGCAGCCTATCTGAGCGTCCAGCACGCTGGCTGGAGCCGGTGCGCACTGGCAGTGCTGCGTGGTCTCTGCGGTAGTGTGGGCGCTGATGCAGAACTCAGACGGAAAGCACCTGCTGGACTGCTCCCAAAGTCCTGCGCTCATCATTCACACAGCAACCTCCCCATGTGCGCCTACCAGGCCGTTATGCACTTCACTAAGACCCTGCCTCCAGTGACCAGGTGGGGAGATGGGGACGTTTCAAAAAACAAGGGAAGGCAGACGGCAGAGACAAACGAGTGAGCAGTGAGCGAGGTCCCCCTTACTCAGGACGGGAGGTCAGAGGAGGTGGACCAGGTTGGGACCTCCTGGCTGGAGGGTGCAGGGTGGGCACAGGGAGGACCAGCCCGCAGTGGCCCTGAGCCGCACCAATGCTGGCTGGCTTCAGGAAATGGGAAATATGGAGGCTAGGTGTCAAGGAGGGAGGCCAGAGAGGTGTGGCGGGAAGAGCAGGCCTCAAGGTCACAGGCTGAGCTGGCAGTTTTGCTGAAAGCTAACTGGCCTACCACGCAAAAAGAGTTTGGAGCAGACAGCGAGTGGAAGGCGCCACACCAGCTAGGAATGTAGCACAGAGGCTGCGAAGAGAGGTCAAAGGTTATGTTGGCTTGAGGCTCTGGCAAGAGGGGAGCTCTGAGACCCAGCGAAGTCAGCACCCCCTGGGCCCACAGAAAAAGGGAGTGTTTGGGAGGCTGGGGCTGCTGGGATCAAGGAGTCACACTCTGGTCCTTCCTGAATGAGTAAGAGTCAGCGAGCGGCACACTGGTTGATAGGCCTACTGGTGGATGGGCATGCCAGTCAAGTACCACACTGGTGAATGGGAATGCTGGCAGGGCATTGTACTGGTTGATGGGTGTACTGGTGGATGGGCGTGCTGACAGAGAGTCGCACTGGTGGATGGGCAGCCTGGTAGAGCATCACACTGGGGGTGGGGCACAGTGACAAGAATCACAAATCCAGCTTTGACTCTGGTGTGGTCAAAGTGAGGAGGTGCCAAGGAGCTATAACTGGGACACAGCAATCTGGACAGAAATGGATGTCAGGGCTGGGAGGCCCCAAGGGAGTGACAGGCAGAGGGGAGACGGGAACAAGGAGGAGCCCTGAACTGAGGCCCAGGGAGAGCTGATGTTCAAGTGCAGATAAGAAAGCAGAGGCAGCAAAGAGCCTGGGGGGAGCAGCCAAACCAGCAGGACGAAGCTGGAGAGGAGGCATCACAGGAAGCCCAGAAGACAGGGACATCATCCCAGGGTGTTGCCACAGAGAGCCCACTGGAACCTCTCCATACCCCACAGTGATGGTGGTATCCACCGGGCCATCTCAGAACACCATACTGATTACTGTACATGGGCACAGGCCTTCATGGATTGTCCTATCGTAAGTCACCCATCCACACAGACTCCAGCCTGGCGACTACCAAACAAAGCCCAGTGGGAGGGAGCAGGGCCAACCGGCCAGCTGCCAGCAGTAACCACACCAACTCAGTGATTTGTATCTAACAGACAACTTGAGCAAAAAGCAACAACACATTCCATTGTCTTTCTCTGTCAAGAGAAATTATTTACAAGTTTGCTTCTCTGTATCTGAATGATTCCTTGTATTTCAACAGAAAGATAACAAAGAAAGATCTGTGAGAAAAGAATATGAAACAATCTCTAGCTAAAAACAAAATCTGGCTCCATAATTCTGAAACAATCTGTAACTATAAACAAGCTGGCTCACTCCCTTTAATTCTGAAAGTCAGCTCAGCGTTCTGTAAACAGAAGGTCGGGGAATGGAAACGAAACATCCCGAGAGTACTACCTGCTCCCAACGTGGTTACCACACAAGGCGGTCAGCCAAGAGGACATCCAGTGGAGTCAGTCAAGGGTCAGAGGAAAGGCTGAGTCAGGGGCAGACCACGGACTTTGGGCCAGTGAGCCGTCCCAAGGACCTGGCCTTCTGCTGTAAGACTTGCAGTCCCCGAACTGGGAAGTCTATGCAGAATCAAAAATGTCACTTCTCTTGGGATAGAATGGCTTAACGAATGCCCACTGTGTGTCAGGCACATATGAAGCAGCCAGGCTGATGCAGAAGACAGCTGAGGTCTGAGGGTCACTGTTAAGCTGAGGGTCACACAGACTGCCACGACAAAAGAGA
Organism: Heterohyrax brucei; assembly: GCA_028571685.1. Lineage (NCBI taxonomy): Eukaryota > Metazoa > Chordata > Mammalia > Hyracoidea > Procaviidae > Heterohyrax > Heterohyrax brucei. The sequence goes on along the minus strand of CM053141.1, from coordinate 16,135,255 downwards.
ACCGGTAAGACTCTGAGCTCAATTACGGGACAACATGCAGGACATACAGGGAGAACCCTATCAGGGACCACCCCAGCCACAGCTGCATTCTCCTCCACTCCGTCAGGCTCATGGAATTCGAGAGGAGCTGTTTATGATTTCTTACACTGCCATCAAGGCCTTAGAGGTTCAAAGCAGAGGTCTTTACCCCAAGACATCTGCTCAGTGACTAGACACAAAGGTGGAGGCACTTTATCCCAAAATATCTGTGGGAGGACCTGCTGCATTTTCTCCAAATGCATCCCCCTTAGTGTCTCTGCCTTCGCCAGATGTATGGAGACACTATGCTGAATTACTGAAAATTCTGTCCCCTTTTTTAGCTCAATTTATCTGTGGAACAAAACTTCACCCTCACAATATAAATTCAGTAACACGTATGTGTGTGTGTGTGTGTGTGTGTGTGTGTGTGTGTGTGTGTGTGTGTGTGTGTAAAAAAAACCCATCTGTTTACATAGGAACAGAACCAAACCCCACAATAACTTTTAATCATTATAATCATTATTCGTATTTTGTTGTTCTTAATAATGAGCTAAAAGCAACAACACACATTCAGTGTTCGAGGGCCAGACTCCCTGAGAGGAAAAATTTGTGTAAGGCTGTGAGGTTTCCTTTTATAACAAATTGCTCATTAAAATGCAATGCTGTCAAAACACAAAATGCTGGAGAGGCTGTGGAGAGATTGGAACTCTCCTACACTGTTGATGGGACTGCAAAATGGTGCAACCTCTTTGGAAAGCAGTCTCATGCTACTTTAAAATAATGGATATAGATATACCATTTGATTCAGTAATTCCACTACTCGGAATATACCTGACAGGATCCAGGCCATTCACACCAACTGATACATGCACATGAATGTTCATCACAGCACAGTCCACGATAGCAAAAACATGGAATCAACCCAGGTGCCCAACAACAGAAGAATGGATAGGTAAACTGCGGTATATATACCCAACAGAGCACTATGCAATCATAAAGAACAACGATGACAGCAGGAAACATCACTTCACCTGGTTTCAACTGGAGAACATTATGCTGAGTGAAAGCAATCAGCAACAGAAGGACAAATATTGTATGAGACCCCTATGGTAAGAACTTAAAAGCAGACTCATGCATAACAGAAAAGACTCTTTGATGGCTGCAAGGTTGGGGAGGGCAGGAGGGCGGGGGGGGGGTTAGATTAGATAGTTGTTAGAAATTTGGTTGGGGGAAACTGGTGACAGCACATAATTAGTAAGAAGATCAATATTAATGGGGCTTCAAGTTGTGTGCTCCTCCCATTGTATCCCAATATTGCAAGGACAGAGTAGCTCGGGTGGGAGGCCGGGGACCATGCTCTCAGGGGAAATCGAGGCCAATTGGCACAACTAGCATTTTGCTAATGAGGTCTCTCTGCAGCCCACACTGGTGAGTGACGTCTGGGGTCTTAAAAGCTGCCAAGCTGACATCTGAGGGTACAGCAAACGGTCCCAACTCAGCAGGAACGGATGATCACCAAGGTCCATAACAACATAGGGGAAAGAGAATCCAGAGGACAGAGAGACCCACGTGAGTGGATGTCTACATTGACTTGTGACTGGAAGAACCAGACGGTGCCCGGCCACCACCAGTGATAGCCATGATGGAGCTCACAAAGTTCAGTCTCACTGGCAACACAAGTATAAACAGGAGTGCACCCTGAGATCACTAAAAGACCACAGGTGATGGTCCAGGGGCCTCAAAGTTTTCCTGAGAGCGGGGCCCCTGGCCCCGATGCCGCCGCTGTCCATAAATCATATTGATGGTCAACTTTTCAGACAGCAATGGATTGGACTTGGTGATGCAGAGTGACCATATTGTGTGGGCACTTTATAGTTCTAGGCATCTATAGGAGGTCATCCTGTTGACCTCACCCTGCAAGAAGGGGATTGGGTAGTGAGGAGAAGATAGGAGACTATTGGGAAGATAAGACATGTATGGAGCAGAGAGAAGAGTGTGCTGCCACCGTGCAGGGAGAGCAGTGGAAGCTGCATATAGGTCAGCATGCAAATGTATATGGGAATGTACATTTTCATTCAATCTTAAAAAAAAAGATTAAAAAATGCAGCATTGTTTGGACATTAGAAGGTGGTTTTCAAAACTGTGTGCCTCCGACAGAGAGGTCCAGGAGTCCACGGGAGTTGGGGGGTCAGGGAGAGAGGGCACGGGCCTGGCCGCAGCGACTAACCTGCTTGGCACTTCTCTCGAACACCACGTACTGCTGGCACTGGTCCAGCCGCCGCTTTCTCATTGTCCAGTAGTGTAGCACCCTATTCTCCCTCTGGAAGAGCTCATTCAAGATATCTGAGGGACAAACGGAAAGACTCACATTATTGGTTGTGATCAAAACACAGGGAGACAGAGAAGCAACTTAAAGAACTGCAAAATCCCACTCATTTTCATGTAGAGGCCTTTATGCAAATGCCAGAGGAGCCCGGTGGCACAGCAGTCAGGTGCTGGGTTGCTAACTGAAAGGCTGGCAGTCAGAAACCACCCAGTGACTGCAGGAGAAACACTCAGCCATCCGCTCCTAAATATTATAGACTAGAAGACCCTATGGGGAAGGCCTATCCTATTGCATGGGATTGCTCTGAGTTGACTGGCAGTACCCCACAAGAGGTAAATGTCACTGCAAGAGGAATTCTTACATTAAAAAAGAAAACCCTGCTCCTGCTTTGCACATGATCTCAAGCGAGCATGTGGACAGGGCTGCTACTCACTTCTTTGTTTAATGTATTATCTCATAATTGAGATCACTGAAAACCTAAAAGTCTGGTCTTGAATTCCTGAAGTTGGCAGGATTAGTGGGACAGGTCTGGCCTTCCCGCTCTTGTCACACTAGCAAGGAGACAATGGTTAGGAAAAATACCAGTATTACATATTTCGCTCAACACTATTAAAACTTTCCTGCAGAAAGAAAGTGGTATACAGTAATTGTGGCACATCAAATTTCTGGTGGAATGGTTAAGGGCCTGGCTGCTGACAAAAAGGTCAGCAGTTCAAATTCACTCCTGGGAAACCCTAGGGACAGTTCTACCGCCTTCTGCAGGGTCACTAGGAGTCCGAATCAACTTAACGGCAATGGGCTTGGTTTTAGTTTTGGTTTTCCTGCCTCAGGATGGGATGAGAGCTCAGAAAACAGAACTTTAACGTTGTTTTAAGTAAGTCTCACCATCTCCTGACAATCCAGCTCCATGTCATTTCAATTAGACATGTCAAAGAACAACAGTTCAAGTTTTAAAGTCACACACCACTTGAATGCATCCTCACTGTCCCTTTTTCCAACACTCAGCATTCTGTAGAGTAAAAGTGAAGTCTCCTTCACGTCCCATCCCCACCAAGCCTACTTAGTAGCTGCAGCAATGGACTCAGACGGAGACACTGTTTCTGTTCCAGAGGCGGCAGTCCTGAGTCCACGCTGATGCAAAAGCAGTGAACAACATGGGTTTACAGACTCTTTTTCTCCACAATTATATATACATATGTGTTTGTGCACATATATGGCCTGATAGATGTGTAAAGTCAAATGAACTCAAACTATATAATACTGTTTTAAAATCCTCTTTTATTCATTAAAAATGTCTCAATATATAAAGTTAACATTTTACAGTAGAAGTTTGGAAAATAATGTCTTGATATGATTTTTAAAAAATAACTTGCCTATAAATAACTACAGTTTCCCTTCCTTTCCTTATTTACAATATATTCACTTATTTTAAAAAGCAACTGTGGCACTGTGTGTTCTGAATGCTGCCTTTTTCCCTTTCTATATGCTCCAATTTTATTCCAGGAATTATCAAACTTTTCAGTACACTAAAACCAGTGCCATAGGTTTCATTTTGACAGACAGCAACCCTACAGAGTGGAAGAGAACTGCCTCACTGAGTTTCCAAGCTGTGCCTGGTGGATCTAAAATGTATAACTACTGTGTCACCAAGGTTTCCCTTCAATATGTTATCAAGCTGTTTACTATTTTTATTAAATTAAGATAATGAACAAGGACTTCATTTCTGTGAAACCTGTAATAGACACAGCTTTAAAATGACGCCTGAGAGCACATTTTTTCCACCCATCTTGTTAAGCTCCTTCCACAGGATTACCGGGTACACTCGGCCACCTCTGAGGTCCACTTACTTTTCACTTGCTGCTCAGGAGCTTTGATATGCGTCACCATCCCCGGCATGTTGACACTGTTCCTGTGCAGGTATTTCAGGAAGACATCTGCATTCCTTCTAGCCAGCGTGCAAGCCTACGAAATGACGGAGAGCAATATCAGTCTTATAGAAGCAAGTCCTTTCGGTACATACAGGTAACATCATTCAACTCTTAACACAGGACTTGACCAAAAACTTGTATCTGGCCAACTTGTGGTTTTGAGGATTAAGGTTAAACACTGTTTCAAGTTAAAAAAATCAAACTGTCTTTCTCTAAACTTGGTCTATACTGTGAACTGCCCTACGGAGACGCCCACATTGGCAAGGTGCTAAGGGTACCTGTGGCCACAGTGAATGAAGTCCTTTCCCAGGGGAGCCTCAATCTGAGCAGTGAAGCTCCTTGGTGTCTACAGTGTGGTCTCTAAACACCCTTCACCACAAGAAAACCTCCTCAAAGTAAAATCAATTCTAGATCAGGAGCAGGAAGTGTACAAGAGAAGTCTGACATGAGCTGTGAGACCAACAGCAAGGTAGCCACTGCGGACTCTGGGTGTCAGCCAAAAGGACACCCATGCCCACCTGACTCGAAGGGGCTCCCACCCACTGATAGACCAAGCTGAATACTGAAAGGTAAGTCACTGTGATTCAAGACATCAAACTTACCAAAATCCACGATGACACTAAAAAACACTAACATTTAGAGGTCACTAGGTCAAATCCTTCTTCTAAAGATGGCAAATAAAGGCAAAGAAATGAGCATTTACCTATCTTTCCTATATAAACTATATCTCAGAATAACCAAATAGCTGATGAGGGAAAATTCTTTATAAAGTAACACCCACTAATCAGGGCTGAAGGAATGAGAACTAAAATATCATCATTTTACAACTCCTAATGAAACATATCACCTCTGGCTTATAATAAGACCAGAAATTGATGGGGAAGTTCACAATAAATGAATCTGATGACATCTGAATCACTGATAAATCAAAAGATCGAACAGACGAAAGAGGAGAACCTGATATCATATGTCTCCCAGACGAGACAGGATAGGAGAAAGTGGCACTCTCTTTAAGGCGTTTGAAAGTCCTTCTTCCCAAACACACATACATATCAAATCTGAGTCTGCTCTAATGGAAATTTAGAGGACTAAGGAAAGCTACTAAAGGCACAGTTACTAAAATTCTCAATGGAGGAAGTTTCATAGTCTGAGCGACCTATTTCCTCAGATACCCAATGCTGAAAAGGATTGGGTACGAAACCGCTCAGATTCAAAGAGACTTAAGAGATATACTAACCAAATCCACATGAGGGTCTTACTGGATTCCAATCAAAGCCAAGTATAAAACAACATTTATGAAACAATCAAAGAAACTGAGATACTCCTCGAGTTCAGATAATACTCAATTACTGCTGATTTTTATAGGTATGGTAATAGTACTGTAGTTATGTTTTAGAAGGGAGAATTCAGCACTCAGATATATAACAAAGTATTCATGAATAAAATCACATACCACCTAGAACTGAAAACAATCTGGTGGCTGGGTGGATGGCCTATGCCCACAGCCCACAGCTGATAGCCCACAGCTGACGAAGGAAGCTAGGTGGGCAGTGCGCCGGGAGTCACTGCTCAAGTGTGCTCTGATTTTAGAGACTTTTAAATTTCCATGAAAAAGGGTTTAGTAATACCCAGTACATACATACTAGAAAATTTTAGCCAAAAAAGGAATCCAAACAAGCTTTTGACTATTTTGCTTTATAATTTTACCTAAATATTTTTCTCAGTTATGTTAACTAAGTAACATTCAACTTTGTTTCATACTAAATGGATTCCAGAGAAACAGAACCAAATTACAAGGATTCTAATTCAAACTATTCAAATGGGGATGGGCATTTAAAAAATATCAGCAACAGGATGGGGCTGAGCCTTTTAAGACCTTGTCTGAAATAATTACAATTAATGACTCTGGAAACCCTAGTGGTACAGTGGTTAAGTGCTATGAGTGCCAACTAAAAGGTCAGCAGTTCAAATCTACCAAGTGCCCCTTGGGAACTCTGATGTAGAGGGTCACTGTTGGAGTTGGAGTTGACTTGACGGAAGTGGGTTGTAAGTGACTCTGCGAAAACTTCAAGTGCTTTCCCATCTGATTTCCTTACCAAAAAAAAAAAAAAAGGAAACACTGTGGTGGAAGCTCAAAATAAACTAGCAGACAGAAATTTCAAGGAGTTACAAATTTATCTTCCAGGCTAATCAATAACTCTCTGTCAAGACAAATGATCACCTTCAGAGATGATTACAGGTACAGGAAGTTGTCAGGTTTTGAACATCCAACCCACCTACCATCCAGTTAGGAACCAACCCCCATAAAGCCTGATGCATACAAAATCCGATATACATACAGTGGTTCCTAATAATGAGTGCTACTTTGCAACCCACAACAGAATGTTATTATTACTATATGTTAAAAAATACTTCAGTGTATCTGAAAGTGTTTCTTCAAATTTTTTGTTACGGTCTTTCAAGTATCGAAAAGTACACCACATACTATATACTAAACAAACACCTGACTACCTGATATTAGATACGACCTCTACCGAAAATTTCTGACCTATGGACACATTCCCTGTAAATGCAGGGGAACTCCTCCTTCATCTGGGCACTGCCTGTGATGCGATGGTACCAGAGGGGTCAGAATACTGAAGCAATGAGAACCCCAAAATCTGCTTTGAAGAGGAACACTGTATTTCTAGAGATTAACATGAATATAGACTTTTTTTGCATTCCATATTTTAAGGTTTTCAGGGGTAAAAACTTTCAGCCTGGTTGAATGTGATCAAATCTGTCTTGTGGGAAACATCTCCTGAATAAGTATCAGTAACTGATGTCATACGCCACAAAGATAGTCTTTATTCCTGAAGAGGCAGAAAGTTCAGAGGAAGACTTTTTAGTTATGGACACTTTATGACACCAAATCACCTGCCCAACTCATCAGTCAAACTCCTTCAGTGTCTGTCCTCAACACCAGGTGGTAACTGTGTTTCTAATAACTGTCACTCATTCTTTATTCATGTGGATTTTTAGCTTTCTCTGAAAACAAGAAAGATAGCATAAATTACACACAAAAAAGGATCTTACAACTTTCTGTGATCAACTGACTCATCAGTGACATGTGCCCAGTCTCTCTCTCACAGGGCCTGTGAGGTGTGAGGCGGAGTCTCTTCCCCTGAGGAGCCTAGCCTGGAGGTCCTGGCAGCAGGAGGGTCTGCAGCCTGCAGGGTTGCCTCTCAGCATCCACAGCTGAATCCCTTTGACTTCACACAGCACCCCGGGAGGCCCCAGCGCTCGAGACAGCCGTGCTGTACCTTTAGGAACGCCTCCTTCTGCTCCAGGTGTTTGCTGATCATGGGTGTGACATGGTCCGTCTCTGAATTGGGACCCAGCTTGTCAGCTCCTCCACACCAGTCTTCTTCCCTCTTGTACTCCTGCTCCAGGCTCTCGAGGACACTGCAGACCTGTGAGCACAGGAAGTTCCCAGCTCAGAGACCCTGCTCCCAACAAACGGCACAGACACAAGTTCCCAGCTCAAAGAGCACTCACACCTAATATCACACACAGGCAAGTTCCCAGCTTCAGAAGACCACTTGTGTCTACTGTCACACAAAGGCATGTTCCCAGCTCAGAGATCACTCTTGTCTAATGTCATCCACAGGCAGGTTCCAGCTCAGAGGCCACTCGCACCTAACATCACACAAAGGCGAGTCCCCAGCTCAGATACCACTTGCACCTATTGTCACACACAGGCGAGTCCCCAGCTCAGAACGCACTCACGCCTAATGTCACACACAGGCAGGTTCCCAGCTCAGAGGCCACTCAGGCCTAGCGTTACACACAAACTTCTTTAGCAAGCATTTGCAGTCAGGCCCTCCCTGAGGATGGAACTCTTAGCCAAAGGACCAGGGACATGAGAGGGAGCCAGGGGCTCCATACTAGAGGGCAAACACACAGGCCACAAGAGGCAGGCCTTTCAGAAACAGGTGAATTTTCTCTCTCCCACACGTTCCTGGTGACACAACAGAAAACGATGTGCCTTTCCCCTCCCAGCCCTGTGGTGTGTTGGTACTTAAGACCCAAACCCAAACCAGCCGCTGTCAGGGGGCTCTGATGCACGGTAAACCCGCATGTGTCAGCAGCGCTGTGCTCCTTTGGGGTTGGTGGCTGAGTTTTCACAAGGCCTTTCTTTCTTCCATGGCACCTCTGGCTGGACTCTAACTGCCCACCTTCAGTTAACAGCCGAGGGCATCCCTGTTGGTGCCACCCAGGCAGCCTGAGGAAAGTCACAATAATTTCAATTCTGGAACACTTTCCTCTGGTTGACTTCACAGTGACAGGTCAACACCAGCCGCCACGTTAGTAGCGCGGAGTCCAGTCGGATGAAGCGCAAGGAAGAGGCCAGCAGGGTGGCGCTCTCACCTGCTCCGAGGTCTTGTAGAAGGCCACCGAGGCGTTCACCAGCTTGAGGCGGTCTTCCATCTTCAGCATGAGCTGCTGCCAGTGTGAGGCCACCTTCTCAGCGCAGTCCCGGATCATGTCCATGTCATAGTGACTGGCCTGCAGCATCGCCTCGGCCTTCTGCTGCACCTGCAGGGCGCTCTGGTGTGTTTTCTGAGGGAGAGACAGAGAGAGAGAGAAGGCGTGTTACCCAGGGGGCTTTCCTACTTGCTGGCCAAGGACTGGGACAGTGACAGTGACTCCATTCCTGACTAGAATACTTTTAAAGAAACAGCAGATGGTTGAGTACAAAGGATTCTATGTCAACCAACCATTGTCTTTACATTGAAATTACCTGATGAAGGATGAAATGCATTAACAATTTGCAGAATGGAGTCTCAGTCGGGGGTTCTCAGCTTGAGAAGCAGCCGCAAAGAACCTTAACAACCAGTATTCTAAAAAGAGCCGCTGACACATTCCAGCTTTATTATTGCTATTGATCCTTCTTGGAACAGTGGCTTGAGTCATTTGAACAAAGGGAGAGAAAGGTGGCTTTTGTTTGCAACCTGAATTTGGACTCCAGTGAAAAGTTCTCAACAGCTACTGATTATAAAGGAACAAAGAATACATAAAAGCTAAGGATGAGCCAACTATGTTCTCCGGAGGTCCAGGCCCTCTAATCAATCTGTCAAGATAAAAATAACCAAACCCATTGAGAATCTCTGCTACTTTATGCTCAGGAGAGAGTTGGCACGGTGCTGAGAGAACACCTTCTCAGGTGAAGACCCAGGTAGCCTGGGTGCAGCAGCACAGGGTTCTTCCTTAACCAACAGCTAAGTCTTGCGTGTGTGATCTGAAAAAGCGCTAACGGTCTCATCAGACACTGCACATGACACAGTGCCATTGAACAGCAGCATCCTGTGCCCACATGCAGTGACTTCTGCTGGGAATTCCACTACTAGAATTGCTGGGCAGAGTGCCGTTTTCAAAACTTGCAGACCTCCACCATCAGAGTAAGTGTCAAAGTGTGTCCACTGGCTTGATGTTGCTGAAAATGAATTAATCTAGAGAATAAAGTGACAGTAATTTCTGTGGTTTCTTTTCTGGCTGCTATTACTTATTAGTAAAGCAAACCCCAAGGATTCTTCTGAATCAAGCAAGGTTCTTTTTCCCCTGGACCTTACTTTCAGCCCAACCACTGTAGTTACCCTCCTCTCCTCTACCCCAGGAAAGAAAGCCCCAACAGCAATGATCGCATGTGCTGTGGGCTCTGACTGGTGCAGGCCTGGAAAGGGCCTGTGCTCTTTTGCTGAGGCTCCCACACAGCTCTGACCCCTCAGTGAGATGGAGCCCTAGTGACGGACAGCGCTCTCTAAACCAGGAGTCTGGTGAGTATTGCTGCCAGCACTGTTTGTTGGTGACAGTGAACTCATGACTTGCATGTCTTCTTGCAGACAGTCCTCTGAGCTCAGCGACCTGGAGGCCAGGTACATGGTAGGAATACGTGTATATCACAGCAAAATACAGACACGTCAGCTGAGACTCCATTCTGGGCTCTCAGGTTCTGAGGTGCTCCTTATGCAACACATTGGGTCCCACCTAGGCCCCGACAGAGGGAGACCTCGGAAGCCCACCCTGGCCTCAGGGATTCTGAGCTACGCAGTAAACCCTGACTTCGATGTAGCCGCTGTCACTTCCTGTACGGAGCAGGAGGCCTGTCAGCTCTCCTACCTTGGGTTCTGTGAACGCGTGCTGGCCACCCAGCCCTGCAAACTGCACTGTTGGTGCCACGCAGGAGCACCTGGCAGGCCTGCCCTGAGGTGCCACACAGGCAGGCCATGGGCACCTTACCTCGATGGCGTGCTGGAACTGCTCGTGTTCTCTCTGCAGCTGCTCTGCCTCCTGCAACGAGCTGGCTGTGATGAGGCCGGCGTTCAACATGGATTCTCCATTGCGGATCCAGCCCAGCACCTGCAACGTGACACAGCATTAACCTGACACAGCGTGGCTCCACATCTCTCCAGAGCACTTTATGAGTAATGCGCGTTCCAGGTGGACCAGCTGCTGCTGTCAGCTACAGCTCGTTCTCCTCCTGGCAACAGCTTCACATCATTTAACAGCATGTGACTACAAACGCTGAGCATTTTTAAATGGCTATTGCAGAGGGTCAGCAAAAGAAAGCAAGACCCTCCACATGACGGACTGACTTGGTGGCTCCCCACGGGCTCAGGCATAAAGCAACTGTGGGCATGGCACAGGACCGCGCCGTGCTCTGTTCTGTTCTACTCAGGGCCACTGTGAGTCAGAGCCAACTCCACAGCACCTGACAACAACAGCAACAACCGCAGTGTGAGCAGAAGCAGGAAAGCCTGAGGGTTTGGGCACTGCTAATAATCTGTCCTGGGCCCAAACTGATTGAGGGCGAGGGCCACATTAGAAAACCGACCAGAAAGAGAAGAGTCCCTATTAACCAAGAAAACAACCTACATTTCTCTTTCAGTCCTGATGAGCACGCAAAATTATGCAAATGCAAAATTAGCCAACTGTTTGATGAAAGAATGGTTTTATTCCACTTTTTAAACAATTAAACGGTAAGATGAAATGGCATAAAGAACCAAAGCAGGAACTAAGCTATAGGACAGTATCATCACTCATCGGCCAGTATGTCACACTGTGGTGGCTTATGTGTTCCTGTGATGCCGAAAGCACTGTCACCAGTATTTCAAATCCCAGCAGAGTCATCCAAGAGGGGCTGGTTTGCACAGAGCTTCCAGAACAAGGCAGACTAGGAAGAAGGACCTAGCAATTTATGTCTAACAACCTGGCCAGTGAAAACCTTATGAATATTAATGGATCTTCTTATTAAAATACATTAATAATTAGAATGAGGAATGCACAAACTATGAATCTAAGAAAACTGGAAGTCATCAAAGATGGACTAGAACTCACAAACCTCCATATCCTACGCACTAGTGAGCTGAAATGAAATGGTATTGATCATTCTGAGTCAAACACTCCTATGGTCTATCACACCAGAAATGACCACTTGAGGAGGAACGACGTTGCATTCATCATCAATAAGAACATTTCAGATCTATGCCAAAATACAATGCTGTTAGTGATATGATAATATCCATAAACCTACAAGGAATACCAGTTAATGTGACTATTACTCATATTTAAACATCAGCAACTATCTTAGTCCTCTATAGCTGCTGTAACAGAAAATACCACGAGTGGATGGCTTCACAAAGAGAAATTTATTTCCTCACAGGACAGCAGGCTGGAAGTCCAAACCCAGGGCATCAACTCCAGGAAATGCTTTCTCTCTCTCTGTGGGCTCTGGAGGAAGGTCTCTGTCCTCAATCCTCCCCCTGGTCAAGGAACTTCTCAGGCACAGGGACCCTAGCCCAAAGGACACCCTGTGCTCCAGGCATTTCTTTCTTGGTAGTGTGAGGTCGCCAACTCTCTGCTTGCTCCGCTTTCCTTTTATCTCCTGAGAGATAAACGGTGGTGCCGGCCAAACCCCAGGGAAATCTCCCTTTACACTGCATCAGGGAGATGACCTGGGTATAGGTGTTTTAATCCCACCCTAATTACAATCGCAAATGGAGGACAACCAGCCAAAGTGATACACACATTTTGGGGAGAGTGACATAATTCAATCCATAACCACCACTAAGATCAAAGATGAAGAAACTGAACATTTTTACCAACTTCTGCAGTCTGAAACTGACTGAACATGCAATCAAGATGCACTGATAATTACTGGTGATTGGAATGAGAAAACTGGAAACAAAGATGAACAGTAGTTGCAAAAGACAGCACTGTGACAGAAGTGATAAAGGAAATCACATGATAGAATTTCTGCAAGACCAATGATCTATTCACTACAAATACCTTTTTTTCAACAACATGAATGGCTACTACACACATGGACCTCACCAGACTGAATATACAGGAACCAGTTTAACTACTTCTGTGGAAAGACTTGGAAACCCTGGTGGCATAGTGGTTAAGAGCCATGGCTGCTAACCAAATGATTAGCAGTGTGAACCCTCCAGGCAGTCCTTGGAAACCCTACGGGGCAATTCAGCTCTGTTCTATGGGGTTGCTATGAGTTGGAATGAACTTGATGGCAATGGGTTTGGTTTTTAACAAGCAGAAAGACATGGTGGAGAAGCTCGTGTTATCAGTCAGAGCAAGGCCAGGGGCCAAAAATGAAGATCAGATCATCAGCTGGTCACGCCCAAGTTCAAAGTGAAGTGGAAAAAAAGTAAAACAAGTTCATGGCAGCCAAAGTACAAACCGGAGTAATGTCGACTGCACTTGGAGACCATCTCAAGAACAGATGTGACATGTTGTGTACTAATGACCAATGACCAAATGAGCTATGGGATGACATCAAGGACATCAGACATGATAAAAGCAAACCAAACCCAAACCCGTGACTGCTGAGTCAGCCAACATGGATTTCAAGAGACTTGTTCCTCAACGCAGAGCAGCTCAAGTGAACAGAAGAAATGATGATGTCAGAGAGCTGAACGGAAGACTTCAAAGGGCGGCTGGAGAAGACAAAGTAACGTCCTTCAACGACAGATGCAAAGACTTGGAGTTAGAAACCAGAAAGGGAAGAATTCACCTGGGTTTCTCAAGATGAAGGAACTGAAGAAAAAATTTAAGCCTCAAGATGCAAGATAAAAAGATTCCTTGGGCAAAATTTGAATGATGCAGAAAAAAATCACAGGAAGATGGAAAGACTATCCAGAGACACTGTACCAAACAGAACTGATCCAACTTCAACCATGTGAGCAGGTAACACGTGAACAGGAGCTGAGAGCACTGAAGGAGGAAGTCCACGCTGCACTGACGGCACCGGTGAGACACACGATCTCAGGAACTGACGGGACCCAACTGAACAAACACCAGCTATCGTCCACCTCCTGGCTTGTTACATGGCGAAAACAATTTTTGCTAAACTACAATTTTCAGTGTCTGTTGCTCATAGAAAATGGAATTCCTAACAGATACGTCTATTTATTGCTTTTTTTTTAAAATGAGTTGTTTTTGGCAAAAAGGAGCACGACACTGACTGGTCTTTAAAAGGCAGTCCACATACTTCGTTTCCTTCACCTCTGGAAAAATGTCCACACCACGAGTTGCCCTGGTTAAAAGACCAACAGGTGCTTTTAAAAAACTGATGCAGTGGTTCACCTGCTTTCTGTCAGTGTCACCTACACCCTGCTCGTGGCCAGGGGCACCTCCAGTACCTTCTGTAGTTTGCTTTTCTGTACAATTAGTGGAACATCACAGAGCCTGACTCTGGCATCAGGCCAGCATCACCAAGGGCTTGTTTCCCTGCTCGTGTGATAAAATGTCATACACACCCTGAAAACATACAGATGTGGAATCCTACTCTCGTTCAGCTGAAAGCAATCCCTCCTAAATGCTCTAGTCTTACCCTTTAGGGCAGTCCGGGATGTGCTAACAGTGTGTCCTGATAACACAAGTCAAACCCCAGCACACACAGCCTGTATGCCTATCCAGACTGATAAAAGGGTATTTGGTTGAAAAATCAGTTATTTAACTTGGGAAGCAAGACACTCAGGGTTTCTAAGAAACTACCCAAACAAACTGAACCAATGGTTTGCTAATGGCCTTACTTTCAAGGGCTGGACCCACTGAGCCGAGAAGTCTTTTCTAGACGGAGCAGGCCAGTGCACTAGCTCGATGTCTATATAACACGTGCGGTTGTGCTGGCTTAACACAGACATGCAGTCAGCTCGCTACTCCTCGTAATTATGTTCCACGATGTCCCCACAAGTACCGAAATGCTGAACAGTGGACCAATTTTCTGTGTTGCATTCCAAGTTTTTTCCTGCTCTGTGTGCGTACATGTCTGTGTGTAACCACAAAAATTCCAGTATTGATCTGGGTTAGGGATAAATTTTAGTGAGTAGGCAAATTTGCAAATGCAGAATCTGAGAGTCATGTAGGTTGACTGTTTATACATACATTGTATGTGTGTGTGCGTGTGCATGATATGTATTGTATTATATTAGACCAGCTGGGCTCTGATCAAGGGTGACCTCGGCTGGCTTCAGAATTGCCAGGAGATCACACATCAGGTCTTTGCAGATGGGGTCCCCCCAAGTCTGGCTTTACACCCAGAAGTCTGGTTACCTGCTTGACTTCAGCCTGCAGATGGCGGAGCTGTACACACTGCTCCAGGTGCTTGCGATGCTGCTCGGCTGCTAAGTCCAGCTCCTGCTGTTTTTCATGAAGAAACTCCAGCAGGTCCTGGACCCGAGTCGCCATGTCAACATCTCTGTCACAAAGCAGCTCCACACCTGTGGACATTGAGAGGAGGCCCTTAGAGTTCACCAACACCTCAACTTGCCAATCCTAAACAGCAGCTGACACACAATCTTCCTCTGTGAATGGTCTGTCCAGCTGCGGGACAAGCCATTACTTTAAAGGTCAATCCAATTCAAGGAGGACCCACCCAAGAAGAGACGATTGTGAGACCACACCTGCCTTCCAGCATGTGTGCCTGTCTCAAAGCTAAATAGACTGCTTAGCTGACCAACAGTTGATGGGATTATCAGACCAGACTCCAAGTTCCCTACTGTACATCAAAATATCAAAACCACTGCCACTGAGACCGTTCCAATTCACAGTAACCCTGCAGGATAGAAGAGAACCATCCTACTGGGTGTCCAGAGCTGTACTCTACACGGATGCAGACTGCACACCTTTCTCCCTCAGAGCAGCCGGTGGGCTCGACCCGCCGGCTCTTCACTTTAACCAAGGAGCTTCCAAGGCTCCTTTTTCAGTTGTAGAGTTGAACACAAATGCACAAATAGTTCCCTATTTGTTTGTGCCACTGACTGTATAAAGACCCATTAATTCTTTTTTTTTTTTTTCCTTAGAAAAAGAGGAGCTAGCAAGCCCCAAAATAGAAAATCCACAGGTCCTGGTTAGAGACAGCCAGCAAACTAAACTTTATTCTGAAATTTGGTAACTAAGGGAGAAAATCATTCATTTAAGCATTCTATGGTGAAAATAATTTTCTCTTTACCAATGAACCCTGCTGTTACATGGAGAAAAAATAAAATTTAAAAATAACCTTTAAAAAAATTCTAATGTCATATACTGGGAACTACTGAAAACATAAAGTCCTTTATAAAGAATGAACTTTGGATTGCTTCTCCTGTCATCTATACAAGCAGTTTCCCCTTCAACAAGCACTTCACTTGATTTGCATAACAAGAGTGATGCCCACTGCAGGCTATTGCTAAGGTGCCAACAAACCAAAAACCAAGCCCAGTGCCATCACGTTGATTCTGACTCATAGTGACCCTACAGGACATAATAGACAGCCCCACAGGGTTTCCACGGAGCACTAACCAGGGTTCCCGAAGGTCCTGATACCTACTATCTACATTTTGAGCGCAGAGTGACACCTGCTGGTGAGATATAAACTAAGAAAAAAATGAGTGAAGAATGCAAAACTGTTTTCTTGAAATCTGCATTTCATTCAAGGAAATAAAACAACATAAAACATTTTATAAAATAAATTTTATGCTACTTGAAATAACACGTGAAAACATTCAGGGTAAATACACTAAGCTTAATGTTCAATATAATCAAATTATGTGAACAATACGTGAAATGCTTCCTCTGAGAGAAATCATCCTCTAAAACACTAGAGGGAGTAGTCCTCTGGTTACAAATGAGATCTGTCGCTAGTTTGTTTTTAAGTCAAATTTGTATGTCCGTCAGAATAGGCATGTACACTTTTTATTTAGTATCAGTTGGTCAGTGCTGGTCTTAGTAAAAGGTACCTAGTTTACTTTTCTATACATACAAAACACTTAAGACTTCCACACCACTTAAGGTTTTTAGGAGCATCACAAAACAGAGCATGCGCTCCTGATTAAAAAGCACTAGACTTCACCCCAAATTGTAACACAGCACAGGCTTTACGGAGGTCTGTTCTTAAGCAGGAGTTGCTGGTTAACTGGACACCCTAACACAGGGGGACCACCCGTAGCATGGCGCTGCAGTCATCACACTGGAATCAGCTGAATGAGCGCTGTGATGACACAAAGCAGCAGTTAGCTCTTACCTGAGGCCTGCACCTCGTTGACATACTGCAGAAGGTCTTGTCCCTGGTGGATGACATCGAAGGTCAGGTTATTCATGGTCAAGGCCTTGTCCGCGTGGTGCTGCAGGCGCTGCTCAGCGATTGTCAGGTCTTCTGTGTCAAAGTCGTTCATCTGCTGGGACAGCTCATCATTCCAAGACTCCAGGTCTGAGATGATCTAACGGAGGAGAGCATTAAAGATCAGCACTGGACAGAGACGAGCTGCTGGGGTATCTTACCGTGTGTGCCGGGGGAAGACGACACTGACGGGAGTGCTTTAACAGGATACGGAGACTGGTGAAGGGGCTCACCGTGGCCAAAGACGAGACAATCAGGTAATCACAAAGAGAAGTGTCTACAGTTGAATCACAATGAATATACAGCATTCCACTATTCTTAATGGCTTTTTGTTTTTTAAAAGGAGAACCAAAAGCCCAAAAACAGAAACAAAAAAAAACTCATTTTTTTCCCCCAATTAGAGAAAGCCAGGAAATCAATGTTTACATAGACAATTGGTAATTAAGGGAGAAAAAATGATTCATTTAGGCATTTACTGATGGAGATTTCCTCTGGAGTGATGAACCTAGCTTTTAGATGTAGCAACAGTAATAAAACTTTAAAACTACCTTTGTTCAAACTCCAGTAAAATATTTCAGACAGTCTAGTAAGCCACTACGAGAAAAGCTGACTGAGAATTTAACGGATGGAGGATCAGGTTGATACCATCTGAATGCCAAGATCCATCTCGGCACTCGCAAAGAAGTGGGACAGCCAGAATGATGCCTACAAGGGATAAATGACAGTGTAGACTGACCAAAGGTGGAATGCTCCTGCAAAAACTGAACCCAAAGAGATTCAGGCCTCTCCGGTTTCCTTCGAAGCTTAGAGGATGCATGGAGTACAGAAAACTTTAACTAGAAGCGATGAATTACACAAGTGCAGATTATAAGACTTAGCCTCTTGAGTAATCTACCTGGCTACTTTAACAGTCATTGCATTAAAAAAAAAGAAAGGGGGTAGAAGTAAAGAGATTGTAGAATAAGAGACTGACCATCAAATCAAGAGTGGCCTTTGAGGGGTCACTGGTCATTGAGAGTGTGACCATGGCCTAGGTATGAGAAGATGTTAAGAATGATTGTTACCTTGGTGACATGTGTAATGGATAGTGGTTACGTCAGAAAATGGCCTAAATTTTAGAGATACGACCCAAGTCATGGAAGAAGCACAGCCTTAGAAGGGCACTGTCAGCGAGGATGGGGAACAGGTGTCACATACTCTGGACACGCTGTCAGAAGGGATCAGTCCCTGAAAAAAGATCATCTACAGCAAAGCAGAGGGTCCCCGAAAAAGGAAAGGCCTGAAAAAAATGGGCTGACACAGTGGCTGCAACAGTGGGCTCAAGCGTAATGACTGAGGATGGGCAGGACAGGGCAGTGATCTGTCCCATTGCACAGAAGGCCACTATGGTTCATAACTGACTCAGCAGCACCTACCAGTGATGATGGAAGCCATCAGGGACAATGTCAGGAGCTTGCCAAGTTTCCCTTGAAACACCACAGCAAAACCAGGGATATGTGAACCAAGTGTAACCCAATCTTCCAGAATCTTTGGACAGACAGATGCAAGTTCTTTGTACTATTCCTTCTGCTTTCATGTAGGTATAAAAACTCTTCGCATAATTTTCAAACATTAAGGTTAAATTCCAGAAAAGAAGGCAAGACAGATACGTTTGTGAGAGAATGCTCCTCTGCGGACTTCAGTGCAACACTGCCCCCCAAAGACGCTCACCGACTGGATTCACCTGCGCACGGACGTGGTCAGGACAGCCACTGGAGACCATGGGCAAGGCGGGGGGAGACAAAGTGATCCGACACTGAAGCCCTCCTGAAGCTCAACTTACTCTTCTGTTATCAGGGCTCATACACAGTACGCGTCTGTCAGTCACTGTTGCTGACAGGTGCCACTGACGGAGCTCTGACTCACAGCGACCCCACGTACCCAGAACGGAACACCGCCTGGTCCTGTGCCATCGCTGCAAGACCCACCCATGTGTGTGTTATACTCATGCATTAAATTAGTGAATGTAGATTACACCGAAGATGGCACACAACAGAAGCCACAGAGGAAGACCTTAAAAAAAAACAAAAAACTTAACCTTGACCTCTGCCCTAAAGGTAATTCTCTTTTCCGCGTGGTGCAGCACAGTG
Organism: Heterohyrax brucei; assembly: GCA_028571685.1. NCBI lineage: Eukaryota > Metazoa > Chordata > Mammalia > Hyracoidea > Procaviidae > Heterohyrax > Heterohyrax brucei. The sequence goes on along the minus strand of CM053141.1, from coordinate 16,116,199 downwards.
AATGCAGGAAAAACTCCCCAGGAGACCCTCCCAAGCTCAGACAACCCTCAGGAAATGGATTCTTAACATCAGTATGCTAGTACCACCAGGATCTGCAAATCTCCCTGAGCAAGAAGAAACCCCAGAGACAAAGGGGTCATCAGGAAGAAATCCTGCCCTAAATCTTGGCATGAAAGCTTGGTAGCAACAAGAAATTAAAAAAAAAAAAAAAAAAAAAACCTGTGGCAATAACATAGCTCCGAGGGCAGAAGACATGTCTTGAATGTTAACTTGTTGGCATGCTATGAAACTTTTTTAAAAAGACACTACACTATTTGTAAAAACTGTTAAGCTTATCACCCTATAAGTAATTACAATTATTTTTCAAATCTAAAACATCACAGGACACAATGCTAATGCTTTTGTTGTCTCTTTTAGACCAAGAGAGCAGATTTTATCTGGATTATCTGAAGTTGAAATATCAACATGCAAAAAAGAGCTCCCTAAGACCATAAAAAAACCTCAACCAACTTGTGCTACTCCAAGAGATACACGAGAGCCGGGGAATTTTAAAAACAAACCGAGCAGCAGACAAACAGAAGCACGACTCCATACTTCTAGAGTACAGTGGGACTGGGCATTGTCCCAGTGAGAGAGGAGCTCCCAACTGAAGTGTCACTGCTCCAGCTGTGATGCCTCATGCTTCCTACAGAGAAGAGAGGTCCTTGGGTCATGGTACTGTAAAAGCTCCTAAGATACATTTCCTGCTGGCTTGTTCTCCAGCCACACATGGAACTCCTCGGCTAAGGGAAACGGTCGGCCTGGCTCTGCCAGGGCACTGTAACTCTGTATTTAGTGTGGGGAAGAACACGTGTTTCTGCTTCTTGATCTGCATTTTAAAACACTGGGTTGGTGAACATGGAAACAGTCACAATTAAAACATCATTCTCCCTTAAAAGCACCATTACTATGAAGCCTTTTGTCAAATATCAAAATATCCGGGGTAAAAATGTTTAACAATGTGACTGATTCAATACGTGACTAAGATTTAGAAGAGCATCTCCTGTGAAGAAGAGAGAACAGGCATGACTTGGTCTTCGGCTTCCATGGCACTCTGTCCCAGGTCAGAGCTCCAGGCTCTAGCGGAGCAGAGGCTTGCTTGGTGAAGCCTCACTTCTGCAGAGTCTTGACTCCAGGGAGCCCCACCTCCATGAAGCCTTAAGTCTGGGGAAGCCTTACCTCCAGGGAAGCCTCAACTGGAGGAAGCCTCACCTCTGGGGAACCTCACTTCCATGGAGCCTCTCTCTGGGGGGCCTGCTGTTGGCTCTGTGTAACTGACAAGCATGGGGAAACAGTTTCACAAACATACACCATCATGCCCAAGCAAACTGAAATGCTGACTTTAGCGTGTACTTTATCAAGTTCCAAAAAGATACTGACCCAGAATTCAAAACCATTCTCTTTTTATTAATACACACAAAAGGAATGTGTACTTCCTTCTCCCATACACACACAGGCTGCAAGGGGGTTCATCTAGGTACGGATTATAAACCAACAAGACCTCTGGGAGGAAAAACTGGATTCTGCGTTTTCACTCCTAGAGGAAGAGGGATGGAGGAAGGAAGATGAAGGGAGGGAGGGGACAGGCGGGGCAGGCAGTGAGGAGAGGGAGAAAAGGAGACAAGAGGAGCAGGAGAATCACTCCTTTAGGGAGAAAGAAGTTCTACACAGTGATTCAGCTGAGGTTTAGAAACACCACCACAGTGAGGTGAACTGCTATAAAAACCCCGACCGCCATCCCATTCTCCACACTCTGCTTTGCCTCCACCTGCTGCCTGACACATCTCCCTCCACCTGTCATCCCAGCCTGTCCCCCTCATCACCTCAAACCTTAAAAGTCCAGAGCTGAGAGTCCTCTGGCCCTCAGGGACGGTCTAGGTAAGAACTGTAAATTATCCCTGTCTGTGCTTCCTTCCTTTATCACGCTATTGACACAGGGGTGGGGACCGGTGGGAATAACCAAAGGCAGAGGAAAGAGAAGAGGAAGCCGCAGCCTAGAGGTGCCTGGATCACAGGAAGTAGCCCAGCCCTTGGTGGGCAGGTGGGTGGCGGCACTCACGTCGATGGCGTCCCTCTCGAAGATGCGCAGCTGCAGGAACAGCTCCAACTTGACCTTGCGCTCCTGGAAGAGCTCCTCCATCTGTGACTGCGCCTCGTCCAGCTGCTGCAGCACCGTCTCGATGTGGTTGATGGAGCTGTTGTGGGGGGTCTTGTTGCTGGAGATGGCTGAGTCCCTGCAGAGGCCAGAGGCGGGAGTCAGGGTTGGATGAGACAAACAGGAATTGAGCAAGAAAGTCTCACATTGTTAGATGCCTGCGGCCAGATCCGGCCACTGCAAGACCTCAGGGCGAGGAAGAGCAGGCAGGCAGGAAGCAGGGCTGCCTGCCTCAGAAAAGGGAAGGAGCTGCCTCCCGAAAACAATCATGCAGCTCCTTCCTCTGAGCAGCGCCTCCACCTCTGCTGACACACGGAGGGCTTTCTTGGGTACTTTCTCTTGTGTTGGACTCAAATAAGTACAATAATTAAGTGACTTTAGTACAGTTTTATCTCCAGGCACTCTTCTTCGTAAGGAGGGCAAATGGCATCTGCTTAGTACAAACAGCAGAGTCCTGCTGGTTGGTTTTGAGGGGTTCGACTTCACTGTGACTAATCACGACTTGATTCAGTAACTTGCGCCTGTGTCTCTATTAGTAAAGCAAGTATCACATCAGGCTGCTGGTGACAAGTTGATGAACGCTCCTCTGAGGGACATAGTGAGACAGATTAAGTTTACATCAGTGGTCCCCTGACCCAAGAAGAGAAACCTACTTCAAAAGGAAACAAGCATCCTGGCCCTCCTGAGATGACAGACACTGAGAGGCGGGTGTCGCTCCTGGCCCAGCCAGCCTGAGCCTGCACTGCAGAGACTCAGTGAGGAGAGGGATATTTCCCACACTCAAGAGTCACAGGTGCTCGGAGCCTGCACAATGTGGCCCCCCGATGTCTGAGTGCATCTGGTTGTACAGAAATCCAGTGGTGACCAGGCAGGTATGAGAGAAGAAGAACAAAAAAAAGCCAACAGAAGCTAAACTACAGGGATGTTTACTGATTAGTTAAGGGGCCCTGGTGGCACCACAGTTAAGCGCTAACCTAAAGGTTGGCAATTGGAACTCGGCAGCCGCTCGGTGACAGAACAATGGGGCAGTCAGTTGCTGTAAAGATTACAGCTTCAGAAACCCTGTGAGACCGTTCAGCTCTGTTCTGTAGGGTCACTATGAGTCATAATCAGTTTGACAGCAGTGGGTTGGTTTTGGGTTTTTAGCCAGTGTTGTGATGAGGACAGTTATGGGGATAAAAACCACCTCAGGAAGGACAGAGGAGAGGAAAATGAAGACCTACAGGAAGAGAGGTATCTGTCACTCTGTTTTGCTATCACAGTTGTTTGTTCTCCACCTGGCAGGATGGAGAACTGGGTCAATCGTTTAGAAAACCAAAGAGGGGAGGGAATCACTGGCAGGATTCCCAAACACCTGTGTTGAAAGCAGAGGCCGGGCGGGCAAGGCACCTACCTCAACTGCTGGATAAGGTCCTCGCCCTCCTTGATGACATTGACGGTCACCTGCAGGGTGGTCTGCTGCTGCTGGCCGAAGCGCTTGATGAGGTCCTGCACCGCCTCCACCGACTCGGCGTACACGTCATCCAGCAGCTCCTTCTGCAGCTCCTCCAGCCAGGTCCACAGCTGGGGAGAGGCAGAGAGGGGACACAGTGTGAGGACAGTCGTGAACAGTAGCTGCCCCGCACAAGCGGGAGAAAGGCAGGCAGGCAGGCAAGGGAAGGGGAGGGAGGGAGAGCATCCCAAACTGCCCCACTGCCAGGGAACACAGGCAGAGAAAGCAGGGCAGGCTGCTGCATGGTGAAAAACTGAAGAGGCAGTGCTAAAGGAGGCTGTCACAGAGCGAAAGGGAGGGAAGGAAGTTCCTCTGCCCAGGCTTCCTCGGCTCTGTCCGGAATGCAGTGGCAAGGACAGAACACATGGTCCCACAACAGAAATGTCTGTTAGGCATCTAGGAGGCATTCCTGTACGCATCTTCTTACTCTTATTTAACAGAGACTTTTGTTTTTAGCAAAGGCACTACAATTCATTGTGAATTACTGTATCACTCCCCAGAGGAGACTGCTTTACACACTGCAGAAGAGAAGGCAGTCATGATGTGGTAGAATAAATCAGTCATGAAGCTGAGTTGTGATCAATTCTAGGGGCTCCCACTTGAGGTAATACACCCATACCAGGCAACAGTCAGTCCACACTACAGTCGCTTGCCGAAAACTCTCAAACTGTAACTGGTGAAAAACCTTCGCTGCCACTGAAAATGTCACCAGGGCTTTGAAAGGCCAAGAAAGCTCGGAGCAGCAGCGGCCAGCTGATCAAGGCACTCTGCCCGCTCACTGGACCCCTTTCTTCTCTGGGCACCACTCATGACGCGAGCGAGAACCCACGCCAGCACAAGGCTCCGCGGCCTGGGGGTGTCCGCGGCTGGGCGACTGCGGCTGGACGACTGCTCCCGCGGCCTCCCGGGGCTGAGGGCACAGTCTCCTGCACTTGGCACACGAGATGGCCGCCGTGGCTACACCAAGACAAAGATCAGCTGGTCCAGAGACCTCCCCTCTGACACCCTGCCCCCCAGATGCCAGTCCCTGTGGCAAATACAGTAAAACTGCACTTGCAGAAACAAACTGTGCTTGTGTTTGGGAATGTGTCTCCAGGCTACCTTTCTTTGAAAACAGCTTTACCGAAGTATAACTGATACAACGATAAACTGCAGAGCAAGTTTTGACACCCCCATGAAAAAATCATCACTATCAAGATGGTGAACAGACCCATCACCCCCAAAGTTTCCTTGGCCCTCTGCCATCCCCGCCACACTCTCCTTCCCTGTATGCGCCTCGCCCTGGGCAATCACTGACCTGCTTTCTCTCACTGTAGACTAGCCTGTCATTTCTAAACAGTTTCTATACATGGAATAACACAGCATGTGGTGGTTTTCTGCCTGGCTTGTTTCAGTCACTATAATTTGAGATTCACCCACACTACTGTGGGCATCAGTAGTTCATTCCTTTTTACTGTTGAATAGTACGAGACTGTACATACGTATAAACACATGTAGATCTGTATATGTATGTGTGTATACACACATCTGTATATATACACATATATCTGTATCTACATGTGTGTGTATATATATCTAAGTCACACACACACACATCTGTATATATACACACGCTCCAAGGCAGCTGGTGAGTTAGAACCATCAACTTCTCAGTTAGCAGCAAAGCAGCTAACCACTGCACCACTAGGGCACCTTGCTGAATCACACAGTAGGTGTGTATTAACTTTTTAAGAAACTGCTGAACTGCATTCCAAAGTGGTCAGTCCCCTGCAGCCCCACCAGCAGCACCCAGGAGTCCCCAGTCCTTGGCATCCTCGCCAGTACCCGGCACGGGCCGTCTCATCCATCAGAACCGCTCGGAAGCAGTGGAGCCTCACAGGGCACTTTGCTGATGACTACTGACGGCAAATCCAAGCCCACCTGTTAAAGAGTATTTGCTACTTAACATACCGTTATTTAAGAAAGTACCAGCAGCTTCTGTTTCTCTTGCATATCTACAGAGAACCTGCCTTCCACTTTTAATAAAGAAAAGCTTAAAACATCAATGCCACACTACAGCTTGTTCAATGAGCAACACGACATACAAAAAGGCAGTAAGTCTTTATTATTATTAGCAGACCAACAAATACACTTCAAATAACGCAGACTGATACAAAAGTAAAACTTCTGGCAAACGACTTACGTTTCAGTGTAGTTTGTCAGGTTACTAAGAGTTAAATATTTCTTCATTTTTCTCGTATTAATTACCCATTTTTTGCATATAAGTTAACATCTTCCATACTAGACTTTCAGTCTTGGAGGCAGGCTGGCTCAACTTTTTCATTTTCTAGATGAGGTTCCAGTTATCTGAGATCATATACTTAGTGGCAATAGCTAGTATCAGAATGGAGGTCTCTAAATTTTAACATAAAAAGTGTCATCTATCACTTAGAAAATCCTGACTGAGCACCTACCATGCTCCTCCCCATCTACACTGGGGCATAGACTCAATATGATCTTAGATATTTCCTCCCCAAACTTCCCTCTAAATTACTGTGCAGGTTGTAATTATATTTATAAATAACAAGAAGAAAGACAGCATCATGACAAGGAGGTATCTTCCAGTCTGGTCCAATACTTTATGTTACAAGGCCTTCTAATTGGCTAAAAATCACAGTATATGATGTTAACAATCTCAGGAAATTTGGAACAAGGCCACCTGGGTTTAAGAAATGCTTGAACAAAGTCTGAAATCTGTCCTAAGAAGTCACCTAATTTCTCTGAGATTCCACTTGTATGAATGAGGATCCTAAGAGCACGAACCCTACCTGAAGGAGTTACTGAGAAGCCTGGATGAAAAAGGACACCTGCGGGACAGCACCAGGCCAAAGGCAACGTTACACAAATGTTAATTACCACCACGGACTCAAATTAACTCTGTAGTCAAGATTTGCTGAAAGAAACCAAGTTTCTTGCCAGTTACTCTGCTCTGAGTGATGAAGCAGAAGAACCTGTATTTTACTGAAACAAGGCTGTAAGATTTTACTGAAAAGAGTCAATATATTTAACCAAAGCTGTCTATGATATGTTATCCAAGGTATCACTGGGGATCTTTCTAGCTGGAGACAGTTCTGTAGGATATTCACATGCTAGCTGGCAAGTAACCCCACTTGAAGGTGGTCCTCTGCAGTGGAGAACACCCTGGCCACTGGCTGCAGTCTTTCCCCTGTGACTCATCTCCTGTGACTGACACTAACGAGACAGCTGCCCTCTGTGACTGCCTTATTCTGCTGGAATGGAAGGTAACACTCATTCATTTCACTCCCTTCCTTTTCTCCAAATCTGACTCTCATCTTCCACCTCTAAACATGGGCTTCCTGGAAGCTGTCCTGTCTCCCCTGGGTGGTTACAGGAACACAGTGAAAGCTGCGCAGAGACAGGCGTGTTCCCTGGTGTGCACCTGCCTGAGGGTCATTCCCAGAAGGTGATGAACAGACGATGCACGGAGAGCACTTCCAGAATCCACAGAGAGACCTGCACGGGAACAGCAGTCCTGCCTCTCCACTGCATCTCAGGGAACATCAGCCCTGTCCCTCCCCTGTGTCTCAGGGAACAGCAGTCCCGTCCCTCCACTGCGTCTCAGGGAACAGCAGTCCCATCCCTCCACTGCATCTCAGAGACAGCACTGCACTGGGAGTCTACACACAAACCTTCAGCGGGATTGGATTACTGAAGCAAACGTGGATCCAGAATAGACCCTCAGAACAGTTTCTGCTTTGAGACCATCACTGCGTACCTCTTCTTTCATTCCGAAGACTGAGCTAGGAGAAGGGTAAAGGAGCAGACTGCACCACAAGTGCTGACTCTACTGCATCAGGAAGAAGTCATCAGATGCATGAAAAACACTCTCACTGTACCCTAACCATTATCAAACCAGTAGACTCCAACTCCCTGCGATGCTGTGTCAGGGCAGTACTGTGGGGCACAGGGTTTTTAACAGCTGTGATCTTCCAGAAGAAGGCCAAGACTTTCTTCTGAGGTGGATTCTACCTGCCCATCTTTCAGACAGCTGCTGAGAGCCTCACTCTCTGTGCTACGCTGGGGCTCCTCTTCGCTCTGCAGACAGTGAGAACACGGCCCACTAAGGGCTGAAGTCTACGGTAGGGTCTGATGTTAGGTACACGCTGAAGAGCTAGGTTCTCCTACAACTGATAGAAATTGGTCTCTCTTCTTAGATTTGTTGAACAGATAGAAACAAAAAAGTTTAAAAAAACCAGTCAGCAAAACACAGCCAAGTCAGCAAAACACACCAAAATTCGTTAAATGGATGGCAAAGAATTTGCCACACCCTTGATGGGGACATTACAGGACACATCTAATGATGAAGCCCTGTAACAGAGGTGTCCAACCTCCTCCCTCCCTTGTCCAAATATCACAGGCCAAGTGTCCCCAGATAGCTTCCTCCTGAACAGTAGGGCTCTACGGAAGCAACGTTAATGCAGAGCCCTACTGTACAGCATGTGAATTAATGTCCCTTCTGTAGAGCCCTACTGTATGGCACCAGAGTTAACATCTCTTCTGCAGAGCCCTACTGTACAGCACCAAACCTAACGTGACTTCCGTAGAGCCCTACTGTACGGCACGAGAGTTAACATCCCTTCCGTAGAGCCCCACTGTAAGGCACCAGAGTTAACATCCCTTCCATAGAGCCCTACTGTACGGCACGAGAGTTAACGTCCCTTTCGTAGAGCCCTACTGTACGGCATGAAAGTTAATGTCCCTTCCGTAGAGCCCCACTATAAGGCACCAGAGTTAACATCCCTTCCATAGAGCCCTACTGTACGGCACGAGAGTTAATGTGACTTCCATAGAGCCCTACTGTACGGCACGAGAGTTAACATCCCTTCCGTAGAGCCCCACTGTAAGGCACCAGAGTTAATGTGACTTCTGTAGAATGCTACTGTATGGCATGAGAGTTAACGTCCCTTCCGTAGAGCCCTACTGTACGGCATGAGAGTTAACGTCCCCTTCCATAGAGCCCCAATGTAAGGCACCAGAGTTAACGTCCCTTCCGTAGAGCCCTACTGCACAGCACCAACGTTAACGTCACTTATGGCAGCTCTAAAGAAAGCCACACATTTCTCATGAGACAGTGTATACAAAAGAGTGCTGAAGCACACAGGTTCTGAAGACAAACACTGCACTGACTAGTGTGTGATGCTGGGCAGGCCACTCACATGCTCTACGTCTCAGTTTTTCATCTATAAAATGCGTGCAGCAATTATACCTATTTAGCACGTTGCTGGGAAGGTTAAATGAGATGACATGCACAGTGAAGAAATATGAAGGGGTTGGTCACTGTTGTGTTTCTTTTAAGAGAAGTTCTTTTAACAAGAAGTTGAATAATCATAAAGTCTTCTTTCTCCAGGCATTTTTCAAAATGTATCTAAGAGTCTATCAATTATTCAAAATATGTTACTCAGTCAGGTCAATATACTGTCCCATACTTAAATCTTTTTATATCCAGAACTAGTGCTGCATGAGGAAAGCTTCTAGAATTAGTATGCTATAGCAATCACTTCCCCAAGTTCTGGGGAAAGTGCCAAGAGGGCTTCTGGTCAACCTTCCCTTCCCTTCCCTTTGGTAACTTAAAAAAAAAGAGTTCATTTGCTACCACATCGCAGACATCTTGGCACATGTACGTGGTAGAACCAGCTCCCAGCACCCCGCTGGCCTGTGACACCAGAGAAGAGCCATGCTATGGAAGAGAACACAAAGGAACTCATCCTAGGATCACACCATTACAAAGAGAAAAAATAAACTGAGGCTGAAGGAGCAAGGTTACATTTGAAACGCAAATATCAAACACCTAAAAGCTCTCTTCCGTTTGGGATTTTTCTGCCTGGCTCTACAGGAAATATTCCCATTCAACAAGAGAAAGAAAAGGTTCAGGTAAAGGTCACTTTGAGTATCAGTTGTGGATGAAATGACACACATTGTATTTCAACCTGATTCACGCTAAATCTACTTTTAAGCATTTAGAGTGGTACATTCGACACTTAAAACACCCCTGCATGAAAGGATGAGCAAAAGTCTCTACGATGCCTACAAAATTTTTACCAGAAACTTCCCTCCCACTGCTGTGAAGTCAAATCTGACTCACGGCAACCCGGCAGGACAGAGATAGCCCCACGGGGTTTCTCCAGCTTTAATCTCAGAGGAGTGGATCACCAGATCACTTTGTCTTGTGGAGCAGCCAGGAGACTCAAACAGAGGGCCTTTCAGTTAGCTAACCGGCCTTTCAGTTAGCTAACCACTGCACCACCAGGGCTCCCTGTAGCCTCCCTAGGGGTGACAACAGTGCACTGCTGTGCCTGCTGCTCACTGACAATAAAAGAAACACCACTGCACAGCAGGGAGACAGGAGTTGGGCACTGTGGAAGCTCACAGCGGCACCAGTTCAGGAACCACGGTGTTCAGAATCTCCGAGCAGGGCAGCTGTGCAGAGTGCATCGATGCTGCCCCCTACGGGCCCTCTGTGTGGTGCTCTACATCTCCTAGGCTGACAGACAAGCTGTGGTGTCCCCTGCTGTGTAGGCCAGGACACTGCAGTGGAAGGGAAGAGGGACCTGAGGGGCTGAGGCCTAGGGAAGGCTGGGCTAAGAAGTGACATGGGATTGTGGGAGAAATCCCCCGTGATAAGGATGCAGAAGAGCGCCAGAACTGGAGACAGCCATCGGGCTGGGTCAGATCCAGACACTCCCATCCCACCCTGGAGCCCCTGCTCAACAGGTCTGTATGCTAGGTGGAGCCTCAAGGAGAACCCAAACCAAGCCCACTGCCATCGAGTCAATTCCGACTTAACAGCAACCCTATAGGGCAGAACAGAACTACTCCAGAAAGTTTCTAAGTAGCACCTGGCGGATTCAAACAGCCAACTTTTTGATTAGCAGCTGTAACACCTACCTACTATGCCACCAGTGTTTCCCTAAACGAGAAAGCCACTGAAAAAGCTACCAAAGAGAAGAAGGTGCCTCCCTCACTGGCTGGAGAGCAGATCCTGTCACAGTGGGCTCCCTGAGAAACTCTGGGGGTGACAATCTCAAGAAAGGACCAAGCTGCCAGGTAGTGAGCGAGTTTTAAGTTTGGATTGCTGCAGCTCCCAGGGGGTGGTGCACAGTCTAAAGGCAGGTCTGTCCCCTGAGTAATGGAGAGGAGCAAAGCATGCCAGAGGTCCTCACATCATCCCATACACGGACTGAACGCTAGCCCCCAAAAGGCAGATTAAAGTCCTAAGCCTGCATCATTGAATGTGGCCTTGTCTGGGGCAACACGGTTCTTCTGTGCAGACGTCATGAGTTAATAGTCATACCAGACTAGGGTGGAGCCTGACCCTAAGCCTGTCTGGGAAGAGTCTTACAAGAGAAAAGGACAATAGTGGTCTCTTCCCAACTGGAGCAAAGGACAGTGAAGGCACAAAGATTCAAGGAAACAATTAGTCCACATGAATTGCAGCCTCCTCTAGCCTGAGACCAGAAGAACTAGATGGTGCTGGCTACTGCTACCAACTGCTCTGACCGGGAAAACAACAGAAGGCCTCAATATAGGAGAAAAATGTGGAACAAAACACAAATTCATAAAATATCATCAACTTCCTGGACAGATAGAGAGGGGGAATGTCTATCACTCTACGACACCCTTTTAACCTGGAACTGAAGCCAATCCCAGGGGTCACCTTTCAGCCAAATAACAGACTGGACTGTAAAATAAACAACATCAACTGTGAGGAATGTGTGCCTTACAACACTCAACTATAGGGGACCAAACAGGCAACATGTGCCCCAGAATAAAGACGAAGACAAGGTGCAGAAACTGGGCAGACAAAATGGGGGCAGGTATGGGAGAAACTGGGGAGGACTGACAGCGTGGGGACTGTAACCAATGTCACAAAGTAGCCTGTATATAAGCTGTTGAATGGGAAGCTAACTTGCTGTGTAAATTTTCACATGAAACACAATAAAATCTTGAAAAAAAAAACACACCAGAAGAGTGAACAGATAGACAGAGCCACACACAAGGGGGCAGCCAGCATGTGACTTCTGTCTAAGAACAGCTCGAGAATGTCACGCCAGCTGTCAGCTACCAGGCACTCGGAGAGGCATGAAGCAGTTCCTCTCTCAAAGCAAGTAATGTAGCCAAGACGCTGAATTCTGACTTCTCACCTCCTGAACAGCGAGAAAACTCTCTCTGTGCTTTCCAGTCTCCCACTCTGTAGTCTCCTGCTGCAGCCCCCTGGGAAACAGAGACAGGTGCTGACTGTGTGCAGTAGGGACATCACTTCCTCTCCGCCTTGGTTTTCTCTTTTACGGAGCACAGATCATTTTACCGTATGTGAGAACAAGAGACGTATGAGAATCTTGATTCCTACAGCACCTTCCACAGAAGCTACTACCATTGGTACCTGCTTCCCACTCCTGCTTCTGACCGTCGTTCAGGTGGCAAGGGGCAGGGAGAGCAGAAGCATAAGACCAGCAGCAGGGGAAGCGGAAAAGCCAAGTTCCCTAGGGAAGCTGAGAGCCTGGAGCAGAAACAGCAGTCAATGCAATGCCAATGTCCAGGGGGAATCGGAGACGGAAGGATACGCCCAGAACACACGGCTGCCATGTAGGAGACGGGGAAGGGCTGTGGCTTTCAGCCCCACCCGGCATCCTCCTCTGCCTGCAGTGACCGACTGTTCTTTTGGTGCTCGGGTCTGGGTTCTCAGTAAGAGAGTATGGCTTGAGGAGTGCTTCTTTACACCTGGGTGGGTGGGTGGAATAAAGGACCCCTTCACATGACTAAAAAGCTACAAATGATGACTGCGGGCAAGAGGCGGGCTGGCACAGAGCCCAGTCAAGTTAGTGTCGTGCCACAACGGGATGCAGATGAGAGGGGACAAGAAACACAGGCATGCTCCTGTGGAGGAGGGACACTGGGTGGATAGTCCCGCCCTCGATAGTGGACACTGCAGAGGGCATGTACATGAAGACAGAGGTGAAGCTCACTCGACGTGACAATGCCCAGGCCACCGTCAACAGAGGGACCCACAGGGACACAGGAAAGGTGACACCTTGCTCCTTGGTGACCATTACACCATTTAGAGTAGGGGGTTTCCATTTGCTTCCCATTTCCAACACGGGCAGAGAAAGACATACTCCCTCCAGCAACAGGTACCCCCTGGAAGTGTCCACGTTGGAAATATCTCCTTTTCCCTCTCTCACTTTGAGAGTAACTTCCATCTCCCTAACGCAGATTCTGGTTGGTCCAAGTGCAGAAGTTACTTCACTTTTGACATGTGGACACCTCTTCAAACATCCCAAGACTGCCTGTCTTTCTTTTTGTTTCTTTTGATTATGATTGTAAGATATTTGTAACACCAAACCAAATCCACCGCTATCAGGTCAGTTCTGACTCACCATGACTCCACAGGGTTTCCCAGGAGGAGTTGGTGGATTTGAACTGTCAACCTTTTGGTTAGCTGCCAAGCTCTTAACCACTGTACCCCCAGGGTTTTGTCCTAACATACAGCTCATACTATCTGGCTTGTCTTCAAATAAATGTTTAAAGGCCTGGTCAAATGTCCACTAATTTTACTGTGTGACCTGCATCAAACCAGAAACCTAGTCAAGCAGAAGATAAGGTAACCGGCTGTAACTTGCTCAGGCACATCTTCCTTCCCTGGCAGTTCAGACACTGTCTTCTCTGACCTCGGTCTGAGGAGCACATAGAAGAAAAAAAAAGCAAAAGTGATTTCAGCCGTCTGGCAACATGTCTATTTCTCAGCATTCCTTAAAGATCAACAAACACACCTAATTCAGCAATTTAATTACCATGTTCTTCAAGTACTTGCCAATCTAACTCATTCAGAAGAACTAAGTCTTTCTTTATAAAGCCTTCAACCCACCTGGGTCTTTGGCTTCCTCTAACCGTGTCTTAAGAGTGTTCTCTTTGAGGAGATTAAACATGCAAAGTCAGGGTTCATGAAATTCACTTTCTGCTTGTCATCTACTAACAAATCATCAGTTCCGAGCGGAAAGCTTTGCCCTTCCTTGATCTCCTGGTCCTGAATTCTAAAATAAAAGGAGGAAACACAGAACAACAAACCAAAAAAAGAAGCCTTATCAGTATCAGTAAGCCAAACTCGTGGAATTTTTAAGCTTTCCTGACAAAACTCTTAGCCAATACACTGCTGTTGATCAATTTTTCCACCTCCTATTCACTAAGAACAATAACAATCAACAGCGAAAAGAACACATGTCAGAAACATGTATGGATAGCCCACTTCTTCTCTCAAAGAACACACGCCTGTATCATAGTTTTATAACAAAATATTTAGTTTATGAAGCTGAATATGAAAAGAAGTCAAGAACATAAAAAAAATTATACATTCTTTAAAAACAAATCTAACAAGTAACAAGACTATACACATGCATTTTCAGTTAGGCATTTGAAGACCTATAATGTTTCAATTCCTCCTCTTGTACTGAAGCGTCTCACCGATACATTAACCAAGTTCTATCTGCAAACATTAATTAAGGCAGATACTGGCAACTCTCCATTTAGAGGTGGCCCTTCCAAAAGAAACTAATTCAGAATCAGTTCAGCATTAAATAGTCGGAATTCCTGTTGTATCATTAAGTTACAAATGAAGATAATACAGAACACGGTTGACCAATATACTCAAAAATCATCTAGTAAAATGGCTATTAGGATTAGGCATGCGAGAGTACCCGATATTCTTTATCAACTTCTAATGTCTTCACTGGCATAAAATTTTTCTCTACCTGAAAATACTGTTCCAGCATTAAGAAATTCAAGAATTCCAGACATATTTCAAAATCATTCTAAGGCGGGGAGGGGAAGCAATGTTTTACAGGAATTAAACTCTTAATGACAGAAGGACTTCTCTTTTAAACAGTATCATACTTTTTTTTTTTTACTCTTTTCCCACTGGCCAACAGAAACGTTTCACATATATTTGTTTAAAATAAATCAGCATTTTACTTTGCAGCTTTGGCTACGGACAAAAATGCTTCGTGTTCTATACAGATGAATGAATTTCTGCCAGGAGGAATTGGAACCCCATGAGGAGTCTTCTCACTGCTGGTTCAAGATTAGTGGGAAGATACCAGACTGTGCCTAGGTATTTGCCTCTTTAAAACTTATGTTTCATTTGTGTCATTTATTTATATTTAAAGACTTAGAATAAGGATGGGGGGAACATTTATTGGCAGCTAACATGAAACAAGAAAGAGCCAAGAGGCACAGTAGTTTTCTTCAGTGGTTTTCTTCTGCTTATTTTGCAGCTGAGAAAGACGAGGTGTTATCAGTAATGTATCCCAGATCATTTGGTAAATTAAGGCAATAGCTTCATTATAGTTTCTTAATTATTTTAATAAAGGTTTTATGTTTATAGAAAGAAAGCTTAAGTGAGTAAATCTACTTTTTAAATATGTCTATTTTTTTTAAATTTCAGTATGCTGAATCAGATGCCACAGCCAATGTGGCAAGACTGTGCAAAACTAGCAAGTAGTACCTGAATGCCTAGAGCCCAATCCCATGTCCATCACACAAGGGCTGGTCAGGGAGCAGACAGGTCACCCAGGCCCCATTTTCTCCTGTCTTTGCCAACTCTTGGTCATTTAACTGCTCACATGTACCCACATCACCTAAATAAGTGAAGCGTCCACTGACCAAGTTTCGGCTAAGGAATCTAATGGCAAATGAGAAGTGATGAGTGTTGGATTACACTAACTTTCCACCCTACAATATGCACTGGAACGCAACCCTTCCCTTCACAAATCTATCAGAACAATCCTAGACTGCTGAGGTGTTAGAAAGCTGGGGATCAATCATGCGACTGGTGGAGCGCAGAGGGGTACAGACACTTTACAAAGAGTCTGGCAGTTCTTTTAGAATTAGACATATACCTACCACTAAAAAAACCAAAACAAAAAACACTTGTTGCCTTCAAGTAGATTCTGACTCATTATAATAACCCTAGAGAACAGACTTGCCCCACAGGGTTTCCAGAGAGGAGCTGGGAGATTCAGGCTGATGACCGTCTGGTTAGCAACCAAGCTCCTAACCACTGTACCACCAGGGCCCCTCGAAGTTGTCCTCTGGGTATTTACCCAGCAAAATGAATACTTACATTCACACAAATGCCTGTAGAAGATTGTTCAAAGCCTCTCCTTTTGCAATAGCCCCAGACTGGAGATAATCCTAGTGTCTGTCCGTGGGTGAATGGTGAAACAAACTAGGATACAGCCCCACCATGAAATACTACTCAGCAATACAAAGGAAGAAACTACCGACACATGATTGGCACGGATGGACTGCAAGGCAGCTCTGCTGACTCCAAGAATGCCCATCTGACGGGGTTCCACACTGTGTGATTCCCTTCATGTAACACTTCTAAGCTAAGCTAAAAAGTACAGACATATAGAAGATGCAGGCGGTTCCCCAGGAAACCCAGGCACAGAGAGTCATGTGAGCAGGGAAGATGCTAAGGACTCCAGGGGCTGAGGAAAGAAGGTCCTCAAGCAGACTGAGCGCAGCCCTGCAGACACCCTGCATTTGGATTCCCAGGCTCTGAAACTGAGAGACAGTAAGTCTGTGTCTCTGAGCATGTGCGCGCGTGTGTGTGTGCTCCAGGCCCAAGTTGATGGCGCATTCATTTGCCTCTTCAAAGACTTACACACATACTGCTTTATGACTTTGGGTGCCACCCCAATAATGTGACAGCACGCTTCTCCTTTCCACCCGGGGTTCCTTGGGTCCACTCATCCAGTTCCTGTCCCTTCCTGCTTCGGGGCAGGAGTCGTCCTCTTGGTCTCGTTACATTTGATGGAAAGAAGAACCCACTCCTCGCGTGTGCTGTTCCTTGTTTTAGAGGTCTGTCTACTCTCTGTCTAAAAAGTGGGCTTCTGGGATGGTCTCAGTTCTGGGTTAGCTAAGCATCCAAGGGCCACAGTTTCAGGGGTCCTCAGTCTCTGTTAGACCAGTAAGTCTGGTCTTTTTACGTGAATTTGAATTCTGTTCTATCATGTTCTGCTCTGTCCAGGACAAATTTCTGTTCTGCCGAGTGGCACTCTTGTCACGGCAGCACCAGTAAGCAGAACACGTGCTTGCGCCCACACACGTGAACCCGCTACAATCTGCTGCACTCCGTGGACTGTGTCAGGGCCCCTCTCTGGGTGTGGCAGCGTGATGTGCCAGTGCAAGACAGCTCCAGGGGAGGAGGGTAAGGGACGGGTACATGGGATTCCCCAACCGCTTGTGACAATCTGTAATTATTTCAAAAGAACATGTTTAAAATAAAACCCAGGGAACACGTTTAAAGGTACCATATATCACTTTGGAACTATATACAGGAAATGGAAATAGGAATATGGGGAAGAAAGTCATTTTAGAGACTACAGACAGACCGCTCCCAAGTAAAATACTGCTAGAAAGGCCAAAACAAAAGACTTGGACATCGGAAATCAAACTTTACAGCCCTTTGCAAGGAAACAGAAGGGCTGTGGCAGGGTCTCAGGGATGCGTGGAGGGGCTGGCATGATTCGGAGACAGCGATGGTGTTCAGTGCTGCACAGGCACATGCCTTCCCTGGAGACCGCAGCAGGCCCGGGGCTGCAGGCTCCGTGTCAGAACTTCAACCAGAAGGACCCGTCCGACGACAGCCGGGAGCCAGCAGCACTGTGTATCTTTAGATCTCTTTCTCGACTACGTCCCCACTAGACCCCTGGTAGCTCTCCTGCCCCACAAGGGAAAGAGAACCTGGGCCCTTCAGGCAGTGCCTGTGTGTTCAACACACTCCCAGAGCAAACTGTGAGCAGGGGAGACACAGCACCCAGCCGAGAAGGGCTGAGAGTGCCACTTCTCCAACAAGAGAGGGTACAAGGTGGCTGCTCTTTGCTGTCACCAAGCAAAGGGGCACCACAGCCAGAGCACGAGCTGGGCCAGGAAAGAAGCCAGGCTGGTGCCATGACAAACCCACCTCCAGGTGGCTGCGAGGGCTTTGTTCTTCACTTCTGAATAAAATGAAAGGGCTCCTTTTCCCAGGCATTACTCATCACAAAAGCACGTCCCAGTTTGGTGTGTCAGTTTGCTGAAGCAAAACCAAAGAGCTCCTTGACTTCGCCCAGCAAGAAGCCCAGCCCGTGCTAATGGTCTTCCTGGGAAACCATGGTTCCTAGGGCACGTGAACAAAAGGGACTGCCAGGCTGCCTGAGGCCCCTCCAGACACCAGCGCCAGCTGAGCACAGTGCCACCACCTGGCCACCTCAGGCTCTACAGACTCCAAAGAGAATCACTGACCAACACAGGCCCTAACTTGGGAATGCAGTAAGATGAGTATGAACGGATGGAGACAATTAAGCTTTCGCTGCATTTCAAAACACCAATATGATTCTTTGTCATTAAATCCCAGAATGATGTGCTAGACACTGACACGGAATCTACCAATCTACCCTGCATTTCAGGAGGTTAACTGGGAATACAAAGTTAACCGAGACATGGTCCTGGCCTTCAAGAATCTTCCAGTCCATCGGGAGAAACCAATGAACAATGCCTGAAGGGAGCAGCACGCACAGAAGCAGAAGTGTGCTTCTTCATGCGGCATTCATGTGAGTACCACAACTCCTCTGCTCCAGCATAGCTGCTTGGAGAATGCTCAGGTGTGAACAAGTGAGCTAGCAAGTAGTGAGCACATGAGGGAGCCAGAGTGAGCATGAGCGGGTGAGTGACAGTGGGAGTGACAGTGACTCAGAGTGAGCAGATGCAGAGTGAGCGAGCGACACTGAGCGTCAGTGAGCAAGCACGAGAGTCAGCACGTGACCGAGAGGGAGAGTGGGTCAGCAAGAGTGCGTGAGAGGGCGAGCAAGGGTGAGAGGGAGTCCGGGAGAGCAGGTGAGTGAGGCTGCAAGTGAGAGCATGACAGCGAGCGACAGAGGCCGACCGCCTGAGAGCTGAGAGCGACACGGCCAGCCAGCGAGAGCGTGAGTGGTCGTGGGAGACAGTGAGCAGGCGAGAGGGAGGACACAGGAAAAGCAGGACACTGTGAACACTGTGCCCTCTGTGAGAGCACCCTACCTGTCTCTGTTTTCACACTGTGGGGCGTCACATGTTGCCGTGATGCTGGAAGCTATGCCACCAGTATTCAGATTCCAGCGGGGTCACCCATGACAGGCAGGTTTCTGCTGAGCTTCTGGACTAAGACAGACCATGAAGAAGGACCTGGTGGCCCACTGGGGAGAGGAATCAGCCCGCGAGAGCCTTGTGAACAGCAGTGGAACATGGTCTGGTCAAGGGCTGAAGATGAGCGCCTGGGGTTGGAAGGCACTCCAAACGTGACCGAGAAAGAGCCATCTCTCCCAAGTGGTTCACCGTAACGATGTGGAAATAGAGGGTCAACAAAAAAGAGGAAGACCCTTGAGGGGACTGGCTGACACAGTGGCTGCAACGCTGGACACAAGCACAGTAACACCTGGGAAGGCGGCGCACGACCAGGCCATGCTGCTTCCTGTTGTATACAGGGTCGCTGTGTGTCAGCACAGACTCGAGAACACCCAGCAACAACAACAACACACAAGGCTGAACGGGCATCAGTCAGTCTACGGCACCAACAAGAACTTTAAGGGGCAGAGAGTCTAGGCTACAGGTAGTGAAGCAATGTGGGCAGAGACAGGGAGACACAATGGGACACAAGTAACCACTGTGAATGGACTGTGCACGTAAAAACTGTCCTGTGGCTGTATATTTTGTTGTGCATATCTTCACCAAAAATGTAATTGGCTAAGAGGAGAGATGAGCAAATATTGGGAGAACAGCCAACAGAAAGGAGGCGAACACAACACTACAGACAGCCCTGGCGGGAACACAGAGGCTGAGAAGCAGAGGGAGGTAAAATGTAGGAAAAAAATCCTCCCCAAATAAACCCAAATTTACAATAGAGGCTTAGGCCAATCAGCATTCCTTTTAAATTCTTAAAAAATGTCTCTGTAAAAGGACAGCACATTGGTCTTCGAATCTCCCAAAAGGAAAGTGAATTCTTACTCAAGCAAAAACAAAGGTATGTCTGAGGGGAAACAGAAACCCCGGGACGCTTCCAAATCCACATTTTAAGGGTGAAATAGAGGCTAAAGGACCATCTTTGTGGATCACACTCTGCACTCGACCTTCAACCTTCTACAAACATGTGCCCCTGGTACAGGAGCCCTCTGCTTTGTTCTTTCGGGTGACAGGGAACGAGGGGAGGGGCTCAGCCTGGTGAGCTGAAGGGCCTGGTCTGCGAGGAGACTGGTCCACAGCCCGCTTCTCCCAGGGGTGACGCTCAGGGAAGTTTCTGAGTGAACCTGCAGCCGGCACCGGCAGGGACCTTTAACAGACGAGCCCCTATGAGAATACCGCTGCATTTCTCCTTGCGTGCCCCTCTGAGAAGGGAACAGTTACCGAAAAAAAGTGAGGGTGCCGCGGACATTCCACAGGAGGTGAGAAATAAAACCGCTGTGTGGGGACATCAGGAGTGAGGGAGTGTCATCTGTGCAGTTAACATCTACCTGCCTAAATGGAAAACACAAAGCTACTTTTTCTCGCGTATTTACATGTGAAATTTGAAATGTTTGTTTACATATGAAATCTTAAATTGTACGACGTGCTTGGGAAAAAGTGATTCAGATAAGGTAAATCTTTTCACAGCTGCTTCTTTACCTGATGTGTTTCAGCATTTAGTGGCCTTAAGCAAACACACCTAATCGCATTTCTTCTTGGCCCTTGTCTCTCTTCAGATTTCATTTCCAACTAACTCCATTTAATCTCGACTGAAGGGTCAGCTTCACAGCACAACGGCTGACAGAAGGCCTCCCTCCTTCCTCTATAAAGTCTCGCCAGCATTCCTGGGGGTTTTGTGGCTTTTAATGTTTCACAGAGAAAGGCTGGTCAGGAAAAAACAACTCTACCTAGAAAACAGTCAGGCTAGGAATGCAGCCCAAGTACACCGAGGGAAGTGTGACCCCCCAAGCCTGGGGGTCCTCCAAGTCCTTTCGGTCATCCCACTACTCAGCCTACAACAGGTCACTGAATCTGTCCTTGGTCCCATATCACTTTGGGTACACACAACGTTAAGAAAAAACAATCAGGGTAAATATGCCAGTTTCTCTGCTACTCTGAGGGCCTTTCACACTTTAAAAAATTCTCAGTTGAGAAAGTGAATCACTCACTCTTTACAACAGAGTTACAGTTGCCTCAGTCTACAAACTCAGTCATACTAAGGAAAAAAAAACAAACCACTGCCACTGAGTGAATTCCAACTCACCGTGACCCTACAGGATAGAGGAGAGCCGACTCACAGTGCCCAAGGAGCAGCTGGTGGGTCCACACCGCTGGCCTTTGGATCAGCAGCCGTCGCTCTCAATCACCATGCCACTCGGGCTTCCTCACTCACTCTAGGGGTGCCTCTAGTTTAGTCAGTGACAGCAACATAGGGTTTCACTTTTAAATAATTTCCAAACCTATTCACTAGATTCCATGCTGTCCTAAGATTTTTCTTTAAAAATGCTGCCAGTGTTATAAAATCAAATGACCCTAGTAAGAATCTCTGCCAACGTGTCACACGGACCAACGTGGCGTTACTCACAGACGTGCAGCTCTGGCAGGTGGCCTTGCAGTTCACCCTGAGCACCCTGTCCAGCAGCACCCCTGTGTCCCCAGGTGAGGACCACCCTCTCAGACGAAGCTCTTCCGGCTTTCTACGTCACTCAGGCACAGTCTGCTCTTTAACACAGATGTGCTTTAGCCCTCTTTCTTCCCTCCAGATAGGGTGTACACATGCCTCTGGAAAGGTGACACTAACACACGAATAGGAAAAGCACAGTCCCACACAATGATGACACAACATGACAAGAGCTGCAGTGGCGTATACAAAAGACAGTTCTAGAAAATGTAGGTGGAGCATTAACTGCCTGGAGAAGTGATGGAAGCAGCATGTCCATCTCAAAGGTATCATCAGGGTGTCACAGATTTGGAGACATTCTGCCAAGGTGCACAGGGCTTTGGAAGAGGAGGGCAGATCACGGGAGGGCGGGGCAGGGAAAAAAGCAGACATATAAAGAATCACTGATGTTCAAAAGCAGGGGTGCAACCTAACCAAACTTAGATTTCAGAAAGGTCACTCTGGTGGCAGTGCTGCCTGGAAGCTGGAGAGGTGGGGAGGCCAGTGAGGTGGTCTTGCTGACTGATGGGAGGTACTCAGCACCCAGTGGTGTGCATACCCACAACCGGCAGCTGCCTGGGAAAATACCCACTTAATTTTATGTCCACTTCGGAAAAAAGTTCTCTCTCTATAAATAGTTTACATATTGAAATATTTTGAAGTCTTTCTCAGGTATAGCATAACTGAAAACAGAAGAAGCAGCCAATCTTGTCAGTGTTCTACTTCTGACCATCTCAGGGTACAAAGTATCGTCCCCGTTGCAGAAAGGGACATGCCT
The DNA here is from genome assembly GCA_028571685.1 of Heterohyrax brucei. NCBI lineage: Eukaryota > Metazoa > Chordata > Mammalia > Hyracoidea > Procaviidae > Heterohyrax > Heterohyrax brucei. Next base: position 16,094,004 of record CM053141.1, on the reverse strand, counting down.
GGCACCGAATGGCAGAGCTGGCCGCTGGTCCAAGGCAACTGAACCGCAGACTCGTTCGTCCCTGCAGTTCACTCGACACCCTCCCACAGGCTCTCCCTAGACTCCCCATTTCCAGCAGAAAGGGTGGGTCATGCTCACACGGTCCAGTCCTCCAGGGTACAAACCACACAACTTAAGGCTGGCTTCCCAGGCCCCAGCAATGGTTGGCAGTTCCTTTCCTTTGATGCGAGGTCCTTTAAATGCAGTTCCCACTTTTGAACCCAGTCCGTTTTAGAAGAAATACAGCCAAATACTCCTCAGAAGCGAGGATGGTGAGACATTGGCTTGCTCCCTCTGACATTTCACCATAAAAGCCCAACTGCTAGGCAAGGACACCATGTTTGACAGAGGGCCAGTGAAAGTGGGGGAAGTCGTCAGCAAGATGATGAACACAATAACTGCAATGATGGTCTCTGACATACTGAAGACCACAGAGATGGCGCAGACCCGGGTGAGGTTTATCCAGCTACACACAAAGTCACTTGGAGTAGGAGCTGAGACAGTGGCGACTAACAATGAACAACCATCTTTGATGCCTTTAAACCAGAAAGCCAGACTCGGCCCTTTTCCACAGGTCTCCCAGGAGCCTCTCACCCTCTAAGATCCTTCTTCCCATCCTATTGTCACAAACTTCAGGTGTTTAATCCCAAACACCCACAACAGGTCATTCACTTCCAGATAAGTGTAACACAGGCCCTCTGTTAAGTATTTTTCTTTACTGTCCAGGGCAGAAGGAAGATACTGTACATTTACATCCTTAGTTGATTTGTAAAACTCATTTTTCTGAAGATTCTGTAAGTTTTTGTACAAATTCCCCCTTGAAAGCTAGATAACAGTTTCCTTAATAAATGTGATACAACTTGTACCAAGAACAACATACGTATGCAAGGTTTGCTCAGTATCTGATGGCACACACCCAATAACACGCTCCTGTTTATCACTGGCCGTGTGACTGAATTCATCAGCAAGAGCACAGCTGTCACCTCTGCTTACCCACGAAGACCACACTGGCTTCTCCTAATCTCTCTGCTGGGCCGCCACCTAAATCCAACATTAGCTAATGCTCAAGTATGTCTGGATCTGAGAGTGGTCATGGGGTCTGATAAAATCAGAGGCACCCATGACTTCAGCCACATGACAGGATAACAAACTGAAAAGAAAGCCCAGAGCCATGATCCAAATGTGTGGGTCCCCTCCCGGTGCCAAGTTGGACCAGAAGCTCCGTCTCTCCAACCATCTCTCAGTCTCCCATTTTACCTGCTCCCCCGGCTCCCCCACACTCATCTCTGCAAAAACGGTCTACAGGCACCCATGCAGTGAGGAAGGCCTGTGTGAGAGGGCATCACAGTGCTCTGCTGGCTGACGGGCTTGGTACTGGCAGGTTACCTGTCATCACTTGCTACCTTTAGTTCACTTTCTCACATTTTGACCAAAATTCAGAATCCTGCCCAAGTCTGGATCCTCCTTCTGACACACAGTGTATTTTGTCTTCCAGACACCTTACCTCCTTGACATGGGTGTGGAAAGACACCGACATGTCCAGTAAGATCTTCCTCTGCTCCACACGCCGGACAAAATCTTGTATCCGGTCCTCAAGCTGATGGGCAGCCTGATAAATCTCTTCCGGGTCACATTCCCCAGTCTGCGCTAGCTGCTCCGCTGCTTCTAGCAGTTTATCTGCGTTGGTGTACGTGTTCTGCACAAGAGAGCATCAGAGATACAGAACGTGAGTACAGCAGAAGCCGGCCAACCGGGGACCAACAGGACACAGCAGCACGGGCGATTTATGGCATCATTTCCTTAGATGAAGAAGAAAGAAACCAGAGGGGAAGAGATGGGGTCAGGCCTTCAATGCTTTTCAATCAGCAGCCTTTTCCAATACCGTCTCTTAGGCTGTTAAACTTTCAACCTTGTGGCCAAGCTCTTTCATCTGAAGCCATGATCTGTTGGCATAGATGCTGCCACCTGACTTGTGTGCGGCTTTCAATTTTTGCCACTGAGTACCCAGAGACACGAAGTAGCCACAAATGCCTGTTTCACTTTTCCCCAGGTGTCTGACAGAGCGGGGCATTCCAATTTGGCTTTCGCTATGACACACTGCTGTGTGGTAATTCCCAAAGTGCACACTAAAAGCTAAGTTCCACACAAACACAAGTGGAGGTCCCTCTCCCTGTGTTTCTATTACTGGTCATTCTGTGGGAATATTTTTCTATTTAAGAGTATGCATCCTTGAGGACAAGGAAATCAACTGGCTACAAAGTAATCAAGGTTTTAGAGAGCTGAAAGTTGAGTGAAAGTAAGTGCCTGAAATGCTCTGTTTTAATTCCTGATAAACTAGAGGCTACAAACCAGCACCTCAGAGAAGCAGGTTCGTGAGTGAGAGTCCTGGTCCTGTTAAAGGAGGCCACAGCCGGGGGTCCCCTGGCAGAGGGGCAGAGCGGCTGAGACAGGAGGACCTCAGTGCAGCAAAGCGCAGAAGAGAGGGCTTTCCAAAGGGCCCAGAAAGCACACCTGAGCGTCCCCTTGATCTTTCCTCAGCTCAAACTTGGTCTAAAGCAAGGCAGGCATGTCACTGCAAGTTAGGTAGTGACTCAGTGAGCAGAGGGTGTCCCTGTGGAGACTCAGCCTGAAGGGGTGACAAGAGCATCACTGTGGAGAGTCAGACTGAGGGGAGGGACGATAGTGTCCCTGCAGGGTGTCCGCCTGAAGGAGGGTGAGGCAGTCTCCTCGAGGAGTCAGTCTGGGAGGAGTGTGAGGGTGGGGGTGTGAGGGTGTCCCCATGGGGAGTCAGCCTGGGGCGTGGGGTGTGAGGGTGTTCCTGTGACAGGTCAGCCTGAAGGGGGTGTGAGGGTGTCCCCATGGGGAGTCAGCCTGGGGGCTGATGAGGGTGTCACGGCAGTCAGCCAGGCTTAGGGAGTGACAAGGGCATCGCTGTAGGTAGGCCCACAGCTTGGGTGGGTGAGAAGGGTGCCCTGTGGGGAGTCAGGGCCTAAGGGGTTGACGAGGTTGCCACTGTGCGGAGTTAGCACCTGAGAAGGTCAAGAGGGTGTTACTGTGGGGTGGGTGAGGAAGTATCAGGGGGTGACAAGGGCGTCTCTGCCGGGAGTCAGAGCCGGAGGGGGTGACGAGGGCATCTCTGCGGGGAGTCAGAGCCTAAGGAGGTGAAGAGGGTATTACTGCGGGGCATCAGTGGGCGAGGGTGATGAGGGTGTGTCTCTGTACAGAATCAGAGCCTAAGGGTGTGACGAAGGTGTCAGAGCCAAGGTGGTGACCAGGGTGTCCCTGTAGAGTCACAACCGGAGGGAGTGGCAAGGATGTCCCTGCAGTGCAGAGCCAGCCTGGGAAGCAGGAGCAGAACAAGATGAGGAAGGGGTTCAGGCAGGAAGGCGTCACAACGGGAGACTGGTGACATTCACACGACTCACTGCCTAGGTAAATATACAAAGGATAACAGGAGCCAAGTTGCTCATTTTAGAGAACGTGTTCTGAATATGGAAAAGGAGAAAACATGAGTAAACTGTAGCACTAGACTGAACCCCCCCTCCACACCTGTAACCTCCCTCTGCTGAATGAGAGGGCCTGGGAGCACCAAGAGGCCCCAACACACTTAGCGCCCTTTCTTCTATAAAAGTAACAAGAACTTCTTGGAGAAACGGCTGACTACAGGGCTGAGCCTAGTCCATCTCCGCATGGCAAGAGGGAGGATAAGCCCAAGAAGCTAAGAAGTGCTCATGGAGAACAAGGCCAAGTCAGGACACAGGTGCCGGCTGGGGGTGTTCTGAAATCCAGAATAAATGACAACTGAATCAGAGTCCACCCCACTGACTATAACAGGAAACCCCAAGTCCATACTGACACAGATAAATCAAATCGGAAGAGGAACAGGATAACTTTAAAATTATAAAGCACTTCACCACAAAATACTTGTTATTTACCAAAGGAAAAGCATAAGTGTAGAAGCCTGGCAGACACCACCTTAGTCCAAGGATCAAAGTGAACTCCACAAACCATGGGACGAAGGGAAGTCACAATCCCCTTGCGACAGTGGGATGGCAGAACACAGAGTCGCGGCTACAGTATCTCTGCCAGGATGCTGCATGTCTCTGAAGAGGAGGAAACTTCAGACAGCCAAAATGAGCAGCAGTCTTCAAAACAGTGAGTCTTTGACCTCTCCACGTACTGGGTCCTGCAAGTCACGGCAAGACCATGACACTTCAGGCTCAGGGCAGCTAGGGAAACAGGACAAGTGAGTGCCTGCTGAACTGGATCTTTCTGCTCCAAAGGATGTTACAGGGCAGTTCAGACAGCAATCCCGCATCAGTGCCGATTCCCGGTCCTGAGGGTAGCAGTGCAGAGGGGGAGGTGCAACACGGAAGCGCCCCACGTACAGCCCAGAGACTGGCAGTTAAGACCCAGCAGGAAGCGCCTCCAGAGACACGGCTGGCAATCTGCTTCTGACAGGTCACAGCCTTGAACACCTAATGGGGTGGCCGTGAGTCAGAAGTGACTTGACACCTATCAACACCAACAGTTGGTAGTTATGTCAGAGAATGTCCTTTCATTTATGTATTTCCCGGTAAAAAAATACACATTGAAGTCAATAATTCAAGGGAAAAAAATAAGGATTTTGTTTTTGAACTGTACTTCCAAACTACTGTGACAAGTAAGCATGACGGTGATATCAATAATGACGACACTAATTAGGATTTACTGAGCAAGCAGCATGGCAACTTCAACGGGGGCTGCTGGCAAGATGGTGCCAGTCCATCGCAGGTGCCAACAAGCAAGGGAGAAAGGGTGCGCTGCCCACGAACAACGTAAACATCATCAGGGAAACTGCCCTACGTGGGTCTGCCCCTTATCCCCACCCCATGTGACAACTTTGGCCCCAGCTGCTTGGGGTGCTGAGGTCACAAATACTTACTGTGTGTCAGGGTGCTAACTGCTTCTCTCGCCCCGGGCCACCTAATCCTAACCAACAACGCAGCTTGGAAATAAGAAAACGGAGACCAACAGGGCAGTCGCAGTGCACAGGGACAAGGCTGGGGGTGGTGACGGCAGGACTCAAACCCAGGTCTGCGTCAAACCTTGTATTTGGAACCGCCCAGCATACTGCTAAACACATGGGTCCTTTAAAATAAGTCTGTAATGAAAAATTATTTACACAATTGTGAGGCTCATAATCATACCCACCTTATCAATCTTTTTTTTTTATTATTATGATTGAATGAAAACGTACATTCCCATATAAATCTGCATGCCCACCTATATGCAGCTCCCACTGTTCTCCCTGCCTGGTGACAGCACACTCTTCCTCTCTGCTCCAGACATGTCTTACTCTCCCAACAGCCTCCTATCCCTTCCTCTCCACCCATACTCCAGTAAAAGGTCAGCAGGATGACATCCTATAGACACACAGAACCATAAAGTGCACACGTGATATGGTCACTCTGTGTCGCCAAGTCCAATCAGTTTCTGTCCAAAAAGTTGACCTCCATTATGATTTATGGACAGGGCCAGCATCAAGGCCAGGGGCCACACTCCCAGGGGAACTCTGAGGCCCCTGGAACATCAACTGCGGTCTTTTAGTGGAGGTCTCAGGGTGTGCCCCTTTTGATCCCTGTGATGCCAGTGACTTTGTTAGCCCCATCACAGCTATTACTGGAGGTGGCCGGGCACCACCCAGTTCTTCCAGTCACAAGTCGATGAAGTCATCCACTCAGATGGGTCTCTCTGTCTTCTGGGTTCTCTTTCTCCCGTGTCATTCTGGTCCTCGGTGATCATCCATTCCTGATGAATTGGGACCATTTGCTGTACCCTCTGATGGCAGTTCGGCAGCTTTTAAGACACCAGACGCCACTCACCAATGTGGGGTGTAGAAGGCTCTCTTAGCTAGTTGTGCCAACTGGCCTCAATTTTCCCTGACAGCATGGTCACCAGCTACCCGCCCCAGATACTCTGTCCTTGCAAAATTGGGTTAAGATGGGAGAGGTAATCACGTTATGCTGAAGCCCAGTTAATCTGATCTTCTTTCTGATGTGTGCTGTCACAGATTTCACCCAACCAAATTTCTATCAACTGTCTAATCTAGACCCACCCCCCTCGCCCTTCTGTCCTTCCCACCCTTGCAGTTGTCAAAGAGTCTATGCATGAGTCTGTTTTTAAGTTTTTATCATAGGAGTCTCCTACAACATTCATCCTTCTGTCACTGACTAGTTTCACTCAGCATAATGTCCTCCAATTAAAACCAGGTTATGAGAGGTTTCCTAAAATCATCATTGTTTTTTATCATTGCATAATGTTCCATCAAGTACATATACCATACTTTACCAATCCATTCCTCTGTTGTTGGGCATCTGGGTTGATTCTACCTTTTTGCTACTGTGGAGTGTGCTGCAAAAAACATTTATGTGCATGTATCAGTTGCTGTAAATGGTTCTGTAGGCTATACTCTCAGCAGTGGTCAACTGGTATATCTATATGCAGCTTTTTAAGGAAGTGCCAGATTGCCTTCCAAAGAGGTTGCACCATTTTGCAATCCCACCAACAGTGTAGGAGAGTTCCAATTTCTCCACAGCCTCTCCAGCATTTGTTGGTTTGTGTTTTTTGAATCATGGCCAAGCTTGTTGGGGTGAGATGGTATCTCGTTGTAGTTTTGATTTCAATTTCTTTAATAGGTAATGATAGCGAGCATGCCCGCATGTGTTTTTTGGCTGCCTGGATCTCTTCTTTAGAGAAGTGTCTGTCCATCTCCTTTGCCCATTGCTTAATTGGATGATTTCTCTTTTTCTTACAGATAGTTTGTAGTACCTTATAAATTATGGAGATCAGGTGTCGGTGTGACATAGAGTTGCCAAATATTATTTCCCATTCTATAGGTGGCCTTTTAATTCTATTAATAGTCTTCAGATGAACAGAAGTGTCTTACTCTTCACAGTTTCCATTTATCCATCTTCTCTTCTGTTGTTTGTGGTTTGTTTGACAGATTTTGAAGTCTGTGCTGTGTATTAAAACGTCCATTGTTGTTCCTACTTTCTCTTGGATGAGCTTTATTGTTTTAGATTTGATATTCAGGCCCTTTATCTAGTTTGAGTTGGTTTTTGTATAAGGTGTAAGATATGGGTCTTGTTTCAATTTTTTGCAGATGAATATCCAATTCTGCCAGCACTATTTGTTGAAGAGACTGTTTTTACCCCAGTTTAATGTCTTATGGCCTTTGTCGAATATCAACAGTTCATAGGAAGATAGTGTCATCTCTGGAGTCTCAATTCTGTTCCACTGATCTATCTGTTTCTTTTTGTACCAGTACCAGGCTTTTTTGACTACTGTAGAAGTGTAACAGGCTCTAAGCTCTGTTAGTGAGAGGCCTCCCAGTGTGTTCTTCTTCTTCAGTAGTGCTTTATTTATCCACGGCTCCTTCCCTTTCCAAGCAAAGTTGGTGATTTGTTCCTCCATCTCATTAAAAAATGTCACTGGAATTTGTATTGCGATTGCATTATACAGTTAGATTGCTTTGTGTAAAATAGACATTTTCACAATGTCAAGTCTTCCTACCCATGAGTGCAGCAGGCTTCTCCACTTATGTAAGTATCTCTTAATTTCTTGTAGTAAGGTCTTGTAGTTCTGTTTGTAAAGGTCTGTTATTTCACTGGTTAGATTTATTCCTAGGTACTTTATCTTCTTAGGGGCTATAGTAAATGGTATTGATTTGGTGGTTTCTTCATTAATAATCTTGTTGTTGGTATAAAGGAATCCTACTGATTTACTGCTGTTTATCTTGTATCTTGAGACTGATGAACTCTTCTATCAGTCTGAGTAGATTACTTATGGATTCTTTAGGATTCTCTGTGTATACACTCATACCATCTGCAAATAGGGAGATTTTTACTTCTTCTTTGTCAAGGCAGATGCTCTTTATTTCTTGGTCTTGTCTAATTGTTGTGGCCAGAACTTCTAGTACAATGCTGAATAGGAGAGGTGAAAGTGGGCATCCTTGTCTAGTTCCCATTCTCAAGAGACACTGCTTCAGTTTCTCTCCATTCAGGATGACGTACACAGTTGGCATTGTATAAACGGCCCTTACTGCATTGATGAATTTGCCGTCTATTCCTATTTTACGAGAGGTTTTAGCATGAATGGGTGTTGGACTTTATCAAATGCCTTTTCTGCATCAATAGAAAAAATCAGTTGATTTTTTTGTTTTTCTGTTATTTACGTGGTTGATCACATTAATTGTTTTCCTGATGTTGAACCAGCCTTGTATCCCTGGTATGAATCCAACTTGGTCATGATGGATTATTTCTTGGATATGTTGTATTCTATAGGCCAGCATTGTTGAAGATTTCTGCATCCAGATTTATGAATAATATCCGTCTGTAGTTCTCCTTTTTGGTTGGGTCTTTCCCTGGCTCTGGTACCAGGGTTATGCTGGCTTCATAGAACGAATTTGGGAGTATTCCATCCCTTTCTATGCTGTGAAATAGTCTCAGTAGTATTGGAGATAACTCTTCTCTAAAAGCTTGGCAGAATTCTGTGGTGAAGCCATCTGGGCTCAGGCTTTTTTTGGTTAGTAGTTTTTGGATGACTTTTTAAATTTCTTCCTTTGTGATGAGTTTATTAAGTTGTTCTGCTTCATCTTGTGATAATTTTGGTGATATGAATCAAGGAATTTCTCCATTTCCTCTAGGTTTTCAAATCTGTTAGAGTATGGTCTTTCATAGTATTCTGTTATGCTATTTTTGATTTCTGTTGGATCTCTTATGACAACTCCCCTCTCATTTCTTATTTGGGTTATTTGTTTCCTTTCTTGTTTTTCTTTAGTAAGTTTAGCCAATGCTTTGTCAATTTGTTGATCTTTTCAAAAAACTAGCTTTCAGTCCTTTCAATTTTTTCTATTGTTCTTCTATTCTCTAATTTGTTTAGTTCTGCTCTAATCCATATGATCTGTTTTCTTCTGGTGCCTCAGGGGTTCCGCTGTTGTTCTCTCTCTACTTGTTCAGGATATAGGGGTAATTCTTTGATTTGGTTTATTTTTTCCTTCCAGATGCATGCATTTATGGAGATAAACTGACCTCTGAGCATGGGTTCTGGCAGGAAGTGTTTTCATGCTCACTGGAATCCATACATTTCTTTATTCCATCCTTGATTTCTTCTATGACCCATGGCTTTTTGAGCAAGATGTTCAGTTCCCATGAGTTCCACTTTCTATCTATGCTTTTTCTGCTACTGATTTAGACTTTTATGGCTTTATGGTCTGAGAAGATGCTTTGCATTAATTTAATGGTATGGATTTTGTTGAGAATTGCTTTATGTCCTAACACATGGTCTATTCTGAAGAATATTCCATGTGCACTGGAGAAGAAGGTATAGTTGTTTGCTGATGGATAGGAAGTTCTGTATATGTCAATTTGGCTTGGTTGGTTAATTGTGTCAATAAGATCTTCAGTGTCTTTGTTGAGCTTTTTCCTAGGTGATCTGTCCAATATTGAGAGTGGAGTGTTGAAGTCTCCCACTATTACTGTGGAGTGATCTATCTCATTTTTGAGTGTAGTCAGAGTTTCTTCAACGTATTTAGGTACTCTAATAGTAGGTGCATAAATATTTAATATTGTTAAGTCCTGTTTGTGTATTGACACTTTCAGCAATAAAGAGTGTCCATCCTTGTCTACAATGGTGGATTCTACATTAAAATCTACTTTACAAAATTAGAATTGCTACACCTGCTCTTCTTTGTGTATTGTTAGCTTGTTATATATTCTTCCATCCTTTAATTTTCAGTTTGTTCATATGTTTAAGTCTAAGGTGAATTTCTTGTAGGCAACATACGGATGGGTCGTGTCTTTTGATCCAAGATGTCACTCGATGTCTCTTTACCGGAGCATTCAGTTCAGTCACACTCAATGTCATTATTGACAGGTATGTGGTTAGTGCTATAATTGTGATACGTTATGTGTTTAGTGCTATCATTGTGATATGTTTATTTTTGTGTTGATGTTTTCTCTGTTGTTCTTATTAATTCTTTCTGGAGCATTCTTCTTTGTGGGTTGATTTTTCACCTTTTTCGGGTTGGTTTTGTGACTCTTGTCTAGTTGTTGTGACTCCTGTACTATGTTTCTTGATTTGATACGTTGTATCTTTATTGTGCTTTACGGCTTCCCCTGTGGTCCCCCTTAGTAAACTATGTGTAAACCCAATTTTAATTACTACCAGTCTTACTCTCCATTTGGAAGGACTAGAACGACTGTAGTACATCCCTCTTTTTAATATGATGACATCACAATTTTCATGATATGATCACTGGATCATTTCTTTCACTACTATAGCTTTGAATGAGTTTGGAGCCTTTCCTAACTGAGCAGGTTTCGGGCTGATGTTCTGCATTTGGTTCTAAAATATAAAGTTAGTGGTTTTGTTCTTTTAAGCCAAGAAATTTTTCAGTATTTCTTGTAGCTCTGGTTTGGTTTTTACAAACTCTCTGAGTTTCTGTTTATCTGCGAATGTCTTCATTTCATTTTCATATTTCAAAGATAGTTTTGCAGGATATATAATTCTTGGTTGGAAGTTCTTCTCCTTCAAGGCTTTCAGTGTGTCATGCCACTGTGTTGGTGCCAGAATCATTTCTGCTGAGAAATCCAATGAAAGCCTACAAAGTTTCCCTCTGAATGTTAGCTTTGCTTTGAGTCTCGCTGCCTTTAAGGGTTTCTGCTTATGTTTCATTTTGTTAAACTTGATTATAACATGTCTTGGAGTCTTTCTTTTGAGATCTATATTGAATTGTGTTCAATATGCATCTCAGATATCTATATTCTCTTCCTTCATAATTTCTTCCTTCATAATTTCTCGCAGCAGCTCAGCAATACTACTCTATGTTCTCAGGTGTCTCACCTTGTTCAGGAACTCCAATTAATCGTAGACTGTTCCTCTTAATAGAGTCCCACATGCTTCTTAATGCTTCTTTATTTTTCTTGTTTCTGTTTTCTGATTTCTCCTCACAGATGCTGGAGTCGGTAGCTGTGTCTTTCAGGTCAGAAAGTCTGTTTTCCATTTGTTCCATTCTGTTTTCTTGGATTTCAACTGAAGTTTCTGTCTCTTTGATTTTGTTCTTGATCTGTTGGATTTTAGAGTACTGGTGTTCTATCAGCTTGAATAGTTTGCTTAATTTTTCATTTTGCTCTGCTGCATTTTATATAAGATCTACAAGGTCTACTTTGTCCTGCAGGGTTGCTATGAGTTGGAATCAACATTGACAGCCATGTGTGAGGGCTCTATATATAATTCTTTTGTATTCACATTCCAATAGTTTCAGAAAGGTTTCTTCATCTAGAAAAGTTTTTTGGTTGCTTCTTTTGGGGGGCCTTCTAAAGCCATGGGTGATTTCTTTATTTGCTGTGAGGATGGACTGCAGTTTTTTTTTTATGATTGAATGAAAATGTACATTCCCATATAAATTCGCATGCTCACCTATATGCAGCTCCCACTGCTCTCCCTGCCTGGTGACAGCACACTCCTCCTTTCTGCTCCATACATGTTCTAGACCATCTTAAAATGAAAGGTAAAAAGTATCTGACAACTCCCGAAGTCAGTCATGTTTTCAGGTGTACAGGTCCCTCTTCCAAGCTGGCAAAGTAAGCACCACTATATCCAACCCCAGATGTTATAAACTAGTTCAAAATACAGAAAGGCTACTGCTGTGCTGGCCTCTGCTGTCAGGCCCCAGCTGTAGGCAACACTGTGTAGAAAACTGCTTTTGTGCCAGAAAAGTGCTCTCCTCTGGGCAGGTGCTGTCTCCCAGCCTAGAAATTAGGTCCAGCTGAAGCCTCTATGTGGGTATATCTGCCTTCCAGTGGAACAAGATGGCATCCTGCACAAGTTCCCTGCCTGCCTCGGTACAGGCTAGTCAACGGCAGAGGTGGAAAGAGAAGCCAAAGGTGCTGAGATGCACAGAGTCCACAGCCGGGCTCTCAAAATATGGCAATTTCACCTGCAAATCCCACCCACAGTGTGTCTGAAATTAGCTGCTAGTCAAGTCCCAGTTCCACCCACTGGCTAAGACAGAGAAAAAAAAAGTTAAAATGGAAAGTTACTTTTGGTCTGTGAAAGCCAGCACTCACCAAGAGCTGGGGTCAGTGAAAGAGAGCAGTTTTCCATTCAGTAGTATGAAGTCCAAATTAACAGCCCTATGCCATGTCCTAGGGCTCACTAGGTATCCAGAAGGCTCTGTTTAATTATCAATTCAGGTCTTGGTTTCCAGAGGGATTTAGGAAGACGTGTGTTTAGTTTACCATCTTGATTCCGCCACCCGTCCTTGTCAATCTTAGAAACCATTTTCTGGAGATTTTCTCCCTGGTACTATCCAAAGCCTCCTAAGAATATTCTACATAATATACCAGTGAGTACTGTATTAACAACAACCCCTCAGAACTCTTCAGAAATACATGGAGATGTCAAAGAACTCCTTAACATCTGCTCATCATGTGTGACCACACTAGGCCCACGGCTGCTGAGTCAAGTTCAACACATAGAAAGCAGGCCTGGAAAATGTTATCTATGAGCATTTTACATAATCTCTATAATCGAATTACTTGAGTTAAACTGAAAAGCACATTCAGTTCCTAACACGACAGTAGCACTTTAGAAGCACATTTACAGAGTTTTATACACACTTGAAATTTCATATTTGGAAGCTATGCTATAGAAATTCTGTAGAAATTAGAAAAGAGAAATTACTCACTTGCCAAGTGCTCTGTACCAATAAAAGTACATTACAAATGTCCACTTGTGCCACTGTGGAGGCAAAGCAGTACCCAATCCCCATCTCTGCAACTCTGGGCCACCTCGAAATGGCAGCCTGGAAATGACAGTTACATGACAACAAGAAGCCAGCCCTCCAGCCCTCCAAGCAATGAAAACTGTCACTTGATCATCAGTATCACTATCAAACCATGCCAGAGATTACAAGTCCATGATGGAAAGACTTCAATCTCAGTGATGTCACTAACTTCTATGACCTGGAGCAGGTCGTAACCTCTGAGTCTCATGCTGCGGCCCATCACCCCAGCTTACAGAGAAATGTGGAAAAAGGTCCAGGAAGTGACTGTAGGGCAGCAGACATAGGAAGGGACAGAGCACAGGCCCTCTGTACACTGGTATCTTGCCTCTCTGACACTGTCAATTAAGAATTGTAATTATGATAGCAGTGATGGTGGGAGGGAAGATGGTGCTATTAACAACAATAACAAGTAGTTAAAGAAACTGTCACAGAAAACAAAAGCTTCAATAGAAATGATGACAAATGTCATGAGTGTCCTGGAAGAGAGGAAAGAACACTGGGTAAACACTGAGGAAATCTAGGTGAAGTCCACAGTTTAGTTCATAGTAATGTACCAAGAGATGGTAGAAGCCAAGAAATCTGCAGGACAGCTAAGTGGTGAGCCGCCTGGAAGAGATTCATGTATGTATACATTCCAAAGAAAGCTGACCCCAAATTATGTGGAAATTATCAAACAGTATCATTAATACCACGCACAAATAACATTTTGCTGAAGATCATTCAAAAATGATTGCAGCAGTATATCTATAGGGAACTGCCAGAATTTAAGACAGATTTGAAGAGGATGTGGAACCAAGGATATCACTGCTGATGGCAGGTAATCTTGGCTAGAAGCAGAAAGATATTTAAAAAACCAAAGCAAACTCCCTACGGTTGAGTGGATTCCAGCTTATAGCAACCCTGCAGGACAGAGCAGAACTGCTCCATAGAGTTTCCAAGGAGTAGCCAGTGGATTTGAACTGCTGACCTTTGGGTTGGCAGATGTAGCACTTAACCACATCACCAGGGCTTTCAGAAGAGAACAATGAGTGAGACGTATCACTGCTGATGTCACATGGATAGTGGCTGAAAGCCAAAAATACTAGAATGATGTTTACCTGTGTTTTATTGACTATGCTAATGCATTCAACTGTGGATCATAACAAATTATGGGCAATGTCACAAAGAAGGGGAATTCCAGCACACTTAATTGTTTCAAGCAGAATCTGTACACAGACTAAGAAGCAGGCGGTAGAACAGAACAAGAGAATACCACGTGCTTTAAAATCAGACAAGGTGTGCTTCAAGGTTGTATCCTTTCATACACTTACTCAATCTGTAAACTGAGTAAATGATCGAGAAGTGGAACTATATGAAGAGTAATATGATATCAGGATTGAAAGAAGACTCATTAACAACCTATAATACGCACATGACACAACTTTGATTGCTGAGAACAAATAGGACTTGAAAGACTTACTGATAAAGATCAAAGACTACAGCCTTCAGTATGGATTACATATCAATACCAAGAAAACAGAAGTCTTCACAACTGGGCCAATAAGCAACATCAAGCTAAATGGAGAAACAACTGAGGATGTCAAGGATTTCATCTTACCTGTATCCACTATCAATGCCCCAGATGCAGCTGTCAAGAAATGAAATGACATGTTGCTCTAGGCAGCTCTGATGCAAAAGACCTCTCTGACGTGTTAAAAAACAAAGCTGACACTTTGAAGACCAAGCTGTGCCAGACCCAAGCCACGGTATTTTCAATGGCTCATACATATGCAGAGGCTGGACAGTGCATTAAGAAAGATCAAAGTAAGAATTGATGTCTCTGAATTCTGATGTTGACAAAGAATACTGACTATACCCTGGACTGCCAGATGAAAGAACAAATCTAACTTCAAAGAAGTACTGCCAGAATGCTCACTGAAGGAAAGACGGCAAACTTCACCTCACATACTCTAGACACGTTATCAGGTGGGACCAATCCTGAAAGAAGGATATCGTGCTTTCTAAGGTAAAGGGTCAGTGATGAAGGAGCAGACCCTCAGTGAGATGGACTCACACAGCGGCTGCAGCAATGGGCTCCAGCACAGCAATGACTGTGAGGCTGGCACAGGACCAGGCAGGGTTTTTGTCTGTTGTACAGAGAGGGTCTCTATGAGGTGGAAATGATTCAACAACAATGCCAACATCTCAGTGCTGATGAATGGCAAACTGTGTAAGAAGCTAATAAAAAGTGGGTGTGAGTCCTTGGGAACTCTCTGTACCAATTGTGTAATCTTTCTAAATCTGAAACTGTACTAAAAAAAAATCAAGTGTGCGTGTGTGCACACGCATACACATACATACACAGATTTAGGAGTCCCCAGGTAGTACAAGCAGGAATGTGCTTGGCCAGTGATGTCAAAGTTGGAGGTTGGAGTCCACCCAGAAGCACCATGGAAGAAAGGCCTGGTGATCTCCTTCTGAAACATCAGCCACTGTTAACTCTATCTAGCCGAGTTCTACTATGACACACACGGGGCTACCACGAGTTGGAGTCGATGCAATGGCAACTGGTAGTACTAGTTACAGCAGATTGAAAATAATAGCTGTAATGTGTTCACAGATGGAGACGTATCAATTAGCTCACCTTACCCTTCCCTCCCGCAGGACAGCCATGGTATCTACTCAGAACAGAGGGAGGGACACAGCTAGGTTTGCTCTAGTGACTGGCCACGGCCTCAAGGGCATCGCTGCAGAGGTTCTGACAAAGGTCCTGTGAGCGCCAGAGGCCGCCCAGTGAGATGACCATGCCAGGGATGAAGAGATGCTGTACTCCCTCGCTGAGTCTCACCCAGAATCAGGACCTCATCTCTAAGACCTCGGTTCTGAGCAAGATGAAGTGGGTTGTGCTGCATGCAAATTCATGCCAAGCCCGTGTGCGGTCTTCCAGAGTGACCGCCAATGCTCCTGCTGTCCCCACAGCTCCGGGGGGTACCTGCTTCCCTTCCTGGTAAATGGACTGCAACGTCTCCCAAGAGCTGCGAGCTACATTTCTGAATGCTTTTCCACCAGGTTAATGATATTTAAAGAAACAAATGTTCCCCAGGAACAAGTGCCTTTTCAAGTTATCTGAGGCCCTGAAGAGGAACTGTTTCCTCCTACTTCTGTTTTGCACTTGAAGAGGAAGCACAACAGCTCCCGCAGCCTTTCCACCAGGTGCTGGTGGAGTCAGTCCACACTGTGCTCTGAAAACCAAGGCAACACCTAGCCTGAGATCCCTCAGCAATGTAAGAATGCAGAGCCCTGTGCGTTAATACACACTCGTCACAAGTGCTAACTCTCGAGCACCAACTCCAGACTATGTCCTCCCAACATCCTGCAATGGATACTATTCCACTCTCATTCCACAGGTGAGGAAAACTGAGGCTTACGCTGTGAAGTCAAGTAGCAGGTACGTCAGTGAGGGGCTGGCAGGCAGCAGAGCTGGGGCTGCCCAGACAGCAATCACTGGGCCAGGGCTCCTCTTACAGGGAAAAACTTAGTCACAGGACTGGTTCCTCTCTTTAAAGGGGGCCATCAGGTGACAGTTGGCCTTTGAGAGCCTGAAGAGACTCGACTGGTCCTCTCTGCTACCTACCATTCTGTGCCCGAAGGCATCTCCCTCTCTGGGCCCGTTTCCTCACCTGTGAGGTGGACGTGACAATCCCTGCCCCGAGTGACTGCGATGAGGGGTAAGGACACACTGGGCAGAAGCCCAAGAAGGGGGATTAGAGGAGGTACTCGGCCCCAGGCCCAAGTCCAAGGAGAAGCCAGACAATCACACCACCCCAAACACAGGGCAGGGGACCTACAGACTGGCAGTGGGCTGCCACCCCCAGGCCTCTCTGAGGCTGTGACCGCTGACCAAGGTGGGGCCCAGGCAGTTTCCTCTTTTTCCTGAGATGTAAATTCAAGTTGTGTAACTGGAAGACTCAGGAGGAACCCGGGAGCTACTGCAGGGCACAGGCAGACCAGGATGCCCACTCCCTAAAGCGCTCAGGGCCAGTTTCTGATCCAAGATGGCCAGGAGCCATGGTGAGAAGCCACTGGAAAGCATGTAAGTTTGCTGACCTTAGAAGAGATAAGAGTAAACCACAAGCATTTCAGGGTCCTAATATTTCTCGTCCATTGGCTGTGATTAAAAAAACTAACAGAAATCTGCATATAGAAAACTTACAAGATAGTTTCTTACCATAGCAACTATATTTAATCAATCTGTATTCTGATAATTCAAGCAGCTGGATTACATGAAGGAGAGCGAGGCTTCAGGATTGGATAAAACTCATTAACAACTTGATATGCAGACGACACAACTCTGCTGGCCAAAAGTGAAGAGGGTTTGAAGGACTTACTGATGAAAATCAAAGACCACACCCTTCAATGTGGACTGCACCTCAACATCAAAAACCAGAAATCCTCACTACTGGACCAGTCAGCAACATCGTCATTAACAGAGGACTGAGGTTGTCAAAGATTTCACTTTAGCTGGAGCTACAGTCAAAGTCCATGGAAATAGCAGTCAAGAAATCACACAACATATTTCATTGGACAAATACACTACACAAGACCTCTTCAAAGTATTAAAAAGCAAAGAGGTCATCCTACAGACTTACATGCATCTGACCCAAGTCACAGTGTATTCAGTCACCTCCTATGTGTATGCACAGGAAAGCCGGACAACAAATAAGGAAGATGGAAGAAGGCCTGATGCCTCTGAATGGTGCTGCTGGTGAACAGTGAATACACCACGAACTGCCAAAAGAAGGAACAAGTTTCTCTTGGAAGAAGTAGGGTCAAAATGCTCCTCAGGAGCAAGGAAAGAGTGACTTTGTCTCACACACACAATGTTCGTGTTTTTGGGAAGGACCAGTTCCTGCAGAAGGACATCACGCTTGGTCAAGCAGAGGTCAGAGAAAGAGAGGGAGCCCCTCAATGAGCTGGACTGACACAGTGGCTGCGATGAGATGGTTGAGCATAACAATGGCCCAAGACGGAGCAATGCTTTGTTCTCCTGCACATACGGCCTCTGTGAACTGGGACCAACTCAACAACACCTTACAACAACACAGGAACCGAATAAGAGAATGATGGGTCAGCACATTTACAGTCCATATTAATAAACTCCAGTTTCCTAATTATTACTGAAAAAGCATGTACATTCCCAAGGGTGGGTTTTTCTCTCAGTAAAGAACCACATAGTGTGCTGTATACTGTGAGGCAAGTCCATCACCCGACCCTAACACTGAGGCTTGGAGAGAGTGAGTAACCTGCCTCTGGCCAGTGAGACCATGGGGGAGGCAGTTCTGAGCTGAGAGCGTGATACGATTCTGTGCTCGACAGCCTGGACCCTGATCCACCAGGCCTGCCCCACTTCTCTGTGCCCTGACCCAATATGACTCCCCTGCCCCTCTGTGCCCTAACCCACTGTGACTCCCCTGCCCCTGTGCCCAGATCTATGACTGTCCCCACCCCTGTGCCATTAGCTGCTATGACTGTCCCCAGCCCTCTACACTGACCCACTATGACTCCCCCCTACCCTTCCCTTCAGCACTGATGACACAGCTTCCCACCAAGGTCTCAGCTCTGCCCTCCATGGCCACTCCACCCAACCTCCCTCAATAAAGCCTTCTGTCCCAGGGGAAACCAGTCACCACAAAACCATCATGGCCAGTGAGTGATTCCTGTCTGTTCTCATTTGTCTCCCTGACTTCCCTGAAGGACCTGAAGCTGTTCCCTGTACATCTAACATGCCACACTGCTCTGCTTCTACGCCACCTTGGCTTCCATGTGACCTCTCGCGCCTCTACCTGAGATCTTGGTAGGATTCTCACCAGGGGTTAGGACCTGAGCCTCTTACCTCCTCCAGCCCTCTAATCCCCGCTTCAGTCGGGGTCTGACCCAGAAATCAGGGACAGCGTCTGATGTCAAGAATTGGTTACGCATGTAATGGTGCTGAGAAACCAAACGAGATATGAGGTAACTCAGAGGTTAGCTTCTGCTGCCTGGCTGGAAGGACAAAGGGAGCTGCAAATCTAGGGCCAGGTCACTTCTTGGGTCACTTAGCAGGATCTGGGCTGTCCAGCTGGAGTCACAGTGGAGAAGGGCTCTGACTGAGGAGGAGCCTGAGGTTTGGGGGCAGGAGGAACAGGATGACCTGACCCCTTCCTTCCCCTTTCTTACTTGTCTCCCATCAGTGTCACTGATGAAGATACTGGTGAACAAGGGAAAACAGCAAGGGCAGCTGCTGGGAGGGGACAGGTGTCCTGCAGGGAGGGGGCAGATGTACTGCAAGGAGGGGGCAGGCAGCCTGCAGAGACGGGACAGCTGCTCTGCAGGGAAGGGGAAGGTATTCTGCAGTGAGGAGGCAGATGTCCTACAGGGAAGGAGGGGGCAGGTGTCCTGCAGGGAGGGGACAGATGTCCTGCAGGGAGGGGGCAGGTGTCCTGCAGGGATGGGGCAGATGTCCTGCAGGGAGGGGGCAGGTGTCCTGCAGGGAGGGGGCAGATGTCCTGCAGGGAGGGGGCAGGTGCCCTGCAGGGAGGGGCAGGTGTCCTGCAGGGAGGGAGCAGGTGCCCTGCAGGGAGGGGCAGGTGTCCTGCAGGGAGGGGGCAGATGTCCTGCAGGGAGGGAGCAGGTGCCCTGCAGGGAGGGGCAGGTGTCCTGCAGGGAGGGAGCAGGTGCCCTGCAGAGAGGGGCAGGTATCCTGCAGGAAGGGGGCAGGTGTCCTGCAGGGAGAGAGGAGGCAGGTTTCCTGCAGTGAGGGGGCAGAGGTCCTACAGAGATGGTGTAGAAGTCCTGCAGGGAGGGCACAGGCAACCTACAGAGGAGGGGCAGGGGTCCTGCAATACAGGCAAGGCAGGAGAACAAGGAATGGCTCTGAGGGTCAACAGGCCCCGAACCACTGCACCCACCTCTGAAGGTGTCACAGACTTAGCAATTCTCCATTTGCTAGAAACAGAAGCTTCTAACAATCAGCATCTTCACAGAAACCTGCCACGCTTTCTTACAGTTTACTACCAGTCAGGAGTGAGTGAGGGCTTCACACTCATCAAGTTCCATCTTTACAGAACCGTTTAAAGCAGCAGCCTCACTATTCACTGCAGCAGCAGGCACAGCCCTGTTCTGAACACTGTGCTGTGCACAGTTCTAAGTGCACTCACCTTAACTCACTCGCTATATTCCGTGGGTTCTGAAACATGGCTTCCAACTTTAACATTTCTAAAACTGAGATGTGTCCTACAATCTGGAGTCGCAGTTTACTGTTGGTGGTGGTTCTGGGTGCTTACAATCTTAGAGGTTCACAGTTTAAGTGGTAGTGGTGCTGGGTGCCTACAATCCAGAAGGTCACAGATTAACTCTTGTCAGTGTTGGGTACCTACAACCTTTAGAGGGTCCCAGTTAGCAGCTGGCTCCTTAACCACTGTGCCCCCAGGGCTCCTTATAATTTAATGAGAAGTACTTTTCCTCTTTGTTTGTAGTGCATACAATAATGGTGTGTTTAAATGGCTTCTCAGATTCAGTGGAATATGGTAAAACCTCTGTAACAATGAATGAAGTGGATGCAGAATCACCACCATCATGTTACAGATGTGGACACTGAGGACAAAACAGTCAGGAGACCTGAGCAGGATCAAACGAGCAAGCTGTGGAGCAGTGTCTGGTCTCCCCTGGCCCGGGTCCAGAGCCTGGACGCAAGGCATTCCATGTTGCTCGCCTTCCAGCGCCCTCCCCAAAGTACAGGAGCCACGGTCTCTCTGGATGCCCAGCACAACCACCCACTCTTGCCTGGCCGCACATGCCAGGACCAGTGGTGGTGTGGGATCCTAGATTCTCACCCACCCGCCAGCTTCAGCAGAAAGCCTGTGACTGGTCTGTCCAGGTGCAGGAGCATGGGGATACGGGCACCCCCAAATCCTAGCTCTACCGAGGGTGCCAAATGACTGGGGGCTCTGGAGGCAGGCTTCCTTGGGGGAGACTCATCTAAGGATATGAAGCAAAGCAAACCATGAGCCAAGAAAAACTGCCCTTACCCTACAACCACAGGTATATGCACACCCAAATGTTTACAACTGCCCTCAGATCTACACTTCTGTCTCAATCCTATCATGACCATGGGTAAATGTATCAGTATTGTTTACGGTGTTTTTAATAAGGGGGGGAATCAGGTAAGAAGATTACCTTGCAAATATACAACAACTTCAAGGAAATTTTGCTGGTGGTATTGCCCTGGATTCTCCACTACTCACTTACTTGAAATGATTAAAAACAGCAGCACCCTTATGTTGGCAATGAGCTTACGGTAAAGACTATCTGCAAGTGAGGCTCTATTAGCTGTAGCAAACCAGACACCCACACAGGCCAAAAACAACTTCACAGGGACACACTCTCTACATCCCATGCCACGGACGGAGGGTCCTCCTGACAACAGGAAGTTCCATAGCGTCCACGGAGTCTGAGAACCGCTGCTCTGCTCAACATCTGGAATGAACAAAGGACTCCTGCTTCCCTCCCGGCAACTCTTTAATGCTGGAATAAAGAGAACTACACGCACATACGAAAAGCTGGTGAGACAAATGGTGTCATGAGGAACAACTCTGTGACCGATGATGTTTCTGGAACATAACTTGAATCACTCAGGGGAAAAGGAGAAGGGAAAGAGGCAGTCCCAGTACTCGCAGGGTGGGCACCTAAGGAGCAGTGCTACAGGGTGGAGACGTACTGACCACACTGAAGAGTCAGAGGTGCCCTCAGAACCAGCTCCCCTGCCCCCAGACTCATCGGGTCTGTCTTGGCTGTGATGAGCACACATTTTTTCAGTGTGAAAAGGAATACTAACCAAGGTACCTACTGAGGAGGTCAAAGAGATCACTGTTAAAAGAGTCTCCTTTCCAACAGTCATCTGCAAAAAGTTCCCCACGGAAAATGTTTTCAGTTGTTCTTTCTACCCACGCACGCAAATACCGTATGTGTGTATTACACTCTATGAATTAAATTATTTAGTGCTGGACTCATTCACCAGGATATTTTTACTCACAATCACTGTATAAAATAAAGAAGGGACAGACCTCCAGACGAGTCAGAAGGATCTTGCCTCTGCAAATGGCATGCAAACAGGTCTCGAGGGCTTCCTAACAGGGCTCCCTGGGCGCCTGCAGCCAGCCCCGATGCCACGGACAGGGCTGTCTGGGCGCCTGCGGCCAGCCCCGATGTCAGGACAGGGCTCCCTGCATGTCTGCAGCCAGCCCCGATGCCACGGCTCCTGCAGGGAGGTCTCTGCCCTGTTGCAGCCAAGTGGGCTGAGGAGTTGCTTCCACAAGCAAACACAAAGTTGGAGTTCCTCTTCCAGAACACTGGAACTGTTCTATACCATGTATCTATATACAGGCTACTGCAGAGAAACCCAACCACATGACGTTCACCACTTCCTCTTTGAATCTCTGTCCTGTTACTTCACTACGCATGATTCACAAGGTTATAAAAGAGTAGAAATGAGAAAGAAAAGAAAAACCACTTAAATAAGCTATGAATTCAAGATTTCTCAAACTGACTTAGTATCCCTTTTACCAAAAAAAAAAAAATCCACAGCCACTACCATTGAGTCAATTTCGACTTGTAGCAGCCCTACAGAACAGAGCCGAACTGCCCCACAGGGTTTCCAAGGAGTGCCTGGGGGATCTGAAACGCTGACCTTTTAGTTAGCAGTCAGAGCACTTAACCACTATGTCACCACCATTTCCCAGTTTACAAAGAATCCTTAAAAAATGCAACAGGGGGAAACATACTGACCTTCACCTTCATTGTATAAAGGAGATCTTTTCTTCCTGAACTCCCAAATTTCTTCACCTTTGTGACCATTTCAGAAAATGAAATACAGCCCCTTAGAAAGCACTAGAGATCCCTCTGATCCCATTGGTACAGTACCTCCAAAGGCCATTCTGTCCACAGTCATGCCCGAGGTCGACCCTGAGCCCCTGGATTATGCCTTGTTTTGCCAGAAAGTAGAGATGGGGTGCCGAGAAGGAAAAGCGGCTAAAGTCCCTCTCCTGTGCTGACACTAGCCTGAGATCAGAAGGCTTTTGGTGAAGGGGGCAACAAGGCAGAGTGTGATCCCACCCTGACGCTGGAGCCGTGTTTGTCTAGACCACCTCACTGTGCATCCTCATCGTGCAGCCAGGCTCCTAGCGGCACAGGAACAAATGCTGTATGAGACCCCTACGACGAGGACTTGAAAACAGACTCATGTACAGAAGAAAAGACTCTTTGATGGCTACAAGGGAGGGGAGGGAAGGAGTGAGAGGGCTGGCTATAGATTAGATAGCTGACAGAAATTTGATTGGGTGGAATCAGTGACAGCACACATTATAAAGAAGATCAGTTTAACTGGACTTCAACATAACCTGAAAACTCTTCCAATCTTAGCCCAGTATTACAAGGATAGAGTAGCAGGGGCACGGGGTCTGGGGACCATGGTCTCAGGGGACATTGAGGCCAAATGGCATAACTAGCCTATCGCTAAGAGTCTTCTGCACCCCATATTGGTGAGTGGCATCCAGGGTCTTAAAAGCTAGCAAGCTGCCATCTGAGGTACAACCAAATGGTCCCAACTCAGCTGATCATCAGCTGAACAGAGGATCACCAAGGGCAACAATTACATGAGAGAAAAAGAGCCCAGAAGACAGAAAGACCCATGTTAATGGGTGATTATATCAACCAGAAGAACCACATGGCGCCTGGCCACCATCAGTGGCAGCCATGATGGGCTCACAATGTTGAGTCCCAGCATCAACATGAGAAAAAAAAGGGTGCACTATAAGAACTCCACTAAAAAGACTGCAAGTGATGGTCCTGGCAGCTCCCTGGGAGCACGGCCCCTACATGTGATGCTGCCCCTGATCATGGATCCTTACTGTGGTCAACTCTTCAGATAGGAATGGACTGGACTCGGCACACAGAGTGACCATATTGTACGTACACTTTATGGTTCTATGCATCTATAGGATGTCATCCTACTGGCTTCTTCCTAGAGCGGAGTGGAGAAGGTAGAGAGGAAGGGGCAGGAGATTAAGAGATATAACATGTATGGAACAGAAATGAGGAGTGTACTATCACCAGGCAAGGACAGCAGAGGGACCTGCAGATAGGCGGGCATGCAAATTGGAACTGTATTTTAAACTTCCAATCTCACACTCACACTCACACTCACGCTCACGCTCACGCTCACGCTCACGCTCACGCTCACGCTCACGCTCACGCTCACGCTCTCTCACACACACACACACACACACACACACACACACACACACACACACACACACACACACACACACAAAAGCCAGGCTCCTGCCTAACAGTAGCAACCTCGTCTGGCTTCACATCTGTCCAGGAATGAAATCCTTGTCAGACAAGCTGGAGGGACCAGGAAGAGCCGCTGGCCAAATTTCTCCAGCCCTTCAGGCCCTTCTCCAGTTCATCACCTTTTCCTGTGGCCAGGCCCTATCAGATGGGGCAGGCCCTCTCCCTGGGAGAGCTGATGATGATCTGAAGGCACAACAGTCACCCTGGGAACTGGCCTGAGGTGGCTCACAGGTATGACTTATAAAGCTGCATGCACCTGAGCCAGCAGGGACGAGACTCAATGCCACCCCTGCTCTGCTCCTTACCATGGATGGTACCTGCCCTACCCTGCACTCCCCACCCCAAGGACCTCAGCACATATTTGTGGAAGGAAGGAATCACGTACTTTCCCTCTAAAGTGAAGGGGAATTATGTGAACAGCTAGATTCCAGCTCATGGTCAACAGTAAATGCTAAATGGCCTGCTAAATGGCCATTCCAAACAATGGCAAACTGCTCAGTGTCCACTGTTCATAGCTCATTCAGCAGGCCCAAAACCAGATGCCAGACACAGTGGGTGACAGGGAGACAGAGGAAGAGGCAGAGTGCTCTTCCAGAACCAACTGGTCCCTAACAAATACAGCAGGATCAAGTGACACCCTTCAGAGTGGAGCAGGGTCTGGAAATGGAACCAGAGAGGGATCCCATGCAGATGCCGGACGCACAGGCTACAGCAGAGGTGCAGATGAGAAGGTAAGACAAGAAGGAGGGAGCAGACAGAGAAGAGAGCCGTGCAGGGAAAAAGACTGGCACACACAGGCGCCTTCTGGGGTGGAGAGGAGGAGCCAGCCGGCTGCCGGCTTGAGAAGAGAGCAAAGGCAAACAGGACTGCACCTGGAGAGACCAAGAGGGGGCTGCTCTCCAAGTAGCTTCCCAGGCCCTGGATGGCCCACGTCACACCTCCAGCCACGCAAGCCCCTCTCAGCCACGCAGCTCTGCAGTCCTACCTGCTGTCCCCAGCATTCTCTCTTCCTTTGTTACCAACCTGAATTTTACTACTTTTTAGACCACTCCTCTGGACAGCGGACCCGGCCCACTCAGGCCACCAGGGCCTGCAGCTGCGTGCTGACACCCCCCTGCCTGGCAGACACCTAACACGCGGAGGGAGGACACGTGGGTGCAGACACTACAGACTGATGGGAAGGTGTTCACAGGGTTTTCAGTCACTCATGGTTCAGATCTGAGTGCCAACACTTTCAGTCCGGAGAAGGGGGCCAGGCGGGCAGGCACTCCTTGGAGTCCCAGAGATTGTGAGTGATAGAGAATTAAGAAATATACAAGAGGAAGTGTCTCTCATCTAAGCAGGGTAAAAAGCAGCCCACACTCTGCCTATCCTGGAAGCTTGTCCACCCGAGGCAGAAGCCAACCTTTCAGAAGGAAGGTTTTTCTTACTTTTGCTGTCCCTAGAGAGCTGGTGTTAGCAGCTTTAGTGACCACCTCAGATCGGAGGGAGGAAGTTTACTAAGATGATGCACACAACACTGCCTTAGTTCAGAAAGGTGGCCAGAAATCAGAAGGGAAGCTGGACACACTGGAAACCATGCAGTGTCCAGTGCCCTCTGGATGAGAAGAGGCTCACGAAGGCGTGGCCAAGAGGAGAGGGCTGCCCAGTCTACAGACAGGTGGAAATACACAGTGCCAGAGGCGAGAACCACGCTTCCCAGCAGCTGGCCTTGTCTACAGTTCTGTTTCTTAGACATGATGGTGTCTGCTACACGGAAAGGGCAAGATATTTTCCAGCAGGTGACACGGATGACATGGGGTAAGGCTGCTGAGCACAGAGCGTCTTCATACTTGTTTCTTGAGATCAATGAATTAGTTCACTGAAAGCAGAACGGTAGGGATTGTCATTTTCACTTGTACTATTTACTGTTAGGTGCTGGGCTGCTAACCAAAGGGCTGGCAGTTCAAAGGCACCAGGCACTCCGTGACAACCCTATGGGGCAGTTCTTCTCTGTGCTGTGGGTTGCTGTGAGTCAGAATCAGTTCAATAGCAATGGTTTTGGTTTTTTGTTTGGTTTCATGATGTGAAATGTGACTATCTTAGGACAGCTCCACAAGTGGTATGACTTTAGATTTTAACCAGATATCGTCTGCTGGCAGCACATCCGTAATTCAGCATTGCACAGGAACTGAGCAAAGAATTCAACTCTCCTAGGAGACATTTGGGTATTTTTTTTTCCCCCAATCATTTGTCTTCCAATTCTATTTCAGTCCACTAGCTATGGGTCTTCAGGCTACGACATTTCTGTTCAAGCCATGAAGATGAAGTAACTAAAACAGAGTATGCATACACTATACAACAATTGCTCTCCCCCTCTTTATAATTACAGTTTGGAGATGCAGAATGATTTTATCTACATGTTTGCTGTACACTGAACCCTTTCTGTAGTTTGAAAAAAAAGGTTTTCTTGTTCCATCTTGCACAATATTCTCTTTCTTAATTGCTGTCTAATACACCATGCTTAAATAAGTACTCATTTCTTCAGCTGTGGATAACATTTAACTGCTAACAGGATTTTACCACAGTATTTTTTATTCACTGTGTCGTTGATACAAAACAACTACATTTTAGGTATTTTCCCAGAAATACAAACTAACAATTCAATTTAATTAAGCAAAGCTATAGTTACAACAGACTAAAGATAACAGCCACCAAACTATTTCTTAAAACAACCTTTTTACTTTACTACCTACCAGTTCCTTATAATTTTTTTAGCAATTTTTTTTCTCTCTGCATTCTTCCCTCCTATGTCTTCTGAAAACTAAACTCAACTAAAAGCACACTCTCCTAACAACAGCAAGCTGTGGGACGGAACTGGGCTGTGCATCTCACCTGGCGCTGTCATCCATTCTGGAAACGCTGGTGGTGTAGTGGTTAAACACCATAGCTGTTAACCAGAAGGTTGGAAGTTCACATCTGCCAGGGGCGTTTTGGAAGCCTTATGGGGCAGTCCTACTCTGTCAACAGGATCGCGGTCAGTCAGAACTGACTCTACAGCAGTCGGTTTGGGTTTTTTGGTGTCACATATTCTTACTCCACACTTCTACTTCAGCCCTATCAGCTAGCTAGTATTGTGTCTACTTTTCAGATAAGGAAGTTCATCTTTAGTGAGAGTAAGTGATGTCTTCAAAGTCACACAGCTAGTTCAAAACAGCACTTGAACTTCACAGATCCCACTCTCTGAACCACTACGGCCCTGCCTCCTATTCCCTCAAACCACACTGAAATCCACTGCCACGGGGTCAATTCTGACTCGTAAGCAAGCTGACAGGACAGACCAGAACTGTCCTACAGGGTTTCCAAGGAGCACTTGGTGGATTCAAACGGCCAACCTTTTAGTTAGCAGATGCAGCCCTAAACTGCTACACCCCTAGGGTTTCCTGTTTCCTAAGCACACATATTTAAGTAATGTAAAGGAAAAGAATTTCACTGGAAGGGTTACAGCATCATTATGGAAATGCCCTAGAGATGGTTACTGTCCAGCTATGAACAAAAATGTCAGACTAATCGTCAGCAGATACGCAAACAAAACTAGGGCAAAAACATCCCAACATATTTCTGTTTTAAGAACATCAATCACATTTTACAAAAGGGCAACCAACTAGGCATCTTTCTGCCTAAACAACGACAAATTCAACATATCACCCTGGGCACTGCTTCCTCTGCATCACCGTCAACACATCTTGCTACGGCAAACTCACCCAAGATGTGGTCACGACGGCAACTCACACCAACTCTGTGGACAGAAGAGAGCCAACAGCGAACGCCACCACTTTACCTGTGCCACTTCTTCAAAGTCCTCATGACGTTTCTGCAACGCTCTGGCTCGGTGAAGAGACTTCCCCACCCCCGTGTGCTTGCTGAGAAACGCTTCCCCGTGGTTCTCGATCCAATCCAGCACCTACAACGAAACAGAGGTGCACATGCCATGAACAGTGTTCTGCGGTGTTCAACGTCCCAGTGCTGTCCACTGATGACACACGCCTCTCTCGTCAAAACCCGGTACGCAAATAAAAACTGGGAGAAGCATGTGGATGCTGATCTAACACATCTGATAATTACACTGTGTATCAGCTTTCTCATCAGGGTTTTAATCAGCTTCTTACTCCAAAAGCGTCAATCTACTGATGCACAAGTGTTACAAGCAGTAACAGTCAAGTTACACCTCACCTCACTTCCTGCCTGAATGAGCTACCAAGCTGAGTTTTCCATCCGATGGTGGTCAGCAAGATCCAGAGGACCAGGTGAACATTTTTATATTGCTTCACAATGCAGGCAATTCTAATTTAAATCAGGAGGTCTTTCTTTTTCTTAAAAAAATTCACCTTTAGAAGTCACAAAACATACAAGGAAAACCTAAGAAAACACACGTGGCAGTTCTGATCTCTAAGATGATTTATTCAATTAGTAAAGATGCTGTGAAAACTAACTATTCCGTAAGTTTAATTATTTAAAAATTCCTACCAAGCAGAGGTCTTAGGACCATGGTTTCAAAGAAACTAAGGTCAACTGGCATATCGAGTTTTTTCCTAAGAAAATGTCTGTGTCCCATATTGGTGAGTGGCGCCTGGGGTCTTAAAAGCCAGCAAGCTGCCATCTACAGAACATCAACTGGTCCCAACCCGCGTGGAGCAGACGAAAACCAAGAACATTAAAGATATGAAGGAAATGTGAGCCCACGAGTCAGAAGGATCTACATGATTGGGAGACTACAGTGGCACGAGGCCAGAAGAACTACAGGGTGCCTGGTCACCACCAGTCACAGCCCTGTCAGAGAATACAATGTGTAGTTCCTGATGTGGCACGAGAGAAAGTGGTGTAAAGATCAGGAACTCTATTAAAAGATCAGACGTGATGGTCCGACACCCTGCTGGGTCCCCTAAGAACACAGTCCCTGGACTTGCTGCTGGCCCAGAGCTGAGGCCAGTATTAAAGCCAACACTTCAGACAAAGACTGGACCAGACCAAGGCACACACAGTGATGCAGGCGGTGTGCATACTGCATGGTTTTATTTCTATATGAGGCTGTCCCACTAGTTTCTTTTTAGAGGAGACAGGAGAGGTTAGAGAGGAAGAGGAAACAGGTGTCAGCTGAGGAGATACTACGAGCAAGGAACGGACAGGACGAGTGGGCTGTCGGGGGAGGAGAGCTGGTACCAGCGGCATAGGGGCCGGTATGCAGGGTTTTCCATGGCAAACTGGCTGGACTGTAAACTTTCCCCTAACCAAAAGTTCCTGTAACTACATTAAAGAAACAAGAGTAAAAAGAAAAACAGCACAACCCTGCTGTTTCAAAATTCATACTGGGGGACCGAGTACTTCGTTGGCTCTCTTGCCTGAAAAATCAAAACAATGACTATCTAATTAAATATTTTTAGTATACCAAATGTATACTTTCTTGCTTTCTGATGGCTATGAGACAAACCAAAAATAAATAAATTTTAAAAACAACAAAATAACTCTGCTATTGAGTGAATCTGGACTCACATGACCTTGTATGCCACAGAAGTACCCGACCAGGTTCCCACCAGCCTCTATCAGCAGAGGTGTATCCTTCTCCCTGGGTTCCCATGGGCAACCTCTCAGTCAGCAGCCAAGTACCCAAGTACTTAACCACCGAGCAAACAACAGTTAATAAAGCCTTCATCTAAACACTAGAAACTTCAGCTGGAAAGTATTTAAATGATATGTTAATGTGCTGCCTCAAATACTGTACACTGATTCAGACTCTGCATGTTAGTAACCACAGTAACTACGCACACAGAGGACAACAGTCTTGTCCTAAAGAACAAGCAGGAGCGCCCAGAGCTAGGACAGTGGTCAGAGGGCAGCTGGGAAACTGACCAGCCCTGGCACTCCACTAACAGCACAATAAAGTGGCCTTCACTTGTGGGTGACCGCTAACCAAAGGGTCTCTGCCCTTATTAACTGTAGTGGCACGAGATCAGCTGTGTTGACAGACAGCCGAAGAGGCAGAGGGAGCTGTGAGGACATAGCCCCCCTGGGCAGGGACACCCCATGGCCCGAAACCCATGTCATTCAGGACCTGAGGGGCTGACTGGTCTTCAGGTCCTTTCTGCACAGAGTATAGCAACGTGAGCAGCCATGCAAACACACCAGTCTGTGCACCTTACTAAGTCTTGGACAGTCCTTTTCAACACCCTGGAGAACGAGCAGCTGAGGTGAGGACATGTGCTGGAGAAGTGAGGTGAGGGCAGAGACCAAGCCTCCCTGTGGTGCTCAGGCCCAAACCACACCCTCACCTTGTCAATGAATCATTTCTGACCCTTTCTGTCAGATACCACCATCCTTCCAATCACTGGGTGTCACACAACCAAGGACGCCTTACTGAGGCCATCTGGACCGTCTGCCCATCTGGTCTCTTGGCTCTCCTCCTGACAGCGCCCTCGCGCCTGCCCCACACACGGACACAGATTCAGCTTGTGTCGTCCCGGCCCAGCTGCAGCCACTCCCTCACCTGCTCAGTGGTGACTATGACAGGAGCTATATTTGAAGTCATCTGTGTTAGGGTTCTTACTCTCAGTGTAGCCAATATCATGAGCTATCCCCATCCATAAATTAGGACTGATGCTGACTTCTACCCACTTTTCAGGCCCTGGACGGCAGAGACTACATGTCCTGCTTGTTTGAGACCAGTGCACTTGGAGAGTGAGCTCCCCTGGAGACAGGGAGCAGGAGTCAGCAGGCAGTAGCGCACCTGCGCTGTCCCCTGACTTCCGGGCGGATGGAAGGTTGCTGAGCGGCTGCTGTCACAATCTCTTGTGACTTCTTATATAACACAGGCCTTGCTCTGCTCTAGAAGAAATGGCTTAATGACAACTTCAAGACCTCTCAACCTCAAAGAAGGGACACAGTTAATGGGAAGTGCCTCTGGGAGTACGGGCGTACCACACAAGTACTGACTACGGAATGTTTTAAGTCTCAAAGAAGCCTGGAGATAGAGAAGCAACTGACAGACCTGAATTACGGCGTTGACACAGATACTGAATACACACTGTGGACAGCCACAAGGACAGACGCACCCGTCTCAGAGGACATACACCCAGAAGGCCCCTGAGAAGTGAAGATGGAGAGTTTTCATCTCACTTACTCCGAACATGTTCTCAAGAGGGACGACCCGTGGAGGACATCACGTGTGGTCCAGTAGAGGGTCACCAAGAAGGAGAAAGCACTCAACGAGATGCAGTGACACCGTGGCTGCAACACTGGGTTCAAACAGCCACGACGGTGACAACGGTGCAGGACCAGTGCTTCACTGTTTTGTACGCGGGGTCACTACGTGTCAGAACCAGCTCGACGGGAACCAACAGCCATGCAGGATTAACAGCTGTGTGAGGGTCGCTCACCTAAAGGACTTGCTTCAAGGGCTAGGAAGCCCTCTTATTTGTATTCACTTTTTTATCATAAGACATGCATGGAATCCTGGTGGCATAGTAGTTAGGTGCTACGGCTGCTAATCAAAAGGCCGGAGTTCAAATCTACCAGGTTCTCTGGAAACTCAACAGGTCAGGTCTCCTCTGTCCTATCGGGTGCTGAACTGGAATTGACCTGACATCTATGGGTAATGGGACAGGATACTCTGTATCTTTCTCAACTGTAAAAACAAAAAAACAGCACCAGCAGGCAACAAACCTGACAGCTCCTGGCTGCTCAGCAACGGGCAGAAGTTCCTGTTTTCAAAAGTAAAATACAGAAAGAGCTAGAAGAAGCTTGTTTAGAATTCTGAAGCTAGTAAAATTTGGCTTTTGATCATAAGAAGAGTGTTTCGAGAAGTCTAAGTTAGAAGTGTAAGTTAGAAATAAAAACTATCACGAATCAACAGGGCATTTTTCTTTTATCATTGGTTCTTTACACTGAAACGTAACCCCCAAGTAAAATTGTATTTCCAACATACATGAAAGTAATTCAGAGGAGAATGTACACATTCCAACAAGTATGGTACTAATAGCAGAAGGTGATGAACTCCAGCTAAGGGCAAGACCAGCTTCACCCACGAGGCTAGTCCATCTTCCATATGAACATAATTTCCGCTTGCCAAAGGACCCTGAATCAAGAAACCCGTCCAAGTGACTTTTTAAAGACCTGCCTGTTCAATCTTCCAGTTTTATCCATAAAATATCTCCATTCAGGGGCTTCCTCTGTCTACCCCACTAGCTGACTCCCTGACCTCAGCCTTGGCCAGCAATCTTTTCTCTGCCCGCTGACCTCAACCAAATCACAAGAAGGCATGACAGGGCTCATAGCTTTCCTCTCTGACTCAAAGAAAGGGCAAAGGCTGACCCCTTCACCATGTTACCTGGCTCCCTCGGAGGCTATGTGTCCTCCTCTGTCCAGAACAGGCCAGGCAGTGGAACGTGCACACTCCCTGGCACACCAGTGCCCTCTAATGGCAGCCCCAAGGTCAAGATCAGCTGAAATAGCACAGACACCAGCTCTCAGCACCTAAGTCAACTTGTCAGATGTGTAGGGAATCTCACAGATCCACCTCTTAGGCCTGAGAAGGAATCTGAAGCCCTAGGGCAGTTAATTAACGAGGCTGAACGTGATGAGGGCAAGTTTGATTCCAAGCATTTATTAACCAGTAATTATAACACATCTGAGCCACGAGGCAGGCACTGACACCAGGGCTCGGTCTGTTAATCACGCAGGTGTGCTCGGTATCCCCCTTTGCAGATGAAAACACAGCACTGGGCTACCGCATGAAGGAGCTATCTGCAGACCTGGACCCACGAAGTCCAACCTGGGGGGTCCTCTCTACACCCCCAGTGCACACTGTGCCTTTGAGCAGGCAGAGCTGGCATACAGGCAGGACACTGAGGCAGAGAAAGCACAAGTCTCCCTTGCACTTCAGAACAACTCAGGTTACCAAGCAGATGGCCGTGGATGGGGTAGCACAATGGGGCTGAGGTGCGTCAGCAAACACGCAGTAAGCCCCTCGGCGCCCAGGACACTGTCAGCCACCAGGCTTACATGGCAAGAGTCTGTCCATCTCATCTAACCTACCTGTAATGTAATTTTCTAGAAGTCCCACCCCTCGGCTGTCAGGTTATCGTGCTGTGGTGGCTTTCATATTGCCGAGCTGCTGGAATCTATGCCACCAATATTTCAAATACCATCAGGGTCACCCATGGTGGACAGCTGTCAGCAGAGCCTGCAGTCTCAGACAGTCTAAAAGGAAGTACCTGATGCTCTACCTTCACAACAAGAAACGTTATGGACACAGAGGAAGACTGTCTGATACAGTGCCAGCAGATGAGCCCCCAGGTTTGAATGAACTCAAAATACAACTTAGAAAGAGCTGCCTCCTCAGAGTAGAGTCAGCCTGAATGATGTGGACAGAGTAAAGCTTCCAGTACCTTCATTTGCAAAACTGGCAGAACTTAAACGATACTATTAGTATCATACACTAATAAAGTTTTGCTAAAAATCATTCAAAACGGGCTGCAGCAGTATACTGACAGGGAACTGCCAGAAATTCAAGCTGGATTCAGAAGAGAATATAGTACCAAAGAAACTGTTGCTCATGTTGACGGCTCTTGCCTGAAAGCAGAAAATACCAGAAAGATGTTTACCTATGTTTTACTGACCATGCAAAGGCATTCAGCTATGTGATCATAACAAATCATGGCTAACTCGGTAAAGCATGGGAATTCCAGGACACTTAATTGTGCTCGCTCATTAAGAATCTCCACGTGGATCAAGAGGCAGTTGTTTTAAAGAACCATGGGATACTGCACGGCTTAAAGTCAAGAAAGGTGTGTGTCAGGGTTGTATCCTTTCCCCATAATCGCAATCCTGGTGGCACTCTGGTTAAGTGCTATGACTGCTAACCAAAAGGCTGGCAGCTTGAATCCACTAAGCACTCCTTGGAAACACGATGGAGCATGTTTCGCCATGAGTTGGGATCAACTTGACAGTAGTAGGTTATTCAATCTGCACGCAGGGTAAATAACCTGAGAAACTGGATTATATGAAAAATAGGCCATCAGGACGGGAGGAAGACTCATTAATAACCTGCTTTACAGAGACGACTCGATCTCACTTGCCTGAAGTAAAGAGGACTTGCAACACTTAACTGATAAAGATCAAAGACCACATGGCTTTCAATATGGATTACACCTCAACATAAAGAAAACAAAAATTCTCACAACTGTACCAGTAAGCAACATCATGACAAATGGAGAAAAGATTAAAATTGTCAAGGATTTCATTTTACTTGGACTCACAGTCAACACCCATGAAAGCAGCAGTCAAGAAATCAAAAGACACACTGCACTGGGCAAATGTGCTGCAAAACACTTCTTTGAAAAGTACAGATGTCACCTTGAAGACTAAGGTGCACCTGACCCAAGCTATGGTATTTTCAATCACATCATATGCATGCAAAAAGCTGGACAATAAATAAGGAAGACAAAAGAAATGATGCCTTTGAATTGTCTTGTGGGAGGAAAATACTGAGAATACCACAGACTGCCAAAAGAACAAACAGATGTGTCCTGGAAGAAGTACAACCAGAGTGCTCGTGGAAGCAATGGCAGTGAGATTACATCTTACATACTCTGGACACGTTGTCAGGAGGGATCAGGACCTGGAGAAGGACATTATGTTTGGTAAAGTACGTCAGCGAAAATGAGGAAGACCCTTAACAAGATGGACCGACACAGTGGCTACAAGAACGGACTTAAGTATAACACTGACAGTGGGCACAGCGCAGGGCCAAGCAGGGTTTTGTTCTGTTGTACACAGGGTCACTATGAGTCCGAACCAACTTGACAACAACAACAACAAAATTAAAAGAAACAGTTACAATCATCTGTTAATATGGACTATAAGAAGTATGAACCTAGCAAAAGTGGAAGTCTCAAAAACAAAGTAGAATGCTTGAAGATAAACAGTCTTAGGTTCTTACCTAAGACAGTTTGATACTGGCCATCTGGAAATGAACAATCATATGGTTTGCTAGATCAGGATTGACAAATCGAAGAAGGATGACACTGCATTCTCAAAAAGAACATTTCAAGACACACACTGTCAGTGATAGGCTAATATTCATACACCTACAAGGAACATCATTTAATATGACTATTATTCAAATTTATGCACCAATTACAAATGTCAAAGATGAATAAACTGAAGATTTTACACAAACTGTGCAGCCTGAAATTAATCAACCATCCAGTCAATATGCATTGATAAAGTGATGACTGGAATGTGAAAACTGGAAACAAAGGAAGAGGGCTGATAGTTGGAGAACATGGCCTGGTGACAGAGGTGACATCAAAGATCACTTGTTGGGATTTCACAACGCCAATGAGTTATTCATTAGAAATATCTTTTTCAGCAACATAAATGGTATCTACACACACGAACTCTACTGCTACGAGTCACAACCGACTGGACAGCAGTGAGATACACATGACCTTCACCACAAGAACACACAGGAATCAAGCTGACTACACACATGGAGAGAGACGATGCAAAAACATAAAGTCATCGGTCAGCAGAAGCCCAAGGGCTGACTATGAAATGAAGAGTCAAAGGTGCACATCCAAGTTCATGCTGAATGGGAAGACAATTAAAACAAGCCCATGAGAGCCAAAGTCGGATACTGAGTATACTGCATCTCCATTAAGAGAACATTTCAAAAACAGATTTGACACACTTATCACTCTCGACCCAAGAGCAGATGAGTTGTAGAATAACGTGAAGGACATCACACATGACAAAAGAGGTCATTCAAAAGATAGGAAAGGAAGACAAGATCAGAATGGATGTGAGAAGAGATTCTGAAACTTGCTCTTGAATGTACAGTAACTAAAGTAAATGAAAGAAATGAAGGAGTAAAACCAAAAGGGAAGAATACACTCAGAATGTCTCAGGCTGAGCACACAACTGAAGAAAAAAACCAAGCCTCTAGTTGCAATACTGAAAGATTATAGGTGTAAAACACTGAATGACACAGGAAGCATCCAAAGAAGAAGGCAGCACGTGATCAAGAATCAGTGACCCTAACGGAAAAAGTCCAAGCTGCACTGCAGGCGCTGCGGAGAAAGGCTGCAGGAACTGAAACAGAACAGCCTTAGTCATCTAGTGCTGCTGCAACAGAAATACATCTACCACAAGGGGACAGCTTTAACAAAGAGAAGTTTATTCTCTCACAATCCAGTAGGCTACAAGGCCAAATTCCATGTGTCAACCCCAGAGGAAGGCTTCCTCTCTCCGTTGGCTCTGGAGAAAGGTCTTTGTGATGTATCCATCTTCCCTTGGTCTGGGGGCATTTCAGCACTGGGAACCTCAGGTTGAAAGGATACGCTCTTTTCCTGGCACTGGTTTCTTGGTGGTGTGAGGTCTGCAATATTCTATTTGCTTCCCTAACATCTAGAGAGAAAAAAGGTAGTGCATGTCACACCCCAGGGAAGCATCCACATACACTGGATCAGGGAGGTAAACTTAGCACAAGTGTGACAGGCCTATGCTAATCCTCTAACAGAATCCAACCTTGTCCCATTAACCATAGGCAGAGACTAGGATTTACAACAGACATATAAATATGTAAATTACAATCACAAAATAGAGAAGAACTATACAATACTGGGAACCACAGCTCAGTCAAAATGTGAGCTACAAGACACTATTGAGGGGACATAATTCAATCCATGACAAATACCAACTGAGATGTTTCAACAAAGGGATGCACCTTCCGAAGCTCTCATTCATCTGTACCCAGAAATCTGGAAGACAGCTACTTGACCAACTGACTGGAAGAGATCCATATTTCTGGCCATTCCAAAGAAAGCAAATAAACACAATGTGGAAATTATTGACTAACATCATTAATTGTCACATGAAAATAAAACTACGCAGAAGATAATTCAAAAAGTTGCAGCAGTATAACTACAGAGAATGTGGAACAAGGGATACCATTACTGATGTCAGATGGGTCTTGGCTTAAAGCAGAGAATACCAGAAAGATGTTTACTTGTATTTACTAAGCAAAGGCTGTGTGGACCCTAACAAACTGTAGGTAACATTGGGAACTCCAGATCACTGAATTGTGCTTATGAGAAACCTGTACATGGATGAAGAGACAGTGGTTTAAAGAGAACAGCAGAATTCTGCATAGTTTAAAATTAGGCAAGGTTTGTGTAACTGTTGTGTCATTTTACCCAACTTATTCACTCTGTATGCTTAGCAAATAATCTGGGAAGCTGGACTCTACAAAGAATGGGGCATCAGGAATGAAGGCAGACTTGTTAACAACTTGTCATACTCAGATGACACAACCTTGCTTGCTGAACGTGCAGTGGACTTGCAGCACTTATTCATGAAGACCAAAGACTACAGCCTTCCCTCTGGATTATACTTCAACACAGGAAAAAAAAAGTAACATTAAGATAAATACAGATCCAAATGGATGCTCATCCAAAATCAACATCCACGGAAGCAGCCATCAAGAAATCAGAGGATGCACTACGTTACTTTCAAGTGTTACGAAGTAAAGATCTCACTTTGAGGAGGAAGGTACGCATGACTCAGACCTCTGTGTTTTCAGCTGTCTCATATGCATACGAACGTGGTACAACAAACGAGGAAGACCAGAGAGGAACTGATGCACGTGAACCACAGTGCTGGTGAAGAATCCCAGGTACACCGCAGACAGAAAAACAAACACAGATGTGTTCTGAAAGAAGCACACCTAGAAGCTTCTTAGAAGCAAGAATGGCAAGACCTTGTCCCTAGCACTGTGGACGTATTATCCGAAAAGACCAAGGGCATCACGCACAGCAACACACAGTGTCAGAGGAAACAAGGAAGACCCTGAACCACAGACACTGACACAGCCAGCGCCAAAAAGGGCTCGAGCGCAGCAACGTGTGAGGCCGTCCCAGCAGTGGCAGTGTCCCGTCCTGTTGTACAGGGGATGCTGTGAGTCCGAACACAACTGAAAGCACCCGACCGCCACTGCCACCATCTCATGGTCAGTGCGTTTGGTGGCTTCCTAAGTCTAAGGAATTACTTTTTCTTGAATAAGAGTCAGTGACGAACTGCAGCTGACACCAAGAACAGACTCCCCCCACGAGGCTGTCCAAAGAGGTGGTCCGCCCTCACATGCCTGCCTCCCTACACCATGATCAATATACAGGTATCCCTAGCTTTGCCAAATTTTGCTTATGCCACTTCGCTTTCACAAAAGACCTACACTAGTACCTACTCTGATTAACCCAAAGAAATCTGGAGAAGATTTTTGCTTTTATGAAAAAAGGTGCAAAGCAGCACTCAACATTCGCTTTGCCGAGAGCCACTGAAGAGACACCCCGAACCCTGAGCAGTGAGAGTGGCGCCGCCTAGCTCCCTCCCTGGGAACTACACTCAGCATCTGAGCACCCAGCTGCCGAAGCTTTAAACTCTAAGCATCTCTGCCGCTCTATTATTCTGCACATCATTAGTGAGCTGGGTCCTGAAGTGTCAGGAAAGCCTCAGAGAGCTCATCCGCATTTCACGTGTCATCTGGAATAGTTCAGTAGGGTTCTTTCTCGGGAGTGGGGTGGGAGGGGTCTGGGAGCTCTCAAAGAAGTCATCGTACTGCATCTTCACCTTACACCATTCCAGCTCAGGCAAGGTCTCACCGGAGGGACAGCAGGGACACCTGTAATGTTAAAACACCTTTAAAACACACAGGCATTTATTTCAAACACATGTTAACAGGAGCTTTCTAGTCCTGTCCTGCATCATAAGATGGCCACCAGCATTGTCACTGGGTGATGATTATTCAATGCTACATCAGAGAGGGCCAAACAGGTCCACAAAAAACCTCAAAGGGCTCTGAAATGCCTAGTATTTTTCTCCAAACTGGAACCAAAACTGCATTTGCCAATGACACCTGGGCTGAGACTGGTGACAGACTGTATGGCTCCCTCTCAGGTGAGACCTTACACATCTGGCCGCAGAGTATCAAAGCTTCCAGACGTCCTCAGAATGCTTCCCAACACGCAGCTTATGTTCTGTGTTACTTCTTAAACGTGGAAAACTTCTGCATTCTGAAAGACCACTACCTCCACGTGATTCTTTATATCTTATCTCAGCGTTTCTATTATTACCCCAATATGCAAGAATCTGAGGCTCAGAAAAGTTAATCTGCCCAAGAAAACAACACCTAGATAAGAGATTCAAACAGATGACCTCAACTTCTCAAGCTTCTGCTCTTAACTAACCAGTTTTGGAGGTTAGTTTGTAGTTACTATCTGAAAACCTTTAAAATACTTCTAAAATCAGAGTTTCATCTCTAAGACTGGTCTGTAAAAATCACAGGGCACATCTGACATAAGGCAAACAAGAACTCACTTGTTTTGTAAACCACCATCAAACAATGTCCAGACTACTCAGTTTACAAGTATGCAAGCATCTGTCTACTCTGACTACTGCTTTGGAGAAATGAGACACAGTGAATAAATGCTTCTATCCTCCTAACCAGAGCCCCTCCTGAATCACATTTCAAGGACACAAAAATGAAAACAGTAACTCCACTGATCCTATAAACACTTAAAAAATACATTATTACATGAAGCAAATGAAAAAGAAAGGCACTTCTAAAACACTCCAGTGTGTTCTTTTTTATACAAAATTGGGTTTCTCAGTTGTAAAATATGACCTTCCTCCCTGCCCACTCTATACGTGCTAGGAAACCTAAATTAGTGGAGTTTCCCTTGTTGTTACTTCCCTGCTCACACACTGCACCTTGCCTTGAGTGAAGTCTCTGGGGTGCCAATCCAGAAACAGATATGCTGGGTTTCTGATTTTGACTTCAGAGAAACATTCCTGAAGGAAGCATGTATGTTACACAGCTTTCATTTATTATCAAACCGATGTTATTTTACTGACATAACAAAGGATGACTAATCATTAAGCAAGTTATTTCAAATTTTGCTACATCTAAGTGGGCAGACTAAAGGGAGATCTTTCAGTTAGATGGTGACTTTTTACTAAACGCTCTGTTAAGCATCACTATGACAATATTTAATATTATGTTACTGACAAAGATTACCCTTGAACTTAAAAATCAGAAATGAAGGAATATTTACATTTTAAAGTGACATACTCATGCAGCTTAGGCTGCCTATCACTTTTTTCCTCCTATACTCACAGCATATTTTATTCCTGAAATGAGTGTTTCAGTCATGTTCTTACATTCTGGGTAGGGACCAAGCTCACCAGGACCCCGAATCACACCCTTCTCTCTGCGTGACCTCATTGACTGCAGGGAGATGGAATCAAGGCCCAAGGCAGCTGCAGACAGGTGGCCTGAGATTCCAGGTGGGCAGGAAGCCACACACAGGTATGTTTTCTCTGTTTGCATTTACTCACTCATAAGGACACTAAATCCCGGAGACAGACGTGGCAGTTTGCTTCCTTAGAGAATTCAGCCTTGGAAATCCCATGGGGAGGTTCTACTCTGTCCTGTAGGGCAGCTACAAGTAGGAATTAACTAAATGGCCTAAAAGTTAAAAAAAAAAAAAAAAAAAAAAACCTAAAGGTCTACATAGGTAGCTCTTTCCCTTTGTAGTGATGGGAAGCTGTGCCTTCGAGTGCCCTCTCCCTCAGCCTGGACAGACCCCTTTAAATATTCTTTCCTAAGAACCATGCCAATTTTGCTC
Organism: Heterohyrax brucei; assembly: GCA_028571685.1. Taxonomy (NCBI): domain Eukaryota; kingdom Metazoa; phylum Chordata; class Mammalia; order Hyracoidea; family Procaviidae; genus Heterohyrax; species Heterohyrax brucei. The sequence continues at coordinate 16,053,051 of CM053141.1, read as the reverse complement.
CCTGAGGGTCTCAGCAGCTAAGCCCCCTTCACAGGTCAGAGCAGGGAGGCAGTAACGGGGCCACCACATCGCTGGGAGCAGCAGCCTGGCTGCTGGACGTTCCCAAGGCTGGGTTTTACTGTTAACCGGAAAATGAGGGGGTACGCCTTACATGCTTGCAAGGGCCTCTACCTCTCAAGTCTACGGTGCACACGGGCACATGCAGAACAACTTTAAAAGTGAAACGAAGAGACACAAAATGGACCATGCACCTGTGGCCTCTGGAGGGAGTGAGGGAGAAGGGGGTACTGTTCAGACCCAGCACCCCAGCGGCCTGCAGGAGTGATGATGCTCTCAAGGACGCCCTCTCCATGTTTCTGGTGCTGAATGCCATCCAGCCGCTCTCCCCTCCTGTGTTCTCTCCATGAGAGCCAAAGACTGTTTCTTCATTCATAGTATTGCAGAATTGGAATTCAGTTTTGCTCTAAAAATGTCATTATTCTTAATATGGAAAGATGATCCTTAAAAGGTTTCTGGAAATTTGATATTTAACTAAGGAAAAGAATTTTTTTAAATATTTCTAATTTGCTAGACATCACACAGCATGGGTAGGGTAGCAAACAGAAATACCCTGCACTGGAAGTGTCATTTCTATCCAGCCAACCGGAAAACACAACAAAGAAACCCAGACTTGTTGTCATCAAGTTCATTCCAACCCATAAAGACCCTACCAGACAGAGCAGAACTACTGGCACGATTTGTAAGGAACAGCTAGTGGCTCTGACTGCTGATCTTCTGGTCAGAAGCCTAAGCTCTTAACCACCGTAATACCAGGGCTCCAGACTGTTCGTCAGAGGTTAAGAATGGTGAGACTGCATCTCCCATACTTTGGACATGTTGTCAAGAGGGATCAGTCCTTGGAGAAGGACATCACACTCGGTATAGTGGAGGAGGGTCAGTGAAAAATAGGAAGACCCTCATGACATGGATTAACACAGTGGCTGCAGCAGTGGGCTGAAGCCTACAACGATGGCGGGTATTCCGCTGTACAGTGGGTACTATGTGTCTCTGTAATTGGCTTATTATATTCTTGTGGGTTCCAATTATGTACTTTTGTAGTCTTCACAATTACCTTACGTTATCTTTCTTCTAAAGTACTGTTAATTTTTTCCTACTTATTCTCGGGTTGCCTCTCCTCTACGGCAAAACTTCCCTGTGGATTACTAATTTCTTGAGTTTCAGGAAAACATTTTTGATTCTGATGTCCTATTGATTCCCTCACAGCAAAGGGTTTGCTTTGATTCATCTTATCAGCTTTACTCCTTGCTTCACAAGGCAAGAAGACTTCATTGCAATTTTCTCTTTGTAGAGCAAGTCTAAATCATATCAGACCATTTAATTAACAAAAAACATTTCCCTTAAAGAGCTAATGTCTGCCTCCCATGGAATGTACTAGGGCCACAGGCACTATGTATACTGCAAAACACGTTCTGCTTGACATACAACCCAGCCTCCTGCTCCTGAGAAAAAAGAAGCTAGCTTAAAAAGCTGGCCTCATAACTGTCATAATTACTTTCTACATATAAAAATTAATGTTTCCTATTTTCAAATTCAAGCACATAAACTACCTGGCGCCAGATCAGATGGTTAGACTCCTCAGTATTCCCAAAGCTGCTTCTCCTTGCACCTTCCCAACCTAAACAGCTCAGCGGCTGACTCTAAGGCCCCTGGGTCCCCCAAAGAGCCCACGAGACCTGAGGGGAAGAAAGAAAGGGGGAGCCCCTGCTGCTGCTTCTTCAGGTAGGGAAATGAGTGCCCCTTTCATACACAAGTCTCAGAAAGCACATCAGTCCACAGGTCCTTGAGCCTTTAAGCAGAGAGCTGTGCAGAAACTGTTCATTAACTTTTCAGTGACAAACACTGTATGGTTCTGTGACAGTTTCTGGAAATTAGGAAAAACCAGGACCTATGCTTCCAATCTTACAATGTCAGCTCTCACGGTTAACTCCTAGACAACGACTCCACCCTCTTCTCTCCTTGCTCTTTCCTTTTCCCTGGCAAGTAGCTTCTTTTACTGAACACCATCATTAAGACGCATGCGTAACAGCAAAATGGCACGAGGACATTTATCCCTGATAACTCAAAAAGTGTAACAAGAATCAAGACAACATGCAAACCCTAAGAATCAGACACCAGTCATGTCAGAAGTATTTGTACCTTACCAGATTCCATGAAGGTAGGAACTATGGACACCAATACAATAAAAAATGTGGGTGCTCGTCAGAACACAGTGAGACTTCCCAGCCAGCCCATTCAACAGAAGCCCGCTCATCGTACAACAACTGCCTGGGGAGACTGACACCTGAGGCCCTGCACCCCAACAGTGCCCCCTCCTCGAGGTGCAGGGAGAAGAGTGTGGTTCTGTGTCAGATGCCTCACTGCAGCTTCCTGCCCATCTCCCCGGATGCAAATGCTTCCTGGCGTGCCTCAGAATTCTGCACCCCAAGAGCTGACACCCATCAATACTTATCTTCTCCCCTCTATTTGGGGGCCAGGGCATGACTGTCACCCTCTGGCAGTAAAGAGACAACGTTTTTTGTCTGCCCTCACAGCTGTAAGCCTCAGGCCTTAGAAGCTGAGCCATCTACGTCATTCCACACGTGAAAATTAGCACTGTGGGGAGCTGGGCCGTTGTCTGAGTCACAGTAACAACAACGAGAGGAATACCCACACTGCTGAAAAAGAAGAGTCATAATGGCCTACTTTTCACTAGTCAGACAACTGACTGACACCTACTCTGGAGCCGTGGTGGCGTGGCAGCTAGCAGCGTGGCCGCTAACTGCAGTCAGCATTTCAAATCTACCATGCACTCCAGCAGGAGTTATGCTGCCAGACAGGGTCTTTACAAGTGGGGACTGACTCCACAGCAACGGTTGCTCTTGTTTACAAGCTGGGACCATCATTTCAAACCATGGATGTGTGTTAGGTCCTGAGAGCCAGGCGTGCAAACCTCTAAGCACAGGCCATGGTCTACGTGTGAACCTCTCAGAATGCTTTTCCACCGATGGGTAAGGGTGCTCCAAGCTGCCATCCTCTAAACCCTCTTGTTTATTCTGTCAGGTGCCTGCCAGGAAAAGTCAACACTTGGGGATAAAACGACAATCTACAGGAAAAGCCACTAAAAGGGAATGTAAGCAAACCAGCATGGATGCCAAGAGCCCCCAACGCCTGAGGGGCCAGTACACATCATCCAGCACATACAGAGATAGCCAGCATGGTATTTTTACACAAATAACGTACACCTCCTGCATCTGTTTGCCAAATGCTCTCTCCCCCACCAGGTGTTTTGTAAACACGTTTTGCTAGTATTTTATCTGGAACATGAGAAAAAAACTGGTGCATGCTTACAAAAACACCTCAAAGGGAGAGAGAGCAGTTGACAAACAGGTGTAGAAAGCATGTGTCATCTGCATAAAAACATAGTCAACATCTGCGGAATTAATGAAACCAAAAGTAACACACTACACATTCTGGTGATTCGGTACATTAGTTCTCAGAATACGTATGTGTGCACATGTATGCCATGCTGTTACTGATATATGTCTCTATTCATTCAATCAGACGCTAACTGGTTATACTGCACTGTCCCAGAGGCCATGGGTGCTAAGCAAATATAACAGTGCCTGACCTCAAAGAGCTTATCATCTAATTAACTTCTAGAGTTACTTACAGCCCTATTTGTAACTCCAGCATTAAATCTGCCATCAGCATTTTTTTCCAGAAATCACAAGGGTCTCAAGTAACAGTCTTCTCTGGTTGTCTTCTACACTTTTGTTCATTATGACAAGACACACCATAGTGAACTATGACACGCAGTTTTACAATATTCCTTCTAAACCCTGAACTAAACAACTGCCTCCTCCAAGATTCTGGGTTCAGTGACGACGTGCTCACCAACTCTCAGTTACGTCCAAGTAAACCTTCTCCCCACACTGACCTGCTGAACGTCCTGCTGGAAGACACACAGCTGCAGCCGCTGGTGGAGGCGGACCTTGCGGTGCTGCCAGATGTTCTCCAGCTGCCGCTGGTGATGCAGCACCTCGTGGATGACATCAAGGACATGGTGCACAGCCTTGGAGTAGTTGGCAGAGGCTGTCAAGGAGTCCGAGCTGCCGGGCGTCAGGGGCCGCTGGAGCTTGTCAAGGAGGGACTTCCCATCCTGGCTCACCTGTCCAGCACAGGAATTCCCCGTCACTCAGAGCTGCAGCTTTGCTCAGGCTGCACTGCAGACTCAGTTCAGATGGACACCCATGCGTTCATATCCATACACATCCACTCAAAATCATACACATATGTACACACACTCACAAATGTATCTGAACATATATACACACAATCACACATTCTCACATACTTTGAAACATGCATGAACATACACACTGCAGTTTTACTCAGACGTATTTTATAAAACATAAAAAAAAGTTAAATCTATCAGTTAATTCAATATACCACAAAACTAAATGTTGCAGAGCACTGTGTTAAATATAAGAACATTCACTACCATAAAATACTAACAAGTTAATAAACATACTATTTGCCTTAAATGGCATATGTCTGTTGGTATATTAAGGACACTAAACGACACTGCTGGAATATCTGCCAGTTAAAATTTTCAAGAGAAATTCTCTTTGAAGATACAGTGTGAGAACACAAGAATAGATTATCACAGTGGAACAAAATTCTAATGCTGAATGTTGAAAACATTACTTTGAAAAATCAGTAACTGAGCACTAAGAAAAGAGCAGGTACTTAAACTTTCTGATATAATCAGATAGTAATTTTACTTCACAAAACACAAAGTGAAAATATAAAAAGACCTAAGTAACACGGAAAACACAGCATTCTGCTTTATTTAGTGCATTAACTTTATAAAAGTAATTTTAATTAAAATGCCATCATTTTCTAAAACAGATTTCAGTGCTGCGTTATGGCAGTTAATTTAATTATTAAACTGTAACTAAATGATGGCATTCAAAGTAATCATGAAAATAAAACAGGTGAGAGTGCAACATGGAAAGAACATATATCTTTAATCCTAATCAAAACTGATTTTTGAGATTTATGAACTATGATGTCAGACATGAAATAACAAATGTAACCCAATTAGACAACACAAAGAGCCATGCCGCATCAAGTGACCAGGCAGTGTGGTGCAGGGGCTCTTAACCAAGGGTTCTTAGCCATGACCTACCTGCCCGGACACTACTGAACCTATAAACTTCAGGTTTCTATGTAACGAAGGAGCCTTTCTAACAGCTACACAGTCAGTTTAGAGGTAACGCCTTAAGATACAGAGGAAAATAAAGGCAGTAGGTGAGTGGACAAGCTAACAGTCAGCAAGTGGGCACATTACACAATTTCCTAACATCTTACTTTAACCCTTCATAACTTTCAGTTGTGCTGGAATGTAACATGTGTGTCTTCTAGTACCTGAACTTGAGACCCTTGCTAGAAGTGCTAGCTACTTCTTATGAAAGGTAGCTTAGGCCTTTCTGGCTGAAAACTTGTGTTATAAATTCTGAGTGCTAAACAGAAGAGGAAACAAGCTAACCGGGTATAACCAAAGACAGACATCGTGGTCAGAAAGTGCCAACTCAACCACTGTGTTAGCGCCAAAACCAAAACCAAAACCCACTGTCATCGAGTCAGTTCTGACTGGTGATAACTTGAGAGGCACTAACGGTTTGTACCTGACTACCTAGCTAAAGGCGGGTGGCTAATACCCACCCAGCTTTGCTGAAGAAGTGCCTACAGGACTACAGGCAGGAACACCCTACGGTGCCTTTCTCCTCACCAGGTCACCCAGCGAGTCAGCATTAAGCACGCGTGGAGACAAAAAAGGAGGAAATGTCAGAACCACCTCAAGCTGGGGTTCTCAGCTGCCTCTGACATCACCAAAATACATGTGGGCGATTCTCGACACTCACAAGGACCTTGTGGAAGAGGTACAGTGACTGACCTTGGGAAGGGGTCTTGTGATGGATTCAGTGAAACTGAGTGCTCTGAAAAGCGCAGGACACTACGACACAACAAAGAACTGCTCTACTTTTTGTAGTTACTGGAGCTAGGGTTGATTTACCACATAAGGCCAAGTTTGGGGTTTGGTTTGCCTAGCTCCAGTATTATGCTAATTTTTCCAGGAATGCAATTACCATGTTAATCAAGGGAAGACAGTCCTTGGTTGTTTTTGGTATATGGCCAGCAAATGAATTTTTTTTTCCAGTATAGTTATAACACATCATTGTTATCTAGTGCTGCTGTTAACAGAAATACTACAAGTAGATGGCTTTGACAGGGAGTTTATTCTCTCACATTCTAGGAGACCAGAAGTCTCATTTAAGGGTGCCAGCTCTCGGGGAAGGTCTCCGTCATCAGTCTTCCCTGGTCAAGGAGCTTCTCAGTGCAGGGACTGCAGGTCCAAAGGCAGTCCTATTCTCCTGGTGATGGGGAGTCTTTCCCCCTTTCCACTATTACTGTCTCTCGCCCTCTTCTCTCTTGTTCCTCAGGAGAGACTGACCAAACCTGTGCCTCTCACCCTGCTTCCCTGACTCAGAGGCAAGTTTACAGCACACAGGAAATCACCTCAGACCACAACACATGCAGCCATCTACACAGTACTGGGGACCAGGGTCCAGCCATAATGGCACGCTGTTTGGGGAGGATAAAACGTAATCCCAAAACACAAAAATTCTACAGAAAGATTGAGGACATTCTCCACACATTTTATTTCAGGGTCACAAAGCAGGCATTACAAAATTTCTGTTACAAAATGAGGGGCTGCGTCTCTTAGGACTAAGAGCTACTGCTCCAAGTCAAGGGTTCGTGCTGTGCAGAGCCCAGCAAGCACTGCTCGCCTTTCCTGGGGGTCATGGATTGAAGTGTCCCCCCAACAGGTGTGTCAGCTTGGCTAGTCCACGATTCCTAGCATTGTGTGTCCACCCACCATTTTATCACTGGATGGGATCTCCTAGGTGCTGTGAACCCTAACCCCACGATGGGAACAGGTGCAGGAGAAGCTCCTAGATCGAGGGAAGAGTGATGAGAAGGGCTTCCCCTAAACTGGACTTCCAGGTTCCTAGACCGTGGGAGAATCAACCCACCATGGCTCGAGGCATCCACCCACAGTGCTTCTGTCACAGCAGCACTAGAGAGCTAAGGCACTGGGTTTTACCCACCATAATACACCTGAGTCAGGAAACGCACATCAGGATGCAGATCAGAAGGCAGGGCAGAAACTGACAGGCACCTGCCAGAGCCTACTCCGCCTCCCTGATGAACCAACTGTTCTAGTACAGAAGAGCAGTACCGCAGCTACAACACCGCATTTTCCAACCTCACTTAGAAATGTGAGTGGTCAGTACACAGAAGTGAAAAGAGCTGCATGAGGCTCCCAGGAAAGCGGGTAAGGGGTTGCGTAAGTTGACAGGTGAAGGCTTTTCCTCTTGCTCCATACTCCCCACTGCCAACAACTTGGGAAAGATGGCTGGAGCTCCAGCAGCTACTGCTGAGCCTGAGGCAACCTCAGAAATGGCACCATCCATTAGAAAAGGCAAAACAGCAAGACAAAGAGATCCAGATCTCTACCTTGACAGAGCTAACACAACAGCCCTGGAAGGATGGTTCTCGGAATTCCTTTGTGTGGGAAGACAGCAACACTCTATCGTAGGCTACTCTTTTTAATCTTAAGTCACCAACACAAAATGGCAAACGGGTTTCCAGCTCTCATCAAATTTCCAAAGGCATCCATGTAATACCATAAATATTCTACTATTTAGGATGGAATGTCTTCATACGTAATGAATTATTATATGAAAAGACATGTCAGCTTTTTATGAAGCCTACTATCCTACTGTACTAAAATACAGATCTTGAAATGGAATGAATAACCAGAAGAAATTATAAAGCATACAGCCACCAAATAATTCACCTAAAATGTAAACGCTAATGCTATGTAAGTTTATGGTTTGTAATGAGTCATGGTTGACTATTAGAATGACATAAATTCATTTCCTTACGTTTTATATCTTAGCTTCCAGATACTCAAACCCTGTTCCAGTAAGGAACAGCAGCTACGTTTTTTTTTTTTCCCCCCTAAAAACAAACAAACAAAAAAACCCTACAATAAACTTTTCCTTTTACTGCAGGGCAGGAGTTGTCATCTATAACCTTTTTTCAGCTTCAGCTCTTTCATCCCCCTTTAGGCTACCCTATTTGGGGACTTGAAGGGCAATGGCAGTTACACTTGACAACGAGTGACATTCTATAAGAATTGAACCCTGGTGGTGCAGTGGATCAGTGTTATGTCTGCTAATCAAAACGGTGGCAGTTTGAATCCACCAGGTGCTCCTTGGAAACTCTTTGGGTTGGTTATATTCTGTCGTATAGGGTCACTACGAGTCAGCATCAATGTGATGGTACTGGGTTTGGCTTTGATTTAATATGCTTTTACACCCAAATGAGTCAAGAGAAATCTAAGACTAGCAAAAGCAAAACCAAATCAAAACAACCAAAGTGATTAAAGGTTAAGGTCAACACTGTTGCTATATCAAAGGTATGTTTGTTTCTAACAAGAAAGATGAAACTTTAAATGCTTAAAATCTCAAACAATGGTCTAGTTCTTGACTATTTGCTTTTAATGCGAAACATACCTAAGATTTGTATGCAGATTTCTGCATGCCACCAAAAAAAAAAAGTTCCACCAAATACCACAGACCTGCCTATGGTGACTTGTGGTACTTGGATCTCCACACCTGTTTCTCATTAGACTGACCAGATCTAAGACTCTCCAGCAGAATATTCTTCACTTGCCCAAATAGGAGCGTTGCTTTCATTTAAGGGGAAAAATCAGCATTTGCAGATTACTGCTTAATGGTGCAAAGGCAGCAATCGCCAAAAGACCAAATATGACTACAGACATGTAACACAAAATGTGGTAGACTGAAAACTACTAGGAAATAACAAATACTGAGAAATCACAAAATTAGGCAAAACACACAAAATGCTTCAGCAGTGTGGTTAGAAAGGACTGTGCTAAGTCTGTCATAAAGAAATGACACTGGTCCTTCTTCAAGACTGTTAGGAAATAAACTGCCTCACTGGCACCAACTCAAAGTCAATGGCACCATTTGGATTACTCCGAAGCCTTGGCTCACCATGGCCTGCAGAGCCCAGATCTTGTTGAGCCCCACAACAATTCCACACTACCACTATCCTCTCCTGCCCTTGCTAACACACTTCTCACAGCTGGCTTCCAGTGAAGCATCAAGGACTGCAGAAGGGTCTGCATGGGACAGCCAAGTTTACCTGGCAGCCAGAGTTAAGCAGGCGAACACAGGGCCGGGAAGTGAAGACGTCAAGCCTGTCTTCAGACAGCTACACTAAGTTCCTACCAAAGTTCACAGCCAATGACCTTCAGAGAGGTCACGTGTCAGCAGAGGTATTTTCTCACGCCCCACTGAGGTTCTCTAACAGCCCAGGAAATGTCCTCACCTTCGGATTTGTTGGTTCCCCTGTGAAAGCATGGTGCTTCTCTTCACAGTGTTTTCAGAATGGCCTTCTAATGCCGGTTTCCATTTCTTTCAGTTATTCAGGTTCTTACTCAAAATCAAATCAGTCTAAATCTGTTTTGACTCTGTGACTCCTTTACCTGCTGGAGGACCCTGCTAGTGGCAGCCAGCTGTGTGCGCACAGACACCCATGTTCTTCTGTAGCGATGCCACTTGACTTTGACTTCCTTTGCTCCTATGATTCAAGTCCTGTAAAGACCTTCGGTAGAGTTTTGGGGTAAAGAGAAAACAATCGCTGGCTCTGATGTTGTGCCAAAAATCAAACTCAGCCCTCTGCAGACACAGCAACACTGCAGTACTTAACGAGGGCTGAAAATCGCTGCTGTATGAAAGCATCTGTATCAAGGTAACTGGGCATTCACACACGCTGCTGACCTATCAGTTCAGCACATTTCCTATGGAGGTGACTCATTTTACTATTTGTTTTTCCTGTCTGCCTACAACGGGAACCGTGCTAGCACCCATCTCTGCAGGGCCTGTCTGCCTGCAGTGCTAATTGTGCTAGCACCCACTGCTGCAGTGTCTACAAAAAGAACTTGGCTGGCTTCTCAGCAACACATTGGTAACCTCCTCAAGGCCTGGCAAGGTGCGCACTAAGCCGGCACATTTGTTTTCAACTGAGAACCTGACACAGAAAGAAAACCCTGAAGGTGAGCGAGTCCAGTGCAGGTCCAAGCTGAGGTGGTGCGTCCCCCACTCCTGCCCACAGTTGTGAGGGCCAAGACCTCTGGCTTATGCCTGGACACTGGCTGCAATCCACACCCCCAGTCCCAACACTTGGTGTTTCCCCTTGAGGAGGACGTGGGCACCCTCCGATAAAAATCACTTTTCTGCATTTGGTCTGTTGAGCAATCCATTTCTGAAGACAAGTTTACTTGCTTAAACTGCTAAAAGGAAGGGGGGAAAAAGAAAGACTGCTCCCGATTCTATTTCCATAACCAGAGCTTAGTCCAGAGCGCCTTACCCTCCTGTGTTCCAATCTGCCTGCTGACAGCAGTCCGAGCTGCTCACCTGCAAGCTGCTGCCAGCAGAGGTTTAGCAGCACAGGTACACCCTGCGGGACACACACCAGCGGCAGCGCAGGACGGGGCTGACGACCTCCAGCCAACAGCTGTTGGTGCTTTAAAAAATGCTGGAAAGGCTTCCCTCAACAACTACACCATCAGGGACCAGAAACTAAAGACACCATTAAAAACAAACACAAAACAATTGTGAAAGGCTAAAATGGAGGGGGAAAGAGAGGGCAGGGAAGGAGGGAGGGGGGAAGGGTAAGAGGAAGAAAAGCCGGCCCTGCTGATCAGCTCTCCCACCTCTAACTGCCCCGTGGAAAACCACGTGGTCAGGTGGTTCAGTGACACAGCTGCTCACCAAAAAGCAGGCAATGTACCAGGCACTCCATGGACACTCTATGGGGCAGCTGTACTCTGTCCTATAGGGTAGCTAGGAGTCAGATGGCAGGCAGTTTGACCTGGCTGGTACCCAGCTCAATGCAAGCACAGAGCAGGGGCTCAGTGTGTGTCTGAGGAAGGGACAGCTCCACAGGAGATTGGGGGATGGAGGTGTTTCCCATGTGTGTCCTGCAGACCACCTCTACTGGACTCGCAGGAGAGCTGTTGCTGTGGGTGGTTGATTCCAACGCATAGCAACCCCGTAAGACAGCGTGCAACTGCCCCATGGGGTTCCCCAGGCAGGCATCTGAACGGGAGCAGACTACCGTGTCCTTCTGCAGAGACACTAGGCTGCTTCCAACCACAGCCCTTTGGGTCAGCAGCTCAGTGGCTAACTACTGCACCACCACGGCTCCTCACTGGATCAGCAGGGAGACATACCTACGCCGGAGATCCACTCCTTCGGGGCAGAGTACAAGCACCTGCATTTCTAACCAGCATGCTTACAGTAGAGTATCAGTGACTTCAGAGCACAAACACAGTCTGTCCCTGCCCAGCGTCCCTTCCCTCCCATCCCAGGATGAAGAACACAGTGCACAGCATTGAAGGAAGTGGGGAGGTGAGGGGTGGTGGGCAAAGAGACACCAGCCAAAAGAGCTGGGAAATCAAGGACCCAGAGCAACATATTACAGGTAACGGGAGCCAGATTTCTCACCCTCTGAGAGGAGAAAGCGAGAAAGAAGCTGGGGACACTGGACGGGAACTGGAAGCACAGGCACGGATACCAGGCCTTACTTCTGAGGTATCTCTGGACAGGTCTGAATTGCCGATCTTCCCATTAATACTACAGCACTTAACCCTCTGTGCCACCCAGGGACTCTTGTGAGATTGCAGATGTTTTATCAGCAAAAGGGTACAAAGCAAGTTTTGCAGAACAGTAAGCACACACCAAATTTGTACCCACCCCAACTCATCTCCAGGAACATAACCACTGGCATATGGACAGGCCTGAAGAGCCAAATGACAAAGATGTGAGTAAGGGTGACACTTAACGTATCTGCAGTTATCACTCTAATGTGGCCACCACACACTGGGCACAGTACATGTCATTACTGAGACAACAGAGGGTGGAGACTAAGTCCGGAGCTAGATTGCCTGAGTGCATACCCTACATCACCTGTGACCAGCTGATGACCTGTGCCTCAGTTTCCTCATTTGTAACAGTAGAGACAAAAACAGTACATGCCTCGAGGCTACTGTGAATCTTCAGTTACAAAAAAGTCCTAAGAACACTTCCTGGCATGCAAAAAGGTGACAGAAAATTAAACAGGGACAGATGAAACATTTATCCTACAGTGATAAAGAAAACTACACTTAGGTTTATAAATCACAATGCAAAGAGCTTTACACTTCAGAAAATCATGTGGTGTTTGTGAAGAGGCAATTTCAGAATGGGACCTTTTTTTTCCTCCCTAAAAAGCTTCATTTAAGGGGATTAAATCAACCCGGGATGAGAATGAACAATTTAAAATACATCTTTCCTAAGCCGATGAAGAGGAGTCACTGGGTGGACCTAACAGTGAAGCAACTGGCTGGGAACCCACAGCTTGGAGGTTCCCTTCACCCAGGGCCCCACAGAAGGAAGGGCTGGAAATCTATTTCCCCAAAACCCAGCCACTGAGAACCCTATGCTTGCAGTTCCACTCTGAAACACATGGGGTCGCTGTTGAGAGGGCACCGACTGAGGGCATCCGGTGGTGAGGTACCTGCAGACAAGATTGGAATGTAGGAGTTTCTTTTAGCACATGAAAACATAAGCGTTCCTTAGGAAATCCACGAATGTCACGGAGCCGTGAGAAGTATGCTCAGTCCCACCATCCTGCTTTACCTACTACCCACACACACAGACATGAGTTCAAAAGCTACAATTAAACTGAAATTCAACTTTAGAATCTACAGTCCGATTTCCCCAGCCTTCAGAGCTGGGCACTCACCTCGGAATAAGCAAGAGTGATGTGTTCGTAGATCCCCTGGTGGTGATGGATGGCATCTTCTAGATCCTGTAACTCGGACGGAAGGTCCACCTCACCACAGGCTTTGCACCACGAATCCACGTTGCTCATATACTTGGAAGTTAACAAAAAGGAAAGATTTAAAGCAACGGCAATTTTATTGAGAAGTGACTATTTTTTAACATCATTCTTAAAAATCAGGAGAGTTGAGAGCAATTCTAGTGCAGTAACATGGTGCTGGAAAGAGAAATTGGTAGACTTCTTGCTTTGGTTTTGGAGTTTCTTACTCATAAAACATTCACTTTAAAGAAATCCTTGACAAATCAAGGCCAACCGGCACAACTAACGTTTTTCTAAGAGTCTCCAGCACCCCACATTGGTGAGTGGCGTCTGGGGTCTTAAACGCTGCCAAGCTGCCATCTGAGGTACATCAAATGATCCCAAATCAGCAGGAATGGATTATCATCATGGACCAAAACAACATGGGGCAAAGAGAACCCAGAAGACAGTGAGACCCATGTGAGTGGGTGACTACATCAACCTGTGACTGGAAGAACCGAATGGTGACTGGACACCACCAGCAATAGCCATGATGGGGCTCACAAAGTTGAGTATCACTGGCAACACAAGAATAAAAAGGGGTGCAACCTGCAATCTCCACTAAAAGACTGCAATTGATGGTCTTGGGGCCTCGGGATTCCCCTAGGAGCATGGCCTCTGACCCTGATGCTGTTCCTGTCCATAAATCATAATAGAGGTCAACTCTTCAGACAGGAATGGATTGGACCTGGTGACACAGAGTGACCATACAGTGTGTGCACTTATGGTTCTATTAATCTATAAGGTGTCATTCTGTTGGCCTCTTACTGGAGGTGAGCGAGAGGGTGGAGAGGAGGGGATAGGAGATTGTTAGGAGGATATGGCATGTATAGAATGGAGAGGAAGAGCGTGTTGTCACCGGGCAGGGAGAGCAGCGGGAGCTGCACATAGGTAGGCATGCAAATTTATATGGGAATGTACATTTTCACTCAATAATAAAAAAAAAAAAGGTAAAACAAAACAAAACCAAACACAGAAATCCTTGACAAAATTTAATCCTGCTGACAGCTTTTCTTTAACCCAAAGCTGCAAATCCTCTCTTTCCTGTTGGAGTTAGGCTGACCACATTTTAAAAGAAGGCTGGATGGAGGGCCATCTAACTCAGTAAAGCAGAAGGGCAGCACTCAATCCCATGAGGACTAGCCAATGGGTCATCTTCTGTATTTCTCCTTCTTCTCTTTAAGGATTAAGGTACACCTGATCCCAAACCAAAAAATACCAAACCCACTGCCACTGAGTCAAGTCTGACTCATAGTGACCCTACAGGACAGAGCAGAACTGCCCCATGGAGTTTCTAAGAGGTGCCCGATGGAGTCAAACTGCCAACCTTTTAATTAGCAGCTGTAGCACTCAACCGCTACATCACCAGAGTGTCTATACCTGACCCATGGCCAAGCCATGGTATACTCAGTAACTTCACACACACATGAAAGGTGGGCAATGAATTAAGAATTCAAGATTGAACAAGAATTGACAGATCTGAATTATAGTGTTTGCAAAGAATACTGAATATACCATGGACTGCTAGAATAACACACCTATCTGTCGTAGAAGTACAACCAGAATATTCCCTAGAAGCAAGGATGGGGAGACTCTACCTCACATACTCTAGATACGTTATCAGGATGGATGAGTCCCTGGAGGACACTTGGTATGAAAAAAGAGGGTCAGTGAAAAAAGAGGACGACCCTCAAGGAGATGGACTCCAACAGTGAGCTCGAGCACACTAATCACCACGGGGACGCCACGAGACCAGACAGTTTGGTTTACTGTACACAGGGTCGCTGGAATCAGAACTGATAGACAGCACCCAGCAGGAACAACTTCTTCTTACTTCTTCTAGAATCAGAATGGTCTCCCTATATGCATACAGAATACCTGCTTAAAATAAACTTTATGTTCAGATTTCATTGAGCATTTTTTATTTTTTTTTACCATACGGTTGATTGTCCATCTCACATGGCATTAAGATATTTCCAGTCCCGAGTTAAACAATGCCAAAGGGAAAAATTATGAACAGACATCTTATTTAGATTTGAGGATTTTTTTCTTACCCATTAACAACCAAATATTAACTGTCAAAATTTCCGACTCAACTTTACTCCTGCCAGAAGTTTTTGTACCCAAACATACTCATTTTTTCTTTCCAGTTGGGAGCCAGCTTTCATCATTTAAATTTTAAAAGGTATCCTGGCTACAGGTGGGTGGAGGGCCAGTGACCTGGTATCAGCTGATCTCAAGCAAAGAGGAAGAGCAGGGCTCACCCAATCCTGCTGAGATGAGCCCATGTTCGGCCTTCATTCTTCTCCCTCCTCCTCTCCTCACATCCCCCACAGCATGTAGCCCACTTCCAGTGATTTGCTTTTGCTTTTCTTGGGAGTCAGAATGATCTCCCTATAAGCACAGAAAATAACAGCTCAGTATAAACCTTATTTCAACTTGAGTTTTCAGTTTTCAGATAGTACGTTCTCAAACTTCCTCACAGGGCTGACCCCTGCCTGTACCCTTGGGAAATACCGCTCAGTCAACCCAGGGCTGACCCATGAACAGGTCCTTTGGGGACTCTGCCCTGCACTGTTTTGAGCATCCCGGTTAATCTTCCCAGTGCACGTCTGAATCCACAATCCACATGTCTAGCTTCCCTGGTTGTTGGGTGCCACTGACTCAGTTCCTGCTCATCGTTACCCAGGTATGGCAGAAGGAAGCACTGCCCGGTCCTGCCCCGTCCTGGTGATGGCTGCCATGCTCGAGTCCGCTGCTGCAGCCACTGCATCAATCCATCTCGCTGGGGGTTTTCGTCTTTGTCTCTGACCCTCCACTTTCCCAAGCATGATGTCCTCCAGGGACTAATCCCTCCTGGTAACACGTCTGAAGTATGTAAGGCTTTGAAGTCCCATCATCATGCAAACCTTACGGTATGAAATAAGTTTGAGTGCCATCGGATGACACTCAGTCTCTGAGAGCTTGAAACAGGACTATTAAATACCAGGCAAGTATAGGAAAGTCTTTTCATCACCATCTTCATGATGCCTTACTAATACCACCAAGGCAAGACACATGGTAATAAAATTACTTTACACTTGCCCTTCTCATATGCTGTGGAAGAGGTGTGTGGGTGTGGGTGTGTGTGGGTGTGTAAATCATTAGGCATATTTCTTGGGTGAAATATTCTATGAATGTCAATTAGGTCAGGTTGGGTGATTTTAAATATTGTTGAACTGTGCTTCATTCATTAAAGCATTTCATACCAATGAAAAGATTATTTAAATCCTTTTCAAATATGAATTGGCTGAGGTCAACCATCATCATTAATAACCCAGGAAGTCAGCTCAGTGATTAATTGCTCCTGGACAATGGCTAAGCCAAAATGTCTAAAACAAAGAAGGGCTACAAGAGACTATTCAGAAAAGGTTCAAATGTCTGTGATAGAACAAGGTGATCAGGTGACAAATTTTAATTACGTAATACTTCACCAACTAACACACAGAAGTGGCAGACAACCTGCTGTATCAAGATGACTATTAAAGTAGACTTCAGTCCAACTTTTAAAGCAACCAATAAAGAGAAACATTCAAGATGGGTTGTAAGTCTGTAGCCCAAACTTAGCAACTAAGTTTCTGGAAGCATCCTCAGAGGGCACAGATGATGCTCACGTGAAGCATGCAGCCCCGTCCTAACTGCACAAGGAAGGCTGCACAGGGAAGGGTGGTCTGCCATGTGGAGACCGGCTCTCAGTAGGGTGCTGCACATGCAAGTCTGCTGCAAGGAGCTGAAAGACAGCGTCGGTACTGGCAAAGGCTGGCAGGACTTTGGCTCAAGCATCATTCTTCTATCATTCATCAGCTGGCAATTTAATGGCAATCTTAGGATTGATAGTCAGGTAAGCTTTACCCAGGACAGCTTTCTGAAAGACTGAATAGCCAAACGGTCTGAACCTAATTTCACAATCCCTAGTCAGAGATCCAAAGAAGATGATGTTAACAGGTATTCCACAAATGCAAGGAGACTGCAGTCAAGTCTGGCATCAAAGTCCCACAAGTACCTACAGAACAGTATATCCGAGGACCTTTAATGGGGTGGTACATATTGTGTATGGGGTTAGCTAGCGTGTCCATTTCCCAAATTTCTATGTCCACTCACCTAGGTGTCTTTCCCTGTCACCAATACACACCTACTGCCATCCTGAAATGTCACAGGTGTACAATGGTTAACCAACCTGGCTGCTGACAGAAAGTCTGGTTGTCTGAGTATAGCCCAAGAGGCACCTGGGAGGACAAGTCTGGTGATCTACTTTTCAAAAGTCAGCCACTGAAAGGAAAACCCTATGGAGCACAGTTCTATTCTGATGTATATGAGCTCATGTGACCCGGAAGTGACTTAGCAGCAGCCAGGTGTTATGTTTTAACACCTTCAAAAACAACGTCTGGAATCTCAACAGGGGGAAACTGTCCAGTACAGGACCCGGCACTTGGTGGGTCACAACAGAAGGTGGCTACGGTACTCTAAAGGTGACTAGTGCAGCCAGGCTGACATCTCAGGCTTTAAATGCTCAGTAGATCAAAATACGTGAACACCGCAGCTGGCTGGACTGGGAGCAAAGACAGGGAAGACAGAC
The DNA here is from genome assembly GCA_028571685.1 of Heterohyrax brucei. Taxonomy (NCBI): domain Eukaryota; kingdom Metazoa; phylum Chordata; class Mammalia; order Hyracoidea; family Procaviidae; genus Heterohyrax; species Heterohyrax brucei. The sequence continues at coordinate 16,035,332 of CM053141.1, read as the reverse complement.
AGCCAAACACTATTTCAGAACTCAAACCTGGAGCCTGCGTTTCAGAGCTCAAACCTGCAGAACTGGAGTTTCAGCCACTGGATGGAATGGGGCTTTCTTAACGTAGATTGATTATCCTATGAAAGGAGCCTGGGTCAGTTAGTTTGCAAAACTGAGATGACGAAAGTGTGACTGACACATAGCTTCAAAAGGAGACCCTGGATAACTTATTCGCTCCTTTATTTCCACACGCCTGCATTTCACCACTCTCCATCTGCTGACAGCGGGCCTCCACCCTGGGCGCCCTCACTCAGGGAGTCCTGCAGCCAGTGGGTGTCATGCCCACCCATTTTTCATCACCCTCGCCCCCTGATGGAGCTTCTGCCGTGCACAGGTGTTTAGCCCAATTAGGGGACACGGGGCAGAAACTTCCTAGAATGCAAACTGCTAAAATGTTGATTTAAAGACATTTTTCTCTTCTTTAAAAAACTGCAGGCGGAAACAGAGGAAACAACCCTCCAAGTTGTTCAAGGACCCTCACCATGAAAGCCCCAAGACTAACAACATGACAGGAACGATCAGAAACAGAGGAACTATCAGAAACTGCTAAGGACACAAGTGAGGACCCAACACAAAGGCAAATCCCTCTGATTGCTGCAAAGGCTTGAAGCTTGTGTGGCATACTAAAACTGAGAGCAAGAGAAGGCCGTGGGACAGGAGTAGGGCTAGCCCTGGGCGCTCCAAGGACTTGAGACACCGTTGCACAAGGTGAAAGCCAGTGGTGAGTGTGCCAGTGCTCATAAGACGGCACAGAAGACTCTGTTAAGACCTTAGATGAACTCATTCTAGACAGAGGTTATTTGCCTCAATACATTTCAAAAAACCTCTTTATTGTGAAAACAAATGTCTTCACAGAAAGCTCAAATCATGTAAAAACTTCCTACTTCACAGAACATCTTGGACATTAAATGCCACCTGACTAGACACACATGTGTGCATGTGTATGTGCGTGTGTATATGCACATGTATATATTTGTGAAATTATGTATATGTGTATGTGTGTATAAGCATACATATAAAACCAAAACCTAAACCCGCTGTCTTTGAGTCAATTCTGCCTCACAGTGACCTTACAGGACAGAGTAGAACTGCCCCAGTTTTCAAGGAGCGCCTGGAGGATCTGAACTGCTGATCTTTTGGTTAGCAGTGGCATCACTTAACCACTGCATCACCAGGGTATCTATGGATACATATACACGATGTAAGTATGTTCCAAAGTCCCTGGGTGGAAGGTCCAGAGGTCCCAGCCCACTCAGAGGTGCGTCAGAAGACAAGCCTGGCGATGCACTTTAGAAGCCCCACAGAACACAGCTGTCTTCTAACCCCACGGGGCTGCCAGGAATTGGAGTCAAATCAGCAGCCACTGGTCTGATAGACAAATTCAAGCTTCTGGGTTCTCATCTTGCTATTCCTAACTTCCTCGTATTCTTGTTTTCCTTTCTAAAAAACACTCCTCTGTTTTTCACTGTTATGTCATATATTCCACTCCCTAACAAGGGTATTAAGGAGCCCAGTGGCATGGTGGTTAAATACTCAGCTACCAACCAGTATGTCAGCAGCTCAAGCCCTCTCTGGCTCTGCGGGAGAAAGACCTGGTGATCCACCCCTGTTGAGATCACAGCCTAGGAGAAGGATACCATGCCAGGTAAAGCAGAGGATCAGTGAAAAAGAGGAAGCCTCAATAAGGCAGGCTGACACAGTGGCTGCAACAGTTGGCTCAAGCACAGAATCAACTGCGTCCACGGGCAGGGCCGGGAGTGTTTCATTGTGTTGTGCGCAAGGTGGCTATAAGCCGGAACCAACTCGACGGCACCTTAACAACAACTAGTCTTTTTTAATTACTGTATTATTTTAAAAATTAAAATTACTTTAAAATTAAAATTTTAATTTTAAAATTATTAGTTTACAAATGAATTTTCTTGAAGTTCACAGTCACATGTGGCTGCTGCCTACCATCTTGGACAGCACATCTCTAGACCTTTTTTCAAAAAAAAAAAAAAACAGTGAAAATCAGACATTTTAAGGTGCCGTAACATCGTCACATTAATTCTTTGTTTTATAAAAATGCAATTCCAGTACCATTTGCAGGAGAGAGCTTATGGATAACCCATATGACTAGGAAAAAAAAAAAGACAGTTGGAGCCCCTAAATCACGCTTACTGGTAAAACCACACTGCGATCAGGCTCCCACATTGACAAATCGGGATTCTAATTCCACCACTGCACTAACGACAAGGACCTCAGAGCACACCAGAGGCATCCCCGGAAAGCATGACACGTACGAGACATCCCTCTCCCCTGCTCTAACCTCCAGCTCTGTGTTAACAGACCCCCACACAAACACCAGCACAAACGCAGCCACAGGAGCAGGAATGCAGCCGGGCAGCTTGCCGCACACACCTGACAGCAGAGAAGACTGCTCAGTCAGAAGGCCATTAGCCACCACAGGTGATGGGTCACAGCCCAGGTTCCCCTTACCAGATTTAGACTCTTACTGAAACTCTGGATGTGCTTCAAAGAGGAGGCTACGCTAGAAATGCATGATACCTGCACTTCTGTCCTTTCCTCACTGAGCTTACGACAAGTGGGGAAGAATAAATAAGGCACTTAAGATAGGGGACACAAGGGACTTTTCCCTGTGATGCCTCTCCTCGGGAAGGAGGAAGCTGCTTCAGGAGACGGAATCTTCTCCAGGTGTTTGACTTTATGGCACTTCCTTCTGTGCAGAGATGGGGTAACACACAGCACACTGTACCCGAGAGGAAGCAGACACTTTCTGAAGATGTCCTACCGCCCCATCATCTGTGAACACATCCTACTGTTCTACCGTACGTCAAGATGTCCTACTGTCTCACTGTAAATTCCAGCTGCCTGGGAAGACCCCTTTCTCCAGACAAGCCAGAACTGATGCCGACACCTTCTCTGCCAGGTTACTCTGTCCCTCAGCTCTGCTTCGGCTTCTCCTCTGGCCGCTTCATGTGCACTGTTATAATTTACGCAGGATCCTATGAAATCCTGTTTAATGATGCATTCATATCATTTTGTTTCCTTCAAATCCATGAACTGCAACCATTCATTTTATCCAAACAAAAAATATCCAAGCTCTTCCAACTTTGTTATGTGTTAGAAATCTGTGATAATAAAATGCCTGTGGCATCCACATTTCTAAATTCTTTCCAGACAAGTTAAAGCAGTCATTTGTCTGGGGTTTATGTATACCTCTGAATCCCATCATACTCATGAAAGAGATTTCCCCACGATTATCATTTTCATGAATAGACTGTCCAGATTCCAGTACACTCATACCCTCTTCACATTCTCTCTGGGTGTCCACTACTAATTTACACATGCCCTGGTTCCACGGGGTTGCCATGCTCCACACTACGCTGTCATTAAAGTGACACACACACACACAGACCATGGAGTTCAATCTTTCCAATGGCAGGTGAACATGGGACATCCCTACAATGCTCAGCTGTATGAATTAGCAGGGGCCACTGAGTAACGCGGACAGAGCTATTCTGTGCTGAGGCAGGTTCTTACTACTTTAAAGCATTGCTTTGGTATGTGCGCTTTTATTTCTCATCATAAAATTAGTGAAACACGTAAGGTGAGCAAGCAGAGAAACCCTTACCACTGAACCTTACAGGCCCCACTCACATCTTCCACATGGCGCTTTTAACAGTTTGTTTTCTTCTCATTTTCCATTCAGCTTCCTCTCTTGCATCACACTTTAAAGTTTTCCAGAGTTGACATGACTACTAATTGGTGTCTCCTGCAGCCTTCTGACTACCTTGCTGAAATCCCAGGAAAGCTGGAGCCTCTCTCTTACCTTTGCAGACCTCCTCACTCCTCAGCAGAGACAGTGTCCAGGTCAAAGGGATACTCTTCCTTTCTTGGAAGGGCCAGTGCAAATGCCTACCAATGCAGTTCTTCCCCCAGAATCATCCCTGAGCGATCTGTGCCAGTCTTTTACCCTAAGCAGCCACCTGTCTCTTCCCTCTGTGTTCTAGTGCTCTCCTCACATGCTGAAAGGTAGTTCTCTTCCCAGTACACTTTTCACTAGTGAAGTCCACGCCACAAACAAAGTCACTCCCCTTGTGCCACCTGCAGAGCGTGTGTTTCTGCAAGTTTGTGTGAGGAGAGGCAGGCTGGAGGAGCAGAAAATCATTATCATTACCTCTTAAACAAGGTACTACGAACAGTACATCAGCAGGTGACCCCAATGTGAAGTCACCCCCCAAAACCCAAACTCACTGCTACTGAGTCCCTTCTGACTCATAACAACCCTACACGAGACAGCAGAATTACCCCATAGACTTTTCCAAGGACCAGCTGGTGGATTCGAACTGCTGACCTTTTAGTTAGCAGCTGGGTTGTTAATCACTATGTCTCCACAATCCATAAAAACAATTCAACAACTGTAGAAGACATGGTGAACCACCTGAAGTCATTTTTCCACCCTTTCCCTGGCCAGCTGAGTCAGCCTCCCACAGCAAAAGCTAGGAAGCTAGATGTGCGCTCCTCCACACTTTCCGACAGCTAGGGCATGAGCTGCACCCCAATCCTGCCAGTGGGAGCTGGGGGGTAGTGTGCTGGAGGAAAGGGCTTTCTCGGAAGAACACTTCCGTGATCCAAGGCAACAGGCAAGACTATCCCCTCCCTCTGCTCCTGCCCCTATTGGACTGGGCCACCTTGGGTCACCTAGCACTCAAGGCTGTGACATCAGCTGGCGACAAAGAGAGTAAGGCCAAGCAAACTTGAGCAAGGCAGATCCCAGCCTAGGTGTCACCGTACAACTGGATGAAGCCTAGAACTGCCTATTCCTTGTAACTTCTTTTAAGAAAAAAGTAAACCTTGATGCTTAAACCACTTACAGCCAGGCTTTCCATTACCTGCTGCCAAAGCATCTTAAGTGGCCTGATGAAGTGACCACAATGAGGACTCAGGGCGGATAACAAGAAGAGAAAGAACAGTAGCAGCCCCACTCACTGCCGCCGCTGTTAGTGGCCGTCAGGTCAACTCCAACTCGGAGCAAGCCCACGGGTGCAGAGTAGAGCTGCTCCGTAGGGCCTTCAAGGCCAGGTCCTTCCAGAAGCAGATCAGCAGGCCTGTCTTCTGAGGCACCTCGGGTGGGTTCAAACCACCAACCTTTCATCAGCAGTTGAACACTGAACCCACAGTACCATCTAGGGATTCCAGTGTCCATGTTTACCAAATCTGATAAGGAGGACATAGAGCTCCAGTATTTTCTCCGCAATGGCTGATGGTCTCACTGACTGCAGCAGCCTTTTCTACAGTCAGGATTCCAGTTTCCAGACTAGGAGACTTTCAAATTGAGTTTCCACCCATTAGTACATACTACATAATGGACACCGGGCAGTACATATAATATGAAGGACCTTACTTACGTGATAAAACAGTCGCTTCAGTCTACTTTTATTATCACTTTACAAACACACAAACTAAGGAACAGAGAGTTCTGTAACTTGCATGAGGTTGCAGAGAAAGAAGTAAGAGAGCCGAGACTGAACCACGCAGCTCAGCAACTTCAGGGCTCAGACTCACACCCGGGGACTGCTACACTCACGTCCTTTGGCCTGCTCAAGGAGGAAACGTTCTGGTCCCCTCTTGCAGCTGGGTGGCCAGGCACTGACCTTCTCAGCCTTCTGGTGGAAGATGGAGGACATGTCCAGCAGGGTGCTCCGCTCGTCCAGGGCGGCCGCGAAGGCCTTCCACTCTTGCTCCAGCTGGTTGGCGATCTGCTTGATCTGCTGGGAGGCATAGTGGCCAGACTCCACCAAGCGATTGGCCACTGACATGATGCGATTAATGTTTACGTACACATTCTGCAAAGGGGGCAGGGAAAGTGGCTCGTTAGGTTAAAGCCAGCAAGAGGCTTCTTTCTGAGACACCCAGGGGCACTTTCTAAAGCACAGCCCACTACATATCAGCTTCCGTGTTTCTAACAGCAGCACCACCTGGCGTACAACACTGTACACACTGCTAACTGGATTGCCATCAACTCTAAATACCGGTTTCAATTCTCTATTCTTTAAACTGTGAAATGAAAAATCCACTAGCTGAACAGCACAACCGGTAAGCACAAAGCAATAAAAAACACACATGGGTGCCCACAAACATGCTATTACTCACTTTTGGGCTTCAAACACTGAAAAGCATCCAGATGGCAAGTCTACCGAAAGGCAGTCCCCCAGAACTAAGGAAACAGCTCTCAGTTTTCAACCAGAACCCAGAAACTGAGAAATACCCACTTCACAACCACAGGATACTTGTGTGAAAACAATCTCCCCCTTCTACCTAAACTCAGGACATTTTTGTGTGTGTGTGCCAATAGAAAATCTTCTGAAAATGAATCCATTTTTCTCTCAGAAATGTAAACGGAGATTAAAAACACTGCTGTTTACAAATTTTAAATAAAGCTTTTCTACTTTGTTGAATCCCTGTGAACAAGTCAACCAGAGTTTATTGGCAAAGTAAAGATGGAAAGTAACAAAAGCGGTGGTTCTTTGCAAACAAGTTCTTAGTATGGCATGACCTCTGTCCACCTTCACTCCTGTTCTTGAAAGGCTCAGGATCACACTAAAATGAGGACCGTGGAGGGTCAGAGACAGAACTTCCTCCTTCGATGCAGGAGATGCAGGTTCGAGTCCCCGCTGACGCGTCTCATGGGCAGCCACCGCCCGTCCGTCAGCGGAGGCTCCCGCGCTGCTACAATGCTGAGCCAGTTTCAGCAGAGCGTCCAGACTAAGACAGGCAAGGCGAGGAAGCAAGGCCTCATGACCTACATTTGAAAATCGGCTGGGATCACAGCAGTCCAATCCCGTTGAACATGGGCTGCTGGGAGCTGGGGGCCAATGTGACGGCAGCTAACAACACCACTGAAGTCGGAGGCGAGGTTCACACCTTTCACACGTCTCAAGCAGCTGTTCTCTGGGCATTTACTACTTCCCTAATGCCACTACCACGTCGTTCTTCTCAAGGGCGCCCCCAAGTCAGAGACATCGCTGTCTCCTCCCGGTCCTGCCCTAGGGTCTAAGTACCCATCTGTCCAACCACTGCAGCCCATTTTCCTGCAGTCTCGTCCCCACACCATGAGCTGGGGCCGAGCGTCCAGAGCCCCTCACACGGACTTCTACGACAGCCACCTCAATGCTCAGCTCACCCACTGGCCACCTACCGAGGAACATGAAGGTCTCCCTGCTCCGTCCCTCGGCCTCCACTCCTTCTTTGTACCATTTTTTCCTCACTCCTCCAAAGTAAAAACTAGGTGGAGTCATTAGACTCCAGCCTCTGAGTTACTTTCCCTGAAGACCAGAAGTCAGATCACTGGCCTGTGTCTGCCATGGCAGGAGGAGACAGATACTTCGTGAGACTTCAGTGACGTGTGACACTGATGCTGTAACAACAAATGCTAACAATATAACACAAGTGTTCCCGCAAACTGAATGACTCATTTTTGTAATGTGCTCTAAACTAACCCCTGTCTGGTCTACAGGATTTCGGAGGAGTCGCAATCACCAGCCAAGGGCATCAAATGTATCCACTTCAAAGAGAGCCAGGTGGTTCCGGGTGGGACCAAACCTCGAGGCCCAGTCCCCTGGCTCAACCTGGAAAGACATCCCCTGTTACGCCCTGGAGGTGAGCAGCAGGTGTGGCTCTCCTTTCACCTGGCAGAGCAGCCAGTGGAACAACCACCTCAGAGCAGCCTCCTAGGGCCACCGCAGCTGTACACAGGAAACTGGTACAAGTTTCACTGGTTCGCTTTCACTTTTGTCTGTTTAAAACTTAAAACAAGACAACGAGCCACTGCACATCTGGAGTACTTCCCACCCATGGAGGTCAGCGGCCACAGCCCAGCACCACAGCCTGTGGGTGTGCTGGGGTGCGGCCTGCTTATGTGTCACACTTCCACACTGCAGGTGAAGAGACCAGATCTTACCATACAGTTCATAGCAAAGTGATTGTGCTGTGTCTGCAGCTCCATCGCGTGAGGATGGCTGGTCCCAATCTCGGTGTAGCTGTTCAGAAACAGGCCTTTGTTGTGTGTGATCCAGTCAAACATCTACAGGAATGAAAAAGACAGTCTAGAATCACCCCAGGAAGCGCCGCTCAGGCATCTGCATTCAGAAGAGTCTCCACTTCTGAAACAACACTTCAGCAATTCCGAACTTGCAGGATCTACAAAAAATTTCATATCAAGTATTCCTTTTGCAGATGGGAATTAGGTAGTAGATAAGTAAAGAGAGGTATTCAAATTGCTGAGCTAATTGAAAGACTCTTATCTTGTGACTCTGAGCCCCGGCACCCTGCATCCTCAACTGCTTTATCTGCCACCAGGCTCTTGAGTTCAGACCCCTGGGACACTAGGAATGTTCAGGTCTCTGCCTGGGTTCTAACTGCCCATGGTCAGCAATACAACTACTTCAATGTTAGGGCCATTTGTGCAAGTAGCATACAACACCCACTGCAAATGCAAACAACTAAAATTACTTGAATAATAAGGACTTCGTGGTGACCGAGTTGACGAGGACATCTCGCCTCAGGGTCAGTGCTGATGCTACCTGGAGTGGCATGCAAAAGAAGGTGTTCTCAAGAACACCTTTAAGGAAATGAAATGGCTACTGATTAGTGACCTGAACCACAGTCCAGAGCCAGTCACCTGTTTTTGCTTGTTTGTTACTACCTGGAAGGACCATTCTCTAGTGACTAGACCCTGCCTACAACAAGAGGAGACCAGGTGTTAAGCCGGCCCAAGCAGCAGTGGGTTGTCATCTTTCCAAATGCCCTGCAACAGCACAGATGTCTAACGTAGTTGGTTTTCTTCCATTTCTTTTTAAACTTTGCTCTACCTTACAAAATATTCTACCATCCACGAAAAAAATATTCAATGAATTCAAATTACAAAGGTTAATTCACCCATGCTCATGGCCTGCCACAGATTCCTATAAATAAGTGTTCTGTTTTCATACTGCTACGAGTGAACTAGCCAGTCATGGACAAGAACCCTCTCAGACTGTTTGGTTTCTCTGGGCACAAGAATAAAACATGAGACCACAAGCAATCACTGCCAGTATTACCCAGAAGCTATGATTTTCCACTCACTGTTCACCTTTCATTTTGAAAACATTCTCAGCAACAATCTGAAAGGCACTGTATCATCAGCTTTGCATGAATGGAAGCGTAGTTTCAAGAAAAAAGGACATACAGCTACTGCTTTTAGTGATACATTTAGTGATACATCCTATATTCACTCTTTTCATTGAAAACATTTGTTTTCTTCCATCTTACAGGAATTCGATATAGGAATTCTAAATTAAACTACCAGTAATTAACAACGTGACATTTCTTTAAAACAGCACTGGACAGCGCAATGACGCCGAGTGCTGCAAGTGGCTGGTGAGCACACCGGCTAGTAACCAAAAGGCTGGCAGTCTGGACTCAGGCTACTTCGGAAGCATCAGCCACCGAAAACCCCACGGAGTACAGTTCCACTCTGACACGCACAGGGTCATCATTAGGTGGGAACTGATTCAAGGAATCTGGAAAGGCGCACGTTGAATGAAACTGGGACACAGCATTCAATGACCTCTTAGACCTGACACCTGCTGGTTCATAACCAACACAGTGACGACAGGCTTTTCTCTCTCACTCCTCCCACCCCAGCGAGGCTGCCCGGACTCAGTGACACACGGTGTTCCTGACCACGTGTCATCTTGGCCCCTCACCTTCTCGGCATCCTGTTCAAACAGCCGCAGCTGGAAGCACTGGTCCAGTTTCAGCTTCCTCACGTGCCACATCTGATGCAGGTGCTGCCGGGTCGAGTGCAGCCTGTCCAGCATGGTGGACACCTTGGGCAAGAGGTTCTGCAGGTCTGCGTTGCCAGACCCCGAGTTCTTTTTGGGAAAGCTATCGCTGCTCTGAATCCTCTGAAGCAGTTTCTGTCCCTCTAAATCCAAGTCTTCAATGGGGGCCTTAATGACTTTCTTTTTCAGCTGGGAATGTTCCTCGATCATGTTGCGGGCCCCCTCGAGATCCTGCGGCAGCTCCTTCTTAGCCAGCATGTCCTGCAGCTCCTCCAGCCGGGACAGCATGTGGGTGGCGTTGCTGATGTAGTCTTCAAAAGCAACTCTGATCTCAATCCACTCCTCGTGGTTGTATTCCAGGCAACCGTCGAACTCGGGAGTGAGCTGAGAAGGATCAACTACTTTGGTAAGGCCTTCTAAAGAGACCATATTTGTCTTCAAGGGGGAAAAAAAAATCACGTGTGAGAAGATGAACCAATTATGCGGTCTTATTTTATTTCAGTTTCCAAGGGTTAGTCACCAATTTTCAAACAGCAAATAACCTATTTACTGAAAACACAGCACACCTGGTTCTGGTCCCACAGAAATAAATGTAGGTGAAGAGAGTCTACCCACACAGCCATGGAGAGAGAACTCCATTAATGTGACACATACGTGGTTAGATGCAAACGTGAATTTACAGACTCTTAGCTATCCAACCAAGCTAAAGAAATCAGGCATCTTTCCATGAAGAAGGAAAGTAACCCACAATCACAGGCAACGTGAAAAGGAATGTGTTAAGGTTTCAGAAACTTCACTTTCAACACTGCATTCTTCTGCGTACTCTTTCTCACTCCAGCTACTCAAACATTTCACCCCAAGCAGCGAACTCTGAGGGACTCTCGATTGCCTGATACCAAGCTAAGGTCTTGGCTTACAGCTTCCCAGAGGCCTTCAATGGGCCTGCTGCTCCTTCCCTGAGAAAGCCCTTCAGCATATACAGCCTTCACCGTTGACCTCGTCCTCCTCCCATTTCCCACAAGAAAGACCACAGGATATGAATGACTTCCTAAACCTGGGGAAATACACAAGAAGGGACAAGAAAGCTAGCAAAGGCTAAAGAAGGAGGGAAGGCTTTTTCCACTGCAAACAATCCGCTGCAAGTCTGAGGAGTTCAGGTGTTCAACAAAAATAAAAATAATCTACTACATCCCTACACCTCTTTAACAGTGGCACAGTTTTACCTCATCACAATGAAATCAAGAAGTCGTATCCTCAGCTCTACTTAAAGGAAGAACAGAGCAACTATTAACAATTTTGCCTCAGGGAAGATATTCGGGGGCCCTGAATTTAAAATCAAAGACAAAGGTAAAAGGTTTGTTTTCTAGACGCAACTCAGCAAAAAGAGGACACAAACGGAGACTGGCTTAGCCGCGTCCCGTCATCTGCAGCCTGGGGCACACACAGAACTGGCATCTCTGCGGCACACGTCCTGTCACCTGCAGCCTGAGGCACACACAGAACTGGCATCTCTGCGGCACACGTCCTGTCACCTGCAGCCTGAGGCACACACAGAACTGGCATCTCTGTGGCACATGAAGCGGAGAAACCACTGGAGCTCCTAACCCAGCATTCCTGCCCAAGATGTCACCACAGGTGGACTCCAGACTCATTTGCAGGGACTTGTAGTGACATCCACGGAGGCCACTGTCCCCTGGGTGGTGCTGATAGCTGGTACTCCATTACCGACCTCTAGGCTGTCAGGTCGAAGCTGCCCAGAGCAGGCACCAGTGAAAGGCCTGGTTCTCCGCTTCCACCAAATGACAGGCAAGAGAACGCAATGCAGCAGTTCTGCCTGCATCGCATGGGTGGCCTGGCCTCAGAGCCGACTCGACAGCATCAGGCTTAGCTGTTTTGCAGAAGTAATCACTAGAGGCTGGGAACGATGTAAGGACAAGAAACCCAACAGAAAAACAGGCTTAGGGAACTTCAGAATTCCAGAGAGACCAGTCAAAACTAGAGGAGAAAAACTTGCAGGAGTTATACTGCCAAATCATTATTTGTGGTTAAAAAAAAATTACAGTTAAATACAACACATTTTAATTCTGCAAGAGAAAATAACCGAATTCTGAAATAAATTATCCTCCAAAATCATTTCTTGTATTACATGAAGTTAAAGGGGTAACTTGAGCTTTCACCCAACCCTCGAGTTTACTTTCCCATTCAGGTTGAAAACTCGGATTTGAGTTTGGCAAGTGGGGACTATGGAAAGAGATTTTAAATGGCAAGTCACATCAGTGTAAAAACACTCCGGTAACAAGTGCAGGATGTAACATGAAGCTAAAGCACTAACATGGTGTGGTGTTTTTAGTATTACTATCGCTGTTTATCTTAAACCGCATGCATTCATGTATAGAAATGTAACATTTGGGTGAAGACTCTAAAAGAGGTGATCTGTTAGCCAAAAATTATTACTACTACATATTCTAATTTTATTACTGACTACAGCCTGAATCAAGTTGGAAGCTGGCCAGAGTGTCCACCACTATCCCATCAAACTCAACGCACTAAAAGCATCTGCCAGAAGCTCCGTCAGGTAACAAGGACAGGCGGTAGAACACGAAGGACAGTGGTTAGCAGGCTGAGGCTGACTGGACACAGCAGCCCAAGAGACAGTCCCCATATGTGCCTAAGGGTACTCTGCAACTCTTCATAAAACACCATCTTCCTAAGTGAGAGGTTTACTGCATGAAATACATGCCGGACGGCTGATTCTTCCATCAACCACAGGACAGAAACCCAGCTACCATAAGTTTTTCCTTGGGGATCTGAAGCCTGGCTGTTCTCCCCAAACACCCCTCACAGCCAAGGCTGAGGTGACACCCGGGAAATCAGAAGCCATGGAAAGCCACACGTGCTAAATGCCAAAGCCAGCTTATAATGGGAAGTCAGAGCTAACAAACTTGTGTTTTTAAGGTATCACCTCACTCCTCAGCATCCCCACCACCAAAATCAAGATTTGAAACTCAACCCTCCTTGGGTCAAACAACCCACTTGGATACCACAGTACACAGATGTGACTTGGTTCTTTTAAACAGTAACTCATCTCATGTGTATGTGTAAACCCCACAGAACACAGCCCTGCTCTGCCCACGGATGCACATGTACCAGAACTGATGTGGCAGCAGCTAAGGACTGCCACGTGTGCAAGACACGCAGCTCCTGTTCAATGGATGCTTTCAAAGACCTCCCAGCCCAGCGCAACGAGAGAGTATCAGCTTTTCAGAAGGCCCACCTCTAGTTTTGGCTGGTATGGACACCCGGGGGAATTTACCTCAAATTCAAATTTAGAACTGCCAAAATTCGTTCTCTGCTTCTGCCAGAAGTTGTCTGGCTTGATGATGAGCGCCACATGGATGCAGCCGGGGAAGGACTCCTGCAGGATCTTCAGCAGGGGCTTGATGGAGTCCCACTTGGACCCACGCATGTCCACGATCACCGTGAACCCTCGCTTGCAGACTTCTTCACTGGAGGAAAAGAAAGCACACTTTCAAAACATGCCACGCCAGCACTTTCTCAGGCCACAGTGTCCCTCCAGGGGAGGTGACAGGCCTCTGCTGCCCTCCACCTGTCCCTTGTCTCTCAGGTCGGTGCACAGGTCAGACACGGAAGGCACAGAAAATGGCCCTCCACCAACCCCCTCATGGCCTACCATCACTGCTGGGGGGTGTGCCAGCTGGAAGTCTTCACTAGGATAAGGGGACATCGTGTCTGTGGAACAAAACTCTTCCTGTCCTTGCCCAGGACTGGGAAAGAACAGAATCTCACTACATGTACCAAGGAGCCATGATGTTTGGAAACAGCATTCAACTTTCAGAATCTTGAAAAGTGTGATTTTGCATTTCTGGTTTCGTGTCCCCTCTTCTCAGGAGAAAACCGCCACCCTTCCTGTCTCCTCTCCGAGCGTTCTGCAACACTCCTCTTGTTACTACTCAAGGTGAAGGTTGGTGCTGAGCCCTAATTTAGGACAAAACACCTGATGGTGCTCCTGCCCTCCCCCTCCCCGCCACGGTTTCCAGGTCGGGACAGGTCACAGGTGTAAACATAGGAACAGAGCATGGCCTCTGCCAGTGTGGCTGCCAGCTGCTGCACCCCTGTGAAGGTCTTGCCATTTCCTTCAATGCATTCTGAGCCCCTGACCTAAGGAGCCCTGGCAGAGATTGGTTAAGCCCTCAGTTGCTAATCCAAAAGACTGGGGGGTTCAAACTCACCCAGAGGCTTGGCAGGGGAAAGACCTGGAGATCCGTGCCTCAATCAGTTACAGCCAAGAAGACCCTGAGGGCAGTCTACTCTGTCCTACACGGCTGTAGTGAGTCAGATCAGCTCCACTGCACACAACAAGAACCCCTAAGCCATCTTGGTGGCTCACCAGTGTGACCTGCCCATCCCTGGTGGTCCTTGGCACCCTTCAGAGAGGACAGCAGGGCCACATGACTTCCCTAAGACTTCATTTGCCTTTCTGACCCAATCACACTGACGGTGCTACAGCTATGGCAGGTGTACTTCCGGGTCATCACATGCTTCATTCCACATGCTTACAGTTTTAATAAAAGTCAGTTTCTTATAACATTGCCCCTTGATGAAGCAATAAAAATTACAAATTCTACTAAACCTCAATCCCTGTTATGTCTGTCTTTGCCTCTTATCTTTTTATTTTATGGGAAACCTTGATGGTATAGAGAAATACACACCTACATCTGTATTCCCTCACTTGGGAGAGGCTCAAATTCAATTACACCACTGAAAATTACTGCTGCTATGTATTTCTACTATACATATTTAATGAAAAGTTTCTCTGCAAATTAAGTCTGTCAGCTCACACCAGTACTTCAACTGTTTTTTAAAAAAAGAAGCAGTGGCAAAGACAACACAAACAATACTACTACTCAAATGACCACAGGTGCCTAACCCTATCTGGGTCCAGCATGCAGGGCCACATCAGCAGAGCACAGAAAATCTAGGGTATGGAGAACAAGAGGATCTGGCTCAAAAAAACATGGTGATAAGCTAAAAAGGTTTCTGAAATCCAATCCAACATTTCAAAGGACAGTGTACTAGGGACAGGAGTCTGAGGACCATGTTTTCGGGGGCATCAAGGTCAACTGGCACTTGTCTTTTTCTAAGAGTGTTCTGCACCTCATACTGATGAGTTAGCATCTGGGGTCTAAAAGACAGCAAGCTGCCATCTGAGCTACATCAACTGTTCCCAACACACCTGAAAGAGGTCACAACCAAGAACATCAAAGACACAGGAAAAATGAGCCCAGGAGACAGAAGGACCCATACGACTAGGAGACTACATCAACAAGAGAATAGAAGAACTAGATGGTGCCCAACCACCAAAGTCAGCCCTGACAGGGAACACAATGCAGAGTCCCTGAGGTAGCATGAGAGAAAGGGATGTGCAGATCAAGAATTCTATTAAAAGACCAGGCTTGACGGGACAGTCTGACAACCTCGCAGGTCCCCTGAGAACATGGCCCCTGAACTTGTTGGCTGCCCAAAGCTGAAATCAGTACTGAAGCCAACACTTCAGACAGAATGGGCTGGACCTGGAGACACAGAGTGATGTAGGTGTTGTGTGTACTTTATAACTTTATATTTCAGATATACACATATACACACATGGCTGTCCTGTTGGTTTCTTTTTAGAGAAGAGAGGAGGCAGTGGAGAGGAGGGGACAAGTGTTGGTCGAACGGATCCTAGAAGTAAACAGTGGAAAAGAAGAGCATGCTGTCACGGGGTGAGGAGAACAGACAGAGTTGAACGAGGCAGGTGCTTGGAGCATTTATGAAAAATTGACTTACAGTGTAAACTTTCACTTAATCATAATAATAATATAAAAAACCATGTTCAGAAGAGAACAACCGAAGGAAATCAGGAGAGGCAGTACAAAAGAAGAACATTATCACAGTATTTTGATGGGGAGCTGCCGTTAGTCCACTTGCTATCACATTCCACAGATCTGAAACCCAACACACTAATGAAGTAAAGTGGCAGCCCAGGTCCCATCTGTCTCATTCTGAGGCCCCTGCTCTCCACAGTGGTACACTCAGCTCCCACAAAGTGGGGACCCTGGGGCTCAGTGGGCTGGGGCAGCAGGAGAGCTCCCTTATATCTGAGGAGGACAGTGGGAGCCTGGGATTAAGGAGAAGGCCTCATGGGTGCCCTGGAATGCTATACGAATTCACAGCTGGGTGAAACCCTTAGTGCTTCTGCAACTCAAAGGCCATCACCTCAAATCATCAGGCGAAAAATCACCCCTACAACATCTACTACTTTCCTGATGATGTGTACTGACCCACTGTTTGGCTAAGTTTGACAGCCCACTCAGAGTATATGTCTGCAGGGTGCTGGGCTGTCAGAGAGACTGCAGGACCACAGATGGACAGGAAAGGGCCTCCTCCTGTGCCCACTTCTCTCTTCCTGAACCACAGTGCACTCCTCAATCAACAGTTAGCAAATGTGCTGTGTCCATGTGAATTTGTACCTCTCGTTTGTTTATTAACTATAGGCCAAGGAAAACAGCACTTACTGTCACCTGGAATTGTAAATACAAAAACAAACATAGGCACAGAAATTAAGTAAGACTGTTTACTAATATGAGGATCATGCCACACACCAAAGTGCATATGAGCAAAATAATGTCATGTTTGGGATTTGCCAAAAAAAAAAAAATTAGAAAAAAAGCAAGACTGGCAAAACTTGAGAAATACTAAAACCGAGTTATAGATATATGGGGGGGGAAGGTTCATTACACCATTGTCTATTTGTGTATACTCACAATGTTCCCTGACAAAGTTGTGCTTTTTTTCCTTTTCTTTTAGTGGGTGGTCTAGACGATCCAAAATGTGGCTGAATCCATTTTGATACCATTCAAGAAAAGAAAAATGTTCTTACTTGCAATTGACATTGTTTTTAAAACCTGAGAGCACCCTGAACAGCTGAAGGAACGTTGAAATAACAGAACACTGCAGGAGGACTTACACTCCTTGATTTGAAACATATTACCTAGTTACAGTAATCAAAACAGCCTCACATTCACAATTTGTAAAGTAAATGTTCTAACTTTCCAACTGCAGTGAGTAGCCTCTGGGGTGCTACAAGTCTGCAAGTGGCCACCCAAAATGTAACTACTAGTCCCATCCTGACTGGAGCAAAAGAGAACAAAGAAACCAAAGACACAAGGGAAAGATCAGTCCAATACCACAGCCTCCACCGGACTGAGCCCAACACCTAGGGCCGCTGACACCTTTGGCCAGGTTCGCAATAGAGGGTGACAGACAGAATAGGAGGAAAATGTACAACAAAATTCAAACACACAAAAAAAAGGGCCCAAGCTGTTGGTGTGACAGAGACTGGAGAACCTCTGAAGAGTAAGACTCCAGATACCCTTTTAACTCAGTACTGAAGTCACTGCTGAAGCGTATCTTTCAGCAAAGATCAGACAGATCTATAAGGTAAGCAGTAACACACATGTGTGACGCACTTCACAGTTCAGTCACGTATATGAGATAAAATGGCCACAATACTTCAAAAGCAAAGACAAGACATCAGGAAGGGACAGGAAAACTGGATGAATGGAAACAGAGAATCCAGTGTGGGGAAGGGGAGAGTGTGTTTTCATTACTTTGTAAGAAACTAACATGCTCTGTAAACTTTCACCTAAAGCACAATTAAACAACAAACAAACAGAAAAACAGCCTGATACTGGCCTAACAATAGATACACAGATCAATGGAATAGAACTAAGAGTCCAGAAATAAACCCACACATGTACTGTCAAACGGTTTCTGACAAGGGTGCTAAGTCTATTCAATGGGGAAAAGAAAAGTCTCTCCAATAAATAATTGTGCTGGGAAAACTGGAATTCCACATGCAGAAACGTGAAACAGGATCTATGCCTCACACCATGCACATTCAAAATGATATTAGAACCTAACAAGTGCAAATTAAAACCGTAAAATTCTTAGAAGAAAAAATAGGGACAACATCTGCTGGCCTAGCTTTTAACAAGAGATTATCTAAGATAATAACAAAAGCACACAGAGCAAAAGACAAAGCAAATAAATGTGACTTTATAAAAATTAAGAACTTTGTTCACCAAAACACTTTACCAAAAACATGCAAAGACAAGGTATAGACTGGAAGAATAGTTTTGCAAACCATGTATCTGACAAGAATCTAATCATCAAAATATATATCTATAAAACTTCTGACAACTTAACATCAAAAAGACAAATACCCCAATCGTGAAATGGGCAAAGGAGCTGAATATACATTTCACAAAAGAGGACATTCAAATGGCCACCAGACACATGAAAACATGCTCAGCATCACTAGCCATCAGAGAGATGCAAATCAAAAGCACAGTGAGATACCATTTCATTTCCACTAGGATGGCTGACATACCCTGGACATATTATCAGGAGAGATCTGCCCCTGGAGAAAGGCAACATGCCTGATAAAGCAGAGGGTCCGGGAATAAAAGGAATGTCTTCAACGAGATGGACAGACACAGTGCCTGCAACAACAGCCTCCAGCATAATGACCATCATGGGGATGGCACAGGACCCTGCAGTGTTTTGTCCTGTTGTGTACAGGGTTGCTATGAGTTGGAATCAAATGGCACTTAGTAACATCAACAACAAAGATGGCTAAGATTTTTTTAAAAGAAAGAAAATAACAAATATTGGCAAAGATATAGACAAAGTGGAATCATTACTCGCTGCTGGTAAGAATGCACAGTGTTACTGCCATTATGGAAAATCATGTTGCAGTTCCTGAAAAAAATAAAACTAGAACTACTTTATGACCTAGCAATTCCATCACTAGGTATACACCCCAAAGACTTGAAAGCAGAGATCTAAACAGACATGTACATCAGTATTCACCGCAGTACTACTCATAATCGCTAGCAGATGGAAATGCCCCGCAACAGAATGGATCAACAAAATGTGGGACGTGCACAATGGAACACAGAATGGATCAACGAAATGTGGGACATGTGCACAATGGAACACAGAATGGATCAACGAAATGTGGGACATGTGCACAATGGAACACAGAATGGATCAACGAAATATGGGACATGTGTACAGTGGAACTCAGCCAGCAGGAGGAGTGAAGTCCTGATGCATGCTACAGTGTGGATGCAGCCCAGTCAAATACGTCCATCACAAAAGGATTTATACTGTGTGACCTCACTTATGTAAAAATACACAGCAAGCAGACAGAGAACAAAGTTTATCAATGGTTGCCCTGGACAGGAGAGAATGGGAAGGTTACACAGATGATTAGTGTAATTGCTGTCATTAAGTTTTATACCTGCAGAAAGCCGAATTGGTAAAAGTTGTGTGACAGACATAGTTACCAAAACGGTGAAAAAAACAAGTAACTACTAAGACAAAGAAGACAGAAGAATTCATGCTTTTGAATGGTGGTGTTGGAGAAGAATGTTCAATGTATCATGGACCGCCAAAAGAACCAACAGAGTTGTTCTGGAAGAAGTACAACTAGAGTGCTCCTTGTAGGCAAAGATGGCAAGACTGTGCCTTATATACTTTGGATATGTTGTCAGGAAAGATCAGTCACTGGAGAAGGACATCATGCTTGGTAGAGTGGAGAGTCAGTGAAAAAGAGGAAGACCCATGACGAGATGATGGATCAACACAGTGGCTGCAACAATGGGCTTAAGCATAAAAACAATTGTAGACATGGCGCAAGACCAGGCAAGTATTTTGTTCTGTTGTTCATAGGGTCACTGTGTGTCGGCACCAACTCGATGGCACCTAACAACAACAACTAAGACCATTTACATCAATCAAAATCCTCATATGAGATTTAGTTCCTTGGTTTGGAGGCTTACGGTTCATGTTTTCACAGGACATCGCAGTTAAGTAGCCTCGTAACTTCTTCAGTACTTCCCTTCTACGTTCTAGTCCCACAGGAGCTTGCAAGCAGCCCTCTGAGGACAACAATTGGTCTCTGATTACACGGAGCAACAGAAGAAGTAGATTCAGAAAGGAAGAAGGGTGAGGAACGTGTGCCTAACTGCCTCCATCAACAATTGCTTTCTCTGCCATGAGACCAGGAGAGCTAGTTGGTGCCTGGCTACCACTACCGAATATTCTGGTCAAAATTTCTAAAAAAGAATCCTGATCAAAGAGAGGGAATATACAGAACAGAATTTCAAATCTTCATGGCCTCCAGAGAGTTAAACAAATCCCTTGAGATAATCGTCAAATCTTAATAAAAAAAAATCCCCTGAAGTCATCATAAAACCAAACACAAGTTTATCTTACCTAGTAACAAATGTCTACCTTGAGCACTAGGCTCTTTCAAGATCTACCTATAGGGGATCAAAGTGACAGGAGTCACTTAATAAATAGATTAGAGAAGAACCTTGCAGGGTAGTGAATTTATATTAACAAAGGAGGAACAACTCAGAAAAGGAAGGTGCAAATGTAGGCACAACTTGAAGAATGCCATCAGTGTCACTGAACAGTGCATGGAGAAACTGCTGGACTGGTTTGTCTGTTGCTGTGTATGTTCTCAACAAATACAAAATAAAAAAAGTTTAAAAGAACTTAGAAAGTAGGCTGCCAGTTATATACAACATTCTGGCTATGTATATATTTTATTTTTAATTATCTAGATCAATAACAATTCAACTTCGGTATTTTTATTAAAATAATATGATAAACAAGTATCATTTTGAGTGACACGGATTTTGTTTTGTTTCCATTATCATTTGTAGTTTCCCTCTCCTGCTCCCTGTCTTTAAACCAGTACTTGCATATATTAAGAACTCAGGAAGTAGTAGCAGTTAATTACCTGGTTATTTATAAATGATAGTGAATAGTCGATAACCTCTAAAACTCTCTCCAATTCTATGATTTGAACAGTTCGACAGGTGAAGACCAGAACTGCAGGAAAAGGGGAAGGAAGCTACTTCCATATATGTAAGTAGTCCGGGACCTATTACTTTGTCACAACAGTACCAAGTGAGAGTATTTCCATCAAGGATACTCTAAAAGAAAATCCCCAGCACCTCCCTCAGCAGGTCAAGCCACCAATATCCAGATCAGCCATAAGAACATGTTCCAAAGGACACCACTGTCTTCCCCAGTTGGTGACCATCTAAACAGGTTAGCTGTGCTGCCGAGTTTTACACTGTGGGAGAGCTATTCTATGGGCCTTAACCTTTTAAAATCCATCTTAAGGACTCCTAGTGGCTCAGTGGTGACACACTCAGCTACTAACGGACAGGCTGACAGTCTGAACCCACCCAGCTCCATAGGAGAAAGACCTGGCCATGTGCTTCTGCCAACATTTCAACTGAGAAAACCCTCTGGAGCAGCTCTGCTCTGCCACACGAGGTCACTATGGGCTACAACTGACCTGACGGCACCTAACAACAACAACAACGGCTGCGGGGGTTCTTCTCCTTTATCACATGTTCCTTCAAGTTACTAACTGCACTATCCTACATTAAGATTCAGTTTTCCATATCGTTAGCTCTCTTTTAGGAAGTGCTTCCTCATCTAATAAACCCAATTTGATGAACAAGTCTACGTTCCTGCTACTACTATCCTCCTCAGCACCACGATGCCTGAAGTCCACATTCATCTAATACCCCCCTTTCTCGGTACTGTGGAAATCACCAGTACCCTCTTTCATTCATTCTGGAATGAAGCAGACACCTGAAAACTTAGCCCTTCTTAACAGCAAAGCACCCCTCCACCCCTCAACACATACTCAGTTTCTTATTCCAAGTATGGCTATATGTCTGGATTACTTAAGAGCAGAAATATGAACTCTATTTTCAAAAATAAAAAGCCTGAACAATTAAATGAAGAAATTTCTGTAGAAGGAAAATGACCTCCAACAATTATCAGATAGCTATGTAAGTAAAACCTGAATAGTACATTTCTAGAGCAGAAACCAAGGTTCTACACTCCTCCAGTAGACACGCGGGGTGATTCCCATGACCTGAAGCTAACTCCAGTGCCAGTGCTCTCTGGAAAGGAAGATGCTCCCAGGTCTTGGTGGCCATCAACACCACACTGGAAACTTCCTTGACTAATTACTAATGAAGTTAAATGTCTGGAATCCTGAGGGGTGGTCTTGAATTTAATGCAAGTTCCTCAACCTGATGATCTTACATATTAATTAATACAGATTTTTAAAGTCCTACAAACTTATGTTACAAATTAATAGGATTTTTTTTTTTTTTTTTAAAAAAGACCTATAGTTAGCATGAAGACAAAAATACATTATCAAGACAGCACTCAATTTATGGCCATCCACTCCATTGCATCTTAGCATCACAACCACTGAAGAAAGACCCCCAGTGCTACACACTAAAGTCGCAGCCAGGGAGTATCCCAAACCCAGCCTCACTACAAAACAAGCATCTTCACCTGCCTGCCCCCAGAAGTGTTTTCAACATGACAGTAAGGGTCACAAAATGAAACACAGTAAACATCATGAGTTCTAATCTTCTAATTCTTTTTCTGCTTGGAATTTGGGCTACCTCTTAGCCATTTGCTAAAGAGTCTAGCTCCCATCTCTTGGAACAGGGATGGGAACAGGATGATGCACCCAGAACTTACCTAGGGATACAGGCGAGGTAGGAGATGAGCCTCCGGAGGTCCTCCTGTCGTATTCTGTCATGATTGCTGCGGGCCGGAAATGTTAGAATGGGGCCACCACGTTTATCTCTGCCACCTGGAAGATAAACATTGAAAGCACATTTAGCAAAAACTCGGTCAGACAGGACTTTGCAGGCACCATGGGTAGTCCAGGACCATCAGCCCCTGGCTCAAACAAAGCTGGGTTTCGGTCAACTGTTCAGACGGAAGGTGGCAACAGTGACAGGCCAGAGGACTGTGTCATCTGAGATGCAGCAAGGCCACTTCATCTCCTCACAGGGCCACTCAGGAAAGCCAGTGAGGTTTGCATACCAAGTAGAAGACAGCACAGATGGCCTTGTCTTTTTCCTCCCAGTATTTCCTCCTTTCTACCTCAGTAATTTTTTTATCTTGGGAAAAAAACAAGTTTTCACGTGTCACATGCTTCCCTGGCCTTGAACCACAACCCCCTCAGGTCTTCCATCTTCTCACACATTTCTCTCATTCAAACTTTCTCGTTCAAACTTCCCCGTTCTGCCCTTTCTTGCCACCACTCCAGTTTCTCACTTTCCCACCAACCACAATGGGTTTTCAGTTGACTAGAAAATGACAGAAATATCCCCCAAACTTCACACTGATGATTACATTTTATAATTTGGGAAACAGGACACCTTCCAATCTGAAGGTCAGTATCTGATCTCTATAACAGTTTAATTCTGCCAGTCTCTTACACATAAGCCATACCCCATCATACATGCACACAAGATGACCACACAGGAATTTTAAAGCAAAATCCAATTCACTTACAGTTTTGTTCTTTTTTAATTTATATGACCCACTAGGAAAAAGAATCTCAGGCTAGCTGTTTGTGACAGACAGACATAAACATGTTCTCATTGACACATAAACATTCCTAATGAAGTCAGCCTGATATCACTGAAAACTTGGTGAAACTGTAACATTTGTTTTATTATTTCCACCAGGATCTTCAGAAAAAAATCTGGACAAAGAAAATTCAGTCTTCCCAAAGGATCTTTCATTTACTTGTACAACTCAGATCATCTCTTCAGAAAAGCAGCAAAAAGATCTCAAAATTCACATCATAATCTGAATTCTTAATTATTTTCTGTGCACCAAAAATTATCAGCATTTTTTAAAAAAGATTCTTTCATTGTAGAAAAGGTCAAAAAAGTATATAGCCAAAAATGTTGGTATTTTAAAAACACATGTTACCAGTCTGTCTTGTGACTTCCTGGGATGGTTACATATTGATTCCATAACAGTGAGGACGTTATTTCTGGAGGTGATTACTTAAAATGACCCACATGTGTAGCCATTCAGTCATGTAATCCAACAAATGTTACAAGGTTTACAAATCCAGTAACGCAAGTATTAAATATGGACAACCCTAAACCATGCAAACCAAGGAGGGCTGGGTACAGTCTCAGCTGCTTTCCAACATCGTCTGGTGCGGTCTTCACAGGAATCCTGTTAAGAGAGAACCATGATTCCTGTTTCATAATACAGACAGTGAGGCTCAAAGCGTTTAAATAAGGACAAAGGAGTTATCACAGCCTGATCACAACTAGTGTTTAATGGCAGTGCCTGCCCTTTGCCTTGAGGAGATCTTTTTTGGTAGTGAGAAAATCCAAGTCTGAAATGCTCTATTTCAAAGCTGGAGGTATCAGAGGGAATATTTCAACTGTGATAGCAAAATTTTGCTCCTTGAGCCCACTACACTTTTTTTTCCTCGTATATTTTAAAATCATAGCTTTTTCAAACTAATGGTGTTAGACCTTTGTAAAACAGTGAATGTGTTAGAGGATGCATAATGAAGGGTTCCTAACCCTTTCTTGATGGCAGTTCTGACAGAAAAGGAGTCCCCAGATGGCACATACAGTTAAGCACTCAGCTGCTAACCACAAGGCTGGCAGTTTAAATTCACCCAGAGTGCCTCCAAAGATAGGTCCAGCTGTTTACTTCCAAAAGGTCCCAGCCTTGAAATCCCAAAGGAACAGCTCCACTCTGCACACTCACGGTGATCATGAGTCCCAACTGACTTGATGACAACTAGCTTATTTCTTTTTTTTTTTTTTTGATGAAAGGAAGGTAATCAGTGGTACCTAGTACTATTTAATCTTCTAAAACATCAGATATTATGTTTAGGATAAGATAATGCCAACAGCTGTAAGTGTAAGCAATGCCTCCTTACCATTTTAGATCAGTCCACTTACCTGCTGGTCTGCACATGGAGAGCTCAATCGCACACACATGCTGTGGTGGTCAGGATTATGTCTACTGGGCTACTCCATGGCTGGCTGCTGTATTAAGTGGCAACTTAAATATTAAGTGGTAACTTCCGACCCCTCAGGTCTCTTCTCTCTGCCTTCCACCACCGAAAGCCAGTCTGCTCACGTAGCCAGCAGCAACTGCTCTCTTCTGAGGTCTGGTTCCTGAACTTGAACTAGTAGCTGTTGGATTTATCAACCTTTCTTCTACCCCCTTTCCCCGAATGTCATATAATGAGCAACTACTATAGCTACTTTATGAGATTTTCTTCCAGAGATAGTCAAACATTCCATCCATTGTTGTTGTTATGCTCTGTGCATACTTGAGCTGTATCCACATACCTGCACAACTGCATGTGGAACACATGCTGCTTTTTTCATTTGCTAGTTCTGAAGAGTACACATGAGAAGTCAAAAAACCAAACCCACTGACAGTGAGTTGATTTCAACTCACAGCAATGCTCTGCAGCACAGCCAATGCTTTGAGAGTCTTGTTCCCTGACCCACCGATCCCCGATTCGCCAGCCTTTGCAGCTCCATCTTGCCACCAGCTTGGGATCCGCCAACCTACACAACCGGTGACCTAGGGATCTGGTGTTTGACCTGCTGGCCTTGGGTTTACCAGTCCCCTTGGCCACAAGAGGCTTGTGCCAGGACTTGGGACATTCAGCTTCTGCAATTGCGTGAGCTGTTTCCTCTCTCTCAAATATCTTTCCTTGAACTTTATATACACACATCATTTCTTGTACATACATGTGTTACTGGTTTTGCTTCCCTAGAAAACCCAGCCTAAGACACATGCCCACTGCCATCCTCACTGCATTCTCTTCATCTTCAGTTATTTGCACAAAGCCGAACCCTCTTCCCCCAGTCTGTGATGAATTCTAACTCCCATCACTCTATTTCCTCATGAAACCTGGGGGACATCCCAAGCCAGCAGACAGCCTGCCCACTCAGGACCTGGCCTCCTAATGCACCCCTCCCTGGGACGGACTTTTAATCACTAAAGGAGAATGGCTAACTACCTTTCTATCTCCCAGAGCACAGTGTAAAGCTTTTGGCAAAGCCAAAGTCCAAGAAATCCTGACACTCTTACTGACCCAAGAGTTTATTACATTAGGAAAAGAGGTGAAAACTCCATCTTGTCTCAAAACTCATACCTACCACCTTCAATAGAGCTGACAACAGCAACCTGAAAAATTAGGCAGCAACCTTAGGGAACAGCGAGTTTCTGTTAATGGAGGAGGAACAACTCAGAAAAGCGCAGTGACAATGGCTGCACAACTCGAAGAATGTCACCAATGTCACTGAAATGTACAGGCAAAACCTGCCAGATCAGTCTATGTTTTGCTGTGCATATTCTCAACAAAATATATATTGTTTTAAACTTCAAAAGAGTTTACAACATTTGTTGTCTAAAGTACAATACTGTTATTTAAAATCTTATTCTTCTGTTATAGTACCTAATTTTTGCATTTTCCCAAGGTGAGACAGGTTAACAGTTTCAGTATTTTTCACTTCCCAACAACTTTCACTCTTTTCCAAAAAGGGTCAATCTTGCTGGACTGAAAACTAGCTCACTACACATACTAAAAGAAACTAGCGTTTTAGGTTTTTTTCAACTACAGTATGTAACATCTGGATTAAAACCTTTTCCTGTTACTTTTGGTAAGGAGAATAGCAGCTAACATTCTGCTGGACCATCATTCCAAATCTTTTTAATGTTTCTGAAACACAAGATATGTTTTGATTTCCGAAGGAAGGCTAAATGCTAGTGGCCTGTCAAGCCTACCTCCTCCGTGGTCACTGTATCTAGCAGTGCACAGAGACACACTATACCATGACTAAGAAAAGCCTATCAAAATCAGCTGCACGGAAAGCAGTCAGGTGTGCGCCTTGCACATGGCTTTTTGTTTCACTCTGAAATGAGAACTAAATGTCCGTTTGTGCAATGACAACCGACTCAGCTGTATTCTTTAACTTGCAACTGCACAGCTTTGCCCCAAGCTGACAGCACTGACAAGACGCGTCCCAAGAGTCGCTAGCAAGCTCCTCTCACCAACAGGCCCTCATTCTTAGCCTAAGATATCCTCAACCTGGGTTTTAAGAGAAGAAAAACAACTCACTTGACATTTTCTTTCCTCCAGAACAGACCTTCAGAAAACTCACTAGTACGATTTTATGTGAACTCTGGTGGCACAGGGGTTAAAGAGGTCAGCTGTCAACAGAAACATCAGTGGTTCGAACCTTCCAGTCACTCTGGGGGAGAAGGAAGTGACAGCCTGCTTCCAGAAAGAGTACTGCTTTGGAAACCCTGTGGGGTAGTCTGCCCCTGTACTATGAGGTCCCTAGGAGGCGGAATCTACTCAGTGGCAATGGTCTTTATTTTTTTTATACTTTTGTGACTTCCTAAAAAATTATTTATGTAGAAAGAAAGGCCTGGTGACCTACCTCCAAACATCAGCCAGCAGAAACTCTATGGATCTTAAGGGCCAAGGCTGTTGCACGCTGGGGTGCCACACATCAGGCGGTCAACTCTGCTGCACCCAGCAAAGGGTCATGGTTGAGAAGAGACTAACAAGCTTGACAATCTTTTCTCTGGCCCGAGTCTCACTGCTTTCAGTGGGAGAAAAGATGCTGACTAACAAAAGCTTTCTTCTTCACCTGCTAATCTCTGCATCAGGGTGCACTTTCCCATCAATGACAAATCACAGTCAGCACACCCAGGGCCTGTGAGCTGAAGACGAGTCCACGGGATCTGGTTGGGACTTGCCTTCTGTCCTCATCTCCCACCACAGCTCCCATCTGTCCCATTAGTCCTCTAACAAATTCCTCTGAACCTCTGTCATCACACAGCTTACCCGCCTAAAATACAGCCCCAGCTTCTTTTCTTCCCCGAACCCCTCCTCATCCATCAGGACCCATGACGCCCTCTCCCCTTCCCCCAGGCAATGGGATTAACCCTCCTCTGTGCCTTGAACCAGCACATCTAGATTCTCGTCATGATGCACTCAGTGGTGGCTTGCATACCATCTCCTGCTTCGTGAGTCTTGCATTCATCCTGGGGTCCCTGTTTCCTGATACAGCTCCCCAGCATCGAGTGAATGCCTCTAATGTGAACTGCATGTAGGCAGACTATGGATGAGAAACTGAATACAGAGACGCTTCCTTCATCACAAGATGCAGAAACAGCTGGGCCAGGCACAGAGCAGTGGTCTGTGAAAAGGTGCTCACTGGCCTTTCTTGACCAGTGGCTGGAGAGAAGAAACTCTACTTTGCAAATGAACATGACACATACAAACTAGGAGATTTTCAAGACTTTAAACTTAACTTTTCAGGTGTTTTCTTTAGTATTTTTATGATGCTTATGAATTAAAGATTAAGTAAATTTATGGTGTTTATGAAAAAAAACCCGCCACCACTGAGACAATTTTGACTGATAGCGACCCTACTGGACAGAGTGGAACTTCCCCATAGGGATTCTGAGGCTTTAATCTTTACAGAAGCTGACAGCAACTTCTTCCTCCTGCGGAGAGGATGGTAGGTTTGAACTGCAGACCTTTCCATCTGCAGCTGGACACTTATCCACTTAACCATCAGCGCTTCTGTTGACATAATAGACACTGACTAGTAATAAATGGGACTGGTGCGACCCCAACTCTGAGGTTTACAAGGAGGTCAACGGCACCCCATGAGAGTGAGAGCTGTGCTTGAAACAACTCGGAGTCATAGGTAATAAAACCTACTATCAGACCAAATCAAAAGAATGCACAGGAATTTCTTTAAGAAACAACATTTTGGGGTTCCCCATCTTTATAGGGAGCTAAGTATACTTAACACAGACAACAGCTGTTCTCTCAGGTCACTGAACTAAAGAATAGCCACGTGGCATGAAATCACCTCACAGACAATGAAAAATCAAGACAGAAGAAACCTGATGTATTTGGATTTTGCTGCCAGTAAAGATCCCTCTCAAAAGACATGCAACGGAACTCTCCTGAGGGGTCAGGACGGCGACAGTCTGTCTGGCTTACTTCAGACACACCATCCAGAAATCCCAACTGTCAGAAAAGGACATCGTGGCAGATAACGAAGACTGTCCCCAAGTGAAGGCCTCTCCATGAGAGGGATTAAGACAATAGCCACAGCAATGACCTCCAGGGTACCAGCGACTATGAAGACATCACAGGACGGGGCGGCATTCTGTTCTGCTGCACGTACGGCTGCCGCTGGTCACAGCCAACTGGACAGCAACCAGCAACACGTAGGGCTGACCGCCCCCTGCAGCACACACTCATCTCCTGAACGCGGCGTATCTCCTGAACGCGGCGTACCTCCAGCCTGCAACCCATCACCCTCGACCTCGCACCCTGTCCTTACCTGGGACCATCCCAGCACTAAACAGCTCCAGGCCCTGCCATGCCCGAAGTGCCCTCACCTCCACCCTTTTCCTATCCTCTGCCTGAATCCTCCCTGCCCACCTCACTCTCTGGCTACACAGAGACCAGCTGCTCTCTCTGGCTTCCCTGGGCTGCGTTCCCTCACACAGGCCTTTGCTGACACAGAGATCAGTGCTGGTCCCTGTCCCCGGTGTCCCCAGCCCTCCTGGAATCCACTAACTCATGTATAAGTGCATGTTGGGTTTGTTTTCTCTGAGACTGTATGTTCCTCAAGGGCAGGAACTGTCTCACTCAAGGACGCTGTGCAATCCTTGCTAAAAGCTGAATTTATAACAACTGAAGTATTTACTGGCTTTATAACAACTCAAGTACATTCCTAACCTGTCAAGAATTCAGTGTACTGAACTACCATCAGGAACCAGCTCTTCTCAGAGAATCTTGAGAAATGGGAAGTCTCTCATGGCTGCTGGTATGTAGAACAAAAAGGCAAATCTGATCACTCTTTCCAGGTGACAGGAAATGGTGTTCCCTCAGAATGACAACACAAACATAAAGTCATTTCATTTTCACCAAGTACTGCTAAAGGGCACAAAAACACGTGGCTACCGTATTCACTCATCGAGTAGCAGGCTGAGGAGACACAGAAAACATCTTCACTCCATACAAACTAAGAACTCACCTGTTTACCCCACAGCACAACTGCTGGGAAATAGAACTTGAATTTCAATAAACCAACTGTATTTTCTTCCTGTGACCCTCCTTTTCTTTTCCCTTTCCTGAGAGAGGTAACTGCAAGGCAAAAACAATCAGCCCTGAGCTCAGGCTAATGGAGCCTGCAGACCCCAAGTCCATGCTAACAGAGCCTACAGACCCCAAGCTGAGGCTAATGGAGCCTGCAGACCCTGAGCTCAGGCTAACAGAGCCTACAGACCCCAAGCTCAGGCTAACAGAGCCTGCAGACCACAAGCTCAGGCTAATGGACCCTCTAGACCCCGAGCTCACGCTAACGAAGCATGCCAACCCCGAGCTCATGCTAACAGAGCCTACAGACCCCAAGCTCACGCTAACAGAGCTTGCTGACACTAAGCTCATGCTAATGGGAGCTTGCAGACTCTGAGCTTTCAATAACAGAGCTTGCACACTGAGCTCACGTTAAAGGTTCATGTTGACCCAGAGCTCACACTGACATAGCCTGCCGACCCTGAGCTCACACTAACAGAGCTTGCTGACCCTCAGCTCACACAAACAGAGCTTGTAGGCCCTGAGCTCACAGCAACAGAGCTTGCTGGCCCTGAGCTTACACTAACACAGCCTGCCGACCCTGAGTTCATGTGAAACAGAGCTTGCAGACCTGGAGATCACGTAAAAGACCTTGCTGACTCTAGCCAGAGGTGTAAAATTGTAAGACTGTGGTGGAACCTACTAATATCAGCTGCTCACACACTTGGTAGAAGCTCCATCCTGTCCAATATTTTAAAATCTTTCCATATTAACTTGTAACACAAAACCTCCCCTCACCCACACCAAAGACATCCAACTAGAATTAAGTCTGCAGAATTTAAGGTGTTACCAAAGATGTATATGATAAACTTTGAAAATCTGATTTTATTTCTTTGATTAGTTAAAAAAGGAAAAGATTCATTTTAGATAGTAAGTTAGCTAAAAATGCAATCAAATAATACATGTGGTATTAACTGCCTAATAAAAGACTGAGTACAAGTAGAAATCATCTATCTTAACGTCCCCACTGTTCCCTACAATTCTATTTGCTTAATAAAAAAATGAAAGAGGCCAACAAGTGGTATAGAAACAAAAGAGACAGAAAGCACAGGTGGCCCTATACGACAGAGTAGAACTGCCCTGTTGGGTTTCCCAGGAGTACCTAGCAGATTCAAACTGCTGACCTTTGGGTTAGCACCCATAGCACCTGAGAAGTATGACACCAGGATTTCCTATTACAGTTCTGGGCTGTAAAATTCAACAACTGGTAGACATGCTGAAGCAGCTTCCTGTGAGCAGTTGAAATTTATAAGTAAAGGATTTTGTCAACATTACTTCTAAGATCTATTTGTAAAGTAAAAATCAGGAAGCTCACAAAATCTGCTAAGAGTCCATAATATGCAGTTTGCTAGTAAATGATTAGAAAACGGCAAAAGCTGCTTCTTAAATTCCTGGTACGGAAAGCCAAGAGGAGGTTTTTTTTGTTGTTGTTGTTAGTGGTTTTTCTGCTATGTACTAAATAATTTAAAGCATCAACTACTTTTTTGTGAACTTCCTACACTCTTCTGTCACCTTCCAAATATATGATGAACTAGATTTACATCTGTGAAATCATCCTGCAATGCTGACTAAGGGCCAAAGAACACTGCTGGACACGAAGCAGAGCCAGGTAAACAAACCCACTGCAGAAAGCTACATCCTAAACACTTACCAGTGCCACATGCCAGGAGGATGCGTTGAACATCTAAAAGCAGCTAACCAACATTCCAATCAAAAATAACATGAGAGGAGGCATCGAATCAACACAGTATGCCTCCTGTTTGAGAAAGATCAAGTTATTACAGGAAGACTGTCTAAAAGGACAGGACAGTCTGCAGCCTTCTTGCAAAACAGAGCAGCAAAATCTTGTAAATCTTTGCTCTGGATCACATGGAAGGGGGGGATCTGACTCCCAATGGCTGCTCTGTACATGCAGGCGGAAGGCACTGAGGAGACAGCCAAGAAAGCTCCACACCTGACCCGTGGTGGGAAATGGACAGGGGGGTGGGTGCCCTATCCTCCGACTTGGCTGGCCTGCCATCATGCTGCACGATACTAAGACCACAAGAACGGGTCCCACAGGTAAGGGGAGAACTCAGGTGGCAGACACAGGTGCTGACTCCAGGACCAGAAAGACCAGGAGGAGGAGACCTCTCCAAAAATGTGCACCTCCCAGAAGCAAAGGCGACAAGTAGCTGTGTGAAAAGACGTAAGACATCAAGGGTGTGTCTACCTAAGGTCTCCCTCCCACCACTTCTGCTCAGATGATCAGTTGGTCTACTTCACTGACCAGGCAATGGGGAAAACACAGGCAAATAAATGCGTGCTGAATAACAAACACAAACATATTTTAATCACCAATGCTATCTGACTTACGATGTGCCTGCCAGCCAGGCTAAAATGGTTTGGGCATTAATTTGTCAAAAAATGAAGATGCTGTAAGAATAAACCAGTTAGAATGCAACAAGATGCCAATGACTCTATACACCGGAGAAGGTGACCTGGCTTAGGGTCTCAAAGAGTCACCGATCTGTGTCTGAAGCAGCAGGAGAAACAAGAAAACTGATCAGAAAGTTAAACCTTACCTGAAAGGTATGCGACTTTTTCTTTTAAAATTGGCAAAACATCCATAGCCTTCATTTCATCATTTTTTCGAAACCCTGAAACAGATAAGGAGAAACATTGATTACTAGGGTACCTAAGTGACATTAAATTCCTTCACCATTCCACCCCACGCCAATCCTTTAAGGCCACTACATCAACTCTGAAGACTGTGGCTGGAGTCACACGAACTCCATGCAAAGAAAGCCTCTGATCACACCCAGCACCTGTGTACTGACGCTGAGTTCATGCACTGAGCAGGCTCTTGGCTGTGTCTACTGACATCAATTCAGCCTCCAAAAAGTGGTCACGGGGTCAGTTCACATCACTTACCAAACCATCATCTTACTCTCATACATTAATGTAGGCAGATTAATAAAAAGCAACACTGCATTTTGAAAACTGCTGCTTGTGGCACCTGAAGGCCTCTAGGGGGAGCCCGCTGCCTCATACTATCAGACTCAGGGGTCTGGTTAAAAATAGAGAGGTGGAGAAGAGTGAGGATTATAAATAACAAGGCCTGGCCACAATGCTCCTGGCTCTCTCCGAAGCTTTCTGGGTCATGCCCCCTGCGGGAACGTCACTAGCTAATGTGGTAAGGTGGCCGGGTATCCCTCCCGCTTCCAAAGAGGGTGACCCCTTCTCAGTGCCAACACCCCCTTCCTAGGACCTCAGATCACCAAGTGTAATACCGTGGAAGAGAAACATGTGGGAGATGCTTTAGGTCAAACCAACATCCTTCCAAGCAAACAGAATTCCTGCAGCTCAAACAGGCCTGGCCTGGCTCAGCAGGGTGGACTACCAACTAGGGTTTGGAGACAAAAGTGTTAATCATCAATATGTAGCCTTGGGAGACTTCCCTTGGAGACCTCCAACAGACGTAATCTAGGTTTGGCGATGCTAGCTCTAGTCATTAAAACAAACAACTATCATGAGATGGAAAGTTAACACTGCTAGCAGAAGAATCTATAAAAAAATAAAGGACCGCTGGCCCATCTCCATTTTTCTGTTTGTTTTTTTTACCACAATAGTAGGAGAAAAGCATCTAAAATGACAGCTTGGTAGTACAACCAACACAAGATGCAGACTTGGAGTGCGAAAGGGAGAACAACAGCAACCGTCAGAGAGTGGAGGCCCTTTTCCTCCATGCCTGAGCAGCTCCCACTGGACCAGCCCCGCCATCCCAGGGCACTGGAGGGACCAAAAGCAGGGAGACAGGCCTGGAACAAGGGAATGACCCTGGGTGCACTGCTTCCTTGCCAAGGCTTTTAGCCTCAGAGCAGGGTCCAGCCTGCATCACCTGTGGCTGCTCAAGTGATTTTAAGAACAAGGATGCCACTCGGGGCCCCTCTGCTAAGCAGAAAGGAGAAATCTCAGACAGGAGAAGGAGAGCCCCACATTCTGTGCAACCGCTTGGCCCAAATCTCTGACTGCCTCCTGAGCCTCGCATGCCTGAACAGACTCCAAGTAACCCAACTTGGATAAAAGGTCTCGACTGAGACTCATTTACAGATGAGAAAGAGTTTACTTTGAGTTCAGCTGAAAGAACTGCCTGCTAAAACAAGTAAACCAAAAAAAAAAAAAATCAACACTTTTAGGAAGACTATAACAGAACACACTCTTGACAACTATCATTCACAGAAACAGAGAATGAATAAATAAACGGTCTAATTAGTTTTCTGGCTTCTCTCTCTCTTTTTTTAAATTAAGTAAGGCTCTTCTTTCTGTCCACAAAAAAGACCCAGTTTAAGAAGATGTTAACATTGACACTGGCAATCGCCACTACCCTACACAGAGACTGCAGTGACCACACCCTGGGGCGGACGCACCCTGAGATCCAGAAGCTCCGCGGCATCACCTGACCAGTGAAGAACATCTCAACAAGAAGCCAGCCTCCTGATCACTAGGCCATTTTTCTTTCCAATGCATCATGTTTTATGCTGGCAATCAACCAAGCCTTTAAAACAGTGGCTATTTATAAAAAGTAACACAGCTGAATCAAGCTCTCTATAATTTCATCGTTAGATTTCTTCAAAACTCCTGAATGGATACCATCTAGACTCAGTAATTCATTGTCAGCCATTCAGCAATTCACTGAACTCGTCTACAAAGATCAATTATGTCCTGATGCGGTCTGAGGTGGACACAGCCAGCAATGGGTAAACGCAGAAAAGAACAAGGCACCGCAATGGCCCAAGGAGCTTAGTAAGCTCAAGACAAGTTTACGTGTGCCTGTAAAACAAAGCAAATTATTAAAACTTTCATAATAATAAAATAGAAACTCCAAAAAGCTTTACTAATAATAATAATAAAATAGAAACTCCAACCAGTTTTACTATGATGCTTTTGTTGAATTTACATAAAATGAGTCTGTCACAGCAAGAGATATTAATTTCATTAAAATTGTCAACTAAAAACTTTTAAAAGAGAAAAAAAGGCAGAAATATACTAACCACACCAAAAAAAACCTGAGTTTGCGACTAATACGGTAGTCATCTAAAAATTATTTTTTAGTCTTGTTTCCATTTTATGTAAAAAACGCACCCCATAAGCACAGGAATCAGGAAGCACGCATCAATAACTAAAACTACATTAAATATTTCATGTAATTTTCAATAAAAAGCAGGAAGAACTCAACCATGAAAGCACCTCAGATCAAAAATGCAGGTTCTGCCCCATGCTCCGAAAAGCTGTATCAATTAACAGTGTACGACTACACAAAAATTAAAAATAAATGGTTTCTGTCCCATTCTAGTGACTCTCGATTACATGACTCTCTATTTCATGCCTTTGTGCATTAAAGAACCCAGCTAGGATTCACTCCTAAACTTACTGGAACACCAGCAAACACCTGCGGGGATAAATGACTGTCACCTGGAAGCAGACTGTCCCAGGCTTCTCACAGAGCGGTTAAGGGCGGACAGGTGCCATCTCAGACGGACACTGCTGGATCCCAGACCACAGATGAGGAGTTAGCAACACACGCACTTCTGAGTGCCACAGGAAAACAAAACCCAAACCCGCTGCTACAGGGTCCACTCTGTCTGACAGTGATCCTGTTTGTGCCCACCTGAATCCAGAAAAAGCTGTCATCAACTACTGACCTTTGTATTTAGTTCACACTGATTAATATCTGATTTCTGATCAAAACCTGTTACCCCCAGGTGTATTCAACAAAAATACCAGTTACCATCGAAGTCAGTTTCAGCTCATAGCAACCCCATAGGACAGCAGAACTGTCTTACAGGGTTTCTACACAGTGGTTGGTGGATTCAAACTGCTGACTGATGCATGCAGGACTGCCACAGAGTGGGGAGGGGGGAAGTAGAAAATGTCACTGGCAGGTAGAAGGAGGTGCCATAAGAAGAATTCTGGTAAAACTGGAAGAGGACTGAGGGGAGAGAGAGTGCAGCAGAGAGAAAGGCGCTCAGGCACTCAGGGAGTTTCTAATCACAGAGAACCCTCACGTAATGACGTGCAAAGCCAACCTGGATTCCCATCACCATTTAACGCACACTTCTCTAACCCAGGGTGTTTCCCAGGGGAGCATAAAAGGCATTCAATCACTCTTCTGAACCAAGTCTACAATGAATCTGTTTAAAACGTTCACATGATAGCATGTGCCATTACTAAGGTTTTTATAGCACAACCTGTTGAGTAGATCCCTGGTGGTGCACTGGTTAAGAGCTCGGCTGCTAGACAAACGGTCAGCAGTTCAAATCCACCAACCACTGCTTGGAAACCCTATCAGGCACTTCTAGTATCCTACACCGTCACTATGAGCTGAAACTGACTTGATGATAATGGGTATTTTTGTTGAATACACCTGGGAGTAATGGGTTTTGGTCAGAAATCAGGTATCACTGTGAACTAAATACAAAGGTCAGTGGTTGATGACAGCTTTTCCTGCTTTCCAGTCAGCACAAACAAGGTTTTTTCTTTTTCACTAAAACAATGGAATGTGAAAGTTTTATAGTTTTTAACATATTCATTTTAAAAAATTTCTACCCCAAGCTTTGGGCTAATACTCATTACCAGAACTGATTCTCTCATAGCCTTTTAAATTGCTGTTTGGTTCAATGGCATGGCACTCTGAGGATGAATTTTAAACCCAAGACTTCCTATCACTCGTGTTTCTTAAAAGACAAACATTATGCTGCCCACCTACTGCCTAGTTTTTCATTTGCTTGTGTTGTCCTTTGCTGTATCCCACGTGCCTGAGACACAGCCAAGATCAGAGTGGTCAATAAATGTGGATGGCTGGGTGGAGAGACAAATGAATGAACACACAAACAAGGGAAAGCACACACCCTCCAGTTTCCATTCCATGCCCAATGTTCCAGCGCCTTCTATGTTGGGCTTATGGAATGTAAGCTTGGCGTAGTTTAGCCTTCCTAGAGTGTGATATATATTTACCACAAGAAAAATTAATGTCCTTTCCCTAAGAGGAAACAAGTCCACAAGTTATTACTCAACAATGGAAAATCTTTTCGTTGGGCCAATGGTCTGAATATTCACTCATCTAATAATGCCCCACTGGTCCTTTCCGGACCTCCCGTAAGGGGTGGGGTGCTGCTGCTCTTGCTGACAAAAGCCTTTTTAGAGTAGTCACTGATGGCCAGAACGCTGCTGTGCTGGGTCATTTCCTTAACATCAAAAATTTCAACAGAACAAAACATAGAAAAGGAATAGCAACCTAAAGATCTATCTCAGAAGGAAAAAAAGACCCAGAAAATATTTTCACAATGAGCAAAAGCTTTTAATGCACATTAGCTCAACAGTATTCTATTTAATGTACGTGGTTTTAAAAACACAGTTAAACCAAACTTAAAATGTATTTAAACCAAAGCCCAGGTTAGTTTTCTACCCTGCTTTTCGCCCCAGGGGTATTGGCAGGTACCAATAATGTGACGCTCTCACTTGATGGGTTTAATTTGAGGATTATGCCGTTTTCATCAAATCTGTATTAAAACCACCACACTTATTTCTTGATCACAGGAACTGCTGGACAAAATGGTCTGGTGACTTGTTCTGAGTCGTCTGTCTCACTTCCTGAACCGACATTTGACCCAGTCCACAGTACAGATCCCGCTTCTGGGCTGTTTCCGAAGGACGGATTTGCCTGTCTGCGCTAGGACTTCGTACACTGCAGATCCATCAGCGGAGGAGACGAAGGAAAGCAAAAAATTAAAAACCCTATACTTATAAAAATTATTCCGAGTCTTGGTGGCAATGACCGCATTTGACTCATTAGTTTATTCCGGGACCCGCGTGCGCACCTGAACACAAAGGAGCGGCTGACGAATCTCTGCACCCCGCCCGCCCACCGCCCTCCCTCTCGTGCGCAGGCGCACCCGCAGGGGTGACGTCACCCTGCTCTGCCCCAGCCGCCGCCCGGACGTTTCCCCGCAGGGCCTGCAGGCTTGCTCCCAGACCCTGGCGGCAGCGGGAGGCGGCAGCGGCTTTGTGCTACCAACGGTTTTAGCAGTGGGAGCATTCAGACTATGAGTGCGTGCGAAGGAAGAACTTCAACCAGCCTGGGTCTTCTGTGTTTACGGGAAAAAGAGAAGTTTATAAATCAAATGGGATGACGGTCATATTAAAAAATCAAAACAGGTAATGCAGTGCTTGTATCAAATATATAACTACAGTTCACACATAAGGTGCTTCTAAAATACATACAAATGACTATATTCACATATTAGCATTTCTATCAAGGATACGGAAATGGGCACAGATCACCAGACAAGAATAGGGGGGCATCACCCAGCAGCACTGAGATTTTTATTTATAACCCTTATGATTACAACACCTGTCAGCCTGTTTGATTTATTCCTTCACAGAAGTTTAGAAGGTATAGCCCCTAACAATGGACCTTTAAGAAGAAAGCTGCAAGTTTGATTGTTTCAGGGGAGGTAAGGGCATTTCGATTTAAAGTACCATGCGCACAGTGCAGAGGAACTACCACAACAACCAAGAATACCAAAACGAAACTTGTCAAGTGATCATGTCTCTTTCAATGTAAAGGAAAACACAGAAGTTTTCATGCTGTGTGATTTAAGCATATACATTAACCATATATATTGGAAGTTCATTTAAAAGCATAACCAACAGATCGGTGGGTGGGGAGATTTCAACATCAGTGAAAACAGTAGTTGAATTAATTGGCTGGGGTTCTGCCCTCTGACCAGTTTGGCTAAGTGTACTGGATTCTGACTCTCTGCTCTTAGAGCCCCTGAATAAAACAGGAATCATGTGACCAGATGTGTCATTCACTGCTACATCCCTAGGGGTCAGCACAGTGCTAAACAGAAAATGCATCCCCAACTCTGCCTAATGCAAGAATGAAGAACATGTATATGTGCCTGCCTGCAGGCATGGCTGTAAGGGGGGCACTTGCAAAGCCTGTCCAGGATACTGCGGGTGGAGACTCCCCCAGGCGGTACAATCTGCAACTGTGAGCCTACCCTACTAACCCCTGCCTTCGAGTTGATTCCAACTCACATCCTAACCTAAGCTACATACACACACACGTGTATGCATGTGTACATATGCGTGCGTGCGTGCGTGCATGCGTGCGGTTCTATGAAGCAAAGATAGACTTCAGCTAGCTTACTCTGGACACATCATCAGCAAAAACCAATCACTAGAAAAAGACATTATGTTTGGTAAAGAGTCAGCAAATGCTGAGGGTGCCTCTCCATTAGATGATGCAACCGCCGTTAACAGTGGAGTCAAACCTAACAACCATGAGGATGGCGTAAGACCAGGCAACCCCTCCTTCTGCTACAGACGCGGTCATCCAGAGTGGAAGCCCACCTGGCAACTAACTAACCACAGTGATCCTGACCCATTCCAAAGACTTGGTTTAGGTGACAAAAAGACTCTGTAAAAAGGAGCTTGTATCAAATGAATCACAGTTTAACTTCCCAACCATGGTAGAGGCTAAGAGAAACCCTCTTACAATCTTAACATTGTGAACATTTGAGCAACCCTGCCTGCTATCAACAAAGATAGAATTCTAATGACTACATAGACTTTTTCCATGCAGATCACAAGCCTGTTCTAAACAGGGCTTTAGAAAAAGAACTGTATTGTAATTCTGCTCATACGAATAAATATATTTTTAACTGCTGCATAAGGAATGAGTGCACTAAGGTTTTTAATTACAGACAAGTGACATAAACCAGTCACACAAAGGCTTCTCTCAGGTTTGTCTTGACAGGAAGAGCAGGAAGGCAGGGAGAGACTGCCACTGTTAGGTGGCTGCGTGTCCACCCCATAGCAACTTCCTATGTAACAGAAGGGCACACTGGCAAGGCCTCAGCAGCCTGACCATCACTGCTGTTTGAGTCCATCACTGTTGCCATCGTGTCATGCTGGTGCTGAGCCTGGACAAGGTTCAAGGGGCAGCTCTCTGAATAGAACAAGGGAACAGAGGAGACTTAAAACCTAGAGGACAAGTAGGGCCACAGTTGTCGAGGAGGAGTCCAGAGGCTAATAAGCTCACTGCTCATCAAAAGGCTCAAGTCCACCTGAAGGTGTCTCAAAAGAAAAATCTGACAACCTCCTTACAAAAAACGAGCTACTGAAAATCATACAAAGCACAGTTCGAACACCCATGAAGTCGGCATGAGCTGAAATCTACTGGACAATGACTGCGTGTTGAGGATAGTCACACAGGACGGACAAACCAGGGCCCAGGAGCTCATAACAAGGAGACTTCAGGTAAAATCCAGGACTTGTGCAAAGCTAGAAAGAACAGAGGCAGGCTCTGAGTAAGGAAACTGGGGAAGAGAGTGGACTCCAGGCAGCACAAACAGCAGCGGCAAAAGTGAAGAAAGAGAAGCACATCAACTTCACAGGACATGACCCAGAGATGCTGTGGGGTCTTGCTGGGTCTTCACTGCCACAGAGGGGGAGACTGTGACACTGGAACCTGACGCACCATGAATAAGATGACACCTCCTCTATCGGATGCCCACCACACCTGAAGGTCTACGCCGAACTAATCCTCTTACTCCAAAGCTGCTCCCACTGTGTGGATGCTGGCTCAGTACCCGGCCCCAGCAACCATCCGCACCCCTGGGTCAGACCAGGAACCCAGGCTTCTCCCTGCCTCCTGTTCTCGGTCATACTCCCCACTTCCAGCTAAACAATGAGGGTGGAAGATTCTCGATTTAACAAAGCATCTCTTCTGTCTTCCCTGCTGCCACCACTGTAGATGCCATATGTCATCAGCAGCCTCTGTGTCTCTCTGCCCTCTCTGCCAGTACCACCCTCAAGTGGCTACTCCAGCAGTGTTCTCACCAACGTTCTCACTAACCCATTCTATAACCCGTTCTGTCACTCCCTCCAGAATGGCCTTTCTAAAGCCAGCATCTCGTGGTCCAGCTCCCTACAATTCCCCAGTGGCTCCTCAGTGCTCCTCAGTGCCTTGCGCCCACCCCCCACTCTACAGACTGTAAGCGCCTGGACGGAAGATAATGCTTACTGCCTTGGATTGAACAGATGCCCAGCAGTGTCATGACCCACAGCAAAACAGTAACAGGAAGACAAACTCATTAAAAGCCTACAGCCCCTGGGTGGCACTAACGGTTTGCACTCTTCTGTTAACCTTAAAAAACAAAAACAAAACCCTGTGAGTTGGAATTGGTGTGATGGCAGTGAGTTTGGTGTGGGTATTGAACTAAAGGAAACTCTGTTGGTGTAGCAGTGAAGTGCTAACAAAAATGTCAGCAGTTTGATTCCACCAAGCGCTCCTTGGAAACTTAAAGGGGCGGTTCTACTCTGCCCTATAGGGTCACTATGAGCAGGAACTGACTCAATGGCAGTGGGATTTTTGTTGTTGTTGACTAACCTACAGGCTGCTGGTTCACGCCCACATGGCAGTGTCACAGGAGAAGCCTGGCAATCTGCTGCCATAAAGACCAGAGCCAAGAAAACCCTACGGAACAGCCATATTCTGTAACACGTGAGTCAGAAGGGACTGGACAGCAACAGAT
This sequence comes from Heterohyrax brucei, assembly GCA_028571685.1. NCBI lineage: Eukaryota > Metazoa > Chordata > Mammalia > Hyracoidea > Procaviidae > Heterohyrax > Heterohyrax brucei. Next base: position 15,993,738 of record CM053141.1, on the reverse strand, counting down.
TTGGCTTGGTTAGTTAAACTCTGATGTAAGGAACACTTCTGCCAGTTGGAAATTCGAAGTGACAGTCTACTATAGGAGTTCTGACCCAAGCAGATAGCCGCTAACTGAACAGTCAAAGGTTCAAACCCTCTAGGTGATCCATGGGAGAAACGAGGTATCTTTCTTCTCTCAAGATTACAGTCCTAGGAATCCTATGGGGCCATTCCAGTCTGTCCTATGGGATTGCCGTAAGTTGGAATCAACTTGACGGCAATGGATGTCCATTTATCCACAGTTATTAACAAGGCTTACAGCAGTCTCCTCGCTACACCAAGTTCCCTGAGCAGGATACACTGAGTGTGTTAAGTTCTCTGTCTGGGATATCCACTGGGGATCTCCTTCCAAAAGGTCACAGCCACTGAACACCTGTGGAGCACAGTGCCACTCCAATGCACACAGGTCGACATGAGTCATCAGATGGAATCAACTCTACAGCAACTGATTTTTGGGGTTTTTATTTATAAATAAAGTATTATTTTTGAGATTTTAACAACACAGTCAAAAGGTTATTTTCTGTCCTGCCACCAGAAGGGGAGGAGGTGGCTTCTGTGATGGGAAGAGCTTGCTGTTTTTGAAGAGGAGATGTTAGAGGCTTTACTTTACACCCCCTCAACAAGCAAAAGGAATGTAAACCTTTGAGACTGGGTCATAAGCAAGAACCCGCCGGCCTCACAGCCCTGGCCCTCTGCGGAAGCAGGCTTTTCACTCCAGTGCTTTTGTTCTGAGAGCTCTACAAAGCCTAGGCCTGACAACTACACGGCTTTCTTTTCTGCTTTCCAGCCCACACTGTGCCTCATGTCCCTCAGGACCAGAAGGCCACCTTGAACCTGAATGAAACAGTCCAGCTGAATAGCCCTAGGACTAAGTGTTTCGCTGCATGAAATGCAGGTTAAGTTTCCCTGAACGTCACCTATCACAAACAGCCAAATCCCAGAGTATCGGCACAGTTCTGCAAGCAGAAACCTGCCCTGTGCCAACCTAGGTATAAAGGACAGATGTGATATAAGTAGGTGAGGCCCTGGTTTTCCAGTTAGTCTATAAACTTCCAGAAGAGAAAGGGATTCAGGTTCCATGAGGACACCAAGATGCTCCAGGTTATCATCGCATCAACAGCCCATGCTCCGATCTCACCTCCCACCCACTACAGAACGCAAAGCCTCGGGTTCTGAAGGAGCACTGTCTCACCAGAAAGAAGAGGAATGGTACCAAGCTGGGACAGATGATGGCACTAGTCACTGAAGCCACAATCCTTGCTGACGGGCTCTTCTCCCTGCCTCCAAGGACTCATCAACAAACACCTAACAGGCCCTTGCTACCTTCCAGACACTGTGGTGATTTATTTTCCACTCATGGAAAAACTGAAGTCAAGATGTTCTTGTTAACTAACCCTTTGAACTCAGACTCAAAGAATTTAAATGGCCAGTAATTATATTTAACTTTAAATAACATATGTGAAGTTACTAAATTGCAAATATATAAAACATTAGCTTCTGTTGCTGTAATCAGCAAAATTAAGCTATAGTGGTTGGTCTATTCAGCTTCAAAAATCCTCAGTTAATTCACTGACCTTCATTAATACATCACAGAAGGTAAATGTCCCAAAAAAGAATTTTTAACTAAAGGTTATTTCTATTTCAATAAGCATGGATTTAATTCCAGCGGAACTCTCTAGAAAAAGCTTATCTTTAATAACATCAAAGAATTTGGCAAAACTTGTGACCAGCCAGTCCCCTGATGAAGCTTAGAATCATGTTTTTGATCACCTGGCACTCATAAAGGAGGTGTTTACTACATACCATCCTACCCTAAACCCTAGAGATTTTCCCCAACCTGGCAATTTCCTAAGTTTGACAAGTTTAAAATTCACAACAAAATAAGACAGACATTAGACCAACAGTGACCACAATTGTGTGCACACACCAGCAAAGTTGGACAGACAGGTGAACAATGTGTCTTGCAAGCACCTGTACCTCTATTTTTAAACGTACACACTGCTGTAATCAATCAGACATTTCAAAGTGTTAATTCTGCCATTGATACATGCATCAATCACTGACCCTAAATATAAGTCCTGACATTAAAAAAGGGTGGTCCAGACCATTCTGGAAAGCTTGGAGACCCTTGCTGTAGGAGTTAAAAACACAAAACGCCGCAGTGAGAACTATGCAAACACCAGAGATTAACAGAGTGGTGTTTTCCTTATCAGAAACAACAATGTAACTTCAGTTAACACACTGTGCTTTGGCCACGCTGTCCATTTTTTCTGAGTGTGACCTGCAATACAGCCAATGCAGTGACATCCCAACTGGAGCAAAGCTCCGCCCTGTGGATGCTTACAGATGACAGGGGCACTAGGAAACTTGTCATCGTAAGAAACCCTGGTGGGGCAATTCTGGCTAAGTTTACATCAGGACGAGTCAAACAACTACAAAAGTGGTGCTCTGTAACTTGTTTGTTTTCGTGCTGACTTCTGAATATAATCCAAACACAGCTAGGTGTAAGATTTTCTTCTTCAAGATTTTCCACTTAGGGTAACAGACTTGACTGTGCCCAACAAGTGTGTTAGTGCTGAGGTCACGCTGCTGGAGACAATTACCAGGTCCACTTAGGTCACAAGTAATGTCCCTGGCACAGGTAATACACCTGTCACCAGTACTGTTCTCTGGTCTCAGGTAATGTACCTGTTCAACTGTTACTCCAAGTTTACAGCAATGAGCGCAACCCAAGCCTTTAAGAGCTGACTGCTTTAATGGTTAAAATAACTTCTGCTCATATCACTTGGCTTGGCTGGCTCATATCAACTCAGGTGCTTGGCATTCATTCCTAGTCTCCAATCCAAGCAGGCCAAAAAAAAAAAATTCTCTTCAATGCCAGTCAACGGGACTCTGTATTTTCAGTTCTATTGCATTACAGATGAGAAATTTAAGAAACACAAACGTGGTCTAGAATAGCAAGGCAGCTGCTAACTTAAAAACCAAAGAGATCCATTTTCACTGTCTACTTCTCCCCCACTCTTCCAGCCCACACTCCCTTCTGCACACAGGCACCCCCTGACTTCCAGTGTGGTCACCTCCTGACCAGCTCCCATCTCTCCTTTCTTGTCCATCTTACGGGAGGAGCGTGGACTACAGTGCTGCAGCACATACTTTGCTGATGTTGTCATTCCCACGCCAACCACCAAAGACAAATGCAGATCGAATTTATAGACACTGAGATAACAAAAGATAGTCATAAAAACTAAAAAAAAATGAGGTATTCGACTTACATCAGAACTAATTTACAAAGCGGTCGCTGGAATGCTCTGCGTCCCAGGTTGGGGACTACCTATACATTTAAACGTGAAAATTTTTTTTTTTTTTGAATCCAGGTAAAAAATTGGTCTATGCAGCCAAATTTAAATATACTAATAGGAAAACAGATCCTGACATCAGAACAGATTTAATATGGATGGCCTCATCCTCTCCCTCTTGGAATTCCTGAGCACATGCTAGAGAAGGGGCCGTTTACTAGGCTGAATTTATGTTACGACATGACAGCAGGCTAGAGGCAGGAACAAGAACAAAAGGTAGCAGGCAAGGAAGGCAGTCACTGTCTGAGGACCTCAGGGAACCCAAGGAAGTGACCAGCCCACGTGGTCATCTCCCCACTTGATTCACTGCCCAGTTAGAGTTCTCTACATAGAAGTCAGCTCAGGCTTAGAGCGGCCTGTTACACGCAAACACACGGAGCCCATCTGCCCAAACTGCTGACACCTGTCAAGGTGACCGTCATGAGCTTCCAGGGTCTGGAAGTGTCAGGCCACAGCTGACCAAGCTATCACAAAAAGTGCCAACAGAGCAAGCTACACTTGTGTGACCATATGACCACTGCTACAACTGCAAAAGAGCCTAAGGAAGACAGCTGGCATCAAGTGGGCTCGTGCCAAGCCACCTCGTTCCAAGCGACTCTCCTCCTGCTTGCCCTGGGTGCTCTGCAATGAACAGCCAAGTAAGAAAGACAGACACGTTCTTCCACATCTTTCATCCTCCAGTGGCCAGTACTAAGTAAGGTAACAACTAAGCCAACTAGACTGCAAAGTTCTATGCCTTGCGGGCTGAGAAATCCATTCTCCTTTTCCTAATTCTCTAACTGCTACATTCCAACAGGGAAACAGCTCAATATCTTACCCACCAGGAAGCACAGGAAACTTTCTTTTTTAATTATTCCAAATTATTTCAGTATAGGGAAGAGAAGTCCCAGAAGACTGAAGAAGTCAGTCTGGGAAGAAATACAGCCAGATTGCTCCTTGGAAGCAAGGATGGCAAGACTTCATGTCACATACTCTGGACATGTTATCAGAAGGGACCCAGTCCCTGGCGAAGGATATCATCTTGCTAAAGCAGAAACCTGTCGCCATCCAGTCAATTCCAACTCACAGCAACCTGACAGGACAGAGCAGAACTGTCCCACGTGCAGTCCAAGGAGCGCCTGGTGGATCTGAAATGCCCACCAAGGTAGCCACTGAAAAAGAGGCAGATCCTCCATGAGACGGACAGACACAATGGCTTCCAACAACAAGCTCAAACAACAACTGTGAGGCTGATGTGGTACTGGGAAGCGTTTCCTACTGTTCTACACAGAGCCACTAGAAGTCAGAGGTGACTCGAAAGTACCTAACAAAGAAAAGCGTAAGGCAGTCAGCGCCTTTACACTAAGGAATGGTGTCCTCACTTGTTAGACAGCTCTGCGCGTACAGCATCTTACAGCTGAAGGCGAGCACAGCTGCTGCCTGCCAACAGAGGAGAGGGCACAAGTGGCCAACAAGTGCCTTACAGGGGCTGGCCCACAACCCTATCAGAAAGGGACTAGGGTACAGGGCTACCTCCCAGATTCCAGGTACGCTGCAAGGGTGGGGCGCCTCCAGTCACCTGAAAAGGACATCGCCCCAAGCTAAACAAAACGCTGCATGAAGAGGTCCTTGAAGCGTTGGGAGCGGGGCTCCAGCTGCTTGAGTTTGTCACCCACCAGGTGAGTGGCCCTGCACCTCCATGTCCTTGTCTGTGTAACACAGATCTCAAGTATCACCTCACAGAACTGAGCAACACGGTATGCCTGGGACACCAGCTGCAGCTGCTGCTGTTCACAGTGTCTGAGGAAGAAGCTGTTCTGAGCTGTAAGAATTTTGGTAACTGCTTTCCGGGAAATTATGCCAATCTATCCACATCAGTGCATTCCATGAGGACAGGCATTTTCACTTAAGAATGGGACTGAGACACGCAGTTACTGGCGAAAACCACAAAAAAAAAGAGTTTAAAAAAAAAACAAAACATCCGGTCATGGCAGATTAAACTTGGCAATTTGCTTCTCCCCCAACCGACTGGCAATAAATAATTTAAGGAACTAGAAGGCAATGCAGAAGACTCTTCTTCTAAGAGCTTTCATTGGTTCATGTCAACTCCCTTCTCACATTCTGCTGCCCTACCCCGGACCCAAAGGGCACTCCACTTGCACCGGAACCGCCCCGCCTGCCCCTGGAGCCTTGCGAGCCCTTGTTCCTGCCCACAAAACCTGGCAAACCAAAACACAAGTCAAAACGCAAAGAGACAAGCCGGAAAATGGAAAACACGGCAACAAAATCTCTAACAACCCACAAGGTCCTTGTTTTCCAGCATCTCTCCATCTCACACCCTCAAATGCCAGAAACCTGGCTGTTGGTGTCAGAACTCTTTGCCTCCTTCTTTGAAACGGGGGGTGAAAAGCATGAAGCAAGTGGTGTTGCCCGGCTTGGCCTGCTGGAGGCTTGGTGGCCAGCCAGTGAGGGTCCCCCTGCCCAGGCCCTCCCCGACCCTGCACCAGCTCCAGGACAGTCTGGAACCTCAGGGAAGGAGAGCATGCCATCTCTCCCCATCAGGCTGGAAGACACAGACAGACGCCCCTCCTTCCACCTTCTTCTTCCCCTTGGCCTTGGCGCAGAGGTGAACGCAGCAATGAGCTGCTGGCCACACAAACACAGACGCCGGCCACCCTACATCCACTGGCCACACGGTCACACTCCCAACCTCACTCCAGTGGGGACAGATGTTAAAAGTAATGGCAAACCACACTGAGTTTTCCTTCTTTGTTTCTCATAAAAGCAAGACCAGATGGTTGTGTGGGAGCTCGCAGCACAACTTCAGTTCACCTCTGCAACCAGAGGCCTGACTGGGTCAGAAACCAGAGCCAGGAGAAGGACTGGAAGCTGCCATCTTCTTTTTAAAAAAACATTTTGAGAGCCCTGAAGGCTCAAATATCCAATTATTCACCTCATGGCTTTTTTAAAAAAAATTTTTTTTAGATCAATCTTGGTAACTCTTTCACAGTTACTAAAATGAAAGCCTAGGCCGACCAGGTCCCAGCTTACCAAAGGAGCCAGGAGGGCGCGCCGTGCAGGTGTGTGTACAGGTGTATAACTGTGCTTTTTACACCATCACTCCGTTTAAGAACTAGCACACTGCCAACCCCAGAGACGCCGTCCACACCCCTCCCCGACCCCGGCACCCCCCACCCCCAGTCACGGGCATGCATAACTGCTCCGCTGACTTCCAGCACAACCACACGTGCTTTGCCTTGTAGTTCTCTCCATCTGTGAAGTCCGTCACCACAGGACGTACTGCTTCACTGTGCCTGTCAGTGAGCTTTATGAAGGCAGTCCTACCACCTGATTTTCCAGGACCGGCCTCCAATTGGGATGGCAAATCCATATCTGGATCACAGCGCGCGCACACTGACCGTTCTCACTGCTGCACAGGGTTTCTGTGACCACAGCACACCATTTCTTTATGGGTTTGTCTCCCATTTTTTCCTTACAAATGACAGTACTTGCTGTGCATTCTTGAACACGCTGCAAGAGGTCTAGGGCTGTGCCTAAGTCTCAAAGTGCTGGGTCACAGTCCAGGGTCTTCTCACCTTCACCGGCTGATACCAAAATGTGTGCCTGAATGGCTGTACCAACTTACACCCCGATGGCACTCCACACCCTCTCTAAGGTTTGCACTACCTGCTTGTTTAAGGAAGCAAATCTTTGGTACTTTTCACCATAAATGTGCTAAAAAAGAAAAAAACAGGCCAACAAATGGAAACAAGATTAGTTTCCAATTAATTTTGGTTGCTACGCTCTCTGGACAAGTAGGCCAGTATACAAGATTTTCACATGTTGTTCTGGAAGTTTCAGGCCAAAGGAACAGGATACTCCAGATGTTTCCCTTTCTATTCCTATCTCAGCTGAGTTCCCCTGACAGTTCCCCCTATTTAAGATCTCTCTAGAGGAAGTGCCGAAAAGGAACTACTGAGAAGACCTGCACATAACCTGTGACTCCCATCTCCCAGTGGCCTGTGCTACATACCTTGGTTAATGGCTCTGTTGTTTTTCCACTTCAGGAATGGATTTCCCACAGAAATAATGGTATCAATGGGCACTGAGGAGTCAGTAGAGCCCCCCCCCCAAGCCCGTTTGACTCACAGTAACCCAACTATGCTACTGGCGTAGGTCCAGGCTGGAGTGGGGGGCCAGAGGTAAAGGACCTTCCTGCCTCTCTCCCAGGAGGACAGAGCCAAGGCACAGTGTAGAGGGACATCCTAGCCATCACAGGCCTTGTCTTTTGGGTTGGCTTTCCAAGCTCCTGGCCTTGGCACTGTGCTCAACTGTACCACCCTCTGACATAGGAGTTCTCATGCGGCTCTGTCTCAAAACCCCAAACAGTTTAGGTTTCTGTGAGTTCTCTGGACTGTCTATTATCTCCACTCTAGCCACAGCACATCTGGAGATCTAAAGTGGCTATGTGCCATATTAGAAATCAAAACTGGTAACAATTTAAATTAATGCATTTAAAAATAACAGTAAATCCATTACACATTAACATAAATATTTATTAAAACATATCTCTTTCCTAAAGAAAATCAGACTCATCGTGTTACATTTTGAGACTGCTCTAAAGTCCAGCCTAAAAGAAACACAGCTGAATTACCAAATCTGCTTCTGTCATCAATCCAGAGTGCTGTAACAGGTCATGGAGCCTCCAGAAAACTTCACTATTAAAAACAAAAAAAGCCTAAACTTATTGCTGTTGAGTCAATAACAACTCATAGCAATCCATCCTATCACTTAAGAATTTTACCGTAAGTACAAGAACTGATGATGGTCTGACGGCCTGGGAGTTCCCCTGGGAGCATGGCCCTGCTGCTTCCCCTATCCAGAAAACACTACTGAGGTCAACTCTTCGGACAAAAATGGACTGGACTTGGAGACACAATGTGACCATACGGTTGGTGAATCTTATAGTTCTATGCATTTACAGGAGGCTGTCCCACTGGTCTCTTTCTAGATGGGAGAGAAAAGGTGGAAAGGAGAGGGCAGGAGCTTAAGAGGATATAACAAGTATAAAATGAAAAGGAGAAATATATTCACAGGGCAAGGACAGCAGAAGAATTATAAATAGGCTGGCATGCAAAATTGATTTGGATTGTATACTTTCACTTAATCACAATAATTAAACTATTTTTTTTAAAAAAGGAACTTGTATCATAGATACTTTGCTAGGACTCAGATTCATCTTGATGGCAACAGGTTGGCTGCCCCAATCATTAAGGTACACATGTACTACTGTGCACTAGAGACAATTTCATTAGTCAATGATTTCCTTCTCCCTAGAGCAACAAGCAACGTCCAGTGAAGCAGCACTCAAGAAATAAAAAATATAAGCATTGGGCAAATCTGCTGTACAAGACGTCATTTACGGACTGAAAAGCAAAGATGCCACCCCTGAAGACTAACGTGCACCTGACCTGCCACCTTGAAGATTCATGTGTGCCTGACCCACGCCAGGTATTTTCACCCGTCTCACATGTATGTGAAAGTTGGACAATGGATAAGGAAGAACAAAGAAGGATGGCTGTTTTTGAATTACGGTGTTGGCAAAGAATACTAGTTATATCATGGAATGCTAGAAGAATGAACAAAGCCGTTTTAGAAGAAACACCACTAGCATGCTCCACAGAACCAAGGATGGTAAGACCCGAGCTGGTTTACTTTGGACATACCATTAGAAAAGACAGTGGCTAGGAAAGAGCATCTTGCTTGGTAGAACAGAGGGTCAGTAAAAACAAGTGACACCTCCATGAGACGAACTGAAACAGCAGCCAAAGCAATGGACCCAAACATACCAACGATTATGAAGACCGCACAGAACCCGGCAATGCTTCATTGTGCTACATAAGGTCCCAATGAGTCAGAGTCTGCGCAATGACAGTAACAATACTCATACTAATATATCATACACATCCAATACTCATACTAACATATCACACACATCCAATACTCATACTAACATATCATACACACACATCCCCAAATAGATACCTGAAAACGGTAAATCATAAATAAATACTTTTTTCTTTCTCCCCACACTTTAGGAGACCACCATGCACATACTACTGTCTAGGGAACACAGATCTCTTGTCTTCCTTTCAGCAGAGTTCATCTTGACGAGCTGTCAGAAAGATAGTAAAATGGCCTTGGTAACTCACAGCAGTGACTGAACACTGTCCTCATCTAAAGGATGCCTGCTTGGTCAAATGAGTGGCCAGTGGTCACCTCAGGGCTACGGAAAAGAAACTGGAGGATGTTAATGGCCAGACGCTGGGTCCAGGAACCCTGCACATGCTGGCAGGTCTTGGGGGGCATCTTCCCCTGGGGTAAGGTCCCCAGCAGCTCCTGCCCAGCTAAGACTGGCACCAGGGGAGCGGGGCAGAAATAGGGATGGGGGCCCACCCATCTCCCTGCTCCCTGGTACGGACCCACAAGAAAGCTTAAGCCAATGTGCTCTATCGATGGTGCCTTATGAAAATCTGCACCCTTGGCTCTCACACCTGTGACCCAACAACTCAGCCAGTGGAACAATTTAGATCTACACAGGTCAGTTTTAAGGGAGCTGTCCAACAGTTTTGTAGGCTATCTTGCCATTACTTCACTGGAGGAGAAACAGCAACAGACGGCAAAGGGCTGCACTTGGAAGCTGAACCTCGCACACATTAAGCACCAAGAACAACCCAAAATCTCACACCAGTACAGCTGAGATGGCCCGAAGAAGCCAAGTTCAGACTGCAGGAGTCGTGGCCACATGCTGGCCTCCTGTGCAGGCTAATCCTAAACCCTGGTACTCGGTATGCCAAAGCTGCTACCCAGCGAATGGACAAGAAGGTGAGACTGAGGGCAGAAGTCTGGTAAGGTGGCCAGGTGCGGAGCTGGGCCGTGGCTGGCAGTGAGAAAGGAACAGAGAAGCCATCGTCAGGGAGAAGGCAGTCAGTGCTATCAACAGACACGGTGTACAAAGCAAAGGCTTGGTGTACGGAAAATGCCTCAGAGCCTTGCACAAAAGATGCTCAATTTTTAATGAGACAAGATCTTGAGCAAGACATCAAATTATCACAATTGAGTACAAAGCTAGGAAATGACCTTTTCTTTATGTAAACAAGTTAACCAAGGCCAAACCAATGTTCCTACTTCACTGTCTTATTTGACAGAAGCTAATGAGCTGAAAGGAGCCCTGGAGGGGCAGAGGCTGAAGCGCTCCGCTGCTAACAGAAGGTGGACACTTCAAACTTACCAGTGGCTCTGTGGGACAAAGACGTGGCAGCCTGCTTCCATAAATATCACGTCTTGGGAATTGTAAAGACATGTGTACTCTACACTTCAAAGGTATCTTTAAGCCAGAAATCAACTTGATGGTGACAGGTTTGGTCCTTTGGCTTTGGTAAAATTAAAGATACAATGATGTGCATGATTAAAGCAACATCATGATAAATGAAGGAGATCCAACATTCTACAAATCAGCTGCAACAGATCTCTTTCAAGGCTTACAAAGCAATGATTTCACTGTGAAGTTATGGTGTACCTGAGCTATGCCACGGTATCTTCAACCACTTCGTATTCATGAGAAAGCTGGACAGTGAATAAGGAAGACCCAAGAAGAAATGATGCCTAGAACTACGGTGCTGCTGCAGCACACTGACTGTACCAGGGACTGCCCGAAGAACCGACGAGTCTGTCTTGTAAGAACTACAGCTAAAGAGCTTCTTGGAAGCAAGGGTGGCCAAGACTTGGTCTCCTGCACTTTAGATGACTATGAGAAGGACCCAGTCCCTGCAGGAGACCATCATGCTTGGTACAAAGAGGGCCAGTGAACAACAGGAAGACCCTCAACAAGACAGACTGATGCACTGGCTACCATAACTGGCTCTAACACAGTAATCACCATCGGGACGGCACAAGACTGGGTACTGTTTTACTCCGCTGTACAACAGGCTGCCGTGTCGGAACTGACTAGACGGTACCTAACACCAATAAAGATAAACTAACTTCAGGAAGGAAATGTTTTAAAGCTTGACTCCTTCAAAAATAACCTGTTGAGACTTGGCTATCATCTCACAGTTGGCAAAACTGTTCAAGCGGCAGGATCGACATCTCCACCAACAAAACCCCCTGCCCGGTGAGCAGAACCAGCGTCATCGATTCTAGCCTATCATGTCCCGGAAACCTGTGGCTGCTGCACACCTTCCCCGCTCTCCTCGAGCCCTCAGCCTCACCCCGTCCTCTCATCTGATAACACCCTCATGTCTCCAGGAAAATCCAACACTGGAAGATGTGAACTCAACTTGCTCCCTTTCCCCTCCACATCCAAACACCACTACTGCTAAGTTTCCCTCCTGTGGCTTTCCCTTTTGGAGAAGAAACAGGTGGAGTCTTTTCTTGAATAATCTGTCCTTAATTCCACTAAATCTTTCAGAACCTGCTTCTCCCCCATGCCCACTCATTAATCACTCAATTGCTAACCAAAAGGTCAGCAGTTCTAGCCCACCACCTGCTCTGAGGGAGAGGAAAACCCGGTGATCTGCTCCCATAAAGATTATAGCCTAGGAAGCCCTAAGGGGCAGCTCTAACTCAGTCATGTGGAGTCGGAATCGGCTCAATGGCACCTAACAATAACCACTGTACCCCAAAGACTAATTCATATCTCCTGCCTTGCCTCCACCCACACTGTGGCTGTACTGTCTAGAGGACACAAAAGCCAGTCCCGTCACTGACCCCACCAAGCCAGGCCATACAGGAGTCTGAGAAAGAGGGCCAGGGAGGAAGTGACCACTGACCACCACGTGAAGGCAGCAGACTGACGAGGAGAAGGGAAGAGGCCAGGTGTGGGAGGAGTGAACACAAAATCACACTCCTGGGCCCCTGATTTGAGGAAGGAAGCAGGTGCTTGAGGCAGCTAGAGGGATTTCTGCCCAGCCACTTATTCTGTTACAGCTGACCTACCAAATATCTGCAGGACAATATTAGTTCCTGAGGGGACCTCCCAGGAAAGTGCTTCTGGCTGTGCCCTCAGGGACTAGGCAGGGACCATACCCTCAGCAGGCATGCAAACAGACAGGAATTTGATGAGAAAATAAATGAAGGATTTTGACTCATCTTCCTCTTTCTCATCCAGAGGGGACTGTCCTGCAGACTGTCAAGACAAAGGGAGGGACGGGGACATTGTAAGCAGTTCCACTTACATGGATGTCACTGGCTTTGTTTCACTGGTGCTAAGGTTCTGAAGGGGACTCTCTACTGAACGTGCTGCATCATTTACCGGCTCCGGTTCAGAAGGCATGCAGAGGAGGGAACTGCCACTGGCTGTTTCCTCAGGTCCCCCACAGGGCAGTGGCAGCTCAGTGGGAGAATTCTTGCCTGCTGGGCGGGAGACTCAGGTTCAAGTTCCAGGCACCATTCTCACGTTGGCGAAGGCCTGTGTCATGCTGTGACGCTGGGCAGGTTTCGGCCAAGATTCCAAACCAGATGGATTAAGAAGGCTCCAGTGATCTACTTCCAAAAGCCCTCCAATGAAAACTCGAGGGATTACAATCGCCCAGACCCACCATCCATGGGACTATCACGGCAACTGCGAACACATTACCTCCCAGAAGGGCACCCATCACCAGTCGGCAACAACTAGGCAAAGAGAGTGAGCAGCTTGGGTTCTCTGTGACAGTGTGAGGGGAAGGGGATGGTGGTGAGCTCAGTTTCACAGCCTTTGTCTGTAAGGTGCCTAGGAAAAGTAGGGTTTCAGGGCTACAGTTGCCCTGGCCCTCTGCACACAGGGACATACAACTGTGTAAGCCTTTTCCCAGGACAAGGTGAAGAGGGTACCACCTGCTCCTCTCAATTCACTCCAGATTACTGAATCTCCAAATTCGCCAAATATTAAGGTTCTTCAAGAACTTGGGATGATGAAGGTGCTGTCATTTTCATTATCTGGGAACTAATGCTGTCATCTGTGAGCAGCCCACAGATGCTAACCAAAATCCGTTCTGCCAGGCTTAAACAATGAGATCACTGAGGCACCAGGCCAAGCCTGTGCCGTTTCATTGTGTTTCTAAGAGGTCTACAATGCTATCAGGACATTCCACCTCTGGAGTCACACACCATGACATCAAGAAACCTTGTAATCCCTTAGGATGTTAGCAGGCAGCAGCACCTACCCACTGTGGTAACGTTCCCCAAAATGCCAGGCCTTTGTGCAAAGCCACCTTGAGCCTCAACGGCCATGGGCTCACAAGCCCAAGAATTCAAGGAATTTGGAGGAAGAGTAAGGTTCCAGAGCCTACAGCTTCCTTTAAAGAAAAAATAACCAGGGAACCAATATAAACCATTCCTCTAGCCTTTTCTGACACTAAAGGGCGTGGGCAAATCACTTCTTCTGGCTCCCCTTCCCTCTCTAGAAGCCATGTCTTTTGGCGAGTCTGTGAGAAAACACACACAGGGCTTAGTCCAGAGCTGAACGGGTAAAGTCTCGGCCCATACCAACTATGACATAGATGCGAGTACCCTGAGTCACCCAGGATCTGACAGTCGCATGGTAGCAGGGCTCATTTTTGTTGAAAAGGAAGCAGCTCTATGTATAAACAGCTGAACATAATTACTGTATCTTCTTGTCCAGCCCTCTTGCCATGGTCCACAGCTAAAATTCAAGAGAAAGGAGGGGATGGAGGGGAAAACCTTGAGCCTGGAGCATTTCACTTCTCTAATAAATAGGCATGTGGTTGCCAATGGCAACAGAGCATCCCCTCCCCCAGTGTGAAATCTGGGGGCACGCAGAGCTTCTCCAGCATTCTGTGACATGCCAGTCCTTTCTTGGTGTAAAACTCATTCTTGCTATTCTGCTGTGAAGCTACACTGCCTCCCTTAACACGTGCAATGCGAGGGGGCTATACTGGCCAGGAGGACCCAGGCATCGCAAGGGGAATGCAACTTAGTGATAAATGTGTAGGGGCTAGTAAAACACTGGCAGCCAGAGGTACCCGTGTGTAGGCAGTGACAGCATGCTGGCCACGTGGCCGCAGCTAAAAGGATGACATCACCTCCTTTGTGCAAAGATGAACTGCAGAGAAGCGTCTGCTCCACTCTGATTACCCCGCACTACCTGTTGCACATGGCCACAGACCCTGCTAGGGTCACTCTCCCTTATTTTTCCTTCATGTCAAACATAAGACGTGCTCCACAAGATGACAGAAAGACACAGCCTGCATTTCTGTAAGAAATTCCTAGTCCTGCTTTCCCTGAACCTGCTCCAATACACTGTTTTGCAACAGCGTAGACTCTTAAAACTGGAAAGAAAAAAACAAAGGGACTTTTTATGAAAAGAAAAAAGAAGAAAATGAGCAAAACTGCCAGTTTTCTTCCCGTATCCACATCCATTCTGTGCAAGCAGGTTTACTCTGGGGCACCCAGCATCCACTGTCTCCCATGAGAAGGGAAGCTGTTCCAGGGTGTTAGGGAGCCATGCACTCAGGTCTTTAAACAAGTTCTCACGGACAGACTGTCACTGTGTCCATCATTAATTTCCGATGACTCTATGAAACAAGGAAACCAAGTGTTGACTCTGAATACCACCTGCTCACAGTGTGTCCTGACGGCAAATGGGCCTGTACCTTCCAACCCTCAGCATCCCTTGACCTCAACACATGCAAACTGACCTCACCAAAAGGAATAAATGAGTCTTGAACAACATGCGCACTTTCTCCACTGGCAATCTCCTCCTCTGACGCCTGGAAAGGTTGGCTGTTTTCTGAGCAGAAATAATGCCGAGGGCATCTGCCTTATCTCACCCCCTCTGTAAAATGGCACTGGCTGCAGGGACAGACAACAAACGGGTGACGCTAACTGATGGTTGACTGTCACCAGAATCCTAAGGGTAAGTAACATCTGAATACTTCAATGTTCCAGAATGACGCTAAAACCAAGAGATGAACTACATCTGAATCAGTCTTTAGCTTTTCCATTTTCGAGCTTGTTTTACCAACAACACCACTGCTGCCTCTCTCGGACACTTCCACCAACAGACAGCAGACAGGCCAATGTGCAGCCGGCCTGTCCTCCCTGGGCCTCAAAGGGCACCGTCACGACACTCTCGGTGAGTACCTTGCTCACCTGGGCGCTGCTGTGCTGAGCCTAGCGCGTCACCTGTAATGAGAGTTTGGAAAATCTTTTTTTTTCAGTGGTTTGGACAACAGATGTTTATTGATGACTCTGAAATCTTTCCCAAGCTTAGTTCCTATGTGCCAGCCAAGTGCCGTCAAGTCTTTTCTGAGTGGGCTCAGTGAAGTGAGAAGGATCGTGGTCTTCAGGACGTCAGACCTGGAATCCAACCCCGTAAGTACCACCCACACATTAATAAACTCCTTCAGGCTTCAAGGCTGCTGTCTATCAAATTAAGAGAGAAATTTCTTACTTGTAGGGCTGTCATGTGAGGATTCAAGGAAAAAGTCTGCACAGCACAGACTATATGCCTTGAATGCCATCAGTGTGCAACAAGCGATGGTTCTGGTGACAATCAAATACGACAAATCACAGGCCACTGTGGCATTCCTGAGGATGAGAAGATGGACCAGAGGGGTGTCTCAGGCCCAGTGCCCATCCTGGCAGCAGCACCAACAAGGGACTCAGCCTCAGGGATGGCCTGCACCGGCCAGAGCTGCCTTCTAGCATTGTCACGATGGCACAGCAGGGGAGGACCCTGCCTGGACACCCAGGCCAATGTTGTCGAGTAGATGTCCAACTCTGTTGTATGAAACTAACCAGTAATGAACGGTGCATATTAATTTATTTCACCTTCCTAATGTACCCGGTGTCACTGTGAACCAGTACTGAGTACTGTACCTAAAATTCACTGAACACACTTGCCCGCAGCAACTGGCCTAACAAAAGAGTGCAATGCAAAATTTCAGTCACCTCCTACGTAAACGAGGAGACCTGGAGGTGGTGAGATCCTCGGCCGCTCAACTGGAAGGAAGCTCAGCTGGAAGGAAACCACCTGGGAAACCACATGCGCCACGGGAGAAAGATGTGGCAGCAGCCTGCTTCCCTGATGCCTGACAGCCTTGAAAAGCTATGGGACCGTTCTACTCCGTCCTATAGTGTTGCTGTGAGTTGGAACCCACTTGGTGGCATTGGGTTTGGGCTTTTTGGTTTGCTTAATACCGCAGAAGAGACCTTGGTTTCATGAACTGCTAAGCACTCCACTGCCAGTCAAAAGATTAACAGCTCAAAGCCACCGAGGCACACCCTGGCAGATAAGCCTGGTATCTGCTTCTGAAGGTCACAGCCTTCACAACCTCATGGAACAAGTTCTGCACACATGTGGTCACTAGAAGACAGAACCAACTCGACACCAGCTAATAACAACAATGTGCAAAGACTGACATTCATTCTTTCTGATTAAAACATTATGAGAAGACTCTAACACAAATGCAGATTCCTTCAATGCCTGCTTTTAATCACTTTAACTTGATACATCAGCAATTTCTAACCATCTGATTTCCTAATATTTCATAAAGTACAAAATCCATTTGAATTTCCAACAAAAAAGGTAACAAACGCCCCCATTTGTTTATCTGTGTGTGTGTCTGTGTATAGATACACGTAAGTTGCTAGGTGCCGTCACACTGCTTCTGACATACAGCAACCCCACACGCAACGGGACGAACCACTGCCTGGTCCCGCACCACCCTCACAATCATGGCCATGTTTGAGTCCACTGTCGCAGCCACTGTGTCAGTCCATCTTGGTGAGGGTCTTCTTTCTAGCCGACCCTCTACTTTATCAAGCATGATGGTCCTGCCTCATAGTATGTCCACAGTTTGTGAGACAAAGTCTTGACACTCTTGCCTCCAAGGAGCACTTTAGCTGTACGTCTTCCAAGAAAGATGTGTTTACTCTTTTGGCAGTCCATGTTATACTGAATATATATCCCCTCAACTCAATGGCAAGGGGATGTCAGCAAGGTGGAGGAGGGAGGGCTGCAATGGAGGAAGAGGGGAAGGGGTCCCTGGTTCTGCCTTCTCATGTTGGAATAGACTCCACAGCAAGGGGGCATCAGCGAGAGGGAGGAGGGACAGCTGCAAAGGAGGGGATATGGTATATTCACCAACAACATTATTCAAAGGCATCAACTCTTCTTCTGTCTTCCTCACTCACTGTTTAGCGTTCTCATACATATGAGGTAACTGAAAATACCACAGCTTGGGTCAGGTACACTTCAGTTCTTAAGGTCACATCTTTGCTTTTAGAAAGTTTAAAAAGGTCGTTTGCAGCCGACCTGCCGAATGCAACACACTGATTTCTTGACTACATGCGCACACACATACATTCACAGGTAATGACAGTGTTGTCGAAGTCCTCCTCTTTCAGCCATGGATGGCAAAGTCATCAAACCAACTCAGATGTGTACTGCAAGGATTAGGAATGTTCCAGGCAGTTGGGGGTGGGTGTGTGTCTGGGGAACCCTGAAGACACACGCAAAGAGAAAAACAGAGAGACAACCATCCAAGATTGTCAAAGATGTCATCCTTTCCCTTGACACCTCTCCCCAGCTCCAACCTGGAGGAGCCAAGAGAAACAAGGTGAGAAAAGAGAGCAGGGGTACGGAAGCTGACAGAAGAGCTGGAGGACACAGAAACCACGGCCCCGTGCCTTTGGCCGGTCTGCAGAAGCCAGGGCGGCCTACACAAGCAGAGCTATGGGTTCTGAGTCAGATGCAAGGCAGGCTTTGGTCTAGACTGCCCCCGGCTTTAAATACCTACATCATTACTATTCTGTACTCAGAAAAAGAAGGATGGCTAGAGCCACAACGAGTTGGAATCAACTCAACAGCAAGGGGATGCCAGCGAGGTAGAACCAGGGATGGCTACAACAGAGGGACGAGGGTAAGCTGTCCCTGGCTCCTCCCAAGTTCTGACAACAGAATGGTTATATGACAGAGGTGATGCTTTCAAACACTAACAAAGAATAATATGAAGATTCAGTAGCACATGTACCTCCTGGACCTTAAGGATAAGAAACCTGAGAATTCCAACCCAATTCCAGCAAACCACAGAGAAGCTACAGAGAAATAAGTTATCACAGCTGTAATACTGTCGATTCTGTAATTAAGTGACAAAGTTTCATTTATCTATCCTAAGAAGATATTCTGAGCCAATGCTGGTGAGAACGTGAAGCAAGAGGAACCCTTGTACACCACAGGTGGGGGTGTGGAACAACACAGCCACTGTCAAAACGGTGCAACAGAGCCGGAAAGAGCTCCACGTCAGAGTGACCACATGACCTAGCAATTCCACACCTAGGTAGAGACCCAAGAGAGATGAAAATGGTGTCAACGGAGAAACTGTACATGAATGTTGACAGTGACACTCTTCATCACAGCCCAAAGGTGTTCCCAACCCAAGTGCTGATCAACAGAGGAACGGATAAGCAAATGACAGTATTGACATACAATCAAGTATTATTCAGGCATACAAAGGAACGAAGTACTGACACAGGCTACAACTTGGATGAACCCTGAAAACATCAGGCTAAGGGAAAGAAGCTAGACATGAACGGCTGCTACTATCTGATTCCTTTTCCACGCTAGAGCAACGGAATCCCACAGAGCTAGAAAGCCGGTTAGTGGTTAACAGAGATGAGAGGAGGGGCGGTGGGAGTACTTCTTCATCGGTCCAGCATCTGAAACCTGAGAGGTGGTGGTAGCACATTATAACTAAATGCCACTGAAGGGTGCTGTTGGAAGAGGTTAATTGTGCATTACACAGTGATGGGACAGCTAGAACCTGTTTAGGGCAGGCACCTGTCAGAGAAAAATGAGCAACAGAAAAGTGTAAGGTGGCACCCCATCAAATGCAGAAAACCTGAGAGAAGAGGAAAAACAAAGCACTCCGTTGAGTTCCAGCTCTCACAGGCTTCCGTACAAATTTCACCTCAGTAAAAAAAGAAAAGAGGCATTTTGTTTACAGTAAGTCCCCAGCTCATAGATATCTTAGAGACAGCTCCTACTTGCCCTTTAATGTTATATAAATTTGCCCTGACTTTGAAATGACTGGAAACCCAAGTGTCGCAGCAGTTAAGTTCTACAGCTGTTAACGGAAAGGTTGGCAGTTAGAATTCACCAGGCGCTCCCTGGAAACCCTGCAGGGCAATTCTACTCTGACCTACAAGGTTGCTGAGTCAGAATCTACTCAATGGCAGAGGGGTTTGGTTTGAAATGGATTAAATCAACTCCTTTAAAAACAAAACCCAGTGCCGTTGAGTCACATAAAACAAAAACAAAACAAAACCATTGCCACCCAAGTTAATTCCAACTCGTGGTAAACCTATAGAAAAACCAAAACTGCTGTGGAGTAACCCTACAGGGCCGAGTAGAAATATGTCCCACAAGGTGTCGGAGGAGCAGCTGATAGATTCAAGCAGCCAACCTTCTGGTCAGCAGCTGACCTCGTGAGCCACCGTGCCACCAGGGCCCCGCTTGCACTACTAAAAGAATCAAAAGCCCAACCTGTTGCTGTCGAATTGATTGCAACTCATAGTGACCCTACAGCTCAGAGCAGAACTGCCCTATAGAGTTTCCAAGGAGAGCCTGTGGATTTGAACTGCTGACCTTTTGGTGAGCAGCCAACCACTGAACCATTATGCACCTGCACTGCCAAAAAAAATCCCACTGCTGCTGAGTCGATTCCAACTCTTAGTGACCCTAAAGGACAGAGCAAAACCGCCCCACAGAGCTTCCAAGCAGCACCTGGCGGATCTGAACTGCTGACCACCTGGTTAGCAGCCGTAACATGTAATTACTATGCCACCAGGCTAACTAAGAACCCTAGGCAGCTGATGTGACTTACCTACAGATTCTTACCTAGTTAGGAATAGATTTCATTCATAACCCTGGGAATGCCTGTATACTGAACTCTGACCTTCTGATTTAAATGGTTACACAGGATACAATGAAACAGTGTTTGTAACTCTTACCAGATAAGAGAAATAGTTTCAGGTGAGGGGGAAGCACAGGGTACCAGCAACTGAACACAACCAGCATTTTCCTCCTCACCTCAGTGAGGAGCTGCCTTCGGTGCAATCCAGCCGCGGTGAACACACACTCCACACCTCAGGTAACTCAGATCTTTCCCTGTCTGGAACAGGCACCAAATGTACTCAACACACCAAACAGTCGCTTCAGTTCCACTGCCTGAGTAACGTAACTGGAATGAGAATCTTAGGTGCACTGAGCTTTAAGTGCCTGGTCTACAGCAGTCACAAGAGACCCCTCCCCGGACACCAGTCACCCTGGGCTCTTAAGACACTAGGTCACAGTATAAACCCTCAGCCCACCAGCTTCACCCGCTCATTCTTCTCACAGCCCTGCGTGCTCACACAGAGACAGCCTCACAAACTCGGGGACCAGAACCAGGAAGCAGGTGCCTCTACAAGGCCACTGCCCTGCAGATGTATGACTCTCTCCTCATGCTGAGGCATCTCCAGTTCACTACAGTCGAGCTGTTACCAGCTTGGTCTGGCAAGCCCTGTCATTAGCCACGACAAGCACAGTTCTTGAAAAAACAAGGTTTTTGTTAGCAGCTGCCATGAAAATAATATAGGTCTTTCTTAATTCGTGTGTGAGGGAGAGAGGAGAGAGATCGGCAAACACTCCCCTAAATAATAAACTCTGTTGTTGAAGCAAAAAGAGGGAACCACTGGAAACGTGTACACTGATACTGTCACACGCATTCACAAAGAACGTTCTAGCTGAAATAAGAAACCTCAGGAAAAGAAGAGCTCAGATTTCTGGAGTTTACTAATGTAGAAATCATGCCAGCATTCTCAACAGGTGCAAAGGCGCCTCGACGGTAACATGATTTAAATAATGGGGACAAATGCATCGACCACAGAATGGCCACTGACTGTCACAACTGGGGAAAGGCCAAACAAAATGACACACTGTACTAGCGGAGCTGTAACGCCACAAACACCATTCTTCCATGAGCTTTTTCAGATGTTGTGTAGTCTGTTCCTGTTGCCTGCAGGCAATTTTGTGCAAGGAACTTCCCACTGTAAAATATTCCGTCCCTTCCTTGCCGTGTTTTTTGTGCTGTCTCTTCCCTCCCTGCTCTCACACTGCCATTCACCCCCCCCACAAACCTCACCCCGCTGATCCCCCAGTGAGCCAGGGACCCCGGGCTCGCTGTAAGATCCCTACCTGTTCCCCTGTGACCTGCCCTGCCCCACCTGACAGGGATCCCCCGTGGAGCCTGGTGAGGAGGGGAGTAGAGGGAGGGAGCTCCCGAGGCAGCAGGCAGGACAAGGGTGCTGATTCCTGCCCTGTGGGCTGCAGTGGAGGGCTAAAGCAGCCCCAGCACCCATCAGAACCTCACACCTGTTTTAATGACTAATGCCCCCTTTCTCTAATATTCTCAGTGTTGTCTTTCAGTGACATACAGGGTAAGTCACTTCTAGGAGCTGGCCTGAAAACACAGCCACCCCTGCTAACAATACCCTGGGGAAACATTCTAGAGTGTAAACAACCATTCAGAAATACAAACTGCATTTAAGTACTGTACACACCATGAAAGCCCAACAGCTTTAAAGGAAAGCTGAATTCTCTGTAATTTCATAGGCTCCACAATGTTTGCTCCATGGACAGCACATGGGGCCAAACCATAAATCAGAACACCAGAACATGTCTATCCTGAATGCAGTGAACAAAGAAGGAAACCATGCCTCGAAAGTGCACTGCCCAAAAGGGGAACTTCAAGTGCAAAATACCACATGATACACTAACTATCGCTATGAGAAACAAGTTATATGCTTAAAGACGTCATTGTTGTTAAGTGCCATCAAGTTGGTTCCGATTCATGGCAACTCTATACACAGCAGAATGAAACAGTGCCCAGCCCTGTGCTGTCCTCCCATCTGTGATGTTTGAGCCCACTGCTGCGGCCACTTTGTCACTGCTCGTTTAGGGTCCTCCTCTTTTTTACTGACCCTCTACTTTATCACACACGATGTCCTGCTCAAGAAACTGGGCCTTCCTGCTAACAAGTTCCAAGTACGTGACACAAAGTGTTGCCATACTCACTGTACTATTTCCAAGATGGCAGGATCTACTTAAAGAAGCATGAAACCCCTGTGTTATACTACAGTATCCAAAGACCTCAACAATTTTCCAGTATGTTTTATTTTCCTTATTTAAATCTGAGTGTCATTGTGGTTAAGAGCTATGGCTGCTAACCAAAAGGTCAGCAGTTCAAATCCACCAGGCGCTCCCTGGAAACGACCAGGCACTTCTACTCTGTCGTACAGGGTCACTATGAGTCAGGATCAACCCAAGAGCAGTAAGCATGCAGCAGTATTTCAAGCGAGGGACATAACACATACAAGGCTCAAGTGAGGCAGCGCTGAGCAGCACAGTCAACTAGCTGGAAGCTGGGGTCAGAGTGGAACACTGCACTTCCTGTTTCCTGCCAGAGGCCATGCTGCCGGTGGCGTATCTAGCGCTGCTGCTGTTATTGGCTGCTTTGTTAAACAGCACATGGAAAGCTGATTAAAGGACTTCACTGCTTCTTTTCATGAATTAGGGAGCTCTAGCCTAACGTCATGGAAAACCTGGTGGCACAGTAGTTAAGTGCTATAGCTGCTAACCAAAAGGTCAGCAGTTCTAATCCACCAGGACTCCTTGGGAACTCTATGGGGCAGTTCTACTCTTTCCTATAGGGTCATATGAATCAGAATCAACTCAATGGCAAGGGGCCTGGGTTTTTGGTCAGCTATAGCTATCAGTTGCAGCTGTACCTATACCAAAAAATTCACTGTACAAGACAAAAGCTAATGAAAAATGTACACAACTAGGAAAAAGGACTGCCAGCACACAGAAATCAACATGGTCTTTTAATGCAATTCATTATTTTCATGGCACATTTTTCCCTATAAATGTATTAGAAAAGCAAATTTTAGCTAAGACTAGTTTTGCCTATAATCTCCCGTTGACTTTTTTTAATACTGAATACTACATTCATCATTAAGACAACTTTCTGTCATTATCAACCTTATCTGGAGTATGTCATCCCCAAAACCATTTTCTATTAATTCAAAAGGCTCTGAAAACAAAAGTGGGCATTAGAGCAGCCAAATGAAAACTTTTTTTTCTGAATTGTCACTGGGTGAAAGTGTACAATCCAGTTTAAATTTGCATGCCCCCCTGTGGGCAGCTCCTACTGCTCTCCTTGCCCGGTGGCAGCACACTCCTCCTTTTGTTCCTATCATGTCATATCCTCTTAACAATCTCCTGTCCTCTCTTCTCTACCCTCTCCACTCCCCTCTTGTTAAGAGGCCGGTGGGATGACATCCTACAGATGCACAGGACCATAAAGTACCCTCACGATACGGTCACTCTGTGTCGCCGAGTCCAATCTATTACTGTCTGAGGCACTGACCTCAGTAATGGTTTATTAACACAGGCAGCTTTTCTTTTTTAAATCAGATGCGACTAACGGAAGTTAAAAACCCAATCTGAAACTATAGCCCCAGACACCCTGCTAACTCAACCGAAGGGATTCTTGAGGCCCACCTTTTTGCCTATAAAAGAGTAACATACGTGAGGAGTACAGAAGACCAGATGGCCAATACCTGCCCCAAACCAAAGATGAGAAGGCAGCGAAGGACCGGAAACCTGGATAGGAGGACAGGAAGTGCCCAGGGTGGAGACCAA
Source organism: Heterohyrax brucei (assembly GCA_028571685.1). Classification (NCBI taxonomy): domain Eukaryota; kingdom Metazoa; phylum Chordata; class Mammalia; order Hyracoidea; family Procaviidae; genus Heterohyrax; species Heterohyrax brucei. Next base: position 15,969,625 of record CM053141.1, on the reverse strand, counting down.
AAGGGGAGAGCACCGACACCTTGTGGGGTGGCAGCCACATCGCCGGACAATCTGTCAACAGGCGCTTTAACAGAAAACTAATTTGTGCTGTCAACTTTCACCTAAAACATAACCCAGATAAAAGAAAAAATCAGTGAGGATTCCACAGACTAACAAAGGGGAGCTAGGGATGGTCTGAGGAGAACTTGAACGAGACTGAGAAATACAACTTCCAGTGAAAATTATTTTATCTTTTAAAAGGCACCTCACCTCCAAGGTATGCACTGAGCCCCCAAAACAGAGGCAGGTAAAGCCAGTCCAAAGGAAAGGGAACAGACACAGACTGAAGGAAATACAGAGAAGAAAGAGACACGTGATGGAAGACAGACAGCTGCATGCTGGGTGTCTTGTGGAAAGAGCACGCACAGTCTTGACCTCATTAACGCACACCTCTCCTGAGCCCTCAGCACTCTGGGGCACACAGAGAAGACCACCTCTTCCACCACACCTGCTGAGGGGACGGAGGCTGATGGGACGGCGACCCTTCTTTCTCACTTATCATTGGAGTAAACCTCTCTCTGCCAGAACTCAGTGACAAGGTCTTTCCCAGTCCCTTGTCATTTCCCTCCTCCAGTATAAAGAAACTCCTCTAGACCCGGTATGTGGTATTTTATTCTTCTTGTAGGAATTCCTGAAGGAAAAACTACATTAACTTTACTATTTTAATCATAAAAATTGGTAGTAATACCACAGATCTACAGAATGCTGGTCTCCTGTGTATTCTCTGTTGGTGATCTTTTCTCTCTGTTCAGATACATGGGTTAATGAAAGATGTTAAGATACATGCATGTAAGCAGGATATATACTATGTATGTATGTATATAAGATACACACACACACACATAAAGAGAGATTCCTATTCTAAGGCTGTATTATAGGAATGGAGAAAAAACTATGAGTCAACTAAAAACAGTAAGGAGAAAAATATTATGTCTAGCAAATAACCACACTGCCTGGATTTGAAGCTAGGCGTTGACAGGAGCTGTGTGGCCTTGGATACAATGCTTGACTTCTCTGTGCCTCAGTGTCCTCATCTGTAACACAGTGCATTCATCTCACATGCTGCAGTGAGGATCAGCATTAACACAGATCAAGAGTCAGACCTTTGGCCTGGTACACGGTGACTCCCATAAGCAACTGGAACTGCTATCATCACCACTGAATATGCCATCAAAGTAACATAATTCACTTTTAATAATCATAGCAGTTGAATACCCTGAACTGCTACCAAAGTGTTGAAAACTTTCAGTGAAATATAATTTGTCCCCATCTTTGGCACTGAGATGTTCCCATTGCTAATAAAACCGGCATAACCTAACACATAACTGGAAGCAAACACAATTCTGGAGTATCTTGGGGAGCCAGCACACTGCACTATTTAAAATGATAAAATAAAATACAAAGAATTCTCAAATCAGACTTTTACAGCCGAAAGTATCCCGGTATCCACAACATAAAAACCAGCCTATAAACAAACTAGGTTTTAATTACAGAGCTCTCAATCTTCTGAGCACATACGGGTTTAGTCCTAGGTGACTACCAACCGCTGACTCTACCCTCCCCCTCTGAGACTGCTCCTACAGGGCACAACAAAATTGCTACTGCACCGTTTCCTCAAAAACAAACAAAAGTCCTAATTGAGTAGCTGCTTGTAATGTGTACAAACTTTACAAACACATTAACTGATTACTAAAAAAACTTCTGCCTACTCTGTAAACTTCTACTTGGTTTCACTAAATCAGTATCATTTAATTCCCTATTGTTACATGAGGCATATTTATGCTGAAAGAATAATTATACACTACAAATCTGAATATGTATGAGGCAGGCCAAAAGGGGGTCCGTATATACACTTAGTATAGAAGAAAGGCTTTTGGAAGATACTCCTGTTTGCATGAAACTTTTAATTGTTTTAGCCATCTTAGTCATCTTCGCCAAAAACAAGGTCATCAGGGAAAAAAACTTCTAACACTGACAAATAACCCAAAGTGGCATACTGTTGTTTTCTTTTAACTCACTGAAATACAACTATTTCCCTCAAAAACCATCACCAGTACTTGAACTGCTGTGGCACTCCAGCAATCTGAGATGTCCAACGTTTTACAATCAAAGAGAAAATCATGTAAACTTCAAACTTGTATCACACTACCTACAGCCCAAAACAGGTTTTAACAGCAGCTTAACGACAAAGAAATTCCAACTTCTACTATAAAAAGGGAAGAATGAGTTAAGTAGGGGAAAATAATCAAGAGCCTTATATTCTTTCAAACACAAACCACAGGGCAGACCTGCCGAATGCTATCAGGATTGGTAGCTGGGGTCTTTTATTCTGCAGGGCAGTTCTCTGGCCTACAGGATTGCTATGAGTCAGAATCGACTCCACGGAACTTTTTTTTTTAATTCTCTATGACTCAGGCCTTTTGACCTTCAGAGAAACAGAAGTATAATTTTCCTCCTTTGTCTGCAGGTATACAAAAGGACAAGGCCACCTCCTGCCTGTCAGAACCCCACAGCAGTGTGTGATAATACACTCTGCTTACAGCTGAAAGGGTTTTGGAAAGAGTCTGCCTGGTTAACAGATGCTTGGCTTGAGTTTCCCACCAAATCTGTTTTTAATGCTGATAATGCTTAAATGCAACTGTTCACAGCTATGCCAAGAGTGAGAGAAATGAAAATCGGCTGTTATGCAAAGGGGGAAGCAGTCTCAGGATAATATGTTATGGTGATTTTCACAGGCAAAAACTATCAGCCATTCTCAATCTCTCCACCGAGAACCCATTTTTCTTCCTTTATCCCCACTGAGATGCTCATGACTTGAAAGAGACTTCTTACTTGAAATGTACTTAGCAGATAATAACTGAGACTATCTTCAGAAATTTATCTGTTAGCATAAACCCATCCAACCACACTGCGTTCATACAGCAAATAAACGTCACGCTTTGCTCAGCTTCTTCTAAAGCTTCATCTCAGCCACTTGTATGATTCCATTAACTTGTCATAACTATTTGAAAACTGACTCTTCACAGGCTACAGACAAGTCCTGAAAAATAACTCAACTTAGCGAGGGAGGACAGGGTAAGAGTTTAGGGAGTAAGTCAAAGACAGAAGAACCCAGGGAATGTTTCAGATGAGGAAGACAGGGTACCCTCAAACAATTCTAAATTATGTGTGAATTACTCCAGAAAGGAGAAAATAATCCTTCTCAATGCCTGTCACTGCCCCTCTCACCCCCAAAGCATCCCTCTTTTAAGGTCAGTCATTCACATCCATGAAACCTTACCTATCAGCGCTCACAAACGGCTCTCCTCCAGTCTCCACAGCTTTATCCACCCACCAGGGCTTGCTCGACCGATGTGTGGATTTCTGAGGAATAACTGAGCAGATACCACGCACTCGTAACTGCCATGACCCTGCCAAGTACTTATTGTCACATCTAGTCCACATAAAAAAAAACTGACGCTTAGAGGGGCCAGTTAACACACACAGGTGACAGGGCAGCTAGGTGCCAAGGAAACTGGAAACGAATCCAGGTGTGTCTGAGCTGTCTGCAGCACTGGTCAATACCAAGCAGCAAACATTTCAGTTGCACGCTCAGGCCCTTGTGAAAACTACTCATTATCTATACAGAGCCCATTCTTCACAATCCTATCTTGCCAATTTTCACCAGAGTATGAAAAATGATACTAAATAAAAAAGGCGAAAACTGGATTTTCTCTTTTGTGTTGTCCTGAATTACATGCACATGGAACATACTGGTCAAAGTTACCCAGGGGAGCAAAAGGCCCACATCCACCCCCTCCCTCTCTCCTACCAGTGAACCCCAAGGAGCTGGGAGGCTGGCCAGAGAGAGTGCTGAGAGCCAGCCAAGACAGGCACAGAGACAGGAAATAGATACAGGGCTTCAATTTCTACTTAATGTGACAGGGACCTTATCACTGACACCATAAATGCTCTCAAGTAATGAACAAACGAATGAACAAGTTCCAATGATCATCCAAGAAAACATTCCCAAGCCCATTTCAGCACCTTCTCCAGCTCTGAGATCATGAGGTCACCTCCGGCAGGCTCCCTGCCTCTCCAAAAGCACCACCTTTGTTCATTTGTCTAATTTTTATTCCTATTGTCATTTATTAGCCAAGTACCTGCTATTTCAAGATATTTGGCAGATGTAGATTTCATTCTATTTCTGACTTCATCTCAACAATGTAATCACCTTACAATTTGCAAATACAAAAGGACAGCATGTCTCCCAAAGCTCTTCCTAGGGGGATTGCAGTGAGGCTGGGAGAGGCAGTGACTGCTCCCAGTGACACTTTTTTAGGTAAAACTGCCCACAGTACACCTTGGTGGCACAGTAGTGAAGTGCTACAGTTGCTAACAAAAAGGTCAGCAGTTCAAATCCACACGGCACTCCCTAGAAACCATGGGCAGTTCTACTCTGTCTTATAAGGTTGCTGTTAGACACCATCAACTCAATGGCAATGGGTTTGGTTCCCCCGCCCCCACAGGTCTAGTGCTGGGGGAAAGAACAGAAGTTGCTGGGCTGTGAATTCTACCTCAGATAGCTTTTCGCTGCCTTCCAACCGGCCCCTGACTCAAGGTTACCCAAGCACAGCCCAACCAAACGCTGCATGATGGGTTGGGGGGTCCATCAGCCATAATCTACAGGGTTTGCCTCCTAGTCCACCTTAGTCTGGAAGCTCTCCTGAAACCTGTCCAGCATCAGAGTAACGCGCAAGCCTCCACTGGGCCCAGAGGTGGCTGTGCAGGAGGTGCACCAGGCCCCAGAGGGACAGCCAGGCAGGCACATGGGCTACCAGGGAGCCACCAGTGATGCCCTCCTCCTCAAACAGCTGCTGCTGTTGTTAGGTGCCACTGAGTTGGTTTCTCAAACAGCAGTGACCACTCAGTGAGAACTAGGCAAGCAGTTTCAGGCGCAGCTTGTAACTAGTTCCCCTTTCTCAGTCCTTAGCTATCCAAACCTAAACAATGTTATCAGGGTACTAATTATGCAGCAATGGAAAGATCCACTTGAATACAGATCTTTCATGCACTGGTCAAGCATCTCAAATACCAGGCTGGACTGTGAATTTGACGGCACACAGGGAGCGCTGTGTGCCCATGTTCCCATCCGTCTCTGTCAGAGCTACAGCTGCGGGTTTCCACCCAACAACTGCTGGCACCAACAGGTGTGTGCACGTCATGTGAGCACAAACATCTTCAGCCACCACAAGGGCACACATTCCAAGTCAGCCTGCCTTCACTCCTTCCAATTCTGGGATGTTCACAGCAGCCTGCAAGCCATTTCTACCAACCCAAACCAAAAGGAAAGGTTGGTCACATCGCACCTACAGTATCACTGTATGTCCCGGGAGCTCTAGTGGCGCAGCAGTTAAGAGCTCAGGCTGCTAACCAAAAGGTCAGCAGCTCAAATCTACAACCTCCATAGGGCTCCCATGTAGGGGTAGGGGGCTCTACAGTGCTGACAAGCACGCAGGCAGTTCTGTTCCTCTCTCAGTGATGTAAAAGAGGTTGTTCTACAGGCAAATCTATAGGCCAGAAAGCAGGTTAGTGGTTGCGTAGGGCAGGATGGAAGGGTGGCACAAGGGTTAAAGTGCCAGACTGCCAGCAAAGTCAGCCATCTGAACCTTCAACCACCTCTGTGGGAACAGAAATCTGGTGGCCTGCTCCTGGAAAGACGTCACCTCAAGACGCCCTATGAGACAGTACTGCTCTGCCCCACAGGCTCACCATGAGTTGAAGTGGACTCAGAGGCACCTAACAACACCACCACATCTGTGCAGGGAGTGGGGGTGAGAGGGGTGCTGTGTGGACAGACTGAAGGATGAAGGCTAAGTGTTTCTTTCCAAAATCAATCACGGTGAGCATTCTAAAACTTAGATATACTACAAGCCACTGAACTGTACATCTTGAAACAGTGAATTACAGGCTATGCAAATTACATCTCAAAGGGGCTGTTACAAAAAACAGGTTGTTTGGAAATGCTACTGAAACATTCTACATAAAATATTATCCTGTAATAGATCAGAACGAGGAAGAGGCTATTTTGAAGCTGCTTTAAAGTTCTGATTTTGAGCATTGTGTAATGTCATATATTATGTATTATATAGTAAGTAACCATAAACACACATATGTTGAATATATACACTAAAATGAATTCTACTGATGAACTGTGCAATTTTTTTAAATGTTTCTTGTCTGTGGCTCAAAAGACCCACACTTCTCTCCTTTTCAGATAACACAGAACAGAGCACTGGGGGCAAAAGTCTGACCACTCCTGCACCCATTTAGGGACTATTTCTCGTACACCCTCCATGTGCCATGCCTGTTCCCATCCTCATGGAGCTCACAGTTTGGATCAACAACACACAAAAGCCACAAACACCGTAAGTGCAATTGAGCATCGAGTGAGGGGTTCCAGAAGTTAAGAGGATATGCTGCAGAGGAACTGACCTCGGGCTATTACCGTCAGTGCATGCTGCCAATTAGAGCTCATCCCTTAACCACTGCAACACACCAGGTCTCCGTAGGGGTCAGGAGCATGCCTGTAAAGCTAACACCTCCGATGAAACTTAAGTAATGGGTAGAACTTAACCAAGGGGGGCAGGGTACACGGCACAGAGGATGAGTCCTGGGAGCTAGCCTCCATCAAGGAACTCAGAGCAGTCGGCGTGACAGAAAGACGTCATCAGAAGTGATGGTGGCAAAAATAAGCTGGGCCCCTCTTGCCACATGACCTCATCCTCTTACTCTATCAAGTGAGGATGCCCAGATCTTCCCTCCTGGGATTATGCTAACAGACAAAGGAGGTAACACGTGCACTGCTCCCATCACAGAGGCTGGTGGTCACCCCTGTTGTTGTGATGAAGGCCTCATGTTCTCTATAAGACTTCAACATCCCTAAGGCCAGAATCCAAGTGATCGTACACAAGCAGATTCTCAACAAAGAAAACATAACTTTCATTTTTCCCCAAAATGTCCTACACTAGTATGAGAAAATAATCAAAAAATGAAAACTTACAGTAACTGGTTAATATCTCTGTTCCAAAAGAGCAAACCACACCCACTGCTGTCAAGCTGACCCTGATTCACAGACACCCTGCAGGACAGAGGAGCACTACCCCAGAGGGTTTCCAAGGAGCAGCTAGTAAATTCAAACTGCAGCGGCTGAGCTCCTCCATCCCCGCACTGCCGTGGGTCCAATGCCTAGGTGAGACCCACTGAACAAATGTCAGAAGTCTCTGAGATTGGAAAACACCCAGTACCACAAGTCCACCGTGAGAAACTAACATTTTAAATAACTGTGACACAGTGACACATTTCATTCATGTACACTTGAAGTTCCAACCACATTATTAATCTCCTTACAGACAGACTAGGAAATAGCTCTCGATCTCTACCACCCAGAGAGGAAGAGGCACCTGGAAAGAGACCTGCCCTAGGGCAAGCAGACCCAGGGACTTGTGTTACTGACAGACTTTCAACTTAACCCCAAAGGAAAGCTTTCTCCCTACAGTGACAGGCCGGAGGGGCCAAGAATGAGACACATCCAGCCTTGCTCTGAGAAAATTAAGTAGTGATTATGACTCATTTCTGCTCCGCTGTGAAATCCATGAACAGCAACGGCAGCATCTGCTGAAAACAGCCAAAGTTGGTTCACAAAATATAACCTTAGCTCTTGTTTCAGACACAACAGCAGGAATACCACCGTCTCTTCTGCCACAGGCCTTAATCCTCACATCCACAGACCACCGTCCAGCCTGCAGGAGGAAGTAAAACCACAGGTATCATAATTTAAAATAGGAATTGTTCATCAACACTAAGTGTAACAAGTTCACAAACTTCTGAAGCAAAGTAAGTTTCTGTTAAAACATCAAACAATAGTAAAAATTAAAAACAAGTGACAAGTACTGTCCCGTTACTGACTTCCTTTCTCTGTACCATCTAACATCGGGATTACTGGGCACAGGTCAGAGGTACTGGCAAGCAATTCATAAGCTTGATCTTGTAAGCTTAGTCCTCAAACACCCCTATGATAGGTACTTACAGGAGCCCCAATGTAGAACTGATATGCATAAACTATACACATACACTGAGCTGGAGAAAAAGAGGTGTCCTAGAGGCCCAGTGGTTCAACCTTCTGCTGTTAACGAAAAGATGGTCAGTTCAAATCCACCAACTGCTCTTTGGAAACTCTATGGGTCAACTTTACTCTGTTCTATTGGGTAGCTAATAGTCAGAATCAACTTACTGACGGCAACAGGTGATACACAAGGAGACCTGGTGGCTCAGTGGTGAGGTGTTCTCCTGCTAACCAAAAGGTCAGCAGTCTACATTCATCCAGTCACTCCTTGGAAACCCTATGCAGAAGATCTACTCTGTTCTATAGAGCCACTAAGCGTCAAATTAAATTGGTAGCAATGGGTTTGGTTTGGTTTTGGATATATGTACATATCACATGCATGTGTGTGTGTGTGCGCGCGCGTGCGTGCGTGCGCATGCATATATATATATATATATATATATATATATATATATATATGGAAACCCTGGCGGCAAAGTGGTTAGGTGTTATGTCTGCTAACCTTGAGGTTGGCAGTTCAAGTCTGCCGGGCACTCCTTGGAAATTCTATGAGACAGTACTACTCTGTTCTACAGGGTCGCTATGAGTTAGAATTGACTTGATGGCACTAGGCTTGGTTTTTTTTGGTTTTACATACATACACACACACACACACGTATCAAACTCAACTAACTGGTATTACTAGGCTAATCTTGAATCTGTGCTAATTCACAAAAAAAGTACATTGCCAACTGCAGTGCTTTAATTACTGCTGGTTCTCTGCTGATGTCAAGTGGATCCTGGCTGAACACAAAGAATACCAGAAAGATGTTTACTAGTTTTCTTGATTATGCCAAGGCACTGGACTGTGTGGATCATAATAAATCACAGATAACGGGAATTCCAGAACACATCACTATGCTCGTTTGAGAACACTCAGTTGTCAGGAACCTGTACATGGATCAAAGGGACTCTCAGTAACACAATACAGCTATCCTGTAAATACAAGAAATTGCCATTTTGACCAACTGCCAACACACCAAGGACTATTCCCCATTTCAGAGAACCAGGTCACCCACAGCAACAAGGCTCATGAAATTCAAGGGGCTAATATAACCCACTGGTAGCAGTCTGCCTCCATGGGTTTCATGCCCATGAAGATTGTTTAAGTACATGTGCAAGGTTTCTGAAAATGCTGTTCCATCTTCTAGGGCAGGGCTATCCAAGCGTGACCTCAGACTGGCCACAGCCCCTCACATTCATTAGGACCTGCCGTCTCAATGCAGGAAGCTGCCGGTCACTTACAGTCCTGGAGTAGACTAGGACTCCAGTACTGCTGTTCTAGTAGACAGCCACATTTACACAAGTGTTCTATAAAGTACATTCCTTCGCGTGTTCTTCGTTAAAGCCTGATTTTGACTTTCTGATGATGTGCTAGTCACATTTCAAGACAATACAGGAGGCATTCCATGATATGCTATATAAAGGAGATAATATGAATAGCAAGAGAAGAATCAGCTGGGTCCCACTCTAAAAGCTGTCCTTCCAAAGTATCAGGGAAACCTATCAAAGTGTAAGATTATTATCTGGACTGTTACAAGACAGTCAAAATTACACCAACCTAAACCTAAATTAAACTCTTGAAACAGATTCTAGACTCTCTTCACTGGTGTGTTCCTGTTTCACTTCAATCAAAAGCAGGAGAAACAAAGATACAGCTCCTCTCCGGCTAACCCTTAAACAACACCACAGGAAAAGGTGGGCCATCCAGGGGCTGTGGGCCAAATCCATCTCTTGGTTGGTTTTTGTAAATAAAGTTTTACTGGAACACAGTCATCCCATTCTTTACATATGGTCTACAGCTCCTTTTGTAGTACAACAGGAGAGACGAGCGGCTGCCACAGAGACCGTATGGCCCGCAAAACTAAAATATTCATTATCTGGCCCACTAACAGAAAAAGTTTGCCAAGTCGTATTCTACATTAGACGTAACTTAGCATGTCTTATTTTTATCTTAAATCTATTTTTATTTTAAATATATAAAATCTATAATCTTACTGCATAATATCCAAATATAGGCTCCCTACACGTCAGAACCAACTTGACAGCAATGGATTTTCTAATCAATGCTATAGATGTGACCATTACAAAGGACAGCTGAGGTGAAACAGATAGTTGCAAATTCTCCTGGTCTCTCTGAATTTTAGTCTCCTCTGTTTTATGATCACACTTTGTCTTGGTTGTGGCTTTTCACAGCCTACAATGAGAATGGCTTCACCTTATGAATGATAATTTAATAGACCAAAACAACCTTAGTAAGACAGAACTTTCTACCAAAGAAATTCTTCTAAAATCAAATTCCGTTAAGTGTGACTAGTAATAAAGCAGATATAAATTGCACTCCAAAGAGGTCGGCCAAAATGATGTAATTTGTGCCATGCAAATTACCTCCTGAAATCCACATACAACTCCCATGACACAAGCCAGCACACTGACGTCCACAGCCCTGCCAATGACGAGATGCGGCACAATGGACTGCCCTCTGTCCTCGCTGCCTCAGTGCCCAGGAACCCAGTCACGGGCTGCAGAAGTTAGGCAGCACACTGACTCACAGACATTCCCAAGCCACTTGTCCCCTGGCTCCCAATACCCACCCTGAAACGCCTAGCATTCTTTGATCAATCAGAATCACATGCTGAGGACTGCAGAAGATCACTCTGCTTACTTCAAAGCAGCTTAAGTGCATCAAGGGGTGGGGAGCTTCTAGAAAACTCGAAAGAAAAGCAAGTCTTAACAGTGGATGACTTTTCATGGTCATGGCTCTCAAAAAAGGATTTCCGTCCTTGACACACCTCCACAGAACATCAGGGACTAAACAGGTACAAAAGCGAGCATTAAAACGCAACTGTAATTTACCCCCTCCCAACCTAAAAAAGGAAAGCCTGATGGTGTAATGGTTAAGTGCTATGTCTGCTATCCAAAAGGCTGGCAGTTCAAACCCATCAGATGCTCCTTTGAAACTCTATGGGGCAGTTCTACTCTGTCCCATAGGGTCACTATGAGTCAGAATTGCCTCGACAGCGGTGGGTCTGTTTGATTTTACCTAACCAAGAAGTAATGAAAACAAACAAAACTTGATTCTGTTCCCTTTATGGGAATGCGCGGGGTCTCTCCTGTCCACACCTCCAGTGACCCACCACGAGCCCCACATTCCCTCCAGGAGGAAGTGGCCATCAGAAAGCCTGAGGGGGCCCAGCCCACACAAGTCCTCTCTGCACAGGGCCTTACCCCTCCGCCGAAAGGCTGAGAAAGCACAGTCACACTTACGGACTTTTACAGCCACATTACGGAGTATAGTGTGAAATATTAACGATCAACTACTCACATGAATCTTAAATATCACAAGTATGACTGCAGTGAAATTAGATCAAATTTTACCCATAAGACATTTTCCCATTACAAACAAAAAACAGATTCTTACACCACAATCTCTTAATTCAGAATGAAGAAAAAGCAAAAGTTGTTTCCCTAGATTACACATCTAAATTACTAAACAGTTTTAGCGTTAGGATGTTCAAATCCTCCAAGTACAATTTTAACATATTAAATACAACACAATTTGCTTACTTTCACTAAGTGAAAAATAATATGACACTCCAGACATCTCTTATACAAAGTCTTCCCTCCTGACCAAACTGCTCAAAAATATCTTTAATTGACCATTTCCTGGTGGTACAACAGTTAAGTGTTACAGCTGCTAACTGAGAAGACGCAGTTCAAATCCGCCAGCCCCTCCTTGGAAGTCATACGGGGCAGTTCTGTTACGTCCTACGGGGTGCTGTGGGGTGCTGTAAGTTGGGACCAACCCAACCGCAGTGAGTTCCTGAGGAATGTAGCCGAGTATCGTCCTACGCACACCACAGGTGATTTAGCAACAACAGCAACAAAACGTCCTTCCTAGTTTGACCAAACACCAAAAACAGGAGCCACTAAGTTTTTAATACTAAAACCACCAAGGAGAGAGTCCAATGAGTAGCCTAGATGACAGTGCCACTATGATCTTACTCAAGGGACCACATGCAATCCATTTTGCATGGCAAGAAGGGATATTCCTGCCCACAAATGTTGAAAGTGTGGTCTCTTCACTTCATCCTCCTGCTGCGACTCCAGAAGGTATCTTCATGTGAACTTTCCTCACTGTGGTCTCTAACATCCACCACCCTGTCTGAGCTGCAGGCACCACTGCACTGCCTGACAGCTGACGAGGGTGGAGGGACCAAAATCCAGGAGATACCTCAAGGGCTGAGGGGTTCGGAATAAACAGACCTGCAGGCAAATGGAGTTCTCAAAAGGACACAATATTTTCTCCAGTTTTCCTCAAGCTGTTGAGTGAGCATCCATCTTCCTTTCACAGGGCATTACGGGTTATTATTAGGTTGTTCCATTGTATTTTTCTGTTCTGACTGCGCCTACCTTTGCCACAAAGAGCCTTGGTGACACAGTTAAGTGCTTGCCTGCTAAAAAGGTCAGCAGTTTGAACCCATCCGTGGCTCCCAAGGATAAAGACCTAGTGAGCTCTTCCTGTAAGATTACAGCCAAGAAAACCCTATAGGGTAGTTCTACTCTGTTACATGGGGTTGCTATGAGCTGGAACCTACTCAGAGGCACCCAACAGCATCTTTGCCATAAGAATCTATAGGTAAGGAGTTAAGTGTGCAGCTGCTAATCGAATGGTTGGTGGCTGAAAACTCACCTAAATGCAGGCAGGAAGAAAAGATGGGCAATTTGCTGCTAGAGGGTTACAGTCTTTAAAACGTTATAGAACACAACTCCACTCTGCAACACATGGGTCTGTCATGAGTTAGCACTGACTCGATAGCAAGTGTTCTTTGGATTCTGTGCTGTGTATCTCTGCCACTGCATTCTCTCACCTCCTACTCCTCAGCAGTGGTGAGAAAATGCTGACAGGATGACAGCTACTGAAGGCACCATCCTCCTGATCCTTCCCAACCTGACGCACGCACCAGGGAACCCGACATGGACACTGGGGAACCCAACGCGGGCACCGGGAAACCCGACGCAGGCACCAGGGAACCTGACAGGCCTCTTTCAACATTTCTTTTCCACTTTCTTAAAGCAAAACAGGGCCCAGAACCCGACCTCATGAATACCTTTTATATGGAAACCTTTCAGCAGGTAGTGACAGCCATTACCTAGCAGAGCAAAGGTTTTTACCATTACCACGTAGTGGGACACTGAGATAAGTCATCATGTAAATATGTAAACTTCCTCCGAGTTGTTTTTCAGGAAATCCAGTTCAGAGGTACACAAGGGAAGCCCAAATTTGGCCAGAGGATTAGAATCAGGACCTAGCAAATGAAGGCAAACTACAACTCCCAGAAGTCTTCACTGCAGCAGCAGCCTTGTACCTGTCTGCTGGCACATTTCCCCTTCCCTCCTTTCTATGTACCTGAGATCACTGATCCTTTCCTGCCTCAAAACCCTTCAATACCAGGGACGGCCTTTGCTCATCGACTTGGAGGCCAGCACCGTCTAACTCCATCTATATGCAGACCTTTCCCTAATAAACCAGGCTCATGAGGAAAGATTTTCTGCAGCCTGTCCCTTTATTCTTAAAGTTATGGTCACAAACTTAGAGTCCATGATTCCAACTGCCCAGTAACACTGCCACTTGCTGCAGTTTCTACTTAGACAATATAAATTGGTTTAATCTAAACACGATGTGTGCTTCTGGCTTCATTCACTGTGAAAACAAGAAGAATTTCTACCAGAAACAACAACATGAAAAACTAGAAAAATGCGCAGATAATATTAAACAAAAATAAAGATGTAAATTCCCCAAATAGATACTATTTAGAAGGACATTCAAAGGAGTATGGCTGCAACCTATGCTTGAAAAACAACACTTGCCTCTGTAAACACTATCGTCAGGCTAAATGTGGGTTCGGTCTCCACACACGTCATCAACCGCAGTGAGGCGGATTCCGACTCCTGGTGACCCTCCACGTGTCAGAGCCAAACTGTGCTCCACAGGGCTTTCAGTGGCTAATTTTCCAGAAGCAGACTGCATGCCTTTCCTCCAAGGAGCCCCTGGGCAGACTAGAACCTCCAGCCTTCTCTATGGACAGTCAAATGTGTTAACCACTGATGTCCTCCAGGGACTCCTCTGTGTGTGTGCCCTCATGGAAACCCTGGAGGTGCAGTGGCTAAGTGCTCCAGCTATTAACCAAAAGGTCCACAGTTCAGGCCCACTAAGCAGGCACTCCTTAGGGCAGTTCTGCTGTCTTATAAGGTAGTGATGAGTGCAATCAACTTAAAGGCAACAGATTTGGTTTAGGATATCAAAGGATGCATGGCACTGGGCGAATCTGTTGCACAAGACCTCTTTAAAGTACTAACATGCAAAGATGTCACTTTAAGGACTAGGTACACTTGACCCAAGCCGTGGTCTTTTCAGTTTTCTAATAGGCATGGGAAAGCTGGACAATGCATGTTGACATTGGTGAAGAATACCCACTGTATCAGGGACTGCCAGAAGAAGGAACAAACACATCTTGGAAGGACAGCCAGAACGCTGCTCAGAAGTGAGAATGGAGAAACGTTCCTCACACACTTTGGACATGGTATCGAGAGGGACCAGTCCCGGGAGGAGAACCCTACGTTTCGGACACTAGACAGTGAGAGAAAAGAAGACCCTCACTGAGCAGGACCAACACCACGGGGGCAACAACGGGCTCAAGCGTGGCCGTGACCAAGAGGACGGCGCGGGGCTGGACAGCGTCTCCTTCTGTTGTACGCAGGGCCGCCATGAGCCAGAACCAACCTGATGCCACCAAACAACAACAGATTATCGAGCAAAAAGAAATCAAATCACTTATGGGTCCCAGTGGAGGGCCTGGGATCACTCAACACTGAATGCCTGTAAAACACTGAGAAGATGTACACCTCTATAGCCCAATCTAGATTAAGGCAAAAATTAAACGGGAATGTGAGTATCAAATGTCACACATTTAAAAAGAATAAGAAGTGCCAGAGATGGGAAGTCGGAGACAGATAGGGTGGGAGACTATAACCTTCAAATTAATAATAAGCTGCTTCATTAGAGCCACAGCTTCCTTTACTGCCAAGTAAGTACAGAGATTTCCTCTCAGAAGTCCCAGCAGAGGTAATTCTCAGCCTACTTTCTTCCAGAAGGGTTTGCCTCGTTTTGAAAGGAAACTGCCTTCCTTTCTTCACATATTAAAATGACTTTGTGACTGAGCAGTCTGAGCGTGGTCTAGCCCAGTGGGCCCACCTCCTGGTCCCTGAATCGTTCCTGACAGAAAGGGCTGCACTGCCAAAACCAGGCCTGCATGCAAGGAGCTGTTCTCAAAACACATGCCTAGACCTGGGGGTCCCAGGGAGTCTGTGCTGAAGAGCACTGCGCCCAGATAAGGCTTTGTTTACAACATCTGCCCGAAGAGAGCAGAAGATCTGCATGTATTTTTGTTTAGCCATTCAATATCTCTGACAAGGTAAGAGCCAGGGATAGACCACTTCCCCAGCAAGGAGAAAACTACAGAATCTGAAATCTGGGAAGCTCTTAGGGATAGATGGCTGCCATAAAATGCTCTCCTTTTACAAAGCAAGCAGCTGGGGCCCAGTGCGTAAGCCATTTGCCTAAGGTTTCAACACGGTGCCTGAAGTGGGGAAGAGGGGGCAATTCACTAGTCAGATAAATCTGAAACAAACAAACAAACAAATAGGAAAAGAAAAACATTCACTCCTTACTTATCCCTACCTCATAGACACATAACGCACTGGACCAAAAGTTAGTTTTCATATTCCACTGTCTCTGTTAAAAAATTCTAGTACTCTTCCATCTAACAAACATTTCATGATATGTCACCAAGCAGGCCATAAAAGAGATCTACAAACTCTGGGCTGCCTGGTTTGACACTGAAGCAAGGCTCCCTCTTCACCACGGACAGCAGCAGGCACGGAGGCACGTCTTCGATTTCGACCCTGCGAACGAACAATGAAGGTGCATAGCAACAGCGGCCACGGCAGAGCTGCCACAGCTGGGCTGGGATTTCCCATGGCTCAGCAGACTACCGAGCTGTTGCTGGCACACGTGTGGCTGCATCAGGATCCCAGTTAACAGCTCCCATCCCTGTTCATAGATTTTATTTTCCTTGGAAAGTTCATGGCAAAAGAAAACTTGCCAGGGAAGCCAATTCTAACTCACAGTGGCCTGATGCCTGTCGGAGCAGAACTGTGCTTTACATGGTCTTCAATGATTTCTTGGAAGCAGGCTGCTAGGTCTCTCTTCCGAGGTTCCCTGGGGCAACTGAACCCCCCATCCTTTTTAACTAGCAGCTGAGCATGTTGGGTACTATAGGAAGCCAGTGCAGGGAGCAGGACACAGGGTCCAGGGAGATGATGGGTCGGGGAGTCCACACAGCAGCAGGGCTGGGATCCTGGTTGTCCCAATTGTGCAGTCGTAATACACACACAAGGCCCGTCTTGTTGAGAGTGTCACCTGAGACCAGGCGCTGGCCAGGCACTCTGGGGAAACTATAGCTGCTGCTGCACGCACCTGCCGCAGAGCCTGGCACACAGCAGCATTCTGCCTCTGAAAAGCTGCCAGAGAGTTTGTCTCTTACAAACTATTCTTGTATTTTTTGTTCTTTGGTTGGTTTGGTTTTGTGTTTCAATATCAATTCTGTCATATACCTGACTCTGAGTCAGTCAGCTCAGGTCTCTGGATGCTAACTTAATTGTTGAAAAGCTGAGTATTTTTTATATTAAGTAACATCAGGGCACTGGAACAGTACTTCTTTTGTGATCTTAATACCATGCTTCATTCTGTGCCACTGTAGCTGCAGTGGGTAATAATGGATGTCATGAGCTGTCATAAGCACTTACTCGGCCGCAGGCCCTGTCCGGAGCTGTCTGCGCAGGCTGCTGTCACTCAGTCATCTGACAGTCTTCCCAGGTGGGTCAGCCAATGCCTGAGGCACACAACCAGTGCGAGCTTCACAAAGTGTAGGAGCAGGGGCCCGGACGCAAACCCAGGCAGCCTGAATCCCCACTCAGACAGTCCCTAGTTTACTGCATGTCAGGTCTAAAGACCACCACCAAAAGAAAAAACAACAAACTATTGCTATGCAAAACCAACTCACAGCACCCCTGTTAAGGTCAGAGTAGAACTGCTCCACATGGTTTCCAAGGAGCACCTGGTGGATCTGAACTGCCAACCTTCTGGTTAGCAGTCGGAGCACTTAACCACCATACCACCCTGTTTCCAAAGAAAACCACTCATCAGTCCTGACTGGGGCCTTTGGCCATGCAGGGACACCATGCACACGCCAGTTTTCTGCCCAGGACTTCTCACACATAACAAAAGAACCAAGTCCCACTGCCTTCCGGTCAATTCTGACTCAAGACCACCCTACAGGACACAGTCCAGTCGCACATACCAGTTCATTCAATCATCACAATAACTCTATGAGAGAAATACTTTTACTTCACCTCCTTCACACACAAGGACGCTCTGCCAATGTAACACTGACTCTAGGCTACGCTGGACTCAAAACTCAGGGCTCTGGACTCCAAGTTCCACACGCCCCCAAATGCCTCCTGTCTAGTGGAGAAGTAACACCCACGTGACTGACGTTTTAGTAAGCCCCGGTTAATCGGATTAACCTGGATAATCATGATGATGAAAAGCTGTTTAAGAAAAGTTACATTAGTGATTCATTCTCAAATGATTCAAGGAAAAAAAATACACATATATGGCATTTTTGTACTACTGTTGAAAACACTGTATAAATCTGAAATCACGTCAAAATATGTTTCTTAAAAGGCAGTCAGAGTGTTTTCAGCTTGGTGTACTTTCCTTTCAGAAACAGCTTTCTTTCAACAGTGACAACTTCATTCTCTGTAGGTGCACAGAAGCCCTCCCTCTGCGGGGTGACTTCACTGTCAGGCTGCATAACCAGAGCCTCATCCCGAGCACATGAGGGTCCTTCGTTGTCCACTCTGCTTTTTGCCTCTTCACCTGCTTAATTACTCAAAGGCAGAATGCCCAACACCTGTTCCTCAGCCTCTCTGCCTATCTAAGCACCCCCTCCTGAGCCACTTCTTAGGAAGCTGGTGACAGGCTATGCTGAAGTGAAAGAAGACAGGTCCCTCGGGATGAGGGTCATTATTCAAAAGCTGCCTTTTGAAAATCTAACCTGTTTTTAACGGCACACTTACAATGGCAAATGTTCTGTTACATACACTGTACCACAACAAATTTTTTCTTTCAGTCTAGCCTGTTTCAAGAAAGTGAGTAACTTTCTTGACCAACGGACACTGAAAAGTCAGTATCAGCTGGTTAAAAGGATGTTGTTTTCCTTTAGTAAGACAAGCTGAGCTGGTTCCAAAAAAATTAATCCTGTTTTTAAATGCTTGATGGCAGACTTATAAAAGACAGTCATTTAATATTTTTCCAAACTTTAGAGAGTGTAATATTACCATTAGTAATAATTTTAAAAAAAGAACCACCAATGACCACCCTGGCAGGAAACACAACAGAACGTCCAGGAAGGACTGGGAAAAAAGTCAGAGCAGAACGCAAATTCATATAAAAAGATCAGACTTAATGATCTGACAAAGACAGCAAGACCTCCTGAAAAGATGACCCCCAGATGCTCTCTGAACCCCGAAATGAAATCATCACTGAAGTCTGCAGTTCAGACCAAGATTGAACTGGACAATGACACAAAAATCACACATCTGAGAAGAGTGCTTCTTAGTTCTGTCAGACACAAGACACCAAACAGGCGGCTCCTGTCCATCCGGAGGCAGGATGAGGAGGCAGGAAGGGACAGGAACTGGGAGAATGGACACAGGGGACACAGAAAGGGGGTGTGCACAGTCACATTGTGGGGACTGCAGCTAATGTCACAAACCAGTATGTGCATAAATTTTTATATGTAGCTAATGTCACAAAACAGTATGTGCATAAATTTTTGTATGCAAAATTAACTTGAGCTATAAACTTTCACCTCAACATTCTCCTCTGTGAGAAACTGACGCTGCATGTCCTAACATCCCTGCTGGAAATGCCCACGCACACAGGCAGCTCCGAGCTGCTGTGGCCACCAAACACCCCCAGCTGCCACCATCGGGCTCCCTGCAGCGTTTCTCACTCTTATCAACTTGGCTACATGCAAAACGGCTGTTTAGTTTACCGTGACCCTGTCTCATCAATGTAGCCAAGTATGTCCCTGTCGTCTTGGAGAAATCACAATGTTACTGTAAGCCAGAAATAGAATCTGGACAACTGAGTGTGACTGTGACTAAGTGGCATCTGGGCCTGGCTGGTTAGACTAAGCACTGGAATGCTAATTCCCAACCTTCTGAAACCTTGATATCAGGGTTACTGAGGGAGACTGTCACCACTGTGGTGAGCACTCCAGCAACCAGTGTGCTGTAACTTCTCTTAACGAGCAAAAGACTAAGAGTGGGGACAGGAGAGAAAAAGGAGAGGGGAGAAAAGAAGAGAACAAGGTGGGAAAAGAAGAGGTGAGACAGAAAGGTGTAGTGACTAGGGAAAAAGAGAGGTACACCAAGAGGAGAAGACAGATGTAGGCGTGGGA
Source organism: Heterohyrax brucei (assembly GCA_028571685.1). Lineage (NCBI taxonomy): Eukaryota > Metazoa > Chordata > Mammalia > Hyracoidea > Procaviidae > Heterohyrax > Heterohyrax brucei. The sequence goes on along the minus strand of CM053141.1, from coordinate 15,949,852 downwards.
CTGCCTTTCTGTGAGCTCTCCCAGCAGCTACGTGACATGAGGCAGGACACTGAAGACCCTGAAGGGTGGATACTCAATGGCCTGGGTGGCTCTCCGGCCACTTTGGTTCCTCTTGTTTTCCCATTCCTGCCTTTAGGAATAATAGTGAATATCCTTAAGTCAAAAATAGGAAGAATAAAGTATGTAAAATATACTGACATAGCTGCATCACTACGGACAAACAGATCTATACCCTGACACATGGCACTAGAGGAAGAATTCCAGTCTGCTCCTGTCCCCACACAGCTAGACCCCTTCATCCCTCCCTATGGAACAAAGTTTTTACAAGGACACTTCTTTGTCTCACAGGAGGGCCGTGGTTGCTTTCACAGGTCCTGCAGGGGTGGCAGAGAAGTTAGGAACCTGGCTCTGGGGAAGGTCCACTTGACTCAAATGCAAGGTCCCCTTATGAGCCATGAGACCTGGGGCTACCTATCAACCTCTTATGTTATTATAAGAATTGGACAAAGTAAGACAAATAAGCCAGTGTCAAACATACGGACTAGATTCAGGACACTCTCAGGTAGTTACCCCCAAAACTGAAATCATGTCAGAACATAAACATGTGTTTACAGTCAATAATAAAATGCCATAGGACATAAAGAGTATTTAAAAACAAAGAAGTACGCTCAAGTACAACGTCCAGAAGTATACACGACACAGTGAAATGCAAGGCCATCCTGCATCAAGAGGCACTGATGGGAGTAACATGATGAAAAGACTGGGCCACAGGTTATTTGTAAGAAATGGTCAATAATACCTCAATGACCATTCTGTTTTCTCTGAATAGCTGCGTGGTCTACATCAATTCCAGCAATCCAAAAAAGGTGTAGTAAATAATGAAAATAAAATTACTTTGTTGTTTGAAATATCACTCCTTTTCAAATAATCACATCAATAAACGGGCAGGCAGGTAAAATGAAAAAAGGATTGGGGGGTGGGTCAAGATGGCAAACTAAACACATCTCCCTAAATTGCTCTGGAAACCAAGACCTAAATAAACTGATAATTAAACAGAGCCTTCTGGACACCTAGTGAGCCCTAGGACACAGCATAGGGCTGTTTCATTCCACTGAGCAGAAAGCTTCCTCTTTTTCACTGACCCCTGCTCCTGGTGAGCACTGGCTTTCACCGACTGAAGGTAACTCCATTTTAATTTTTTTTCTCTGTCTTGGCTGGCAGGTGGAGCTGGGAATTGACTAGCGGCTGGTCTCACACACACTGCTGGTGGGATCGACGGGCTAGATTGCCATGTTTGGAGAGCTCAGCTTTGGACTCTGCATCTCACCACCTTTGGCCTCTCTTTCCACCTCAACCACTGAATGGCCTGTGTGGAGGCAGGCAGAGAGCTTGTGCAGGATGCCATCTTGTTCCTGGGAGGCAGACATACCCATATGGAGGCCTCATCTGGGGCCCAACAGCAGAGGCCGGTAGGGCAGTAGTCTTTCTGTATTTTGAACTACATATAGAGGTTGGATATAGAGGTGCTTATTTTGCCAGATGAGAAGAAAGACCTGTACACCTGAAAAAGACCTGTACACCAGACTGATTTTGGAAATTCTCGGATACCTTTTAACTTTCATTTTAAGATGTCCTAGAGAAACAGCTGTGGTCCATCCTCACAGCATCTCCCCAGCCTCTAGTGACTCATGTGATGCCCCAAAAGCAACAAACTCTGGACAAAAGCATAACCAAGAAATCACCCATGACTTCAGAAGGCCCCCAAAAGAAACAACCAAAGAACTTCCTAGATGAAGAAACCTTTCAGAAACTACTGGGAGGTGAATACAAAGGATTATATAGAGAGTCCTCCTAGACCTTATACAAAATGCAGCTGAGCAAAATGAAAAATTAAGCAAGCTGTTCGGTCTGATGGAACTCCAGTACTCTGAAATCCAACAGATCAAGAACAAAATTAAAGACACAGGAACTTCAATTCAAAGCCAAGAAAACAGAATACAACAAATGCGAAATAGAGTTTCTGACTTGGAAGACAGAGCTACTGACTGCAGCATCTATGAGAAGAAATCAGAAAAAAGAAATAAGAAAAATGAAGAAGCATTAAGAAGCATGCAGGTCTCTATTAAAGAGGAACAATCTACAATTAACTGGAGTTCCTGAACAGGGTGAGACACCTGAGAACACAGAGAGTATTGCTGCTGAGCTGTTGACAGAAAACTTCCCAGAAATTAGAAAAAAAGAGAACATAGATATCCAAGATGCATATCAAACGTCACTCAATATAGATCTCAAAAGAAAGACTCCAAGACATATTATAATCAAGCTTAACAAAATGAAACATAAGCAGAAACTCTTAAAGACAGCAAGACTCAAAGCAAAGCTAACATTCAGAGGGTAACCCTGTAGGTTTTCGTCAGATTTCTCAGCAGAAACCATGCTGGCACGGAGACAGTGGCAAGACACCTTCAAAGCCTTGAAGGAGAAGAACTTCCAACCAAGAATTATATATCCTGCAAAACTATCTTTCACATATGAAAATGAAATGAAGACATTTGCAGATAAACAGAAACTCAGAGACCGTAAAAACCAAACCAAAGTTACAAGAAATACTGGAAGAATCTCTTGGCTTAGAAGAACAAAACCACTAACTTTATATTTTAGAAGGAAATACAGGACACGTCACCCAGAAACCTACTCAGTTAGGGAAGGCTCCAAACTCAATCAAAGCTATAATAGTGAAAGAAATGATCCAGTGATCATATCATGAAAATTATGATGCCATCATATTAAAAAGAGGGATGTACTACAGTCGTTTAGAGTCCTTCCAGATGGAGGGAAGTTAGTAAGACTGGTAGTAATTAAAATTGGGTTTATATATAGTTTATGACGAGGAATCACAGGTGCAGCTTTAAAGTACAATGAAGAAGTAACATGTCAAATCAAGAAATGTAATACAGGAGTCTCAACAACCACAAAACCAACTCACAAAGAAGAATGTCCCAGAACAGATTAATAAGAACAACAGAGAAAACACGAACACACAAATAAACATATCACATTGACAGCACTAAACACATACCTATCAATAATCACAGTGAATGTCAATGGACTGAATGCTCCAGTGAAGAGACATCGAGTGACACCTTGGATCAAAGACACACCCCATCCATATGCTGCCTTCAAGAAACTCACCTTAGACTTAAAGATAGGAACAAACTGGAAATTAAAGGATGGAAGAATATATATCAAGCTAACAATGAACAAAGAAGAGTAGGTGTGGCAATTCTAATCTCAGATAAAATAAATTTTAATGTAAAATCCACCACCAGGGACAAGGACAGACGCTATTTATTGCTGAAAGGTTCAATACACAAACAGGACTTAGCAATATTAAATATTTATGCACTTAATATTAGAGCACCTAAACATGTCAAAGAAACACTGACTACACTCAAAAATGAGACACACGACTCCACAACTATAGTGGGAGACTTCAACACTCCACTGCCAGTACTGGAAAGATCATCTAGAAAAAAGCTCAATAAAGATACAGAAGACCTTATTGCCACAATTAACCAACTAGACCTCATCGACATATACATACATAACTTCCTATCCATCAGCAGACAACTATACCTTCTTCTCCAGTGCATAAAGAACATTCTCCAGAATACACCATGTGTTAGGACATAAAGCAATTCTCAACAAAATCCATGCCACTGAATTAATGCAAAGTATCTTCTCAGATCATAAAGCCATAAAAGTTGAAATCAATAGCTGAAAAACACAGATAGAAAGTGGAACTCATGGAAGCTGAACATTATCTTGCTCAAAAAGCCATGGGTTATAGAAGAAATCAAGGATGAAATAAAGAAACTTACGGATTCCAATGAGAATGAAAACACTTCCTACCAGAACCTACAGGATAGAGCCAAAACAGTGCTCAGAGGTCACTTTATCTCCATTAAATGCATACATCTGGAAGGAAGAACGAAACCAAACCAAAGAATTAACCCTACAGCTTGAACAAGTAGAGCAAGAACAACAGAAAAACCCTCAGACACCAGAAAAAAGGACTGGACAGGTGTGAATTCTATAACCAGCACCGGACAAATTAAACTCCAGGGGCACTATGGACATTCATCAGCTCCATAAGAGAAAAAGGGTTTCACAGCATTTCCACAATCAAGGGCAATGACGGAGCCAGATACTCTGAGCAGACATCAAGAACTCCAGCAAACTTATGAAATCATGATGCTTGTGCAGGCTTGCCACAACAATGCAAACAAGAAAGTCATCATCACCATCCAAACCACTGGCATTCGTTAAACCTGTGCTATGTGCCAAGTATGCTAGCTCCCGAATCCTCTTGACAGGGCTAAGACAAGGATGCTGTTATTATCCCTAATTTACAGGAGAGAAAATTGTAGCACTGATGATTTTAAGTAACATGAGCACCAGCAAAGAGGTATAAAGTGGAGGGGCTGAGAAGCCCCTGGAACCATGACACCATGAGAGAGCTGTGACACCAGTGACAGTAAGAAGCAGTGGCAAACAATGGAGGCAGCAGAGTCAGCATGAGACCCGCGGGGACAGCAAGGAGGCAGGCAGGAAGCAGGCAGGGGACAGCATGAAGGCCAGCAAGGAGGTGGCACACAGTTAGGCAGGGGGCAGCATGCAGGCGGATGGGGGTAACGTGGAGGGGGGCAGGGGTGGCATGGAAGCTGGCAGGAGGCAGTGTGGAGGGCTTCCTGGCCCACGGAAAGAGAAAGCAGAGCACCTGTGGGCAGGACACTTGCCGGCTGTGCGGGAGGACTCTAAGTACTTTTCAGCAGAGCTAAAGGAGCTTTCTGACACTTTCTTGAGCAGGGCAGAGGCCAGGCTGAGGGGCAAGGAGCCAAGGAGCCAAGGGCCAGAGAGAGACCTGCCTATGGGCTATGCCTGTCCTGATGGAAGAATTGTATATTAAGGCTTCCTGAACCTGAATGGTAACTTACTACTTCCCTAATAAACCCTATTATTGTTAAAATACAACCTATGAGTTCTGTGGCCACTGCAACAACTCATCGTGGTTGGCACAGAAGCAGACAGTGGTAGAGGGGTGGCTGGTGTCACAACTGGTAAAAAAGCGGGACCGAGGAGGCAGGTCTGGCATCCACCTCATAGGAATCAGCCTGAGGCTGTTGGTCTTGATTTTCCTTTCCTTGTGAACGAAGTTAGAGGAGGCGGGCAGACACTTCTAACATGCCATACCGACATACAAACCAAACACATAAAAGGTAAATTGTTATCAGAAGTTTGTCATCCTTTTACTTTATTCCTCCAAATCAAGTTTTTAAGTCATTAAAACCCTCTGCCATTCAGTCAATACGACCCTACCAGGAGAGCACAGGATGACTCTAGGGTTGCCAAGGAGCAGGTGGTGGATCTCAATTGCCAACCTTATGGCATAGCTCTTAACCATGGTACCACCAGGGCCCCTTTTAAGTCATTATGTGCGCTAACCTTTTTTTTAACAGAAATGGGGTGGGGGGGCGAATCTCCATAGCTACTAATTTGAAATCAAAGAGTGAAATGAAATGACCTAAGACAGGCTGTAGGCCATTACCTAAGGTGTTTCCTTAATCTTGTCCAAAAATACACAGAATACACGTTTGTTTATGTACATACACTGATTGATGTCACAGACAAGTCAGTGAGGTCCTGTATCATCAAACTGAAATACAGCACTTGCTTTAATTCATCAATTAAAAAAACAATGAGGTGAAATTCTGGATTTTATTATAACAGGTTTTCATCACTTCTGCTATGTTACCCCAAGCTTTCTGCCGAGCTATGAGATACAACAGTAAGTAACAGGTTTTTCCCAACCTTTGCAGAAAACTGTTGGTTCACATTCATCTGTTCACCTTCTGTCCTTTCTGAAAGCAGGAGGTATGTAGCTATGCACCTGGGAGCTATAACATACCAGGCTGCTGGTTATCCTTGAGCTTGGCCAGCACCCGAGAGACTCCTTTCTGAAAGCAGGAGATCAGGCGCTGTGCACCAGGCTGGCGTATCTTTCAGCCTGGCCAGTACCTAGGAGACTGGACAGCCTCAGTTTCCTGATCTGGGAAGGGAGCACATGGTCCCCTAGGTAGCTGACTGCATCTCCTTCCGAAGGCCTGGAGGTGTTTGTCTCTAGTCACCAGCACTGGAGCTTCCTGGTCAGTGGTTTAGACAGAAAACTAACCTTATCAAATCATTCCCAGGCTCTGTGACAGTCAGTCCAATCAGTGCTTCTGTAAAAGTGTTTCACATATGTGTAATTTAAAGAATGAAGAAATCAACCAACTTAGAGAAGCAGCACACTAGTAGAGCATAACCTGAGTAGTACAGGCCCTGGTCTGTCATTTGTCTAACTGGAAAAAAGCCCTCATTCTCAACATGAGCAGTAGGAGTAGGTTTTTATTATTACTATTATTATTAATATACACACAGGACATACAGGAACCAAATTATTTCTACCATTTGGTGATACCGACTACATTCTCTAAGTTGTATAACCATTCACATCCTCTTTTTCTAAACTGTTTCTCCTCCATTAACAAACTCATGACCCTCTAAGTTTCCTATCTAATTTTGATTGTTATAGTTGTTTGTCAACTGGGCTGGGCCGTGACTGTCAGTGGTTTGGCAGTTATGAAGTAGTGCGGCAGTTGTGGGATGATGTGATCACTCTCATGACCAAAACATGATATAACATGATCATTTCCATGATGGGAGTTTCCTTGGGGGTACAGCCTGCATCACACATGCTTGTAAGCAGACTCTCTGGCAAGGTCTCGGGTTTCTGCTCACTCTGGATCCTGCAGCTAGCTCCTGTTCATCTAACCTCCAGCTCTTGGGCCTGGAACTAGCCACTTACTTCAGTCTTGCCTGGTGATCTTGGGATTCATAGGTCTTAGCAGCCTATGAGCAAGTGCCTGATGTCTGACCTGCCAATTTTGGGTTCACCAGCCCCTGCCAAGCACGAGCAGCCTCCAGCCCAACTTACACATTGGAGAGTTCCATCCTGTACAATCACATACGCCATGTGTTTGACATAAATCTCTTTCTACAGAAATTTGTTTCACCTCTCTACAGAACCAGCCTAAGATACTAACCTTGTAAGCTGCTGCTGTCAATTTGATCACAGATAGTTAAGGAAACCATCTCTGTGGGGTCTGTCAGTGAGTTTTTAATGAAGTCACACTAAAGCAGGGAGCCATTATAAAGAAAAGACTCACACGTGAATATCTTGTTTTGTTTCTTCCCACTGCTCAATACAGGAATAATGGGGCATCCCCCCTTTTATAGTCCTGCTCTTTTCTGTCACTTTTCTGACCTGGATTGTGCCAAGACACAGAGAGGATGAGTCTGTGGGTGTGAGTTCTTCTCACCTTAACAGAATTCAACAGGAATTCTACACCAACTTAAATCACTGATACTTGCACAAATCCTAATATGTCAGTTCTGGTACTGACATTAAGGTGGAGCTAGGATACAGAGAAACTCAGGAAGAATCTCAGGACAGAATCCTTGCAGATGCTTTCAAAATTCCCCTGACTGTTTACAGTTGTCACTCTCACACGTAATCTGTTGGTTGCTTTTTATCAAGTCTTCCCTAAGTATTCAATTTAGCTTTTGCAGAAATACTTCCTTATCCTGCCTATACTTTAAACATTTTGATAATATTTAATTATATATTGATAGTAAAAGTACCAAACCTCTTGCTGGTGAGTCGACTCTGATTCACAGTGATCCTAAAGGACAGATAAGAACTGCCACCCAGGATTCCCAAGGCTGTCATCTCTCAGGAAGGACCTCAGAACAGCCGGTGGATTCCAACTGTCCCCTTTCCACTCAGCAGTCGAGTGCTTCACCACTGCACCATGAGGGCTCCTTCAGCAATAGTACAAAGGACATAAATGGTCGGGGGACAAAGAGAGCTAACATGGGCAAGAGTGTACTCAACCGACAAGGACAAAGTGCCCAAGCATGCAGGAGGAGCCTGGCAGCAGCTACAGTTAATCGTGAGGTTAATATTTATTTTAGAAAGGAGAAGGAGGAGGAGGAGGAAGGAGGAAGAGGAAGGAGGAAGCGACAAAAAAGAAGAGGAGTGGAAGAGGAGCCAAAAGGACAAGAGAAAGAAAAAACTTTTCTTTCCCCTTCATTCCACCCACAGGAATTCTACCCCAGCTTAAATCACTGATACTTATAAGCACAAAAAGGAGCCCTGGTGGCACAGCAATTAAGCACTCTGCTACTAACCAAGAGAAAAGCCGTCTGTACCCCTAGCTGCTCCAGGGGAGAAAAATCTGGCAGTCGGCTTCCACAAACAGCCACGGCCTCTGAAACCCTACAGGGCACTTCCACTCTGCTGTCCAGGTTCACTATGAGTCAGAACTGACTCGACATCAACAACTTTCCTTTGGTTTAGTGTGCGTGTAAAAGCATCTTGTTTCATTCTCACCCATATCAGCATCTGTAGTAAGTTCAGGTGCACAAAACACACAGCCCTCCAGAATGATGTAGCCCCGACTTGGTCTCAAGTTCCCTAGCATATACCGTCAGTGCTACTCAGTGTCACTCCCAATGCTCTTCTACATTGCTATTAAACTTTCAGTCAGTCTCTAAAGCAGTGGATGAGTCCACTGCTCCTGAATTTGTCCCTTACTAGTTGTGTATGGCTTTCCTCATCCAAACACGGAGAACACAAGCATGCCCTACTTGGCCTTCTGACTACTATAAAAACAAACCAGTACGTGACTGTTAGCTGCTGCTGAGTCAGTTCCAGTCAGTCCCCACTACGGCCACGCTGTGAGAACAGCAGAGAACATACAGAGAACAGCTCCACATCACCTCCAAGGCTGGGACCTTTCCAGAGCAGAGCCACGGCGTAGATTCAAATAGCCAACCTCCAGCTAGCAGCTGAGCACTTCACCACTTGTGCTGGTGGGGAACGCCCAAATTCTGAGTGCTCTACCACTATGGTATTAGAATAACTTTCTCAAAATTTTCAAGCCAAATCACGTTCCAGTAAATGATGTGAATTTAAAAATAAAACAGTAAGGTACCAAACCCCACTTCCTGCTGCCCTCAACTGCGTTTACGACAGTAGTGAACACTGGGTCATTTTCTTTGTTCCACCAATCCTTCAGAAAGAGATGTTAACTCTCTATATCTTCAACAGTGTCAACAATTCTTTCCTACCCATTCCAGGCCTTTCTAGGGCCCTGCTGCTGGTTACAACTGGCCCCAGCTCTGTAAAACAGCCAGCACGCCTAGGGCTTTGGAAAGGCAGGGACGGCAGCATGTCCCGGTGTCTGAGCATGTGTATGCAGCAGGATCACCAGGGGTCTCATGTGACTCAGCGCGGGGATGACTCACTGGAGACTCTCACAATGTGGACTCGGCTCACACAAAGGGCAGCTGATTTCCTTTCCATGTGAAGGACAAAAGCTAGAACTTTTCTTTTAAAGAAAGGGTGTCACCTCGTATGGTGGTCTTTCTATTTAAAATGCTGCTGTTGTTGTCTGGTGACACTGAGTCGGTCCCACCTCACAGCAGCCCTGTGTACAAAGAACCAAACCCTACCCCGTCCTGCATCACTGGCACCACTGCTGCGATGCTGGAGCCCAGGGAAAAGCGGCCTGCCACGGAAACCCCCGCTGGGACCGGAATACAGATGGCACAGCTTCCAGTATTTACAGCAACATGCAAACCCCCCAGTACGACAGACACACGGGGGCAAAATGTTATCAGAAACCTATTAAAATAAAGAGTATACTGTAGCAGGCAGAGACATTTACAGCAAGCAACTCAAAACTGCTTCTATTCTTTCCAGTATTTAAAATTTTAATATTCTATTTCCACTTTAGTTCTTGTAATCAGGGAAATCAGTTTCTTCTTCCTATGTAATTAACTGATTTCTGTAAATTTTACTCTCTAATAATGGATTAGGTCAGAGAGAACACCATTTAAGGCACAAAGCCAGCCAAGTGCTGTCGAGTTTCCTTTTTCCTGTCATGGGCTACAAAAAATGCTACACTATTAAGAATCTGTTTGACAGCAGAAAAAGATGGCCAAAGTATCTTTGTATGCATCACACCAATTCGTTTTTTATTTCCAGGAACCACATATCAGTCCTCTTTGCACTTCCACCCTACCTAGTATTTGAAACACAGTTTACTGAGTACTTTTTAAGTAGAAAAAGTCACATCCAAATGGATAAAGATGACACCTCCCAGACTCTCAGAATTTAGTCACGTGAGGTAAACGGCAAGGGAAGTTCCAGCAGGGGTGTGGAGACAAGACACGGTGCAGAGAAGATGAGGCGCGCTCTGGACAGACTCTGAAAAACGGAGTGGGCTCTGTCGAGGGTGTGGCTTTTGTCAGGACGCCGCAAGCCCTGGCACCAATCACCACAGGCACTGGGGCCAATCTGCTGCCACTACTGCCAGGCGTCATCCAGGGGGTTCCCACTCACAGCAACCCTACTTGAAGGAGACACTCCCTGGCCCGACGCCACCCTCCCCATAATGCTTGACTCCACTGCTGCAGCCACCCTGTCAATCCACCTTGTTGAGGATCTCCCCGGTTTCTGCTGACTCACTACTTCACCAACACTATGTCCTTCTCAGGGACGAGCGTCCATACCAAGTGAGATGAACTCTCCATATCCCTTTTAAGTAGTCTTCTGGCTGTACTTCCTCCAGGACAGCCTTGTTCGTTCTTCTTTCAGTCCATGGTATAGTCAGTATTCTTCCTCAGCATCATAATTCACATGCATCAGTCCTTCTTTGGTCTTCGTTATTCACTGTCCATCTTTCACACACGAGGACTGCCAGTTATGTTCACAATCTCATCTCAGAAGAAGTGCTACAGACCTCATTGCTGAATATCACTACAGTCACCTTCAAAGTACTCCCTTTAGGAAGCTATGCACCGATGCCAGCGTCTAGTTCACCCTTCGAAGCAATTGTGGAACTCCTTTTCTGGAATGCCCATCAAAGCTATCACTGTATTACCTTTGATGTCTTAAATGTCATTAGAATATCTTCTTTTCAATAGTCTCTTTATCTTTTGGTAAAGAAAAAAGTCACTAGGGATCAGATTAGGTGAGTAGGGAGGGTGTTCCCATACAGTAATTTGTTTACTGGCTAAAACTTCCCTCACAGACAACTACACAATTAAGTTCGTGAACTGCCACCGTGCCCAGTGGCCATCCTAGAAAGAGTTCCAAAATTTCTTTGAAGGGTGGACTAGGCAGTGGTGTCAGTGAACAGCTTCCAAAGGGGAGTACTTCAAAGGTAACCATAGTGCAATGAGGTATGTGGCACTTAGAACAATTAAGTTTGCACACTTAATTGTCAGGCTTTGTACACATAAGGTGACTGAAAAGACCATGTCAGGCACACCTAGGACCTCAAAGTGACATCTTAAAATTTTTTTAATTCTTAAAATTTTAAGAGAAATCTTTTGTTTCAGACTTGCCCAATCCAATCTGTCATCTGATTTCTTGACTGCTGTTTCCAAGTACATTAATTGTGGATCCAAGTAAATTAAATCCTTGACAACTTCAGCATTTTCTTCATTTATCATGATGTTACTTGAGGTCAACTTAGCCCTCAGAAACTTGTCTGCTGGTCCCTGAATAGACGGATGGAGGGAAACTGGTCCACGCTACCCATTCATGATTCCATCTTGAATACTCAAAATCAACAGAGCAGCATGTTTAAACACTGTTCTTTTAATTTTTTTTAATTTTCTTCCACTTTTCATTTCATTAAGAAATTTCTCCCTAGTTGACAGTACTTATTTGATCAGAATAATTTTAAAAAACCTCCAGGTCTGTTTCTTAAGACAAAATTGTTGGTATCTACATTCAATCTGGCCAAGGATATATGCAGATAGATTGTTCTTATTGGTGGCACGGACGCTTGTTAGGTTGCTAATGAGAGGGTCAGCAGTGCAAACCGCCCAACTGCTTCATGGATACCCTGCAGGGCAGTACTGTTCTGTCCCACAGGATCACTGTGAGCTGGCTGAAACCAAGTCAACAACAGGGTTTTCATGCTTGCTTCACTTGGTAGATGCTTTGGACTCTGAAGATGCACACAACAAAATACCTCCTAGTTTCGTATTTTAAATTGTCATATAAATAATGTGTTAATATATTCTACTGTAGGTTCACTCAGCAGGGTCAGCTACACTAACTGGGATTGCTTGTGCCGGTACACTGAAAGTTGGTGAAACTAACCATTTCAGAACACGGGCTGTATAGAGAAGTCTGTACATAGGTCTAAATTAATAGATACTCATGGTAAGCAGTTTGCAGGCTCAAAGTATTACAAGTTAATTACTGAACTGTGTATGTCAAGTCTTCAAGACACTGAGACAAGAGAAACCCATGTGATTCTTCCACTTTCAAGCAAACGACTTTGGTAGTTGTTTTACATGTGAATCATTACTCTAAATACAAGTGACAGCTGTCACTGCAAAGTCAGAAAAAGATTCCATTAGCAGGTCACAAAATAACATTAATGGGATTTTTCTCCTAGTTACAAGAAAAGCTCAAAAGCTCTGCCTATTAGTCTTCTTTATTTGGTCTTAGAAAATAAGATTTTTTTTTTAACCCCTGCCCCATCAAAACTAATTCTTCTATTGTAGTTAAGTTTGTTCCTTAGAAAACTTACCTACTACAAGAGAGTTTCAACTTAATATGCAACTGTCCCCTACAAAAATATTGAACCATCATACAAGAACAGTATAACATGAAAAATTAATACTGTCAAGAATTTAACCAGAAACTGACCTATTTCAAAAGAAGATGTGCTTTATAATCCTTATGTTACTCTTGAAGGCATTTAAATTTTCAAACTTCCTGAAAATACAGCCCCCAGGCACGAGGTGGGGGGGAGTGATGAGGACCTCTTCCTATCCCCTTCACGGAACACTTACAAACGGGGCCACAAGGAGAGTGATTTCCCAGAATGTCGATTTAACAGATCCAGTTCTGAACTAAAGAGTAGGAGTATGGAAGGATGCATGGGGTGGGTGGGTGGGGGGAGGTGGGGATAAAGAGAAATAAGCAGGGATAAGAAGAGTCTAGGAAAGAAGGGGTTAATTCAAGGTCACAGTCAGAACAAGTGGGCTCGGAGCACACAGCACCCTTCTCTATGGCCACCTTATTGCGGCTGAATTCAAATTCCAATTTTACTGTATTTTACAATTACTGGACAATAAATAAGGCTAAACAGAACAGGCTGACACTTTCAAATCATACCAACCTAACTCATCAGGAGAAAAGGAGGGTGAATTTCTAAGACTCACACTGAAATAAAAATCAGACTACTTCCTTTTTCTTCCATAGTTTTCCCTCAGTTATAAAACCATAAAGCACTGTTTCAAAAAAGAAAATTTTAAAAGGAGACTTTGGGAATGGTATTAAGTTCTCTTTATCAGAAAAATAAATACCTCCTATATAAAGAGCCTTGGTGGTGCAATGGCTACAGAGTTTGACTGCTAACTGGAAGGTCAGCGGTTCAAACTTAGCAGCCGCTGCTTCTGTACCACCCAGACAATGAAAATGCACTTCGGTTTGTGTACACGTTACACAAAGATGCCACAGAAAGCAAAACACAACCTTCAGGATCAGGGCAGCCTACAGTCAGGTCTGAGTTAGCGAGGACAAAAGGGATGGCCTGAGATGCCCTGGAGGAAGTAGAACATTACCGAAGAAGGGCTGCCGGGATGCCAAGAGTCCACAAGAAGAGAACAGGTTGAGTTACACTTCCGAGGACAAGAACATGTGGGCAAGTCAGCTGTGGGTCTGAGTTCAGAGTGTGTGCAGTTTCCATCACTTTAGGCAAGAACCTCAATGAACTAAGCACTATTTTTAAATTTTCTAAAAAGAAAATTTTCTTTCCAGAACGTATTTTAAAAGGAAAACAAACCTGTTCGAGGGCACTAATAATTTCTATATGTTGCATTTTGGGGGGACAAAAGAAAACGTTAACAACACAGTGCTATGTGTCTTAGTCACCTGGTGTTGCTATATCACAATGAAATATCACAAATGGATGGCTTTAACAAAGAGAAATCTATTTTCTCACAGAAATGTAGGCTGAAAGTCCAAACTCAAGAGCATCAGCTCCTAGGGAAGGCTTTCTCTGCTGGCTCAGGAGGAAGGTACTTGTCACCATTCTTCCCCTGGACTGGGAACTTCTGAGGCACAAGGGACCCCAGGTATAAAGGACATGCTCTGCTCCTGGCACTGCTTCTTTCCTGATAGCATGAGGTCCCCTAACTCTGTGTCTGCTTCTCTTTTCTTTACATCCCAAGAAAATGGCTCAAGGCACAAGACAAGCTTACAGTCCTGCCTCATCTACACAACCACTGGCCATCCTTCCTCATTAACACCGTGAAGGCAGTTATTTACAGCATATAGGAACAGCACACGATACTGGGGATCATGGCCTACCCAAATTGCTACATACATTTCTGGGGAGATACAATTCAATCCATGACACCGTGTAATAAATACCAAAGAGGTACTATGCAGTACAGTGCATGGTTTTCCATGAATTAAATTTAATTATAACTACAACTGGAAGATGCCTACTTTTCCCAGAAGCTTTTCTCCTTCTGTCGCCGGCCAGTGAACCTGGATACAAACTAGATTCTCGGTAAGAAGAGAACCAAATGGAATGAAGGTGATGAGCTAATGTTCACAGGTATGGGTGTGTCTCAGTCAACAATGCGCTGCTTTGCTAAGTCCATGAATTCTTCGTTCCTGTTTCCCTGCATCCCACGTTCAAGTCCCCCAGAATTTCCAGTCCACAAGAGGAAGACAAGGAAGCCTGTGACCGTGTGCTCACTTGACACTACCTACTCCACTCAGTCCAGAACACAGACACCTCCTGCAGCTGCAAAACCATGAATTGTGGGTTGTTCCAGCAGGAGCTGATGACTAGGGACAATGCTTCAAGAGGAAGTATGTTACCAGGAAGTGACGGCATTGAAGGAAGTAGTCCAAGTTGCACTGAAGACATTGATGAGAAATAAGGCTCCAGGAACTGATGGAATATCAATCGAGATATTTCAGCAAATAGATACAGCACCAGAGCCTACTCGGCTATGCTAAGAAATTTCTAAGACAGCTAAGTGACCAAACAATTGGAAGAGATCCCTATTTATTCCTATTCCAAAGAAAGGTGATCCAATAGAATGTTGGAATTATCAAACAATATCATGAATATCACACACATACATAAAATTTTGCTAAAGATCTTTCAAAAGCAGCTGCAGAAGTCTACTCATAGTGAACCACCAGAAATTCAGGCTGGATTCGGAAGAGGGTGTAGAACCTGGAATATCCCTGCTGATGTTAGAGGGATCCTGGCTGAACGTAGAGAATACCAAAAAGATGCTTACCTCTGTTTTATCAACTATGCAAAGGCATTTGACTGAGTGGATATAGCAAATTACACATAACACTGTGAAGAACGGGAGTTCCAGAACACTTAATTGTGCTCATGAGGAATCTGTGCGTAGACTGAGAGGCAGTCATTTCAGCAGAACAAGGGGCAGTGTGTGGTTTAAAGTGGGGAAAAGTGTGTGTCAGGGTTGTATCCTTCCACTCTACCTATGTAATCCACATGCTGAGCAAATAATCCAAGAAGCTGGATTCTACGAAGAAGAACACGGCATCAGGACAGCAGGAAGACTCATCATCAACCTGTGTCACAGAGATGAGGCAACTCTGCTTGTTTAAAGTGAAGAGGATTTGAAACACTTAGTGACGAAGATCAAAGACCAGTCTTCAGCACGGATTGCACTTCAATATAAAACAAAACTCCTCACAAGTGGACCAATAAGCAACACTGTGACAAACGGATATAAGACTGAAGTTGTTAAGGATTTCATTTCACTTGGATCCACAATAAACCAATAAACCACCAATAAACCCAGAAAAGGAGCCGTCAAGAAATCAAGACTCATAATGCAATGAATAAATCTGCAAAAGACCTCTCTCAAATACTGGAAAGCAAAGATGTTACCTTGAAGATGAAGGTGCACCTGACCCAACTGTGGTACTGGACAACACTGAATACACCATGGACTAACAAAAGAATGAACAAATGTGTCCCAGGAGTACAGCCACAATGTCCCTTAGAAGCAAGGATGATGAGACTGTATCTCAGATACTTGGGGCATGTTCTCAGGAGGGATGAGTCCCTGGAGAAGGACATCATGCCTGGTATAGTGGAGGGTCAGCAAAAAAAGAAGAAGATCCTTAAAAGCTAGCAAGCTGCCATCTGAGGTATACCAAATGTCCCAGCTCAGCAGAAACAGATGGCTGCTCACCAAGGACAAAATTGACAGGGGGGAAAGAGAACCCAGAAGACAGAAAAATCTATGTGAATGGGAGACTACATCAACATGTAACCAGAAGAACCAGACGGTGCCCGGCCACCTCCAGTGACCACCATGATGGAGTTCACATAATTGAGTCCCAGGGGCAATACAAAAATAAAAAGGGGTACACTCTGAGAACTGCAGTAAAAGACTGCAATTATTGTCCAAAGGCCTGGGGGTTCCTCTGGGAGCATGGGCCCTAGACCCGATGCTGCCTCTGATCATAAATCATTACTGAGGTCAATGCCTCGGACAGGAATAGATTGGACTCAGCGACACAGAGTAACCATATCGTGTGTGCACTATATGGTTCCATGCACCTAGAGAATGTCAACCTACTGGCCTCTTACTAGAGGGGAGTGGAGAGGGTGGAGAAGAGGGGACAAGGGATTGTTAGGAGGATATGACTTAAGGATACGACTTATATGGAACAAGAAGGTAGAGTGTGCTGTCACCGGGCAGGGAGAGCAGCAGGAGCTGCAAAGAAGCGAGCATGCGAATTTAAACCAGCCTGTACACTTTCACTCAATCACAATAAATAAAAATTAAAGAAAAATAACAGGAAGACCCTCAACGCGATGGACTGACACAGTGGCTACAAGAAGTGCTCGAGCACAGCGCCAGCGGCAAGGACGGCGCAGGCCAAGGAAGGGTTTCGTTCTGTGGCACTCAGGGCGGCAGGGAACTGCCATCTACTCCAGGGCCGCATCAGGAACAGCAGGAAGAACAAAAACCAGCACCCTCCCGAAGCGATGGTGCCTGCATTTCTACCACACACACAGGTAACTGTCTTTCCCACAAAGGCACCGCAACTACAGACAGCAGAGAATGAGCTCAGAGGTGCCAATTTAAGAAGGATCCCATGCCTTCCAGTTTTCTAACAGGTCTGAGAAACAGTCCCGACAAATACGACGAACACAACATACACAGTGCTTATGGGGTTGCAAGCCCTGTTCTCGTCCCTTTGGAAATCTGCTCCCTGAGACAATGGAGCAAACCTGCTTACTGCGTGCTCCCGTTACTATCACTGCACTTTACAGTGAGGAAACCAGGCAGCAAAAGGCTGAATAACTTGCCTAGGTCACAGTCACTCCTTTAAAGTGGTCACTAGGCTGACTCTCCAGGCCAAGCTTCGGGTTGAAAACCTGAATGAGATATACAGTAACAGGACACCAGCTCTGCAGCTTCAGAAGATGACACCCAACAGTCTTTTCCCACGTAACTTCTTCCCTAAATCTCTGGATTGAAATGGTTCCTCCAGATCTCTACTGTATGAAACACTTTTCACTGCATTTGGGTGAGCAGACGCCTGTGACACGTAGTCCTACAGGGACCATACACTTCCTGCCACAGAGGTGCCCTACGTCCAGCCAAGCTACCATGGGTCATACGGAAAGGACAAGTGAGCAAGAGAAGTGAGGTCACGCTCCTCTTTCTCCATGCCCCGCACAGGGAGAAAAGTGGCTCCCCTTTCTCTGTGCGTCCCCTCCCGCCAACAAGTCTGGCAACACAGGACCCTGGCCCCTGCCCTTCTCACTCCTCTCCAGCACTGCCTGTGTGGGAGAAGACAGGCTGATACCTTCAAAATCAGCGTCTTCCTGGGTGAGGAAGGGAGAAGTGACGTTGTCGCACACCAAAGGTGACACTTTTTTTGGCTCAAAACAAGGTACAAATGCCAAAGAGGCATTTCTCACAAAACACAAAGCTATTAAAATCTATAGCTACTGACAATTTCTACGACTCTCATATCAAGCTCTAGAGATGTTCACAGCAAGAACAAAGATACTGAAAAACTCCACTGGATCCCAGAAAAACAGCCACTCTTCATACATTTCTCCCTTCACTTAAAAGCACCAAGTATTTTCTAGATACAATAAAACAACCAAAAAGCAAAGCCTACCTGTTTTGCCGTGTAATCAACTACTGCTCACTTTCCCCCCAGGTTTTCGATATCATTCCTTCTTGTGTTTTTCTCAGAAGCCAGCCCACACCCTCCTGCGTCCCACCAGCCTGCTGAGAGAATGATTCAGCTTAAGACAATTTCAGCAACCAGCTAGGAACAGGTTCCTTTGTCAGAGGGAACGAAGCACCCTGTGCAGAGGCTCTTGAACCAAGGAAAAGACACAAAGCGTTCCTGCTCCCCGGACTTGCCAGTGAGTGAAGGCCACAAAAGTCCAGCCATCACTTGGTGTATGTTCTTGAGGACTCTGTGCACCACACAGACACTTAACAAACATACACCCAAGACTGTTTCTAAGAATTTGTTATCTGGACCCCATAAAAAGGGAGTTTAAATAAAATTTACAGCTGAATATCCGATCTCTGTGCTACTAAGCTTATTTCCATTATTAAGCACAAACCCCAAAACATGTTGTGTAAAATAGCATCTTCCAGTCTGATTCTGAGAAATGATTTGGAATTAATATGATTCTGCAAGGCATTCGTAGTCTAGGGTTAAGAGGACGTTTCTGGAGGAAAAACAAGAATGTCATTTTTAATTTTCTTAGTTTTTAACAAAGCTACCAAAATAATGATAACTGTAGCTTGGTTAACATCAAAGTTATCAACCTTGGGGTGTTAAAGATTTATTCTGGCACGAACTACTGAAATACTGCCGGTGCTCAAAGCCATCTGGGATCTCTGTTTTCAACTGCCTACTGCAGCACATGGCATGTTCTCTGGGAAACTCTCAACGGAGCAAGCCTTTGAACAGATTAGAATTTGGGGGAATCACTATTCAGTGCTCAGGTACAGGAGAACTGAATAATCAAATAGTTATAAACGTAGTGGGGTTTCACACGCACTACATGTTACCACGTAACAAACTACCCAGCACCTATTGGCTCAAAGTGACAATGAAGTATTATTCTTTATCATTCTGTGGGTTGACTGGGTGGTCCCTCAGCTGTTTTCCACCAAGCTCACTCCCACTGCTGCAGTCAGCAGGCCCCCAACTGGAAGGAAGGTCTAAGACAGCCTTGCTCCAAGTCTATGGCCATGGGTACTGGGTCACGGGCTGGCAGTTAGGCACACCCCCACCCCCAAATGTTCATTCATCATTTGAGGGCAGATAACTGACTAATGAGAAACGTAATAATACTTGAGAGGCTGAGTTAACATTGTTAACTGTTGAATTGTTAAGTGTTGAATTGAATTGAA
Source organism: Heterohyrax brucei (assembly GCA_028571685.1). Taxonomy (NCBI): domain Eukaryota; kingdom Metazoa; phylum Chordata; class Mammalia; order Hyracoidea; family Procaviidae; genus Heterohyrax; species Heterohyrax brucei. Next base: position 15,930,250 of record CM053141.1, on the reverse strand, counting down.
GTACTGACTGCCTATAGATATGACATACCTTATAAGATAGGAGAATATTGCTCCTGGCTGGGGAGAAGAGACAATTAAGGCCAGACAGAATGAGTGTATCAAATGAAGAGTCCAGAAAAGGAGCTGTTACTGAGAAAGGCTGCTTCCTTGTGAAGGACCACCTTCCACTCCTGTACTCAGTATCTAGAAGGGAAATAACAGGCACTTGAAAACTATAAACAACTGTAAGGGAGATTCTGGTCTTCACAGCAGGAACCACTGTACTGAAGATTACTCCAACTTGAGCACCAGTACTTAGGGAGAGCTCAGAAATGCTGGGCTGGCCATATGATTCACAGGATGGTACAATGGCTTTCGTTTTCTTCTTTCCAGGTGCCCCCCTACCCAACCTTCAGAGCAAAATCAATGTAACCACCATATAAGTTCACCTGTACCTCCGAGCCTAGGTTTTCAATCATGTCTTTGTGTTTGCTTTTATTTAAATGCAAGCCTTCTGCTTATATTTAAAGCAAAATGAGTACTTTATACCGATTCTAATAAAACAGCTGAAGTAATTCACTAATTTTCTAAGTAAATCTGACTAAATGAGACAATCAAAAAGAAAATGTCTCCCCACGCCTAGGTATGGGATAAAGTGCAGTTCGTCCCATGTACCTGGAAAAGGTTTTGCTGGTTATCAGAGTGTAAAATGGAAACCTCACAGCTCACCAACACTGCCAAACTTGCCTCAGGACTGCAGGTGGGAGCCTGAGCAGAGTACCAGACTTCAAGTGCAATGTACTCATCTGTAAAGCAACTCAGAAGGCTTATTTTTAAAAATTTTAAATAAATTTAAAACTTATACACAATTTAACTCCTGTTGTACTTTTTTGTAAAATAAAACAAGCAGAATCAAATTATTTTTAAAAGTAAACAAGTTTATCAGAAATAAAGCTTCCTCTGTACACAATTATTTTTTAATATTGACTTTCTAGAACATTTAAACATGGAAGTGAAATTATCAGCTAACTTCTGAAAAAGGAAAACAAAAAAACAATAAATGGGTGATTGCTGCCTAGGCTGGAGCTGGAAACACACCGGGCCCCAGCGGAGAGGAGGACTTACTACATGACTATGCACAAGGGACAACCCCAAAATTCCAAATCGCTTCCGGTTAAGAGGCCTCTCTGGTGTGTACTTCTCTCTGCCTTCAACAGCAATCCTCTACCCGTTCGCTCCTTTAGCCTCTGCCTGCAGGTCTGGCCCACCCAGGCAGAAACAGCAAACCCAATGTGTCACTCTACAAACATGTACTGAATATTTCCCACATGCCACCATGCACCAGTCTCTGTGAGCACAGATGGAATTACATGTAGTCCCAACAAGAAGCACACTAGTCATACAGGGGGAACGGAAATTAAACACATAATCATGACAAGGACGATTCAAGTGACCAGACCAAATCAAACATGCTGCCATCGAGTCGATTCTGACTCACAGTAACCCTACAGGACAGAAAAGAAGTGCCCATAGAGTTTCCAAGGAGTGCCTGGCAAATCTGAACTGCTGACCTTTTGGTTAATAGCTGTAGCACCTACCCACTCCAAAACCATGGTTTCCATTCAAGTGGCAAGTGCAAGTACAAATCAGGAGCAGGAGACTGAAATGTGTAATGGGGAGTCACCTAATCCGATGGGTCTCAGAGCTCTCGTGTTAACCTCATGGTTCTGAGAGCTCTCCTCACAGCACGTGACACTTCAGCTAGACCCTGGGGAAGAGGAAGGTGACTGGGAAGCGTGAGAAGGGGGAGGCAGGGCCAGAAGAAGGGGAAGAATCCCATTCATGAAGAAAATGAAGGCAAGCATGGATCTCTTTGACGACAGGAGGCAAAGGGAGGTCTATGTGACTGAACGAAAAAATATGCACACCTTCCAACATGATGCCTGGCCCCAGAAGACATTTCCAGGGTTTATTCTCCTCCCCTGTGGAGCAGCCAGGTTTGCCATCAGGACCCAGCTTCAGTCAGCACAGAACTGCACTCTACCCACTGGCAACCACTACTTCAAGTGGGCCTCCTAAAGGCACGTGCCCTGGATGCTCTGCAGTCACCCAAGTTTGTCCCCACCTCTCGTCCTTCAAGCCTGTCTTGACCTATTCTAATATGCCTGGCTCCAGCCCTTCTCTCCAATCAGATGTGCTGATACAAAACTATGGGCAATCAACCTAACAAACCTAAATCTAACACAGGCAACGGTCAGACCAAAGGAAAATTACACTTCAGATGTAAAGTGGAACTGAAAAGAGAGATAGAAAAGAGGCAACAGAATGTCACTGCCCCAACAAGCTCCCCTAATGTCTCCACAAAGTCCAGCTGCAGAATGACACGGGGATTGGAAGCAGTCCTCACCCACAACAGGCTCCTCTTAGGAGAAGCCTGAACTTGCTTCACCCTTGGAAGGCAGCACATTATATAATCTTCCAAGAACTAAATGCGTAAGTCATTGAACGAAGAATAATATTTTCCTGAAGGCAAAATAAGACAGCTTTGTGCCTTTCAAAAGAAAGACACCATTCAAAGAATATTTAGCAATTCTGTTTAAATAATCTAAAATTGAATAGTACAACCCTTTTTTTTTTCTTTTAACTCTGGACAGATGCGGTTAATATCTCAACAATCATCTTAAATGCACCCGTAAAATGGGAATACTTCAGTTGCAGGGTTCGGGGTTGTTTTTCAAAAAAGGTTTTCCACTGGTCCAGACCTGAACCAAGTACTGAGGTCAACCCTTCAAACAATGGACTGGACTCAGGGACACAGAGTTAGCATGTGTTGTGTGTACTTTATGATTTTAATACATTTATAGAAAGCTGTCCTACTGGTTTCTTTCTAAACAAAAAAGGAGAGGGTGGAGAGGAGTGTACAGGTGTTGTTGGGGGGATACTAGAAGCAAAGAGTGGTATGGAGGAGTGTCCTGTCACAGGGTGGGGAGAGCAGATACAGCTGCAGAGGGGGAGGCATGCAAAATTGACCTGGATTGTACACTTTCACTTCATCATAATTTTTAAAAATATATAAGAAAAGATTTTCCAATACCCCCCGCTCCCTACCCCACCCCCACCCCCGCACTGCTGCTGAATTGATTCAAACTCACAGTTTCCAATAGTTTTTAACAAAGTAAAACAATGCACAGGTCAGAAAGAAACAACCTTAGCTACTATTCACAAAGACTTCAGTCCAACTGGAAGAATAACTGTAAAAACTAACTCCTGTTCAGGCAAGTACTCCCCAAGACTCTGTGCCACATGATCCCTAAATGACCAGCCCAGCTCCAGAGAGGCTATGAGGTTACAAGTCTAAGTGAAAATGGCTGGTGGAGTTCCGTCCACCACATCAACAGTGGGCTTGGCTGGGAAAGATGAAGATGTGGCCAAGAGGGCAAGATCAAGGGGCCAAGAGGTCCCAAGGACCAGATTCCAGGTGTGTGCAGCTCAGTCACAGCATAACACAAAGGCATCCACACTCTGGTCCAGTGTTAGGGGCAGAATCACCGAGTAATGTAGTCAACCCACCAGCCTCTTACGAGGTCTGAAGTTCCCATTATTACAGCGCCAGGCTAAAGCAGTGTCCCTGCTTCCAGAAGGCCCCAATAAAATGTAATTTTGTTAAATGAAAAACTTAACACTTTAAATGAAAGGGATGAACCAGATAATCTGAAATCTCTTCTATCTTTAAAACTATGATTCTACAATTATTATAATTAAGTGCCAGGCAGGAAACAGGACCCAAAGGAACAGGAGACCGGGCAAAGGTGTTCACCAGGTCAAGAAGGACAAACGCTGCAGGGACATGCAAATGGACACAATACAGCTCTGAGTGAAAAAGCCAAGTGGCAAGGCAGAACGTGTGCTGTCACTAATTTTTAATGAAACAGAAACGTGCTACGCACATCTGTACTTACAGAAATGGAGACACTGAAAGTATATATGTCAGCACTGGAACAGCAGTGATTATAGTGACTCGCTTTCTTTCTTTTTTTGCACTTTTCACAGGACACATTTCTGCACATCACCAAGCAGAGGCACTGACTGTATCTGGACTGTCTACACGAGGACATTTTTAGAGCAAGCAGAAGATACAGACAGTACCTTCCCCTACAGCTACGCACAGATCTACCTGCAGTCTTAGAGATAGTGCGTCTCTTCAGAGCAATGAGCAAGCATGCTTACAAGCGCAGTAAAAAGGAGTGTGGATCCCTGAATTCAGAGTTCTGCTGTGTGCAGGTAGCACCCGACCCTCCAGACATCATCCAGGGGAACAGGCACTCGAGGAACTGGTGCAAGACACCGACAGTCTGACTACTACTAGTACTGTACATGAGCAACTCTTTTGTCACTGACTAAGAGTCCTGCCTTCATCTTCTGCCAGCATCTATCAAACCGTGGCAGGCTACCCTTTTCGCTTCTAAGTAGGATAAAAAGCTCATACCCTCAATAGTTCTTGACAATTAAGTCCTACCGTTAACATCTGAGAAGCTTATAGTTGGCTACAGACTGTTTCTGTTGCTGGCAACCAAAAGTCCTGATGAAATCAGATCTTTTACTATTTTCTTTAGTAAGAAAGAAAGAAAGGAGGAGCAACAGAAATCCCATGTTTACCCGACAGTGCTGGACAGGGTGAAGCGTATGTGGCCTAGTGCTGTGCCTGGAGCTCAGGACAAACTGTGGACAAGACAGAAATGAGGTGCCTCAACACAGGTATGTATGCAAGTACTATGGCAGTGAGCACTGACAGCCAGCACAAGGGGCCTGACACGGACGGGACAGGAGAACCAACACAGGCCTCGGGGCTCAGGAAGGCATCCATGGCACTGTGCGCTGTCACTCCACAGTGCACAAGGGGACTCTTCTCTCCCGACAGACAAGATGGTCAATCCTCAATCCAGAGAAAGTTAGCCAAGTTGAACCATCACACTTCTTTACCAGCCTACACTGGGTCAATCTGATCATGTTTTTACAAACGCAGAGTAACAGTGCAAACTACAGGCTGAGCACTCCGCCTACACTGACCAGCATTTCACAACTACAGTCCAAGGAATCAACTCAGAGTCACACGGAGTCATTTCTCATTAACCACAGGTGAACATGGACTTTGATAACTTGAGCCTGTAAAGTGTGGGACTATTACCCAGTGAATACACATTTAAGGCTCTTGAACACTTGTACACTGTGCTACCAGGGAGAAGGAAGTCAATCAAAAAAAGAATATTAATGGTACTTCAGAACATCGTACCCAGAGCCAGACCATCTGCTGGATTTCCTCTCTGTAAGTATGAGAACCCATTCCCCTCATCAGATGCCTTGCATGTCCTAAGAAGAGGTTAGAGCACAGATTACTGTGCCTTCCTAATTTCTAACAGTAGAACAATTATTTCAAGCCATTAAACTAGTACTTACTGGCAGTGCTCCATGTCATTCACAATGTGGCCTGAGAAACATGGGTGCTCACCCCGCGGTGAGCAGCCAACTCCCAGGGGACAGGAATAAAATGCAGGATGCGTCCAGCCAGGCTTAGGGGTATGCCACTGCCAACCACAACACATCTTCCCTAGGCTTAAAACTAAAGAAAAAAGTCTTTTTTTCCTCCTGATTAAAGTAACAGACATACTGCATTGCCAGTTAGTTTTCCGGAAAAAATAAAGGTAATAAGCAATCCCACAACAAAGGCAACTATCACTAAGATTTTAATACATGCTGATTTTAGAGTTTTAAAAATTTATATAGATACAGGGCAAAGGAATCAGACCCGCTGGTTCAGGCAGACAACATTAAGAACTCATCAACTCCCTGTTAATAACCTTTCCTAGTCTTCAAACTTTCCTGGTGTGGACATAAATGGTAAGGTTTGCTTGTAAAGCTCTGATTTCTGTCAACTTTACAGTCAAAATGAACCTTCCTACTCTTAACTTCACCTGCAATTTTTAAACCTTTTTCCACAAAGCTATTATAAATTACATTCTACACATTAACGATGAAACTAAGTGGCCAGTTCCAGTTCCCCATCCTAAAATCAGTGGTGAAGGGATACTAAGTGCACAACACAGTGCTGGCAAGCTCCTTGTGGACACCACCTTGCTGCTGTGATCAGCTGCCACCAAATGGGACCCCTACTCATGGTGACCCCACACACAATGGAACAAAAGGCTGCCCGGCTCTAGGCCACCACTGAGATCAGCTGCAGACTTGACCGCCGGGACCCACAAAGTCTTCACTGACTGCTAGACGCAGATGGACAAGTCTTTCTTCTTCATCTCAGTCTGGAAGGTCTGATGAAACCTGTTCATCATAGCAACACACAAGTCTCCACTGACAGACAGGCACTGAGACACACCAGCCCAAACTGAACCCAGGTCTCCCTCACGGAAGGCAAGATTTATACTAATGAACATCCACTGCCCTCAGAGACAGTAACTTGTAATTCCTAGAAAAATAATTTCAGTGTTCATATGAACCCACAGCACAACATCCATGTATGTCAACTGGGCCAGTGTCATTTTAGAAAAAGTCAACCATGACTGTTAATATGCCAGCCTTGACACACCAAACTCCAGTCTGGGTTGGGATATTCTCCTTACTGCACTGCCACCTCCCCACCAGCGAACGTGCTTGGCTATTTAATTGTGTACACATCAATCTTAGGAGAAAGTACTGTTACCTAATACACAGAGACACCCTACAAAAGTGCAGGTGTGGATGCAGACTGACTAAATGACCCTGTACGTGAGTGAGGGCATACGGAGTACATGCGTGTGCATGTAGAGGTCTAGTTGTGGGCATCTGCACACACAAATCAGTATGTCCCACATATATATTATTCATGTATCTAACAGAACAGTGCACTGCTGACACAGTGGTTAAGGGTCTGGCGGCTAACCAAAAGGTCAGCAGTTCTAATGCAGCAGCTGTTCCCTAGAAACCCCACAGGGCAGCTCTACTCTGTCCTACTAGGTTGCCGTAAGTCAGAACCAACTGGTCAGCAACAGGCCTGGTTTTTTGTTTGATGTAATAGAACACACAGAGGACAGAGTTACAGAAACATTTTAGACATATCCAAACACCTCATGTGATGGAATTTATGGGTGTGAAGGCTAAGGACCAGAGTCAGGGACTTCTAGGTCAATGGGCTTAAAGACAAGGTCACAAAGACAACATTCTACATCCGAGTTTGGAGAGCAGCATGTGGCATCTTGAAAGTCTGTGAGCTATCATCTAAGATACAACTACTGTTCTAACCCCACCTAGAGCAAAGAAGAGTGGAGGAAAGCAAAGACTTAGGGAAGCAGCCAGACCACAGGACAATTAGATGGCGCCTGGCAACCTCTCTGACCAGGGAGACAACACAGGGCCCTAGGTAGAATGGAAGAAAAATACGTAACAAAATTCAAACTTATTAAAGGGAGAAAAAAAAAAAGACAACTTATTAGATAGACAGACACTGGAGGAACCTGAAACTATCACCCTAAGTCACTCTTCTAACCTGAAGCTGAAATCAACCTCGAGGTCAGTTTTAAATCAAGGAAGAGACTGGCCTATAAAATAAAAAAACACATGTGAGGAATGTGCTCCTTTAATCAATCGACTATATGAGATTGGGCAACCTGTGCCCGAAAGCAATGAGAAGGCAAAAAGCAGCCAGGAAACTGGAGGGATGGAAGGAAGGCAGGCAGGCACGGTGGAAATGGGACAGTGCTGACACATTAGGGGAACACCCACCAACGTCACACAACAATCTGTGTATAAACTGTTGAACGGGAAACTAATTTGCTTTGTAAACTTTCATCTAAAACACAATAATGAACAAAAAAAAATACAATGTTAGCTTCATCTCACTGTTTTTTTTAAGTCACAAGTCTCAAATCGAATGGTATGTATAAAAATTTGTCCTGAGATAAATAAAGGCAATCCTCAATTTATGAATGCCCAACTTACAACCCGTCATTAAGAACCAACCTTGTAAAAGCTTACTATTTTAAAATCTTTAGGTACATACAGCGGCTCATAATAACAAGCAGGCACGATTCGGGGACATCTATCAAAACATTAGCCAGGGAAAACTTTAGGAATAGCAACGGAACAATGTCAGATACAGTGCTGGAAAACCAAGTTGGAAGGCACAGAGAAGACGACCGGGGAAAAGCTGTCTTCTCAAAGTAGAGCTGACCTGAATGACGTGCACGGAGTAACGACTTTAGGATTTTCGTTCACTGATGCGGCACAACCCAAAATGAAAAGAAATAGCTGCAAATATCTGTTAATAATCAGGACACAGAATGTATGAAGTATGAATCTAGGAAAATTGGAAATAGTCAAAAATGATATGGAACAGACAAACATCAATACTCTAAGCATTAGTGAGCTGAAATGGACTGGTACTGGCTATTTTGAATTCAACAATCATATGGTCTACTACGCTACCAACGAAAACTTGACGAGGAATAGTGTTGCATTCATCATCAAAAAGAACATTTTGAAATCTGTCCTGAAGTTCACAGCTGTCACTAATAGAATAATATCCATATGCCTATAAGGAAGACCTCCCTCCTGCGTTTAAAGACCATCTCAAGAACAGATGTGATGTCTTCATCACTGATGACCAAAGACCGGACTAACTGTGCAGTGACATCAAAGACATCATCCATGAAAAGAATAAGAGGTAATTAAAAAGACAGGAGAGAAGACCAAATTGGCTGCCAGAAGTAGCCGTGAAACTTGCTCTCTAATACCGAGCACCTAAAGCAAAAGGAAGGAATGAAGTAAAAGGCCTAAACAGAAGATTTCAAAGGGCAGATCAAGAAGACAATAGAAAGTATTATACTGACATGTGCAAAGAGCTGAAAATGGAGAACCAGAAGGGAAGAACACATTCTGCATTTTTCAAGCTGAAAGAACTTAAAAAAAAATTCAAGCCTCAAGTTGCAATAAAAAGTATTCTCCAACTGAGGACCAAAATGACATTGGGTAAAGACAACCTAGAAGAGAGACCTGCATGAGTGGGTGTCTACAGAGACTTGGGACTGGAAGAACTGGATAGTGCCCGGCCACCAGCAGTGATAGCCGTGATGGAACTCACTAACTTGAGTCTCACTGGCAACACAAGAATAAAAAGGGGTGCACCCTGAGACCTCCACTAAAAGACCACAATTGAGGGTCCAGCGGCTTCGGGGTTCCCCTGGGAGCATGGCCCCTGGCCCTGATGCTGCCCTTGCCCATAAATCATTAATGAAGGTCCACTTTTAGGACACGAATGGATTGGACTTGGCGACGCAGAGTGACCATATATTGGAGGCACTTTATGGTTCTATGCATCTACAGGATATCATCCTGCTGACCTCTGGCTGGAGTAAGGGGAGAGGATGGAGAGGAGGGGAAAGGAGACTGTTGGGAGAATGAGACATGTATAGAGCAGAGAGGAATAGTGTGCTGTCACTGGGCAAGGAAAGCAGTGGAAGCTGCAAATAGGTGGGCATGTAAAGTTATATGGAAATGTACATTTTCACTCAGTCATAATAAAAAAATAAGTATTCTCCAGGGAAAATGTTAAACGACTCAGGGAGCACCTAAGCAAGATGGAAGGAATACACAGTCATTACACCAGAAAGAAGTGGTCGATGTTCAGCTATCTGAAGAGGCAGCACATGATCAGAACCGATGGTACTCAAGGAAGAAGTCAAAGCTGCACTGAAGGCACTGCAAAAAACACGGTGCCAGGAATTGATGGAATATCAATTGAGATATCTGAACAAACAGATGCAGCACTGGAAGTAACTGCTCATCTATACCAAGAAATTTGGAGGACAGCTACCTGGCCAACTGACTGGAAGAGATCCATATTTATGCCCATGCCAAAGAAAGGAGATCCAACTGAATGCAGAAATTACCAGACAATATCATTAACATCACACACAAGTACAATTTTGCTCTAGATCATTCAAAAGTGACTGCAACAGTATACTGACAAGAACTGCTAGAAATTCAAGCGATTCAGAAGAGGATGTGGAACCAGGGATATCACCACTGATGTCAGATGGATCTTGGCTGAAAGCAGAGAATAGAAGAAAGATGTTTACTTGTATTTCACTGACTACTCAAAGGCATTTGTGGATCATAATAAATTACGGCTAACATTGCAGAGAATGAGAATTCCAGAGCACTAATTGTGCTCTTAAGGAATCTGTATATGGATCAAGAGGCACTTGCGTGAACAGAATAAGGGGACACTACCCAAACTCATCCACTGCTGTCAAGTTGGGTCTGACTCATAGTAGCCCTAGAGGTCAGAGCAGAACTACCCTATGGAGTTTCCAAGGAGCACATGGCAGATTTGGACTGCTGATCTTTAGGTTAGCAGATGTAGCCCTTAATCAACTACGCCACCATGGTTTTAAAGCCAGCATCAGGGTTGTATCCTTTCACCATACCTTTTCAATCTGTATGCCAAGCAAATAAGTAGACAAGCTGTATTATATGAAGAAGAAAAAGGCATCAGGATTGGAGGATGACTCATTAAAAACCTGCATTACGCAGATGACATCACCTTACATGCCAGAAGTGAAGAAGATCTGAAATACTGATGAAGATCAAGGACCACAGCCTTCAGTATGGATTGCACCTCAACATCAAGAAAACAAAAATCCTCACAACTGGACCAGTAAGCAACATCACAATAAATGGAGAAAGGACTGAGCTGTCAAGGATTTCATTTTACTTGGGTCTACTATCAATACCCATGGAAGCAACTGTCAGGAAATTAAAGGACACATTGTACTAGGAAAATCTGCTGCAAAGGATTTCTTCCAAGTATTGGAAAGTAAACACGTCACCTTGAAGACTAAAGTGCACCTGACCCAAGCCATGGTATTTTCAACTGCATCATATGCATGTGAAAGCTGGACAATGAACAAATAAGACAGAAGAAGAATTAATGCCTTTGTATTGTGGTGATGGAGAAGAATACTGAACGTACCATGGACTGCCGAAAGAACCAACAGATCTGTTTTGGAAGAAGTACAACCAGAAGGCTCCTTGAAAACAAGATGGCAAGACTGTGTCTTCCATACTTTGGACATGTTATCAGGAGGGATCAGTCCCTGGAGAAGGACATCTTGCTTGGTAGACTGAAGGGTCAGTGAAAAAGAGGAAGACCCTTGATGAGACGGACTGACACAGTGGTTATAACAATGGGCTTAAGCATGAAAACCACTACGGACATGGCACAAGACCAGGCAGTATTTCGTTTTGCTGTGCATAGGGTTACCATGCGTTGGAACCGACTCGATGGCACCTAACAACATCAAAACATTATTACTACTGTGTTATTAAAGATGTTTTACTGTACCTGGAAGAGTTTCCTTAATGCTTTTATGCATACACAGAAAGGCACACTCATACGAACACTGCCAATTAAGTTCGTGAACTCGTCCTAAAAAAAGTGCTACATACCTCTTTGCTGAGTATCACCACGGTCACCTTCAAAGTACTCTCCTTGAGAAGCTTAGCACTGATGCCAGCAGCCAGTCCACCCTTCAAAGCAATTTTGGAACTCTTTCTGGAATGACCATCAGAGCTGTTGTCATATTACCCTTGATGTCCTGAATGTCATCAAAATGTTTTCCTTTTAACGTTTCCTTTACCTTTGGGAAAAGACAAAAGTCACTGGAGGCCAGATTAGGGGAGTAGGGGAGATGTTCCAAAACAGTTATTTGTTTACTGGCTAAAAATTCCCTCACAGACAACTAGACAATTCAGTTCACAAACTTGCTTGTGCACAATGGCCATTCCAGAAAGAGTTCCAAAACTGCTCTGAAGGGTAGATTAGGTGTTGGCATAAGTGCATAACTTCCCAAGGGGAGTACTTCAAAGGTGACTGACCGTGGTGATACACAGCAATGAGGTATGAAGCACTTAGAACAATTAAGTTCGTGAACTTAATTGTCACATCTCATACTATATACTAAGACAAACACTGACTGATGTTACTGTACACCTAACTGTTTTCACTTACAAATTCAGCTTAAAGACAGACTTAGGAATTTAACTCATTCATAATTCAGGGGCTGCCAGCACTCCTAACCAGAGACTAGGTCAGCCATTCCCTTGTTTTTAGGAGGAATTTAACCAAGAAAACAAAGAATTAAGCCTCTAAAGATAAGGCAGGAAACTGATGGTGTAGTGGTTTAGCACTAGGCTGTTAACCAAAGAGGGAAGTTCAGATCCACTAGGCGCCTTAGAAACCAGACAGGTCAGTAGGCCACGGATTTACAAATGATTAGAAACATACAAGTCAATGCCCTGACATCTAAGCTGGTCTTTAGATGAGGCAAATATACAACAGACAGAGAAGGCAAATTAGATAAATATTTACATTCTGCCTGAATTTAGACACATAGGAACTGAGTAACTGCAGTATCTCAGCGTACAGTGGGCATGTGTCTGCCAGGAAGGCCATGAGTAAGAAGCTTTCACATAGCCAACCCCACCAATTCCTCAGACCATCTCAGATTTCTTATAAGACGGGACGTATCTTATACATTATGTTTTTTAAACAACATCACGAAAAAAGAAGTATGCTAAAAATTCTTCTTTTTTAATATTTATTTAATGGCTGATGCTATGGGTACGTCCCTCTCTAAGGATGTCTAAGGTCTGAAATGACTAGATAACATCCAGGAACACCGAAATGGATGTGACTCCCCTCTCTCGCTAACAAGTCCCTCCTTACGCAGGGAGAACACTGCTGAACCACTGGGCTATTCTCCACTAGCTGAGCACTCGGACTGGTCGGTACAACCCAGAGGGTCCCAGCTGCAATGGGAAAAAAACACAGAACAAAACTCAAATTGTAAAAAACAAAACAAAACAAAACACCAGATTCAATAGATGGACAGACAATGGAGGAACTCCAAAACTACCCTTTTAATCTGGAACTAAAACAACAAAACTATTGGTTTCACTTTGCCAGCACCCCTATGTGGAAGTAGAGACGTTTGACTTTGGAACAGGTTTTTTACTCTCTATTGAAAATTTAAAGCAGTCAATGTTAGACCAGGAAACCCTGGTTAAGGGCTACCACTGCTAGCCAAAAAACGCCAGCAGTTCATATACATCAGGTGCTCCTTGGCAACTTCATGGGGGCAGTCCCACTATTTCTTATGGGGTCACTGAGTTGGTACTGACTCAATGGCAATGGGTTTGGGTTTTTTTTTTCCCCTTGGTTTTATATTAAACCTGTAACTTTCTCTCCCCATAGACCTATGCACCAATTACTATGTAAACCAGCTCAATCAATGAAAAAAAAAAAAAAAAAAAGCCCAGACTAAAGCCAGCCTCGCATAAGCCATGGTATCTGCAATCGCATCATATGCACGTGAAAGCTAGACAATGAACAATGAAGACAGAAGAAGAACTGATGCCTTTGAATTGCAGTGCTGGAGAATGCTGAATGCACTGTGGACCACCAAGAGAACAAACAGATCTGTTCTGGAAGAAGTACAACCAGAGTTCTCCTTGAAAGCTAGGATGGCAAGACTGCATCTTACATTGTTTTTAACATTTTATCAAGAGGTATCAATCCCTGGAGGACATCATGCTTGGGAAAGTAGAAGATCAGTGAAACAGGAGACAACCCTCAACAAGACTGACTGATACAGTGGCTGCAAAAATGGACTTAAGCATAAAAATAACCGTGGGTATGATGCAGGACCTAGCGATGCTTTGTTCCGCTGTGCACAGGGCTGCTATGAGTCGGAACTGACTTAACAGCTCCTCAACAACGGTCACCTGTGCCAGGTATCAACTATATTCAAAACAGTAAAGCCCTGGCTCTCTGCAGTCCAAAGTGAGAACCAGACTGGCCCATTTCCTTGAGAGTCTGAGAAGCAACTAGGCTCTTACGTGATTTAGTCCAATGAAAAACTGAAGCTCAGACCCTCCAATGTATTCTCCTGTGCCGCACACTTACTTTAGGAAAAGAAAGATTGGCCATTCTTGTGTTTTCAGAACTCACTCTCCCCATCTACCCAACTCCTACAATACAAATCTGTACAAATAGCGGGCATTTTTGGAGGTGATGAAAATTTTAAAAGCATTTCACTTGTAGTTAAGCTAGTGATTTCAGTCCAAAATTTGACTGAATTCAGTATTAAGGGCATTAGGTGCTTTGTCAAACCCGGGGTGCAGGCCCCCCATACGCGACATAGTATTCAACAGCAGGAAAATGCTGTAAGTAAATTGCAATCAGGCACCAAAATTCTCATTGGGCTTCAGGTAAAATAAGTTTACCTATGAAGAAATGTCTATAACACTGCTACAGTTTTTTTTTTCTAATTTAAATACTAAGAAGAGAAACAAATATATTACAAAAGTAATATGAATCTGTACCTCTTATACTAAACTGGCTATTTGTATGAGTTTTTCAAGGCAGAACCATGGCCAAACTCGTAAAACACTTACAGTAAAAATAACCTAAGACAGACATTAAAGAAGTATTCATGGAAAACCATTTTCACTATAATAAAGTCAAAACTCAACTACTAAAAATATATTTAATGGACACAGAGGCATACAGGTTTATAAAAGTATTCATTTCAGGCTTTCTTTCAGCTGGAACAACATCACCAGATTATCCTCATCCAAATATTCCCAGGCAAAAAAGCAGACATTGTACTACACAGGATTTGACAGGCAGGACAAACCAGGGAACTGGTGAGAAATACGTGAAACGCATCCATCAGTCAAAGAGGAAACCCCAAGTTTTCCTTGATGGGCTTTCTCCTTCCTGTCCTTTACAGTCCCTATCTATAGGTTATCAGCAGTGACTGGGGCGAGGGGGGACAAGACATGAGTAAGTGATGAAATCATTCCACCTTTCATAGTATGTGTGGCAGGAAACCGCCTGAGGCGTGGAAAATAAGGGGTTTCACCCTATAAGACTAGTTGTGCCGAGTCAATTCCGATTCACTGCAACTCTACAGGACTGAGCAGAACTGCCTCTTTGAGGTCCCAAGGAACAGATGGTGGGCCTTCTGGTTAGCAGCTACCACTCCCAACCAATGTGCCACACAGCTCCCTTCACTGTATGCTGTATGTTGTTAAGTGACACTGAGTCGGTTCTGAGTCAACAACGTTGGGGAACAGAACAGAACCCAACTGCCCCACAGGGTTTCCAAGGAGCAGCTCATGGATTTGAACTGTTGACCCTGTGGTTAGCAGCCGAGCTCTTAACCTCCCTACGCCACCCGGGTTAGTTTATGCTTGTGTATACAGTATTATTTCATTAGAAACAGTTATGGCTAAGTGGTTACATGCATGAACCAAGAACTAGGTTCAAACCACTCTGTCTCTTAACTGATTACACGCTTTGATTACTTACACAACCTCTTTCAGTTTCCACATCTGTCAAATGGGAAATAATAACATCTCAAATACATAACAGCAAGTGTCTATCTCTGAAACCTGAGAGCTATAAATTAGTAACACAGGCGATACCCTGAGAACAGCACACGGCCCAGAGGCCGCACTCAAATGGTTAGCAATCATCATATTCTAAGGTCAGTTGAAATCTGAATCATAAAAATATTTACTCCAGAACTCTAATAAGTACACAGTTTGTTCTTTCAGATACTGATTTTTCACTAAACTGTTCTGAAATTTTTCAAATTCAAGTAACTCAGCAGATGTCCCAAATAACACACGACTGATTTTATAAAATGTGCATCCACAAATGAAAAACAACAGTCCGTCGTGAATATGTTCCAGTCTCACCTGTCAGCTGGGAAAACAATGAGGGTGAAATAAGGGGAAAAAGGCAAAGCAGAGTCAGATTTCCATCAGGGACACTAAGAGAACAAACAGACTCTGCCCTGTACCGAACAGGCACCAGCTCAGAGCAATCAAAACCTCCACAGCAAAGAGCACTGACTGCTCCCTGTCAGGAAGGCCTAAGTATTCTTACACAATTATAAATACTTTTTTACTCCCCCTCACTGTTTTATAAGCTAATATACCACACCTCAGTGATCAGAGAACCCCATAAAATACAACACCTCAATAACAATAAACTCTTTAAAGGACTCCATAAGAAACATACATTCACATCATCTTAGTTCAACTTAAGTTTTACATGGAATCTATTTTAAATAAATTTTCAAATACCAAATCCTACTACAAATGTTTATTTTCGCTCATAAATTCAAAACCCCTAACAAAAGGAATACAATCTAGATGAAACAGAATTCACAATGACTGCAATACACACGTCCTGGTATGATGGTTTCTTTCATTTCTGGAAAACACAGATTTAGAGGTTCATTCTCTCTGAGACAAAGTTTATACTACAGCTATCATGTTAGGGCTCTGGCAAATAAACACAGATCAGACAAGGCCACAACTTTAGAACACCAAACCACTGAGAAAAGAAAGGAAATAAAAATTACCTGGTAACTTTTGCTTTTTTCCTAAAAATCCGTATTGCCCCTGTTAGCTTATTGGCTATACATGATACGTCTTTGTAATAACATCACACGCACACGCACACACACACTCACGCACGCACACGCACACCTCTCACTTTTAGCAACTTTCTCATTATCTGACAATCTGCACTTACGATGATGGTAAAAAAAATCCACTACCAACTATTCTACACACTGGTGACACACAGGCCATAAGAAATCCTGAAGCGTGAGGCGACAGTAACACTGGCTTGCGCTATTTGAGGTTATGTGCCAACTTGATGAGCCACAATTCTCACCAGTTTGGAAGTTACAGAATGATGTAATTTGGTAGTTCTGTAATGATGCAGTCATCCTCCACTTTGTGATCTGGTGTGGTTATTCTCCATTTTTGCACAACAATAATTTCACATAATGACCTAGTATGGTCTTTGGGACCTCACTGTATTGATAATTGAGGATTACGTATACACAAACACACACACTAAACACCCATGACTGTTGAGTCATTTCCAACTCACAGCAACCCTGCAAGACTGAGCCCAACTGCCCCACAGGGTTTCCATGGCTATAATCTTTAAAGAAGCTGGATTATAAGAAGAACAGGGCATCAGGATCGGAGAACGCTCATTACCAGCCTGTGACATGCAGGTGACACAATGTCGCTCAACAAAAGCCAAGAGGACCTGAACCAGTGATGACATCAAAGACAACTCAGAACAGGTTACACTCCAACCTAACAAAAACAATAACCCTTACAACCAAACCAACATGCAACATCAAAATAAACAGAAAATACTCAAGTTGACAAGGATCTCGTTTTATTTGGGTTCACACCAATCCCTATGGAAGCAGCAGTCAAGAAATCAAATGACATACCGCACTGGAAAAATCTGCTGCAGAAGACGTCTCTTTCAAGTGTTAAAATGCAAAGATACCACTTTGAAGACTATAGTGTGCCTGACCCAAACCATGGTGTTTTTAACAGCCTCTTTAGGGATGTGAAAGCTGAACAATGAATAAAGAAGACCAAAGAAGACTGGACAATTTGAATCATGGTACTGACAAAGAATACAGACTATACATGGACTGCCAAAAGAACAAACAAATCTGTCCTGGGAGAAGTACAGCCAGAATGCTCCTCGAGAGAAACAAAGACGGCACGACTTCGTCTCACATACTCTAGACATGGTATCAGGAGGAAATCAGTCTCTGAAGAAGCACATCATGCTTGGTACGTCAGCAAACAAAGGAAGACCCTCAGTAAGATGGACTGACACAGTGGCTCCATCACTGCGCTCAGAGACAGCACTGACTGAGGACGGTACAGGACCAGGAGCACCCTGTTCTACTGTACACAGCGCCACTGCAAGTCGGAACCGACCAGACCCCACCTAACAGCAGCGGTCTTGACAGCAGCAGACCGCCAAATGTTTCTCCCCCAGCGGAGCTGATGTGTTCAAACTTCTGACCATTCAGTTAGCAGCCAAGTGGGGATCCACTGTGCCCCCTGGACAATTACACACACACAATCTAAAACTTGTTGCCATTAAGTTGATTCTGATTCTTAGCAATCCTCTTAAACACAGGAGACCTGGGCCATAGGGTTTCCAAGGAGTTGCTAGCAGGTCTGAACTGCCAGCCTTTTGGTTAGCTGTCAAGCTATTAGGCACTGCTTCACCAAGGATCCACATACATATGGGAAGCACACACACATATATACACACATAATACATTTCAGTATTTAGCAACTTACTACATTTGACACTTTAACACGTAAGACACATAATCACCAAGCTCCCATTCATCACCGTGGTCTGCTCTGGCCAATCACTTTTCCATCTCTGACGTCCCCGCACTTAACACTTCTTGGTCTGACCCCATACTAACACTCCAATCTATCCAAAGACTGCTAAACAGCAATATAAAAACTCTAAATAAACATGGGTTTATCTGCCAAGAAAAGTGAGAACTCATTCACTCTAGCTGGGCACCACTGTATCATCAGGCCTCTGTAGATCATCAGAAACTGGTTACCGACGCAACAAGGGACCACTGTCTCGGAGGGGGGGCCCAAGCAAGCCCACATGTCCCTAGCCACCTCACACTAGGCACACCCAGAATGTTCAGCTGGGGCACCAAAGACAGAGACTCCCACTTCCACTCCAAAGGAGTCCAAATTTAGACTGTGCTGGGGAACAAACTGCAAAACTCTCTGGAAGCATGTTTTTATAGTTCTTTAACATCCAGTGGGTGACTCAGAGTTACGTATCACAAGGGTCAGGTACTTTTATTTCTAAAAAAGGAATAGGTTTGAGTACTGGAGAGGCTGGCCTACAGCCCCGACACGGGATGGGGAAGCCAGAAAAACAAGGCAGGGGCTGGTCTGTCTCTGGCTCAGGAAAAGTGGTTTTAAGGACCAAGGCTAGCTGAAAATGTCACACTTCACTCCAGTTTGCAGTTTATTTTCCAGTATAGTCTCATGAATCTAGTCAACGTTTAAACACAACTCAGTGGTGTTAACTGGGTCTACCTCTTAAAAGTCTGTTGAACAAGCCGTTCAAAACATTCTGGCCCCAAGCTGCCTAGAAAAATATTTTGGAAACATTTACTAAGGCACAATGAGGAATCAGTCTTTCCAGTAGTTCTTCACAGGCCGAGGAATCAAAACAACAAACAGACTCCTAGGGAAGAAGGAACCGAAACTTTGCACTCCCAGCCAACTCCCCCTGCACCACCTCCCAGAGGCAACATGCTCATTCTGTTCACTCGGGAAGAAAGCACTGCTTGTCTGTTTCACTTTGCACATGACAGGAATCAAGACGTCCCTTTGAGGGCTAAGGTACCCTCATAAGAGGGCAAAACAAAAGTGCATGCTACTGTGGGGTGTTCTGCAGGTGTGCGCTGCATACGACAGGGTTCCTCCCTGACTGCTCAGCGTAGTCTGCTGCCACAGCCTTCCAAATACAGTATAAACACACCAAACGCACCGCCATCGAGTCCGGTCTGACTCAGCAACTCAAGAGGTCAGAGGAAAACTGCCCCACAGAATTTCCAAGGAGTGCCTGATGGACTTGAACTGCTGACCTTTTGGTTAACAGATGTTAGCCCTTAACCCCTACACCACCAGGGTTTCCCAAACACAGTATGTCACCTATAAATACACTGCCAACTCTCCCTCTGCTAACTCACATCACTTACAGGAGAAGGCAACGGAAAGAACGGACGACAAGCCCAAAGGACACCAAGTGTACAGATAATCCCATCTCTGCCTAAGGGCTCTACTCCTGGCCAAAAGCTGCTTAACATGCATCTGTGATCTCCAACAAGGCAAATACAGATGTTGGTGAAGTCAAACATACCTGACAAAAATGAAGACTGAATATGTAAGCAAACTTGAATTGCTAGCAAGAAACTGCTTCATTTAAACTTCGTTATGAAAACTGTTACAAATTAGCCCAAGTTTAGCTAAGCTTGAGTCTCATCAATTTAAGTTAGCTTCAAGCAGTCTTTAAAAGTTTCTCCCAAGTGCTCTAGAAATCACTCACCCATCACATTCCCATCAAGTTGGTCTTTCTTCCCACCCAAATCAATATTTCCACTTATGTTTTGGGCATCTCCACCACTTCCTAAAAGTTTGGCATAAGGACAGCAATCACCCAACTTCTCCCTGCTCCCAGGCCAGACAGTCATTCCTGCATTGGTACACAGGAAGAGGCCAGTAGGCATGGGGAGGGTGTGTACTGGGCAGGTATGCACACTCCACCAGGGCCTGCTGGCCAGTCTGGCATGGACACTCACTCCAAAGTCAAACACACCTGTTTCCAATGCCAGGTTTCAGAAGTCAGGTTTGTCATGTCTTTAGACTCTTCCTTAGAGCTGGGCCGGAGGGAGGGGGCAGGGGTAGCAGGCAAGCACGCAGAGGGAGGAAAGAGAAGAAGTAAAGGACGGTAGAATCCTACTTCCATGGGAAACTCCCGTTGTTGTCAGGTGCCACTGGGTTGGTTCCGACTCACAGTGACCCTGTGAACAACAGAACAAAACACTGCCCAGTCGTTCTTATGCTTAAGCCCATAATTCCAGCCATTGTTTCAATCCATTTCATCGAAGGTCTTCCTCTTTTTCGCCGACTCTCCACTCTACCAAGCATGATGTCCTTCTCTAGGGACTGAGAACTCCTGACAACATATCCAAAGCATGTAAAACGTAGTCTTGCCATCCATGCTTCCAAAGAACACTCTGGTTGTGCTTCTTCCAGAACAGACCTGTTGGTTCTTTTTGTGGTGCACGGTACATTCAACATTCTTCTCCAACACAACAATTCAAAGGCATCAATTCTTCTTCTGTCCTCCTTATTCATTGCCCAGCTTTTGCATGCATATGATGCAAATGAAAAGAACATGGCTTGGGTCAGGGGCATCTTAGTTTTCACGGTGGTGTCTTTATTTTTCAATACTATAAGGAGGTCCTTTGCAGCAGATTTTCCCAATGCAATGCACTTTTGATTTCTTGACTGCTGCTTCCATTGGCGCTGATTGTGAAACCAAGTAAAATGAAATCCCTGACAAACTGAATCCTTTTTCTATTTATCATGATGTTGCTTACAGGTCCAGGTGTGAGGATTTTTGTTTTCTCAATCTATACTGAAGGCCATGATCTTTGACCTTCATCAGTAAATGTTTCAAATCCTCTTCATTTCTAGCATGTAAAGTAGGGTCATCTGCTATGAAGGTTTTTAGTGAGCCTTCCTCCAATCCTGATGCTTCGTTCTTCCACATATAATCCAGCTTCTCAGATTATTTGCTCAGCATACAGATTGAAGAGCTTTGGGGAAATGATACAACTGTGATTCCCAGACGTTCAAGATTCAGAGGCAGTAAGATGCCTTCAAGTTATCTCAAGCCACTCAAAGTGAGGAAAACCCAGGCCCACAGCCCTGGCAATTTCACTGTGCCTAAACCGAGGGGCATGGTAGTTAAGTGCTATGGCTGCTAACCAGAAGGTCAGCAGTTCAAATCCACCAGGCACTCCTTGGAAACTCTAGGAGGCAGTTCTACTGTGTTCTATAAGGTCATTATGAGTCAGAATCGACTCGATGGTAGTAGGTTTTTCGGTACTCCAGCACACCAGGTATTGGCGGAGCCATTGCCTAAGAATAACTTCCAAGGCTAGTTTAAACAGACCACTCATTATTTTCCTCTAAAGCACTTTAGCAAATCATTTTTTCCATTTCCTTGACTCAAAAGGCTATACTAAAAGAAATCTACAGATTTAGTACCAGCTCTCTGAGGGAGAGAGGGAGGGAGACGGGACAATGTTACCACATTAAATAAACATCACTATTAAAAGATGCACAAAGATTTCAGAGTTAAAATGGGGAGAAAGTCAAGCTCAGAAGCGACAGTTAAGCGTGGAGCCACGACAGACTGACTGGAGCCACGACAGCCTGATGCAAGCACTGGAGGTCAGACTCTCGTGTGCTGAGCGCTGAGCAGGAAAGTTAAGTGCAGGGGCAGAAGGCGTCTGAACCTTTCAAGCATGCCTAAAATCATGGTGCGTTCTCCTCTGGATAATTTCAGTTAAGAAGAGATCACTAATGGCTCTGACATGATCCTTCCCCCTGACCAGTACGTCTCTTTGTCACTTCGCTACCATTCATCAACAGGACAGAATCTCACAATCTCACTATCCTCCCTCTGGCACTTTTTGCAATGTCACTCACACACACACACACACACACACACACACACACACACACACACACACACTCTCTCCCCTAAACAGTCAACACCAAACACAGAATAGTGTAAATTAGCAACAAGTATTCTTAAAATGAAAATACTGAGTCTAAGGGCCCACAGTAAACAGACTATAACGCATGCTATTCAACAGTAGGATCCGTTTACAACACTGCCCTTGTGAGTCCCTGAGGTACAAAGTACCAGGGACAATAAGGCAGGACACGGTAGTAGCCTACTCAATAGAACATTCAAACGAAATCCACTGCCATCGAGTCACTCTGACTTACAGCAACCCTACGGGAAGGAGTTGACCTGCCTCAAGGGTTTCCAGTGAGTGGCTGGTGGATTCAAAAAGCCGACGTTTTGGTTAATAGCCAAGCTCTTAACCGCTGTGCCTGCCACCAGCACTCAGCAGAAAGAACAAGGCCAATTTCTGGTTAGGATTCAGACCAGCAAGAGTGATTAAGACGAAGCCATGGAGACCACTAAAAAGCACAGCAGTGCTTAACAGTGCTGAAACACAGGCTGAAAGTCCAACACCAAAAATGCCTGCTATCCTAAGGCGACCAATTCTCCGCCTGAAACACTAAGAGCTCTCAACATACACAGCATGCACTGAACAGGAAAATAGCAGAAGGCTCATTTTACGATGGAACTTTACCCCAGCAACACTCAGAAGATGCTAAGACGCACAGCTTCCTCTACAAGCACGTGCTCACGATGAGAACACGGTCAGCAAGGGGAGTACGACCCCCCACATCAATAAACATCGATAAACACAGGAGAGAGATGGGGCAACCTCCTTCCGTAAAGATTACAGCTGTGGAAACACTGTACAGAGAAACTCTATTTCGTCTCTATTTCGTCCTAGGGTCACTGTGAGTTGGAATCAACTCGATGGCAGTGGGTTTGGTGGGATGGACCTTACCACAGCTCTAAATTATGATAAAGAGCAGACACTGCGCAAATGGGAATGTGTTCCAGCCTGTTCCGTCTGGTGATTTTCTCCACATGATAACAGCCCTATGTGCAAAGCCTCCAAAATAAAACTCAGTGCCTGGACTAGACTGAAGGACAGGGGAAGGCAGCTTGCAGGATCTGAGCTCTGGGCTCTGCTGGTGGGAAGGCGGTCACGGAACGGGACTGTCCCAGACGCAGTGAGCACAGCTTCTGGCCACCAAAACAGCACACAAACCGCACAGTGCATCTCCTCTTCAACTCTCAAAACACAACAGCTGTTGCTAAGGTAAGCAGCAAAACTCTTTTAACAAAAACATTTTCAAAATCCCCACAGGATAAGTTCAGCTAGCTACCAGCTAGATTTCCCAGAGACGCAGAGCCAAACACTGGGAGCACACGACCTCCTTTGGGATGAATACTCACCTGGCCCAGGAACCCTGAAACCAAGGTCACAAGGGGTCTACTGACAAGCAGACAAGTCACACAGCCACGCACTAGAACTGTGAACTGAAAGAGTTTGGGGGTCTCCAAGGATTCGTCTTTCCTGTAGGAGCCATATCATCCTGGTTAATTTTCTTTTTTAAACCAAAGCTTCCAAGAAAAAAATTTCAAAGGAGAACACTCCCCATTTGTCCAAGGTGAACAGCTGGCAGTGTCCTGGGACCACAGAATACCAACAATCTCAAGAGATTCTGGCCAGTAGTAACTGTCTGACCCAGGTACTATGGACCGAACTGTGTCCCCCAAAAACAGGTGTTTTAAATCCTAAACTCTACGCCTGTGGTTGGAAAGCCTGGTGACACAGTGCTTATCAAAAGGCTGGCAGTCTATATCTACCAGGAGCTCCTTGGAAACTCTACAGAGCAGTTCTACTCTGTCCTCCAGGGTCCCTATGAGTTGGAATCGACTCAACAGCAGTGGGTTGGGTTTTGGTTTTCCGCTTGTGGTCATAATCCCATTTGGGAAGGAGTTGTCTTTGTTAAGTTCATGAATGAGATTCATGTAGGTTGTGTCTTAACTCACCCTCTTTTGAGACCTAAAACAGATTAAGATTAAGCAGGCAGGCCACCAACGATAGACGACGAAGACATGCCCACATGAAGACAAGCCATACGAAGAATGCCCAGGAGCAGAAGCTCAGAAGAGAGACCCCAAATCAGACTTTTAGCATTTTAACTGAGAGAAAATATATTTCTAATTGTTAAAGCCACCCAGGAGTGTGGTGTTTTGTTTCTTGTTTGTTTTGCTTTTGGGGTGGGCAGGGGGGTCAAAGAAGGATTTAACAATAATTTGTTTAAACTAGGAAATTTTTAGAGGCTGCATTAACTCTTTTGAAAGGGTGCATATTTTTTCCTTTCATGAATTGACCCCAAAGACATAGTTATTCATTATTTATATTTATACTTACTAGTCACCTATATGAAAACCCTGGTTAAGTGCTATAGCTGCTAACCAAAAAGCTGGCAGTTCAAATCCCCCAGGCACTCCTTGGAAACTCCATGGGGCAGTTCCACTCCGCCCTATAAGGTCACCATGAGTCAGAATTGACTCCACACCAATGGATTTGGTTGGATTTGGTTTTAGTGCCCAAATCAAAGAAAGCAGAGAGAAAATCACCATGCTTAAGTCACAATCCAGTTGACAGAAAGAAAGACAGTCATGAAGACTCAGCACACACAGCATAACATAAGCACCCCAGAAGAGTGGTTCAGAGATCACCAAGAAACCACCTTCAGTTGAAAAACATGAAGGAAAGTATCATTAAGACAGTGACAAATGTGGAGGTGATGAGGTGTCAGCTAAGGGAAAGAAGGAAGGAGAAGATGACAGCAGATGCCCCACGTGCCCCGATGCTGGGCAGCCTGCTCCTGAGGACCCCCTATTAGCCACCTGCGCTTCAGGGAAGCTGTCTTGAGAAGGACCAGGCTGCCACTGCTCGGAACAAAAAAGGGCCACAAAGTTGTCACGGCAAGGGGTGAAATGCAGTGCAGAAAGCACCTGTGTGCCATCTCTTCTAGACGGAGGGAGACAGTGAAGCAGAGTGTCAGCATTACCGGGTACTACCTCCCTAATCAATCCTCTAGAAAACCAGGACAGGCTTAGAAAAACCATCT
Organism: Heterohyrax brucei; assembly: GCA_028571685.1. Taxonomy (NCBI): domain Eukaryota; kingdom Metazoa; phylum Chordata; class Mammalia; order Hyracoidea; family Procaviidae; genus Heterohyrax; species Heterohyrax brucei. The sequence continues at coordinate 15,904,951 of CM053141.1, read as the reverse complement.
GCACTCCAAATTCATGCTGAAGGAGCATTTCACTTTCTGGGCGACATTAACTGAATTCTTAGGAGACAGTTTTCCAATGTGTAATTTCTTAGGAAGAAAAACGAAATGTTTGGAAAAGCATTCAATTTAATCACAGAGGAAAGGTACACGGCCTTTCTAATTCCTAACGCAGTCTCACAGACCAAGCTTCTAGAGGTCAATTTCTCCCTCGTTCTTAGACTTCCCAGCACTGATACTATCACTCAATCACACTGTTATCACAGGGGAGATTTTCAGCCACATCTACGGAGAGACTTGGTGGTGCAGTTCCACGTTAGGGCTGTCAACCAAAAGTCAGCAGTGTGAATCCACCAAATGCCCCTTGGGAACCCCACGGGGCAGCCGTAATCCACCCTACAGGGTTGCCACTATGTGTTGGGGTTTCTAGGGGCAAGTGAAGGTCCCCTGGGTGGTGAGAAGAGTTTGCATGTGAACTTCCGAAGAGGCTCCTGAGGGAAGGTCTGAAGATCTACCTCCACAAAGGTCACTGTCAAGGACATCCTCTGGAGCCATCCCACTCTGTCACACAGGAGCTGCCAGGAGTGAGTGCTGACTCCAAGGCAACAGGTTTGCTGTTGCTGTTGTTTTTTACCATGGGCAAGGAGACGGCTGCGCTGTACTTGATAGGCCTGATCCTTTTAAAACAGGGTGACTGCCCCTTCTCTTTGAAAACTTACTTATTTCAGCCAAGCTCAGACAACAGTTTCTTTCCACCACGTAGAGAGAAGTTTGTCCAGGGCTGGAGCATCTGGATCAAGTGATCAAAGGACAAATATTAAGATCCAAGGGACCCAGCTGCTGTCTGCTTTTTCGGTTGAAGATGGCACTGGCAGGTGTCCGACAAGGTCTCCTGGTACATGTGTCTGCACATCCTACTGCCAGGGAGGACAAAGGAGACGGCCAACAGCCTCTCCACACTTCATACCCCAGCTGCTCTCCTGGGCGCCTGGCTAGCAATGTCTCAGAACTCAAGACAGAGAAGTCCTGCATATCAAACCCTCTGACTGCACAGAGCTGAGAGAAAAGCACTAACATGTTGGGTGAAAAGAACAAAGGTTACCCAAAGATCTGAACAGTATGTATGAATGCAGCAAGACGGCATCCAAAGACAACGGAAGGCGCATCTAGAGTGACAAACACTCCTTTCTTCAGAACGAATCAGAACGGATCTGAGAAAATAGTAGACGGTGGAGGGAAAAGTGGGGTTTGGCTGTTCTGGAGAGTTCTGTGAGCAAGTGATCTGACAACAGGTCAGAGAAGAGTGTGCTCCACAATGGTCACAAAGATCACAACCAGAATTTCGTGGTCCACACCCAACATCAGTGCCCAGTGACAAAGCTATTCGAGGAGGGAAGTGTGCAAAGGGCACCTTACAGCCCAGAGAAGCATGGCCACTGGCTTTAAGAGCCCAGCAGGAAAGAGCTTTTGCAGTTCTGCAAACCTGGGCACAACAGACAATAGTGAATAAAGGCATGAAGTTTCAGTGAGAGATCATAGCTTCTTCAGAGTGCTGATTGAGGTAGAGGTTAAGGACTAAAGACAACTAAAAATAAGCGGCAAGGTGGTTAAAAAAAACAAAAGCTTTTGCTGACAGTCAGAAACACCTCAAGTCTGAAGTGTCTATTTAGCCTGTGGCAGCCAGCTTTAACATTAAATTATAACTTCAAACACTCTCAGAAAATGTGCCCCAACACAGAGATTTTCCATGTAATTTTAAGGACAGTAACAGCCGCCATAAAGCTCATCTGTGGACCTCAAGTGAAAAACCTACTACCTAGACCAAGAAAGGCACAGTGCACCGGGATGCTCTGTGCCAGCAGCTGAAGAACCCACTAACTACCCGAAGTTACAAAAAATGATCCCAACGATTACATCTATTAACCTCTGCTGTTATCCCCACATACGAAACCTCTCAAGACCCTTTCCATGAAAAGTGAGCTTCTGTGTTCAGCTTTCCAAACCTTTAAACTGCATTACTGCCCTGTGCCCTCGAAAAATGTTCAGGGTGTGACTGCAAAGATGGAACCACAGCATTTCTTGAAAACAAAGCCAAAATGGGATGACTGTCCCTAAAAGGTTATGATTATGAAAATGTATATACAATCCAAAGTTCACGGACTCAATTATTCACTCCTGGCATAAATGGGCACCACTAACACACATCAGGCGTAAGGTGAACTCCAAAAGGATTTTACACTCAGTTCTCCTCTTCTACACAGTGGAGTTGGTCTCTGCCTTGAGGGGACACTGATCACACGCACAAGAAGGAAGTTCCGCTCCCTTCAGAGTAAGCACGTACACAGCGAGGAAGGCCGTGGACATCCAGTGACAAGGGACTGGGACTGGGTGTACATTTCCTATGCACCTGCCAGAAGCCTGTGCCTCCTGCCAGGACGGAAGCCAGGCCTCGGGGTCCAGAGCAGGCAGGCCCACATCCTGGTGGATTCAAAGTCACATTCCAGATAGGGAGGCCCTCCATTCCAGGTCCCTAGCCAGTGTCCATTCACCAGCCCCAGGCTCCTGCTCTCCTCGTCACCACTGTGAACCCTAGACCACTAACCACAGCCCCGCACTCAGAATCTCCTCCTTTCTGTGCCATCTCCACCAGGATGGAACCTCCAGGTAGCCAGCCATCATCCTTTGTTCTAAACACACTGAACAACCATGGCACACACTGATGGCCTTTCTACACACACCCCATAACTCAAGAGCTCAGCTGGAAGAGGCATGACTCTTTAAGGAATGCAAAACACCACTCCAAAAAACAATGCATTATCCTCTGGAGTTAGCTCAACCAGGGTCTAGGCTATGTGGCCCTGAGCAAGTGACACTGGCTAACATCCCTGGGCCTTAACTTCTTCTTCTATAAAATGGAAAAAATGACACTATTTACACCTCAGAGGACACTGGTAGGATCAGGTAGTATAATCTGCATTCAAGGATTCTACACGCATGGGGAAATACAGAGTGGAAACGAGGACTGTGGTGTGGCAGGGTAAGGAGAGCAGCCAGACTTACAGAGCAGTGTGTGTGCAAATGTCTGAATGACACACTGACTTGGATTATAAACTTGCACTTAAAGAAGCACAAAAAAAACTTTTTTTTTTTTTTTAAATAAAGTATTCCACACCGGTGCAGAAGACAGGAGGCAAAATTCTCACTTTTCACTTGGCCTGGAGTATGTGCTTGTTAAGCAGCTGTTACTACGCGCAGCACTGGCGGTTACCGAAAATGGTTCGCACACTCAGCTGGTAGCCAGACCAGAGGTCTGTGTCTGCCCCAAGGTGCCTCAGAAGAAAGTCCTGGAGGAAAGCTTCTGAAAAACCACCTACTGAAAACCCCATGGAGCACAGCTCTGCTCTGACCCATATGGAGTCACTCTGAGTCAGAACAGACTCACAGCCTGGCTGGGTTTGGTCTTTCTCATGCCAAGTAACAGCTCCCACAATCCCTAAGGGGGCAGAGCCAGAACACAACACTCTCTCCGTTCATTCCATGCAGTCCAGTAACTTCTCTCATTGTCCATTCAGATTCTCAGAGTTGGCTGCAACCATCCACACTTCTTCAAACGCCTCCCACTGGTCTGCACAGCATGAAGGAGAAGGGTCACTCAGAGCTCCCTGGGGCAACTGCAGACGTGTGCTCTATGAGACAGGTAGGGTCTTGCACACCACCTCACGGATGCAGTCACCCAGGGACACCCCATCCATTCAGAGGCATGCCCACAGCTCTCCACAGCTTGGCAGGAAGTCATCAAGATTCTTAAGAGCTGGACAGATTCTGATGTTCCAACAGTGAACAGTTCTAGTGGCTCCATGGCGAAGCGCTCACCTGCCAAGCAAAAGGTCAGCAGCTCAAACCCACCAGTTGCTCTCTAGGAGGAAAGACATGGCAATCTGTCCCCATAAAGATTACAACCTAGGGAACCAAGTAGGGCAGTTCTACTGTGTCCTACAGGGTACCTATGAATCAGAACTGACTCAACAGCACCTAACAACAAAAAATAATACGGTATCTGTGGAAAGCACCAACATTCATTCTATATCCCTTACATAAGAGGTGTTTTATTACTTATAAGAAGATGTTAATGGTAGCTATATGTACTAGAAAAAGAGACTGAGAAATAAGAGTCAAACAAAAAAATTAATGCAACATTCCGACTAGTCTTTTAATTGATATAATGAAACCAAGGAATATTTTAAAGGTTAATGTGTGAGCACAGTTTTCTTACATGGACTTTATACCGTTTTTCCTGAAGAATTACTCCATTGGACAGAACTAAGATTTTTAGCACATATAGAAAAATAATTAACTTCAAGAGAAAATTAAATCTATCTACCCATGGTGTAATGGTTAAGAGCTAAGGCTGCTAACTGAAAGTTCAGCAGTTCAAATCCACCAGGTGCTCCTTGGAAATTCTATGGGACAGTTCCACTCTGTCCTACAGGGTTGTTATGGGTCAGAATGGACTTGATGGCAATGGGTATGGTACGACTACCCACATTCTTGTATTTCAGGATCAGACAATTCTAACACATGTCCTCATTTTGGAAATTTCTGGAAAGCCAAAAAGGAAATTCTTACAAAAAGTCCAGTTTAGGGTTGTGTTTTTTTTAAGCAGATGAATTTTATTTAACTAATTACTGACAGCTTTTACTTAACTCAGTACACTTATCACAGTGAAGGGGAAATACAAGATGGTACAGCCAGTTATTCTCTTTTGCCCCATTCCTTTCTAAAATAATCTTATTTTTAAATCTCATCAAGTAGGAAGTTCTAGGCTGTATGTAATGACCAGAAACACAGGCTGCTCAAGAGGAGACTAGACTTAAAACCTGAGCATGTACCCAACCAGCTTTCTACCTGGGTTCTTTCAGATAGTACCAGAAAACTAGGGAATATAATGTATAGTACTGACTGTACCTACATTCCAATGACTCATTAACCTCACCAATACAACTGGTGTCCCTGAACATGAAGTGAATTTAAAAAGTCTAGACTGCAAGAAAAAGATGTGTTCAGTGCTATGAAGAATTCTATCTGAGGGCAGGAAAAGCACAGAGAACGCAGAGTATTTAAGATCATTTTAAAATTGCACCCTCGCATCACAGAACAATTCCTGTAATGTATGGTCAAGAGGCTACAGGGTTTTATTGCAGGAATCTGCTGGCTGAGACAAGACACTGTCTTGGGGGTCAGGGACCCAGCTGGGCAGGTCACATGCTGCCCAGAAAGGCTAGAGGCAGGAGAGGGCACAGCAGCTTCCGAGTCAGGGGACTCTGGCCAAAATAACTCTTCACTCACTCAAAACTCGACACATCCCCACCCTCCCCCCCCCGCCCCCTTTTCCATAATGGTGGAGGGGGGAGAGGGAAGAGGGTAGGACAAAGACCCCCTTCTGAGTTCTTGTAAAGAAGGGCAGGACTCCTGCCAGGTCCCTGGTGCTGACAAATCGTGATTCACAGCTCAAGTCACACTCAGCTCACTCATCAAATGGGCGATTCAACCACTGGGGGAGCTCAGGGGAGGGGATCTCCTCCTGAGGTACTGGAGGTCTGTTTTTAAACAGAACGCTACTGACAGGTCTTCTGACTCAGCAACATCTCTTCTGGCCACTCATCGGGGTCAATCATTAGTGTCTTCATTTGTCCGATACTTTATCCAAGCCACGAATGAGCCACCACAAATTATCACTGGGAGTCACAAATATCTTCACATGACTCTCTCCCTCAATGCAAAGAAATCACAAAACAGTGAAGTCAAGCGATTATTCCATCCTGTGTTGACAGTGACAGCCCCAGCTTCTACCTACTGTTCTGGAATACATGTTACCAGCACCCCCTCTCTCAAAAGCATCTCTGTTTAAATGGTAAGTTATAAGGTCAGCCTATCCACAAAGAATCTCAAGTTAATGGAGTATCCATTTGAAAGCAAAGCACCATTTGTCACCTGAAACACCTAGCAGGGGACTGAACTTTTGTAACCACAGCAAAAAACAGAACAAAATAAGTGTTGCTGCCAAGCAAATTCCAACTCAAAGTGACCCTGTGGAACAGAGTACAATGGCTCACGGTGTTTCCAAGGAGCAGCTGGCGCTGACCTCCTGGTTAGCAGCCGACGGTGAACCACTGCCCCAACAGGGCTCTGCTGCCTAGCACGGGAAGGTTCTTCACACGTGGCCAAGGGACAAGACAACAGGCAGCTTCTAACGCTGAATCTTGGCACGTATCTCCACATCCTTAAAGGAGTGTTCTCCATTTTTCTCTACCTTTCTAAGTGACAGCACTCCCATGCAGACAACCATCACCTTTAAGTGACCTCCTTTTCCACCTGTGGCACCCAGAGGAAAGCTTGGTCGACAGGGTCTCAGCACCACACACGTAACTGGGCTGCTTTGGTTGGACAAATATAAAATAACAATGACCTAATGAAATCTCTGCCAAAAGAGAGGTAGTTTCAGGGAAGACGGCTGAAGAAAGTAGAAGATAACTTACTCTATGTTTTAGTAAGCTAGTGCTGCTCTAACAGAAATACTGCAGAGTGGACGGCTTTCACAGGAAAAGTTTATTCTTACACAGCCCAGTAGGCTGCAAGTCCAAATTCAGGATGTCCATTCCAGGGAAAGGCTTTTCCCCCTTGCTGGCGCTGGAGGAAAAGTCCTTGTGTTGTACCAGTGTTTGTTCAGAGAGCATCTTGGCACAGGAACCTCAGGCCTGAAGGATGTGCTCTCCTCCCTGTTCTGTTTTCCTGGTGGTGTAAGGTTCCCAACTCTCTGCTTGCTTCCCTTTCCTTTCCTCTCTCTAGGATGAAAGGATAAAAGGTGGTGCAAGCCACCTCCAGGGAAACTCCCTTTACAACGGAGTAGGGCAGGGACCTTGGAAAGGGATTTACAGTCCCAGCCTAATCCTCTTTAATATACAACATAGAAAAAATCAGAAAATGGAGGACAATAATAAAATACTGGACATCACGGCCCAGTCAAATGGCCACATGGGGGCACACAGTTCAATCCATGGCACTATGAAGGAAGAGACTTAATGGGTGGGAAGAATAATTATTAAAAAAACAAGTCACACACTACAGAGACTGATCAATGATAAATAATAAATATGAAACCCACCACCCACCGTGTGACACTGCACTGTCCTGCATGACGACAGCACTGCCGGGTGCTGCATGTTACTGGGATGCCAGGACCCACCCCATCAGTGAGTCAGACACCCACAGGGTGACCCACAGCGGACACGTCTGGATGGAGCTTCCGGTCTAAGACAAACTAAGACAGAAGGCCTGGCAATCTACTTCCAAAGTCAGCCAATGAAAACCCTATGATCAGAACAGAGCTGTGTCTGAACAGACTCACCTATGTCCAGGAAGGTGACATGGCCGAGGAGCTGGCCAGTTTCATTCTGGGACACCTGACTAGGAGCCAGTGCAACAGCAGCTGATGACGGCAATAATGAATATAAAGGAGGCCAGCAAATACACCAGACAAAGCAGACAACTGCTGATAAACCCCCTGCAGTCGGTTAGGAACACTGCCCACCATGGTACGGCCAGGGCATGCCTGAGTGTTACTTTCTTTTTTTCTAACTCGATGGCAATTGGCTTTGGCTTGGCCAATGCACAATAATGGGCTTTATGGGAATTCCAGAGAAAATTTTTTATCTACATACAGATGCAAAGCAGCCCCTCCTTCACTCAGCTGCTGTCTCAGAGATAAGCAGACAGCAATCAAGAGGAAGAAGGAAGACTCCTACCTCCTGTCATAGATTGAACTGTGTTCCCTAAAAAGCCTGTAGCAATTTGGCTGGGCCGTGATTCCTGGTACTGTGTGATGTTCCTTCATGTTGGAACTCCTGGCTCTATGATGTCAATGAGGGTGGGAGGGGTGGCAGTTGTTTTGGTAGAGCAGGATTCAATGTATAAGTTTGTTTTGTGCCTTGAAGCAGTCTCTTAGTATTTAATGGACAAGAGCTAGCAGAGACTTTTGGGGACCTCATACCACCAAAAGAAGCCCGAGGAGCTGAGCAAGTCTTTCAGCAAGGACCAGAGTCCCTGCGCCTCAAAAGCTTCCAGTCCAGGGGAAGACTGACAGCAAAAACCTTCCTGAAGAGAGCCCACAGAGGAAGCCCTTCCCTGGAACAAATGACCTGAATTTGGATTTTAAGCTTACTGGACACTGACAAATAAAATTCTCTTTGTAAAGCCATCGACTTGTGGTATTTCTGTTAGGGCAGTACCAGGTGGCTAAAACACCTTCTAACCCCAAGTGACTCAAGAGATATGGGAGAGCCCTGTGCAAGAGACAGGGGGACACATCCTCCCCAAGGGTGCTAGGCTCTGGGACCTGGCAGAGAAGAAAGCCACACTGGACCTGGTGGCCCTGCTGGGTCCTGCCAGGTCCACCTCCTTCTTTCATTCTCTCCTGCTTTACAGCTGTCTTTTTTATTTTTTAATTTCATACTTAGCAGTAAGTCACAGGTAAGAGCTTAACACTAAGTAAGGATCCCAGCGGGGTGGAGCCAAGGTGACCGACTAGACACACGGCTCCTTAACTCTAAAAACTAAGGCCAGGACTGATAACTAAACAGAGCCTACCAGTCACCCAGTGAGCCCTAAGACATGGCATAGGGCTCTCATTTTGGACTACATGCCACTGAATGGGAAACGTCTTCTCTTTTGCTGACCCCTGTCCTTGCTGAATGGCCTGCTTTAACTTTTTCCTTTTTGTTACGCTGTGACAGCGACTAGGCCTAACTGGCAGCAAAGTTCTGCCACACTGCTGACATGACCAGCAGGTGGAATAGCCACACCTTGAGAGCTTGGCTCTGGACTCGGAGGACCACAGCCCCTCCACTCCTCTTTCCAAACCTCCGCCACTGATTCAGCTATTTCACAGCAGGAGGGAGAGCCTCTGTAGGATGCCATCTTGTCCGAGTGGGAGTCAGAGCTACCCAAACAGAGGCCTCCGCTAATTCCCAGGCTAGGAAACAGTGTCAGCCTGGAGAGCGCTTCCCCAGACCCACAGCATAGGGTCAGTTGATGGCCTCCTACTGGCTCCATAAGCAGGACTGTGTCTTTGCCAGCCAGGAGGTGAAGCCTGCTCTCACAGCAATTCCACTGGACCCAGTCACTGGAGTACACAGAGGTAACTAGTGATCAACTTCTATTTCAGCTCCTATTAAGGCAACACCAGAGAAACTAAACACCATCTAAACGCCCAAAAAGCAACAGACCCTGGCCCGACATGCACAGAAAAATCCAACCATGGCTCCAGAAAGCTCCAAAAAGAAAGAACCAAAGAACTTCCCAGATGAAGAAGCCTTTCTGAAATTTTCAGAGGTCAAGTACAAAAGAATCATATAGAGAGCCCTCCTAGACATTATACAAAATTTAGCAGACCAAAATGAAAAATTAAGCAAGCTGTTCGAACCAATGGAATTCCAGCATTCTGAAATCTAACAGAACCAGAAAACTCTATTCAAAGCCAAGAGAACAAAACTAAACAAATGGAAAACAGACTTTCTGACTTGAAAGACAGAACTACTGACACCAGCATTTATGAGAAGAAATCAGAGAAAACACACAAGAAAAATAAAGAAGCATTAAGAAACATGTGGAACTCTAGAGGAACAATCTACGATTAACCGGAGTTCCTGAACAGGAGGGGACACCTGAAAATACAGAGAGGATTGTTGTTGACTTGCTGATAGAAAACTTCCCAGAAATTATGAAAGAACAAAACATAGATATCCAAGATGCATATTGATCGCCATACAATATAGACCGCAAAAGAAAGACTCCAAGATATATTACAATCAAGCTTAACAAAATGAAACATAAGCAGAAACTCTTACAGGCAGCAAGACTCAAAGCAAAGTTAACATTCAGAGAGAAGCCCTGTAGGCTTTCGTCTGACTTCTCGGCACAAACCACGCTGGCATGGAGGCAATGGGGTGGTACATTCAAAGCCTTGAAGGAGAAAAACTTCCAAGAATTATATATCCTGCAAAACTGTCTTTCAAATACAAAAATGAAATTAAGAACTTTGCAGATACAGAGAAACTCAGAGACTTTCTAAAAACCAAACCAAAGCTACAAGAAATACTGAAAGAAGCTCTTGACCTAGAAGAACAAAACCATTAACTCTGTACTTTAGGAGACAATGCAGGACACATCATCCAGAAACCTACTCAGTTAGGGAAGGCACAAAACCCCAACCAAAGCTATAATACTAAAAGTAGTGATCCAGTGATTATATCATGAAAACTACAATACCATCACATTAAAAAGAGGGATATATTACAGTAGTTATAGTCCATCCAGATGGAAAAGAAGTTAGTAAAATATTTAGAAGTTAAAGTAAGGATCCCAGGCTGTGGAATTCTCTTGCATTCCAGACTAAGAGTTCCAACAAAACAGTGCAATTCTAATGTTGCACATTTCAAGTAATCCAAGTAATCAGACATGATAAAGTAACATGAGTTCACATAAACTTTCTAAAAAAAAATAATTTCAAGTTTTCCATCATCACGGATTTTTGTTTAATATACCCACTCATATTCTTCATTATTATCAAAAAAGTAAAGATGTGATGTTTAAATTTTGAAATCTTGTATGAAACAGAAGCCACTGAAAACAAAATTTCTATGTGGCAAGTTTCAAATACTTAAGTGTTAAACTGCTGTGAACAGTCAAATGGATTCCAGAATAAATCATCTCCCCTACATGAGTACTCTACGGGGCAGTACTACACTGGCCTCTACGGTTGCCATGAGTTGGACCCAACTCAACAGCACTGGGTTGGGTTCCATGGGCTTACTACTATGCGCAGATCTGTAAAATGAGGGCAGTGTCATCCCTCTCTCAAATCTTAACACAAAATCCATGCAACAAAACTGATGTCATGTAAAGAGACAGAGTATCTGACAATGGATTATATGTGCTAAACTAAAAATAATCCTGTAGGAGCTAAATTTAATGGTCAAGGTTTTTAGAAGACCACTGCATTTCTGAAATGCATATATCTAACATCAACTCTGTAAATGTATGTATAAATATTTAATGGCCATAAAGATAGGGCTTGAAACCAAACTTTAGCCTAACTTTGCTTTACAGAAGGTGAATTACATGTTTTGGCTAGCTCCACTTACCCAGCACTAAGCAAAAATGTTACATCTGAAAAGTTCAGTGCATCTCCATCTTAAAAATTTCAGTTCATGCTTTTAAGGAAGATTTTAAGATCTGTTTCATAAGGTCTACAGGGTCGCTAGGAGTCGGAATCAACTCAACATCCATTTTTTTTTTAAAGAAAATGGCAAAGAATGCATTTTTGAAGAACTATGCCTGGTAACTTGTTACACAAAAATGAATGAATCTCCAGTCTTTATATATCATGTTTCCCATGCAGAGAGACATGCTTTTACCATAACAAAAGGTGCTACTACGAACTCTTCCCTCATAAGGCATGTCCTTCATCCTGCCTATGTAGTTTACAAATTCTATACACTTTCACAGCTAATCAATTTTGCAGAGCTCTTACCAAACAGTCTACCACAACAAAGCAGGCTACATTACGGTGTACTGGAGTTTTTCAAAATATTCTTACAATTTTCAAAGGGATAAAATTAGTTTTATTTGAAACACCCAAGCAGATTTAAGTAAATTTTTATGAATCTCACGATTTTTAACTTTGAGTAACATAGGCTTGCAAAACAAATCTTACCTTCTCATCTTGAGGTTATACTCAAGATCTAACTTTCTCTTGCTATACTGCTAAACTTTAATATTCGAATAATCTAGAATCTGCAGCTCCCAGGGATGTACAATTTACCCAAAGGACAAAAAAAAAGGAATACATTGCCAGATACCAAAACACAAAAGAGAAGACTTGTAGAAAGGACGAGAGACATCCTAACAGTGATGGGAGGAAACTAGGAGGAAATTTGAAAACTATTCCTAGTAAAGATTTGACCCTTGACAGTGAGAGAGAAAATACTGTTGTCTCACTTCCAATGAGCAGGTTTTTAGGAGCAATATACCTCCGAATAATGACTGTGAAAGATCGGCTCTCGTTCTAAAAGTTCTGTTGATGGGGCAAAAAAGGTCAAGTGTATCTTCATCTCTACCTTCAAGGCAAGTGTCTTAGTCGTCTACTGCTGCCATAAGACAAATACCACAGGTACACGGCTTTCAGAGAGAGAAATTTATTTTCCCTCAGAAAGCAGGCTCAAAGTTCAAATTCAGTGCGTCGACCCCAGGGGTAGGCTTTCTCTCTGTCAGCTCTGGAGGAGGGGTCTTGTCATCAGTTCCCTGGTCATGGAGCTTCTCAGGGGCAGGGTCCCCAGATCCAAAGGACATGCTCTGCTCCTGGCACTATTTTCTTGGTGGTTTGAGGCCCTCAACTGTCTGCTTCCTGTTATTTCCCCAAAGACTGCCTCAAGACACTATCTAAGCTTGTAGCCTGAGTCTGCCCTCACTAACACGACTGCTGCCCATTGTGGGGGGAAAAAAAAAATCACACAATACCAGGAACCATGGCCCAGCTGAAGTGATACACATTTTGGGAGGACATGATTCAGTCCATGACAGCATCTTACCCTCTCACACAGAGGGAGAGCTGAGGCTGCGTCTACAGGATTAGGTAGACTCTACAGGAGTCTAAGTCACATAATACGCCTGACCTCCAGGTTCTCCTACAGGAAAACCAATGGCATGAACTCACTGGGTTTCCAAAATTCAGTATTTCTTAAAAGCAAGAAGGTCCGCCAACGTCAAAGTGAGACAGCCTAGAAAGTTCTTTCTCTTACTTGTCTTCTTTTCCCCAGAAAGCATGGCACACTGGTCTGGACTGCTGGGACACGCTGTTCAGTTTCTTGACGTCAGGGCCATGCCACTGCTGTCTTTTGCGGTCCAAACTCTTGTGGTAATGCAAGAAATCCTCAAACTAAAGCAAAGTTCCATTAATTTATCACGTCTTTGTCCTCCAGTCAGAGCTCCTTTGAACGAGTATTTCCTGAGTGCCTCCCTGGGGCCAGGAACTATGCCAAAGGTGGACATAAACACAAAGCCCACACCAAAAGAACAGTAAGCTCCACGACACACACACAAACGTTTCAGAGCCTGACATATCAGTTACCTTTCACCACAAATACCTGGCACTTTCTCCTGCAGAAGCGAGAGTCTGCCAATGAGCCGTTCAAATACAAACCCAGGATAATCTAAGGGCCTTTTGCCAAAGATAAACAAGAAACTTACAGAGTTAGGCTACACTACAAACTATAACCGAAATCTCAGGATCATGACTTCATAAACAAGGGCGTCAATTCAGATCACCACAATCAGATTCCAAGAAGCACACAACAGAAAGCCCCTACTCAGGGTGATCCTGCCGGCAGTACAGAAGCCTGTGCTTGTGGTCACCAGTCAGTGAAAAAATCCCCCGTGTGGGGATATCCCAGCCACCAGGAGAACTTAGAACCAATGTACTTCCACAATGATGCCTTCAACTCTTGACCAAATCACAGCTTATGGTCCCCAACCTCCTGTGCCCAGACATCAGGGCCACCACTCGAGGAGACTTCCACTTTTATCTCTCCATCTAGTACTACAAGAGACAGCCAGCAGCCAGAAGGCCAGGATGGCCCACCCCAGTGAAGGAACCATTCTAGACCAGAGGATTCCAACTTTCACACTCTAGCAATTACTGAGGATCCTACAGAGCTTCCTTTCACTTATTTGGGTTACATCTCTCAGTACTTACTGTATTAGAAATTTTTTAAAAAACCTTTTGGGAACATCTTTAGTAGGTGGCTCAACAGCTGGGGTTTCCTATCTGCTTCTGTAGTCAGTATCTAGATGTTTCACTTACAGTATATGAAGAAAACCAGGCCTCAGACAGACAGGAAGTCAGAAAAGGAAGTACTAATTTGATAACTGTTGTCGATAACTTCTTCAAGTTAACCAAAACTGGACAAGTGGTAGCTTCTGAAAGGTCAGCGCAATGCAGAATCTGACATCTCACCAGCACCTTCTTCTAGCAATGTCTGAGAAGTATGATGAAAGCAAACTCTGAGCACACAACGCTCTGCGGAGGGCCAACACCCTCCCTCCTCGGCAAGGCCCCCTCCCAATTACCAGTTCTTTTCTACATGTTGTAGTAAAAAAAAGTTGGCACAGCAGGGAAAGAGTGCAGATAGCAGACAAACCCAAAAGGCGTGCGTTATTTATGTAACAATACAGTGCTACTGTAATCTGAAACAATGATGAACATGAATGATATTCTGAGAAATTTGCTGTAACTGTAATATAATTTGAAAATATTTACGGTGACAAGTCATAAGTCCTACTAAACCAAAACCAAACCCACTGCTGTTGAATCAGGTCCAACTCAAAGCGACCCTAGAGGTCTGAGTAGAACTGTCCCACAGAGTTTCCAAGGAGCACCCAGTAGATTTGAACTGCTGACCTTTTGGTTAGCAGACATAGCACTTAACCCACTATGCCACCAGTGTTTCCAAGTTTTACCAGACCTATCATATACTCACAATTCAAGGAAATACTGTATTCCAGTTAGTCATCTTTGAAAATAAAGATGTAATTCTTTCTCATCCGAGTTCATGGAACCTGACTCCAAACAAAAATCCCTCACTCCAGGCCCTTTGTTAGTTACATGGCATTTTAATCTCTGCCTTTTAAAGGGAGCATCTTAAAATCAGCTTTCAAATTAGGCGTCCATAAGCCCTGCAGTAGAATCTTCTCTCCACCAAGAATGCAGGCAACAGTCATATACGGGCTGTGTGTTCCCTTGACTGCAGCTGACCAGATGGCTACCTGATGCCAAAGGGAACAATCAGGACTTCTGGAACTAGGAAAACGATGTAAAGCTGGGGGAGGAAAAAGACTGGGCCACGACCACAAACAGAGAGGAAACAGGCAGGCAAGCCAGACGCAGACCCTGGGGAGAAACAGGAAGCCCAGACAAACTTGGCTCTTTTGGCTCTACCAGCTTACCAGTTCCCACTTGAGCAGTGCCTCCTGAGGTGAGCGGAAGGGAGGAAAGGCCAGCTCACACTGTATCTCCTCCCTCCTTGGGTAAACTGAAGGGCCCCTATATACTTATTAATCCCCCTTTTAGCAACTGAAACCCTGGTGGCATAATGGTTAAGAGCTACAGCTACTAGCCAAAAGATCAGCAGTTCAGATCTACTAGGCGCCCCTATGGGGCAGCTCTACTCTGACATAGGGTCGCTATGAGTCAGAATCCACTCGACGGCAGTGGGTTCGGCTGAGTTTTTTTTTCGCTACAGCAACCAAGACAGCCTTAAGTAAGGGTCTTACAATGTGTGCCAAACCTTGCACGTACCTATTCACGTGCTAACTTAGAGGAACCTCAGCTGCAGTGTCAAACCGATGTGAACTGATGGCAACTAGGGCTCACTTTTCCATCAATCAGCAGTGTTATTAAAGAGGATCCTTCTAAAACATACATGAAGAATTTATACCTTCATGACACTGAACTACCAACAGACATGTTCTTTTATTTTACCTTGAAGTCGGTTTAGGTCAGCTGACCTGTAGCCCTTGATACCCACTGGTATTGTGATAGCAGTGTCCTGTGTTAGGAGACTGGCTGCACACTGGCTAAGCACTGAGCTTTTAACCAAAAGGTCAGTGGTTCAAATCTGCCAGCCACTCCACAGAAGAAAGCTGTGGCTGTCTACTTCTATGGAGAATCGACAGACAGCAACAGGTCTTTGTCTTACGTGAACTTCCATCACAGCAGGAACCCAGAGCTCCACCTTTACAACACATTAACAGCAACAGGTCTTCATGTAGAACGTGGACACAGAGCTCCACCTTCATGAGACGAGCAGCAGCAGGCTGTCGGCTAGAACATGAACACAGAGCTCCACCATCACAACAGATTAGCAGCAAGAGGCCTTCATCTAGAACGTGAACACGGAGCTCCACCCCCACGACAGACAAGCAGCAGCAGGTCGTCAGCTAGAACGTGAACACAGAGCTCCACCTTCATGACAGATTAGCAGCAGCAGGTCATCACTAGAATGTGAACACAGAGCTCCACGTTTACAACAGATTAGCAGCAACAGGCCTTCATCTAGAACATGAACCCGGAGCTCCACCTTCATGACAGATTAGTAGCAGCGGGTCGTCACTAGAATGTGAACACAGAGCTCCATGTTTACAACAGATTAGCAGCAACAGGTCTTCATCTAGAACGTGAACACAGAGCTCCACCCTCACAACAGACGAGCAGCAGCAGGTCATCGGACAGAATGTGAACACTGTTCCACCTTCACAACAGATGAGCCGCAGCATGTCTTCGGTCAGAGCATGAGCCAAGAGCTCCACCTCCACGACAGATCAGGATACCAGCTTCGTCCGCTTTCTGTGGTATCCTATATGCTTGCTGGGGGTTAGCATCCATCTCATTTGTACTGATATGATTCAAGTTTTTGCTCCTGTTTGCTTACTGCTAGATAAAAGCAAAAACACTGGTGTACAAAGCCGTTTGGGCTGTTTCTCTTTGGCGTAACTCCTGCCCTCATGAAGCGGCCACTACAGACATATGTCCACGCTGCCTCTGCTGGTCTTTGTCAGCCAAGGGCCCAAAAACCAAAAAAATGCAAGCCCACTGCCAGTGAGCTGGCTTTTCTTCAGAGCAACCCTACGGTGCAGAGCAGAACTGCATCTTCAGGGAATAAGACTGCCTTGCCTTTCCCCTGTGGAGCAGCTGGTGAGGGTCAACCCCTCAATTTGTCAGCAAGCAGCCAGCACTTAACCACTCTGCTACCAACACTCCTTCAAACCTCAGTACTTACTCCCAAGAGTGGGACTTCTTTCTTCTTTAAATGAGGGCAGTGATTTTTATTAGTGGTTCACTGAGCTACCTCACATCATAGTCTCTTTCAGTACCTGCAATCTAGATCCTAGATCTCCCAAGGCTGCAGGGAGGGGAAACGGCTCCATCATCAACCCACAACAGCTCTGATAACTAACAATGCGTTTCCCCAAAAGCATGCATTGGAAAAAATAGCTTTGCTGCTTCCAAAGCTTTAAATAAACCACCAGACGCCACTGGCATCTGAAATACCAGTAGGGTCCCCCACAATGAACAGGTTTCAATGTAGCTCCTGAATTAAGTCAGACTAGGAAGAGGGGACTAACAACCTACTTCCGAAAACAGGCCAATGAAAATTCTTCAGCGTATGTTCCACTGTTGCCTAGAAGACGGCCCCTAGGTCAGAAGGCATGTGGATTACACAGTGGCCACACAATGAACTCAAGCACCCCAATGACTGTGACAATGACACAGGACCCAGCAATGGTTCTCTGTTGTACACAGGACTGACAATTAAGTTTGCCAACTCATCCTAGAAAAAGTACGACATACCTCATGGCTGACTATCACTCTAGTTACCTTCCAAGGACTCCCCTTGAGAAGCTATGCACCAAATCCAGTGCCTAGTCCACCCCTGAAAGCAATTTTTGAATTCTTTTTCTGGAATGGACATCAGAGATGTCATCACATTACCCTTGATGTCCTGAATGTCATCAAAATGTCTTCCTTTCAATATTTCCTTTCTCTTTGAGTAAAGAAAAAAGTCATTGGGAGCCAGATCAGGTGAGTAGGGTGAGTGTTTCAATACAGTTATTTGTTTACTGGCTAAAATCTCCCTCACAGACAACTACACAATTAACTTCACAAACTTGCCACCATGCCACTGTGTGCAATGTCCATTCCATAAAGAGTTCCAAAATTGCTCTGAAGGGCAGACTAAGCACTGGCATCAGTGCATAGCTTCCCAGGAGGAGTACTCTGAAGGTGACTGTAGTGATTGATAGTCGGCAATGAGGTATGTAGCACTTAGAATAATTAAGCTCGCAGACTTAACTGTTGGACTTCATACAGAGGGTTGCTGAGTCAGAAGACACTCAGTGGTAATAAACGACAGACGGGCTGGCACTGGCTGTCCCACTCCTCTGAATACACTAAGGTGCTGTTTCAGGTGCCTCTCCAGTGCACCACTCATCTTTCAAGACTCTACTCAACATCTGGCTCTTACACAGCCTCAAGGATGTGGCTGGCACATGCCTTCACTAACACCTGTTTCTCTGTTATCTGTCATATTTACTGTCTATGCTTCCACCCCCAAAATCTGTATTCCTGCAACAATGACCTCTTCTCCTCCCCGATCCCAGGGTAAAAGCAACGGATGAATAGAAATAAATTGTCTTTAAACATCCTTCAATGGCTCTGTTCTGCATTTTGTGACATAGTCACAAAACTCTGGTTTGAAGTCTCCCCACCTTTCAGAATGACCTCACACGTCTCTGCCTGGTTACATCTGTGCTTTGGCTTTACCAGCTGTGTTTGGCATGTCCTACTCAATTAAACCAGTACTACAATACAATGGGCTTCATTCTGAGAGCCCAGTCAGCACCCTGGCTGCTATTCCAGGGTGACTGTCACCAGGAAACAAGAGCCTTTGCTTCTGAGATGACAGGACCTGCCTGTCACTTCATATGACACTGCATATTTACTGTGGAACTTCATTCAGTTTAAACCAAGATACTAGATTTGTAGTGAACGTCTCTGTTTCATTTTCTTCTCCTCGCAGTCAAGCAATGCTGCTTTGCTATTCCACTGGTGTCACTGGGGTTGGTGCCACCCCGTGCAATAACTCACGGTGTCACCATCCCAATGCATTTCTTCCCATATCAGACTGTAAGAAACCTCAGTAATGTTTACCTTCAATTTTAACCATAGAATATGTGATACAGTAACGAACTGTGTAACTGTAGTATTTCTTAGATTATATGAATATTAAAAACAAAATTGCTCTGTAAAATCTTTCTACACGGAATCACAGCATTACTAGTAACTTATAACCCAACGCTGTCAAGTCGATTCCAACTCACAGTGACCCCGTAGGACACAGCAGAACTGCCCCATACTTTCCAAGGAACGCCTGGTAGATTCACACTCCCCGTCTTTCAGTTAGTCAACAAAGCACTTAACCACCATACCACCACGGTTTCCTAGCAGCTGAGAGGAAGCCATGTTTATTTTTTTCCTTCAGTTATTAATTTGGTCTCAAAAAAGTAATCGATAGATGTTTACAAATACTAATTACCACAATACTGTTGCTGAAACACCAGCAAGTTTAACAAAATCAGTAACTATAAAATCATGGGCAGCAACAAAAACGACAGTGTGTGGTGCTGACAAATCCATGAGACCTGAAGCATCATTATAACTGCGTAAAGATGACAGCTCTGGCCAGAGGGCACTAAAAGTGCCAAAAGGTCAATCAGTCGAGTTTTAGCCTTGCAGGTATATTGACTCATGTTTAAACTCAGCAGCTGCCCCTTAGAAACTTGAGAGTGCTGCTGTACTCTGTCCTACAGGGGTGCTATGACTCAGAATCAACTCCATGGCAACGAGTTCTTTTTCTTTTTCTTTTTTTCTTTTTAAACTGGACTTGTGTAATAACTAACTACAAGGATATTTTCACTAAAATAATAAATTTCTGCTGAAACACTGCACAAAACGTATATGGCCATTTTGATGTCACACCCTCTGACAGTGTCCTCTGGTGCCACTGGCAATGCCCTTTGACCCCCTGCCACCACCCCCCTAGTGATGCTACAAGGCTATTCATTTAGAATCTCTCCCTGATGTTCTCGTTGTTAGGTACCATCAGGTTCTTTCTGGCTCACAGCGACACTATGTCCAAAAGAAAAGAAGACCGCCCAGTCCCACACCATCCTCACAATCCCCGCCACCCCTGAGCCCGCTGCCCCAGCCTCTGTGTCACTCCATCTCATGGAAGGTCTTCCTCTTTCTGGCTCATCCTCTAGTTTGCCAAATCTCTACACACAAAAGTAATTTTTAAGCCCCAAACTACCCACATGGCAAAAGGACACAAAGATACACACAAGATGTGACTGATCTTCACTTTAAGCAAAAGTAAACTACACCCTGGAAACGGTGCTGTGGTCATCAGTGTCCTGACGAGGGAGTGACCACGGACATGGGAGTGAGAAGAGTGGCTAAAGTGAACCCACAGTGAGCCTCAACACAGGCTGTGCCCATGCTCAGGGAGTTCTTCTTTCAACTGTCGTGTGTGTGACGTTTTTTCCAAAAGTGCAAGGAAAAAAAGTTGTTACACCTCACTCATAAGAAAAAAAACTTCTTTTTTCATTTTGCAAAATGGAAAGTAGAGTGTGTAAAAACATGTCTGTATCACCATATAAGCTGACCATGAAAACACTTACCAGTATTTCACAAACTGGCTAAAATGCAACCATGTGTCTCATTCTCCTGCTCCCTTGCCTTCCCCCTCTCTCTCTTCTTCTTGATTTCCAATCCTCTCCCTTGCAACCAAGGAAAAAGTTTAAGGCTGAAAAATGCACAGGAAACAACCAGCTGGTCCTTAAACCTGGCCAGGTTTCAGACACACTGTAACCAACTCAGTGGGGTCCTGCGCAGCACAAAGTGTGCAACACTAACCTACCAAATGGGTTACAACCCACGAGGTGGGGCCTCGAAGACAGGCCTGGTGGTCTGCTTTCGAGAGGTCACAGGCCTGAAGATCTTAGGGAGCAGTTCTACTGTGTACTGTGTACAAGTTGGAATCCACGCCACAGCAGCTGACAATGACTTCACCTAATGGTACCCGGTACCCTAAAGTCACCCTCCAGCAGCCTATGCCTATTTTTGTGAGTGATTTCTACTGGTGCCTGCACCACTGGCAAGCGAGGAAAGGAACACAAACACAGACACCTGCTACGTGACAGCAATGGTACTTGGTAGCAGAGCTGATGAAAGAACAGCTCTTGGGCAAATTCAGCTTTCCTCCTTCATTATTCCTAATAATTTACAGATATCTGCGTTTTCACCACAGTCCCTGATGCAACAGTGGCTAAGCGCTCAGCTAGTGCGTCGGAGCCCACTAGCGGATCTGGGGGAGGAAGGTATGGCAGCCTGTGTCCCTAACGATTTACAGCCTTGGAGTTCTACTCTGTCCCATAAAGTCACGACAAATCTTTAGCTACAGGGACTCAAAAGCAACAGGTTTGGTATGGTATGATTTACACTCAGACATCAGGCATTTCTGCTTATGGTCTACCTTCAGAAATCACAAGTTTAGATATCCGGCATCATTTTAAATACTGCAATTTTAATCTTTCAAATGCTAAAAAATTTATATTCCCATAGTTTTGGTAGGAAACCCTAGTGGCATAGTAGTTAAGTGCTATATCTGCTAATCAGAAGGTCAGCCGTTCAAATCTACCAGGCGCTCCTTGGAAACACTATGGGGCAGTTCTACTCTGTCCCATAGGGTCAGTACGAGTCAGAAGCGACTCAACAGCACTGGGTTTGATTTTTTGGTTTTTAGCTTTGGTCAAAACTGCTTACAATGACCCATCAGAGACTTAGGTGACAGGTTTTTCTCACAATGGTACTACATTTTTGGCAAACTATCATAAAATATTTTGTTTCTTTCACAACAGCATAATTTGTTCTATGTACAGGTTTTTTTTTTTTTTTGCTGGACAGAATCAGTTCTTTCTTTGCGGTCATACAAACTGATGTAGTAACAAACCAGATGTTTGATTTACCTATTTTCTTGGGCAAGGCAAGCTTCATTAGGCTTTCCAGTCATTCTTTGTATCTTTAACACTGAAGAGTTGTGTCTCTTGAGGAGGTCTTCATGTTATTTGATTTTAAGGCAACCTGCTATGGTCAGAGAACTGGAATGCTGAAGGAGGTCAAGTTCCAGTGATTCCTCTTTATTTACAACTGGTAATAGTCCACCTTCACCCATGTCATCTAACGTTGAAATTGTACACTGAATTAAAAACAGGTATTTAAGTTCAGTTTCAGTATTTTTAATGGAAAAGGATGACTGAAACCAAACACAAGAAAACAAACCAAACCAACTACTGCTCACCAAGTTGATTCCAGCTCACAGTGACCCTCAGAGCAATGAGCAGAACCACCCCAGCGGTTCTCCACGGCTGCAGTCTTGACAGAAGCAGGCTGCCACAGCTCTCTCTCACTCAGCAGCTGGTGGGTGCAAACCACGGACCAGTGAGCAGCCTAGCACTTAGCCACTGTGCCACCAGGGCTCCTTGGAGAGCCACAAAGAATGATACTTATATGTACACATACAATCACACAGATACATAACATCATCTTTGTAAGAAACGCAAAGCAACTTTTTAAGTTTACTTTTACGACTTCTGAGCGCACACCAGGTAAATAAGTAGGTGAGCACTGAAAATAGCTTTCAACCATCGTTAAACTCAAGGCAGTAGGGTTTAGCAACTAGTTCAAGATCAATAAAAGCACAGCTATCACATTTTCAAGAAAACCAAAGCATTCTAATCACAGAATATAAAACCACTGCATTCTATCCACTGAACTCCTTTACTTAAAAACGAAAAGCACGAACTACATCAGAAAGCCATCACAAAGAACTTTTCTATTACCTTCTGTCTTACGTGTCTAATATAAAACTTCAAAAAATGAATTCTAAAATGTGTCGCAATCACTGGAACCTCTGATTTAGGCAAAACACAGAAAACATACACCCAAAGTGTACAGTTCTAAAACTCTTTTCCCTAACTTCCTGCCCTCTGGCCTGACCCAGCATTTCCCCTACGTCCTACTCTCTCCTACATCCTGCTCTCCCGCATCCAACCTCACTGGCTGCCCCTCTACCTTCTTTACGGGCCTATCACAATCTGCTACCATTTGTTTTTAACACTAGGTCCTTTTTAAATCCTTTGTCCAATTACTGCATCACTTTGCAGCTCCATAGCTGGTAACTCTACAGTTCTATGATCCAAGCTCTTTAACATCATTCAGTAAATACGTACTGCTTTTACTTTTCCAAGGGTAGATTTGAATCTACCGGTGATTCTTTCAGAATTCAGCATGAGTCTATTGTGAGGAGTGTTAAATAATTAGTTTAGAGAACAATTTTATCACCACCACTGCACAGAATAAATGGCAAATTATTTACACTGCATTTCACTGGTAGGCATTTTATGATAAATAACAGGCTGAGTTATTTCCTGAGATTCAGTGGTAACGTCAGAACAGTAAATCTAATTTTCTATCTTTGAAACAAAATGGTTCGTTTTAGTTACTTATTAATAACATCCAGAATCAGTCACATCAATCAAATGATCATGAGAAATGACACCATCCTACAAAAATAAAGGAAGTAGAAGTATAGAAACATTTTCTTAAAAAGACAACTTGTGTACTGTCATACAAAACAGCGTCAGGAAAAACATGATGTAAAATAAACATGGAGGCCCCCTCACCTAATGCATCACAGGTGATAAAGAGAGAGCAGAGCAGGATTGTCTTCAATCCTCCTCCACTTCTGTCCACATAAAGAACAAGAAATTTAAATCATACAGTCACTTAAGTAACCAGATTAAAAAGTAAAAATCGTATCACAGACAAAAAACTAGCTCTCTAATTACTGAGGAGGAGGCTGAGGAGGCTCTGGCTGCAGAGGTCACTTAGTGACCCAGTTTGGCTGTGAGCTCTGGGTGGGAAAGCCAGCAGGACCTCACTGCCCCAGCACCTTCTTCACACCTCACGGCCAAAGACCATGGCTGCCCCAAGACCTGGGGTTGTTGGCGACTCTTCCTAAAATCAACGTGAATTCTAATACAGGTTATTCCCAAAGACAACTGAAACACAGATAAGTAATCAATATATAAAAGATGGGCAGACAGGACCTCCAGCAGCATGAGTGTAGCTCAGCTGCCAACGAGAGCACCGACTTGACAGTTCTCAGCAGGCACCAAGTCAATGAGGCCTAACAAGCCAAGAGAATGCCAGCTCAGAGGGCTGAACTGCACATCAGAAGGAACAAGAAAAAAAAAAGATGATACACACAGACAGTCCCAGCACTACTGGAACAGTCCTCTGAACAATGCAAGAGCAAGCCATTCTACGGAGAAAACAATTAACTGGCTATCAACCCTCCTGAAAATCAACCAGATTCAATCAGGATGTGTCTCACTGTGTGCTAAATACTCAGACTGATCACAGAACTGCCTGTTTCAATAATATACTTGTTGCCTTCGAGTCCACTTCAACTACACTAAAGGACAGAGTATAACCGGCCCCCCAGGGTTTCCACGGTTGCACTCTTTACCAGCAGCAGATGGCCAGCTCTCTTCTCCTGCAGAGTTGCGAGGTGAGTTCCAACCACTGACCTTCAGTTACCAGCAGGGTGCTCAACCACTGCACTACCAGGACTCATTATTCTAACAACACAGTGTATCTGTGGAGAGTCTCTCCTTAGTTTACTTATTTCAAGGGATGGGCTCTGGAGCAAACATTTCTTCCTATGTACCTCTTGCATTAGGCTAGGTTAACAGCACCTAAAGCTCACTCATGAATCAAACACACTGCAAATCCACCCTTCATGGACGGTGAGGCCTAGAGAGCTTCATTTCCACTGGCATTAAGGTCACACACTTGGACACGATGCTGTGAATGTTTACATCTGCAAACATAGCCAGTTTTCAAAGACTTCAGGTTTCTTTTCCATTTTACAGATACAGGAATTCCAGAAATCTTTGCAAAGACCAAGCCAGAAGCAACATAGTCCTCATCAACTCAATGGCAATAGGGTTGGTTTTGGTATTCTCAGATAATTCTGAAGAACAACTTTGCAAATCCCACCTGTTTTCCTATGGTTTGAGTATCTCCCCAGTATCATACCAGCTGATTATGATACACAGATTAAAAGCAAAATCATAATTAAAAAGAGCTTAGAGGAGAGATTTACATAGCTCTCTACTAAGTGGGAGCCCAAGGGGTCCAGTGGTGAGGAGCTCAGGCTGCTTAACAAAAGGTTGGCAGTTCAAGCCCACCAGCCACTCCCCAGAAACAATATGGGGCAACTCTACCTATCCTATGGGGTCACCGTCAGTCAGAATCCACTCGATAATAGCAGGTCTGGATGTTTTGGTGTCTGCTAAATCAGAATGAACATCCAGTGACTTGGTAAAACACCAGGACTGTCAACTTGGGAAGAACGCAGCATTAGCAGCTCCTCCACGTCCTAACAGCACCCGGAGCGCCTAGCGGAGCAGCAGCCCAAGAGGTGGGGTACTTGCCTTCCTCTCCCACAGCTACCCCAATTTCACACCACATCAGTGCCACAGCAGGCCTTCAGTTAATCACTTCCTGTTCATCCTGGACATCGGTCATCTTTCTTTAAAATACTTCTGTTTTTCTTTAAAGAATACAAGTTCTCTGAACTCTTTCTTTGTAGAAAGAG
This sequence comes from Heterohyrax brucei, assembly GCA_028571685.1. NCBI lineage: Eukaryota > Metazoa > Chordata > Mammalia > Hyracoidea > Procaviidae > Heterohyrax > Heterohyrax brucei. The sequence continues at coordinate 15,879,560 of CM053141.1, read as the reverse complement.
CTTAACCTATTTATGAAAAACTGGGTTGGCCTCATATTGATGAGTATAATTTTAAAGAGCCTTGTGGCCTGTTTTCAGATCCACATAAATAAAACGTTAAAATGGAAAAGAATAAAGAAGTGAAGAAGGTATGAAGAAAGGAAGGCAGAAACACCTTCCTAATTTACAGACAGCTCTCCTAGATGAACAGTCCCAAAAGCTTAGGAAATCTTACTAACAGACTTAGCAAGTCAACATGTTAAAACACCCATAGTCAGAGAGCACCCGATCTTAACTCTCAAAGGAAATCTGGTTAACAACTGCTTCTTCACCCTCCAATGTGACTGAGGAACTCAGCAAATATTGATCAGGGTCCCTGAGGAGCCTGGCTATGCTAGAGGCTGACGGACTCCCTAGGAGACAAATCTAAGCACAAGAGCCTTGATCTGGATGATTTTTAACTGTTTTTAAGAGCCAATAGCAGCAGCAACATGGATACAGCCAAACAAGGAGGAAGAACAGTTTCTTCTACTGATTTAGAACATAACAGTGGAAGCATTATTCCCTGTCCTCAGGCATAGAGAATGTGGCCCAACTGGAGCTGGACTCACAAGAACTCAACAAAAAACAAAGCCAGGTGACTAGAACTCAGAAGGAAACATCAGATGGGCCCTGAAGCATAAAGACAATTGCTAAGGTCATTTTAGGCCAATCAATCAGATAACAAGACTCTTATGTTTTTCTATTAGCATTTAGTAAACAGAAAACATGTAGGACCAAAGACTACCCTCCTGACTGAAATCTGTACCAGTGAGTGCTAAGACAATTCAAAATGTAGGGTTTTAGCTTCTAGCCAATCTGTAAAAAGGTGAAGCTTTCAGTGGTTTTGCCCATTTTGTAGTGTTAATATATGCTATCATCCTGTAATATTCTTTGGACACGGCTGTGGAGGCATCCTTGTCTGTTTTCCCATTCCTGTCTAGTCCATAACATTCCTTGGACTCGGCGGACATGGCCACAGCAGTACCCCAGTCTGTTTTCCCATTCCTGTCTGTTCTGTGACATTCCTCGGACTGGGGCATACGTGGCCGTGACAGCACCCTTGTCTGTTTTCCCACACCTGCCTGTTCTGTGATACTGCTTGGACTCAGGCAGACATGGCCGTGGCAGCACCCTCACCTGTTTCCCATTCCTGTCCGCCTTGTGATATTCCTTAGACACAAGCAGACACGGCTTTAGTACCATACTTATTCACATCCCACTTCTGCCTTTCTGAATACATGACTAGTAAAACTTTCTTTTGCTTTACTCAACTTTGTGGTGTTTTCTACCCTACAATACTACTCACACCATCATGGTCTACTGCCAGCCACACAGATACTCCCTGAGCAAATATACACACTCACCTCTGCTATTTCCCTGTCTGTCTTGTCTCTCCCTCCCACACTTTTCTGTCAGCCACAAAGCCACTGCACCAGAAAACACCCAGGCCTCCTGCCCATGCTGCTAACTTAGCAGTTACCATTGACCAGTCTCCCTGAGACAGAAAGGATCACTAGCCACTGGGCTTGGGAGTGCAGCATACACTTGTTAATTCCTTCAGAGCCCTGGTAGCTTGGTGCATAAGGGGTCAAAAACAAAAACAAAACCCACTGCCATCAAGTCACTTCCAACACACAGCAACCCTACAGGGCAGAGCAGAGCTGCCCCACAGTTTCCAAGGCACACCTGGTAGACTCCAACTGCCAACCTCTTGACTAGCACAACACCACCAGGGTTTCCCTTAAGAGCTCAGACTGCATTAACTAGGGGTCAACTGTTTGCCAAGCACAGGGGATACACACAGGAATGCGACCTAAATTCAACACCAAAGAGGTGTAAGTGAGTTACACCTTGGATAACGAAATAATCAAGAAGAAATTATTTGATGCTGGGCAGAATGGGAGTCAGATGAAATTACAAGGAAAATACATAACATGGTTTGGATAAAGATATTAAATTACCCCCAAATTAGAACTACTGGGTTCCTTTGGTAAGCCAAGTTTATAAAACTCATAAAAGGTGAAATTTAAGTTAGGTAAGATGAGTTAACGGGGAATCAAGTACAGAATTAGTCAGGGGACCTGCCAAGTGAATGGGGACACGAGCAGAGACAGGGAGGGGACTTGCTGAAGACGGGGCTCAGGCACAAGAGGAAGTGAGGGGGGGGTTGGCTTGGAGGGAGCAAAGCTTCCTACCCTCCTAGCTTGAGACTGTTCAGGTGTCAACGCCTAATTCTAGACTCTCACCCCAGAAATCCAGCCCTTATCTCTGTCTGCCGGCAGCAAAACTAAGCAACGATCACAAGCAGGGCTGTCACTCTAAGTGGTCAACGAGAAAACAGACAAGAGAGATGCAAGAGAAAGACGAAATGAAGCAAAGAGGGATTTAAAAAGAAAGAAGGATGGCGTCCACTCAGTAAATGAGGCATCCATGAATTTAACAAGTCTGCTCTCAGTGCATATGCCCCTACCAGCCACCAGCCATCCCTTTCTAGCTGACTACCTTTGGAGGCCGACTGATGGCCCTTCCAACCAGACATGCAGGGTTAGGAATGCTCCCACTGGTTAAGGGTTAGCAAGGCTGAGAGCATCTGAGAGATTACAGGTTCAGGGAGTCCTGTGAGCACAACTGTTGAGACCTTGGCTGTTACCCAAAAGGTGACAGTTTTGAAATCTACCAGCTGCTCCTTGGAAACCCTATGGGGCAGTTCTACTCTGTCCTACAGGGTTGCTATGAGTGGGAATTAACTAGACAGCAACAGGTTCAGTTTATTTATAGGATCAGGGACCATTTTAAGAGCTTACTTCTAGGCTGATGGGGCCCTGTTTGGGAAGGGCAGAGGCTGTGAGACTGACTTCTGGGTTCCCATCTGAAGTGGAGGAAAGTCCCTCTTCAGGCACATGGAAAAACGAACCTCTGCAACCAAGGTGGGCAGTCAGCAGGAAGAAGAACGTACAAAGACGGCTGCTAGGGAGCCTAAAGGCGGGTCGGGGCTGTTTTCAATCTTTTTTTTCCCTTGCAAGTTTCCATCTGCTCTGGAGGATGGTTAGCATCCAAGGTCCAACTGAACGGAGTTGCCAACGTGCTTCTATGGTTGGTGGGGACTTCATATACCTTTAGTGTTTTTCAAATGTGATTCAAGAGGTAAAAGGACAGTGACAATTCAGAGGGACAAGGCCTACATGTGTAAAGCTGAAGATGAATTAAACAGACACTTGAACAAGGGCAGAGGCTGTGAGACTGACTTCTGGGTTCCCATCTGAAGTGGAGGAAAGTCCCTCTTCAGGCACATGGAAAAACGAACCTCTGCAACCAAGGTGGGCAGTCAGCAGGAAGAAGAACGTACAAAGACGGCTGCTAGGGAGCCTAAAGGCCAGAGTATTCAAGGAGCGCCTGGTGGAATGATAAAACAATTTTATTCATTTCCCAGCACTGACACTGAATTATCAACTGACAAACCTAAGATGTGCTGTAAAAACCCAAAACCAAATCCACTGCCAAGGAGTTAATGCTGACTCACAGCAAGAACCACTGTAGGATATTATTCAAAGGAAAGAGACAATCTATACAAGTGGTTTAGCCAAGAGGGACATAACATGATTCATTACGACGCTGACCCAAGTCATGAGACACAAGATCACAGGAAGCTACCTACTGACTCTTCAAATCCAGGTGGTTAGAAATGTCACTGTCCAAATTTCCCTGGTGTTGTGTTAAGAAAACCAGATCCCAGGCTGGACCACCACAAAACCTTTGTGCCCTCGAAGCAAATTGCAGAATCACCTGTCGGCCTAGCCTCACTGTCCAGGACATGCAGTTCACCTCCCCTCAAGAAATTCATTCGATACACAGGCAATTTGGCTCACTTTCAGTCACGTCAGCATGAACCAAACCTCTGTCAACAGGTATCTAACCAAAGGTTGAGCCATCCTTGCTTCCAGTATTATCCATGAAACATGGTTTAGTTCCACATTTTTCTCCTCATTGGTGTCACAGCTCGGAATCATTCTGAAGAGACTGTTTTTGGTTGCTTTTTGGTACATAATGATGGCCAAGCCAAGTGCTGTCAAGTCGGAACCGACTCATGGTGACCCTAGGGGCCAGAGTAGAACTGACCCCCAGAGTATTCAAGGAGTGCCTGGTGGAATGATAAAACAATTTTATTCATTTCCCAGCACTGACACTGAATTATCAAAGGACTGGAAATACAGGCTTAAACGATTCATACTGAAGGAAGAATGACTACATACAGCAGCGTCAGGTCCCAATGAAGAGACTCAAAAACCACCGTCAAGACTGGCACAGTAGGCCAATAAAAAGTACCGCACGCAAGTTCACAGGTAGAAATTTCTACACACATGACTGCAGGTGTCGCCCGGTGTTAACAAAGACACTAGAGCACACAAGGAGCACGGTGGGGGACCTTCTGAAACACACCTGAACATCTCACGACATGAAGTCCCCTGGTTCAGAGGCAATGGCCCAAACATTCAAGGGGCATCTACATCCACAGGCGCAGCCCCCTAACCTGCCGCCGTTACCCCCTTACCTGACGCTGCTACCCTCCTTACCTGCTGCTGTTAGCTGCTGCCATTACCACACTTAAAGAACATCCTTCTTAGATCAGTCAAATACACAAACCCAAATGAGCAGTCCCTGCCCAGAACCAGGATGACAAGGCGGGAGGGTACAGGAAAACTGGGCAAATGGACACAGTGCACCCAGGGTGGAAAGGAAACGCAAAGGGTACAGCCACCAACACCACGAAACAATTCATTTATTAATTTCTGAAAGAGAAACTAATCTCTAAGTGTTCACCTAAATCATGACATTAAAAAACTACATTTTAAAGAAGAGAAGAATTCAAACACAACACAGGAATTATCTGGACACTGGAAAACTTACTTGTTAGGATATTAACAAATAAATATTAACACCCAACACATGAGACATGACTCACTCCTGAACACTCAAAGCATGGCAGAATAAAACAATCCAAAGTAATTGTGTCAACAGGCACGTAACTACAACTACTTAAAAAAAAAAGGTCAAGTTTTACTGGATAGTTTAATTACACCAATAGGAATATCATTTCCTTAATCTGATCCCTTATACAACGTAAATTCTACACATCAGTGAGAGTGTGTCTGTGTCTGTGTCTGTGACAGGGAGTGTCTGTGTCTGCCCGCCTGCCTGCCTGCTAGGACTTCAGTCAAGTTGCAGCTCCCTGCAAGGGACAAAGAACAATGGTCTTTAATGGCAGCTACACAAACTTTAAGGGTTGCACATCAGTCCACAGGAAAAGAGAAAAAAAATGCCAAAGAGGTTTCCTCGAAAATACTCTGTACTTGGTTGATCATGTAAAACATTCTGAAAGTATTTCTGCTGCCTGAATCTATATGATCTTGCAATATTCCTTTCTGAGCAAGGCTTGGAGACTACATCTGAGTTATTTTCTAAGTCAAGAAAGAAAGATGACACCTAATGGCTGCTATCAAGATAGTAAGGGAGAGAAAGCAAGCTACAGGACAGGGAGAGCTGAAGACAAACAGTGACACATGACATCTGGATTCTAAACGCAGACTCGTAGAGTTTGGCACCCCTTCCATCCCTGTCATTTCATACATGCACATCCCTGTCATGTCATACATGCACACACGAGCTCTGGTGTGGTTTTAAGCGCCTGACTGCCAACCGGAAGGCTGGAAGTTGGAATCCGTGGGTACACATATATGGCACATATGATAGTCATTTTAAGTTTACTCAATATGATATGCCATTTACATAAGTGAAAGAACAGAGTAAGAACAAATGCTATTTTAAAATGGTCTCAAGTATCAGTACAAGGAATACTGCCTAGGCTAGGAGAGTGTTAAAATTAAAAGCCATCTGTTCCAATTAATTTACGATGTGATTCTCTAATCTCCTTCAACACCACCTAGCATCTCTATGGCAACACAGAGACTTCAAAAGAGAGCTCGGAGGGCCAAATGTGCCTTCAGTCTGTTCTCAGAGCACAAAGCCAGACTGGTCGGAGAAATCGCGGACGGGCAGCGAAGACACTGCTCCTTCACACAGGGGGTCCCAGTCACCGACGGACAGTACTCCATCCTCTCCACTCCCACCAGACGCAGAAATCAAACGAGAGTGAGAACTGCAGTGTCACACCTCACACAGAACTGGCCGTGATCTCATACTCACACCTAACACAGGTGCCCTGGCCTAACTCAGGAGTCCCTAAATTGAGCTGTACATCTGAAGTAGCACTAGGACTTTTTCAAAATGCAGATTCCAGGGTTCTAGTCTAGAAGTGGAAACCCTAGTGCGGTAATGGGTGACAGCTACAGATGCTAACCAAAATGACGGCAGTCCGAGTGCACCAGCTGCTCCCTGGAAGCCCTACAGGGCAGTTCTACACTGTCCTGTAAGGTCACTATGAGTCAGAACTGACTCGACAGCAAAGTTCTTTTTAAAAAAAAAAAAATATATATATATACCAGACTACAGCCCTGGTGTTACAACAGTTAAGACCCACCACTGCTAACCAAAAAGTCAGCAGTTCAAATCCACTGGCCACTCCTCAGAAGCCCTATGGGGCAGCTCTACTCTGTCCTACAGTGTTGCTATGAGTTGGAATCAACTTGAAGGCAAGAGGTTATTCTAGAACCACTAAATCTGAATCTCTAGAGAGAACAACTTACAAAACAACAAAACAAAAACCTTCCAGATGATTCTGCTTTGTATCAGGTTGGGGTAGTACAGGCGTCAACCACGAGGATTACTGTACTACCATCCGGTCCCGCACTACACAGACAGCGGGGTCAGAGTCCCAGGGCTCACAGTCACAAGTACAGCATCCAATACAACCGACACGAACAAGGAGCAGAACCAGCTCTACACAGTGCAACGCTGAGGGGCCCACGAGGAAGGAAGGGCATCCAGGGCAGTTTCCCACACACACGAAGGAAAACCAAGGGTAGGGAACTTCACGTATGAAGGCATACGGGAACACGCTTGGGGGCACAGCACACATAGTAGGTGGTCTCCTGGGGCTGAAGAGATGGACAAGGGGACAGGACAACCAAGAGTTTCCCTAGAGACCAACCCTGCTATGGCAGACAGACTGATTTCCTCTGGAACTCAGTAATGCCTGTCTGTGACAGACACGTGGCCTTGGTGACAAAGCACCTTCCAAGAGACCACGTAGACAAAAGGAAGAGCTTCCAGTGATACAAATGGGTGAGCAAGGAAAGAACTGCAACCAACTCTGCCTTCTCTGTCCCTGGAATCTTCCTCCGTGAAACAACAAATACTGCCTGTATCAACAGGCACACGATGGATGGGAGCTCGGGGGCTGTGTCTTTTCAAGAGCATCTCAAATTTCATTTTCACCTTGAGGGTAATTTCAATTAGGCAGACTTAAGCTAGTCGATCATCTCTTACAATTCTAGTTTCTATATTAATTCCCCAGCACAGTTTAAAAAGAGGCCAAAAGAGAGAATCTGCCTCATCATCTCGCCTCTTTAGCACACTCCCACTGGACAGGGTATTATTTTTGTCTCCTCCAGCTGCATGGCACCTAGCTCACTGATGCTGCTCAGAGGAGGAACTGTTTCTTCATTACCCAGTGTCATGTGTGCTAAGCAATGCCCATAAAGCCCTGTGAAGATGAAAACCACTTCAAGTGCCACATAATTGTGAGCTGGGCACCTGAAACAGAGAGACGAAGACAACAGAGCAAATGTCCTAAAAAGGTACAGCAGGTGGCAGGAAGCACTTTGTTAGGAGCCTCTCCTTCCCTCAGACCCCGGGTTCCTCTGTAGATCCCACCGCAGGTATTCCACATAGCAGGCAAAACCCCAGTCTGCTGCAGTTACACACGCACACACAATGCTCTGTGCTGTCGAGCTGATTTCCTCTCACAGCAACCTGTGTGACGGAGGAGAAGTGCCCACGGGGTTTCCTAGGCTGTACTCTTGACAGGAGCAGATCACCAGGTCCTTTCTGCTGTGGCACTGCTGGCAGACTCGGACCCTGACCCTCTAGGTACCAGTCAAGCGCTCAACCACTGATCTACCAGGGCTCCTTATCCACACAGTCAGAGGAAAAGGCTTCAACATGCTTAAAAGAAAAAAAGTCTTCAGTGGTTCATTTCTTTCAGAAACCACGACCAAAAGTAATTTCAAAGCCACACAAGTTCTTCTTTCTGAGATGTCTTCTTTTCAGTGAAGCTAAAATACTCTGTATGAAGTGTCAAATAATTCTAAAACAGGCACAATGAAAATTCTTTCGGGACAGCATACGCGACATTATGCAAATTAATACTGGTTCTGTTTCAGAGTCTAACAAATACTCTACGTCTCTGCAGGGCTTATAGGCAGTGTGCTCAGCCGACTCCAATACCCGAGAATACACAACCCCTGCTGCAGGAGAACCCTGGCTGTGGTTTTATCCTTATGATAGTTTTCTGCAGGAGCCTAGCATAAAGCTGCCTCTCCCTTCAGCTGTGAGTGCTGTTAGGAAAACTCAAGTACCATCAGGTGCAATGATCTCAGCTGTGCCCTTTGCTGGCCCCTAAAATACACCATCAGGTCCGAAACACTCTACAGAACAGCAAAACTGTAACACCCAACCCACTGCACTGGGTCAACTCCAACTTATAGGGACCCAGCACACTGCAGAGTAGAACTGCTCCATAGGGTTTTCCTGGCTGTATTCTTTACAGAAGATCACCAGGCCTTTCTTCCCCAGCACTCCCAGGTGGGTCCAAGTCAGCAACCTCTAGAATAACAGCTGACTAGAAACCACTTGTGCCACCCAGGTTTTCTATATTCACTGATTCTAACTTATAGTGACCTTATAAGACAGAGCAGAGCTGCCCTACAGGGCTTCCATGGAACAGCTGGTGGATTCAAACTGTCAACCTTATGGTTAGCGCTGAGCACTTAACCACTGTGCCACCAGGGCTCCAAGCTTTCTACAGGGAAGTAAAAAAAAGTCTATCCTTTTTCACTTGACTGAGACTTCCTAAAATTTTCACTGAGATAGTTAATCCAAAGGTTGCTACACACAACTGGACTAAACCAGAAGCTAAGAACTGTCCTGAATACAACCAAACACTCAGAGGGACAGAGCAGCAGGAGCAAGAGTCTGGGGACCATGTTTTCAGAGGACATCTAGGTCATCTGCCATAACAAAGCTGACAAAGAAAACATTCCACATCCCAGTTCAGTGAGTGGCCATCTAAGATGCATCAACTGGTCCCAACCCACCCAGAACAAAGGAGAATGAAGAACACCAAAAGTGCAAGGAAAACATGAGCCCAAGAAACATAAGGGGCCATGTAAACCAGAGACCACAAGAACCAGACAGGGCCTGGCTACCACCTACGACTGCCAAGAGAGGGAACACAACAGAGAGGCCCTGACGGAGTGGGAGAAAAGGAGGGTACAGAACACAAGTCCTAGTAAAAAGACCCGACTTACCGGTCTGACTGGGACTATGGGGGACCCATAAAGACACGGCCCCTGGACTCTGTTAGTGCAAAACTAAAACCATTCCCGAAGCCAACTCTTCAAACAGATTAGACTGGACTACAAAACACAGAAGGATACTGGTGAAGAGTATGCTTCTCAGCCTAAGCTGTAGACACAGGAGACTAAGTGGGCAGCTCCTGCTCATAGGTGAGACGAGGGTGGGAAGGGACCAAGAGCTGGTTGAATGAACAGGGGAAATACAGGGTGGAGAGTTGGAGTGTGCTGTCACCTGGTAAGGGCAGCAACTCGGGTCACGTAACACTGTGTGTATAAATTTTTCTATGAGGAGCTTACTTGAACAGTAAACTTTCACTTAAAGCATGATTTTAAAAAAAGGCTGCCACAACACTACCAAATACCTACTAAGTGAAGCCCAATCAGATCTTACCCACCATCTCCTCCTTCAAACAGGAGTATTGCATTTTTTCTCTCCCTGGAGACCAAAAAAAGGGAAAGAAGGAAATTCCTAGCGGAGTCACAGGCCTACCTTGCGACAAGTAAGAGAAGCCAATCAATGAACGGACAACCCCTTCCTCCACCAAGACAGTGATTCCACTCAGCAGAACATCACAGATCCTCGGGTCTGTTCAGGACAGACACCCATCTGGAGGAAGCCGGAAACCTGGGCTGAGCACCAACCCCTCAGGTACCTAAGTGGACCTCACTGCCTACCTTGCAGAGTGCCATGAGAATGAGGTCCCTGATACAGAGAACACCCAACCCAGCCCGCAGGGATGTCTGACATCTTTGCTCAGGACCTGTTTGTCTCTTGTTTCATATTGAGACAAAATTCACATCCCATGAAATTCACTCTTTTAAAGTGTATAAATCGCAGGAAGTCTACAGCTCAGTTGTTTTCAGTCTATTCACAGATCTGTGCAATCATCACCACTGTCCAGACCCAAGGCATTTCCATTACCCCAAAAAGTAACCCTGTGCTCATTAGCAGTCACTCCTGTCCCCACAGCCATTACATTTTACTTTGCAAATTAAAATTCCTAAATATCAAAAGCCTTTCTCCACTTAAGAAACTAATAAGCACATTATGGTTTTTTTTTGATTGCCAAAATGTCTAGTTTTAGGAAGGGCTGCTAGAAGTATGGAAACCCTGGAGGCATAGTGGTTAAGTGCTATGTCTGCTAACCCAAAGACTGGCAGTTCAAATCCACCAGGCACTCCTTGGAAACTCTACAGAGCAGTTCTACTCTGTCCTGAAGGGCTTCTATGAGTTGGAACTGACTCAAAAGCAGTGGGTATCTTGCCCCCTCCTTTTTTCCCTAGAAGTCCAGAAGCCAGATTTCCAGAACACCATCTAACAAGAAGCGCTGGTAGCCCAATGGCTAACTCTTCAGCCACTAACCAAAAAGTCAGTGGTTGGAACCTACCAGCTGCTCCATGGGAGAGAGATCTGATGTGTTCTGCTTCAGTAAAGATTACAGTCTAGGAAGCCCTAAGAGGCAGTTCTACTCTGTCCTACAGGGCTGCTATGAGTTGGTATCGACTCAACAACCCACAACAGAACATGTAACAAGCATGAAGATGCTTACAGGAAATGCAGAATAGTTGAAACTGGAACTGTCTCCCAAAACAGGGACCTGTGTTCTCTGTCATCATTTTAAGTACAAAACCAGTGACCAAAGAAGATTCACTCTGCCTGTAACAGAAGATCTACAGCCGCCACTCCATGATTTCTGGAACTGAGACACACAGACCCACTTCCCAGAAATTGACACTGAAGCACAGACAGCATAGCTGCATTCTGCAGTCGTTTCTGGGAAGAAGCACTTCATCAGTGAAGACCAGTGAGCCACACTCTTCCAAGACAGGGACTTTGTCCACCTCGCGACCTGCTGCATGCAGCGGGCTCCAAAGAAAAGCAGTTCCTCCTCTCGCTGACCCCCCCCAATTAGGTTCTCACAAGTAAAATCTCCCACTGTCATTCTGACTCTCTTCCCGTGATTAATACACTGAGACGAAGGCTCTCAAGTGCCTTCCCCTAAGAGGTATCATTTACAAATCACATCATGAGAAATTCGTGTTTCTTTTTTCTTTGGTAATAACTGGCTTTCCAAGCCAGAAGGTAGTCTTTGGGTGGAGTCTGGCAGGCCTTTCTTCAATGAACCTCTGGGCCCTTCCAGAGCATTCCCTCAGCTCTTTTGTTTGGATGTCTGGCCAACAGTGGGCCAGGCAGAACAAAAGCTGACCACGCACTGCTGATCCCAACAGCTTCAACCCAAAGATGTAGGGAGGTGCATTTATCACTGAGGTATAGCTGAGTATTTTGAAAACTAATTTCTACACAGTACAGGATTGAGTAAACAGAGCACTGTGGATGAAGAGAGACACGTTTGTCACTGTCAGAGAAGGGGATTAAAAGTATGGAAAGGGGAGGACTCAAATGAGCCCTGTGATGTTGGACCAGGGCTGAAGGCCTTATTAGAGATGCAGACATAGAGATGTGTGCACACATGCATAAATTTATATATGCTGTGCAGACATAGGTGTGCAAACTTAAGTGTATATACACACAATTCCTAGTTGTGTCTGCTAAAAAGTTCCAGAAGGAACAATATCTCTCTGGAGCAGTAAGTCCACTTACTGTCCAGACCTCCATTTCTAAATACCATAAAACACAGCACAGCTCCTTGAAGGAATTTCTAATTTTCCAGGAGCAAAGAAAGTTCCCTCCGAGCCTTGGCTGTCCCACTGTGCCAGAGAAGTTCTCAGAGAAGGATGGGGGTAGGTCACAAGAGATCAAGGAACCAGCCTGAAGGCACTCACCTGGACCAAATCTTGGTGAGTTTGAAGAACAGCATACTAAACAAGGATACTTAAGGATTATAACCCACTCACTGAAAGAGGAATCCCTGAGGCCAGATTTATACAAATAAGGAGAGCAGAAAGAAAAGCTCCTCCTTACAGCAGAAGGCCAAATACACACAGGAGTGATGCAGTCAGGAAAAATCACCATGTGGTAACCATCATAACTGATTCAGGATGGAGTCACTGATGAATGCTACAACTAGCTGACCACATCAGGCAGAGGAACAGGATCTGACACAGTCTCAAGTTCTCTCACCACAAAACGCCAACCAGTTACAAAGACAAAAATACAGAGGAGAAATCTGGTCATCAGCACCTGAACCAAGTGATCAGGTGACATCACCACAATGAGACAGGCTCATGTGTGTTTCCTGATGTGACCCTCAGAAGAACACGGTCCTTCGGTCAAAAACATGACATGAATCTCATCACGAAGTCACAGAACACAACTGAGGGTGCTTTTCAAAGGAACCTACTTGTAATCTGCAAAAGTATCAAGGTAACGAAACAGACAGGCCTATCGAAGAAACACTACAGAGACAGGACAGCTCAATGTAGTGTGGGATTCTGGACCAAAACAAATTTTATTGCCCCAAACGGGTATTTTTGCGAGAATTGGTGAAATCTGATTAAGGTAAGTAGATTTAGATAATAATACAGTTACCCAAATTAACTGCTTGATTTTGATCATACTGTAAGAGACGGCCTTCATTCTTAGAAAACTCAAGGCACAGCATTTGGAGGCAAACCGGTATCATCACGACTACAACTGACTCGCAAATGGTTCAGAAACAAAATAATATGTAAGTAATTATACACACCTGTATAGAGAGGTATACGTAATGACTGACATGTTATTAAGACGGGTAAGGTTTGGTTAGCAGCCTGGCTCTTAACCACTGTACCACCAGTACCACCAGAGCCCCAGGAATTACAACGAGATACAAAAAGGAAAACACACTACTGGTGTGGAAATGATACTTGGAGACAATCGCTTAGCAGCTGTTCAGAAATTCTGTCTGTACAATCCGGAACAAGCACCCCATTAAATCACGCCAGAGAGACCAAATGGGGTGTGTATGGGGGAAAAAAAACAAAGAGAAAAACCTAAAAATGAGACCACAGAGCTATGACACCAAAAGAGGACAGCACAACACAGACACCTGTGCTACAACATAACACCTACTTGCACACTTCAGTGAATAAAACAAAGACAGGAGTAGCTGCAGCGAATATTCCCGGGAGAAAGACAAAGACAATCACGCTTGGTAAAGCAGAGGCTCAGTAAACACCAGGAAGTCACCCGCAACAGACAGACTGACACAGTGGCTGTAACTACCGGCTCAAACCTAATAATGACTGTGAGGATCTTACGGGACTGGGCAGGGTTTCTCTGCTGCACACAGGGGCTGCTCTGAGTCCAGTCGACTTAATGGCCCCTAACCTAGGGACAACAATGAAACGTCCAGAGAAAACCCAGGAGCTGCCACACCCACATCATAAAGCTGTCCTAAAAAAGAATCCTAACAGCCTCCTGCCCTTCTCACCACCCCCTCCTCTTCCTTTGCTAAGTGAAGAACTAGAAAGGAAGCCCCAGCAATCCTTACAATGTGTCATAGATAGCAATGGGCTGAACAAAATCCCTGGGGGACTAGCCTCTCCCGCCCTTCCTATACTCCCCGCTCCCAGCCTTAACAGCCATAGAAAAGTTTCCTAGCCAGCACTCAAGAGCAAGGAAAACAGGTCCAACTTTCAACCAGGATGTCTCCCAAGACCAAGACATGGGTAGGAGGTGGCCAGCATACTCCACATGCCTCAGTTAGAAAGCTATGTCCAGGGTTGTTTCTGTAAAAGGCAGCCTCGCTGTAAGCAGGTGAGAAAAGGAAAAGGTAGCAAATTATAGAGCCCAGACCAACATGAGAATACGCCTGCAGTATCCCAGAGTCCTTCACTGAAACTTTGGGTGGGGTAAGACTTGTAAAACACAGCTTTGATCCTCAGCACTCAAAGACACATACACTAGTTGATTTTAAAGCCTGAGAAATTACAATATAATACGCTGCAGGATGATGCCTCACTGAGTGAGGGTCATTTCAGAAGCACACAGGACTTCAGAGTGAGCTGGCCCAGGTTGAAAGTCCAGTTCTGCCACTTATAAGGTGCACAAACCTGGGCACATCATTTAACTTCACAGGGTATGAACCCCCTCACCCATGTAACAGAAAGAGCACACAACCGATCAATGGGTGGATTTGATTTTCTACAAGTATATCAAACATAGTGCACCAAAAAAAAACACTGCCCTCGACAGTGACAGAACTGTCCCATAAGGTTTCCAAGGAATGCCTAGTGATTCCAACTGCTGCCCTTTTGGTTAGCGGCCACTGCTCTTAACCAGTATGCCACCAGCATTTCCAAATAAAGATTTAATAGTTATGACGAAGACTTGATCAGTTTTTCTTTGGGACAGGATTGGCATTAGCAGTATTTGGAAGAAATAAACACAATTTTAAAAATACCATCCCATGACTTTGTAAGCAAGTTACTGCTTTCTGGCGGCAGCTGTTTCACTCTCTTACTGAATCTGCAATCCCAAGAGACACCTGACCACAGATGACCACATCCTGGTCGCTCACCCAGCCACCAGGCAGCTGCTGCTAAAGGCTTCAGTGACAGCAGGGGTACAGGAGATAAGTAGCCGGTCCCTGCAAATTGCCTAACACCCTGGTTTCCCAAAACACAGCTCCAGGCCCAGGCTGCAGGCTGTCAAGAGTGACTGACAGAGATCCTACCTCAATTTTTGCATAGGATTTATAGATGCAGGTTTTCTACTCTGTAGCCCACGGTGCAGGTCCAACCACACAAACAAGTGGAATGTTACCTTCAGTACAGCATCCAGCAGGGGCTGTGAGCAGATCTGAGCAGTGTCATGACATAGGGGACAAAGGCCTCCCATCTCTCCGCACATTCCACATCCCTCAGACTGCGGGCAGGTGAGGAGAAGGAGGCACGAGACAGAACGACTAACAAAAAGCTGGCACCTGCTGAGTCTACGGGGAACCCTCCCCGGGAAGAACTGGCTCTCTTGGACAACCTATCAGAGCACACTGTATCAAAGCCGCCACATGAGGAAAACGTATGGCCTGGAAACCATCCAATTAGCAGCAGTTCTCCAGGCTCCAGGACCCTAGCTAAATTAGGACAAGTGGAACAAAAATTAGAGCTATTGGTGCAGTAACTCTAAAAGCATAAAATGTATTTTTCTCTCCTTGCAATCTACTTCCTTGAGCTAACTGTACTCCCTCACATAACAGTGTAGAAAATCAGTTGTCCTTATGAAATAAAATTAAACAGGATTTCTGAGGAAAAAAAGTCTGAATTGAAATGATTAATATTAAATTACAATAATCACTGAAAATGTGTGTGACCACGTGTGAGGAGCGAATACTCATTCCCATAGCAACCTGGACCTTACTGCCAGCCACTATATTTGTGTGTAGAATCAGAATAAATAATAGAGGAATTTTATTTTTTTTAGCTTTATTATTTAAAAGTTAAACTAATAAAGCCACCCAAAAAACAATTAAATTTTTGTTAGTCCTGCAGATCCTACAGCCTTTGTCTCCCAGAACATATCTACTACGAAACATGAGTTCTTTTAAATAGATCTCAAATATTAGCCTCTGACAGTCATTTCTTTTTGCATATGAACCACACAACTGCAAAGTAGGGTACTTTACAACTTTCCCAAGATATATACATACATATGCACATGCAGAATATTAAAAAAAAAAAGACACTAACAAATTCTACCTTAAATATATTCAAGGACCTTTTTCTTTTTTTTAATTTAAAATGTATTTTTCTCAACTTCAAGGTCAGCTTTATTTTACGAGCTGTAATTGGGGAACTAACACTATAGAAATACATCCACTAACCCCCAATACCACAAAAAAAGGTAACTGTGCAATTATACGCATGCAGGCCTGAGAACAGAGGGCAAAGGACCTCACGTCCTCTTAATGCAGAATACCTTCTGCATGTGAAATTTTCCTAGACATTCCTTCTGTAAAGCCTGAAGCACTAAGGACCGCAGGTCACTCAGCAGGACCTACTTGCCTTTTCTATCTGGGTAACAACAAAAATCACCAAACTGGGCAAATCTGAGGCAGCCAAAACACTGACTATCCAGCTCCAAACACACTTTGTTTTTTAAGTCAGATGACTCGACTTCTGTGCACAAGGATTCCCAAGTTAACTCTGTTTACAGAACTCAAGAAAAGGACCTTTGTTTCCATGTAAGGTTTCCCTAGACAACTTCCAGAAATTACAGGATACTTGGTCCTATTCACAGCAGTCTGAGCAAACATTATCATTTTTCAAACTGAGCCAGCCAAGTGCCGTTGAGTCGGATCCGACTCATGGCGACCCTAGGGGCCAGGGTAGAACTGACCCCCAGAGTATTCAAGGAGCGCCTGGTGGATTTGAACTGCCGACCTCTTCAAACTGAAGCTTTCCAAAATAACTCAGTTTTTTTCTGGAGACATAATTCTTATCGGTAGTTGTTTTTGCCTTAGTCAGTATTTCACCGCTTTTATTTTTATGTCCTTGATTACTAGTGAGGATGGATATGTGAAGGTGTCTTGTGGCCATCTGTACTTCTATGAATGTGTATTTTCTTTTTGGATTGTTTTCTTATTGATTTGAGGGGGGCTCTTTATTTATTATATATACTAATTTTTCCTATTTGCAATAAATTGTTTTTCCCAATTTATTGCAATTATTAATCTTATTTGTAAATTAACATATGGTAAAACTGTTTTTGTTTTTTGGTATACAGGTCTACAAATTTTAACACATGTAACCACCACCAGAAACAGACCACTGAAAAGTTCTATTACTTTCAAAATTCGTGCCCCCCAGAGGGCCTCTTTCCAGTCATACTCTCCCCTCTCACTCGCAGCAATCACCCACTCTGTGACTACTGTGGTGACTTTTTTGAGAATGTCACATCAGGGAAATCATGCAGCACATGGCCTTTGGAGACTGTCTTCTTTCGCTCTGCATTCACTGAGTGGACGCACCGGTTTGTTTACTCACGCAGACATACACTGTTTTAAAGCCAATACCACAAACAAAAGGTAACAGAGGGCCCCTAGCAAACCAAGTACTTCTGCTCTGGGGCTGAAGGGGACGCTTGGTGTTCCCGAGCGTGCATCCAAGGGGCTGCCAGGACAAGCGCTACTGCCACTTGCAAGGACTGTTCCCAAGGAGAACCTCGTACAAGTCAGCACTGCAGTAACAGGGCTACTGACTGTAAGAAAGTAAGTCTGACTGACTCACCAACAGTCCAGAAGCTACTCTTTATGTGAACCACTGTTTTCATGAAAGCTTTTTCTGTCAGTCTAATCTGGATGAAGCTCAAATAAGGCGATGCTTCCAAAACACAAGGTATGATTTACAGACTACTTCATAATCTTCTCCAACTAGAGAAGAGCAGACCTGTGGCTAATTAAAATAGCAATCTAAAACTCAGGTCCAAACCAAACCTACTGCCATCAAGTTGATTCCGACTCATAACCACCCTATGCGACAGAGAAAAACTGCCCCATAATTTCCAAGGAGCATCCGGTGGATCTGAACTGCTGACCTTTCAGTAAGCAGAGGCAGCACTTAATCACTACGCCCCCAGGGTTTCCAACTATTGCCTCCAAAATGAGGATTTCTATGTTCACGGCACACCTGGCATCAGACCAAATGCCAAAATCTCTATATGAAGTCTCAAGAGGTGGAAACCTCAGGGAAGGTGCCCTGTCTCCAGCTCACCTGCCTCTGCCTGCGCCCTCCCTCTCACTCTCTCTGCCACCCAGGAGACCCTCCCAGAAGACAGGTGGTTTAATCACTTGGGCTAAAAGGGGCTTCCTTAGGAAGAAATCAAGATAGCAATATAACTGTCCATTAGGTGTTTCCATTAATGAGTGGAAAATGAAAATAACTACTTTTGCAGTGATAACTGGAAACCCTGGTGGCATGGTGGGTTACGTGCTACATCTGCTAGCCCAAAGGTTGGCAGTTCAAATCCGCCAGGCACTCCTTGGAAACTCTATGGGCAATTCTACTCTGACCTCTAGGGTCACTATGAGTCAGACCTGACTTAGTGGCAGTGGGTATGGTTTGGCTCCCCTTCCTCCCCCACAGTGATAAATCATTAAACATGAGAGCAAGATTTCTCACCAAAAAGAATATCTGCATACTGGCCTTATTAAACTTCAAAACACTGGGAGACAACAATGGAAATTCAAGTGAAACATCTCCATTGAGTTTTCTTAAAGTGCGAGGGTGACGTGAAAGTGCAATCAGGCAGGACTGGATGCAGCAGTGAGTGAGCACGCAAAGGCGGGAGAAAGCATGGCCTTGCCAGTGGGCACAGGAGTCAGACCAGACCAGCAGCCAGGGACAGGAAGGGAGAGCTTCTGCCCAACCCGCACTTCCCGTCTCTTTTATGCTCTTTTCTCCTCAGTTGTGGACCAAAACCCTCTGCTGTCTAGTGGATTCCCACTCTCAGAGATCGAGAACAGAGAACTGTCCCACAGGATTTACGAGGAGTAGCTGGTGGCTCTGAATGGCTGACCATTTTGTTAAAAGCCTAGCTCTGAACCACCACGCAACCAAGCTCCGGATCAGAACCCAGAATTCTGAGAGATGCTCCAGCTGCATAATCTACCAGCCAGAATTCCTCGCTGCCAGGGTCCCTAGCCACCCGTCATACTACTCCCTTCCCACTGCGCTGCTGAACAGCTTATCCACAGAATCTGGAACCAGACCAGGGACCTAACTCTGTGCTATGTCATCTTGGCAGTCATGCCCCTTGTTCCTGCTGTGACAGCATCCTGTTGACGGCACCCGACCAGCTTAAATGGACACAGGTAATGTGGAGAAGACACACAGAGAGCACAGGAGTCCAACAGGAAAATGATGCAGTCGCCGTTGTCCATTCACCAAATCTACTCAGCTGAAAACTTGGGGTAGGAAGAAACAGGAGAGCACAACTTCCACCAAAACAGTATGCGACTCTCTTCTTTGTCACTATCTAGGTAGTGGCTACTATTTCCTGCCAGCGGCACTATTAAAAACTTGTCAAGACAATGCTTTTAAGCATCTAACA
This sequence comes from Heterohyrax brucei, assembly GCA_028571685.1. Classification (NCBI taxonomy): domain Eukaryota; kingdom Metazoa; phylum Chordata; class Mammalia; order Hyracoidea; family Procaviidae; genus Heterohyrax; species Heterohyrax brucei. The sequence continues at coordinate 15,860,015 of CM053141.1, read as the reverse complement.
CCCAAGTCATGGAATTGAGGAAGGATGAGGGAGGTTGCTGCTACTGCTTTTTATAGTAAAACACAGTTCATCCCTATCAACGTAAGTAATTTCACAAGGCAGTGAAGTGTGGTTATTGATTGAGAATGTGACTTTCCTCTGGAATGCTGCCAGGGATATTAGAAAAAATTTTATCAGTAGGAGTCAAGTAAATAAACTTCAAATAAATATCAGATACGGCCTATTTAGGTTCTGATAGCTCCGACCTCATCTTTCACCCTCAGAAACAAATCCAAACTTGATTGTTTACACTTAATGGATCTAAAAAGACCATCTTTACTACCTAGTTTTAATATACATTTAAAAAACATGTAAACCACACGCTTCACTTTGAGCAAAACTACTGGCTTCATTTAAATCTTGATTCATTTACTGACATGGTTAAATGAACTCGTTTAACTCTTCACTTAAATCTTGAATGGTTACATTGCCAAGGGCAAAAATACAGTATTCTATTTCAATAAGTTAGTTCACAAGGTCTCAGTGAAAAGTTTCATTTAATGATTACTGTACTGCTTTTCTTTGATTTCCTCAAAGTTGTTTACAGGATTATTTTTAGGTGTCTCCTTGCTTTCCTCTAAAGGCAAACCTCAGTGGGCCACCGAAAAAGATGAAACCAATGTTCACTATCAAATTACATTTTCTTTAGCCTCTCTATTGCCTTTTTGCAATACTGAGGGCAGCAAGCACCTGCTTCATAATGCAGTCCTTACTGCTGCTGTTTGCCACGACCAGAGCCACGAAGCTTCTCAACAGAAACGGGCAAGTTCACAGACGACACTTACAAGGTGTTACAAACATAAATGTACGAAGCTTCCCTCAGTATTCCACAAGGAAATCATCTCCTCAAATATAAAAAGGCATGCAAGCGGCTCTATCGCTAAAGAACACACTCGATGTTCCTTGTACCAGCAGAAGGCCTACAGCCAGAAGTCCAGAATAAGATTCAAAAACGAGAAACAGTGAGATGGGCTGGGATCTTTCTGAACACCGCGAGCCTTTCTTCTCTACACATTCATTTGGAGCCAACCTCCAACACACCAGGCTGGTTAAAAATAATGCATTTATGTAAGCATCCCCCACACACTCTTCGCAAGGTTAAATAGAGAGCTGGGAGAGAATGATTTATTGCCGCAAGAAGAGAGCCCCAAAATAGATTGGCAATAAAAGTGATTGGTCCCAGTGGGGAAGAGAACCAATATCAGCAAAGCCCTGGCCTTGGGAGGCCTCTGAGTAAGGGCCCTGTTGGAGACCAGCTCCCAGCCTGACCTCACCTCAAGGTTCCACCTCCACCAGAGTCCAACTCTGGGCAAGCCGCTCAACCAACATCCCCAGACACAGGCTTCCTCATCAATTAAAAAAAAATTTTTAAGTGGACTAGCTCATGTCTGTGATGCCTCCCCCTCTTTTTCCCTACTTTTTCAGTGCTGAGCTCTGTACAGTGAAGAAGAGTAAAGCTAAAAATTCACTAACCTTGCAGAAAATCTCAGCTACCTTTTCACAGCAATCACGACATTATCCACCTATTTCAGCTCCATCTACGCAGCACTCACTGCCTGCCCACTGGATGATAGGTCTGTAACAGAGATCAGGGTGAACAGCGAGTCTCTGGGCCCAGGACCTGACTGGACAGTGAAATGCCAG